>OY856410.1:1009431834-1010701834 GCA_963693085.1 Alisma plantago-aquatica | reverse complement strand
CAATACAAGTACTAAAAGGAAAGGAACAGAGAGATATTGAACCCATTCAAGTTAAGTATACATTTACAGTGGTTCCATCCATCACAGATGTAGCTCCACTATCTAGAGAGGACAACCTCTAGGATTTTTAAGCCTTGAGTCACTCTTTATATTCCATTACAGGAGTCACATCAAGAGGCCCCCATTTTTGAACCAAGAGTAACTAGCTTCCCTTTTCTGGTAAAATGAGATAAAAAATTTATAAGGGACTTACCTATCCTTACCAAGGATACTCTTCCCTTACCTTCACCTTTGATAAGGAAAAACTATAACCACCAAAGGATGCCTTCCCTTGTTGTGGATCACCTGCCCTCCAACTCATCCTCGCCAAAAGATTATATCTTCGCCAAGGGGTGTCTTCCTTTGCCAAGGGTCGCCTGCCCTTTTTCTTATCTTAGTCCAGATAGAGAATCACACTTCTAGTGAGAGGGAAGGAGAGAGTTGGGAGGTATATGATTGAGATTCTCATAAGATATGCACAATAGGGCTAGCTCTCTTACCAATGTCCTTTTCACTCTTATAGATGTAGGAAATGGAGTAATCTCGTGGGAGTGGATAGGGGCTCTTTGAGTCACAATCTTTCAACTAAGAGTAGGTGCCTAGTGAGACTTGTGAGGAACTTTGGAAGCTCCCACATAGGTCCTATTTTTATTTGAGAATTCCTCCTAGATACTAGTCTCAATTAAGATGAATTCTAGTTGTTACTGGAAGAGCGTGGATATCCCCAAAAGATCTATTTTCACTCTTTCTCTCCCTCTAATGGCTATATTGAACTTTTCAAAAGTTATAGTTACAATTCCTTTGGTTGAGTTTATGGTGTCAAAAATTAGTGGATGACACTAGTATACACAAACCATCTAGGTCATTTGGTCGAGTTTTACATCCAAAATCTCGACTTATGAACATATCATGATTTGGCTTGTTTCTCTTCCATAGTACAAACTCAGTCAATTGTGATTAAGTATAAATCCATATAGTGATGTCGACCAAGATTCACTAGGGAAAACTTGGCTAACAATTGTTCCTTATTTGTGGATTTCAAGTTTATGCAAAGTGCAATATTAATTCATTCTAACTTATTCTACTACATATTTTATCTTATTTATTGGTCATACAATCAATACAAGTTATATACGGATAAATCTAGATAATATTTAATATTGATCTTTGTGCATGTATGATTTGATTTCTTCAAACAAGGGTTTGGATATTTGTGCATCTGGATAATGTCTATCTAAAATAACTGCAAACATAGACACAAATAAGTAGAATGGTAAATTTATCACCAAATGTGGGATTATTCCATGGTGTGTCTAAAGTCAAGAATCTCCCCCTTCGTGAAGATGACAAACCATTCTATAAATATATTAAATTATTAAGTAAAATAATAGCTTTATAGAAATTTGGGGTTAAAAAGAATTAAGTTCACGTGCTCCCCACAATTTATGCTACGTCTCCTGATTAGCTTTAATAAAAACACAAGCTAAGTGGCTTTGTGTTCATACATTTATAGAAATATGTCTTCTCACCCTTTGTCATATCAAAAAGTGGGGAGGGAGAAGAAGAGCAAAATAATCGATAAAAAAGGTTTATCCAAGCAATTAAGATAATGCAAACCGAGACATAAATTTAAAAGACCAAAATGCAATTATAGAACCATTCAAATAACATGTTTGGGTATATATCATTCAAATAACATGTTTGGGTATATATGGAGCAAGATGCAAGCATATCACTTGTGGGATACTACCTGAAAAAAACTACTAGAACCACTTGTCGAAAACTACTAGTAGGATCTATGTCATAGTAAATATGAGCTGATTAAAAAACCATAGGGAGAGATATCCATTCAAAATAATATGCAACTCAAAAAGTCATAGACATATATTACTCAATAGTAAGTTGTAGGAACCTTCATTTTGATTAGGCCAAATACTAACCATCATGCAAAATCCCTAAATCTAAATCTTGTTTAAGAAATAAAATACCATATTCTCAACAAACATGATCAAAATAGAATACTAGAAAACACATGTGACTATTTTCCTTTTCCTTTTTTCATAAAACATTTGGGGATACTAGTTAAACCTAACTTAAGTCCTGAACTAGGGTTTAAGGTCTTTTTGAGTGCAAACTAGGAATAAAGGGAACAAACCCGTATTCCACATGTATATGATTCGAAGATAGAAACCTAATATATATTTTCATCATTATTATCGTCATCTTGGGATCTCATTATATTCAACGATATCATATCCTGTCACAAAAATTCATCATGATCTTCATTAAAACAAGGGTTTACAAGTATTAGTCACGCTATATTCTTGTATTAGTTATACTTTTGGAACCGGATCAGATTTAGGCCATGAAACCATGTCCACACATTTTTTTGATCAATTTGGTATATAACATCATTAGTATTCGATAATTAACAGTTCACTACATTAATTGCAAGAAAATTATTTATTGACCAATGGAAAATTGACACATCATCAACTAATTTAGTTATCAACTCCCAACACGGGCCTGGGTCTGGCCAATGGGCTAGAGCCCCATCAACACCCTATAAACTTGGTTGGATGTTTGGGAGGGGATAGATGACCAACTACCCACGACGCTGCTAAACAGAATTGTCATGTGTGCGAGGGAATATTGATCACATCAGCCAGGGAAATTCATCCCTTCTCCTTCGCACGAGCTGCTCAGCCATGGAGGGTTATACTAGTGGATTGCCAGGCTACAAGGGATGTTTCTCATGCTCTGTTTGGCTACGACCAACCTTCCTAGATATCTTCATCCCCTTAGGCAGGTCGCGGGATGACCAGGGATCGTTGCTAGGAGTTAAACTACTGGAAGGGAAATGAGGATATGAAAAGAGGGAATTACCGAATGGTTGGGCAAGATGAGGGGTCAACTAGTGGGTTTCCAGGCTACGAGGGACGTTTCTTATGATCTGTCTGTGACCAACCTTCCCCGATCTCTTCATCCCCTTAGGCAGGTCGCGGGGTGATCAGGGTTCGTTGCTGGGAGTTACTACTGCAAGGGAAGTGAGGATAAAAGAGGGAATTACCGAATGGTTGGGCAAGATTATGGTTGGTGAAACTTTCAGAGACTCCAAGGATTAGTTTCCACCCGTCAGGAGGTCAAGCGATGGACCATGGTAGCTTCCCGAGGAAAAGCTTTAGGCTCTAAATGTCAGTGATTGGGGATGTGTTGCTCGAGCCTTCTCATGCTCTTATAAAGGTTGGAATCTGCTCTCTCACTCCCCAAATTTCTCTAGGCCGAAGCAATTGGTAAGAGACTCTCTGGGTTGGGTATACATGGTCAAGGTCACTGGAAGCAGGAACTAGATTGGCGAGGTTCAAGTTTTTTTTTTTTTGGTGACCGAGAGAACCCACCCACTCCGGACGAGTCTGACATGGTAAACTCTTTTGACATGAGAGAGTGTGGTCCGGACACCCCCTCCTGCGCCTAATCAGCGTGAATTGCCGTTCACAAAGTGTCTTCGGTGAGGTTCGAACCTGGGTCATTCATTAGGACTTACCGAGCTCTTACCACCCGGACTACTATGACCGGACGAGATTCAAATTATTATTGATGAAATTGAGAGTGGCAATGAGTTCTGAGGGTCTCAACGCAACTTATCACGGCCTTATATAGGAACGAGTCCAAGGAGGGAAGCAACGAGAATCTACCCTAGAGATCTGGTTAATTAGGTTGAGTTTGGCTGACCTCTTTCCAAATCTTGGTAGTTACTTTAGTATAGGCCGTTACGTGTTAGGCGGCACTGACAACTACTGTTCAAGCACAAGACAGTTACTTTCCCAGTCAAACCAAATATGGGGGTAGTGAAAAACGCCAGCTTCCGTCCGGGTGCCGTCAACTTGACACTGTTCACTGTTGTTAATTTCAGTTTAGGTAGTTACATGCAACAACGACGGGTGCAATTATGCTAACAGTTCTTCAGATAAGAAAGCGTAAAATAAATCAATGTAGGAGAACAAAAACAAATGTTAGGAACGCAAATCGGATAGTTCGTTGAGAAACGAACGTGATATACTTAAAGAAATCAGTACCTTACAACCTTTAAGGATAAGCGCCGTTCTCCTAGTCGATCCGGTCACGAACCTGGAGTAGAGATCATCTATGCAGACGGCGAACGAGTTGCACCACCAATGCAACTCAGTGACCGCATGAACCACGACATGACAGATTGTGTCGCCGAAGGAAGATGATGGACGAACTCGCCCACGTAGGAGAGAATCTCCACGTAGCACCACGAAAGCGATGACGACATAAGACCTGGCTTTAGGATTTACAAAATACAAACTCAAATACTGACAGTTATATGTTCGAAAAATGTATTTAACCCAAATGACTGGAGACTTATTTATAGTCTTACACGTCCTAGAATCCTATTCCTGGTAAGACGTGATCACTCGATCACTCTTGTTCACGTTGCGGAAGAATCCATGAGGAAATACTTTCCACTTAGGATTAATAAATCTGGTTTCTAAAAAAATAATTTAATTAATAATTAATTACAAAATTGTATCCTAGTGTAAAAGGAATCGGAAGACGGAAGGCATTCTCTAGAATCTACAATCCACAATCCACAAGTCCGAGCCCGTGCCCAACTGGGCCCAATCAGGCGAGGCGAGGCGAGGCGTGACGTGGCGCACGCATACGTGTGTGTTATGGTCACCATACCCATCAAGGAGATCAACATACTCTCTACTAGGATCCTTGTACACAAGAGTCACATGTGATCCTACATATAAGGACCACAAAAATTCTAGGAGTGGGCAATATGGGACAAAACTCTTCTCCATTTGTACTAAACACAAAACTACATATCCTCCTATGTACTAGCTACACTACATTGGACTTAACCCATGTTATATACGTGGCTAACAACCATATATCTAACAACCCCCTATAAAGTCTAATGTATAGTGTGCTCTACCATTCCATCTGACATACTGTGCTTAGAGCAAATACCTTTCAGTTTAAATCTACCTTAGTTATCCAACTATGACCCCTACTGGAACTAGATGAACAAAAGTCTTGAACCTGAACCTTGGGTACAAGAGTATAGGTTGGTAACAACATAATAAAGACATGGTAGAAAAGAAAACAATGCATTAAGGCCACACATACAAAATATATGTTACGACTGATATCAGAGAACAACCCAGTTCTCATGTTGCGGCCTGTATAACATCAATCATTTAGTTGAAGTCTCTAAGGATGTACTGCTAACATCTTATCCTAAGACTTAACACCATTCATAGACTAATCTCTTACTAACTTGCAAACATGACACTAACAAGTTTCCCCGGGGATAGACACACATATGCATACATCATCAACGTAATTACATAGTGTCATCCAATTCACCCAACAACTTGTTATTACCACATTGAACTCAATTTGTGTAATCTCCACTCTGTTGGGTTGAGTTGCTACTTCCTGTGAATAAAGAGGGATTTCATTCCATCCCCAACCTGAATTTTTCTACCAAAGCTAGGGTAAGACCTTTAGTGAAAGGATCAACTGTATTTCTTTTGGTACCGACGTAGTACACAATCACGACTCTATTAGACACTAACTCCCTTACAGACTTGAGTCTGACTTGGATGTATCTGCGTTGTTTATGGTTGTACTTGTGACTCTTTATCTTAGCGATAGTTGTGGTGCTATCAGAGTGAACTGAAATTGCAGGAAGTGACTTCTTTACTATAGGTAAACTGGACATAAGTCTATGTAGCCATTCAACTTCCAATCTAGTTTCTTCTAAAGCACACAACTCTGCCTCAAAAGTAGAACGAGACAATATGTTCTGTTTCTTAGACCTCCAAGAATCAACTCCTCCTCCCAACAAGAATAATATCCCGAGACACCATTACTCCCTGAGTTGATGGAAATCCATCTTGCATCACTATATCCTTCGACTATAGAAGGATATTTTCCATAATGCACCCCAAGGGAACAAGTTCCCTTGATATACCTCATAACTCTATCAAGAGCTTTCCAATAGGTCTTGTCGGGATAAATGGTGTATCTACTTAACTTGCTCACGGAAAACACAATGTTTGGGTGTGTGAAGTTCATAAGATACATCAAAGTTCTGATAATGTAAGAGTATCGTAATTGAGACACTGGAACCCCAGTCTCATTCTTGAACAAGGCCTTGGATGAATTATATGGAATCTTAATAAGTTTACATGATGTGTACTCAAACCTCTCCAATATCTTCTCAACATAGTGAGACTGAGAGAGAATTGTACCAGAAAAAGAACTTATGATTTTAAACCCTACAATCACATTAGCGACACCCATATCCTTCATCTTAAACTTGCTACACAAGAATGACGTTGTCTCATTTACTACTTCCACATTGGAATCGAAAAGCAGGATATCATAGACATATAAGCATAATAAAATGAATCCATCATTGATGATTTTACAGAAGAGACACTTATCAAATTCATGAGAAACAAAGCCAAACAATGATATCATAGAATCAAATTTCTCATGCCATTTCTTAGGGGTTTGTCTCAATCCATATAATACTTAAAAAGTTTACACACTTTGAACTCATTCCCACGACCCCCAAATCAATCATGTTGTTTCATATACATCTCTTCCTAAAGATCACCTTATAAGAATGCGGTATTTACATCCATCTGATGGATATAAAGATTATAAATGGAAGTCAATTCTATAAGCACCCAGATTGTGGTCATACAAAAAATAGTGGAATAGGTATCAAAATAATATATTCCTTCCCTCAGTGTGTAACCCTTAGAAACTAACCTAGCCTTACACTTATTGATTGTCTCGTCTGCATTAAGTTTCTTCTTAAAGATCCATTTGCATCCAACTACAGAAAAACCAGGAGGAAAATCTACCAATTCCCAAGTTCCATTTGAGAGAATTGATTGAATTTCATCATTAACAACTTATTTCCAAAACTTAGTGTAATGACCCCGCCTCCCAGTAATGTGGCGACACATCCCGCTATCACACAGACAACGAGGTTCCATGTGAAAACGTGCGGAAAACACCATAAACCACTAGATTACCAAAAACACGGGGTGATTAAAACTGATTTTGGGAAGAAGATAAACCAAGAAACTATTACATTCAGATCCTCATCCTACAAGAAGACATGTTATATAAACATCTACAAGTCTAGATACGTGTTCACAGCTTAACAGATTATCTGTCTTGTCATCACATGAGTTCATCACCTTTTTATACATAACGGGCCACGTCCGGCCAACAACAGGATATACAAAGCTTCATCAGCTATACATCGTAAAACTACGTCAAAACACCTTCGAAGACCTGAGAGTACCGGGATGACTCTAAGACCCTACTACAAACAACCAAAACAGCAGCAGATCCATCTCTTGCCTTCTACTGCTCGCCTTACTTCTCGGCCGTAACCCCACGACCACCACCACGTCTAACGCGAACACCTAAAAAGGTTGTAAACCAACAGGGTGAGACACATAGTCCCAACGAGAAACATAACTCCCCGCCAAAACCATAAAACCTCAGAAAGATTAAAGCAAAAACAACAGATAACTGATAAGACGTATAATAAGAGCAGTCTATAGAGCAAGGTTGTTATTACCATCGAGCTTACCAAGATGTACAAAATGCATACAACCAAGTATTTCTTTATGGAACATGATTGACAAGATAAGATTTATAAGATCTTACCACATAATATATGGAACGTATAAGTAACTGCAAAGTATAACAAGATCAACTACATAAGCAAGGCCTCAACCAATGTTCCATGTTTTTCCTTAAGCAATAAATACTACTCGGCTGGATTACATTTTATTATGCCCTGAGGAAGTGAGCCGTACCACTCAAATCCAACCTTCAGTTGCGAAACCCAGGCTGGTGCCATACAAGATCAATGGAAGAGCCAGACTCCACAACCTCCCACCTCGTGGTCAATGCACGAGAACCAAAGCAGGACCGCAGTCTCATGCTTAAGTGGCCTCATCCACAGGGTCAGCTCCCACAGGTTACCCTTTCTCTAGACCGCCTTGGTACAGGTCTCGGCGCTAGTATATCTGAGCCACGGGCCAGTTCACCGTGCTCCCTGAGCCATGAACGCATTCATGCTCTATCACACTGAGCCATGGGCCTGTTCACCATGCTCTTATACACATCTTGAGTCTACAATCGAAGTTGCACTCTAACCTCCTCATTTTCGGCTAGGAGAAACCACACATATTCAATAATATGTGCTTCTAGGTTAACCCACAGGAGAACCTGTTTCACCATCACCAACTACTGACGATGATGGATCTATGGCCAGGGCAAACTACATAATATGTTCCACTATAATTCATTAGTATATTTTAAGTGGATTGTTGAGGCAAACAAGTGGTATCACATATATAACATTAAGCTACATTATTGTTACCACCATCACAATATCCCGGGATCTCAATCCCTCATCATAAGAAACCACTACCTCATAAGGCATTCTCATCACTGGGGATAACAATCCCAGATATCATCATCAAAGGATAACACCTCAACTAGGCACTTTTAGCCAAACTCAGGTCCTCAGACCTAAACACATTATACAGGTGATGCATGTTATCTCATCAGCAAGAGTGACCATCAATGTAGTGTCATTCAAACATACATACCTCATAGCCCTTTACCTGGCTATGCCTCCACATGAAACACCTGCATGGTTAGTATACACAAGTATAGAGATAACTGAAGCTATTAAGGAATTACTAGAATGAGCATGCCATCAAGCATAGGGAAACATTGATGATTATACACTTTATCATTCATGCCTCAACCCTGTGACCATAGACATGGGTCACATCATCATGTGAAGCTACTCATATACTTCCAAACTTATCATTTACTCATCATTATATATACATGATTCAAGATGATCATAAACACATGTAATATCATGTCATTAGAGTTTCAGATATGTCATGCTTACATAGGTGCATTCTACTATATCAACCACCTTACTATTACCTAACATGTCAAAGGTTCACAAACCATAAACCATAATTATTAGCAACAAGAATGTGATTACATGATAAGAATCTAGCAGATGGGTTTTCCGGGTGGAACGTGACCCTCACTAGAAGTACCCACTACCCTCACAAGAAGTGTGATGGGTAGGGCACCCTCACTAGAAGTACCCACTACCCTCACAAGAAGTGTGACGGGCAGGGTAACTTCCCTCACAACACCCAAGCACTCTAGCCACATAACGACCAAGCCTAAAGCAAGGATGTCGGACTACCACCTCAAGGTGTATCGTGCAACCATATGTGTCGTGCATCCATGTGTGTCGTGCATCCATGTGTGTCGTGCATCCACGTGTGTCGTGCATCCACGTGTCACCGTATCGGGCATCACCACCAAACCATGACACCCAACACAAGGCTAGCCCATAGAGCTCCATAATGTTCAAGGTATATCGGGAACCAAGCCACTACCCAAGCTAGGTGTATCGGGCAGGGCACTCAACAAGGCATATCGCCTGACACACAAGGGTATCGACCAACAACCATACACATCTAGGCACAACGGCCAAGGGTACAACTCAAACGGACAGCAAAGGAAAGCCTATCATCCAACCAAGCTAGCTTCATCCTATCGGCCAACACACAAGGCAAAGACCAAGGTGTATCGCCCAAAATAACCTCAACATATCAACCAGAAATCTAGCCCAAGAGAGGGTATTGGGCAACACCATCCCCAAAGCCATATCATGCAAGATACAAGTCAACAAGATCATCATCAACCTCAAGCACAAGGGCGCCAAACCCTAGATTGATCAAGAAGACCGGCTCACCTCTCAACAACCAAGAGAGAGGGGTCTTACACAACCTCTATCACAACTCGGGCAACCACAAGGATCAACCTCAACATAGGTCTACATCTACCAAAAAGCTCACCTCTCGAATCCATGGTGAGAGGAGGGTGTTGCTCAAGCAACTAGAACACAAGCTCACCTCTCAACTTAAACGAGAGAAGGGTATTGCTCATATTACTAAAGCTCAAGCTCACTTCTCTAGACCAAGGAGGGAAAGGAGTGTTTCTCAACAAGGAAGACCTAAATAAGATTAAAGGTGCAAATAAGCAAGAACCATATCTAGCAACATACATGGACGATTATGATCACAAGAAAACATACAAGAATATAGAAGAAGGTAATATGATTAGGGTAAGAAGTTATGCAACCCACCTTAAGCAAGCTCCAAGCTCCTAGCACCAAGCACACCTTCGACCACCTCAATAGGAAGAAGAAGAAGACTCCAAAGATAAGGATCGACCACCAAGCTTTGCAAAGGAAGAGGTATCGTACAACCAAAGGGGAGGGGAAACTAAGGAACTAAAGGGATCCTTAGCAAGAGAAAGGGAACACATATATAGGAGAGGATGGAGGAGAAACCAAGGTAAGACAAGGCAAGGTGTCACCCACCAAGGGAGACTTGTCCATGGGCAATGCCACCTCTCTATCTTGTCCTAAACACATGTCCAAGGCCATTGCCACATGCAAGCATCAAGCACCAAGTGTCCACTAGTGGTGACACAAACGAGGTCAAAGTGTCAAAGGGGGTCCATGGACAATACACCCCGACACCATGCCTGACACACTTCCCTGGGTGACACACCTATGGCCGACACACCCATGGCCGACAAAAGGTCCAACAAGGTCAAGCAAGGCACAACAAGGCCCACCAAGGCTCATCCAAGCCCAAGGCAACTCAAGCAACGAGCCCAACCCTTCCTCTCAACACTAGAGGAAGCAAAGAGAGAGAAGAGCACTTCTCAAGGTGACAAACTTGCTCAACAACCCTAGACTTGGGTTAACTACAAGTAGCACCTCCAACACACAAAAAGCACAAACAAACCCTAATCACCACTAAGGGTGATTAGCAAGCAACCAAGCACTAGGGTAAGGCAAAGCAAACAAGATAAACCTAAATGGAGGTCAGGGTCCCTACAAGCTATAACCCTCTACAAAGGGATTTCGCCCTCGAAATCCGAAGAGAAAAGTGAGGGATACTTCCTCCTCATCTCTTTCTCAAGCTCCCACGTGGCTTCCTCAATGCCACGATGATACCAAAGAACCTTTACCAGAACCAGGTCCTTCCTCTTCAGCTTCTTCACTTTTCTATCAAGGACCATCGCAAGACCTTCCTCATAGGTCACATCTTCATCAAGCTCAACCTCGACTGGATGTATCACTGTCCCTATATTTGGGTGACTTTTCTTCAGCATGCTGATGTGGAATACTAGATGTAACCTGTGTAACTCTGGCGGCACCTCTAACTTGTAAGCTACCTTGCCAACACGTGCTATTATTGGATATGGCCCCATATACCTGGGTGCTAGATTACCTTTCCGGCCAAACCTTAGCACACCTTTCCAAGGCGAGACCTTGAGGTACACTTTGTCTCCCACTTGGAACTCTAAAGGTCGTCGACGATTGTCTGTATAAGACTTTTGTCTGTCCTGTGCCGCTTTCAGTTGTTGTTGTATCACTTTGATCTTTTCTATTGTCTGTTGTACTAACTCTGGACCCAAAAGCTGATACTCACCAGATTCATACCAACATAAAGGAGATCTGCACTTCCTGCCATATAGGGCCTCATAAGGAGCCATGTCAATGCTCCGCTGGTAACTATTGTTGTATGCAAACTCTATCAAACTGAGATGCACATCCCAACTACCTAGGAACTGCAAAACACAAGCCCAAAGAAGATCCTCCAAAGTTTGAATAGTCCTTTCAGACTGTCGATCTGTCTACGGGTGGAAAGCAGTGCTGAACCTCAACTGCGTTCCCAAAGCTTTGTGCAACTGTTCCCAGAAATGACTCATGAACTGGGGACCTTTGTAGGAAACTATCATTGCTGGTACCCCGTGCAAGCATACTATCTCAACTACATATACATGAGCGAGCTTCTTGACTGTATATGTTGTCTTCACAGGTATGAAATGGGCAGACTTCGTCAATTTGTCCACTATCACCCAAATGGAATCATGATTCCTAGCTGTCCTAGGCAGACCAACTACAAAATCCATGGTTATGTGATCCCATTTCCACTGCGGTATCGACATAGGTTGCAACGTACCTGCCGGCTTCTGATGCTCAGCCTTGATTTGTTGGCATACCGCACACCTAGCCACTAACTCAGCTACATCTCTCTTCAAGCCAGACCACCAATACAGGTCCTTCAGATTATGATACATCTTGGTGACTCCTGGATGCATAACATACATCGATGTGTGTGCTTCCTCGAGTACTAGCTTCCTCAGTTCATCACATCGGGAACCACCATTCTATCATGATAGAAAACTAGTCCATCTTCGGACTCATGGAACCCATCATGATTTTCGCTACCGAGCTCTGACTTGATCAACTGCATTGTATCATCTGTTTGTTGTGTGTCTTTGATTTGCTGTCTCAGTGTAGGCTTGACTTGCATCTGTGCCAAAAGTCCTGCTAACAAGGAAACTTCCATCTGCACATTCATCTGCCACAAGGAAACAAACATATCCCATCTATGGCATACCAAGGAACTCAACTGTGCCTTCTTTGTAGGAAGAGAAGAAGACTTCCGGCTAAGGGCATCAACTACCATGTTCGCCTTACCAGGGTGATACTCGATGGTGCAGTCATAATCATTGATCAGCTCCATCCATCGATGTTGTCGCATGTTTAGCTCATTCTGCGAGAAGATGTACTTCAAGTTCTTATGATCCGTAAAGATCTAACACACTTCCCTGTAAAGATAGTGTCTCCAAATCTTTAACGCATGAACCACTACTGCCAACTCCAGATCATGAGTCAGATAGTTCTCTTCATGTTTCTTAAGCTGTCGCGAAGCAAAAGAAACCACATGGTCTTCCTACATCAGCACGCATCCTAAGCCCTTCTTGGAAGCATCGCAGAAAACAACATAGCCTTTCTCAGGCTCTAGCAGGACTAACACTGGAGCACTAGTCAGCTTCTCCTTCAAACATTGGAAAGCTTGCTGGCAACGATCATTCCAGACAAAAGGTACATCTTTCTGGGTCAACTTCGTCATCGACAACGCAATCACACAGAAGTCCTTTATAAACCTTCGGTAGTATCTTGCTAAACCTAGGAAACTGCAAACTTCAGTCAGCATCTTCGGCTGTTCCCATTCTGCAACGGACTCCACCTTCTTCGGGTCCACTTTAACTCCTTCTGCAGATATCACATGACCCAAGAAAGTTACTTCTTTCAACCAGAACTCACACTTACTAAACTTGGCATACAACTGGTGTTGGCGAAGGAGAGTCAACGCTTGTCGAAGATGTTGTTCATGCTTCTAACTATCCTGACTGTAGATCAAAATTTCATCTATAAAGACTACAACAAACTAATCTAGAAACGAACAGAACACCTTGTTCATTAAATCCATGAAAGCAGTAGGTGCATTGGTTAGCCCAAACGACATAACCACAAACTCGAAGTGACCATACCTCATCCTAAAAGCTGACTTTGGTATGTCATCTGCCTTAATCCTCAACTGATGATATCCAGACCGTAGATCGATCTTTGAAAACACTGTAGCACCACGCAACTGATCGAACAAATCATCTATCCTTGGCAACGGGTACTTATTCTTGATCGTGACTTTGTTCAACTGCCGATAATCTATACACAACCACATCGACCCGTCGTTCTTCTTAACGAACAACACTGGAGCACCCCAAGGCGACGTACTTGGTCGGATGAAACCTTTCTCCAACAACTCTTGTAACTGCTTCTTTAGCTCTACCATCTCTACTGGAGCCATCCTATACGGTGTCTGTGCAACTGGTTGTATTCCTAGAATCAGATTGATCTCGAAATCAATCTCTCGAGGTGGAGGAACACCGGGGAACTCATCAGGAAACACATCTGCAAACTCTCGAACAACCGTCACCTCCTCAAGGCTAGGACCCTTTGCCTTGGTATCCACAACGTGAGCTAAGAACGCCTTACATCCTTGTCGTAGCAACTTTTCTACCACCATCGCTGACACTAGACACGTCGGAAGAATCTTCCTATCTCCTTGGAAGATCCACTTCTCTCCACAAACATCAAACACTGCCTGCTTGGAACCACAGTCCAACACAACCTTATACTTCTCTAAGGTATCCATCCCAAGGATCACATCGAATCCATGCATATCAAGTGGTATAAGATCCACTTGTATCATGTGTCTTGAAAAAGATAAGACACAAGATGGGCACTCCTCTCGAAGCATCGAGGAACCATCAAGAGGGGTTTCTAACAACAAGCTATCTTTCTTACAGCTAACAGGTAACAGACAGTTATCAAGCATAGAATGTGTGATAAAAGAGTGTGTAGCACCCGAGTCAACTAGAACAGATATAAAATAAGAAGAAGACAAATTAGAATGAAATAACTCCATCTGACCTACCTCCACTCGCGGGTTGACTATCGCCTCCGACTGACTCATAGCATAGAATCGAGCTGTTGCTTGTTGTACACATCCTCTGCTTCCTTGAGCAGACGATCCAGCTTGCGACGCTTGACCGCGTCCTCACCCTCTGCTACTATTGGGTTTCTGTCTATCTACCCCTTGTTGATTCTACCTCAGATGTTGCGTCACTTCAACATCTTTACTTGGGCAATTTGACTTCCAATGCCCGATCTGACCACAAAGATGGCATGACTGGTCTCGCTGTTGTGGCCTAGACGGCCCTGTCACTGCTACAAAAGCTGTACTATGTGCCTTAGACGGCCAAGAACCATATCCTCTTCCCTTACTCGGAGACCACTGCGACGGTACACTGGAACCTCTTAACCTAGAAGGTGCTGAAAACCTCGGCTTCTTGTAGCCATCGAACCTATGTCCTTGGAACTGAGAAGGCCTCTTCTTGATCATGGCCTCTCTCTTTTCCCTAACTGACCATTCAATCCTCCGGACAGATTCCACAAACGTGGCAAACCACTCTCAGTTCTCCAACGTAGAAGTAGGTGTTGTCAGTTCAGTACTCATGCCTTTCTCAAAACGTCTGATCCGCTCATCATCTGTCGCTGCCATGTGAGGACAAAACCTTAACAGGTCCATGAACTTGGCTTCATACTCAGTGATGTTCATCGCTCCTTGGCGCAGGTGCTCAAATTGGTTGATCTTCTTATCTAGATATGTCTTCGGAAAGTATCTACTAACGAACTCGTGTCGGAAAACCTCCCAACCGATCACCTCATCGGGTCGCTTCTCCTCCTCGATGGCCCACCAGTGTCCAGTACTACCCTTTAGAAGGTAGACAGCGTGCTTGACTTTGTCTGCTTCAAGGATGTCGAGGATCCGAAATGCCTTCTCAAGACCTGTCAGCCACAGATCTGCATCTTCTGGATCAGCCATCCCAGCATAGTCCGAAGCTCCGACTCGGCGAAGCCGCTCAAAGGTCTTCCCAATACCTGATGTTTCACTGTGGGGAGCATGTGCTCTCGGCGGAGGCACTGAAAATCTCTCGACCATGAGATTCATCGTAGCCATCATCTGCCCCATAAGCTGTTGGTAGGCAGAGTTTTCGAGGATGGATGGGTCAAGTTGGGGAACCTCAGGCACCCAATCTTCATGTGCTTGCCCTTTAGCTTCATCAACTGATGCATACTTGCTGCTCTCGACAACATATTCTTCATGGTTTCCAGAAATCTTGGCTTTTTCTTCCGCTGAGGGAAGAAGATGATTGTAAGAAAATCTAGAAAACTCACAAGAACATACACAACCTAGTCCTAGATCCCTGTAGACTCAACGAACCTAGAGCTCTGATACCAAGCTTGTGGCGACACATCCTGCTATCGCACAGACAATGAGGTGCCACGTGAAAACATGCGAAAAACACCATAAACCACTAGATTACCAAAAACATAGGGTGATTAAAACCGATTTTGGGAAGCAGATAAACCAAGAAACTATTACATTCAGAACCTCATCCTGCAAGACGACAGGTTATATAAACATCTACAACTCTAGATACGTGTTCACAACTTAATAGATCAGCTGTCTTGTCATCACATGAGTTCATCACCTATTTATACATAACGGGCCACATCCGGCCAACAGCAGGATATACAAAGCTTCATCAGCTATACATCGTAAAACTACATCAAAATGCCTCCGAGGACCTGAGAGTACATGGATGACTCTAAGACTCTACTACAAACAACCAAAACAGCAGCAAATCCATCTCTTGCCTTCTACTGCTCACCTTGCTGCTCAGCCGCAACCCCGCGACCACCACCACGTCTAACGCGAACACCTAAAAAGGTTGTAAACCAATAGGGTGAGACACACAGTCCCAGTGAGAAACATAACTCCCTGCCAAAACCATAAAACCTCAGAAAGATTAAAGCAACAACAACAGATAACTGATAAGACGTATAATAAGAGCAGTCTGTAGACCAAGGTTGTTATTACCATCGAGCTTACCAAGATGTACGGAATGCATATAACCAAGTATATCTTTATGGAACGTGATTGACAAGATAAGATTTATAAGATCTTACCACATAATATAAGGAACGTATTAGTAACTGCAAAGTATAACAAGATCAACTACATAAGCAAGGCCTCAACCGATGTTCTATGTTTTTCCTTAAGCAATAAATACTATTTGGTTGGATTACATTTTATTATGCCATGAGGAAGTGAGCCATACCACTCAAATCCAACCTTTGGTTGTGAAACCCAAGCCGGTGCCATACAAGGTCAATGGAAGAGCTGGACTCCACAACCTCCCACCTCGTGGTCAATGCATGAGAACCAAAGCAGGACTGCAGTCTGATGCTTAAGTGGCCTCAGCCACAGGGTCAGCTCCTGCAGGCTACCTTTTCTCTAGCACGCCTTGGTACAGGTCTCAGCGCTAGTATATCTGAGCCACGGGCTAGTTCACCATGCTCCCTGAGCCATGAACACATTCATGCTCTATCACACTGAGCCATGGGCCTGTTCACCATGCTCTTATACACATCTTGAGTCTACAACTGAAGTTGCACTCTAACCTCCTCATTTTCGGCTAGGAGAAACCACACATATTCAATAATATGCGCTTCCAAGTTAACCTGCAGGTGAACCTATTTCACCATCACCAGCTACTGACGATGATGGATCTATGGCCAGGGCAAACTACATAATATGTTCCACTATAATTCATTAGTATATTTTAAGTGGATTGTTGAAGCAAACAAGTGGTATCACATATATAACATTAAGATACATTATTGTTACCACCATCACAATATCCCGGGATCGCAATCCCTCATCACAAGAAACCACTACCTCATAAGGCATTCTCATCACTGGGGATAACAATCCCATCTCTCATCATCAGAGGATAACACCTCAACTAGGCACTTTAGCCAAACTCAGGTCCTCAGACCTAAACACATTATACATGTGATGCATGTTATCTCATCAGCAAGAGTGACCATCAATGCAGTGTCATTCAAACATACATACCTCATAGCCCTTTACCTGGCTATGCCTCCGCATGAAACACCTGCATGGTTAGTATACACAAGTATAGAGATAACTGAAGCTATTAAGGAATTACTAGAATGAGCATGCCATCAAGCATAGGGAAACATTGATGATTATATGCTTTATCATTCATGCCTCAACCCTACGACCATAGACATGGGTCACATCATCATGTGAATCAACTCATATACTTCCAAACTTATCATTTACTCATCATTATATATAGACATGATTCAAGATGATCATAAACACATGTAATATCCTGTCATTAGAGTTTCAGATATTTCATGCTTACATAGGTGCATTCTACTATATCAACCACCTTACTATTACCAAACATGTCAAAGGTTCACAAACCATAAACCATAATTCTTAGCAACAAGAATGTGATTACATGATAAGAATCTAGCAGATGGGTTTTCTGGGTGGAACGTGACCCTCACTAGAAGTACCCACTACACTCACAAGAAGTGTGACGTACAGGGCACCCTCACTAGAAGTACCCACTACCCTCACAAGATTTGTGACCAGCAGGGTAACGTCCCTCACATCGCCCAAGCACTCTAGCTACAAAACGGCCAAGCCTAAAGCAAGGATGTCAGGCTACCACCTCAAGGTGTATCATGCAACCATATGTGTCATGCATACAAGTGTGTCGTGCATCCATGTGTGTCATGCATCCATGTGTGTCGTGCATCCACGTGTCACTGTATTGGGTATCACCACCAAACCATGATGCCCAACACAAGGCTAGCCCACAGAGCTCCATAACTTTCAAGGTATATCGGGCACCAAGCCACTACCCAAGCTAGGTGTATCGGGCAGGGCACTCAACAAGGCATATCGCCTGACACACAAGGGTATCGACCAACAACCATACACATCTAGGCACAACGGCCAAGGGTACAACTCAAACGGGCAGGAAAGAAAGCCTATCGTCCAACCAAGCTAGCTTCATCCTATCGGCCAACACACAAGGCAAAGACCAAGGTGTATCGCCCAACACAACCTCAACATATCGACCAAAACTCTAGCCTAAGAGAGGGTATCAGGCAACACCATCCCCGAAGCCATATCGTGCAAGATACAACTCAACAAGATCATCATCAACCTCAAGCACAAGGGTGCCAAACTCTAGATTGATCAAGAAGATCGGCTCACCTCTCAACAACCAAGAGAGAGGGGTCTTGCACAACCTCTATCACAACTCGGGAAACCATAAGGATCAACCTCAACATACGTCTACATCTACCAAAAATCTCACCTCTCGAATCCATGGTGAGAGGAGGGTGTTGCTCAAGCAACTAGAACACAAGCTCACCTCTCAACTTAAACGAGAGAGGGGCATTGCTCATATTACTAGAGCTCAAGCTCACTTCTCTAGACCAAGGAGGGAAAGGAGTGTTGCTAAAAAAGGAAGCCCTAAATAAGATTAAAGGTGCAACTAAGAAAGAACCATATCTAGCAACATACATGGCCGATTATGATCACAAGAAAACATACAAGAATATAGAAGAAGGTAATATGATTAGGGTTAGAAGTTATGTAACCCGCCTTAAGCAAGCTCCAAGCTCCTAGTACCAAGAACACCTTCGGCCACCTCAATAGGAAGAAGAATAAGACTCCAAAGATAAGGATCAGCCACCAAGATTTGCAAAGGAAGAGGTGTTGTGCAACCAAAGGGGAGGGGAAACTAAGGAACTAAAGGGATCCTTAGCAAGAGAAAGGGAACACATATATAAGAGAGGATGGAGGAGAAACCAAGGTAAGACAAGGCAAGGTGTCACCCACCAAGGGACATTTGTCCATGGGCAATGCCACCTCTCTATCTTGTCCTAAACACATGTCCAAGGCCATTGACACATTCAAGCATCAAGCGCCAAGTGTCCACTAGTGGTGACACAAACGAGGTCAAAGGGTCAAAGGGGGTCCATGGACGATACACCCCAACACCATGCCCGACACACTTCCCTGGGCGACACACCTATGGCCGACACAACCATGGCCGACACACCCATGGCCGACACAAGGTCCAACAAGGTCAAGCAAGGCACAACAAGGCCCACCAAGGCTCATCCAAGTCCAAGGCAACTCAAGCAACGAGCCCAACCCTTCCTCTCAACACTAGAGGAAGCAAAGAGAGATAAGAACACTTCTCAAGGTGACAAACTTGCACAACAACCCTAGACTTGGGTTAACTGCAAGTAGCACCTCCAACACACAACAAGCACAAACAAACCCTAATCACCACTAAGGGTGATTAGCAAGAAACTAAGCACCAGGGTTAGGCAAAGCAAACAGGATAAACCCTAAATGGAGGTCAGGGTCCCTACCGGTAACCCTCAATTAAGGGAGACCCGAAGGGCAGAGGCATTACCCCAATTAACAAGATCAAAGGTTTGATAAATAATCAGTGATAATTATAAAATTCTACCAAACTATACTGAAAGCTAGAATAAAATAAAACTTTGCATACTTTTTTTAAAAAACTTAGATATCTAACTTCTATCCACATCTGGACTCTGTTCTAACTAATCCTTCTTGCACTTTATTTCTTAATTTCATAATATGCCTCTTTACTGTTTGTCCTTTTCAAAATGTACCTAAAATGTCGAGAAACAAAATGTCGGTCAGCATATAGGAATATGCCGGTATGTGGGGACAACCAAAATTTCGCAAATATGGCTAACACTCTAAATATCACCATCAAGGTATTTAACAAACCAATTTACATTTTCAATGTGTCATTCTCCACTATTTTTGCCCTAACCCTGGAGTACCCCCTCTAGGGTTTCTCTTTTTCCATTGACTTAAGGCTACCTTCTCAATCCCAAGCTTGGTGCCTAGGGTCACCTCTCATGGTGCCCATTAGTCATGCAACATAGACCACCTTCTCATTCCTGAGCTTGGTGTCTGGGGTCACCTCTCATGGTGCCCATTGGTCTTCCCTCCTGAGCTTGATCTTTTTGCATCATCCATCAGGGCGGCATGTAGGTGCGAGAATACCCACTTATTTTACAATTGTGATAATCATAGTGACTTTATAATTTGCAAGTATGAACATCCAAACTGATAGGTTGCATTCAATGCAATTAATCATTTGGAAAACCTTTGGGAAAACTAATGCGATTAACCATAATTAACCACATACCTGTCATGCTGATTTGAGACAGAATTAATCCAATCAATGCAAGAAATCTAATAGGCAAGCAAGCACACAACAAGATCCTAAAATATGCATACAATTTCCTATCATTGATCATGCCATCAAGATCTATTAAACCTAGCTCGCTTCCTAGGGTTTCTAGTCCACTTTTAGGGTTTCTATTGCAATTAGGGTTCCTATTCATTTTTACTCTTTTAAACCCTAGTATTATACAATTACTCACAAACCCTAATTATCTCATCTATTTCTTCATGAAAGATATTAAGGTTACCTTTTAACAACATATAACCTTAATTTTGGATTAAAGGAACAATTAACCATCAATTAAGTCCATTATCCTCTTTTATATTAAAACTACCATTTTTATCCTTTTAATTCATGACAAGATCATTAGGCCCAATTATCATCTTTGGCTCCTTTCAAATTAACAACTTATATATCATGAACCCTATTTATCACTAATTCCACCTTTATTCCTTAAAAAACCCTAATTACCATATTAAGGGTATTTATCCAAAATTAGGAAATTTTATACTCAAAATAGATTAGAACCATCATATCTCAATTTTATTCATGAATTTGAATAATTAAAGCTATCAAGAGTCACAATTACTAACATTAGGGTTTCAAGGCCCATTAGAGCTCGTTTATGCACATGGAATTCGAAATTAAACCAATTACATGCAAAGATCATCCTTTTTGTTCTTAATGTACCTTTTTATAATTAACATGATAATATCAACTCTAGTCATCCATAAAACCCTTTTAAATACATTAATCATATCAAATTAGGGTTTCTTAATCATTAAAGAATTAAAGTTGATAACTTTCACTACTTTTCGAATTGTAAGAGGAATTAGATTCTAAGTCTATTTTTAATGGATTCCTCGCATTGTTCTGAGCAAAATTCATATGTTATACACATCCATCCGAGCTACCAATAATAAGATATGAATTTTGCAATATATACTTACTTGGACCAATCACTGAGCGCCACGTCACCACTTGCATGCAACATTTTTTGTTTTGGAAACATAACTAAATTACGGTTATACCCTCACATAAGTTGCTGGTTCTTCATCCCACAGAGGGGAAAATCCATCCAAAGCCTCTTCGCTCTTCTTCTTCCTCACAAAACCTAGCGATGTCACTAGGGTAGGGGTCTGTCGCCGCGTTGCCTCCCCTCCCTGGGACTCGAGGAGCACCAACAAAGGTCATGTTACCTCCTCCGCCCTCCACCGCACCCACAGAGGCCCCTGGTTGTAGCCTAAGCAGCTGGGTTTTGGTCTGCGGCCATTTCTCGTCGGTCGGCCATGCAGGTGTTGTGCTGGTAGGTATGGCGAGGATATATTGCATCCTCGTTGCAATTTGGACCTTAAGAGCATATAAATACTTCTTCAGCTGGTGTCCTTTACTTCGTGTTACCTCTGGAATCACATCGTTCCTTACTTTCATGGTCAAGAAGGAGGCATGGTTGGAAGAGGACCGTGTACTGTCTCAGATCCCTCTATCTCGGTACCTCTGAGTCTAGACCTTATATAGGTCGAGGGTAGCAAGGAAGAGGCGAGGGTTTGGTAGGGTTTAGAGCCCTCAGTTCCTTGGGGAAAAAGGAAAGATTCTTTCCAAAGAGATATCTATGCTTTAAATGAAAAGAAACTAATTTCAAAAATATTCTTATACTTCTCTCTTGAGAACATACTTTCCTTAACAAGCAATAAGAGAAAACGTTCCCATCTTATTTAACTTTCCTTTGCCAATCAAATTTATATACAAAAGATTAAATGGTCTAAACATGTCTCTTTATCGTGTTCCTTACACATTTATCTTCTTTTTAACAATACCACAAAATTCATTAATTATGTATCACATTATCCCCTTTTTTGTATTATTGGTATTTTTTTTTTCTTTTTCTCCATTGGGGCTCCTTTGACCCCAAGAAACTCTAATATTTCGAAATCCTTTTTGGTGGATACTCATTATCCTTCTAGATGCATTTATATCCATTATTTCTCATTATCCTTTTTATTTCTTTATTAAAATATCTTTTTTTGAGGATTTCTCTTTATCTCTCTTTTTTATTTTCTTTTTTGGAATTTATTTTAATATTAGAAACCTCATGGATACAAAAACCCATCAAGGATGACTCCATCATACCTCTTTCCACTTATTTTCCACATTTTATCATTATCTCCAATTTCTTTCTTAATAAGGAAATATTTAATTGATCTTTTCTTTTCTTGTTGCATTATCTTTGCAACTTTGGACTCCTTCGAACCCAAGGAACCCAAGAGGCACGGAATCCACTTTTGGATTATATACTTTTGCCTTATAGAGGTTTCTACATCTTTCTTTTCTCCATCTCTTGTTAATAATGGAATTTCTTTTGTCTTATCCTTGTTATTGGGCCCAATAGCCAATAAAGACCACAAAACAACCAACAAGGCTATTGTACACGAATTCCATTTATTAAAAACAAATTATATCATTATTTTTTCAAATATCTTTAACAGGAGAAATTACATTTCTCAACAAAAGAACCCAAAAATTGGGGTTGTAACATCCTTCCCCTCTTATAAGAATTTTGCCCTCAAAATTCCATCAGGCACACAAACAAACAGGATAAGCCTTTCTTATGTCCATCATGGATCCCATGTGGCCTCACCCTTTCCATGGTGCTTCCCAAGAACCTTCATCATCTCATATTATTCCATCTGAGTTCTCTCTCACCTTGGTATATCATACCCTCATAGGCGACTCAGGACATTTCAGCCTCTCATAAAGCTGAATAGGTTCATGGCTCTACACATGGCTTGGATACCTCACATAGTGCTCTATATCGGACTCATGGAACACATTATAAATCATGTTATACTAAGGAGTAAGGCTAAACACAACCATCTCCACCAACCCATCTCAAATGGACCCATATATTGGGGACTCAGCTGTCTCAGCCGGAGCATAGAGGGGTCAGATTTTCACATCACATACTCTCCCACAGTGAATTGCATGTCAGTTTGCTTTGCATCAACTCACGACTCATGTAACCCCTGGGCTCTCTCGGCCATTGCACAATCAAAGTGACTTCATCTGCACACACTGTGGTTCCTTCTTGACCTTCACGAGGTCCCTTCACCAACATCATCTTAATGAAGTGGTGACCGACACAACCTCCCCTACAAAGCTTCTTTACATCCCGAGACTGGATATGGTGGTTATCATCACATCTTATAGAGGACAAGAACTGTCTCCATGTATCACCTTGAACAATCACACACACTCTCATCAGACCCTCTAGTTTGGATCATACTAACCATTAGTTAGGGGTGATAAACGGTACTAGCACCGAGTTCGTCTACTTACACCTCATGGAAGTGAATCTTTAGGTTGTACTCAAGAACTTTTGAACTCATATCATGGTGTAGTTGAACCATCTCTCTCTCTCATATGTAGTTCAAATGGATCCATCCCTTGGAAATATTCTTTCTTTCTCATGTCATCTAGGTAAGGTGATCTGCCATAACCCATATTGCATCTTGACTGTAACATCCCTGACCTGGGTTCTGTACTAACCCTAGGTGTTTTGCTCAAATATGTGATTAAATGCTTGTGGTTATCTTTTTATATGTAATTAAAGCTTCTGAGGAACATATATTTTTATTTCTGTCCTTTTTGAACAATGTTGTAATATTGTTTTGTTAAATATGGACTAATGTGAAAATTACCCAAGTAGAGGGGTTAACTTGCAAATTGCACATGTTAAGATGTTCCTCTGATGTTGAGACATCATAAGAATGAATATGATGTAGTGTTATGGATTCCACAAGCTTGAGCACCAAGATATAGCTTGCAGAGCAATCCTTGTGCTTTAAAACCTAGTTTTGGTGTAAAGTGCAATTTACCCAAAACTTAGGGTGCAACATGTAAAATATACCCTCTAGAGTATCTCTCATGTTTCTTGGCATCAAGAAGAGCAAAGAAAATGAGAGGGGCGCCTCATTTGAATGATCAAGTAAGAAAGATAACCTTAATATTTAAATAATCAAGTTTTAAGCAAAATGACCCTTTATATATGTAACTTAGTAAGGTGTCTGGTTTCGTTACCTTTTTAACCTTTGGAAAAGGAGGAGCTTTGTATAAGGAAAGAAGGAGGAAACGTGGCCAAAAAGTGGAGAAGTACTTGGGGGATATGTTGAGAAAATAAAAGAGATAAACTTCTTCTCCTTGAAAATATCCAAAAATATATAAGCACCCTTTTTCCACAAAGCAAGGGAACGTTTCCCTTAGTTTATTTTCTCATGTTCTTGCTTTGGAATGACCAAGAGGAAGCTCTGGAATAGAGGAGGACGACCAAGCTGGTTTTGGTAAGCTTTGATCATCACCTAGCTCGAATTCTTGGAGGAAACCCTAATACAAGGTTGGTTTGTTAGTATTTTCTTACACAACTCTTCGTTCTAGCCATCTTCTCCATCCAAATCTTGAAGAACGGACCTTGGACAACCTTTGGAGCTCAAGCCACAATTAAAGCTACGAATCTTGGAGCTCTGTATCAGTCCTAGAGGTGGGTTTTATAACTCTAACCCTTAATTTTTGTTAATACATCTTCTTCTCCTAGAACTGTTGCTTGTTCTTATCCTTTAGACACCTTTGTGTGTTCTTGCTAGAAATTTTGTGAAGAAAAACCCCTGTTCTTGAGGTAGAAGATGATGATGTTATTTCCAATGTTTATCCTAAATCTTGCTTTAGCAAACGGTCTTCCATCACTTGCACAAATGGTTTCCCAAACCGTTTGGGAGCAAACGGTTTCAAACTGTTTGAATGCAAACAGTTTCACAAACGTCCAATGATATCAAATTGTTAAACAATTAAGTGCTGATTTTGTGACTAAATCTAGGGTTCAACCCTTAAGAGAATGACTTAATTTTTGATGAAATAATGGGTAAACGGTCTCAATACCATTTGGAGAATGTCCAAACGATCCCAAGACCGTTTGGGGGTCACCCAAGACCGCTTAGAGGTCTAGGGTTGACCATGGTTAAGTGGTTGAAGATTGAAAGGCAACAAGTTGAAATATAATCGATTAGTGACCTAATGATCAAATCAATGAATCAAACCTTAATAGGTTGAGTTAGATTTTGGTGTTGACTTGAGAAAACGGTCTCCAGACCGTTTGGGGTTAGGTCATGACCAAATTGAATGATGGTTCAATGGGTTCAACATCAATTAGACTCATGTTGATACATGTTGAAGGGTGATCGATTCCAAACCCTTATTCAATTGATCCAAGCACTAATTGGTGATCAATTGAGGGTCAAATTAGTTGAGGGTTGACCTTTTTGACTCAATTGATAAGTGGCTAACAAGTGCATGAACGATTGAGGGGTTCAACCTTGAAAACCCTAACTCAATTGAAGTGGTTGAGACACTTTTTGGTCCATGCGGTTTTGAGGTGGTTTGGACCACACAGTCTCAAGACCGTTTGGGACCAAACGATCCCAAACCGTTTGGTGCTCATGCGGTTTCAAGAACGGTTGTGTCCATGCGGTTTCAAAGTCAACATGGCCAAACGGTCTTCATGACCAAACGGTTTTGAGTGTGCACTTTACTAAACGGTTTCAAAGTCAACAAAACCAAACGGTCAACACCACCAAACAGTTTCAAGGTTTGTTCAAGACCGTTTGGGGAGTTTGTGTGCAAGACCGTTTGAGGTCTAAAAAGGTCAAGATCTTTTTATGCCTTAGTGGTCAAGATGGTTTACTAGTTGATTAACCTAAACCTCATAGATACCTAAGTGATTAAGGGACCAAGTAATTAGTTGACTAATGCATATTATGATCAATAGTGAACATTACAAAAGTACCCTTGATGGGATAGAGTAACTAATACCCTTGATCAAGTGAATCTTAATGGCCACAATAGTAATGACACAATCCATGATGTCAATGTTGATTTGACTTAGCCTAATCATATGAGATGTAAATATTATCTTATAGAATGAGGAGAGAGAAGACTCTTTATATGAATGAGAATCAAGTAATATGCTTCCAATATGTGTGAATACATCAAATTAGGGTATGATCCTTTACAGTGAGATCATGGAAACCCTAATTATGATGGTTAATGAATCTTAACCTAATTTGAGGGCATTAATGAAAGTAACCCTCATACATGATGATGGCATGATCTCAATTCATAGCAAACCCTAATCTAGGGTAATGTGATGTAATGTGAATAGTAAACCCTAATCTAGGGTAATGTGATGTAATGTGAATAGTAAACCGTAATCTAGGGTAATGTGATGTAATGTGAATAGTAAACCCTAATCTAGGGTAATGTGATGTAATGTGAGTAGTAAACCCTAATCTAGGGTGATGTGATGATATGAACAGTATACCCTAATTCCGGGATATGCTTTTAAGCATGAAACTCTATGATTGAAGTATGAAATAAGGAATCACTATTCCTAATTAAGATAAAGGGGTTGAATAACCCTAATTGAATTGAATAGGGAAAACCTAACCCTATTAAGGGCATAGTGGTATAACCCTTGAATTGAAAGGTTATCTCTGTTTTGCAATATGCTGATATAGAGATAAATTTCCAATTATCGAATGAATTAATTATGCATATTTTTATGAAATGGTGAACATAGTCAAGTAAGGGCTATGATGTCATATTTATTAAGGCACTTTATAATCTTTGAAAGTAATGATATGCTATGTTGCCTAGTGAGAGGTAACATATGAGATTGATAGGCTTTGATAGCCATGAGAAATATCTGCATTGTTACAATCAAGGTCATGTTGTAAAATGACTTAAATGACTATATGTTACTTGGTAACAAGTGTTATGATGATCTAAGGGTTTGAACACCCATGTTTCTGAATCATAATGATGAGATGGTTAGGGATTGATATCCCAATGATAACTGGATGTGAAATGAACTTGATACAATTAATACTCTTTCTTTATAGCAATTGTTTTAATGGTTTATGTTTGAAAACATGCCTGATGCTAAAAGAATGTCATAATGTACTTAAATAATCAAGTACAATGATATCATGTAGAGCCCTGACCATAGATCCATCATTGTCAGAAGTTAAATGATGGTGAAACAGGTTTTCCTAAGGGAACTCCTAGAGAGCATACTTTTGAGTATGTGGGGGTTATGGACGTGAATATCCTTACGTCCTAATGTAGGATTTGATGTGAGATGTATTTTTAAATCTCTCAATCCTTCATTATATGTTTATGCCGGGATGATGTATCACTAATCTCCCGATGATGTTCTTAAATCCGCATCGATGAGAGATAAACAAGAAATCCCTCGATGGCGAAGAGAGTACAGAACGCCACTGTAACTCTAATAGCGAAGTTGCCAGAATACCCTAGAAAACTATTATGGTAGAGACACAAGATGTCCTGCATGTTGTTCCACATACTGACTAAGGAGGATGAGGTCATAGGAATCTGACTGTTCTGATGACCTATGTGTGGTACCGATTGTGATTTCGTAATGGTCGGTTGGAGTATGAGAGGTGTAACTCATCTCCTCAGGGCATAAATATGTTTGAAAAACATAATCAGCCGTGTAGCATAACTGCTTAGGTTGAACTACGAGAAACAATGATTAATGTTACATTATTTATAGTGCTCTAGTTAAATAATTAGTATACATGTTCTTCATATTCCTTATTGAGATATGTCTTGTCATTCAATTAAGTTATAATTGAAATGATTGCTAAAAGAATGTTGCTTTACTTAGCTCATACAATGTTTTACCTGTTGTTGAATAATTATAGTGTTACTGCTCAATGTTATTCCTTTATTGTAATAACAAAGTTTCTGGCGGAGAGTTATAACTATCACTGGGACAATTTAAACCCCCGTGGGATTCAAATTTTTAGGTAGACGCCGTGGACGAAGGAACCCATCAGTGGGTGAGCAACAACAACAACAACAGTAGCAACATCAGGGACAGTAGTGATCCTCAGGTGGAGACACTGTCTATCAAGTCTTGTGGATAGATTGTCCTATGTGTCGTCTCTGTACTCTCAGGTCCTAGCAGTCAGTAGATGTTAAAGATAGATCTGAGATTTTTGGCTTAATGCCTCGAGATTTTTGTATCTTGCCTTGTACAACTAACAAGGTAGTTGATGTTTGTAAAACTCGAGATGTGATATTACAGAGATGTAATGATGGATCAATTTGTAAACAACTTATGATGTTTCCTTATGAAAGAGTCTTATTGTTTATAGATCTCTTTATGAAAATTTTTAAATTTTTAGTGAATTTCCATAATTCCGCTGCTAGTTAATCGCTTCCGCATTCATTGATCTTGTTTTCCCGAGATATGTCATCACAATTTAGTGGTATCATAGCTCTAGGTTCGCTAAGTCTACAGAGACATAGGACTTAGGATGTTGAGTCTATTCTAGTGTCTTCCAATATATCTGATAGTGTCTTCTGCTCCTCAGGAGAGGAAGATAAAACTAAATAACTCTGGACCACACGAAGAATACGTTGCAGAGAGTAGTGTTGCTGCACCCAAAAGAGGTGCAAGAGACCCAAATAGAGAAGAACTTGTACTTGAACCACCCCAGTTCAATCCAACTGACATGGGGAACCCAACCGTCCAAGCCATGTTTGGGCAGTTTATGACTGCCATGACACACATGACTGATAGGATGCCTATACCTGCACCTAGGGCACCTACTCATCCTGAAGGACAAGGAATCGATAAGACGTTTGAACGACTTCGCCGAGTTGGAGCCACAGAGTATGCTGGAAAAGCTGACCCAGTAGATGCTGACTTGTGGTTAACTGAACTAGAGAAAGCCTTTTGAATCCTGAACATCCCAGAAGCTGAGAAGGTTAAACATGTTGTATATCTTCTCAAAGGGAGTGCTGGTCATTGGTGGACCATGGAAGAATAGAAGAGGCCTAGTGTAGAGGTTGCATGGGAAGTTTTCTAACGGGAATTTATCAACAGATATTTCCCTAAGACATTTTTGGATGAGAAAATCTCTCAGTTTGAGAGGTTAAGACAAGGTCTAATGAACATTAACGAGTATGAGGCTAAGTTCATGGAGCTTTTGCGGTTTTGCCTACACATGGCAGCTACAAATGAAGAAAGGATTAGGCATTTGGAGAAAGGATTAAACGCTGAATTGACTACTCCTGTGTCTTCCCTAGAGAACAGAGAAAGGTTTTCTACCTTTGTGGAGTTCGTCAGAAGGGTAGAGAGGTGTGTAGCAGAGAAGAGACACACCCAAAAAAAGAGGATGTATCCCCAGTTCCAAGGATCTTCAACTAAAGGTTTTAAGAAACCTAGGTTTTCTGTGCCTACACCACCACCTAGATCCAATACCCAAATGCAGTGGATGTCAAATAGGGGTAGAGGGCGAAGCTTACCGATAGAAGGAGCTTGTAGCTCAAAATCTATGTCAGGTTACAGTTCCACCCAGACCACAACAACTGAACAGAAGCTGTTATATATGTGGAAAGATGGGACATTTGATGAAGGACTGTAGAGCCAGAGAAGTGAGTGTGACTCAACCTCAAAGGCAGAGCCAACAAGGATCTCAAAGACGATAGTTTCCAGGTAACGCTAGAGGACGTGGACAAGCGTCCCAAGCTGGATCGTCGACACCTAGTCATCGAGCACCGAATCAACCACAGGAAACGACGAGATTTTTCGTGATGAATCCACATGATGCAGTGATCAACCCTCGGGTTGTGGCAGGTCAGATGGAATTGTTATATTCTGATATGTCTACATCTTGCGTTGTATCTGTTTTAATTGATCCGGGTGCTACACACTCCTTTATCACTCAAAGAGTGATTTCTGACTACAATTTGACTATAAGTCATAGAACAGATAGTTTTTTGCTAGAAACCCCCTTGATAGGATTTGCTATATTGCAGGAGGTATGTTCTCCCTACATTCACTTCTTTGTTTAACATCACATTCAAGTGGATCTTATACCACTTGAGATGCATGGATTTGATATAATCCTTGGGATGGATACCTTAGAAAGGTATAAGGTTGTTTTGGATTGTGAATCCAAGCAAGCTGTGTTTGTTGATGATAGTGACACATGGATCTTTCAAGGAGAGAGAAAGATTCTACCCACCTGTCTTGTGTCAACTATGGTTGCTGAGAAGTTGATGAGGCAAGGATGTTACACATTCTTGGCCCATGTGTTAGATACTACCATGGATAGTCCTAGCCCTGCTGTAGTTCCGATCATCAGGGAATTTGTAGATGTATTTCCTGAAGAACTGCCAGGTGTACCACCGCCTCAGGAGATTGATTTTGAAATTAATCTAATCCCAGACACGAAACCTATATCACAAACACCGTATAGGATAGCGCCTGCTGAAATGGCAGAACTCAAGAAACAACTGCAAGAGTTGCTTGAGAAGGGTTTCATCTGACCGAGTACTTCACCCTGGGGTGCTCCGGTCCTCTTTGTTAAAAAGAAAGATGGATCAATGCGGTTGTGCATTGATTACAGACAATTAAATAAAGTAACAATAAAGAATAAGTATCCTTTGTCGAGGATTGATGATCTATTTGACCAGTTGCATGGTGCAACCATCTTCTCATAGATAGACTTGAGGTCGGGATATCATCAACTCCGTATTAAGGATAGTGACATACCTAAGTCTGCCTTTAGGATGAGGTATGGTCACTATGAGTTCATAGTTATGTCGTTTGGACTAATAAATGCACCAGCTGCATTTATGGAACTCATGAATAGAATCTTCCGACCTTTTCTTGATTAGTGTGTTGTTGTCTTTATAGATGACATCTTGATCTATAGAAGAGATTCTCAGCAGCATGAACAACATCTTCGTCAGGCTCTAGATTTTCTAAGAGAGCATAAGTTATATGCTAAGTTTAGCAAGTGTGAGTTCTGGTTGCCAGAAATATCTTTCCTTGGACATGTAATATTTTCTACGGGTATTCGTGTTGACCCTAAAAAGGTAGAATCTGTCTTGCAATGGGAGCAGACGAAGACACCGACAGATTTCTGTAGTTTCTTAGGGTTGGCTAGCTATTATCGGAGGTTCATTAAGAACTTCAGTTCTATAGGCTTACCCTTGACTAAGTTGACAAGCAAGGATGTTCCTTTTGTTTGGAGTAATAAGTGTCAACAATCTTTTCAGTTGTTGAAGGAGAGGTTGACAAGTGCACCTGTAATTGTATTACCTGAACAAGGAAAAGAATATATAGTTTTCTGTGAAGCTTCTAAGAATGGACTAGGATGTGTGTTGATGCAGGATAAACAAGTGATTTCTTTTGCTTCTCGACAACTTAAGAAACACGAGGAGAATTATCTGACACATGATCTAGAACTAGCTGTCGTAGTTCATGCCTTGAAAATCTGGAGACATTATCTTTATGGAGAGACATTCCAGATTTTCACAGACCATAAGAACCTTAAGTATATCTTTTCTCAGCATGAGCTTAACATGAGGCAACGCCACTGGATGGAGTTAATTAAGGACTATGATTGTACAATTGATTACTATCCAAGGAAGGACAATGTGGTTGCTGATGCTTTGAGTAGGAAATCAGCAACACCAGCCTTGGATAGAGCACAACTGAATTCCTTAGTGTGCTCAAGGAGAGATATGTTTATCTCCTTAAGGCAAGACAATGTACAGTTAAGAGTATCGTTGTTATCAGGGTTGTTAGCTAAGATGCATATAAAACCTACTCTGTGGCAGCAGATCAAGGAGGCACAACAAGTTGATGCTATAGTTCAACAGATCAGATTGGAGTATGGTAGTGAGAAATGAGATGGTTTCCATGATTCACATGATCAAGTAGCCTGTTATCATGGTAGGATGATAGTGCCTGATGTGGATAACTTGAGGAAGTTAGTCCTGGAAGAAGCTCATTCTTCAATGTATGTTATGCATTCAGGAAGTACCAAGATGTATCGAAACTTGAAAGATATGTATTGGTGGCCTGGAATGAAGAAGGACATTGCTGAGTTTGTTATGCGATGTCCTGTGTGTCAGCAAGTTAAAGCTGAACACCCGAAGCCTGCAGGAACAATGCAACCTTTGCCCATACCACAGTGGAAGTGGGATCATGTAACCATGGAATTTGTGGTTGGTCTACCTAGGACAGCCAAAGGCTATGATTCCATATGGGTAATAGTTGATAGGTTGACAAAGACAACACATTTCTTGCCTGTCAAAACAACCTATTCTGCTGAGAAGTTAGCACAATTATATGTTGATGAGATAGTGCGACTGCATGGAGTCCCAGTCACCATTGTTTCTGACAGAGGTCCCCAATTTACAAGTTGTTTTTGGGAGCGACTTCATAAAGCCTTAGGCACACAGTTTAGGTTTAGTACAACCTTTCATCCACACACTGATGGACAGTCAGAAAGGACTATATAGACCTTGGAAGACTTACTTAGAGCATGTGTTCTTCAATTTACAGGGAGTTGGGATCTACACCTAAGCTTGATAGAGTTTGCCTACAACAATAGCTATCAACATAGCATTGACATGGCACCTTATCAAGCTTTGTATGGTAGACGTTGTAGATCACCCCTATGTTGGTATGAAACCAGTGAATACCAACTGTTAGGTCCTGATCTTGTGCAGCAGACCACTGAGAAGATTAAAGTAATACAACAACAATTAAAGACTGCACATGATAGGCGGAAATCATATGCTGATAAACCTCTTAGACCTTTAGAATTCTAGGTTGGAGACAGAGTGTACCTCAAAGTCTCACCTTGGAAAGGAGTTCTGAGATTTGGAAGGAAAGGGAAGTTAGCTCCTAGGTTTATGGGGCCTTATCCAATCATTGAACAGATTGGGAAGGTAGATTATAAACTAGAGTTGCCACCAGAGTTACAAAAGTTACACCCTGTGTTCCACATTTCCATGCTTAGGAAATGTCACCCCGAAACAGAATCAATTATGCAACCTATGGAAGTAGAACTGAATGATGATGTGTCTTATGAGGAAGGACCTATGTCAATCCTTGATAAAAGAATTAAAAAGTTGAAAAAGAAAGAAATAAGTCTTGTGAAAGTCCTCTCTAATCATTGTGGTGTTGAAGAAGCCACATGGGAACTAGAGGAAGAGATGAGAAAGAAATACCCTGCTCTTTTCTCTTAATATGTTTTGTTGATTTCGGGGACGAAATCCTTGTAAGGGGTGGATAATTTGTAACATCCCTGACCTGGGTTATGTACTAACCCTAGGTATTTTGCTTAAATATGTGATTTTATGCTTGTGGTTATCTTTTGATATGTAATTAAAGCTTCTGAGGAACATATATTTTTATTTCAGTCCTTTTTGAGCAATGTTGTAATATTGTTTTGTTAAATATGGACTAATGTGCAAATTACCCAAGTAGATGGGTTAACTTGCAAATTGCACATTTTAAGATGTTCCTCTAATGTTGATACATCACAAGAATGAATATGATGTAGTGTTATGGATTCTATAAGCTTGAGCACCAAGACATAGCTTGTAGAGCAATCCTTGTGCTTTAAAACCTAGTTTTGGTGTAAAGTGCAATTTACCCAAAACTTAGGGTGCAACATGTAAAATATACCCTATAGAGTATCTCTCATGCTTCTTGGCATCAAGAAGAGCAAATAAAATGAGAGGGGCGCCCTCATGTGAATGATCAAGTAAGAAAGATAACCTTAATATTTAAATAACCAAGTTTTAAGCAAAATGACCCTTTTATATATGTAACTTAGTAAGGTGTTTGGTTTCGTTACCTTTTTAACCATTGGAAAAGGAGGAGCTTTGTATAAGTAAAGAAGGAGGAAACGTGGCCAAAAAGTGGAGAAGTACTTGGGGGAGATGTTGAGAAAATAAAAGTGATAAACTTCTCCTCCTTGAAAATATCTAAAAATATATAAGCACCCTTTTTCCACAAAGCAAGGGAACGTTTCCCTAAGTTTTTTTCTCATCTTATTGCTTTGGACCGACCAAGAGGAAGCTCTAGAATAGAGGAGGATGACCAAGCTGGTTTGGGTAAGCTTTGATCATCACCTAGCTCGAATTCTTGGAGGAAACCCTAATACAAGGTTGGTTTGTTAGTTTTTTTTGACACAACTCTTTGTTCTAGCCATCTTCTCCATCCAAATCTTGAAGAATGGACCTTGGACAACCTTTGGAGCTCAAGACGCCATTAAATATATGAATCTTGGAGCTCTGGATCAGTCCTAGAGGTGGGTTTTATAACTCTAACCCTTAAGTTTTGTTAATACATCTTCTTCTCCTAGAACCGTTGCTTGTTCTTATCCTTTAGACACCTTTCTGTGTTCTTGCTAGCAATTCTGTGAAGAACAACCCCTATTCTTGAGGTAGAAGATGATGATGTTATTTCCAATGTTTATCCTAAATCTTGCTTTAGCAAATGGTCTTCCACCTCTTGCACAAACGGTTTCCCAAACTGTTTGGGAGCAAACGATTTCAAACCATTTGAATGCAAACGGTTTCACAAACCGCATAGAAGCAAACGGTTTAAGACCATTTGGATTCGTTGACCAGGCATTGAACATTTCAAGATATGTTGTAAACAATATGGAATAATTACCTACCAAAAATCATCATCTAATTCCAAGTAAATCACCAATTGAAGGCACATCAATCACCTAAACCCTAATCGGGTCTATTGCTGATTTCAATAATACAATTATGTTGAAGTTTGGGTTGAGTAGCCCAAACGGTTTCAAAACCATTTGGGGAACACCCAAACGGTCTCAAGACCGTTTGGTGATCACCCCAGACCATTTGGAGGTCTAGGGTTAAGTGGGGTTGACCAATGGAGGGTCCAATGATATCAAATTGTTAAACAATTAAGTGCTGATTTTGTGACCAAATCTAGGGTTCAACCCTTAAGAGAATGACTTGGTTTTTGATGAAATAATGGGAAATGGTCTCAAGACCGTTTGGAGAATGTCCAAATGATCCCAAGACCGTTTGGGGGTCACCCAAGACCATTTAGAGGTCTAGGGTTGACCATGGTTAAGTGGTTGAAGATTGAAAGGCAACAAGTTGAAGTATAATCGATTAGTGACCTAATGATCAAATCAATGAATCAAACCTTAATAGGTTGAGTTAGATTTTGGTGTTGACTTGAGAAAATGGTCTCAAGACCATATGGGGTCAGGTCATGACCAAATTGAATGATGGTTCAATGGGTTGAACATCAATTAGACTCATGTTGATACATGTTGAAGGGTGATCGATTCCAAACTCTAATTCAATTGATCCAAGCCCTAATTAGTGATCAATTGAGGGTCAATTAAGTGTCAAATCAGTTGAGGATTGACCTTTTTGACTCAATTGATAAGTGGCTAACAAGTGCATGAACGATTGAGGGGTTCAACCTTGAAAACCCTAACTCAATTGAAGTGGTTGAGACACTTTTTGGTCCATGCGGTTTTGAGGTGGTTTGGACCAAATGGTCTCAAGACCGTTTGGGTCCAAACGATCTCAAGACCATTTGAGTCCAACGGTCTCAAGACTGTTTGGGACCAAATGATCCCAAACCATTTGGTGCTCATGCGGTTTCAAGAACGGTTTTGTCCATGCAGTTTCAAAGTCAACTTGGCCAAACGGTCTTCATGACCAAATGGTTTTGAGTTTGCATTTTACCAAATGGTTTCAAAGTCAACAAAACCAAATGGTCAACACCACCAAACGGTTTCAAGGTTTGTGCAAGACCGTTTGGGGAGTTTTTGTGCAAGACCGTTTGAGGTCTAAAAAGGTCAAGATCGTTTGATGCCTTAGTGGTCAAGATGGTTTAGTAGTTGATTAACCTAAACCTCATAGATACCTAAAGTGATTAAGGGACCAAGTAATTAGTTGACTAATGCATATTATGATCAATAGTGAACATTACAAAAGTACCCTTGATGGGATAGAGTAACTAATACCTTTGATCAAGTGAATCTTAATGGCCACAATAGTAATGACACAATCCATGATGTCAGTGTTGATTTGACTTAGCCTAATCACATGAGATGTAAATATTATCTTATAGAAAGAGGAGAGAGAAGACTCTTTATATGAATGAGAATCAAGTAATATGCTTCCAATATTTGTGAATACATCTAATTAGGGTATGATCCTTTACAGTGAGATCATGGAAACCCTAATTATGATGGTTAATGAATCTTAACCTAATTTGAGGGCATTAATGAAAGTAAACCTCATACATGATGATGGCATGATCTCAATTCATAGCAAACCCTAATCTAGGGTAATGTGATGTAATGTGAATAGTAAACCCTAATCTAGGGTAATGTGATGTAATGTGAATAGTAAACCCTAATCTAGGATAATGTGATGTAATGTGAATAGTAAACCCTAATCTAGGGTAATGTGATGTCATGTGAATAGTAAACCCTAATCTAGGGTAATGTGATGTAATGTGAATAGTAAACCCTAATCTAGAGTAATGTGATGTAATGTGAGTAGTAAACCCTAATCTAGGGTGATGTGATGATATGAACTGTAAACCCTAATTTTGGGATATGCTTTTAAGCATGAAACTCAATGATTGAAGTATGAAATAAGGAATCACTATTCCTAATTAAGATAAAGGGATTGAATAATTATAGTGTTACTGCTCAATGTTATTCCTTTATTGTAATGACAAAGCTTCTAGTGGAGAGTTATAACTCTCACTGGGACAATTTAAACCCCCGTGGGATTGAACGTTTTAGGTAGATGCCATGGACGAAGGAACCCATCAGTGAGTGAGCAATAGCAACAGCAGTAGTAGCAACATCAGGGACAGTAGTGATCCTCAGGTGGAGACACTGTCTGTCAAGTCTTGTGGATAGATTGTCCTATGTGTCATCTCTGTACTCTCACGTCCTAGGAGTCAATAGATGTTATAGATAGATCTGAGATTTTTGGCTTAATGCCTCGAGATTTTTGTATCTTGCCTTATACAGCTAACAAGGTAGTTGATGTTTCTAATACTCGAGATGTGATATTACAGAGATGTAATGATGGATCAGTTTTTAAACAACTTATCATGCTTCCTTATGAAAGAGTCTTATTGTTTATAGATCTATTTACGAAAAATTTTATATTTTTAGGGAATTTCCATAATTCCGCTGCTAGTTAATCGCTTCCGCATTTGTTGATCTAGTTTTCCCGAGATATGTCGTCACAATTTAGTGGTATCAGAGCTATAGGTTCGCTGAGTCTACAGAGACATAGGACTTAGGATGTTGAGTCTTTTCTAGTGTCTTCCAGTATATCTGATAGTGTCTTCTGCTCCTAAGAAGAAGAAGATAAAACTAAATATGTCTGGACCACACAAAGAATACGTTGTAGAGAGTAGTGTTGCTGCACCCAAAGAGGTGCAAGAGACCCAGATAGAGAAGAACATGTGCCTGAACCACCCCAGTTCAATCCAACTGACATGGGGAACCCAACCGTCCAAGCCGTGTTTGGGCAGTTTATGACTGCCATGACACACATGACTGATAGGATGCCTATACTTGCACCTAGGGCACCTACCCATCCTGAAGGACAAGGAATCGGCAAGACGTTTGAACGACTTCGCCGAGTTGGAATCACAGAGTATGCTAGAACAGATGACCTAGTAGATGCTGACTTGTGGTTAACTAAACTAGAGAAGGCCTTTAGAATCGTGAACATCCCAGAAGCTGAGAAGGTTAAACATGTTGTATATCTTCACAAAGGGAGTGCTGGTCATTGGTGGACCATGGAAGAACAGAAGAGGCCTGGTGTAGAGGTTGCATGGGAAGTTTTCTGGCAGGAATTTATCAACATATATTTCCCGAAGACGTTTCTGGATGAGAAAATATCTCAGTTTGAGATGTTAAGACAAGGTCCAATGAACATTAGCGAGTACGAGGCTAAGTTCATGGAGCTTTTGCGGTTTTGCCTGCATATGGAAGCTACAGATGAAGAAAGGATTAGGCATTTTGAGAAAGGATTAAACGCTGAATTGACTACTCTTGTGTCTACCCTAGAGAACAGAGATATGTTTGCTACCTTTGTGGAGTCCGTCAGAAGGGTAGAGAGGTCTGTAGCAGAGAAGAGAAACAGACCCAAAACAAGATGATGTATCCCTAGTTCCAAGGATCTTTATCTAAAGGTTTTAAGAAACCTAGGTTTTCTATGCCTACACCACCACCTAGATCTAATACCCAAACGCAGTGGACGTCAAATAGGGGTAGAGGGTGAAGCTTACCGATAGAAGGAGCTTGTATCTCAGCATCTATGTCAGGTTACAGGACCACGCAGACCACAACAACTGAACAGAAGTTGTTATATATGTGGAAAGATGGGACATTTGATGAAGGACTACAGAGCCAGAGAAGTGAGTGTGACTCAACCTTAAAGGCAGAGCCAACAAGGATCTCAAAGGCGACAGTTTCCAGGTAGCGCTAGAGGATGTGGACAAGCGTCCCAAGATGGATCGTCGACACCTAGTCATCGAGCACCGAATCAACCACAAGCAACAGTGAGATTTTACGCAATGAATCCACCTGATGCAGTGATCAACCCTTGGGTTGTGGCAGGTCAGATGGAATTGTTATATTCTGATATGTCTACATCTTGTGTTGTATCTGTTTTAATTGATCCGAGTGCTACACAATCCTTTATCACTCGAAGAGTGATTTCTGACTACAATTTGACTATAAGTCATATAACCGATAGTTTGTTGCTATAAACCCCCTTGATGGGATCTGTTGTATTGCAGGAGGTATGTTCTCCCTGCATTCTCTTCTTTTCTGAACATCTCATTCAAGTGGATCTTATACCACTTGAGATGCATGGATTTGATATAATCCTTGGGATAGATACCTTAGAAAGGTATAAGGTTGTTTTGGATTGTGAATCCAAGCAAGCTGTGTTTGCTGATGATAGTGACACATGGATCTTTCAAGGAGAGAGAAAGATTCTACCCACCTGTCTTGTGTCAACTATGGTTGCTGAGAAGTTGATGAGGCAAGGATGTTACACATTCTTCACCCATGTGGTAGATACTACCATGGATAGTCCTAACCCTGCTGAAGTTCCGATAGTCAGGGAATTTGTAGATGTATTTCCTGAAGAACTGCCAGGTGTACCACCGCCTTGGGAGATTGATTTTGAAATTAATCTAATCCCGGACATGAAACCTATAGCACAAACACCGTATAGGATGACGCATGCTGAAATGGAAGAACTCAAGAAACAACTGTAAGAGTTGCTTGAGAAGGGTTTCATCTGACTGAGTGCTTCACCCTGGGGTGCTCCGGTCCTCTTTGTTAAAAAGAAAGACGGATCAATGCGGTTGTGCATTGATTACAGACAATTAAATAAAGTAACAATAAAGAATAAGTATCCTTTGCCGAGGATTGATGATCTCTTTGACCAGTTGCGTGGTGCAACCGTCTTCTCGTAGATAGACTTGAGGTCGGGATATCCTCAACTCCGTATTAAGGATAGTGACATACCTAAGTCTGCCTTTAGGACGATGTATGGTCACTATGAGTTCACAGTTATGTCGTTTGGACTAACAAATGCACCAGCTGCATTTATGGAACTCATGAATAGAATCTTCCGACCTTTTCTCGATCAGTGTGTTGTTGTCTTTATAGATGACATCCTGATCTATAGTAGAGATGCTCAACAACATGAACAACATCTTCTTCAGGCTCTAACTTTGCTAAGAGAGCATAAGTTATATGCTAAGTTTAGAAAGTGTGAGTTCTAGTTGCCAGAAGTATCTTTCTTTGGACACGTAATATTTGCTACGGGTATTCGTGTTGACCCTAAAAAGGTAGAATCTATCCTGCAATGGGAGCAGCCAAAGACACCGACAACAATCCATAGTTTCTTAGGGTTGGCTAGCTATTATCGGAGGTTCATTAAGAGCTTCAGTTCTATAGCCTTACCCTTGACTAAGTTGACAAGGAAGGATGTTCCTTTTGTTTGAAGTAATAAGTGTCAACAATCTTTTCAGTTGTTGAAGGAGAGGTTGACAAGTGCACCTATACTTGTGTTACCTGAACAAGGAAAATGATATATAGTTTTCTGTGATGCTTCTAAGAATGGACTAGGATGTCTGTTGATGCAGGATAAACAAGTGATTTCTTTTGCTTCTCGACAGCTTAAGAAACACGAGGAGAATTATCTGACACACGATCTAGAACTAGCTGTCGTAGTTCATGCCTTGAGAATCTAGAGACATTATCTTTATGGAGAGACATTATCTTTTCTCAGCATGAGCTTAACATGAGGCAACGCCGCTGGATTGAGTTAATCAAGGACTACGATTGTATAATTGATTACCATCCAGGGAAGGACAATGTGGTTGTTGATGCTTTGAGTAGGAAATCAACAACACCAGCCTTGGATAGAGCACAACTGAATTCCTTAGTGTGCTCAAGGAGAGATATGCTTATCTCCTTAAGGTAAGAGAATGTACAGTTAAGAGTATCGTTATTATCAGGGTTGTTAGCTGAGATGCATATAAAGCCTACTCTGAGACAGAAGGTCAAGGAGGCAAAACAAGTTGATGCTGGAGTTCAACAGATCAGATCGGAGTATGGTAGTGAGAAACGAGATGGTTTCCATGATTCAGATGATCAAGTAGCCTATTATCATGGTAGGATGATAGTGCTCGATGTGGATAACTTGAGGAAGTTAGTCCTAGAAGAAGCTCATTCTTCAATGTATGCTATGCATCCAGGAAGCACCAAGATGTATCGAAACTTGAAAGATATGTATTGGTGGCCTGGAATGAAGAAGGACGTTGTTGAGTTTGTTATGCGATGTCCAGTGCGTCAGCAAGTTAAAGCTGAACACCAGAAGCCTGCAGGAACAATGCAACCTTTGCCCATACCACAGTGGAAGTGGGATCATGTAACCATGGACTTTGTGGTTGGTCTACCCAGGACAGCCAAAGGCTATGATTCCATATGGGTAATAGTTGATAGGTTGACAAAGACAACACATTTCTTGCCTGTCAAAACAACCTATTCTGCTGAGAAGTTAGCACTATATGTTGATGAGATAGTGTGATTGCATGGAGTCCCAGTCACCATTGTTTCTGAAAGAGGTCCCCAGTTTACGAGTCATTTTTGGGAGCGACTTCATAAAGCCTTAGGCATAAAGTTTAGGTTTAGTACAACCTTTCATCCACAGACTGATGGACAGTCAGAAAGGACAATACAGACCTTGGAAGACTTACTTAGAGCATGTGTTCTTTAGTTTACGGGGATTTGGGATCTGCACCTAAGCTTGATAGAGTGTGCCTACAACAATAGCTATCAACATAGCATTGACATGGCACCTTATGAAGCTTTGTATGGTAGATGTTGTAGATCACCCCTATGTTGGTATGAAACTGGTGAATACCAACTGTTAGGTCCTGATCTTGTGCAGCAGACCACTGAGAGGATTAAAGTAATACAACAACAGTTAAAGACTGCACAGGATAGGCAGAAATCATATGTTGATAAATGTCGTAGACCTTGAGAATTCTAGGTTGGAGACAGAGTGTACCTCAAAGTCTCACCTTGGAAAGGAGTTTTGAGATTTGGAAGGAAAGGGAAGTTAGCTCCTAGGTATATGGGCCTTATTCAATCATTGAACGGATTGGGAAGGTAGCTTATAAACTAGAGTTACCACCAGAGTTATAAAAGTTACACCCTGTGTTCCACATTTCCATGCTTAGGAAATGTCACCCCGAAACAGAATCAGTTATGCAACCTATGGAAGTAGAACTGAATGATGATGTGTCTTATGAGGAAGGACCTATGTGAATCCTTGTTAAAAGAATTAAAAAGCTGAAAAAGAAAGACATAAGTCTTGTGAAAGTCCTCTAGAATCATCGTGGTGTTGAAGAAGCCACATGGGAACTAGAGGAAGAGATGAGAAGGAAATACCATGCTCTTTTCTCTTAATATGTTTTGTTGATTTCGGGGACGAAATCCTTGTAAGGGGTGGATAATTTGTAACATCCCAGACATGGGTTATGTACTAACCCTAGGTGTTTTGCTTAAATATGTGATTAAATGCTTGTGGTTATCTTTTGATATGTAATTAAAGCTTCTGAGGAACATATATTTTTATTTCAGTCCTTTTTGAACAATGTTGTAATATTGTTTTGTTAAATATGGACTAATGTGCAAATTACCCAAGTAGAGGGGTTAACTTGAAAATTGCACATGTTAAGATGTTCCTCTGATGTTGAGACATCATAAGAATGAATATGTTGTAGTGTTATAGATTCCACAAGCTTGAGCACCAAGACATAGCTTGCAGAGCAATCCTTGTGCTTTAAAACCTAGTTTTGGTGTAAAGTGCAATTTACCCAAAACTTAGGGTGCAACATGTAAAATATACCCTCTAGAGTATCTTTCATGTTTCTTGGCATCAAGAAGAGCAAAGAAAATGAGAGGGGTGCCTCATTTGAATGATCAAGTAAGAAAGATAACCTTAATATTTAAATAACCAAGTTTTAAGCAAAATGACCCTTTTATATGTGTAACTTAGTAAGGTGTTTGGTTTCGTTACCTTTTTAACCATTGGAAAAGGAGGAGCTTTGTATAAGGAAATAAGTAGGAAACGTGGCCAAAAAGTGGAGAAGTACTTGGGGGATATATTGAGAAAATAAAAGAGATAAACTTCTTCTCCTTGAAAATATCTAAAAATATATAAGCACCCTTTTTCCACAAATCAAGGGAACGTTTCCCTTAGTTTTTTTCTCATCTTCTTGCTTTGGACCGACCAAGAGGAAGCTCTGGAACATAGGAGGACGACCAAGCTGGTTTGGGTATGCTTTGATCATCACCTAGCTCGAATTCTTGGAGGAAACCCTAATACAAGGTTGGTTTGTTAGTTTTTTCTTACACAACTCTTTGTTCTAGCCATCTTCTCCATCCAAAACTTGAAGAACGGACCTTGGACAGCCTTTGTAGATCAAGCCTCCATTAAAGCTACGAATATTGCGGGTTTTATAACTCTAACCCTTATGTTTTGTTAATACATCTTCTTCTCCTAGAACCGTTGCTTGTTCTTATCCTTTAGACACCTTTGTGTGTTCTTGCTAGCAATTCTGTGAAGAACAGCCCCTGTTCTTGAGGTAGAAGATGATGACGTTATTCCCAAAGTTTATCCTAAATCTTTCTTTAGCAAACAGTCTTCCACCTCTTGCACAAACGGTTTCCCAAACCGTTTGGGAGCAAACGGTTTCAAATCGTTTGAATGCAAACGGTTTCACAAACCACATAGAAGCAAACGGTTTAAGACCATTTGGATGCATTGACCATGTGTTGACCATTTGGATATATGTAGTAAACAATATGGACTAATCACCTACCAAAAATCATCATCTAATTCCAAGTAAATCACCAATTGAAGGCACATCAATCACCTAAACCCTAATCGGGTCTATTGCTGATTTCAATAATACAATTATGTTGAAGTTTGGGTTGAGTAGCCCAAATGGTTTCAAAACTGTTTGGGGATCACCCAAACGGTCTCAACACCATTTGGAGGTCTAGGGTTAAGTGGGGTTGACCAATGGAGGGTCCATATATATCAAATTGTTAAACAATTAAGTGCTGATTTTGTGACTAAATCTAGGGTTCAACCCTAAAGAGAATGACTTGGTTTTTGATGAAATAATGGGAAAACGGTCTCAAGACCATTTGGAGAATGTCCAAATGATCCCAAGACCGTATGGGGGTCACCCAAGACCGTTTAGAGGTCTAGGGTTGACCATGGTTAAGTGGTTGAAGATTGAAAGGCAACAACTTGAAGTATAATCGATTAGTGACCTAATGATCAAACCAATGAATCAAACCTAAATAGGTTGAGTTAGATTTTGGTGTTGACTTGAGCAAACGGTCTCAAGACCATTTGGAGGTCATCCAAATGATCCCAAGACCGTTTGGGGTCAGGTCATGACCAAATTGAATGATGGTTCAATGGGTTCAACATCAATTAGACTCATGTTGATACATGTTGAAGGGTGATCGATTCCAAACCCTAATTCAATTGATCCAAGCCCTAATTGGTGATCATTTGAGGGTCAATTAAGTGTCAAATCAGTTGAGGGTTGACCTTTTTGACTCAATTGATAAGTGGCTAACAAGTGCATGAACGATTGAGGGGTTCAACCTTGAAAACCCTAACTCAATTGAAGTGGTTGAGACACTTTTTGGTCCATGCAGTTTTGAGGTGGTTTGGACCAAACGGTCTCAAGATCATTTGAGTCCAAACAGTCTCAAGACCGTTTAGGACCAAACAATCCCAAATCGTTTGGTGCTCATGCGGTATCAAGAACGGTTGTGTCCATGAAGTTTCAAAGTCAACTTGGCCAAACGGTCTTCATGACCAAACGGTTTTGAGTGTGCACTTTACCAAACGGTCTCAAAGTCAACAAAACCAAACGGTCAACACCACCAAACGGTTTCAAGGTTTGTTCAAGACCGTTTGGGGAGTTTGTGTGCAAGACCGTTTGAGGTCTAAAAAGGTCAAGATCGTTTGATGCCTTAGTGGTCAAGATGGTTTAGTAGTTTATTAACCTAAACCTCATTGATACCTAAAGTGATTAAGGGACCAAGTAATTAGTTGACTAATGCATATTATGATCAATAGTGAACATTACAAAAGTACCCTTGATGGGATAGAGTAACTAATACCCTTGATCAAGTGAATCTTAATGGCCACAATAGTAATGACACAATCCATGATGTCAGTGTTGATTTGACTTAGCCTAATCATATGAGATGTAAATATTATCTTATAGAAAGAGGAGAGAGAATAATATTTATATGGATAAGAATCAAGTAATATGCTGCCAATATGTGTGAATACATCTAATTAGGGTATGATCCTTTATAGCGAGATCATGGAAACCCTAATTATGATGGTTAATGAATCTTAACCTAATTTGAGGACATTAATGAAAGTAACCCTCATACATGATGATGACATGATCTCAATTCATAGCAAACCCTAATCTAGGGTAATGCGATGTAATGTGAATAGTAAACCCTAATCTAGGGTAATGTGATGTAATGTGAATAGTAAACCCTAATCTAGGGTAATGTTATGTAATGTGAATAGTAAACCCTAATCTAGGGTAATGTGATGTAATGTGAATAGTAAACCCTAATCTAGAGTAATGTGATGTAATGTGAATAGTAAACCCTAATCTAGGGTGATGTGATGATATGACCATTAAACCCTAATTCTAGGATATGCTTTTAAGCATGAAACTCTATGATTGAAGTATGAAATAAGGAATCACTATTCCTAATTAAGATAAAGGGGTTGAATAACCCTAATTGAATTGAATAGGGAAAACCTAACCCTATTAAGGGCGTAGTGGTATAACCCTTGAATTGAAAGGTTATATCTGTTTTGCAATATGCTGATATAGAGATAAATTGCCTATTATCGAAAGAATTAATTATGCAGATTTTTATGAAATGGTGAACATAGTCAGGTAAGGCCTATGATGTCATATTTATTAAGGCACTTTATAAGCTTTGAAAGTAATGATATGCTATGTTGCCTAGTGAGAGGTAACATATGAGATTGATAGGCTATGATAGCCATGAGAAATATATGCATTGTTACAATCAAGGTCATGCTGTCAAATGACTTAAATGACTATATGTTACTTGGTAACAAGTGTTATGATGATCTAAGGGTTTGAACACCCATGTTTCTGAATCATAATGATGAGATGGTTAGGGATTGATATCCCAATGATAATTGGATGTGAAATAAACTTGATACAATTAATACTCTTTCTTTATAGCAATTGTTTTAATGGTTTATGTTTGCAAACATGCCTGATGCTAAAAGAATGCAATAATGTACTTAAATAATCAAGTATAATGATATCATGTAGAGCCCTGACCATAGATCCATCATTGTCAGAAGTTAAATGATGGTGAAATAGGTTTTCCTAAGGGAACTCATGGAGAGCATACTTTTGAGTATGTGGGGGTTATGGACGCGAATATCCTTACGTCCTAATGTAGGATTTGATGTGAGATGTATTTTTAAATCTCTCAATCCTTCATTATATGTTTATTCCGGGATGATGTATCACTAATCTCCCGATGATGTTGTTAATTCCGCATCGATGAGAGATAAACAAGAAATCCCTCGATGGCGAAGAGATTACAGAACGCCACTGTAACTCTAATAGCGAAGTTTCCAGAATACCCTGGAAAGCTATTATGGCAGAGACACAAGATGTCCTGCATGTTGTTCCTCATATTGACTGAGGAGGATGAGGTCATAGGAATCCGGATCTTCTAATGACCTATGTATGGTACCGATTGCGATTTTGTAATGGTCGGTTGGAGTATGAGAGGTGTAACTCATCTCCTCAGGGCATAAATATGTTTGAAAAACATAATCAACCGTGTAGCATAACTGCTTAGGTTGAACTACGAGAAACAATGATTAATGTTACATTATTTATAGTGCTCTAGTTAAATAATTAGTATACATGTTCTTCATATTCCTTATTGAGATATGTCTTGTCATTCAATTAAGTTATAATTGAAATGATTGCTAAAAGAATGTTGCTTTACTTAGCTCATACAATGTTTTACCTGCTGTTGAATAATTATAGTGTTACTGCTCAATGTTATTCCTTTATTGTAATAAAAAAGCTTCTGGCGGAGAGTTATAACTCTCGCTGAGACAATTATTTAAATTGTCTCACCCCCGTGGGATTCAACTTTTTAGGTAGACGTCTTGGACGAAGGAACTCATCAGTGGGTGAGCAACAACAACAGCAACAGTAGCAACATCAGGGATATCAGTGATCCTCAGATGGAGACATTGTCTCTCAAGTCTTGTAGGTAGATTGTCCTATGTGTCATCTCTGTACTCTTAGGTCCTAGGAGTCAGTAGATGTTAAAGATAGATCTAAGATTTTTTGCTTAATGCCTCGAGATTTTTATATCTTGCCTTGTACAGCTAACAAGGTAGTTGATGTTTGTAATACTCGAGATGTGATATTATAGAGATGTAATGATGGATCAGTTTGTAAACAACTTATCATGTTTTCTTATGAAAGAGTCTTATCGTTTATAGATCTCTTTATGAAAAGTTTTAATTTTTTAGTGAATTTCCATAATTCCGCTGCTAGTTAATCGCTTCCACATTCGTTGATCTTGTTTTCCTAAGATATGTCGTCACATTGACCTTCCTTGGTCTTAAGGAAGACTTACAACAACATCCATAGGGATCAACTCCCATTCCATTTTGGGGACTCTTTATCCTCTACATCAACTCTTTGGGTTACTGGTGTTTGTCCTTCACCTCCTGGCTTGCATGGCGACAAACCACGTGCAACTTCATCTTAAGAATCCAATGCACTACTACAACTTACTATCTTAGTAGTACCACGGTGTATGATGAACTTAAATCATGATCTCCTGTGTGTCATGATTCCTCAAGATTGATTCCTCAAAAACCCTAAACCACTCTAGTCGGGGTTTCATCACCTTCCTTTCCAGAGAAGTGCATCTGAGGTTCTACAACCATCCTTTTATTGCATCAAGGCCTAGGTTGGCTAACCAAACAACTACTAACTTATTTAACAGATCTCGTTACATCTGAGTGTTAGCCAAACATATCTCGTTTTTCAAACTTAGGGTTTACCTAACGACCTCTTCTAGCCTATTAGCTAAACTAGGCAGCTGCATCTCAACAAGCGCATCCATTACTACATTTCATCTTTAGGTGCTAGGTAATGTTGAAGACATACGCCTCCATGTATTCCACTTTTCATCTCATCTCAGACTCTAAGTATATCTTCATCAAGAAAACTCTAAGCTCATCCTCTTGGTTATCAAACTCAACGTTGTATAACTTGCAAATTCCACATAGCTCATGATAAAAAAAAATCCTCACAAGATGGCTAACTTAGTTCTCCTGGTGTTTGTAAACCATTCACATATCGTTCACTCCACAAGGGGATGTTATCATCTCTATCCTCATACCTCATAGAAACATTCCAACTCACATCATCTTTATCCTTGGTGTATGGCATGCATACTGTCCTATCTCTCACTCCCATAACAAGAGGAAATAAGCATTTGGATGCAGTCTAAATACAGAGTTCTTCCCATTCCAAGAGTAGAGATGGTACATCCCACATTTCCAGTAGACCTTCAAAACTAAGTTGAAATGTGCAACTTATGTCTCTACATCACAATCATCTCAATATCAAAGTTATTTTCATGGAGAACTGGTCTCGAACCTACTTGGGTCACCACACAATCCTTGATCATCTCCTCTAGGTCTGTAGGGTGTCGACACTTTTGGGGTCATCCCTCTTCCCTTATGCATCTAGAGAGTGCCCTACTCATCTTCTCTTTGGGTCCCATGAGTTCATGAAGGTGATCAATCTCCTAACCCATGGCCCTCAGACAATGACAATTGTTACCTCCCGACCCTATGGTCATGTGCAACTAGGGAATTAGGCAATTCCTACTTCCATCAGTCTTATCCCTACTGACCCTCAGATAGACTTAGGATTCTAACATAGTACATGTCCAACTTAGAACCTTACCCATGCCTTCATCATCTCTCTCTGCATTCCTGGGCTGACATTAATCCTTTCATAGGGGTCATGGCGACCTACTTACCTTAGTCAGGCCCCATACCGTTTACGTCCATGGTAACACACCCACATGCACTTAGAGATGGTTATCTATGGGTCTACAAGTTCATTCTCTTACTATGTACTCTTCACTTACTTCTCAAGATCCTATGAGACCTCTTTAGGTTACCTTAAACCAACAAAAAGTGGTATACATCCTACAAAAAGGGTCCCTCTCCCAGGTTGGGAGGAAACTACATCTTGATAACAAAGGTCATAAACGTCCTTATTTCTAGGGTTTACCTCCACATGAGCAGGCTTAGCCTAGAAAGCTACTAAGGCACAAGAAGACCACCTACTAAATCATTCTAGGTCATACTTGTTCTCATTCCTTAACATTGGATCAAAATCATACCTTCCTGTGTCATCAACTTAGCTGTGAGGGGTTCATCAAACATACCTTAAACTTAAGGGGTTTCCCTTTCCTCTAAACGTGAGAAGTGTCATGCTCGAATCTATAGAAACTTGAATCTCATCAGGAGCATCAGATATACCACTTCCCCTCTTTGGCCTAGGAACACTAGGTTCACTTTTTGGATGTCCAACTATATGTTCAACATTCTGACCACAAACCAAGCATGTATAGGGTATGGCATGCATTTCTATTATCCTTTTACTCAAGCAACACCTCAGAGTGGAGTCCTTCTCAAGGACAACCATCTAGGTGTAAGGCCTCACAACCTCTTCATGGTCTAAGGAACTCTTCTTCCCATCTCAGAAGGTGATCACCTATACCAGAGGCACATAGGTACCAACAATCTCATCCTCCCTCTTGGGTTTGGTTCCTCTAAAGGCAACCAAGATATCCTTAGCCTCCGGGGTTCATGCATGAGGCAGCCACAACCATCCACTTAGGTCGCATCATTCTCAACTCCCCATTATTCTTCATATCTCAGAGTCTAAGCTTCCAACCTTATTGCTTGGGTCCTGCTCTCTCTCTCTAGAGCTAACTCCACAACCAGCCTTACTACTAGAGGTCCTCTCTCCATGAAGGATCAAACTCACAACATACCCCTACATGGGTGAAGCCTATGTTCATCTTATGTTTGCTCAAGATTATCCATAGCTCCTCATGCTTATCTCATAAGCTATCCAACATACTCTCCTGGCCAGGGTTTCAACCTACTGCCTGCACTACTGATGTACTCTGGGTGCATGTCATGCCCTACTCGCATAAGCCCATAGGGTTTCTATAGGTTCTTCACTAACCTCCTCATTGAAGGAGCTATCCTTCACTCTAACATGCACGACTCTTTCCAGGGTTGGGTCGCCAAAGGCACTAGGTCATCCAACCTTACATGACTCATATCGTCATGGGTATCAAACTAAAAGCATGTCCACTCACCCACATGATCTATCATGACATCTAGCTCATTGTGTCATCTCTATCTCTAACCACCACTTAGGGTTAGGGCTAGCATCATCCTCAGAGGATGTGCCAGGTCTCTACTTATAATGGAGGTTTCTACCTCCAAGACTAACTTTCTCTACTCATCCTCCTGACAAGGAGGTCTAGCCTCAGGTCTCTCCTGAGGGAATGACAAGATATGTCATATGACCTAAGCATGTATCTATTCTTTAGTTTACGCTTAAACTATTAAGCTTATGTCCATGACATATTATTTACATGCTTTTCATTAATTCGGTGTAGGATTCCATAAACCTTATCAACTTTACCCATACCTCAAGAGGGTGAGGAAAAGAGAGAGAAAACCCTAATCCTTATAATCCTTAATAGCATTTGAGTTGAGAAGGGATGAACAATATGAGAGAGTCCTAAAGGTATCTTATTTCGAGTCAAATCCTGAGACATTGGCCACACAGTCACACCAATCCAGGAGTCCTCATATTCTGACTAGCGGTGTGGAGGAAAATCTTGCCAGCCCCTGGACGTGATCCTTTTCTAGACACCTCTGTCTTTTGGAAAATCCTCTAATAACTCCCTTGGGTTCTACGACATTTGTAAAATTTAATAATTATTAAAGATTAAATGAGGAACCTATGCTTTGATACCAAATGTAACGACCCTGCCTCCCAGTAACCCCCAATTAATGGAGACCCAAAGGTCAGAGCCGTTATCCCAATTAACATGATCAAAGGTTCGACAAATAATCCGTAATAATTATAAAATTCTACCAAACTATACTGAAAGGTGGAATAAAATAAAACTTTGCATACTTTTTTTTAAAACTTGGATATCTAACTTCTATCCACATTTGGACTCTATTCTAACTAATCCTCCTTGCACTTTATTTTTTAATTTCACAATATGACACTTTACTGTTTGTCCTTTTCAAAATGTACCTAAAACACCAACAAACAAAATGTCAGTTAGCATATAGGAATATGCCGGTATGTGGGGACAACCAAAATTTCGCAAATATGGCTAACAATCTAAATATCACAATCAAGGTATTTAACAAACCAATTTACATTTTCAATGTGTCATTCTCCACCACTTTTTCCCTAACCCTGGAATACCCCCTCTAGGGTTTCTCTTTTTCCATTGACTTAAGGCCACCTTCTCAATCCCGAGCTTGGTGCCTAGGGTCACCTCTCATGGTTCCCATTAGTCATGAAACATAGACCACCTTCTCATTCCCAAGCTTGGTGTATGGGGTCACCTCTCATGGTGCCCATTGGTCTTCCCTCCTGGGCTTGACCTTTTTGCATCATCCATCAGGGTGGCATGTAGGTGCGTAAATACACACTTATTTTACAATTGTGACAATCATAGTGACTTTATAATTTGCAAGTATGAACATCCAAACTGATAGGTTGCATTCAATGCGATTAATCATCCAGAAAACCTTCGGGAAAACTAATGTGATTAACCATAATTAACCACATACCTGTCAGGCTGATTTGAGACAGAATTAATCCAATCAATGCAAGAAATCCAATAGGCAAGCAAGCACAAAAAGAGATCCTGAAATATGCAAACAATTTCCTATCATTGATCATGCCATCAAGATCTATTAAACCTAGCTCGCTTCCTAGGGTTTCTAGTCCACTTTTAGGGTTTCTATTGCAATTAGGGTTCCTCTTCATTTTTACTCTTTTAAACCCTAGTTTTATACAATTACTCACAAACACTAATTATCTCATCTATTCTTCACAAAAGATATTAAGGTTACCTTTTATCAACATATAACCTTAATTTCAGATTGAAGGCACAATTAACCATCAATTAAGTCCATTATGCTCTTTTACATTAAAACTACCATTTTTATCCTTTTAATTCATGACAAGATCATTAGGCCCAATTATCATCTTTGGCCCTTTCAAATTAACAAATTATCTTTCATGAACCCTATTTATCACTGATTCCACCTTTATTCCTTAGAAAACCCTAATTACCATATTAAGGGTATTGATCCAAAATTAGGAACTTTTATACTCGAAATAACTTAGAACCATCATATCTCAATTTTATTCATGAATTTGAATAAATAAAGCTATTAAGAGTCACAATTACTAACATTAGGGTTTCAAGGCCCATTAGAGCTCGTTTATGCACATGGAATTCTAAATTAAACCAATTACATGCAAAGATCATCCTTTTTATTCTTAATGTACCTTTTTATAATTAACATACTAATATCAACTCTAATCATCCATAAAACCCTTTTAAATTCATTAATCATCTCAAATTAGGGTTTCTTAATCATTAAAGCATTAAAGTTGATAACTTTCACTACTTTTTGAATTTCAAGAGGAATTAGATTCTAAATCTATTTTTAATGGATTCCACACATTTTTCTGAGCAAAATTTGTATTTTATACACATCCATTCGAGCTACCAATAAAAAGATACAAAATTTTCAATATATACTTACTTGGACCAATCATTGAGCGCCACATCACCACTTGCATGCAACGTTGTTTGTTTTGGAAACATAACTAAATTACGGTTATACCCTCATGTAAGTCGCTGGTTCTTCATCCCGCCGAGGGGAAAATCGGTCCAAAGCCTCTCCGCTCTTCATCTTCCTCATGAAACCTAGTGATGCCGCTATGGTAGGGGTATGTCACTGCATTGCCTCCCCTCCCTGAGACTCAAGGAGCACCGAAGAAGGTCCTGTTACCTCCGCCGCCCTCTACCGCACCCACGGAGGCCCCTGGTCATGGCCGAAGCAGCTGGGTTTTGGTATGCGGTCGTTTCTCGTCGGCTGGCCATGCATGTGTGGTGCTGGTAGGTATGGCGAGGATATCTTGTGTCCTCGTTGCATTATGGACCTAAAGAGCATACATATACTCCTTTATTTTGTGTCCTTTACTCCATGTTACCTCTGGAATTGCATCGTTCCTTATTTTCATGGTCAAGAAGGAGGCAGGGCTGGAAGAGGACCGTGTACTGTCTCAGATCCCTCTGTCTCGGTACCTCTGAGTCTAGACCTTATATACGTCGAGGGTAGCAAGGAAGAGGCGAGGGTTTGGTAGGGTTTAGAGCCCTCAGTTCCTTGGTGAAAAAGGAAAGATTCTTTCCAAAGAGATGTTTATGCTTTAAATGAAAAAAAAAACTAATTTTGAAAATATGCTTATACTTCTTTCTTGAGAACATACTTTCATTAACAAGCAATGAGAGAAAACATTCCCATCTTATTTAACTTTCCTTTGCCAATCAAATTTATATACAAAAGATTAAATTGTCTAAACATGTCTCTTTATCGTGTTCCTTACACATTTATCTTCTTTTTAACAATATCACAAAATTCATTAATTATGTATCACATTATCCTCTTTTTTTGTATTATTGGTATTTTCTCTTTCTTTTTCTCCATTGGGGCTCCTTGGACCCCAAGAAACTCTAATATTTCGAAATCCTTTTTAGTGGATACTCATTATCCTTCTAGATGCATCTATATCCATTATTTCTCATTATCGTTTTTATTTCTTTATTAAAATATCTCTTTTCGAGGATTTCTCTTTATCTCTATTTTTATTTTATTTTTTGGAATTCCTTTTAATATTAGAAACCTTATGGATACGAAAATCCATCAAGGATGACTCCATCATACCTCTTTCCACTTATTTTCCACATTTTATCATTATCTCCAATTTCTTCCTTAATAAGGAAATATTTAATTGATCTTTTCTTTTCTTGTTGCATTATCTTTGCAACTTTGGACTCCTTGGAACCCAAGGAACCCAAGAGGCACGAAATCCACTTTTGGATTATATACTTTTGCCTTCTAGAGGTTTCTACATCTTTCTTTTCTCCATCTCTTATTAATAATGGAGTTTCTTTTGTCTTATCCTTGTTATTGGGCCCAATAGCCAATAAAGCCCACAAAACAACCAACAAGGCTATTGTACACGAATTCCATTTATTCAAAACAATTTATATCATTATTTGTTCAAATATCTTTAATAGGAGAAATTACATTTTTCACCAAAAGAACCCAAAAATTGGGGTTGTAACACTTAGCTTTTGGAGATTCCATAGCTTGTTTGTAAGTTACAAGAGTATCCTCAACAACATAAGTGAGAAAATTACTTACAAAGTCCTTATATGTCCTAGGTTGTGTACTTCTCCTTATCTCAACCACTTCTTCAGAATCATCAGATTTAGAAATAACTTGTTTTGAGTCGCCCCCCACATTTGTCATCCTTTTCACGTGATCGGGAATGGAACCTGTGGTGAATGAATCCTCTTGAGATACTTTATTGGGCACATGGAAAACTCATCCCCATAGAATGTAGCATCACATAATTCTACAATTATATTGATCTCAATGCCTGAGATATCAGATTTTAAAATCAAGAATCTATAAGCATAACTTGTCTCTACATACCCCAAGAATATGGCATCAACCATTTTTAGTCCTAATTTCTTCCTTTTGTGTTCAGGGACAAGTACCTTAGCAAAGCACCCCAACACTCAAAGATATTTGAGACTCGATTTCCTTCCTATCTATAACTCAAATGGAATACTCTCTACATATTTATTTGAAACTCTAGTCAGAATATAGCAAGAAGGATTCAAAGCTTTCGCCCACATGAAGTTGTGTAGATCTGAGGTTTGGAGTAAAGAATTAATCATATTTATTAGGGTTTTGTTTTTACGTTTAGCTATCCCATTATATTGTGGTGAATACAGAGCGGTAACCTCATGAACTATACCAAGTAATTGGAAAAAATCCAAAAAATAGTTCGAGGTATGTTCTCCTCCCCTATTAATCCTTAATCGATTAAGTACTTTACTAGTTTGAGTTTCAGCTTCTTTCTTATAAATTTTAAATTTATCTAAAGCCTCATCTTTACTTCTAAGTAAAAAGACATAACAATATCTACTAGCATCATCAATAAAAGTTATAAAATAATGCTTTTGATCCCTTTTAGCAATCTCATTAAATTCACAGATATCAGTATGCACTAAATCCAATATTTCTTAATTCCAATTCACAAAATGAAAATGTTTCCTAGGTAATTTAGCTTGCACACAGATTTCACATTTATTGTTGCTAATGTCAAAAATAGGGATTACATTTAGATTCATCATACATTTCATTGAGCCAACATTAACATGTCCCAAACATGAATGCCAAACATCAGATGATACAAGATTCATACATACAAAACTATTACCATTCAAATTTAAAATGGAATTTGAAGTAGATACAATAAGAATCTTAAACAAGTTCTCCATATCACATAGATACCCCTTCCCAAAAAATAAAGAATCACAAAGGAGAGCAATAATAGTCTTATTATACTTGCAATCTATTCTAAAATCATCTCTAACTAAAATTGCACCACCAATGTTGCGTCATATTGATGGAACATGTATAACTCTATGAAGCATTAGAACCTTTCTTGAAGGAAACTTCAGGTCCACCCATCCATCGCCTTTGACTTCTACAACACTAGAATCACCCAAAGTCACAGATCGACCTTTAGAGGCCTGGTAAGACACAATCAGGGACTTGTCAGTACACACATGCACCCCAGTGTCTATTATCTAATATAGTGGTTCAAAAATAGAAAGAAATTCAGTTTTTATAGATACATACCCATCATTGAGGTTCAAGGATGCAGTCATCATGTTGACGACAACCTCCTCAGTTGCATTTGTGACTACTTTCTTTGCCTTCTTTGAAGGACGAACTTTGTTCTAGTGGCCAACCTATCCACAAGTCCAACAAGGTTTGTTCTTCCGTTTCTTTTGGATCTTGGCCTTAGGTTTAAGTGAATTATTAGATTTCATATCCTTGTTCTTAGAAGTAGTAAAGTTGACAATAGAATTAACATTAGTGGGCACTTTGATAGTCTTCTCTTTTAGATGCTCTTCCTGAATATTGATGTCCATCATGAGATAATTCATTGACATGTCTCCTTTGTGATGCTTGAGAGTCATGCCAAATGACTCCCAAGATTTTGGGAATTTCTCAATGATTGACATTGCAACAAATTTTTCAAGAAGTACCATGCATGCATCATCGTCCTCTTGCACCAAGAGTTGAAAATTGTGTGTTTGATCAAAAAAAATTTACCCTCAACCATATGAAACTTTAGAAATTTTGAGACACAATATTTTTCAGTTCCCTAATTTTCAATATTGTATTTCTTTTTTAACACCCCTAACAGAACCTTAGATGTAGTAACAGGTAGCTTCGAGTATAAGCCATACAGTTTGTTGTTTAATGCAAAAAAAATCAACCCTCATCACGTCTTATCACCCTTCTTCTAGGTTGTAATTAGATTATCATTATTTTGGTCCTTTTCATCAACTTTGGGTGCATCCTCTTCCAGATTTTGATCATACCCTACCATGTCAATCCATATTTGCATCCTATTTTTCCAACAAGCAAAATTCGTTCCAATAATTTTTTTAGGAATATTTGACGAATCCATTTTCTTAATAATCATGTATTATCCCAAAACTTGGATGTATCCTCTTTTAATCATTATATATATATATATATATATATATATATATGAGAGAAAATGGATCGATTCATTACTTGTTAGCCATATGGAATCCACAATTGGGGAGAAAGATACAAACAGAACATACAAACGTCACGTTCAGTAAACCAAAGGCACTACAACTCATATTGGAACGAGAGAGAGACATTTCTGCATTGATTCTTCTTCCTTGAGGCTGTCTTAAGTAGCTTTTCCTGAAGAATTCCTTCAACTTGAGCATTAAGTAGTGGTAGGGGGGTTGGAACAAGACAGTATTCTTCTCGTATATCAACTCAAACGAAGCCATACAACTGAGTAATAAGATCAATCCAGAGCGAGATTTAGCCGTAACCAAGGTTGAATTACCGGGGAAAAACCCAGAAAAACCACCGCCTTCACAGAGGAAGGAGAAACAATCCTTATTCAAAGGAACAAGCAACGCCGATATACGGCGGAACAAGGCAGATTGCCTGCCAGAAACTAGCACCCAAGCGAAAAACCTGCAAGGCAGAAACAAAGGAGGGAAACCCGCCTCCTCCGGAACCCCAGCGAGGACACCCCCACCGCATCCTACGGAACCCCAATGAGGACACCCTCACCAGCCACCCACCTCAGCCTTAAGGCAGATCTGAGCAAGAATCTGCCAGGAGAAGAGTGCCACCACCACCTGCAAGCAACACGCCGAAGAGAAGACCCGATCCCAATCAGATTGCACGGCCGTCGCCCAGGGGGGGAGAGATGAGGAACTTGGAGAGGCACCTGCAAAAGGAGACCGGAAAGAGAGGCAAGTCGAAGAGGAGGCCCAGGGGGAGAAGGTGACGGCCCAATAGGACGCCTGACCCCCTCCCCCAGGCTTGAGCGCCGCATGCGGGGGGAGCCCTAGATCTCCACCGTGGTTTCCAGAGACCTAGACGACAGGGAGCCACCGTTATCCCGACACCTCTTTGTCTTTTTAATCATTATATTGCATTATATTGCATGGAACCAAGTATTATATCAAGTTATCTTTATTTAGTACCCGCATACCTAAAATCCAATCACATACTAGATAATTGCTCATTTAATTATCTAGGTCATTAACCACTTTAGAATCTTCTAAAATCTTGCTCATTATCTCTTAATCAATGTACCAACTAACTCACAATATTATTGAATTCATATTTGTGAAAGAAATTCCAATTTCTTTATCTATCCCGATGGACCTATATGTCAGTCAAATAGTCCAATTGGGTTTGGATTGGAAACCAAGGCCCATGATTCATACTTAGGCCTTCGAATGGACCCACAAGCCTAATTATATTTCTAAATACAAAATTTAGTCATTTCTCACCATGTTATTTGAATTGAAGCTTCATATTAATATATATTCTCAATATTACATTATTTACTTAATTTGAATACTTACTCTTAAATATTGAGCTTAAATTCATTATTCCAATCTGATTGAAGCCATATTGTTGATCTTGCCTTTTTAATGTTACTCTGATTTCCTTCAAAGAAATCCCCAAGCATTGCCATATAATCTTAATTTACCAAAATTTGAGGATCTTATATTCACCCGACCTTAAAAGAAGTTTTATCCCAAAATTCAAATATAATCAGGTTATGGTGAAGGATTACTCATATTAGCCTCAAACATTAAGGCTAGGAACCTTCATTGGATATGTTTTAGCTAGGTTGTCCTTAATAACTTTTATTAAATATGAAAATTTCTCCTATTACTAAGGTTGGCACTAGAATTTATCCCATGGATATTTCTACATCCTCATTGATTACATGATATTATCACTTGGTGATTATGTTTTCACTTTTTGATTCATTTCCACTTGGTGATTGCACATCCATCTAGGTCTCAAACCTACTCATCATTATTTAACTATATTTGTGTAAGAGTGAGGTATCACATATATACCCTAGCTTACGTCATTAATTTTAGATTAGGTTATTCATTTTCACATGTCCATTTTATGTATCACATGTGGATACTATATCTCACACACTCATAATAAAATGAAATAAACACTTGATCAGTCTCAATCACACGTCCTAAAAGGAGGAGGACTCAGAAGGAATTGAACTTTTAAATTTATAACCTGAAACCTTCAAGGACCCCCACAACTTTATTACGGGGTCAAAGTAGATATATGGGGTCGAACACAGGGACGTGGTGACATTTAGGATGCTTGAGATCTCGCCCTTAAGTGAGATACGCCAAGATGATAATTAAGGAAAGTAAGATCTAGAACTAGTCTAGCAGATTGTCATGACAGAAAATAAAACAAAGAAAACAAAACAGAGCCCGCAAGATTCTACTAAATCAGAGAGACAAGTTCTCAGCTATGTAACCACAAGTTGGGCAGTCTATGCACCCATTCACAGGCGTAGACAACCTTCGAACACCTCAGCAAGCAACCAATATCCAATCACACCACATACTATGGTATTTGTTCCTACGAGGTCATCCCACTCACTCTCACGTAGCATGACTAAAACCCATCAATGGTATGAAATCTCTCTCGAGAATAACAAACCAACAACCTAGAATATTCTAAATACCCTCTCAGGTCTAGAATATTCTAGGATGTTAGGAACAGACGACCTTGAACTGTCCTCCTCTCAGATTCCAATCCAACCCATCTTCTCTTGTCTATTTCTACAACAAATCTCTCGATATAGGCAGAAATAGCAGCTCAAGCAAGAAAGAGATCAACAAAACTAGCAATCATAACCAGAAAGAGGAGATAGAACATAAAACGCACTAGATCTGAATTAAAACTACTTGCTTAAGTAAAAGTACACAAACATGCCCAAAATGGGCTACATAGCCAAGAAGGAGCTCAACTAGCCATGGACAAGCATAGTTGGCACCGAACAAAGATGGAAGAACATCATTTGTATAGAAACAAGGGAGAACAGTAGAAGAAAGGAGAATAAGAAGAGATTTATCCCTTAGAGGAGAGGTGGCTCTCGCTCCTTAGTCTCTATATGGGTCGGATCTCATCCTTGTATCATCCTCCTTGATCTTCTGGACTCCTCAACCTCCTTTCTCCTTGATTCCACCCGAAATAGCATCTTGATGGATGTGCAGAGGTGGAAAAAGGCTAGAAATGGTGGGAAATAGATGAACAGTAGTGGAAGTGTGATGGTGGATGGAAGCTCGTTGGAGAGGCGGATGTAGGATGAGTTCTTAGGCCTTTCCAGGTCCTTCGAACTCTACCACAAGGCTCTGGGAACCAAGAAGGGTTGGGACCACGAGGTGGAAAACCTCCAGATCAGAACCTGGGACTCCTCGTTCATGGAACCCCTTTCTTAGGTCTCTAGGGGTAGGTATTTATAGGTGAAGGAAGATCTGTGGTCGCAGACGCACCACAATTGAGGTTAGATCCGCGATCGTGGTCTACCTCTAAAATTGTGGTGTTGGGTGACTTGGTTGAGGGGTGTTTCTCCCCACAGTTGCAGTCTGGCTGGACATGGTCGCGGTTGCGGTCACTTTCTAGGTTGATTCCACGATCGCATCCAACCCGCAATCGCGGTGTAAGCCTCATCCGTGGTCAATCTTGGAATCACAACGTCTGTTCAGATCACGGTCGAGGTGGATATGTCGATCGTAGTCCTGCTCACCTCGATCACGGTCTTCCCTACCACGGTCATAGTTGTGGTTGCAGTTGCGATTGATGGTAGCCTAGCTGCTACAAAAACTATGTGTTGGGGAGAAATCTTTGGAGAAAAGATGTCTTTTCAGGTTTGGTGACTGCAAGTCCCAAAATTGGCTAGTTTGAGCAAATTTATCTATGAAAAGATATAAATTACTAAAATAGAAGAAACTTGGATTATTTTGGGCATATTAAGGATATAATAACACAAAACCATAGGTAAATGCTTAACATAAATATGTAAAATTGGGTGTTATCAACCACCCCAAGCTTAAACCTTTGCTTGTCCTCAAGCAAGAATGTGCTCAAACAACAAAAAGATAACATCCACATTAAGCTTGATGGTAAATGATAAGGTTAAGAAAAAATAGTTAAAACATCAGTTCTCCTAATCCACGTTGTTTCAGAATAAACCCTCACTAATCGAGCACAATCCTGCCAAAGTAAGATCAAAGAGCAACCAGGAAAGATTAAGCTAGTCCACAGTAACCTGTCGATACTCATGAGGGTTTGAATCATAATTATACAACATTAAAGCATTGTCACATAGACAATCACAGGGGTGATGAGCAATGAGCCATCATCATGTATCCATGTTGACCAATCAGGGACAACATGCCTCTCACTTATTCAAGTCCTAAGAAGCAAAGTAAAAAGACTCTAATGACTTCTGAGGATTCCGATCTGCGTCAGGCATGTCCATATAACCAACAACAGTCCCTACAGTCTGAGTTAGTTGGCTCAGAGTAGTGAGACGAACTCCTCGTACTGCACTCAAACCAACCCTGCTACTGGGATGATCTCATAGGTCTCCTAGGGGTTCCGAGTGACTCTCTAATAAGATTTTGGGGTGATACTACCAGGCGTGACATACCCGCATTCATGAACGCATTCATACACTGGATGGGCATCATCCTCAACTCTCTTGAAAGAGAAAACAAGTGCTCATTTATTCACACTTTGGCTTTTATTCTCTGCATTCTAATTTATAGGCATGGGTGAGAACTATTTTGACATATTTGTGATTTTGTGGGCGACCAAGCCTCTTTTGAAACTTTTTAATTCTTCACCTTTTTTACTCAATCTAAGGTGAGAGGGTGTGTGGTATGTGGCATCTAACTTATAAAAACATGATCTACTTAAGTGGAAGCATTCATTAACAGCGGAATTACTAAAAATCACTAAAAATTAAAACTTTTTACAAAGAGATCTATAAACTAAAAAACTCTTTCATAAAGAAACCAAGTATTTCAAATACATTTTGGTTCACTAGTACATCTCTTGTACCATTTCTTCTCGAGGGTTACAAACATCAACTGCCATGTTAGACTATACATAGGCAGTATAAAAATCTCGAGGCATCAAACCAAAACCTCATATCAATATTAAACTAAATACTGACTCCTAGGACCTGAGAGTACAGAGACGACACATAGGACTCTCTATTTATAGGACATGACAACCAGTGTCTCCACCTGAGAATTCACTACTATCCTTGTTGTTGTTGCTACTGATGTTCTTCACCCACTGTAGGGTTTCTACTTCTTCTGCATCTTCCTAAAAAGTTGGATCCCATAGGGGTGAGACAATTGAAAATTGTCCCAGCGAGAGATATAACTCTCCTCAAGAAACATTATTATTGCAATTAAGGAAATAAAATTGAGCAGAATAATCATAAGTATTCAACAGTAGATAAATCAATGTATAAATAGATTAGAGCATTATTCTTTATTCAAAGCATTTCACTTATAACTTGATAAAGCAACATGTTACTTATCCAGTGAGGAATACGAAGAACATATATAACATTCATCCATTTTAGGACATGCTAAGCAAAGCAACATCAATCATTGATTCTCGTATTTCAACCTTAAGCAAATATGCTACACGGCTGATTACTTTTTTTTCTTTCAATCATACTTAAGCCCTGAGGAGATGAGGTATACCGCTCATACTCCAACCGACCATTGTGAAATCGAAATCGGTACCATACATAGGTTAATAGAAGAGCTAGATTCCTCAGTCAGTGTGAGGACCAAATGCAGGACATATTGGGTCTCTTCTAAATAGCTTTCCAGGGTATACTGGAAACTTCTCTATTAGAGTTACAGTGGCATACCGTACTCTCTTCGCAATCGATAGATATTATATTTATCTCACATCGATCCGGCATTAAGATCATCAGGAGATTAATGATACATCCATCCCGGTCGTTGGGAGATTAGTGATACATCCATCCCGACATATATAATGAAGGTTTGAGAGATTTAATTTTTACCTCACATCAATTCCTCCATTAGGGCGTAAGGATATTTGCGCCCATAACCCCCACATACTCAAAAGTATGCCCTCCAGGAGTTCCCATAGGAAAAACCTATTTCACCATCACCAAACTACTGACGATGATGGATCTATGGTCAGGGCTCTACATGATACCATTTCACTTGGTTAATTAAGTACATTACAATATTCTTTTAGCATCAAACATGTTTTCAAACATAAACCTTATAATAATTGCTACAAATAATGAGTACTATTTCTATCAAGTTCTTTTCAAAGCTTTGTTAAGCATTGGGATCTCAATCCCTTATCACATCAGGGTATTCTCATCCCTTATCATCTCATCATCATGATTATGAAATATGGGTGTCCAAACCCTTAGTTCATCAAAACACTTGTTACCACTCTATCAGGTAACGTAATGCCTTCAGGTCATATGATTATTGTAAACATATTAATTGTAGTGCAGGTATTTCACATGGCTCTTAAAGCCCATTAATATCTCTTGTTACCTCTTACTAGGAAACACATCATATTATGGCTCCCAAGGCCCATAAAGCACTTTCAATAGTAAAACATCATAGCTCATACCTGGCTATGTCCAATATTTCATGAAACCTGCATAATTAATGCATATGATAACAGTTATATCAATCACATTTCAACACTATGCAATGCAAGAGTAACGTCACTATTTCCTCATTAAAGTTAGGATTTCCCATTTCATGTCAACTAAGAATACTCATCCAATTACCCAAATTAGGGTTATGGTTTATCATCATATTGCCCAACATTAGGGTTTCATGCTCTATAACTCAAGATTAGGGTTTTACATACCTTCACCCTTTTTTAGGGTTAGAACTTCATATTAAGATTTCACATATCATCACATAACCTCACCTTAGGTTACAGATTCATTTCACATCATTGCATTAGGGTTTTACTTGACATCACCCTTGATTAGGAATCCACATGTCATCACCCTCACTTAGGGTTTCATATGGCTTCACCCTTAATTAGGGTTCTACATAACATCATAACATTAAGGTTCCACTTTAACATCACCCTTGATTAGGGTTTTTCATAACATCATTCTCAACTAGGGTTTACTGTTCACATTCAATCAAGGTTTATTATTAAAATACCCTGAATTAGGGTTTCTCATGTCATGACCCTAAATTAAGTTCATACCATTACCGTAGATTAGGGTTTCCCCTGTTACTGCCCTCAATTAGAGTTAGGGCTCATCAAACTTCTTTATTAGGGTTTCATAATCTCCTTATCAAGGATCATACCCTAATTACACATGCATTCATGTTAAAAGTGTTGAGGCTTAACCACTACATGATTATCATTTATGAAGGAAATCCTCTCTCTCTCATTCTCTATAAGGTGATACTTACTTCAGACTTGATTAGATTAGATCAACTCATCTTAAATGAAGAGTTGAAATGATGTATTATGTCATTACTTCCATAGTCATTAAAGATTAACCATTCAAAAGGTACTAATCACCCTATCTTATTAAGGGTACAATTACCATAATCATCCTTGAATTACATCATATAATGATTGGTTAAACAATTGATCTTTAATCACCTTAAGTGTCCATATGGTTTTGGTTAATTACTTCCCAAACGGTCTTGGTCACTTAGACCCCAAACGGTCTTGACCAACCAGACCTCAAACGGTCTTGCTTGAATGACCTCCAAACAGGCTAAGACCGTTTAGACCTCCAAACGGTCTTGATTTAACGTTTTGAAACCGTTTAGCAAAGTTGGTGCTTGAAACCGTTTAGTGCAAAGACACTTGAGATCGTTTGAGTCTTAATTGGTTTGGGATTGTTTGGTCCCAAATGGTCTTGAGACCGTTTAGTCCCAAACAGTCTTGAGACCGTTTGGTCCAAACCTCCTCAAAACCGATTGGACCAAAACTGGTCTCAACCACTCATATTGATTTAGGGTTTCCAAGATTAATTTCCTCATCAATTGAATCCATGTAACGACTCATCAATTGAAACTAAGCACTATACTTAAATTGAGCTTAATAAATCATCCTTTAGTTGATTAAACTTTCAATTGATCATCAATTAGGGTTTTGAACCCAATTGGATTAGAGTTTGAAATCGATGAACCTTCAATATTAGTCATTGTGGAACTAATTGCTTTGAAATCATTGGACCACCATTCAAATTGGGCATGACCTGACCTCAAACGGTCTTGAGGTCATTTGGATGACCTCCAAATGGTCTTGAGACCGTTTGCCCCATCCCATCACTAAAAATTGTGAAATTCATTTAGGGTTTAGATCATTAGTTTGATCAACAATTGGACTATTGTTTACATTACAATTTGCTATCTCTGGACCTTCAATTACTTCACCATACTCAACCCTAATCCTCCAAACGGTCGTATTTGAACTCCAAATGGTCTTGAGACCATTTGGGTGATCTCCAAACGGTCTTGAGACCATTTGGGTTAATCAACCCAAAGATTTAAATCACTCAATTGCAATTTCAGCACTTAACCCGATTAGGGTTTGTTACTTTATGGACCTTCAATTGATGAACCCATTGAAACCAATTAATTAAATAAAACGGTTCATCAACCACCAATACTAGCATATATTCTCCAAATGGTCAACTGTGGTCAACCCTCCCAAATGGTTTGAAACCGTTTAGCTTCTAACGGTTTGATGAAACCGTTTGATTTCAAACGGTTTTGTTGAAACCGATTGGAATAGAATTTCTTTGGGAAAAGCACCCAAGATGATGTCATCATCATCTACCTTCGTTCATTCAAAAGCTACTACCATTTTCATGGTAATTACTACAATGGATCAAGGGAATTTCAAATAGAACAAAATGTGCAACAAATAATGGAGAATTGAATGCAATAACAACATTTAAGGGTTTAAGTTATATAACCCACCTTCAAATCTGAATCCAAGATTCAAGCTCCACGTCTCCAATGGTGGATGAAGCTTTGACAACTACCCAAGGTCCGTTCTCAAGCTTTTGAGTGAAAGGATTGGCTAGAGTTGAAAATTGAATGGAGAAAATAGGAAATCAAGCATTGATTTTCGGTTTCCACCATGAAACCAAGGTGAAAGAAGGTCAAGAGCGTACCAAAAGGTTGGTAATCATCCTTCTCCTACTCCTAAGCTCCCTTGTACTCGGCCAAACCAAGAAGAGAAAGAAATTCCAAAAAAGAGTCCTTATGTGGGTGGAAAATGGGATATGTATACGGAAATCCAAGGAAAGAGAAAGCAGAAATTAATTCCTTTAATTTCTAAAATTATGCCACATTACCCCCTCAATTCCTTGGACACGAATCCATCCTCTCCCCCTTGCAAAACTTCTTCATTATCCAAGAATTAAAAGGAAAGAAATTAAGCACCTTAATCATATTATATTAATATCCCATCTTAGTGGATATTACTTTTTAATAACTTAATGTGAGTGGGATCTCCACTCACTCAAGATATTTTCGTGCCTTTGCAAGGCACAAGCTCGTCCAACCTTTTGCAAAAATCATCCCTCACCTTTTGATTGAAGGGTTCTTCAATTAATATATTTCTTTTTGCATTAAATTGAAGTAAAGTCCATTTTTATGCTTAAATCTTGATTATTTTAATAACAAGATTCTCTCTCCTTCAAAGTAATTCAAATGAGCCACCCCTCTCATTTTCGTTTCTCTACATGATTCCAAGAAACATGGGGGACCCTCTAGAAGTGGTATTTTGTATATTGAACCCTAGGTTTTGTGTAAATTGCACATTACACCAAAACTAAGTTTTAATGCACAAAGATTGCTCAACAAGCTCTATCTTTGTGCTCAAGCTTGTGGAAAGCATACCACTGTATCATTCTCATTCTTATGATGCTTCAACATCTGAGAAACATTTTATCATGTACAATTTGCAAGTTAACCCCTCAACTTGGGTAATTTTCACTTTAGTCCAAAACTAACCAAACAATGTTTCAACATTATTAAAAAATGACTAAAATTGAAATATAAGTTCCTATTGAGCCTTAATTATTTTCCAAGAAATATGAACAAGCATCTAATCAACTTTATTTAAACAAAACATCTAGGGTTAAAGCATAACCCAGGTCAGGGATGTTACATAGTCCATCAAGGAAAAACACTTCAACTTGATTATATCTCAAAACTCATCATTATTCGCTTGAGACCTGTGTGAAAAGATAGTAATTATGATTCAAGGATCCTTAGAGTAGAGGCAAGTTCGTGAAAATGCATCTAGGAGTCTTTTATCATGCTCTAGCTCTTTCCAATGGTCCTATACCTTGGATTTGTCATTTACAACATAGATCAAGGGAGTAATGTTTTAAGCTATGAAAAAGGCACAAAACCTTATATTTATTACCAAACTTAAGGGAAGAGTCAAAGAACAAGTCAAGAAAAAGATAAAATAGCTTAAGATGGGAAATTTTAGGCATAAAGATAAGCATTTAGATATAGGATTTGCATTGCATAGCCTTAATTGCAAAGCTATAAATTATGAAACAAAGTCTCACAAAGTTGAAATTTCAAAAATTTATGCTAAATGCAAGGGACATAGAAGAATAAAGCATGAATGATATGAAGGAAATAAAAGGGAAAGGCAGAAGATACACCATGACTACAACCTCAAGCTTAAAAATTTTGCTCGTCCCTGAGAAAATATCAAGCCTTGGATGGTAAGGAAAGTAGCTGCTATTGGTAGTCACTATTTATAAACTGATCCAGATCATCTAAACCGCTTGATTTGCTCTCATAGTTATGGTTTAGATCTTGACAAAAATGAAATGAGTGCCCAAAATCCTGGGCTGGCTGGTAGAGAGACCGAAGGGGTTGCTGAAATGGCTGCTGAAAATTCAGTTGAGGTAGTGGGAGAAAGACTATGTTGAACCTCTGTCTGAGGTACTGCATATCCTCCTCCAACGTGTCAAACCGTCTTCCTGAGTCAGCTCAAAAATCAGTCATGAACTCGTAAAGGTTCCCCGAATTGGAGTATGGGGCATATTGTTCCTGCTGAGGAGGCCGCATGTAATCTGTAGTAGGTATTCCTATGTAGGGTCCTCCCTGATACGGTATGTCCTGGAAGGTTGCCCCTATCTGCTGTCCACCCTCCTGAGCCTCTGGCACTAGTGGTGCTAAAGTAGAAGCTCCTGCAGCTCTGCCCGTATGATGAATGTTACCATGGGAGTCCTATAGGGAGACATCAATGAATATTGTTTGACATGTAAACTCTACATTAGCTGGCAGTAGTATCATGTGCTTGTTGTAGCCGAATATATAAAGATATCATGTACTGCACTATTTTACCACTCCTGAGCGGATCAAGTGGTCCAAGTCCAACTTGGACCACTCAGCTTGTTCCTACATAAGTGCCAATTGTCCATCTCCAATCCCAAGATGGTGTGCCATAAGAGTGACAATTCCTGCCATCAGTATGAATTGGACCTATTTCTTGAAAGAGTTGTGAAAGTGGCAGATAATGAAATTCCCCACATTCACTTTCTTTCCTACTATTGCACACCATAAGATGTAGAGGTCTGCTGCACTGAGCGCCCCTTGGTTGTCTTGTTTTTCCAAGACATAGTTTGAAATCACCTGAAGCAGATAATGAAGTGTCGGGTTGTGGAAGTGCGGAGCTTTGGTGCTTCTCACAACATATCTATCTTCCCCTGTAAGCATTTTCCATGCTTGAGATGCAATAAAGTCGACATCCCATGTCTCCAGCCAACCCCTGGACATCTCAGTACAATCTTCAGTAGAGTGTGACAACCAGCTATTGAGTTGGTCCATAGTAACTTCGTGGGGCTGGTTCAGCAGACGAAAATGTATGGTAGTGTGTTGGTGGTCCTTTGGTGCCCCTAGCGTAGCATAAAATTTGCAGGTGAGTCTTTGATAGGTATTGTACTACACATATGTGAGGATTTCTAGGCCGACAACTATAAGATATCTTTTGACCTATTCTGGTATCTTGAGCCTAATGAGTGTTCCAAGATCAGCATATCTCGGGCCCACTAATCTGCACCTATCTTTAATCAGAGTATCAAAACTCTACCTTTGCTTTATACTTCTGAATAGGGGAGAAGGGAGTGAGATTTGTTTGACACCATCAGGGGTGAGGTGGCATCTATTCCCTTGAATTGAATCACGTGACGAAGTTGATCATCATAAAGATGTAAACTGTTCTGCTGACTTTCGACGCTGGTCTCCTGTGGATGAAGCTCTGTGCAAGACTAACGGGTTCTCCTAATACCCTATCAAAGTTTGGAGCTCAACGTCGTGGTGTGTTGTCCACGTTCTCTCACTGGAGGCTTCTTACAATGTCTCACCATTGTTGGTATCCATAGGAGTGCCAGATATGTAGCAGTAGTCTGAACCGGTCTCTTGTAACCTGAACCCTGGATTATAAAGCATAGCCTCATCTTCATATATCAGGTTCGTGGTTCAAGTGGTGTGGTGTGGGTATAGGCTCCCATATTCTAATGGTGACATGGAGCTTCCTTCCCCTTTCTTTCACGTTAAAGACTTTTTAAGCTTTTTAAAGCTATTTTTCATTGTGTCCATTGTGTTGATTCTTTTAATGCAGATCTGGTTGGATCAACTGTGGTGAAGGTTGATGTCGCTACTTCAAGACACTCCAAACATGCCCGTGATTAAGACTGTGACCATGAAGCTGGCCTTGACACCACGACTGCGGTCTCCCAAGGGTTGGACACCATGACCTGGTTGACCGCGATCGAGGTAGCCTAGGCGACCGCAACTTGGTGAAGACCGTGATCGCGGTGGTGACTAAAGTGATGACCGCGACCACCAAAGTGGTCTTCATCACCTATCCACCTGTGATCGAGGTGTCTACGACCTATATCCTGACTGTGACCGAGGTCACAAGAGCTGGTGCAGCTTGAATCAGGTGGTTGGTGGGGTAGGGGTTGAGACCAGAGGTCGCGGTTGGTGGGGAAGAGCTAGGGGTTGTTACTACTCTACTATTTTGAGACCGCAGTCATGATCCAGCCATGGTTGTTTGTTGTTGATGCCTATGCGCCTGCTCCTTCCCTGCTAGCCAACAAAGAAAGAAAGAGGGAGTGGGGAAATAGGTAGAGAACTGTGCAGTGGTGAAGGAAACTCGGGAGTTAGGTGGGGGGGTCTGGGCCTTGGGGTATTTATAGGTCAGGCGCACAGCTCCGGTCTTGCCCCATATCATTTGAGGTCACATGTAGAGTGGAAGAAAAACCAAAAAAGGAGGTCAGAGACTAGGTCAAAAGCACAATAGTCGGTCAAAATGGTGGAGAAAACCTGACATGCTGGTCAATCAGGCCAAAAAAGCATACCTGGGCCTTGTGTATACACAGTAGCGGTCTCATTGACCCGCAGTCGTAGTCTAATGCAGGCTTGACTACAGTTGCTGTCTTGGCTTTCAGACCGCAGTCACGGTCTAGCTAGTAGACTGCGTTCACGGTTTCAATTCTGCCATGCGAGAAAAAATGAGGGTGGAAAGCCTTAGAAGATAAAATCCAAATCAAACACCATGAAAGAGCAACAAGGTATGTCGATTAACTTATTACAAGATACGGACCAAAGGCAGCTGTTAGGGTGCGGAGATGGAAGTACTTGTAAATTTTAAAAGAAAACTAGATGATGCAAAATAAACTAAATCCTAGCAGCTAGGGGAAAGATAAAACTTAAATTCACTTTATTATGCAAAATTTTAAAACCTGAAAGAGAAAATGTACAGGTAGTAGGGGTTGGCTGCCCTATAACTCCTGCACTTAGATCCCAAATCTATAGTTTTGGGGTCTGAGTTACCTGAGTCTTGCTGCTTGGGTTCACCATGTAGTGGCAAAAGATGCAGAGAGGTGGCTTATTCTGAGACTCAAAAAGAGGATTAAAATCTGGTGACTTGGTGAAGTCATCCCTGTGTTGCGATCTATTTGAACATTACTGAGATGAATTCTTTGGCAAATCATCTTCAAGGTACCTTCCAAGATATGAATCCGAATAGGAAGGCCCTGGGATGTCGACACATGATGAGATAGAGAGGAGAGATTGAATGTCTTCTGGAGGACTCACCTCTTCTCTCTCCATCTCTAAACTTGAGGTTGGATGCTCAGATAAATTTTCAATTACAGTCTGAGTCATCCATTCATCTTCTGAACAAGAAGTGCCCCTAGAAGAATCTATTTGTCATTTTTCTACCCCATGCTTGTCACCTTCTGTGGGGCCCATGGTGTCTTCATGCTCAACAACCATGTTGTAGTGGATTGTTCATCCTGCTCCATTGATATCCACCAAGCCTTTTAAGGGGATGGTGGTAAATGTCAGCTCATGCCGCTCCAATTCGTCGTCATCGGTATATTCACTACTCCAAATTAAGCAGTTGTCATCGTCGTCATCGAACAAATTGTTCCAAACCATGGTTGGCGTACTGCTCATGGCTAAGTGACAAGTCTCAATGTGAGAGTTATCCCTCTGGTCTGGATCGATGTCTGACTCAGGTCCCTCAAACCAACTTCCTGGTTGTGAGGTTGTTTGACTATTCTAGTGGGGATAAGAGTCTTCACCATTGTTATTATAAAACCATTCATGCTCGCAACTTGTATTTGGTTGATCAGCTGAATCATTTGGATAAAATGAAGGGCTTCCCCAAGTGGGTTGGTCTTCATAGAAAAATCCTGATGAATCTAGTTGATTGTTTGAATAGGATGGTGAGGCATACTCTGCTTCAGACCCAATGGAATGGTCTTGATGACCAAAATCATCATTGTCAGGTGACGGTGATCGCAACTGTATGGTAGCCAAATTGATGAGTTCTTGAAGCTTCCTGCTTGTGCAACATCTTTTTCATGAAGTTGTCGGATTTGGGCATCATTACTTTCAAAACTCGTCAATTCTGCCTTTAACTCGTGTTGTAGACTCACTGTATCAAACTGAGGTACTAGGATGACCCTTGCTCAGTAGTTTGAAGTATGCTTCTATTGCAATATGCAATCTCTGTCGCTACTTGGAGTTGATGATTCTTCTTTTCTAGTAGTTGTTGGAGTGCCTCGACATCTATTTGGAGGTGAGGAGCTAAGGAGGTGAGTGCGTTGACACTTTCTCTAGCTAACTCTACTGGTTTAATCGGTTCTTGATCCCATGATAGTATGGAAGTCAAGGGCTGACTGGTAGTCTCTGTTATTGGAGCGTCTATATATGATGACGGTGGGGGTGAATACAGCTCGACGAGTTGTAAGGCACAACTTTCAATTATTTTCCAACAGTCAGGATTGCGGAAAAATTTCAGATTACAAGTGGACAAGATGACTTGTCTTGTTGAGGAAAGATCCATGGCTGTAAAAGTATAAGAAAATGGAAATATATTCAGTATATATGGACAAGCATGTTTAAGATAAAATAAAAACTATGCATATATATACAGGCTTAAAAGTGACAGAACAAAATCTTTTGGGCGTGTAAACGTGGAAAACCCCCTCTCCGACAATAGCGCCAAAAAGTTGATCAGCCTCAATCACACCTCCTGAAAGGAGACAGACTTTGAAGGAATTAAACTTTTTAAATTTATAACCTAAAACCTTCAAGGGCCCCTGCAACTTTATTATGGGGTTGAAGTAGATATACGGGTTTGAACATAGGGACGTGGTGACGTTTAGGATGCTTAAGATATCACCCTTATGTCAGATAAGCCAAGATGATAATTGAGGAAAGTAAGAGATAGAACTAGTCTAGCAAATTGTCATGAAAGAAAATAAAATAAAGAAAATAAAACAGAGCCCGCAATATTCTACTAAATCAGAGAGAAAGAAGTTCTCGACTATGTAACCACAAGTTGGGCAGTCTATGCACCCGTTCTCGAGCGTAGACAACCCTCGAACACCTTAGCAAGCAACCAGTATCCAATCACACCATGTAATGTGGTATTTGTTCATGTGGGGTCATCCCACTCACTCTCACGTAGCATGACTAAAACCCATCAATGGTATGAAATCTCTCTTGAGAATAACAAACCAACAGCTTAGAATATTTTAAATACCCTCTCAGGTCTAGAATATTCTAGGATGTTAGGAACATACGACCTTAAACTTTCCTCCTCTCAGATTATGATCCAACCTATCTTCTCTTGTCTATTTCTACAACAAATCTCTCGATATAGGTAGAAATAGCTGCTCAAGCAAGAAAGTGATCAACCAAAATAGCAATCATAACCAGAAATAGGAGATAGAACATAAAACACACTAGATTTGAATCAAAACTACTTGCTTAAGGTAAAAGTACACAAACATGCCCAAAACGGGCTACATAGCTAAGAAGGAGCTCAACTAGCCATGAACAAGCATAGTTGGCACCGAACAAAGATGGAAGAACATCATTTGTACAGAAACAAGGGAGAACAATAGAAAAAAGGAGAAGAAGAACAGATTTAGCCTACAGAGGAGAGGTGGCTCTCGCTCCTTAGTCTCCGTATGGGCCGGATCTTGTCCTTGCATCATCCTCCTTGATCTTTTGGACACCTCGGCCTCCTTTCTCCTTGATTCCACCCCAAATAGCATCTCAGTGGATGTGCGGAGGTGGAAAAATATTAGAAATGGTGGGAAATGGATGAACAGTAGTGGAAGTGTGATGGTGGATGGAAGCTCGCTGGAGAGGCAGACGTAGGATGAGTTCTTAGGCCTTTCAAGGTCCTTTGAACTCTCCCACGAGGCTCTGGGAACTAAGAGGTGTTGGGACCATGAGGTGGAAAACCTCCAAATTGGAACCTGGGACTCCCCATTTGCGGAACCCCTTTCTCAGGTCTCCAGGGGTAGGTATTTATAGGTGAAGGCAGACATGTGGTCGTAGATGCACTGTGGTCAAGGTTAGAGCCACGGTCACAGTGTAAGCCTTGGTCACGGTCTACCTCTACAATTGCGGTGTTGGGTGACTTGGTTGAGGGGTGTTTCCCCCCGTGGTCGCAGTCTGGCTGGCCATGGTCGCAATCGCGGTCGCTTTCTGGGTTGACTCTGCGATCGCGGCCAACCCACAATCGTGGTGTAAGCCTCAGTCACGGTCAATCTTGAAATTGCGGCATCTGTTCGGATCGCGGACGAGGTGGATACCTTGACCGCGGTCCTTCTCACCTCGACTGTGGTCTTCCCTTCCACAGTCGTAGTTGCGATGGATGGTAGCCTAGCAACAGCAAAAACTGTGTTGGGGGGAAATCTTTGGAGAAAATATGTCTTTTCAGGTTTGGTGCCTGCAAGTCCCAAAATTAGCTAGTTTGAGCAATGTTATCTATGAAAAGATATAAATTACTAAAAGAGAAGAAACCTAGGTTATTCTGGGCATATTAAGGCTATAGTGACACAAAACCATAGGTAAATGCTTAACATAAATATGTAAAATTGGGTGTTATCAACACTTGACTACATCCCAAACACAATGTTCATCATATTCCATGTGCAATTATGGTGTACCCATACACTTATCTTTTAGTTTAGTGTTTTTTGTTGAATCATCCTTAGCAATGAATCCAACCATGAATATATTTTATTTCCTAAATTCAAGTGATAGTGCTTTTCTCATAATTCTTAAGTTTATGCACAACTACATTTTAGATTCTAATCCATATATTATTACATAAGTTCTTGTATTCCTTATGTTTACATCTCATGTATAGTTAGCCTTATCCCTTCCCCTGAGGTCTCTAGGGGGATAAGGCTAGGTCTCTAGCCTTATCCCATCCCCCAAGGGTCTTATGTACCTATGGAGTGCCTTTGACATTGACCCCTCAGGCCACATGTACTCATCGAGGTGACTATTTTCCGAAACCATGGGTCTTTTGTACTCATGGATGGTTTTCTCCTCACTCCATGGGCCTTATGTACTTAGGAAAAGTCACCTCCTAACCCCTAGGGTCCTATGTACCTTTAAGCATCCCTACTTGACCCCTGGATAGACTTAGGGCTCTCTAAATAGGGTTTATTGAGACTGCATAACTTCATTTTATTTCTCTTATTAATCAAAGTTGTTCCAAAACAAGGGTTTCTATTATATTTCTATACTTCCTGACTCCACCAATCTAAGGAGAATCTATAACTTTGATGTCTTTAATTTGATTTCTTTCAGTATGTTAACTTTCATTACACATGATACTTGAAATATCTCTAACTAAAATTTTCATTTTCATGTATGTACCTGGAGGACATTAAGACAAACACACAACCTACTTTTTTAGACTTGGTGATAGTAGTCTTACATGCCTTTGGTGTAATTTCATAACATTGCTTGCAATGTACTTATAATTCCATTACCTATTTACTATTGTATTTCTATCACCAAGGTTTTCACATTTAATATAGGTTGTAACTATTTTTAAAACATGAATGAGAACCTATTATTAGTAGGTAGGGGTAAGGAATTGCATGCCCTATGCCCATACCATACCATCCCATATAATTCCATCTCTCTAGGTTCTTCTAGGTTGTCCATGGTTACATAAGATTTTTAAAATCTAACACAAGGTGGTTCAAATCACCCATCTAGGGGAGGTCCTAACCTAGGGTGCCTTCATGTCTTCTAGGAGGAGATTAGGCTTCCTATACATAACTTAAACACACATGTTAAGGGTTATTCCTCCCCCATATATCTTTTCCCATTCTTGGGTTGGCCCACCCCTGGGTGAGACATCACCCTAAATGCGAGTTGAGGGTCTTACATTTATTCTTATGTAACCATTATTTACCTATGTTATATATATATATATATATATATATATATATATATATATATATATATATATATATATATAATGTGTGTGTATTCAAAATCCTTTACATGTATCATGCATGCATTACTCCACATACTTGCATGCATGGGACTAGGGTATCAAATTTGTGGTACCCATACTAGATTACCTACCCATTTATATTTTCTCTTTCCTTTTACCCTAACTAGGTTTTGTCTGGGAAGGGTTGTTATTTCACCTGCACCACTCCCATTACCCTGGATGAGGTTTAGGGTTAGGGTTAGGGATTACACCCTATATCTTAGGGTTCTATGATTTCTTGACCCACTAAGGTTTTCATACCTTACTGGGTTATCCACTGAAGTCCTTTATAGAATATTAGTTTTTTCATCCCTACTTATGTCTTTCTAGGATTTACCACCACTAGGGGGACATAAACTACATCACATTTTTCAGATCTATTTCTATAATTAACATTATATTATAATTGGTAGAGGATGCCTTAATCCTACTTCTCCTTGAATCTCTAAATTGATATGAGGAGGGAAGTGCATTTTAGGGTTTATTAATAAAAGAGATGAGAAGAGGACAAAACTAAAGATGAGAAAATGTAGCAAAATATTATTTCAAGCAAACCCTAGGTTTTGTCCATGTGTGTGTCACATTGTCTTAGGGAGTCTCCATATACCAACTTAATGGTTCATAGGAAAATCTTTCCAACCCCAAAGTTGTGATCCTTTCTAGACACCATTACCATTAGAGAATGCCCTAATTATTTTCATTTTAATTGTATAGATTATTTGACATTATTAACTATTAAATATTATTTGATAAATCTAGGCTCTGATACCAAATGTAACGACCCCAACTTTTTGAGTATCCCCCAATTAGGAGAGACCATAAAGTCAAGAGTTGATACCTAAATTTCGAAGATCATGATTTAACTAATAACAATCAAAGTTTCCATTAATTGAACTTGTTTTGGATACAAATGTTTAGACTATACTCCTTTAAGGAGTTACAAAATTGTTCATAGAAAACTTTCATATACATGAGAATAAGTAATCATGTAACTAAATAACCCTCCTTGGTATGGAATTTAATATCTTCAATTGATATCATCTAAATCTCCATGTCTTCATATCTATATATATGCATTGTTGACAAACAAAGAATGTATTAGTATATTTCTATAATGTGTACATGGGTTCCTACAAAAGGGTGAGAGTATGATAACAACATATATTGCGCAAAAATAAAATATATAAAATCATATTTTCATTTAGATAGAGTAACCCATGTTTGTCATACCACCTTGGGTGTAATCACCAATTTCTATCCATCATTAGACTTAGGTGAACTACCCCTTAGTAGGCCTAACCTTGGCTTCAGATTATTACAAGTTTCATTATGTGATACACAGAGTTGCATTATAGTGAATTGTAAGTAAATAAACATCCAAGTTTATTTCATCAAACATTGAGGAAGTCTCAACAATTTTCACAATTCTATATATGTGAGTATTCATAAGATAACCACATAGCTCAGTGAAGATACCATATAGTGTGTACTTCAAGTAATCCAATCATCAATTGTATAGTCAAGAAATCGACACTCAATCAACATCAACTTAAATATGCATACTACCGATGTGTCACCATTGTATCTGTAACATCCCTGACTTTGGTTGTGTACTAACCCTAGGTGTTTCACCTAATAAAGTTGATTAGATGTTTTCTCTTATCTATTGTAAAGTAAATATGGAGCCCTTCAACCAAAAGTTATAGGATGTGTTTGTAATAGTATGGACGAGCTTGTGCCATGCTTGGGCACCAAAAAGATCTTGGTTGAAGTGGAAGCTACTCACACTAATAATATATAAAGCATTATCCCATAAAAGGGTGAATATTAATATACATCTCTTTAAGGTGTTTAGTTTCTTTTCCATTAAACATTGGATAATGGAGAAGTTTTGTAATATATTAGAAGATGGATATGTGGCCAAAGAATGGAGGAAACTTTGGTGGAAATCAGTTGGAATTAATGAAGATAACTCTCTTTTTCTAATTGCCTTGAAAATCCAGAAATATATATATGTATATCTCTTCCACCAACACCCAAGGCTCGTTTCCTTAGTTCTTTTCCTTATCACCTTGCTTTTAGTTCTTTTCCTTATCACCTTGCTTTAGCTGACCAAGGGAGAGCTCTGGACCAGAGGAAGGATGAACACAACCTGTAGGTGAGTTTTGATCATCATCTACCTCAAATTCATGGTGGAAACCATAAAACAAGGTTAGATTCATGGTTTTCTTCACTTGGTTTCCTTTTCTAGCCATCTTGTTCATCCAAAGATTGAAGAACGAACCTTAGACAACTGTTGGAGATCAATCCACCATTAAAACCATGGAGCTTGGAGCTCTGGATCAGTTCTGGAGGCGGGTTTTATAACTCTAACCCTTAAGCATTAGTATTGCACTCTTATTTATAAGAATCCTTAGTTTCTTTTCTTCCTTTGATACTCTTGTGAATTCTTGCTATAATTTCCATGAAGAACAGAACATGTTCTTGGTTGAACAGAGGTAGACAAAGGTGACATCATCCTAGACAAATATCTAAAAGTCACTTTAACAAACGGTTTGCCTTTGTGCTCAAATAGTTTCCCAAACCGTTTGGGAGCAAACAGTTTCAAACTGTTTGAATGCAAACAGTTTCAACCAAACCGCATAGAAGGAAACGGTCCAAGACCGTTTGGTGGCGTTGACCAAGAATTGACCATTTGGAGGTCTGTTGAAAATCATGTAGATTAATAACCTATGAATAATTATCAATTAACTCCAATTGGTTCGCTAATTGAAGGCCAATCAATCACCTAAACCCTAATCGGGTTGGGGACTGATTTCATAAGTGTTTGGAGTTTGAAACTTGGGTTGAGTGACCCAAATAGTTTCAAAACCGTTTGGGGCCAAATGGTCTCAAGACCATTTGGAGAATATCCAAATGATCCCAAGACCGTTTGGGGGTAACCCAAGGCCGTTTGGAGGTCTAGGGTTGACTATGGTTAAGTGTTTAAAGATATAATGGTATTAAGTCAAACTACAATCAAATGTTGATGTGATGATCAATCCAATGGGTCAAACCCCAATTGATGGACTTGGTTTCTTATGTTGACATGAGAAAACGGTCTCAAGACCGTTTGGAGGTCATCCAAACGATCCCTAAACCATTTGGGGTAAGGTCATGTACAATTGGATGATGGTTCAATAGTTTCAAATCAATTAGACACACATTGATTTATGTTGAAGGGTCATCGATTCCAAACCCTAATCCAATTGATTCAAGCCCTAATTGATGATCAATTGAGGGTCAAATCAGTTGAAGGTTGACTTAATTAACTCAATTGAATGATGGTGACCGGTCCTATTGATGATTGATTACATATATACAACTATTGAAGGAATCAACAATGGAAACCCTAATTCAATTTGATGGGTTGAGACCATACTTGGTCCTTGCGGTTTTGAGGGGGTTTGGACCAAATGGTCTCAAGACCGTTTGAGTCCAAACGGTCTCAAGATAGTTTGGGACCAAATGGTCTCAAGACCATTTGGGACCAAACGATCCCAAACCGTTTAGGTTCATGCGGTTTCAAAACCGATTGTGTTCATGCGGTTTCAAAGTGGAGTTCATGCGGTTTCAAAACCGATTGTGTTCATGCGGTTTCAAAGTGGAGTTCATTCGGTTTCAAAACCGATTGTGTCCATGCGGTTTCAAAGTGGAGTTCATGTGGTTTCAAAAGTCAAAGTTGGGCAAACGGTCTTCTCCTCCTACATTAGAAAATGGTCTTGGAGGTCCACTTTACCAAACAGTTTCAAGGATAGTCCAAGACCACATGAAGGTCCAAACGGTCTTAGACCGTTTGGAGGTTAGGTATGCAAGACCGTTTGAGGTCTGATCTATTCAAGAATGTTTGGGGTCTTAGATGCCAAGGTCGTTTGGTGGATGTTTAACCAAAACTGCATGAGTACTTAAGGTGGTTAAAGGACAAAGTGATTAGTTAAATAATAGATAAGGTAGTCAAAAGTGATCATGGTACTTGTATCTTAATGGGATAGTGTGATTAAAAACCATGAAGTAATTAAGCTTTAATGATCACAATGGTAATGAAACCCATAATGCCAATTCTCTTTCATGTTGAGATGACTTAGCCTAATCAAGGTTAAAGCTAATATCATCCTATAGAGGATGACAGATAAAAGACTTCTTATATGAATGTTAATTAAGTAATGGACTTCCAATATGAATGAATGCCTAATTAGGGTATGATCCATGTTAGTGAGATCATGAAACCCTAATTATGATGGTTAATGAATCTTAACCCTAATTGAGGGTAATAATGGAAGTATCCTTAATACATGATGAAGGTATGATCCTAATTCATAATGATGAAATAGTAAACCCTAATTCAGGTTATGTTGAATATGAACCTTAATCAAGGGTGATGTGATGTGAATAGTAAACCCTAATTCCAAAGAAGGTGAATGAAAGTGTGAAACCCTAATTCTGGGTTATATCTTATAGCATGAAGCTCTAAGATTGGATAATGAAATGATGAGTCACTAATTCTAATTGAGTTAAGGGGTTGATTAATCCTATTAAGAAGGGAAACACTAACCCTAGTAAGGGCATAGTGGTGCAATCCTTGAAATAGTGATGATATCATTACTGTACATTGTGCTGATATAGAAATAATGTGCATGTTATCATTTGTATTAATCATGCAGGTTTTTATGAAATAGTGTGCATAGCCAGGTAAGAGCTATGATGCCATATTCATTGAAAGAACTTTATAAGCTTTGAAAGCAATGATATGATATGTTACCTAGTGAGAGGTAACAAAAGAGATTGATAGGCTGTATGAGCCATGTGAAATATTTGCATTGCTATTATCATGTTTATACTGTCAAATGACCTGATGGCAATATGTTACTTGGTAACAAGTGTTTTGATGATTTAAGGGTTTGAACACCAATATTCTTGAATCATGATGATGAGATGGTTAGGGATTGAGATCCCAATGTTAACAAGATGTAAAATGACCTTGATACAAATTACTGTCTTTCCTTATAGCAATTGTTTTAATGGTTTATGTTTGAAAACATGCCTGATTCTAAACGAATGCCATAATGTACTTAAATAATCAAGTATAATGATATCATATAGAGCCCTGACCATAGATCCCTCATCGTCAGAAGCTAGATGATGGTAAAACAGGCTTTCCTAAGGGAACTCTTGGAGAGCATACTTTTGAGTATGTAGGGGTTATGGACGTGAATATCCTTACGTCCTAATGGAGGAATTGATGTGAGATGAGCATTTAATCTCTCAATCCTTCATTATATGTATATGCCGGGATGATGTATCACTAATCTCCCGATGATGTTGTTAATGTCGAATTGATGTGAGATAAACAAGAAATCCCTCGATTGCGAAGAGAGTACAACATGCCACTGTAACTCTAATTGCGAAGTTACTAGAATACCCTGGAAAGCTATTTTAGCAGAGACACGAGATATCCTGCATGTTGTTCCTCATACTGACTGAGGAAGATGAGGTCATAGGAATCTGACTCTTCTGATGACCTATGTATGGTACCGATTGTGATTTTGTAATGGTCGGTTGGAGTATGAGCGGTATACCTCATCTCCTCAGGGCATAAGTATGTTTGTAAAATGTAATCATCCGTGTAACATATTTGCTTAGGTTGAACTATGAGAAACAATGATTGATGATACATTGTTTATATTGTCCTAGTTGGATAATTAGTATACATGTTCTTCATATTCCTTATTGATTAAATGACTTGTTACTCAATCAAGTTATAATTGAAATGATTGCATAGAGAATACTGCTCTACTTAGCTTATTTAATGAATTGCCTTCTGTTGAATAATTATAATCCTACTATTTAGTGTTATTCTATTATTTGCAACAATAATGTTTCTGGCGAAGAGTTATAACTCTCGTTGGGACAATTTTCAATTGTCTCACCCACGTGGGATTCAACTTTTTAGGTAGACGTCGAGGGAGAAGAAACTATTCAGTAGGTGAGTAGCAACAGCAGCAGCAACAACAAGGATAGTAGTGATCTTCAGGTGGAGATACTATCTGTTAGGTCTTGTATATAAATAGTCCTATGTGTCGTCTCTGTACTCTCAGGTCCTAGGAGTCAGCAGATAGTTTGATATAGATCTGAGATTTTTGGCTTGCTGCCTCAAGATTTTGTATACTGCTCATGTACAGTTTAACTGGGCAGACAATGTTCTGACTCTCGAGATGTACTGATGATTCATAATGTAAATAAGTTACTTTGGATATTTATGATAGAGTTTTACCATTTGTGGATTTCTTTACAAAAAGTTTTAATTTTTAGTGATTTCTGTAATTTCACTGCTAATTAATCGCTTCCACATTAGTTAATCTTGTTTTCGCGAGACAGACGCCACAGTATCCATATGACACTAATTAAACCTAACTTAGGCCCTACACTAGGGTTTACGGTCATCTTGAGAAATCATTTTATGCATGGTCTATATATTTTTGATCATTTTGGTATATAACATCATTAGTATACAACCTACAATAATTATCTACATTAATTGAAAGATAATCATTTATTAACTAATGGGGACCTAACACATCATCAAATAGTTAACTTATCCACTCTAGTTGCGGGCTCAGGTCTGGCCAATGGGCTCATTCCTCATCAACACCTTGTCACGTGACTGGATGTTTGAAAGAGGGGTTGGATTACCCAACTACCCACAATGTCATGAACTAGAATTTTCAAGTGCACAAGGGAATATTGGTCACATCGGCCCAGGCATTGTTCATCCCTTATCCCTCATGCAAGCCTCTGCTTCTCAGCCATGGAGGGCTCAACTGGTGGGTTCAATCTCCACTCTATGATACAAGGGATGCTACTCATGCTCTTGTTGGCTTTGACCAACCTTGTCGAGTCTCTTCATCCTTTTGGGTAGGTCATGCAGTGACTAGGGAAGGTTTCTAGGAGTCAAACAATTGGAAGGGAAATGGGGATATGAAAAGAGGGAATAACCTAGATGGTTGGCAAATTTGGTGGTCACTATAGCTTCCTACGACATTTAGTATTAGTTTCAACCCCTCAAGAGGTCTCATGATTGACCATGATGGCTTCCGGATGAGAAGCTTAAGGCTCATGACACCAAAGATTGGGTGTGTGTGGCATGATCCTTCTCATGCTCTTTTGAAAATTGTAATATACTCACCCACACCCCGTGGTGCTCTAAGCCTAAGCAATTGGCTATAGACTCTCTGGGTTGACTATTTAGGATCTAGGTCACTGGCAATGAAAATACAACTAGATGGTGAGGCTCAAGGTTCTGCTAATGAAATTGTGAGTGACAATGAGGTTTTAGGATCTCGTGGCATCTTCTAAAAACCTTATAGGCACTAACTCCAAGGAGGAAAGCAACATGAACCTACACTAGAGATTCGCTTAACCAGATCGTTTGGGGCTTATCTCCATCTAAGGAGGTAGCAGTGAGTCAAGAGTTTTTTGGACTCATTTATCTCTCCCAAATCCGATGGGACCAATATCAGGGCCTACTTTGGCTTGTAGAGAGAGAGGGAGGATTGAGGGGATAGTCCAGCCCTTATGAGCCTCTGGTGGTGATGTAAGGACCCATTCATAAATTACATTAAACCCCAGTTCAATCTTCCTGAGAATCAATAGTTATTGATTTAATTTTCTCCTAATCAGGTTGGATATTAAATAAAATCTTAAACCTTGTTTATTAGATTAGTATTGTGAATGATTAGGTTAGTAGGGTTATAAATTGAAAACCCTAGTTACATGAAATCATCAATAGAAAATATTATGATGAATTTAGTGTTAACTTTAACAGTCTAGTAAATGACTTTTATTATTTTTATGTAGCTCTTATTACCTTGAATTTTGTATATGTATTTCCAAGAATGCTTGGGACATGGCAAGCAACATAACTACCACTTGGGGAAGATTCATGAAGAAGCGATATGGAAAAGAGGAGGTAGGGAAAGGAGTGAACATGTCTCGATTGGTGCATGCTACTATCAATTGCAAACAATTTATCTCTGAGCATTCTCACCATCTTGTCTGCAATGGTATCCAAATCAACTTTTGGTACGATATTTGGGTAGAACCAGGAACAAAACTTGCTTCTAAGACAACATGCATCATTCCTGATTCACTGCAAGATTTAACCATCTCTAGCTTAGAACTAGAAAATGGAAGATGGGACGAGGACTTCCTACGTCACTGGATCCCTACAAACCTGGTCCATAAGATCTTGCTGCTAGAACCCCCTATCAGTACGACCTCAAAAAACGTGAGGATCTGGGCAGGTATGGAGAATGGTGGCTTCTCTATGAGATCAGCTTATACATATATGAGAACAGGATGAGATACTGTCGTAGAGGAAAAGTGGAGCATTTTATGGGGGGCGAGGGTTCCTGCCAGAGTGAAATTCTTTGCATGGATTTCCATGCATGGGGCACTTCTTACGAACAAACGTAGAGAATAAAGACATATAGCCAACAACAGCCTATGTGAGAGATGCAAAATGGATGATGAATCTGTTGTTCATGCTTTGAGGGACTGCCCATACTCCAAAAATGTGTGGAAGTCCATACAAAATGTTGATCTAGCAAACGATGTTTTCCAAGTTAATGAAGAAGGTTGGTTCAAGAACATGGTGGAGTATAGTGGACCTTGGTTGTAGAAATTCCTTATAGCATGTTGGATTATATGGACCGCTAGAAATGAGCAAATATTTGAGAGAAAAATTGTACCGTCTGTCTTATTGGCACAACGAATACATAGGGAGGTATATCTAAATAATGCTGCTTGGAGAAGGGAGAGTATCAACTCATCCACTACGTACCCTCAGGTACATCATTGGTCATGCCCAACTGAGGGACACATCAAAATCAATACAAATGCTTCTTGGAAAAGGAACAAAGCCACTATCGCCATGATTGTCATAGATTGTGTAGGAAAGTGGATCCACGGCCATGCAAGATAGATAGTTTCTAGCTTGCCTCTCCATGTTGAAGTCGTAGTTGTAGATCTGGCCTTTGAGGTTGCGAGAAGAGAGGGTCTATCTGACTTAATCGTTGAAACCGACTGTAAAGTACTCATGGATATGCTCCAAAGACAACCAGGGTAAGACCCCAAGTACTCAAACTATATCGAGAGAATACAAAGGAGTATAGATGAACACCCTGCATGGGAGAAAAAATTTGGAAGAAGGGAGTGCAACAAAGCAGCTGATGAGCTTGCAAAACATCACCAAAAGAATACTACTGGATATTTTGATTATACCCGACCCCCCGAATGTATTAAGTCAATTCTAGATTGTGGACACTGTAATGGTAGTAGTACCACCACATTTACGAAATATGCAAACTTAGAGTCGTGTAATTTATTTCTGTACTGGCTTGCAAGAGGAGGATGAGATGAATAAATAGCCTCTTGGCTTCTCAAAAAAAATTCAGAATTTTAGAGTTTCTTTGACCTATTGGTAGGTCATGTTTTCCCTAGACAAACTCAGTCGACCTTGCTATACATGCTCAAGTATAGCAGTGTAGTATTTAATTATTTATAATTTATATGATTATCCAATTAAGATAAAGTTTTAATTGAAGGTTGTATAATCCATTTATAATAACATACTAAATTTTAGAATTTTTGGAGCATTTTTGTGTCACAAAATAACCTTGTGTTGATCGAGTTTCTATCAAAACAACTCGGCCAACCAGATTTTCTAGAAAAATAAAAAAGGACTAGAAGTGTTTATAATTAATTATTCCCAGCACCTCAATGAGTATATAGGACATAATTATGATCCAAGCACCTCCCATTTTCGTCCTACACTTTATATCTTAGGAACTCTTGAGAGAGGAGGGGACTCTAGGGTTTGGAGAATCTACAATTGAAATTTTAGATTTTAGGGTTTTCTCGTTCCAAAGTTGGTAAATTGTATATAGACCATCAATTTTTGTGAGAACTTGATTCAAGAATTGGTAGTAGTCGAAATATGAATTTCAAGTTCTTCACACCTAATGTGAATTGTGTAGGTTCATTTGAAAACTATTATTGAACTATAATATGAAATCTACTCATTAAACTACAATTGGTGGAAATTGAGAACTCCAATAATGCATAGGACTGTTTTGCTTTTTTGAACTTGGATACATTTCTTGTATTGATCTTTGTAAATGAATCAAATGGATGTTAGATTTTCTTGATCATGAGTGATATGAATTTATTTAAATTCAATTTGCACATTCTTATTATCTATACATTACAAATGTCATATTTTGGTTAAATATGAAGTATTATGCATAATATGTGAATCTTTGAGTTGTGATTGGTTCATTTGAATGTATGTGATGAAAATGGAAATGTATGGTATATTTAATCTTAACTAAAATGACATGTATCTCTAAAATCCTAATCCACATATTCTAGGGTTAGAACACAAAATCACATATATGTCATATAATCTACATGTATTTTCTTTAAAGTTAGTAAATGCACTTAATATCCATTATAACCTAACTCATCTAGATAGAAGCCCTGAACACAATGATTTTCTCCTAAGGTTTTCATTGGGGGTACAAAATATAATTCCTTCTAATAGTCCTTGGATTATGAAAAGGAATGTCAGAGTGTGATTCTAGACCTTAAAGGCTAGATCACCACAATTTAGGAAAGATTTCAAGATGATATGCTAAACTAAATTCTCTGTTGTTAAGTAAATAAAATGGATTGTATTTGAAACACTATCATGGAAATTCTAATGGGATCAGTAGGGATAGCTTTGCTTAGAATCTCATACATGATTCCCTATATTTGACATTTATGTTGTTAAACCTGTCTCATATACCTGAGATGAGGTTTGTAAGGTAGAGATGCTTTGTGCTCTTACCTAGCCAGTGTTTGGCAATTTTGAGGCAGTCATAGTCTATTGTTTATCTTAGGATTCCCAATTAATCATAAGATGTAGATAGTGATTCGTTGACACAAGAACCCGGCGTGACAACTTTTACTTGACTAGGTATAGATCAAGTAATTTTAGGGAAAACCTAACAATGAACTTTGGCAAGTCAAGAATAATATTTTATCATCTATCTCCAATTACATGTTAGTTTATTTGTTATTTCATGTTCAATCTATGTAGTTCATATCTGCCATTACCTATATGATATTTGTATTTCTTTTGATTTAATTTGAACTTTGCTTTCTGGTCATCTTAAAAAGCATTAGTTCAATGCTAGTTTTGTCTTGGACCTGTTCCACTCACTTAGTGTGTTGATAAGTGGTGGTTTAAAATGTTACATGTATTGATTCAACTTTAGTTCACCCAGGATTTTCTCATATGTAGTGATCTTTTCTTCACCATATAAGTTGGAGAATTGTCTTCTTGTTTTAGGTTATATGTGTAGGCTGTCACTATACTAGGGAGTTTTGGGAGGGTGTGTGTGCTTGTAGTGATGTACTTTATCTTGATCTACTTCACTTGTGTGAATGTAATTGTATAACTTTCTAATTCATGTTGTATTAGAGTTTACTCTGAACTATGCTTACATTTAGGGTTTTCTTACATATGATCAACTTTGATTTCTTATGCCAAATCTGAAAATGGAAAAAGTTATTTGTGTTTTTCATACAATCAAATGTTTTGGTCTAAGGATCTAGGTGCTAATTTGAGTATTAGTGTGGGTAGTTTGGATAAAATTGTGGGAACTTAGAGGTGAGTGTGATATATGGTTTGAGACCAACATGGGCCTCAATATTTTTACAAAGGAGGACCTCTAGCATGGGACATACAAAAAGGGTGACCTCTTGACATGAGTCGACCCACCACAGGAGAAGGTCAGAATACCTAAACTCCAAAATATGTGAAATTTCAAAAAATCTACATGATGAAATACATGACGATGAGTCCCTAGCTAGATTTTTTCTAAATATATGAGTTGAGTCTCCTAGTGTGTGGATTTCTTAAAAATGTTGAACTTGGGATTTCCTATGAAAAGATCTAACCCTAGAGAAAGAGGCAATTGAATATATGATGTTTTCTATATAGGTGAGGGAGATGTCCCAAGACTCTAAGATGATGAACATGATGTGTGATATCCATGATGAGCCTTGTACTCGGGTTAGTGGTTGTACGTAAAGGAATCTAGTGGTTGCCCTTGTTTATTATGGTTAGTTAGAAATTAGTTATGGGTATATAGTTGCGGTTAACATGTCTTGTTGGACATACTTAAGTCTTAGCTTGATTGGCATGAGCTTATGGAGTTCTTTTAAAATACAAGTGAGATGATTGAGAAACCTCAATGTTGGTGATAATGTTGTTACTCCCATAACACATGATGTATGAAATAATATCACTTATATTTAAAACTTGATATATGTACTATAAGTCACTCTCATTAACTATGCCTACTATGAAATTCAACCATACAAGAAAGACATAGCTTTAAAATCATGAACTTGATATGATGATGCGTGGAGATCTTAGCTTGAATAATTAGGGTTAACATGCCTAATATCATACCCAAATGAAAAACGATTGACTTGATATGACAATACTCATGGGGTCTTAAATTAAATAACATGATGAATAAATTTCTTAATTCCAAACCTAATGATGGGTAAAGAACATAATTATTGATGAGTGGCATAACTTGGGAAAACTAAAACATGCATGGAATTTAGTATAATGATGAAATACACATTCAATGATGATTAACATGTTTTCTTGAGGAAGTGATAACATAAATTTTAGATAATACACTTGTACTCGAATGAAGACATGAACCAAACCCTAGTGTAGGATGCTAAGGAAAGGGGAAAGCCCTAATGCCACGACGATGTCATAATATGATGGAACAATCAGTCAGTGTGTATATAATCTATATGAGCACACCCTTAACGATGATAACCTAAGTGTGCATCCTATTGTGGGGAATGCCTTGGCAACCATGGTTGGATACCTAGACCTCATGAATGCTGACTTTGACTCTTACCTATGATCTTGGATGAATTTCAAGGACAAAATTCCTTGTAAAGAGGGAAGGATGTGACAACCTAGTTTTCTCTCTCATTGATTATGCTCATTCTATATCTTCAAGAGAGACAATTGACTCAATTTAAATTTCACTCATAGTACTGAATGTGGATGATCCAATTAAAGCCAGAATGACCTACCCCAAGATACAAACCATCGTGGCATGCCTTGCTTAGAACGACCATTCTGGATGGCTACAACTATTCCAAACAAGCTCTAACCTCCTAAATTTTCTATGAATTGACACCCAATCACCACAAGTGGTTTACCTTGGAACAATCATTCCACCTTCAAGTTTAACAACCATTGCACCAAAGCAATTATTCTACCTAACCCTCACCTTGACCATTCTATTATAGAACGACCATTCTAGCTACCCAAAATCCATTGTTCAACCATGACCTAACCTACCCATTGACCACAACCATTATTGATCACCACATATGTTCTTCTCATCCCAAACCATGGCTGACAAAATGGTTTCTCTTCCCTAAAATCCTAATTCGTCTATATATTGCATTTCCAACTTTGCCCCTATTTAACCCTAGCTACCCCTAGTCTCTAGGGTGAATAAATTTCTATTAATTTTCTTCCCCAGCTGCTACCAACACTCACGTACCCTCACTTCCACCCTACTTAATTTTCTACCCAAAACCCATAGTTTTATTGGGTTTTGAACACCATTCCATCCCATTTTCCTATCATTCACCTTAAAGGAGGGAGCTCTTACTTCTACTAGCTATATGTGAAGAGAAGGAGTTTAATCATCAACATCCATGGCCTCCTACTCTTCTTTATCCTCTCTTTTTGCATTTTACTTGTCTCTGAGTAGCTAAGTTCCCTTTATGGGTTGTTTGGGGACATAATATGGGAATGTGATACAATGTTGCTGGGAATATTCTTATAGAACACTATATATTGATGATTAGTGTGATATAAATGCTTTTTATTCTCTCCATATCTCTTTTCTTTTAGCTACAAAACCACCTAATGTATATGGAAAGGATGGATTTGAAGGCTTAGAAGGGGAAACACCTAAGTCCACATGTGGACAGTTAGCTTGTTTTCCTCTCACCCGTATACCCCTCTGTTCCACTAACCCTAGGTGTGAGATATAAATATCTAGGTTTGTATCTCTCCTCTTTGTTCAAAAATAAGATGCCTAGAGTTTGATAAGGGGTAATAGGAGGTGAAATTTGACTTCCTACCAACTATATCATTGATTGCCACTAAGTGGGTTAGGAGAGACATACATGGTTAGGAGAGACCTACCTAGAACCCAGACTTGGGTTGATCCTTAATTAGGTTCACATAATCTCTAGTGAAACAATATTCACAAGGATGGATAGCTTCATGTATAAAAATTAGTTCCCCTAAATAAAATATATGTCATCCATGGTCCACTGGTAAGTTAGAGCTCCTAACCAATATCTTCCTTTATCATTTGGTAGGTAGCACTCGTATTGGATATGTTATGGAATATCTTCCCTATGCATGGTCTATATCCCTCAAACATCCCCATATATCATTAGTAGCTTAAAACTCTAGTTGCTTAGTGGTTTCTTGTCTAGATCTATCTTGCTTGGTGATAGTTGACTTGTTAACGGTGAATATATCTTGCTAGGGTACTTAGTTCTTTCTTGTGGTTGCTTGTATTTGGTATCTTAGTTAATTTCTTAGTTTCCTTCTTGTCTTACTTAATAAATTGTGTTTCTTAGCTTTAATCAGGATTCTTAGTCTAACTTAGTCAATCATCATTGTTAGTTTAGTTGATAATATCTCTCTTAGTTAGCCCTTTAGCCAAGATTGCTAGCATTCACCTAGTTTTCATAGCGCCTATGATACTTTCTTGAGGCCCTAGTTTAATCAACCAAACCAAAGTTAAACCTAAAATCCTAGCCTCAACATCTATCTACCCAGGGAATCAATCTAGATCTAGTGCCTTCATTGTCCTTATCTATTCAACCCTGACTTGCCAAAGTTATACTAATCCCAATCATACACTTGTAGATTATATAAGAGTGTACAATTTGGGTTACTCTGTTGGCCTGATGCATTAACACTTTACTCATCATTTATTGTAATTGACATATAATGGCAATATAAAATGACACTTAACATGATTTCTTTTAAATTTGAATGAGCATAAAATTTTCATTATTAAGTGAGTATGTTCTATGGTAATTTGAATATTTTATGTGTTTCTACACTTGTTGATGAATCCAACCTAAATTGAAATAATTGGAACTTGAATTTTCTAAACTAATGTATTAAGTTGTCCATACCTATAATATTGAATATACAATGAGGATGAATGTAAAAATATAGTTTTGAAGAATATTATATGAAATGTGAGTTAACAAAATTGTTGATGATTGTAATGAGTAATTTTGAAACTATCTGGATAATCAGGGTTGTTTATACATTCCAAATGCTAAGTAGATTGCTTTTACTCTCCCATTTCCTTCAGTAAGAGGACTAGTTATAATTGATATATTGTAACATTTATTTGAGAGCCATGTTCTTCATGAATTTTCCTCACTATATGCACTAGTGAATTCAAATACAACTCCTTGTAGTAACGTAAGGATTATAAGAAGGAACCCACATTATGGTTCTACACGTTGAAGAGGCTAGGTTAGATGGCCTTAGGGATGCATCACTTAGAATGGTCCTAACCCTAAAATTATCTGATGATAAAAATAGTATAAGCTCAAATGGGAGTATACAAAGAGGGCATGTCTCGATGCATATAAGATGTGAATTTATGAGATATATTCTAGTTTGATTAATGGGATCCATAGAGACAGTGATCATTATCATCTTGTGCATTATACCCTTATTGATATTTCTTTTTTTGTGGAGCCCATCTTGTATACTTTTTAGTCAAGTCTTGATTTGCACAAATCATATCATCATTTGGATCATGTTTGGTTGCATTTCCATGTTGTTTTGACTCAATTATCACTCTCATTCATGCTAGATTCTATATTTTTTGCTATCCTTACTTGTCTCACGGTTTGAATTGTAGGTACTGCATTTTGTAATGAAATGATGAGGAACATATCATATTATCACTTATTGGATCACTCCTCAAGTATCTACATGTTTTGGGGTTCAAAAGTGTGCAAATCCCACTTTTTACAGCATGTAAATCGGACCTACACACTGAAAGTTATGAGCAAAATACACAACAGCCCAGAACAACCAGGTGCACGCCGTGCACCTGGGAGCATCAACCAGACCAAAGTTTCAGGAAAGTTGCACGGCATGCACGTGGGAGCTGAAAGTTTCTGGAAAGTTGCACGGCGTGCATTTCTTCAGCACACGTCGTGCACCTAGGAGCTAAAGGTTTCTATAAAGTTGCACGTCATGCATTTCTTCAGTGCACGTCGTGCACAATGCATTTTGGGGCAAATTGAAAGTTTCTGGAAAGTTGCACGGTGTGCACTTACGGTGCACGGCGTGGACCTGGTAGTTTCAGCATTTTGAAAAATATGAGTTTTTGTTTAAAACGAAGTGGGAACTTAATGGGCGGTTATGCTCAGTCATTTGTGTCAGTTCCCTCATCCCGAGCAAGCCTAGAGCAAAGGAGGGCGATTTGGAGGAGAAAAGAGGTGGTTTCTTGCAAAAGGAGTCCATTTCTTCTTCTCTTCTTCTTCATTTTCTTCTCCAAAGGTGCAACAAAGCTTCTTCACTCTACACAGCTTCTCGGGAGGGAAGTTTGTCCGGTTTGGAGCAAATGTAGAAGTGGGATTTCATCCTCAAGTTAGAATTCTACCTTTCTTTAGTTACACCTTGGGATTGCTTAGATTTTCCTTCTCTAAACCATGTTAAACTCTGAAATTTCTACACATTTTATGTTGTACATCATTATGGACGAGTAGACTCTTTTTCTTGGGCATGGGAGAGTAACTCCCATGTCATAGCTTGTATGAACATATGAATTTCATACTAAATGTTAGTTTCTTTCATGTTCCAAGAGTTGTTTCGGATCTTAAATGCTTGTTTGTATGATTGGCCATCATACTTGCATGTTTTATGCTTTCTTTCATAATCTGAGAATATGTGTTTGAGAGTATGGAGTTACTCTTTTGACAACTTGTCCTTGACCACGAGAGTGGCTGGGATTATGTTGAGGAGCAAAGTTTGTGATTTGAAATGAAATACATACATGAGAGTGATGTATGGAGTTAAAATTGTCATCACTTCATCAGGAGGTGAGTGATGACTACAAACCTCCTTTGCAAGTAAATTAACATGTTTAAATTCATATTTTAATATAATCTATGATGTGATAGTGAAATCCCAAGTCTAAGATCCTTCCAAATCTGAATCTTAACCTTTCTTAAGTGATAATTTACTATTTTGTTTTAAATCTATAATTTAGTTGTTCTAATCCAATCATCTTGTATACAACGATCTAGATTATTGAAAAGCATAACCCTTACGCCTAACTAACCAACGCTTCTTATGTTCGACCTCGACTACAACTACTCTTGTATACTTGCGGGATATAGCTAGTTGAGTAAAATATCATTCTTATGATTGAAACTCGTTAGCCTAAATAGCCAACAAGTCCCTTATATACTTGATATAATGGAACCCTAGTAAAGTTCCCTAGTGTTCCTACCCAATTTCCTTAGACACCTTGATGTAATTGAAGGTTTTTTGTATATACATTAGGGTTTCCATCTAAATCATAAGATATGATGACCATCCTTAAACTTGATTAGGTACATAGTAAGCCATTTTAAAACATTATAATTAATGATTATAGTTATGATGATAATGGAAGTGGATAGAGTACAAAAGGATTTATAGATGATTTATGTATATATATATATATATCATTTTTTTTAGAATTCATTTTTCAGTGAATATGCTTCACACACACACACACACACACACACACACACACACACACACACACATATATATATATATATATATATATATATATATATATATATATATATATATATATATATATGTTTGTGTGTATGTTCATATTTAATACCCGTGCGGGTAGCTACTCGCTCCATAAATAGTTACTTTTTCTAGAGTCCTTTACTTCACACATGTACAAGGTTACTATTGTGGTATCAGAGCCTAGGTTTTTGTTAGTGCCTATGTACAGGGACATTAGATGAGTCTATGAGTCTTATTGGGTCCTTAAAGTTATCTAATGATATATGGAACATTCTCTTTTCCTTTAGATAATGGTCGGTAGGGGTGAAAATCAAGTGGAGAGTCTCTATGTGGCACCTCCATTAGGTGATTCTAGGGATGAACCAGGGTAGAAAGAGCCTCCTATTAAAGTAATGGATCAACATCATTCAGTGACTACCTTATCTACCATTGATCCTCTCCATGCTATGGCATGACAACTAGTGTTGGTGATGTCTCATCCGGCACTAGGGATAGTCCCTCCATCACCTCCAACTGTTCTTGATCCATTTGCATGATATTAGTAGGTCTTATGAAAGGCTGAGAAATATGGGTGCCTAGGACTTCTATGGCACTTCTGATCCTGTAGAAGTTGATGTTTTTCTATGTGAAACTAAAAAAGTATTTAAAATAGCTCATGTATCTAATGCAGATAAGGTGAACCATGCTGCTTATTTTCAAAAAGGTAGTACAAGTCATTGGGGGATGATGGAAGAGACACACATGACTGAATAGAGTCTAACATGGGCTGAATTTAGAAAGAGGTTTGAGTCCCTCTATTATCCTACCACATACATATGTGAGGATATCCGTTAGTTTGAGACTCTAAGGTAGAGACTAATTACAATGATTGAATATGAGTTTCTATTTCTAGATTTGTTTCGGTTTTGACCTCAACTATGTGTCATAGATGAGGATAAGTTCAAGTGTTTTAAGAATGGGTTGAACTATGATTTATAGAAGAGAATAGCTATTATAGAATCCAAGACAAATTTTCATGTTTTTATTGATGCGTTTAGGCGGGTGGAGAATGTCATCCAGTAGAAGTGGGAGTTTGAGACCCGCAAGAGGGTAGGTGATGATTTGAGCAGTCCAGGACCTAGTGCAAAATTGAGGATGACTAGACCATCTACATATCCTTCTAGGAGGCCAGCCATGCCAGCTATTGCACCACCATATATTCCATAGAGTAGGGGTACTACTACTTTTACATATAGGGTACCAACACCACATAGGACATAGAGTAGAAGAACTATAAAATGACCTCATAGGTTGAGCTTTCACCTGACACCACCATAGTGTAATTATTGCAACATGTTCCATAAAGGTCCATTTTGGGCCCCTGATTTCAAGAGTTATTTCATATGTGGTCGGGAAGGACATTCTTTCAGGGATTTTCCACAGAGAACTCAACAATAGTCAATGACTAGAGCATAGAGACCGGAAACACCACAGAGCTCCGACAGAGGGTATACATCACAGGCAGGTTCCATCACTCAGAGGATGAGGTCGAGGTAGGTAGTAGGCGATGGCCCGTGCTTATGCTTTGACTCAGCATGAGGGAGTAGTTTCTCCACATATTATGACATGTTAGATTTGTTTAGTTACATCCATTCGTATACATGTTACAATGTTGATTGACCATGGTACTACACTTTTTTTTACTCATAATGTCATAGCTAGAGATCAATTTTCTATTAAGGAGCTACCTTATGATTTCGTGTTAGAGATACCTATTGTACAACCTACAGTTGTGATAGAGGTTTGTCCAAGATGTGTTATAAGATTTAATGGACAATGCATAGAAGTGGACACATTACCTCTTGAATTACATAGATTTGGTATTATTTTAGGCATGAATTGCTTAGAGCAATATCAAGTGAAGCTAGATTACTTTACCAAGGAAGCTATCTTCTTTGATGGAGATTTTTCGTGGATCTTTAAAGGGACAGGAAAGTACTACCTAGGTGTTTGATATCTTCTATAACTACTGATAAAATGATGAGAAAGGTATGTTTTCATGGAACCATTTGTTACCCAAATCCTAACTCCAAATGATTATAAAGTCAATGGTGATAGACCTAGGCATCCATCCCTAGCATGGTATTATCAAAGTGTGAATGAAAAAGAGGAAAGCTTAGCATACGTGAACAGATAACATGATAAAAGTACCAATCATAATCTCAACATTCAATAAATATTATTAAGCAACATTGTTCATTACAAGATTTCAGTTACATGTTCAAGAGTACAATTACTAGTCTGCTCATGGATTCTAGGGATCTACAAGTATACCTAACATGACTCACCAAGCCCATCAACTTCTATCCATCTCTAAACCTACAAATATGTGAAACGAGGTGGGTCAAGCACACGAGGTGCTAAGTACATGGCTAAGAGATACATATACATAAGCTTTGCATAATTTGAAAAGATTTGCAAAAGTAACAAATGAGAATAAACAAGTTAAGTATTTAGAAAAGTGGGAGCCCGTGTTTTATATCATTTCACTCAAATTATACCAACAACATCCCTTTGAAAAACTTCCCATCGGAAGGGTCTGTAAGGGTGCTTAAGATTAGCTAACCCTTTTATCGACATGGTCTGCCCTATCTTGACAACTCAAGTAAGACACCTAGCCTCGTGTCCTTACCCCAATAATATAGGAAGGTGCACAAGGCTTGTATAATGGAGTTTCTATATTATGTTTTAAAGTTATAAAACAATGGTACAAGACAAACATCAAGTACAATACTAGAGTACTACATGGCAATATTTGAGCAAGTAAAGAAGCATACATATGTATCACTTTTCATTCAAGAAATCCATAGTCATATAATTATTAAAGTATGTACCTAATTCAGAGACTCATAACTTAACTTAGCATTGACCATCTAGCCACAAGCAACAACTGATTAAACAACAAAATTCCATACATGTGTTTCATTCTCATCATTAAACCTAACTAGCTTCTTTTTAGGGTTTTGGGCAAATTAGGTTCCAAGTTGGGTAATTACATGTTTTTGGTGATTTTTTACTGATCTAGAGGTAATTAGTAAGGTGTGGTACACGTTTCATGCCATTTTGAGGTTCCATTCATTATATATGATCTTTATAAGATTCATGTCCCTTATGTACATAACTAGGCCATAAGACCCATAATAAAGCAAGAAGGCCCATAGTTCATCAGGTCAGGGGTTTCAAGTATAAGAGGTAATTTATATCGTTAATATTAGAACATAAGAATCACATTATAATATATATGGATGTCCCATACAGCTTAGGCATCATATTCCCAACCTTGGGTATCAACAATCTCACATACAAGCGAGTATCAACATTGTTTACATATAGCATCGGGGGACAACATACGAATTAGATGGAACATCCATATCAAGAAGATAATAAGGGATATAATTCCTTTGATTTGATAGGGGAGATAATAAAAATTACACTCTCATCGAGAGTGGGGCATAAGGAAGACAAATAAGCATTAAGATACAAGAACTACAATGCAAGTCACATAGGTCATAAATGGCAAACTAGGGTTTTAAACACAATAATAAAGAAAGAGGGTGGATCATAGACATTAAAGTCACCACTCATAACAAGATTACTATTATTAACAATCTAATAGGCTTTTATGTACAAAAGGGGGGGTCATAGTCATCATATATCTGAGGTATAACATGCATCATCACCAAGAGTCACATACATGTATTTGGTATCATTTAGGTCAAACATAGAAGATAGGGGACAAATGTAGATATGTGTACCATGTGGTAGAATAAATTTACTAATTTTCAAGATAGATGAGCATTTAGATATCATTAGTAACCAAGATTAGTCATTAATAGGATAAGATACCTCCTTAAGGTCCAAACAAGTCACACATGTATAGTATGACTCATTCATGATGAATATGAGTGATTTGAACCCTTAATTAACTCAAATATGACCAAGAGATAATCATGTCATTATTAAGAGGGTTAAAGTTCACCAAAGTCCCAAGATTGATCATAAAAGTGCATTAACCATAGTCAAAGAAGGTCAAACTTCATATTTTAGCAAATCAAGATACAAGGAAGGTGCTTCAGGGTCAGAAACTATGCCCAAGTTGTAAATCTTTATGAAGTGATTGATTTGATATATAACTTTGCCATTTTTGTAATTAGTACCTAATTATTATGATTTTTGCAAGATTTTAGGGAGGAAAGGGAATTATGTCCATGGTCTTACCTTTGTAGACAATCGGTCGCCGCCAAGTGGTACCATGAGAAGCTCACGTGCATTTGGGGGTTGCCTGCTCCCACTACTCATCCCACAACACAACTCTAGACATTTGTAGAATGCATGCTCCCACTCCTTGGTTGCACCTCACCACATGCGATCAAGGTCATCCTTAACTGAGTCCACCATGAACCCTGCTAATTGAAAGTGTCATGCTTGGACCTCTCTGTGCCCACCCAACACGATCCCTTTGTTCCTGGGATCAGAATAGGGGAAGAACATGACACTTCCACCCTCAATACTTTTAGTGTTTGTGGTTCATGCACTTGCCCTAACAACGGTCGTGTGTGCGGCCTAGCCCCACAGACATTGGACGCCCTTAACGGCGGCCCCAGAAGCGGCGTTAGTGAATAACGTAGAAGGAGGAAGGTGGGTCAGAGCTGCTAGGGGGTGAAGCAATGAGAAGAGATGTAGAAGAGAAAGGGTTTAAGGAATATGAAGGTAGAGCGAGGAAAGAAAGTTTGGCGGCTAGAACAGTTAAAGAGAGTCTTTGAAAGGAGCAAAGAGTTAGAGTTTGGGGTCCTTGCCTACATCGTAAGATAAGCTCCACCTTGTTGGATTTGGTTGGAGGAGGAAGAAAAGCCCCCCCCCCCCCGCGCCTTATGATTTTTCCCCAAATTGGAAGGGGAGAGGGGAAAGTGGTGGGGTCGTGCACTGGCTGGGTTGTCCCATGAGTAGAGGAAAAGAGCAAAAATCTAATTAAATCAAAGGAAACTTTGAAATCTCACAACTTGATCTAAAAAGGTCCGATTGGAGCAATTTTTGTGCCATTGGATTTCTAATTGAGAGATATACCGCATGAAATAATTGGAGAGCATGAAGATAATATAAAAAATATTCAATTCCATTTTCAAGATGGTGACATATCAATGAATGGTACACATTTCAATTTGTAATGACCACATTTGTGCTTAATTGGTAAACTAGGGTTTACTTGAATGATTACATGCTTGATTAGATTGATCATCATTTAGACTTGATTAATATTAGTAGATAAATTGTGATGTTTTAAACCTAAGAAGAAACTCTAACTATGATTTTATTTTGAATAATTAGAGTTTCAAAAATGTAAACCCTAATCGGCAAAAATTAGGGTTTTGATAGTACATGAATATGGAATTTCATCAGGATAGCAGTGTGGTAAATGATTTTACATATTTTATCAAAATATTATATTTAATTAAATTTTGTATATTATATGTATAACTCAGTCATTCATATTGGAGAAAAATTTCAGAATTTTTTAGTGTTCTTTGAATGTGGTTCTCGGTCGAACTATACTTCGACCAAAATGCTGACAGAGTGTTTTTTAGCAGTGTAGTGTTTTATTTTTAATTATTTATTGGTAACTCCAAATGATCTTAAATTTTAACTGGAGATCTTAAACTTGAATCATAAATAACATGTAAAATTTTCATAATTTTTGGATGCGTTTAGACCTTATCAATAGACGAATTACAGTAATATTTGTATGACAGAAAATTCAACTAAAATAAGAGAAAGTATAGTGAGGGGTCAATGTGCAATTGACCCAAGCAGCTCAATTGCTATATATGGTCAACCTAACACACAAGGAGATCTCATAATTCATGATTGAAACCAGAGAAACAAAATCCTAGAGAGAGGGGGAGAGTTAGGGTTTGAGAGGAGAAATTGATGGAGATGTTGACCTAGGGTTTTGCGGTCTGAGGAATGATGAAATCATGTAAGTTTAGCTTCTTTGGATATAGTTTCATGGTAAATCTTCTCTCACATGTCAAGATTCCGTCCCTCTCCTGTTTGGATTTGAAAGCATATCAAACCAAGTCCTTTTCTCACTCTTTCTTCATAATCCCTCATTTTTAGGGTTTTTGAGTTGAAAGGAAGAAGAATCGGGTGAATTGCTAGGGATTTGATATGAGATCGAGATTTTCAGGGATGAGCTGCGTTTTTAAGGTGTTTACACACCTTAGGGTGAGTGGGAACTTCCTTTAAATAGTATATTGCACGAAAATTGGTTAAATCATCCATAATCTTTATTTGCTTAGTATGCGACTACAAACCCTGAATTGTGTGTTTGATCGAAGTTGTTGCAAAATGATATGAAATGAATTATTCCTCTATTTGGATGAATTTTAGATGATAAAATCATATTATAAATGTATACAATACATCCTAATGAGAATTCCCTAAGTATTCACAGAGGTTATAAGAGTAAACTAAAATATAGGGAATTTGTCTATGACTGAAATTGTTGTATAATTAAATAGAGAAATTTGTTTATCTGGATCCCCTTGGTTATGAATGATTGTTTATCTGAATGCATAGTACATATATGTCAGATACTATCTTGGATTTCCTTTGACATCTCATTGAAGAGGGTGAAACCCTAGATGTGAGGAAAGTTGGATATTTGTGAATAGATATCGTGAAATCCATTTGAACGGATTTTCTTGACATGATAGACTTTATTTATTTAATTTTATTATTGATGCATGTTATCTAAGTGAATGGCATGGAAACCCAAATTCAGCTCAGTTCCAAGGTTTCTTACATATATTGATTTTATATGATTTGTTGATATTAGTCTTTATTCAGTGAATGTTTATGTTGCATGAAATCCTTATGAGAGCCATGTGATAAGTGAATGAGGTAAATGAAACCCTAAGGATAGGGTGTTCAATAAATTAACCATTTTGATTACCATGTTCTGAGTATGAGATGCACAATCCAGGATTTGGGTCGATGTGCACATTTTCCAAGAAAATGCAAATAATTTATGGGTGCAAATTGAAAACTACTTGTATGCCAAGTAATTAGCTCTCATCAGTATATTAAGATGTTTAATTGCATGATTCTAGTGTGTAAAGTATCAAGTGGACATGTATTCTGTTATTTAAAAAATTTAGTCTACATGCAGGAGTAAAATGTTGATTTCTCAGTATATTACATCGTTTTGAGTATATTGCTATGCTAAGTTTAGAATGATATACATGTTGTGTTAAAAACTTCAAATAAGTAGACGCGACACCAGAGAGATACCAAAGTCAAGTATAAGTAAGAGAAAGGTACAGTGTTTCACCCATGCATGAGCTGTTTGATTTAAAATGAAGGATATGTAAGGTATTAAACATGAGGTGATACTAGTAGAGAGATTATTGATTTAGAATTTCAACTTCACATTAGTACAAGGATAAAAGGAAATATATACAACATCGTATACATGATCATACACATAAAAGAAGCAACAAGATCATAAGAGAAAACTAGAAGTTAAAGATGACAGGTGGAAGAGTAGTATATGGTAAGAGGATTATGGAAAATAAGGAAGGGTTTGAAGCATCATGGAGTAAAATAGATTATAAAAGAAAGAGATTTCAACATTCAAGCAAGTGTTAATTAGTCAAGTATCCTTGTTGATAACTAATTAAACCTACATATGAGAAATGTATTCAGGGAATGTTTGAAGATAAGAATTCTAAGTCTCAGAATCATCTTCTTTTTCATATATTACTTAATGAGAGCAATGTGGAAATAAAGTGATAAGAAAATGAATCACATATGATGCATAACCACCATGGTAGAGACATCTAGTGAATGTAATAAAGACACATAATATGATGATGAAACCCTAGTATGGTAAATTGAGAATGTAATTTATCTGAATGGCCAAGTACGAGAAAGGAAATTCAATTCATAAGATAAGGAAGACTTTAGTAAAACTTGTGAGATCCAAAGTTTGATGTTCAAATTAAGGGAGAAAAATCACATCACAATAGCGTCATGCTTCTGATAAGGACCAAACCCTAGAATGTTTCGAGTTGTAGTAGTTCAAGGGATGTCACTAGTGATTTGACCTTGAATACTAGTATCTCTATAAAACAAGATCATGTGATTTGCACTATGAGAAGTAAACTAGCACTGATAGTAATCCAGGGTTTAAAGATAGCTAATCTGAAAGGTAGATGAACAATATGGAAATGATTCGGAGTAAAGAGTAAGATATAAATTTGAAATGTAACAAGTGTGTTTTGAACAAAAGGATAAATACAATATGAGTGAAGTGTGATATGAGATAAATTCTTGCAGTGATAGCAAGGTTGATGAATAATCTATTTGTACCTTGTATGTTTCAATTTTAGGAATGTTTAATCTACATGATTAAAATGAGAAGGATAAGTAGCAAAAAGTAAGTAGTAGTGAATGAGGAGAGAGATAAGAGAAAACAATGGCTTTTAGTAATATGTGAATTTGTTTTTAGAAATATAATTTGTTGAAGGTACATTAAGGGATGTAAATTGGTTCTACGTATGATTTCAGTGTACATGTACAAGAAATATGTTAATTAAAGGTGTCTGATAGTTGTAGTCATTCATACCAGTAATCCATCTTAGTATTATACAATTGTGGTATGGTGATATGGGTTAAATGATGAGGGAACAAATGGAGGGTTACCCTGAATAAGGTAGTCTTTCCTATTCACTCATATGAATAGAAGGGATGATAACCATATTGTATTGATATGTAACCCTAATGAGGTATAGCTTGTTATACCTAGCTTTAATATAACTAAGTGATGGTAATTGGGTATGAATAGTCCTTGAATGACTAATACAATCATGGAGTACTTTGTTATTGTTGTTGAAACCCTAGTATGCTATAACATGATGGTTACACCTTGACTTTTATGTGGGTTCATACTTGAGAATAATATAGAATGTGATGGTAATGCTTCACCTTATGCATCCATGATGCAATGGGGATGTCGTGGGTAGTATTGTACAATTGTTGTTGAATATAGTCTTCCAACTCAAGATTGTTTTTCTATTTGAGTAGAATAATAGTAAAATTCAAAACAACATGGTGAACTCTCTTTTGTGACTTAGAGGTAATACATAACAATAGTACATATTGAGCCGTATGAATTGACATAGTTGGATCAGATTATCAATGTTGAGGTAACACCTCAATAGTATTAAAAAATATTAAAATGGTTATTTCTCTCTCTCTACTATGGTTGATTTTGGCATAGATAATTTGTTTGTTATCATTGAGAACTATTTGAACATGTTGTGATTAGAAAAGAAATTAAGGACTTAACGTTGAAAAATACATTCAAGTATGAAATACAAGAATGTAATGACATGTAAGATTTCAGAAGCTTAAAATAAACTTTGAATATACTTTGTTTGCATATTTATGCTTCAGGGACAAACCTTTTTAAGGGGGTGAGAATTGTAATGACCACATTTGTGCTTAATTGGTAAACTAGGGTTTACTTGAATGATTACATGCTTGATTAGATTGAACATCATTTAGACTTCATTAATGATAGTAGATCAATTGTGATGTTTCATACCTAAGAAGAAACTCTAACTATGATTTTATTTTGAAGAATTAGGGTTTGAGAAATGTAAACCCTAATCAGCAAAAATTAGGGTTTTGATAGTACATGAATATGGAATTTGATCAGGATAGCAGTGTGGTAAATGATTTTTTCAACAAATTTTGTATTTAATTGAATTTTGGATATGATATGTATAACTCAATCATGCATATTGGTGAAAACATTCAGAATTTTTTAGTGTTCTTTGAATGTGGCTCTCGGTCAACTATACTTCGACCAAAATGCTAACAGAGTGCTTTTTAGTAGTGTAGTGTTTTATTTATAATTATTTATTAGTAACTCCAAATGATCTGAAATTTTAACTAGAAATCTGAAACTCAATCATAAAAAACATATAAATTTTTAATAATTTTGTATGCATTTAGACCTTATCAATAAATGAATTACAGTAATATTTTATGACAAAAAATTTAGCTGAAATAAGAGAAAGTAGAGTGAGGGGTCAATGTGCAATTGACCCAAGCAGCTCAATTGCTCTATATGGTCAACCTAACATAGAAGGAGCTTTCATAATTTGTGATTCAAACCAGAGAAATAAAATTCTAGACAGAGAGGGAGAGTTAGGATTTGAGAGGAAAATTGATGGAGATGTTGACCTAGGGTTTTGCGGTCTGAGGAATGATGAAATCATGTAAGTTCAGCTTCTTTGGATATAGTTTCATGGTGAATCTTCTCTCACATGCCAATATTCCATCCCTCCATTGTTTGGACTCAAAATCATATCAAACCAAGTCCTTTTCTCACTCTTTCTTCATAATCCCTCATTTTTAGGGTTTACGAGTTGAAAGGAAGAATAATCAATTGCTTGGGATATGATATGAGATCAAGATTTTCAGGTATGAGCTGCATTTTTAAGGTGTTTACACACCTTAGGGTGAGTGGTAACTTCTTTTAAATAGTATATTGCACGAAAATTGGTTAAATCATCCATAATCTTTAATTGCTTAGTATGCGACTACAAACCCTGAATTGTGTGTTTGATCTAAGTTGTTGCAAAATGATATGAAACGAATTCTTCCTCTGTTTGGATGAATTTCAGATGATAAAATCATAGTATAAATGTATACAATACATCCTAATGAGAAGTCCCTAAGTATTCACATAGGTTATAAGAGTAAACTAAAATATAGAGAATTTGATTTTGACTAAAATTGTTGTATAATTAAATAGAGAAATTTGTTTATCAGGATCCCCTTGGTTATGAATGATTGTTTATCTGAATGCATAGTACATATATGTCAGATAGTATCTTGGATTGCATTTAAGGTGAATAGTGTTTGTTTGATATCTTAGTAAAGAGGGTGAAACCCTAGATGCGAGGAAAGTTGGATATTTGCAAATAGATATCGTGAAATCCATTTGAACAGATTTTCTTGACATGATAGACTTTATTTATTCAATTTTATTATTGATGCATGTTATCTCAGTGAATGGCATGCAAACCCAAATTTAGCTTAGTTCCAAGGTTTCATACATATATTGATTTTATATGATTTGTTGTTAGTAGTCTTTATTCAGTGAATGTTTATGTCGCATGAAATCCTTATGAGAGCCATGTGATAAGTGAATGAGGTAAATGAAACCCTAAGGATAGGGTGTTCAATGAATTAAGCATTTTGATTACCATGTTCTCAGTATGAGATACATAACCCAGGATTTGGGTCGATGTGCATGTTTTCCAACAAAGTGCAAATAATTTATGGGTGCAAATGACGATTACTTGTATACCAAGTAATTAGCTCTCATCAGTATATTAAGATGTTTAATTGCATGATTTTAGTGTATAAAGTATCAAGTGGAGATGTATTCTGTTATTTAAAAATTTTAGTCTGTCTGTAGGAGTAAAATGTTGATTTCTTAGTATATTACAGTGTTTTGAGTATATTGCTCTGCTAAGTTTAGAATGATATGCATGTTGTGTTATAAACTTCAAATAAGTAGACGCGACACCATAGAGATACCAAAGTCAAGTATAAGTAAGAGAAAGGTACAATGTAGAAAGAGCTTTCTAGGAATAATAAAATAATAAACTTAAGAGCCCTGAACATCATAGAATCCCTATGAGAGGTCTATGCCTTAGGGATGAAACGACCTAACCCTGGTGGTGCGTCCAGTATACGGGGGTCAGAACGTACCAACAGGTGGTACGGGGGACGAAGCCCTAGTGGAAGTCTCGTTAAATTACAGAATGTAGTGTCCAACATCAACTAGAGATCCTGGTGGCACTAGAGTATAGAAAAAGCCAATAGGTGGCTTGACTCTCTGCATGTGTGCTCAAGTTAGAGGAGTCCAATTTTTACGACATAATAGATGTGCTGAGGCCAAAGAGCCATTTTCCTATTGCAGACCAGAGAGTAGTCAAACTTAGCATTCTCGGGTGTGTCCGCTAAGTCTTGTACGGTGAGATCGTAGTTCACTACGAGTCTTCATATGTAGAGTACACTGTATATGATCAGGGAATAAGATAAAATATGTTCATATAGGTTTAAAGAGTTTCTCATAAGTAAGAAATGCTAAGAAAGATTCGAGTATAGTTTCCCAGCAATTATTCTTTGTATGTTTCTGAGTTATTAGTTCTCTTTGAAATTAATCAGGTATGCTCATATATTGATTTGCTCTTGTCGATATCTAGAGTATCCTGCCATATTTATGATTGTCAATGATCAATCTCTTTAAAGCTTACTACTGTTATAATTGATATTAGTTGCTCAAAAGTATATCTATAATTATATCAGTGCTTTAGACTGTTTCTTTGAAGTACTCATTCATTGAGCGAGTAGGCTCACCCCTCTACTCACAATTTTTAGGGATATCATATGGACTTGAAGAAGGTCATTGCATCAGAGTAGATCTTCCACAAGAGTTAAGTCTGAGTATAGTTAATTTCATTCGGTCCTTGTCACTCTAGGTCCTTGTAAAGAAATAAGAGAGAGTTGTAAATGATGATGTATAACAATATTCCTCTTTTATTAATATATGCAAATCAACAAGTCTTATGTGCTTAAAAGTGTGAGAAATAGAATGAATGTATGGGTGTGTATCACTTATGTTGAGATCATATTAAAGTAGTCAAAGTTTAATTCCTTTGTAAAGTTAGTTTATGTGGTTCAATGCGAGAAAACAAAGAGTTTAAAAAAGAAGAAAAAGTTAAGGGTGATCTTTGTATTATGTTAAATCCTCAATTTATGCCCTAATCTCATGATTAGTGGTAATTGTGAGATCGGGGTGTGACACAATTTCTCAAATTAGAGCCACAAATCATGAAATTAGTCATCAAGGTGTTCAACACGTAAAATACTAGGCACAAGCAAGCATGCCAGCCCACTAGTTGTTCTGAACACATCAACCAAGTCAGATATACCATACATGGTGCTAGATTAGCTAGGGTTGCATGGTCAAACTCATCTCATGCATCAAAACATGCTTGAAACTTACAACATCAAACGTAAGTCATCAAGAAGCAAGCTCACTATATCAATATCAACATTGGCATCAAGATCAATATCAACATCACCATCATCATCATCATCGTCGTCATCATCAACATCAACATCGGTCATCTAGGTTACATACAAGTCTAACCTTTATCATGGCTCTAGAAAACTCTAGAGATTACAACTAGCATCTAAACACTCTCATCTAGACTTGATGTTACAGATCTTTCTCTTTGGTTACATGGATACTCACTGCCTTTCTATATGTAGTAACATTTTCATATGTACATATATTAATACTTGAAATAGGTTTTCTCCAATGTTGAAATGGGAAATGAAAACTACCATACTCCATTCAAATAAAAACCAAAACCAAAATGAGTTACCACACTCATTATGCAGTCTAGTACCATGACACCTAGAGAACTAGCAAGAACATGGTGCATACTTGTGTAGCTACCCCAAGCACATGTCACAAACATATGTCTAGGGTTGTACTAAAGATCTCCCTTTTCTCACCCTCCTGAACCTACAGCCCATACTATAGGACAGATGGAGGAGAAAAAAAAAGGCTCTAAGGATTATATAAGTTCACACCTAGTTCTTGAACATCTAGGTTCTAACCTAGAGGCTAACTCAACTTAGTCCAAAAAGGACAACTCATTAAGTTTCTAGGGTTGAGATGTACGGTTGAATTTAGTTTGTGTTACATGTGAGAAATGTTTGGTGTAGTTATTGTTCATGCTCTGGTACCATCCATCACGGAACTGTTTGTTACCCAAATCCTAACTCCAAATGACTATAAAGTCAATAGTGATAGGACCTAGGCATCCGTCCCTGCATAGTGTTATCAAAGTAAAAATGTGGAAGCAGAAAGATTAGCATACATGAACATATAACAAGATAAAAGAACCAATCATAATCTCAACATTCAACAAATACTATTAAGCAACATTGTTCAATACAAACTTTCAATTACATGTTCAAGATTACAATTTTACCGATCTATTCATGGATACTAGGAATATACAACAAGTACACCTGACATAGCTCACCAAGCCCATCAACTTCTAACCATCTTTGAACCTATAATATGTGAAACAAGATGAGTAATCATACAAGGTGTTGAGTATAGGGTTAAAACATACATATACATAAGCTTTGCATAATTTGAAAAGATTTGCAGAAGTAACAAATGAGAATAAACAAGTTAAGTATTTAGCAAATCAAGAGCCTGGGTTTTGAATCATTTCACTCCAATTATACTAACAAAATCATATATCATAAGGCCTTTGACCAACCTCCCACCGGAAGGGTCTGTAAGGGTGCTCAAGATTAGCTAACCCTTTTATCGACATGGTCTGCCCTATCTTGACTACTCAAGTAGGACGACCATCCTCATGTACTTACCCTGAGAATACATGCAGGTGCACAAGGTTTGTATAATGGAGTTTCTATATCATGTTTGCAAGTTATAAAACAACATTATAGGACAAACATCAAGTACAATACTAGAGTACTACATGGACATTTTTTTGAGCAAGTAAACATGCATACATATGTTTCACTTTTCAAACAAGAAATCCATAGACATATAATTATTAAAGCCCATACCTAATTTATATATTCATAATCTTAACTTAGAATTGAACATCTAGCCACAATAAAAACATGATTAAGCAACAAGATTACTTACATGCATTAGATTCTCATCATTAACTCTAACTAGCTTCATTTTAGGGTTTTGGACAATTTCGGTTCCAAGTTGGTTAATTACATGTTTCGTGATTCTTTATTGATCAATACATCAACATGAAGGTTTGGTTCAAGTTTCATGTCAATTTGAGGTTCCAGTCATTATATATGATCTTTACAAGATTCATGTCCCTTATGTACATAACTAGGTCATAAGACTCATAATAGAGCAAGAAGGGCCATAGTTCATCAAGTCAGGGGTTTCAATAATAAGGGGTAGTTAGATTAGTAATATTAGAACACAAGAATCACATTATAACATAGATGGATATCCCCTAGGGTTTAAGCATCATATTCCCAACCTTGGGTATCAACAATCTCACATACAAGCAAGTATCAACATAGTTCACAATAGAATTAGGGGACAACATATGGATTAGACGGGACATTCATATCAAGGAGATCGTAAAGGATATAATTTCTCTGATTTGAGAGTGGAGAGCATAACAATTACATTCTCATCCATAGTGGGGCACAAAGAAGACAAATAAGCATTAAGGTATAAGAACCACAATGTAAGTCACATAGGTCATAAAAGGAAAACTAGGGTGGATCACATACATATCAAAGTCACCACTCATCACAAGATTACTATTATTAACAATCTATTAGGATTTTATTCACAAAAGAGGGGTGTCATATTCATCACATAATCCAAGGTATAACATGCATCATGACCAAGAGTCACATACATTCATTTGGTATCATATAGGTCAAACATAGCAAATGGGGGACAAAGGTGGATATTTTTACCATATGGTAGAATAAATCTACTGATTTTCATGATAGATGAGCATTTAGATATCATTAGGAACCAATATTAGTCATTCATAGGATAAGATACATCATTAAGGTCCAAACAAGTCACAAATGTATAATAGGAGTCATTCGGGATGAATATGAGTGATTAGAACCATCAATTAACTCCAAGATGCTCAAGAGATACTTATGTCATGATCAAGAGGGTTAAAGTTCACCAATGTCCCAAGCTTGATCATAAAAGTGCATTAAACATAGTCAAAGAAGGTCAAACTTCGTAGTTTAGCAAATCAGGATACAAGAAAGGTGTTATAAGGTCTGAAACTGTGGGCTCTGATCTCCAAAACCCGAGATAAACATGATTAAACTCAGCGGAAGCAATTCGATTAACAACGGAATACGAAAATCACCAGAAATTTAAAACTTTTTGAGACAAGATCTTGAAATCATGAAACTCCTTTTATAAGAAACAAGGTAAACAGATTACATCTCTGTTAGATCACTTCATGAGTGATTATATACAGCCATATACAAAATCTCAAGATTTAAAACCCAAAATCTCAGACCAAAAGACTCCAAGGACCTGAGAGTACAGATACGACATAAGACCATCTAACTACATGACTCAGCAGTCAGTATCACCACTTGAGATTCACTGCTGCTCCTGGTGCTGCTGCTGATGCTGCTACTGCTGATATTGGTCACTTGAAGATTGATTCCTTCGTCCTCGACGACCACCTAAAAAGTTGAAATCTACGGGGTGAGACAATTTTAAATAATTGTCCCAGCGAGAGTTATAACTCTCCTCCAAAAGCTTTATTATAGCAACCAAGAATAACATAGGCAATAAAAGTTCTAAGGTTATCAGCAGCAGATTGTTATCAATTAGAACAACAAAATTTAAGGAATATGAAAAACATGTATACTAAGTAATGTATCATCAACCAATGTATTTCGTGGTTCAACCTAAGCAGATATGCTACGCGGTTGATTATGTTTTACAAACATCATTATGCCCTGCGGAGATGAGGTATACCGCTCATACTCCAACCGATCACTATTAAGTCGCATCGGTATCATACATAGGTCATCAAAAGAGTCGGATTCTTATGACCTCATCTTCCTCAGTCAGTATGAGGATCAACATGCAAGACATCTAATGTCTCTGCTACTATAGCTTACCAGGGTATTCTGGTACTTCGCTATTAGAGTCACAGTGGCATTTTGTACTCTCTTCACCATCGAAAGATTTCTTGTTTATCTCTCATCGATGCGGTATAAAAGAGTTCCTCGGGAGATTAGTATTACATCACCCCGGCATAAACACATAGTGAAAGGGTTGATGGATTTAAGATACATCTACATCAATTCATTCACTAGGATGTAAGGTTTTACACATCCATATACCCCACATACTCAAAAGCATGTGCTCCAGGAGTTCCCTTAGGAAAACCTATTTCACCATCATTTGGTCTCTGACAATGATGGATCTATGATCAGGGTTCTACATGGAATAATTATACTTGATTAGTTAGGTACATTTCAGTATTCTTTTAATATCATACAGGTTCTCAAACATCAATCATTAGAACAACAGCTATGAAAGTAGAATACTAAATGTAACAAGCCTAACTCTCTTCAATTATCATTTCTCAATATTCTCATCACAAGTCATCTCTTAAAGCATGACCTTGATGGTATTCATGGCTCTCACAGCCTATCAATCTCATAAGATGTTATTAACCTGGCGTTAGGATAAATCACTTATTCATAAAGCTAACAACATGCTTTCAATGAATATAGTATCATCATCCATACCCGGATATGATCATCCTCATATAGGAACCTGCATGATTAAATCAACTGATAACAATAAATAACTCATTTAAAGAAGTTGTATCTCCCTACTCATACAAGAGCTAAGTTTCCCTGATTTTTTATCAATTAGGGTTTACTATTCATAATACATGTCATCACCCTAGAATTAGGGTTTACTATTCACAATACATGTCATCACCCTAGAATTAGGGTTTACTATTCACCTATTGGTGAATTGATCTCTTAACATCACTATGTATGAGAAACATCATCATTAAAGTCCTCAGATAAGATTAAGATTCATCAATTATCATATTTAGGGTTTCCATGATCTCATCTGGTGGATCATACCCTAATCATGCACATTCATGTATATTGAAGGTATTTTACTTGAGTTTCCATCATAATTGGTACTTTCTCTCTCCTCTTATTAGTAGATGGTGATTACACCACTCTAGATTTGGTTAGATTAAGTCCTCTTTGATTAACATAGACCAAATCACCACTATTGAGTGATTAGGGTTTGGTTAGGACAAAGTATCACTCAATTGAACCTTTCAAGGGCATTTTGGTAAATTACCCTTTGATCATCATCATGGGTCACTTCATTAGTCACTTAGTTCCTTAATGTCTTAAGTTACCATTATGATTTAGATTGGATCATTATTGAACCAATTATACCTTCAAGTGGTTAAGTATAATCATCCTTGAAAGTCTTCAATTAGGTTAGGGTTTAACCTTCAACCTTCAACCCATTTGAACCTTAAACGGGTGTGAACCTTCTTGACCTTAAATGGTTGTGGACCCATTTGAGTCCAAACGAGTGTGGACCCATTTGAGTCCAAACGAGTGTGGACCCGTTTGGACCTAAACGAGTGTGAACCCGTTTGGGCTTAAACGAGTGTGAACTGGTTTGGATCTAAACGAGTGTAGACTCGTTTGGGTCTAAATGAGTGTGGACTCGTTTGGGTCTAAACGAGTGTGGACTCGTTTGGGTCTAAACGAGTGTGGACTCGTTTGGGTCTAAACCGCATGAACATGAAAGGTGATACAAAGGTCATTATTGAAAATGATTTCTTAAGTTGAAGCCTTCAATTGGCCCAAGCCATGTTAACCACTTACAAATTGAGTCAAATAGGATGAGCCTCAACTAATTGGGCACCAATTTGACCTTCAATTGAAAGCCAATTATGGTTAAGTCTAACTCAATTAAGGTTTCCAATCGGCTACTCATCAATTTTCAACAATGTGAATCAAAACAATGTTGAACCTATCACTTGAACTCCAATTGGGCCCCAACTTGGCCCAAACGGTCTTGAGATCGTTTGGATGATCTACAAACGGTCTTGAGACCGTTTGCCCAAAGTTTGACCAAAAATTAAGTTGATTTGATAAGGGTTGAGTCCTAATAAAATTACAAATCAGCACTTTTCATCAATTTATCAATATCTTGTGATTGGACCCTCAAACCATCACATTTCTTTAACCCTAGACCTTAAAACGGTCTTGGGGTGTCACTAAACGAGTGTGAGATCGTTTGGATGAACCCCCAAATGGGGGTGAGCTCGTTTGGGTCCTTCAACCCAACACTCATCAAAATCTATATGAAAATCAGCAAATTTAACCCAATTAGGGTTAGGGTGTTGAAATGCCTTCAACTCTTAATTGGTTAGGAATTAGATCATGATTCTTGGTAGAAATGAAATTCAATATATTATGAACAGGAATCCCAAACGGTCAATGCTTGGTCAACTCCTTCAAATGGGTTGGAACCCGTTTGCCCAAAGATTCAAGTTAATCAGTTTAGAAAACAGCACTTAATTCAATTCAATTGCCTAATTGATTGACCTTCAATCTACGATTCCTTTGGAGTTAACCCCTAAAATTTGGTGGGTCATTAGCCTACATAATTGTGAACAGAAATCCCAAACGGTCAATGCTTGGTCAATGCCCTCAAATGGGTTGGAACCCGTTTGGCCAAACCGACCTATTGAACTCGTTTGGATTGAAACGAGTGTGAGATCGTTTGACCTATTGGTCCAAGATCATTTAGTAAAGTTGGATAAGGACCAACATAGGTATTAACGCCCCTTGTCTTCAACCTTGAAACCAAGGTCTGTTCTTCACGAAAAAGCATGCAAGGGTGCAAAGAAGGATGGGGAAGAAGAAGAACTAACTATTATTTGCACGAATAAAAGTATGCATAACAAAGCAAAAGGTTTAGAATTATAAAACCCGCCTTAAGGTCGTTCCTTGAGCTCCAAGCTTTCAAGCTTCAAGTCTTTAATGGTGACTTGAGCTCCACAAGTCGGCCAAGGGTTTTTCTCCAAGGAAAGGTTGGGAAAAGATGGCTAGAACAAGAAAGCTAAGTGAATTATCCACAAAACCAACCTTAAAAGATGAATTCATGCAAGAATCTGAGCTTGAGGATGATTCTTCTCACCTTAGCTCCTAGTTGATCGTATCCTGAGCTCCAGAGCTCAGCCTTGGTCGTTTTGAGAAAGAAGAGAAGTGAAGAGAATGAGGAATCGTTTACTTGGTTTACTAGGAAAAAGACTTATATACCTTAAGGCCATTTTGCACCATAAGGACCTCTAAAGCATGGGATTCTCATCTAAGTATTTCTAAGGCACGTCCAAGCCATCTGAACTTAAGAAACGTTCATCACTATTCAAGATCTAAGGCTAGAAAAGATCAAACTTCAACTAGGGTATACACATGAAGGTCCTCTTACACATACATGGTGAATTTTATGCACAAGATCATTTTTTTCTTATCTGTTTATTCATTGATGTGTCCCTTTCATCATTTCTACTCTAAATGATGACAAGAGTCATAAGAGATGTTCTAGATGATGTATTTTACAAGCTGCACCCCTTAAATTGGGTAAATTGCACTTTACTCCAATTTAGGGTTTTTAAGCACAAGGATCATTCCACAAGCTGCATCTTGATGCTCAAGCTTGGGGAAAATTCATCATTCCTCATCATATTCACTCATGTGATGTCTCATCATCAAAGGAACATCTTAACATGTGCAATTTTGCAAGTTAACCCCTCAAATTGGGTAATTTGCACATAGGTCCCTGTATTACCAAACAATGCTACAATCATTGTTTAAAAAGGACAGAAATGAAAAAGAATATATGTTCCTTAGGAACTTAATTACATGCCAAAAGATAATCACAAGGATTTTATTACACATTTAGGCAAAACACCTAGGGTTAGTTCATAACCCAGGTCAGGGATGTTAGAGAAACTATGCCCAAGTTGTAGATATTTTCGAACAGATCAATTTGGTATATAATTTTGCTATTTTTGGACTTAGAACCTAATTATTATGATTTTTGCAAGATTTGAGGGAGGAAAGAGGGATTATGTCCATGGTTTTACCTTTGTCGCCAATTGGCCGCCGCCAAGTGGCACTATGGGGAGCCTGCATGCATTCAGGACCCACCTTCTCCTACTCCTCATCCCACCACATGGCTCTTGATGTTTGTAGACCGCCTGCTCTGGCTCCTCGGTCACACCTTGCCACACGTGATTGGGGTCGTCCTTGAGTGAGTCCACCATGGACGATGTTGATCAAACGGAGGCATGCTCGGTCCTCTCTGCACCCACCTAAAGTTATCCCTCTATTCCTAGGATTGGAATAGGGGGAGATCATGGCACTTCTACCCTTGCCCCTTCCAGTGGTTGTGGCACCTACACTTGCCTGGACAACGGTCGTGTGTGCAGCTTAGCCCCGTGGGCACTGGGTGTCCTTCACGGAGGCCCCAAAAGCGGCGTCGGCGAACAACATAGGAGGAAGGTGGGTCAAAGCTTTTAGGGGTGAAATAGTAAGAAGAGAGGTGAAAGATAAAGGGGAAGAAGGAAGAATAAAGGAGAATGAGGAAAGAAAGTGTGGCGGCTAGAAATGTTAAAGAGAGGCTTTAAAAGGAGCAAAGAGTTAGGGTTTGGGGTCCTTGCCTCCAGCATATGATAAGATCCACCTTGCCAGATTTGACTGGAGGAGGAAGAAGAGTCTCCCCACCTTATGATTTTTCCCCAAAGGGAAGGAGGATTGGACATGCACTGGTTGGGCCCATGGGTGGGTCATCCCTAGAGTAGAGGAAAAGAGCACAAATACAATTAAATCAAGGGAAATTTTGAAATCTCATAACTTGGTCTACAAAGGTCCGATCATAGTGATTTTTTCACCATTGGATTTGTAATTGAGAGCTCTACCACACGAAATACATTGGAGATCATGAAGATCATATAGAATAGATTCAATTTCATTTGAAATATGATGACATATTAATGAATGGTAAGCATTCCAATTTCTCAAATTAGATCCACAAATCATGAAATTAGTCATCGAGGATATCAAATTGGGTCATCCACATTTAGTATTGTGAGTGAAATTTAAATTGAGTGAGATGGGTCTCTTAAAGAGAGAGAATGATCATAATCAATGAGAGAGAAAACTAGGTTGTCATGGATGGACTTGTATCTTAGACATGTAGTGGACAGTAGGGTTGAGAACCCTACCTTATCTTATGTACCCAAGTGAAAGAGTATAGTGACATTTTTCCAGATGAACTTCCAGGATTACATCTGGTTAGAGAGATTGATTTTGATATCAAATTCACTCTAGGTACTCAACCTATTGCACAAGCACCATATTGCGTGGCTCCAGCTGAATTAAGAGAGATAAAGAATCAATTGCAAGAATTGCTAGATAAGGGTTTTATTCGACCTCACACAATACCATGGGGAGCACCAATGTTATTTGTGAAGAAGAAGGATGGAACGATGTGTTTGTGTATCGATTATAGGAAAATCAACAAATCCAATATCAAGAATAAATATACTTTTCCTAGGATTGATGATCTTTTTTATTGAGAGGGGCAATAATGTTTTCTAAGATTGATTTGCGATCAGGTTATCATCAGCTCAGGATCAAGGTTGAAGATGTTCCTAAAAATCTTTTAGGACTAGATATGGCCACTATGGGTTTTTGGTTATGTCATTTGAACTAACCAATGCACCAAAAACTTTTATGGACTTGATGAATAGAGTATTTCATCAGTTCCTTGTTTGTTGTTGTTTTTATTGATGTTATCTTGGTATATTTTGTGGATAAGGAAAAACATGAAGAGAATTTATGATTATCTTTACACTTATTGAGACAAAATAAGATATATGCCAAGTTTAGTAAATGTGAGTTCTGGTTATCTGAGGTGACATTTCTAGGCCATGTGATTTCCACTGAAGGGATTTGTGTAGATCCTAAGATGGTGGAATATGTACTTCAGTGGGAGAAGCCCAAGACACCCACTGAAGTGAGGAGTTTGTCTTATCAGGATATTACCAAAGGTTTATATAGGACTTCAGCATTATTGCCATGCCTTTGACTCATTTGATGAGGAAATAAGCCCAGTTCATATGGACAAGTCAATGTGAGTATAGCTATCAACAATTGAAGAAGCTATTGACATCTAAACAATTCCTAACTCTTCCTGAGATAGGGAAATTTTATGTTGTATATTTTGATGATTCTTAGAAGGGTTTAGGTTGTGGTTTTATATATGATGATAAGGTAGTGGCACATTCTTCTAGACAGTTGAAGAATCATGAAGAAAATCACCCTACACATGGCCTAGAACTTATTGCAGTAGTCTTAGCATTGAAGACTTGGAGACATTATCTATATAGAGAGAGCCTTGTAAGGTATATATTGATCATAAGAGCCTAAAACACATCTTCACATAGAAAGATTTTAATATGAGGTAGTGTAGATGGCTTGAATTGATTCAAGACTATGATTTCACAATTGATTACCATCCTGGAAAGGCAAATGTGGTGGTCAATGCATTGAGTAGAAAGTCATCATTTTCTATGCCTTCTATACAGATGAATTCCATGGTATGCATTAGAAGGGACATGCTTTTGTCTCTAAGAGAGATGAATGTTCATATGGATTTGATAACTTCTTGTGGTCTTGTGGCACAACTCCAAGGAAAACATGTGTTAGGGTGATAGATTAAACAAATTTAAGGCACTGATCCTTATATTCATATTTTTATGAAAGAGATGCAAGAAGGAAAGAGAAGGCTTCCACTTCACTAATGAGGATCTTTTATGTTTTCAGGGAAGGTTATGTGTCCCAGATCAGGAAGAGATGAGAAACACTATGCTTGAGGAAGTACATTATTCTATGTATGTGATGCATCAAGGTAGTTCCAAAATGTATAAAAATATCAAGGAATTCTATTGGTGGCCTGGAATGAAGAAAGATGTAGCTAATTTTGTTGCAAGATGTGGTGTATGTCAACTAGTAAAGGTAGAACATCAAACACATGTTGGGTATTTTCATCCTGTGCTTAGACCATAGTGGAAATAGTATCATGTTACTATGTATTTTGTTGTAGTCTTACCTCGTTCTTCTAAGGGGCATGATTCCATATGGATTGCCATATATATATTAACAAAAAAAGCTCATTTTCTTCATGTCAAGATGACTTTTTCTACTGAATGACTAGCTCAGATATATGTTGATGAGATAATCAGACTACATGGAGTTCAACTTTCTATTATATCAGATAGAGGTCCACAATTTACTTCTAGGTTTGGGGATAGACTACATGAAGCAATGGGAACTCAGTTGAAGTTTAGTACTGCTTTTCATCCCCAGACTAATTGATAGTCAAAAAGGACAATACAAATGCTAGAAGGCATACTTTGGGCTTGTGTTCTACAATTCCCTGGAAGTTGGGACTTCCATGTTAGCCTTATAAAACTTACATATAATAATGGTTACAAATTGAATCTTTGAATGGCACCTTATATAGATCTATATGTCAGGAAGTGTAGATTGACAATATGTTGGTATGAGGTTGGTGAAAGAAAGATATGTTGGGACCTAACATATTACAAAAAACTTCTGAGAAGATCTATGTGATACACCAACAATTAAAAGTTACATAGGATAGACAGAAGACCTATACCAACCGTAGGGTAGACCTCTTGAGTTTCAAGTAGGGGATCTAGTATATATAAAGGTTTCTAGTTGGAAAAGTGTTCTCAGATTCAAGAAGTGGGGCAAGCTCGCTCCTAGATATATGGAACCATATCTTATTCTACAATGGTTTGGAAAAGTAGCTTACCAACTCGAGTTACCACCTGAGTTAGAGAAGCTAAATTATTTATTCCATGTATATATACTAAGAAAGTGTCTACCTGATACTAATAAGACCGTCTGTCCATCTGACGTATAGTTAGCAGATGGCGTGACCTATGAGGAAGGCCCAATTTAGATCATGGATAGGAAGATCAAAAGGTTGCATAGATGTGAGATACCTATGGTAAAGGTCTTATGAAGACATCGTCGAGGCGAAGAAGTAATATGGGGACTTGAAGATGATATGTAGAGATGCCATCACGACCTTTTCTAGAGTTTCGGGATGAAACTCTAAAAGGAGGGGAAATTAGTAAGGACCCATTCCTAAATTACATTAAATCCTAGTTTAATCTTCCTAAGCCTCAATAGTTATTGATTTGATTTTCTCCTAATTAGGTTGAATATTAAATGAAATCTTAAAACTTGTTTTGTTAGATTAATTTTGTTAATGATTAGGTTAGTAGGGTCATAAATTGAAAACCCTAGTTGCATGAAATCATCATTAGAAAATGTGATGATGGATTTTATTTTACGTATAAAAGTCTAGTAAATGACTCTTATTATTTTTTGTGTAACTCATATTACCTTGAATTTTGGATATGTATTGGAGAACTAAATTAGGAGTCTTAGTGAAAAATTTCAGAATTTTTAGAGCTTCTTTGACCTATTGGTCGGTTGCATTTCTATGGGACAAACTCAGCCGACCATGATATACAGGCTGAAGTATAATATTATAGTATTTGATTTTTCATAATTTATTATTTTATGTAATTAAGCTAAAATTTTAAGTGCTAGTTGGATACTCCATTTATATTGACATACTAAATTTTAAGAATTTTTTAAGCATTTTGTGTCACAACAGAACCTTATGTCGGTTGAGTTTCTATCAGGAACAACTCGGCCGACCAAATTTTCTGGAAAATTATAAAAAAAATAAACAAATGTTCATGATTAATTATTCTAAGAGTCTCAATGAGTATATAGGACATTATTAAGATCCAATCACATCCCATTTCCATCCTACACTTTAGATCTTCAAAATTCTTGAGAGAGGAAGGGATTCTAGGGTTTGGAGAATCTAAAATTGAAATTTTAGATTTTGGGGTTTTCTCTTTCCAAGGTCGGTGAATTCTATATAGATCATCAACTTGTTAGGTTTATTGGCTTTTATTCTCTCTGATGTGTCACTCCACTAATTTGGATAAAATGATACCAAATCAAACTCTTATTTGATTCTTTTTCTTCACATCTTCTTCTAGGTTCTTAAGAAAAATAGGAGCCAAAAAATTCTATTTTCTTAAAGCGAGAACTTGATTCAAGAATCAGTAGTAGTTGGGATACAAATTTTAAGTGCTTCACACTTGAGGTGAGTGGTGTAGGTTCATTTGAAAAATATTATTGAACTATAACCTAAATCTACTCATTAAACTACATCTGGTGGAAACTGAGAGCTCCAATAATGCATATGACTATTTTGCTTATATGATCTTGGACATAATTCTTGTATTGATCCTTGAAAATAAATCAAGTGGATGTTAGTTTTTATTTATCATGAGTAATATTAATTTATTTAAATTCAGTTTGCACATTATTATTATCTATACATTACAAATGATGTATGTTGGTTAAATATGGAGTATTATGCATAATATGTGAATCCTTGAGTTGTGATAGGTTCATTTGAATTTATGTGATGGAAATGGATATATAGGATATATGTAATATGAATTGAAATAAAATTTATCTCTGAAACCCCAATCCCATAATCTAGGGTTAGAGCGCAAAATCACATATATGTCATATAATTGACCCATATTTTCCTTAAAGAGAGTAAATGCACTTAATATCCATTATAACCCAACTCATCTAGATAGGATCCATGCACATTGTGATTTTCCCCTGAGTCTGCATTAAGGAAATGAAACAAGATTTCTTCTAATAGTCCTAGGATTATGATAAGAAATTCTAGACTGTGATTCTAGACCTTGAAGGCTAGATCACCAGAATTTAGGAAAGATTTCAATATGAGATGCTAACCTAAATTATCTATTGTTAAGTAAATGAAATGGATTGTGTTTGAAACATTGTCATGAAAATTGTGATCTTGATGTAAAAGGGATCAGTAAGGATAGCTTTTCCTAGCATCACATACATGATGCCCTATATTTGACATTTATGTCATTAAACCTATCTCATGTACCTAAGATGAGGTATGTTAGGTAGAGATGCTTTATTCTCTTACCTAGCCAGTGTTTGGCAACTCTCAAGCAGACCAGAGTATGTTGTTTATCTTAGTATTTTTGTTTAATCCTAAGATGTGGATAGTGACTTATTGACATGAGAACCTGGTGTGAAGACTTTTACGTGATCAGGTACATATCAAGTAATCTCAAGGCAAACCTAACAATTAACATTGACAAGTCAAGAATAAGATTTGATTATCTATCTCCAATTACATGTTATTTCATTTGTTATTTCATTCATTCTATGTAGTTCATATCTGCCATTACCTGCATGATATTTGTAATTATTTGATTTATTCTAATATTCACTTGTTTCTTATCAGTTTAAAAATCATTAGTTCAATGCTAGTTTTTCTTGAACCTATTTCACTCACTCAGTGTGTTGATAAGTGGTCGTTTAAAATGTTACAGGTATCAATTCAGCTTCAGTTCTCCCAAGAGTTTCTTATCCACAATGATCTTTTCATTACCATTTGAGATGGAGAATTCTCTTCTTGTTGTAGGCTATATGTATAGGTTGACCCCATACTAGGGAGTTCTAAGAGTGTGTGTGCTTGTAGTGATGTACTTTAGCTTGATCTAGGTCACTTATGTGATTGTAATAGTATAACTTTCTATGTTGTATTAGATTTTATCTTGAACAGCGATTACATCTAGGGTTTGCTTATATATGATATGGAGAAAATGAATATAACTTTAAGTGCTTGTGCCAAATCTAAAAATGGAAAAAGTTATTTGTATTTTTAATATAATCAAATGTTTTGATCCCAGGATTTGACTGCTAATTTGAGGATTAGTGTGGGTAGTTTGGATAATAGTTTGGGATCTCAGAGGTGGGGTCCCAAAGGTGAGGTAGAAGATAAGGTGCCCCACATTGGATCTTGACGTGTATTTTACTACGCGCTTAAACGCAAGTATACGCGTCGAGTAATATAGGCCTTGTGAGGCCCGAGTCGAACTCAGGGATATGTGAATTATTGGAGACTTCTACTAACTAATCGCAATCAGCTAGGCCGATTAACAAAGTAGGGTTTTGTTGTTGAAATTAAAAGAAAATAAAAATCAAACAAAGAAAACAATCGATTAAAGGTTAATTTAATCAATTCAAAGGGATATCTTTAGGATGGCAGTTTCACCGCGGGTCAACATTGTATTCGGTTTTATATAATTCCTCACTCTTCTCTCTCTATCCGGGTAGTGGCCTGAAAACAGAATTACCCACTGTCGTGGTGTAATTCACTACTTAGGTTTAGGTTGATTCCACCGTCGTAGTAATCATTCCCCTAAACTAAGCGCATTATAAACGATCTCTCAGTTCCCACCATTAATTTTACAACTCCTTTGTCAAGGGTTTTATTGATTAATGTAGATTTCGTCTCTTTTCAACCGTTAATCCTTCTGTCAAAGTGATTAAGGGCATTAAGTTATTATTATGGTGATCAAGCATAACAATATATATGAAGAACACGAATCTATACCACGGATTTGAGAGAGAAAATATGAATTATCAATATAAAAAAGTCATACAATGTATTCCCGGGCTACTCCCGGTCCTAAAGATGGAGGGTTTTAGCCTCTCATGTTCATCTCACACGAATACATGGTAGAAATAGGGGAATTCATAAGAAAAACGTGAAACAAGTGGGAAAACCCCTGAACGGAGAAGAACCGGTAGATCCTTGGCGTAGAACACGAGCTTCCCCGCCTGTCGGTGGTGGAAATCGTCTTCGGCAGTGTCCGAATCACCCGGGATGAGCTTCTGGCCTCCGTTCTCCTTTTTCTCCTCTCTCGGCACTCGTGCAATGCGATATGAGATCCCCTCTATCTGGGCGGCCGTCATTAGGTATAAGTCCCTAATTAGGTCGTCAAATAACAACAGCCGTCCGATCGAGATCAAAATAGATCCAACGCATATCTGCCGGCGTCGATACCATCGACGCGGGTCGATGGTATCGACCTAGCGGATTAGCGACAGCTTTCCTTTCTTTTAGTCTGAGCGCCTATGGTCATCTCGATACCATCGACTAGGGTCGATGGTATCGACTTTCTTTAGCGTCGGTTGTTGTCGTTTAGCGACGCTGTAGCTCTCCATGTGTCGATGGCATCGACTTTCGTCGATGATATCGACTCTGTGCTGCTCCTCTCGGCTAGCAATCTGTGGCTTGGTCGATGGTATCGACTTCCGTCGATGGTATCGACGGAAGAAAATACTTGTTTTTCCTGAAATCTCACAACAAGACCAAGTAAATCTACACAAATAATAATATTATGATAAATAATGCTCAAAATAGTAAAACAAAGGGGATTTGACATAATATGAAGCCAAAGACCGAAATGAGTGAATTATGCAATATTATCCATAAAAATGAGTAATTAGAGCACAAAACACATATGAAAAAGGTCTATAAATGCGACTCAAAATCATCGCATCAAACTCCCCTAAGCTTAAACATTACTCGCCCTCGAGCAACTAATCCTTAGAATAGAATTGCAGATGTCAACTTGAAATCAACACATCACCCCACATCCCATGAGACTCCCACTGAACGTTCTCAAACCGGCCTTCTCTAACCACATAACAGTAATTACCCTAAAGGCGACAATAATCGTCAATAAGAGAAAGTGTCCTTCAAACCGATGAACACTATCACATAAGGCAGTTAACATAATAAAATTCGCCGATTCAGCATTGGTGCATCTTGTGATCGCCTACACTACGTTGCTCACCCTAACTACCATCTACATGGAAGCAGTTCTCCTGATAATCATTAGTGAGGAGAATTTCACGGTGGCCTACCAATCTGAGCAACGGGTGGATGGAATGGGTGGTTCATGGAAGAACTTGGAAGTATTGCACAGTTTCAATATGCATAAAACAAAATGTCCTACGTGATGCAAATGCACATTAAAAATGCCCTAATGCCTAAAATTGGGTGAAATGATGCGTGCACTAACCTTCCACCTCAAAATGAGATGGAAATCTACTTAAGCCACATCATGTACTCAATTTTCATGTAATGCGAGTGATATCATGTTCCTTTCTCCCTCTTATTCCATTTTCTTCTAAATTCTCTTTCTTTTTTTTTCTTTTCTCAATTTTTTTTCAGATCTTCAGAAAAATTCTTTTTTTTTTCTTTTAGTCCACATATCCATAATTGCTTAGAGATACATGTATTGGGCTATTTTCTTCATGATTGGAACTCTTTGTACTATTTCGAGGGTATGGAACAGTTTAGATCACTTTTTAAGAGAAATTGAGATACATGGTGTACTTTACGCATGGAAATCATGAGATTCATGAGTGCAACTACATGGCATGCACCTAAAGGTAATGTGCATGAATCCCTATATATTTTTTTTATTTTTATGCAAAGGTATGGAAAATATCAATGCAATTCCTATCTAAATGCTATGCACACAAAAAGTAATTAAAATTGTACTTTACTTCCAATTCTTAGGTGGATTATGGAAAAATGAAGTGGAATGATCACAAGATTAGATGACTGAACCTTAGAAGAGTATTATGTGTCCCTCCTTACTGACATGTGTAGTAGTTCAAAGGGTTCTCTCTCTTATATCCAATTAAGGTCTCATTACCATTTGATTAGATTAGGCTCAAACAACCGTTGCTATCCACTTTTCATGAGTCAACGGGGGTGTGGGTGTGACATATTGCTTTAGAGTTTACCTAATCAATCATTTTCATAGGACAAGTTTCCCAAGGACAACCAAGTCAAGCTATCCAAAAGACACAAATTTTTTTAATTTCCTTTAACATTTCCCATGAAAACAGCGAGATGACAATTTTTAAGACATCCACGGTTACACTAGATAGATGTGGATCCTAAACAAAAACTAACATTGCAAGAACAAATAACAAAGCAAAAACTAAAAATAACAAAAGAAAAGATAGAGATGTTCCAGCTACCCCCCTAAGCTTGAATTCGACTATGGCCTCATAGTCAAAAACAATCTTAAGAGTGGAACAGAGATACCAGATCAGTCCGATGGTGGTGGAGGCGGGTATTGCGGGGCTGTAGGGTCCGGATTTGCTCTGGATGACACTTGGCGCAAGTGGAGGAAGAAATCGTTGAAGAGGTGACTTCATTTGACCAATAACCCCGTCTTGAATAACTGACCCCAACACTGCTGTGTGCCCGTCGATACCATCGACGGAAGTCTATGGTATTGACTCGCTGATTAGGGCAACTGCCTCGCGAGTCCAGCCGCCGCCTTTTTCATTTGAAAATGTCGATACCATCGACGGACCCGTCGATGATATCGACTCCACTGAGTCGATTTCTTCTGAAAATCTCCAGAGATCTCGATGGTATCGACTGGCATGTCGATACCATCGACTTTGATATTGCGATCTGCCTGTAGGTAGGTCGATACCATCGACTAGGCCGTAGATGGTATCGACGCAGAGCAAAATCTACAGTCGTCAACCTGTAACCCGGTCGATACCATCGACCAGTGTGTCAATGGTATCGACTCTGCCTCTGCCTGCACATCAAACAAACCGATCACGGTATCTTTTTTATACTAAAAATTTGAACGAAATGAAAACAATCTATGACTAGAATTAAACTATCCTAATGTACCAATGGTTGGGTTGCCTCCCAACAAGCGCCCTTATTTAGCGTCTTAGGCTAGACGGTGTGACAATCATCATCTTTTCACCTTGGGAACTGGGCTTAGAGGATCATTCGGTAATTTGAATTCGACTCGATCTCCTCCAATACCCAAGGACAAAGTCCCCCTCCCTAATGCAGTAACGACATCTGATGTTGCTTGAAACGGTCTTCCTAGAAGAATTTCACAGCTTTGGAGCGGTGGCATATCAATAACAACAAAATCCACCGAGAATATGAATCTGTCCACTTTGACTAAAACATCTTCACATACTCCATAGGGTCTCACAGTAGACCCATCCGCCAATTCAATTGTTGCGGCCAACTTCTTTATCTCTTTTAACCCCAGCTTTTGAAATGTCGCCAAAGGCATGAGATTTATGCTAGCGCCAGAATCACATTGCGCTTTTGGAAAATGTTGACCACCTATTGAGCACGGAATGTAAAAACCTCTTGGGTCTTTTCTCTTGTTTGGTGACCTCCCATGAATCATAGAGCTCACCGTCTCATTCATCCAATAAATTTCATCGTCTTTTATCTGCCTCTTCTTATTGATGATTTCCTTGATGAACCTCCCATAGGCGGGTACTTTCTCGATCATCTCCACTAATGGAATATTGATGTGGAGTTTTCGGAATATCTCCAGGAATTTCTTAAAGTGACGATGCTCTTTCTTTGACTTCGGATTGACCGGATCCAAAACATCAGCTGCATCAACACGCCTATGAGGTAGCACATAAGCGCTTTTCGGGGGTACCTCCCCTAAGCTTGCTTCAATCACTCCCTCGGACGTGGTCTTTGGCGAAACATCCTCAATAGTAGCAGCTTGTTGTGGTTCCTCTCTCGCCTTAGATGTCTCCACATGTGCACAAACAACTTGCACTTGTTCTTCCTACCTAGGTGGAGATACAATATTCACAACTCTTTGTGATTTTCTGAAGAAAGGGTTTCCGCCCGGCAATCCATAGTATGTGCGTGGATATGGTATCGCCGGTGTTGCATTCACATTGAAAGTCATTTTTCTTTCTTCTACAGCTTCTTGCACCTGAGATTCCTCCTCAGTGCTCACCACAGACATATACTTGACCTGATGGTGTGCTTGGGCCACATTTGCATTCTCGGCTGGTTTCTGTTGATTGGCATGCTTGATGGCCGCCACTTCACTCGAAATCTGTGCCACAGTGGTTTCCAATGCCCGCATTTGTGCTCCATGGCTTTGCAGCGTCTGCCCAAACTTGGTTAGAATATCACCTTGAGATTTTAATTGCTTACCAAACATGGCCATCATCTCTTGGTTTTGCTGTACCATTTGACTCAGTAGTTCAGTGTTCTTATCCTCGACTCTTGGCTGTGGCTTGGCATCCGGATCCTGCAGAAAATTATTCGGATCCTTCCATGAAAACTTTTTATCTTTCCTCCATGCATAGTCATTGTTTCTATAACCCTGTTGTTGCATGAATTTTACTTGGGCCTCCTCATCGTCAGATGCATCTTCCTTAGTCAGCAGTTTCTTAGCTAGAAGATCTAACTTATCGTTCAGCTCCCTAACTATTCTGGATTCACCAGCAGCCTTGACCTGTTCCACTGCACCTCTGTCGCCCCATGATTGTTTCCTAGCCATGTTCTTTAATATCTCCCAACATCTGGTATCTGTATTATTCAGAAAGAATCCGGATCCGGCTGAATCAAGATTACTTCTATCGTGCTCGGAGAGAGCAAAATAAAAGATTTTCACTTGCGTTTCTCTATCCAGCCCATGATGTGGGCACCTCCTCAACATAACCTGGAATCGCTCCCAGGTCTCAGAATATGTCTCACCCGCCTGTTGGGTGAAATTGTGAATCTTCCTAATCATGTCGTTGGTCTTCTCAGGAGGGAAAAACCTCTCGAAGAAAACTTCCACCATATGATCCCAAGACTGAACAAATTCGTCATCGAGGTTATGGAGCCACTCTCTTGCCGCTCCTACCAAGGAACTTGGGAATAACTTGAGGTATAAAGCATCTTGTGGGAATCGGTCGATCTTCACCATGTCACAGTTCTCCACGAACTGGCTAATGTGTGCAACTGGGTCCTCATTCTTCAGCCCGTGAAATGCATTTGATTTTACCAAGTTGATCAATGCCGGATCGATCTTATATGTTGGTATGTTGACCGCCTGCTTCTTTATAGGCCCTTTTGAAGCTGATGAAGAAGACGCTTTGATCTTCTCCCATATCGTCTGTGGTTCGGCCATTTCTTCGGCTTGCTCTTGCTCAGATTCAGAATCTATGTCGCTTTGGTGATCTTGCTCGTAGTAGTCCTCGTCCTCTGGTCCCGGAGATGGAACCTCAGGTGTGCGATTCGCGTAGTCTGTGCTACGTGTATGCACCATGCAAAGTACCTGAAATAATAAAATCGGGGTTCAGTACTATGCTTTGAACGAGTAAACACAATTATAGAGAAATATAGGAATTTTTTAAAATTGTTTTAGAATAAAATAAAAAAAAATGTGGCCTAGAGTGGCCGCTCTTAGCACTCAAAGTGCCAATAATTCGCCGTATCCCCGGCAACGGCGCCAAAAACTTGACGTGTATTTTACTACGCGCTTAAACGCAAGTATACGCGTCGAGTAATATAGGCCTTGTGAGGCCCGAGTCGAACTCAGGGATACGTGAATTATTGGAGACTTCTAGTAACTAATCGCAATCAGCTAGGCCGATTAACAAAGTAGGGTTTTGTTGTTGAAATTAAAAGAAAATAAAAATCAAACAAAGAAAACAATCGATTAAAGGTTAATTTAATCAATTAAAAGGGATATCTTTAGGATGGCGGTTTCACCGCGGGTCAACATTGTATTCGGTTTTATATAATTCCTCACTCTTCTCTCTCTATCCGGGTAGTGGCCTGAAAACAGAATTACCAACTGTCGTGGTGTAATTCACTACTTAGGTTTAGGTTGATTCCACTGTCGTAGTAATCATTCCCCTAAACTAAGCGCATTATAAACGATCTCTCAGTTCCCACCATTAATTTTACAACTCCTTTGTCAAGGGTTTTATTGATTAATGTAGATTTCGTCTCTTTTCAACCGTTAATCCTTCTGTCGAAGTGATTAAGGGCATTAAGTTATTATTATGGTGATCAAGCATAACAATATATATGAAGAACACGAATCTATACCACGGATTTGAGAGAGAAAATATGAATTATCAATATAAAAAAGTCATACAATGTATTCCCGGGCTACTCCCGGTCCTAAAGATGGAGGGTTTTAGCCTCTCATGTTCATCTCACACGAATACATGGTAGAAATAGGGGAATTCATAAGAAAAATGTGAAACAAGTGGGAAAACCCCTGAACGGAGAAGAACCGGTAGATCCTTGGCGTAGAACACGAGCTTCCCCACCTGTCGGTGGTGGAAATCGTCTTCGGCAGCGTCCGAATCACCCAGGATGAGCTTCTGGCCTCCGTTCTCCTTTTTCTCCTCTCTCGGCACTCGTCCAATGCGATATGAGATCCCCTCTATCTGGGCGGCCGTCATTAGGTATAAGTCCCTAATTAGGTCGTCAAATAACAACAGCCGTCCGATCGAGATCAAAATAGATCCAACGCATATCTGCCGGCGTCGATACCATCGACGCGGGTCGATGGTATCGACCCAGCAGATTAGCGGCAGCTTTCCTTTCTTTTAGTCTGAGCGCCTGTGGTCATCTCGATACCATCGACTAGGGTCGATGGTATCGACTTTCTTTAGCGTCGGTTGTTGTCGTTTAGCGACGCTGTAGCTCTCCATGTGTCGATGGCATCGACTTTCGTCGATGATATCGACTCTGTGCTGCTCCTCTCGGCTGGCAATCTGTGGCTTGGTCGATGGTATCGACGGAAGAAAATACTTGTTTTTCCTGAAATCTCACAACAAGACCAAGTAAATCCACACAAATAATAATATTATGATAAATAATGCTCAAAATAGTAAAACAAAGGGGATTTGACATAATATGAAGGCAAAGACCGAAATGAGTGAATTATGCAATATTATCCATAAAAATGAGTAATTAGAGCACAAAACACATGAAAAAGGTCTATAAATGCGACTCAAAATCATCGCATCAGATCTTTACCTAATGGTGCTTGAATGCCCCTATATTTGTGTCACTTCCTTAAGTTCCAATCAATCCAAGCTTTAGGTGTGATAACGTGTGATCGGGATTTATTCAATGTAACTAGACCAAAGTCTCAGTTTAAGTCATTATCAAAATCTAAAAACCCTATAGGTATCTAGTATTATCCAATTGGTGCCAAACTTTAGTATTACCTCTATCATCACCTTATATTGGTTTAAGAAACGTTTGGTCTCAATAGAAGTATGGTAATTACCTTTAACTTCCTCTCTAATAATTTACTTAATTTGATCACCCAGGTCACAAATCATCACATAAATATCTTAAAACTTGGATTTATCCTCTTTTAGTCATTATCTTGGTGGGACCAAGCATTAGATCAAATTATCATTATTTAATACATGAATACTTGAAATCCTACAAGGTTTAGATAATTATTCACTCAATTATCTAAGTCATTAAGCACTTTCAAATATTCTAGAATTTTTCTCATTGTCTTAGTTCACCAACAAACTCAAAATATTATTTGATTCATAATAATGAACAAAATACCAATTTAGTTAGCATATACCACAATGGACCTATTTGTCACTCAAATTGTCCAATTGGGTCTAGATTGGATCCCAAGGCCCATAATAAATACTTAGGCCTTTTAATGGGCCCAAAAGCCTAATTATATTTCTAAATATGAAATTTCAGCATTGATCCTCATGTTATTTCGATTGAAGCCTCATATTAATATATATTCTCAACATTACATTATTTACTTAAATTGAAGACTTGATCTTAAATCTATAGCTTAAATTCATCATTCCAATTCAATTACAGGCATTGTTGTCTCACCATTCTAATATTACTCTGATTGTCTTAAAGTGATTTCAAAGCATTATCATAGAATCTAAGTTTACCAAAATTTGAGGATCTTACATCCACTGTATTCCTATAATATCTCAGAATTTGTATCTTCTTTGCTAGCATGACCCCATTCATGTGTGTGCCACATAATCCTATGTGGACTTCCTTCATTATGGATTCTACCTCTATCTTCCTAATATATATAAGGAGTGTATGGTCATAAGATCTGCGACATAGATGCCCTACCCCTAGGACATATTGCATGGATTATCATTTGAGTGTGTATTGTCCTCTTTGGGAGAAATCATCACATATGTCTTGGCTTTCCAAGTATACCTTAATGCCGTGAAACCAATCCGTCTCTTCTTTATTGTCAACAGTTTTTATGACCATACATGAAACATGTTGAGAAATCATCCACGCTTCAAAAGAGAAGCTCTGGTACAATTGGATGTTGATCCATGAGGCGAGGGTAGCAAGTTCATCATAGAATGCATTGTGTTCCCTTCTTAAAAATTTTAGTGAATTGTGCTCAAAGTCTTAGGCAAGGGAACACATGTATTCTCGATAAGGATTTAAGTTCTAATGGCGAGTCCTTTAACTATCATAGACTTGAGAGATCATGAAGAGGGAATCCTTATATACTTGGAGATGACACGCCCCTTGTTGTTTGGAGAGCTAGAGTCCTAGGATGTAGGCTTTGTACTCGGTGAAGTTGGTGGCAACATCAAACTCTATCCATTTATACATAGTCAATTTCTCTCTGTGTTGGTGTTGAAGGACTACTCCTATCTCGTATCCTTTATTATTGAAAAAACCAATGAAGAAGATTAACCACATATCATGATTTGGGTGGATAATGAAATCGAGTGAATAGATTATTACTATATCTTAATCCATGGTTTCCTACTCATATATCAATTCTTTAGGAAGTGGGAAATTTTCCAATGGTTGGTTAGAGCTTGTTCTTTGATTGCCTTCATGGGTATATATGTGATCTAAATTTTGGTAGCATTATCTACCACTTTGCACATTGTCCTATGTGAGTAGGGTGACCTCAAAAATAATGTAGTAGGCCATGATTTGCTTTTAGATATAGAGAATACTTCATCAGATAGTGGTGTATCTTCCTCATTGAATGTACCACGTCCAAACAACATTTCTCAATTGTGGTATAGTGGTCCTCGATATCATTGAATTTCTTGGACATAGACTAGATAGCATGCTCTCCACTGGTCGTTGGTTAACTCGAGACTCCTCCCATTGATGTTTCACAAATTAATAATGGAAGGATGAGGGATATATTGATACTACTAGTTTTATAATGTGTGGATTAGTGATATGGTCTTTGAACTTTTTAAGACACTCTCTCGACTTGTTCGTTCCATCACGAGTCATAGTTTTTCTTGAGAAACTAGAGCATAGGCTCACATATGGGTGTGAGTTTGGTGATGAAGACAATGGTATATCTGAAACAACCAAGTGGACTTCCTATATCCTTCTTATTATTTGGATAGGGTATTTCTTGGATAATTCAAGTCTTCTCAGGGTCAACCTCTATTCCACTCTGACTGGCAATGTGCATGAGTAGGCTACCACAGTAACTCCAAAGATGCACTTAGTTGTATTTAAGTGAAAGAAGAATTGTCTTAGCCATTAAAATTATCTTATCAATAATGATGGTGTGATCTATTGGACTTTTAGATTTTTCTATCGTGTTGTGCATGTAGACATCTACCTCCTTATGCATCATGTCATGAAATAGAGCTACCATCACTCTTTGATATGTAGCTCTAGCATTTTTAAGACCAAATGGAATGACATGATAGCACACTCCCCATTCTCTTATGAAGACCATATTTGCTTTAACCTTTTTAGCCATTTTATCTGATGGTAACTGGTGAAACTATTCATAAAGCTCAAGAGAGCATGGTCCATGGTGTTGTCAAAAAGAACACCAATGTGTTGTAAGGGAAAATCATATTTAGGATATGCCTTTTTGAGATCGTGATAATCCACATACATTTTAAATTTGACATCCTTACTTGATACAAGTGTGATATTGGTTCCCCAGTAGGATTGTTAACTTGCTCTAAGAAACTAGCACTAACAGATTGTGTACTTCCTCTATTATCTTGAGGCTTCATTCTGTTTGAAGCCATATTGCCTTCTACTTGACTGGACAACCACCTAGGATCATAGGGAGTCATTGAACTATGATCTTTTCTTTTAATCCAGATATGTCTCGATAGCTCCATGTGAGCACATAGATCTAGTTACATAAGAGCTCTATCAACTAGTCTTTTCTAATCTGAGGTAGATGCGCCCCAATTTTCACTCTACTTGGCTTGAGGCTTCAACTGATATTAACCGTATCTGACTCATCTTCCATGTGAAAGGGTTGATGATCCTTCTCATATATTATGGAGTAGGGACATATTCAAACCAGGTGCCTTCATAGTTATAGATTTGCACTACTTCTGTGAACTAAATGCCAAACACTTAGAGTGCCAGAGTGACTTTTACTTTCTTAGGTTTTCTAGTTTTTTTGTAATTTTTAGGATTTGGTATGAGAGGGTGAGGACGTTATGGGTTTTAATTTATAAAAAATTTGGGAGATCCACCACATCATGGTGTTGCTGCTCTAATGAGCCTTTTTTGTGCATGGGAGATGGTTTTACCTTCAATACATTGTGATCCTCCACACACTAGTTTAAACCTTATTTTCACTTTACATGAGTTTGATGAGGTTTTGTGGATCTTCTATAGTTTCCATTTCAAAGATGGTGTTGATCCCTCATACTTCAAACATTTCATAGGTTTCATTGTATATGTCATGCTTTGTAGTCTTCTTCCACATCCCCATTACCCCACATCTCATAGTTGTTTAGGTATGGTGAATTAGGAATGCTTTTCATTGCAACAAATTTGGGTAATTTGAAGTGTGCATCCATCTCTTTAGGTGATGGATTTATAATCTCTATGTATTCATCCATGACTTTGTCAACATGATCATCATAAATACCTCCATAATCTTCCTTCATGTTCCTTATGATTGAGCACATCTAGTCCATCATAGGGGTAATTGTGAACTTGGTTGCTTCCCCATTTGTAGGGGTGATCATTTCTTTGAACTCTCAGTTGTTCTATATGGTCTGGATGCCCTATATGTCTTCACTGATGAGGAGGATCTCCCTGATTTTGATAGAAATCTCGAGGTAGCCATCCTAATTGTCTTTGTCAACCTCTTGCATGAGGTATGGAAACATCACATGGAAGATCACTTTGGCAATGATAGTTATTTCTTCAATTGGGGTGAGAGTGCAAGGAAAGTAAGGATGGGGACCCTTTCACTCAGATCCTAGGTCCCATCAATATGATACCATGAGTCGACACTTTTAATCAAGATGAATTTGTAAGCCTCTTTACTTAGATTGTGGGCATGCAACAAGCAATTTAGGTAACTTGTTAGCTGTCTGTAAGGAAAATTCAAGGAAAGAGGAAGAGAAGGGAAGAACTCTAGCTTGAAGACAAAATTTCACCCTTGTTGGTGCTTATACTACTACAACCTTGTCTCCCAAGTGACTAGAATGGAGTAGAGAAGCTTCCCCTGCAGTCCATGAAGAAGAATGAAGTAGAAAAGAGGCCAGTCCTTTCTCAATTAGCCACCTCTTCTTCTCCAAAGTCACCTCTCTTCTCCTTTGATCCATTCTCTAGTCAAAATTTTCTTCAAATGATGAGAGGTAATTGTCCCATATGTGTGCTCTTGTATTTAAAAATGAGGGACAATTGCTTTGAAAACTACACAAACCGACTACGACACGCCGTGTATGAGATGACACACACTATTTCACCTTGAGTAACTGATGTCAAAACTACTTTTACTCGAAGGATGCACGGTGTGTCATCTAAGAGACATGTCGTATTGCTAAGAGTCATTGAGGACCTTGGCAGATCTGATCAAATTGAACACGACGTGTGCTAATAAACATATTACGTGTCTTTTGGTAGAACTTTGGTGAGATCTTTTGACTGATTGGGCACATTGTGTTATCTGAGGGACACACTATGTTGCTGCTCAACAGGGGGAGACATCCATTTGTAGATTCACACAGTGTGTGCTAAAACACACATACTATGTTCCCCTTATAAGTTTTAAGGAATTGCATGTAATATGTGCTATCTTCTAGGGAATCCAACTAAGGTTGGATTTTGGTCGGATCAACCTCATTTCCTCATCGTAATCATGTAGTTGTAATCAATCAAATGAAATGAGTAAAACAATAGAAAAGTGACAAATATCACATGATCGAGAATGGAATTATATCAAAATGAGTGAATTGTTTAGCCAAAAATGGTTCAAAAAGTGATATGATTTTTTGTGCACATCAAATCCCCATAAGCTTGAACCATTGCATTTACTCAAGAAAAAATAGTTAGATACATGGCTAAACATTGATAGACAGACACAACATGAGATCCTCATGAATATGAATTGATAAATCTAGGAATGGAAAATTCATCATTTAGATATGTAACTAATCATGAAATCAATTCTAACTCTCAAGATAGGCAATTAAGTTCAAGCAGATATTCAAATTGTCTTTGATGAATCAAGTAGATAAAAACTAGTAGAAATAATATGTTAGAGCCAAAGATATAATGATTTTCCTCAAAACTCCATTAATATATCAAATGCAATGAAATGAAAATCCCTTTCAAATATCCATCCATCTACAATGACATTATTATTCAATCATAAATATTTTTAGCTTGGCTTCTTTTGTACGGCACTCACCTACTAATTATGGCTTATGCACACATGGAATATCATTTGGGGATTCATTTCCCTCTTTCACACATAATCTGCAACCTTCATTGAGTTGGTAGAAAATGTCGGTGACTTAGACATATTTTATGGGGTTTAAACTTTTCAAATCAAGATCAAAATCCACTATTTAATTTGATTCGGGGTCTACTTTAGAACCACACAGTCTTGTGATAAGTCACCTCCCCATTTATTTAGATATTTAATGTAGATGGATAATAGAATTTGTAAAAAAAATCTCAAGTGGAGCAGTTAAAAACACATAAGAAAGTTGGCAATGTCAGCATACCACTAATCAAAGCTATAAAGTTTATGGATTTAAATCATTTTGAATTATTACATGATTTAAGTTCATGAGTGAGAGAATTGCAATTCATGTTTAGTCAAATACCAAAATGTAGAGACGAATATCCATGATTCAAAAAAATTCAATTAGGATGATGTGTACCCAACTATCTTATGTAGCTATTATCTTAATGTAAGTAGATGGCTTAAGTAATAGGAGATATATTGATCACAACTAAACTATCAATGCATCATCATGCTAGATTTCAACAAGTCAGGGTGAAACAGATTGAGAAACACATAGATAGAAATGAATTGTAAAAACAAATAACATAACCAAATGGCATAAACAAATGACATGAAATGGAAAACAACTAAAACTAAAACTATCGGTAAGTTGTTCCTCCCATCTTGATATTTGCAGTGTCCTCACTACACTGGGTACCTACTAAGATGAACCAAAGTGAAGGGTCAGTGCCCTCATGTCTAGCTGGAAAATGTTGGCTCAGAATGTGATCATCATTGGGAATGGGAGTATAGGTCGGATCCTGTGGTGGTGGAGGCCATGGTGGAGGCATGGAATAGTGGCCCTAAGAGATGTGCCACGTATTTATCCTTTGTAGAATGATGTGCATATCGGACTACAGCTGGCTCAGCTAGTCTAGGTGGGAATCCTGTCATGAAAATATTGTTGGACATACCCATAAAGATATTGGGCATACCCATAAATATATTGCACGTCTGGCATATCCCAGCCATACTCTATTTGTGTACCAGTAGAACGAGGGTGAGGTGGTGTCGTAGCCGCATTAGAAGCCTACGGTTGGTCTCTGGAGTCATTCCCATCATCAAAAATGAATTTCTAGTTGTCTTTGTTTGTCAAGGTAACCCCATTTAGATCAGGGAATTCAATGAACTCTACATGAACAAAAAAGTATTGTCTAAATTTGTTATCATCAGAGTTATCCCTAACAATCAATCCTAAGGAGGAGGTCAATTTTATTCCTCATGGGTCCAACTCCCAATCCTACCAATTCAATATTAACTTTGCAGACAATGTGGGTTATTAGTCCTTCAACCATAATGTCACCAGATTTCTTTCCTCTAATCTCAAAAAAATGATAGAGGATATAATAACCTACATTAATCTTGAAATCATGTAGCATTACCCACAAGAAGAATAAATCTCACTTTCCACAAATGCCCTATGTTTCTTTCCTTACAAAGACACAAGTACCAAGGATTATGTGAATATAACGAAAGGTAGGGTTGTGGATATGTGTTTCTCTAAAGGCTTTGGCCTCATGAATGTCATCCTCAGTGATTTCTCACCAAAAATCATCATTGTCAAATTGAGGTGGGTATGACATTGCCCCTCCATAATGGCATTGAAAAGCATCACATAATTCACTGAAGGTAATCTTATAATTCTGCCCAAGAAATCTAAAGGTAATAATGCCAAAGGGCTCATGTGACCTTTTTGGGTCATTTTTAGGATGCAAAGTAGTTAAGAATTCATAAGTGAGTCTTGGATAGGTACGTCTTATAGTGCAACAATAATACTTGAGCCCTAGTTCTTCTAGCAGTCCCAAGACTTCATCCTTGACCCCAGCACCTCCAATGTCTCTTCACAAACAAAACGTGTAGGTAAGATCCTACATGTGATCATTGTTTGGTATGTTTTTTCTTCTTTCTTGGTGACATTGAACTGAGCTAAAGAGATGTATGTTGAGGTGGAGGAAGACCTTTATCCCCCGTAGTGCTTTGTTTTTTGCTTGGTGGGATCCATGATGATTGAAATGTAGTTGTTGGATGGAAGGACATGGTGTGTATGATGTGATTTGTCTAAGGCTCAGGTAGAGGTTGACTCTAGCATCATTGTGTGTATGGTGTGCGCATGCAGTGTCTTCTACTTCGATTTTGGGAGCAATAAATTAAGATGGTAAATAAGTGGATCTGACAACTCGGGCTAGCGATGGTAATCATTGGGTGGCGGTGAGCTTGGAGGTTTGCTTGAACACTACGTGACATAGATGGCTAGAGATCTAGTTAATTTTGCATATATGAGCATAGGGTGAGCTTCAACGGTGGTGGTGGTGATGGATCTAGTATTGCTTGTGTGATGAAAAGGTAGGCCTAACATAATGGACTTCAGAAATAGCGGCGAAGAAGGTGTACGATGTTGCAGATCTGGAATTGAAACCGTGGTAGTGAAGGATGGCATATGTGTGGACACATTTGGGATATTCAACACATAGTGTGAGTGCTAGGGTAAAGTGGTGAGAATGAAGTTGAAATTGGGTTAAAAACCCTATCTCAGTTGGTCGAACACATTTTGTTTAAGTAGACACACAACGTGCCCACAAGTTCAATAAGTTTCCTCATCCATTTTTATTTTTGATCTGCCTGATGACGACACATTGTGTCTTAATTAGGACACACCATATTTTCTCCCAAAAAACTATCAAAGATATAATTGCTAGTGTGCACACCATGTGCATATTAAACACATGATGTGTGGGTTTCTAGTACAAGAGTTGCATCCTTCTCTCGAGTTGTACATGTTGTGTGGTTTGGAGCACACATTGTGTATTCTTCCATAAAGATATCAGAAGCAAATGACTTTGTGGGCACACCATGTGCTCAAGTAACACACGACGTGGGTGTTTTTAGTGGGACATTATACCTGGAAAATCTTAATGTGGCACGTCATGTGGATGTAGGGACACATTGTATTTTCTTGAGTGTTTACTCAACTTCTATTTGTCTCATGAGACACACCGTGTGAAAAGATGAACACACCATATCCTACTGAATTTTCATGGAAATTTGACGTTTTACTTGTTTTTCTTCTTCACCTACATTGATAATGGTGGGGTGATATGAGGATCTAAATTATTACATTCATCCATGGCATACTTATTTATAAGAAGGAAAATGTTCTTGAGCAAATACATTAAATGAAATCTATCCTAAATGTGGGGCCAACTCCCACAAGGTCCTCTATTTAGAGTCCAGAGTAAGTCTTGAGTCTGTAACATCAAGCATTTGAGAGGGAGCAGGAGACTCCTTGTTATACTTTCTCTTCTTCGGTGTGGAGTTTGCAACATTGTTCGTTAACCTTAAATGTTGATTGTTTTCCTTATAGTTCCACATATCCATATGGATAAACTTTCAACACTAAGAATGGTACAAACCATTTTGAACATAGCTTCCCAAGAAAGAGTTTTAGCTTGGAGTTGATCATCAACCACTTGGTCTCCTTCTTTGAAATCTTTATTCTGAATCCTCTTACAATGCCATCTTATTGTCTTTTCCTTATAAATTCTGGCATTTGTATGCATCTAATCTGAGCTCTTCTAGTTCTTGGAGTTGTAGAAGCTTGCTTTATTTAGGTCATAGTTGAGAAACTCGATAGCCCAAAGCACTCTATGATCAAGTTCTATAGGTAACTGACAAGACTTCCCATAGATCGGCCTAAATAGAGTTGATCCAATTTGTGGCTTGTAAGTTGTCCTATAGGCCCACAATGCTTTATCTAATTTTATTCCCAATTTTTCCTTGAGTTGGAGATGATTTTCTCTAATATTGCTTTCAATTGCCTATTGGAAATCTCAACTTGCCCTCAAGTTTTTGGATGGTAAGGAGTTTAAATTTTGTGTTTGACTTCATATTTTCTAAATAAGTTATTGAAGTTTGTTTCATTGAAGCCATTGCCTCCATCAGATATGACTACCCTTGGAATGCCAAATCTAGGAAAAATAATCTTTTGAAACAACGTAATCGCTAATTTTGCGTCAGGATCTTGTTGTATCCACCTATTTTGATACATAGTCACAAGCAGCTAGAATGAACTTGTAGCTGCATGAAGAGGGAAAAGGGCCCATGTAGTCTAGGCCCCATACATCAAAAACTTCAATCTCTATAATTGAGTTCAATGCCATCTCATCATTCTTTGAAATTCCTCCTGATCGTTGGTATCTATCACATGCTTTAACAAATGTGTGCACATCTCAAAATAGAGCTGGCTAGTAGAAATCTGCTTGTAGAATCTTAGTTCATGTCTTGTCTCCCCAAAAATGTCCTCCATAATTAGAGGAGTGACATTCTAAAATCACACTCAAAGTCTCTTCATCTAGAATGCATCTCTGGATCAGCCCATCTGCACATTGTTTAAACAAAATTGGATCATCGCAATAGTAAAATTTGATGTCTTGAAGGAACTTTCGTTTCTTTTGATAAGTAAGATATCGAGGAAGGCATCTGGTGGCTAGATAATTTGAAAAAATAAGCAAACCAGGGTATCACAAGTGAGTTCACTGCATAGAGCTTCTCAATAAGCATATCATCATCAATAGGAATATTGTCATCGGTGTAGGTGTTGAGACATGAGAGATGATAAACTACATTATTTTTTGTTCCTTACTTGTCTTTAATATCCAAATCAAAATCTTGTAGAATCAATATCAACAGATCATATGAGGTTTGTCACCTTTCTTTTTCATGAGATATCTGATTGTCACATGATCTGTATAGAAAATGACTTTGGACCCCACAAGATATTTTTTGAACTTATCAAAAGAATAGACTATTTCAAGTATCTTCTTTTCTGTTGTGGCATAGTTAATTTAGGCATCATATAAGGTTTTTCACACATAATGAATGGCATGAAGCTTGTTGTCTTGCCTATCCTAGAATTTCCCCTATGACAGAATCACTAGTATCACATATGATCTCAAATGGAGCGCTCCAGTCTGGTGGTTGAATGATAGGGGCTGAAATGAGAGCATCTTTCAATTTTTGGAAGGTTGTATGGAATTCTTCATTGAATATGAATTCAATATCCTTTCCCAATAGAGAACATAGTGTATTTTCAATCTTTGAAAAGTCTTTTATGAACCTTCTATAAAACTCTCTATGTCCTAAGAAACTTAGAACTTCTTTCACCGTGGTTGATGTTTACATTTTCCCAATGGCTTCTACCTTCATTTTGTCTGCCTCAATTCTTTTGTTTGATATGACATGACCGAGTAAAACCCCCGATTGTACCATGAAGTGGCACTTCTCTAAGTTGAGAAGAAGGTTGCCTTGTTTAAAGCACTACAAAACTTTTTTTAGATTTAATAAGAAATCATCACAGGAATTACCATATACATTGAAATCATTATAAATATTTCCATGATCTTTTCTATGAAATCAGAAAAAATTGTCATCATGCATCTTTGGAAAGTAGTGGGTGCATTACATAGTCTGAAAGGCATTCTCCTACAGGCATACATTTGATAAGTGCATGTGAAGGTAGTTTTCTCTTGTACCGGTCAGTAAATAGGAATTTGGAAAAATCTGGAGTACCCATTGATGAATGCATATTCATCTAATTTTTAGTCACCATTTTTGGCCCAATTTTACACTAAAAGCTCTCATAAACCCCCTGAATCTTCTCATATACAATTTTCCTCAGTTTCAGATGATTATTTAGAGTTTTAATCAAATCCATTCATCTCCATTATAGGATTAAACATCACACTATGTGTACCCAAGATACTTTTGATAATTTGGACCCTATTTTCGATGGGTAGTTCCTTCATTAGAAATCATCCTCATCAGTCTGAGGATTCAATGATGTAGGCCCATTGACCCATAGAAATACCCCCCGGTGCAGGGGTGGGTCTATTCCAGGATATCGTGACCGCGGCCAAGAAGAGAATGTTTTGACCGCGGCCAGGACATCATGTCGATCGACACTCGGCATGATTGGGCCCAGCTCAGCATGGTCAAGATGAGGCCAAGGTAGCTCGACTGCGGCACCCCACCACGACTGTGAACAAGATGACCCCAACGTGACCGCAGCACAACTGCCTTGACCACAAAACACGATCGCGACTGCGGCACCTCAGCACGATCGGGTGCACACCCGGCACGGTCATGCCGAGGGGTACTACGACCTCTACTGAAGGCCACGACCTCTACTGAAGGTTGTGACCATAGAAGCTAAGTCGGTCCTTTCCAGATATGCACCTATAAATAGATGACCCCCTCCTTCATTTGAGGTGTTGCTTCCACTCCATCCATGTCGATAGGCTGTCGCTCTGTGCCCATCGAAGGAAGACGATCTCTGCCACCAAAGACTACATATGTGGTGTCCTTGCTACTCATCCATATCCACTTCATCAAGATCTATCTCCTAGCCATGAAAGTGGTTGTATTTCAAATCTATAGAACCTTCATCCATCAACCATCTACGCTCCATCTCCTATGAGTAAGAGCATGAGAAGAAAAGGAAGAAGGAGAGAGAAGACCATCCTCATCTATCTTGGTGTTTTTCCCCTCCTCGTCTAGATCTACTCTGCCATCATGTAGAATATCATTTCTCCATCAAGCCACGACCATCTTCTTCACCATGACCATGGTGAAATCTTCCCTTTCTTTTGTTCTTTTTGTTTCTATCATGGGGAGAGAATAGTCCATTTTGATAGGGTGTGGGGACTAGCCCTATTGCCCATGCTTACATGTTCATCTTATAACATTCCATGTCTTGTATATAACTTTCCATTTCATTGTTAATCATTTAATGCATACTTTGTGGATTGATCACCTGCCTTTCATTATCTATTTAATTCCTTTGTTGTGAGAACTTCAATACTTAGGATTTGAATATCGATTAACATGGTTGATGCCCGGACGAGAATTTCTAAAGGAATATCTCCACAGTAGTAAGTGTGTGATCTGTGGGTAACGATACATAGAGCCTACGAAGATGCTTACGCAAACTATGTTTCCTAATGGATGGTTTGCTACTTTGTGTGGATAGTTGTATCTTGCTTGGATGTGTTTTGTATGTTTTTGCATGTGTAGTGGTGGTGAAACCCGATTCCACCCTAGTGATTCCCATCATTAAACTAAACTCAGCTTTAATCCCACTCTTTAGCTTTCCTTGAAATTAGTTTAACTAAACCCAAATCAATTCTTATTCTAAATATTAGTCTTAGTTGATCCAAATTCAACTAGTAAGATTCTTAAAAAATTTATCGCTTGGGATTCGATCCTTAATTATACTGCGATAAGATCCATCCACTTGCGGGAGGTACTATTGCACAAGGTTTTGGTAAGAACTTAGGGATTTTAGCCCTCGTTGGATTTGTTAGTGCGGTAAAAGCCACGTCACCCATCTAAACAACAAAAGTAAGAATGATTTGCAAGTCTTTCCAACATGAGGTCAATGAAAGGGAAAGGGAAATGGTCCTTTGTAGTAGCCTTATTTAACCTCCTATAGTCAATATGCATGCACCACTAGGTGACCACACGTGTTTGAATAAATTCATTATTATCCCCTTTTATTATATTTGTTCCTCCCTTTTTACCTACAATGTGTATGGCACTTACCTAAGGGATATCACTAATAGGATAAAACTTTCCAGAATATTTTAACTCAAAGATGTCTTTCTTTACCACTTCCATCATGATTTAGCATCATCTTCCAAAGAAACGTGGTGCATGCAAATAGAATGATTAATTCCTTTCAAACCAACAATGGAATAATTTGTCACATCTTTTTAAAGAATAAGCTTTTTCAACAATTTTTCCTCTTGGTCTTGGGTTAGTTCAATCTTCTTGGTGGTTCTATGCATGGTTTAGCATCTTCTTCCAAAGCAATGTGGTGCATGCAAATAGAATGATCAATTCCTTTCAAACCAACAATGGAATAATCTATCACATCTTTTTAAAGACTAAGCTCTTTCAACAATTTTTTCCTCTTGGTCTTGGGTTAGTTCATAATTTCTTATGATAGGAGAAGTGACGTTTGGGTCTAAGAGAGCATACCTCAACCCCAGTGGAAGGGGTTTAAGTTCTACCTTTTTTCCCTGGTGTGGTAGTGTTGCTTGCCTCCTTATTTGTTAATGTTTACTTAGAATATGATCTTAATGTATCTTCATAATTTTCTTCACTAAGAATGGGTAGCATGTCTTCTTCACCTTCAAGATCATCAAAAACTTTTTCAAGGGAATTCTTGTCCTCCTCTAGCAAGGTATCAATGCTATCAATAAAGTAAAGATATTCCTTTGTGCTTGGTGCTTTCATAGCATCATAAAAAGAAAGTAGTAGTGCTTCATCCCCTACTCTAAAAGTAAGCTCCCATTCCCTCACATCTACAATACAACCAGCAATCTTGAGAAATGGTCTCCCATATAGAATGGGATTTTTTAGATCTTCATGCATGTCTAGGACTAAAAAATCATAGGGAATCTAAAACTTTTTTATCTGTACAGGGATGTCTTCAAAAACCCTCTTAGATATTTGATAGATAAACCAGCCAATTGTATTGATATTGAGGTGGGTTTCAAGTCTTTAAAATCTGGATTTTGCTATAGAGAGTGGAATAAGACTCTACTAGCACTAAGATTTACTAGTCCATTGTCAAAAGTCGAATCTCCAATTTTACAAGGGAGGCTGAATGCACTGAGGTCATCAAGTTTCTTTGGCAATTAGTTCTGAATGATAGAGTTGATTCTTTCATAAAGCATTATTATTTTAGCTTGATCATGCCTCCTTTTCTTTGTGAGAATATCTTTCAGGAACTAAGCATAAGAAGACATTTTAGCAATAAATCCAACTAATGGAAGGTTTACATAGAGCTTGTTCAGGTTGTCAATAAACTTGTTGAATTTGACATCGGCCTTTTTGTTGGCAAACCTATGAGGAAAGGGGCATTAGGTTTGCTAGAAGAATCACCTTGTTGAGAATTTCCAATAGGCTTCTTCCTTTGGTTTTCAACTTTCTCTTCTAAATTTGTGGCAACAACCTCATCAGATTTCCTCTTTGAAGGTGATGAGGATCCTCCAATCACAACTCCACTCCTCAACATCACATATTTGCAAGTCTCACTTGGATTCATCTTTGATTTGCTGAGAAAGGAATTGGAAGGTGCTTTTTTATTAGCAAGGGCTTCTTGTGCAATTTGGCTCTCCAACATTCTTGTGTGAGTGATAATGCCATCAACTTTGGAAATAAGTTGTTGAATGGCATCCTTCATGAGTTGTACATGTTGGTGGGACTCATCATTTTGCTTCATTTGAGATGAACCAAACCTTTTAAAAGAGATTCTAAGTTGGACTTCGGTTGTTGTTGTTTATTGAAATTTTTTTAGCATTATTGTTGAAGCCCAGTGGATTGTTTTCCAATGGTGGTCTAATCCCCACATGTAATGGTTGTGAAGTTTGAGGTTGTTGAGGATTTGGAGAATTGTTGTTGCGGTATGATTAATTTGGATGGTTGCGCCAACACGGATTGTAGGTGTTGGAATATGGTTCTAAGGTTGCTTTATTTAGTAGTTTCCTATTGCATTGCATTATTCTATAGTCTCCTCTGAAGAAATAAAAGAAGATTAGCTTGAAGTGGCTATCGGTCCCTAGGCCTCATTGCATCACAAATAAGATTCACTAGCTAAACCAATTGAGTGCTCAACCTCTCAAACTTTTGTGTAAGAGCATCTAACTTGGATGCAATAAAACAATGACATCAATAGAATGTATGCCAACTTGCTTTCTGGAAGAAAAAGAGGATGAGTGTGGCTGGTTGTTCCTCTCGGTACTCCATTAGGAATGGATAATTGCCATGTCTTCAATAATTACATATGGATCCCTATAGGATTTATTCATCAAATATCGATTAGATGTAACATCTATTGACATCCTTGTGCTATAATACAGTCCATTGCAGAAAGTCTAAAGGAGTAGCCAGTTGCTACGGCCATAATGAGGGCAAAGATGTTGGAAGTCTTTGAATCTATCCTATGTGTCATAGAGGGTCTCTCCATCTCCTTGAGAGAAATTGGTGAGTTGATTTCTCAGTTGAGCAGTCTTCCTTGGCAAAAAATATTTATCTAGAACAGCTTTCAGCATCTCTTCATAGTTGTTTATAAAATTCCTTGGCAATGAAGAGGCCCACACCTTGGCTCTATCCCTCAAATAAAGTGGGAACAAAAGTAGGTGTATACCGTCAAGAGAAATTCCATTAATATTGAAAGTGTTTAGGTACTACAAGAATTCAACTACATGAATATTAGGGTCCTCCATGGGAGTCCCTCCAAAGTGGTTCTGATGGACATTGGTAGAAAAGTTGTTTTCCTTGATCTATGGGCTTTGATAGCCCCATTAATGTTTATAGTAGAAGAAATAGCAAAATCCTTAAGAGGAAGGCCATCTTCCATGGTTGGTTCTTGGTGGTCTGGTAAATATGGTGGTGAATATGAAGGTGAACTCTCCATGATTGAAGATCTTTCACTCCTCCTTGATCGCTTGTGACTATTGAATGTATACTTGATCTCTGGGTCTAGGAATATAGATGGTTGAAGACCTCATTTCGAACATTGCATACAGTCCAGCAAGTTCACAATTAGGTGAGAAACACTTAGTATACAATGGTAAATATGATATATGATAACAATTATGATGGAATGATGGGATGTGGGTGTGATCAAGTCTCCCTTACTGATGAACATGTATTACTCTAACAAAAACATTGATGCTCCCTGGCAATGATACCAAAAACTTATTAGTTGTGTGTGCAAGTCTTAAATTTGTAAACTTGAACACCACCCCACAAGTATATGGGAGTGTGTAGTATTATCAAGGTCATCCAGGGAGTAGAGTATTGTTAGGTGTAAGAGTATCAAACGTCAACAATCTATATCAATTTCAAAAGTTGATTTGGTTTTACACTAGTAAACTAAGTAAACTAGACAATTTAACTAGAATAGAAAACACTTGTATTAACGATTGAATTGTATTGAGGGTTCTTGAGGATAGGGTTTTACAACCACATCATAACATGAAGAACAACAAAGATCAAGGATACTATATATAACACAAGGGAGATATGTATCCCAAACCCACCTCTCGGTAGTATAGAACAAACTTGACTTTGTATACCACTCCCATGGTTATACTTGGATTCAGACTACAAAATTTTGTTCCCCAACACATCCCAATCACTCTCATGGTCAAGGTAGTGCATCTAAGGTACATCTCCTTACTACTATGCATATCTTCCCAGATCATACAAAGAGAAGAAATCATAGATATAAAGTGGTCAGCAAAGCATGTAAGAAGAAACCATCATCAATGAACCTTAGAATAGTGATACAACTAGCATTATAAATGAAATTCATGTTCAACATTGTTATAACATGGTAGTTACTCCCCTATTCCCAAGAAATGAACGTCTACTCGCTCATGATGGTGACAAATTTTGAAGCTAAACATGAATGGAGAAGAAAAGAGCAAGGAAAATTCAAGGAAAGAGGAAGAACAAGGCAGAATTCTGACTTGAAGACAAAATTCTTCTCTTGTTGGTGCTTCTACCTTCTATCCTAAGTGACTGGAATGGAGTGAAGAGGCTTCTCCTATAGTCCGTGAAGAAGAATATGAAGTAGAAAAGAGGTCCTCTCTTGAGTAGCCACCTCTTCTTCTACAAAATCTCCTCTCTTCTCCACTACTCCTTTCTCTTGTTGAAAGTACTTTAAATGATGAGAGATAACTATCCCATATTTCTTCTCTCATATTTAAAAATGAGGGATGTTTGCTTTGGAAAACTATATAAACTGACTGTGACATGTCATGTCTGAGAAGACTCACACTATGTCTCCTTGAGTAATAGACTTTGAAACTACTTTTGCTCAAAGGATGCACAATGTATCGTCTGAGAGACATTTCATGTTGCTAAGAGTCAGTTAGGATCTGGGCAGATCTAGTTTAATTGAACATGACGTGTACTAATAAACACACGACGTGTCTTTTGGAAAAACTTTGGCAAGATCTTTTGACTGATTGGGTACTCTATATCATCTGAGGGACACCTCATGTTGTTGCTCAGTAGGGGGAGAAATCCATATGTAAATTCACACCCTATGTGCTAAAACACACATGTCGTGTTCCCTTCAGAAACTTCAAGGAATTTCCTGTGATATTTGTAGTCTTCTAGGGAATCGAACTAAGGTTGGATTTTGGTCAGATCATCATTTCCTCATCATAATCATGTACATGTGATCACAAACCTTAAACAAGTCAAACAAATAAAAAAGTGAGGAATATAGCATGATTGTGAATGGAATTATGATTAAAGAGAGTGAGTTGTGCACCCAAAAATGGTTCAAAAAGTGATATTAGTTATGCACATCATAACCTTTCATGATTAAGTCATTTGTAGTGGTCCAAGATGTTGTGGGCCAACAATATAGTTTCCATTTGGCAATTTGGGGATGTGTATATTATGCGCCATAGAATCTTATGCCCAATCTCTTTTGTCTTCATATAATATGTAACATATATGCATGCAGTATCGTCTAGTAACCCCCAAGCCTTGATCAACGTGAATATGCATTTCCCATAACTGATGGGAGAAAATCGCAGGGATATATTGGAGATGATGTTGTCATCTTCTTTATGGTGGCACATAGTTGATGGAAGCCACATACAATAGCTCAAACTTGAGTTAGAGGTTTCTTTCTTATATGCAAGCTATGGTGGAACTCAAGCAATCATCATGGGCTATAAAAATGGCATGCCCCAATTGATACTTGCATATGGTGGCACTCAAGCTATCATCTTGGATTGTAATGATGGCATGCCTGAGTTGATACTTGCATTTTTGACACAGTGATGAGGAAATCACTTGATTCTGGTGAGTCCATGTCCAACCCAAAAGAAGGTTAAAGAAAGGACTCGATTCCATGACCACAAACAAAACCAAGAAAGTTTTGTGGTGTGATTTGTAGGTCAAGGGAAATCTCACCTAATGTGTCTTTTGATGCACTATCAAAGGATGTTGTGATCTTGAGTGTTGATTGTAGGTTTGAGGGATCCCTTCCTAGACTAATAAGTGTCTTGAGAGGACATATGTTGAGGCATCCCCCAATGTTGATGAAGCTAGAAGGAATCTTGATACTTCTATAGATAGCATTGACTAATAGGGTTATGTTGTAGTTCCCTATTTTGAGTATCGCATATTCAAAAAAAAGATTAGGTGTGGATTTGTAATTGACCTGATTGTAGCTACAATCACTTCTGGTCTCACATCTTTGGAGACAAAGGCTTCTTTGAGTTTCTTCATTACAACCTATCTATGTATGATAGAACTTTGCATTATCTAAACTAGTTACATCTCCCCTTTTGGTACATCGACAAATTGAATGATATCTGATCCTCAGGATTGGTCTCTTTATAGATCTCTGGATTAGGAGGCACTTTATTGTTGTTGATAATAGGGATGATAACTTTCATTATGTTCTCCTCAAAGGTATCTATTGGGACTCCTTCAAGTGTGGTTATCTTTTTCCCTCTGTAAAGGGATGAAGGAACCTCTATTGAGGTGGTCTGAGCCACCATCTGCATTCTCATTGACTTAGGTCATTAAAGCTGAATTGTCATAGTAGGGGTGGCTAGAGTAACCATGGTAGGCCAAGTAAACACGATCTATTAACTTTGAACTCAGACAGATACTTGAGGACCTTTACTGGGCAAATATTTTTCCCTGGGAGTGTCATGGTATGTTGAATTTGTAGACTTTTACTACTTATGGGGATCATTGGTTTTTCTCTTAGATTGTAGAGATAACATGAGCATTTAGGACCAATTCTTGAGACTTTAAAGGGGACAATTGTCCTGGGAACTAGATCTTCATATGATGATGTGACTGACACAATGTCAGAAGATGACAAAATTTCTTCATGTTTGACTGTATTGAGCTCATAGGATTTGATTCGGTATTGCAAAGCATGCTTAAGTGCAATGCATGAGTCTGTCTTGTTCCCATGGCTCAATGAAAGGCACAAAATCAATTAGCATTATAAACCCTAGGCAAGGGATTTGGCATCTCCTTTATGGTAGAAAATTTTAGCAAATATTTGATGGTAGGGAGGATAGATCTAATTAAGTCTCCCAAATGTGTGAGCTTCCTCTTTGACTTGGCAAGATCTTCTCTTATAGGAGTCATTTATGGTGGTTCCTTTTGTGGTGGTCGGGAGGTGCCATCACGCGAATTAATTGCCACGTGTTGTTGTACAGGTGGTTGGAATGGTGGTGGTGCATACTTATAAAAATGATTTGGTTGGAACTGATATTGTAACACTACCTATCGAGGTGGGAAGTATTAGGTTTTAGGTGGCGTCAATTGAGATATTTGTTTCTATGGTGTCATAGTGTTAGTAGCTTATAGTGGGTGCGCTTGAACTGGAACAATTTGTACAACTAGTTTTTATCGCTTGATGTTGCCAACTAGAATTCATATGGCTCCTCTTATTGAATAACTTCCTTATACTTCATCCATTTTGACTTTTGGTTGGTTGTTGTGTATATCAATGAGACCTATTATTTTGTAGACCCCTCTTTTGATTGAATTCTCAATCTAGGTGAAGTATCCCTTATCATCATATCAATGGCTCATGTGTCTATAGGATTGAACTCTCGTTGGGAGGCCTACTCTAGCCATCGTCTGATGAACTTGGAAATACTTTCCTCCACCTTCTATTGCAGTGCTTCAAGGTCCTCTTTAGTTGGGACCTAATATAGCTTCTAGGTGTTGATTGAGGAACGTTGTGGCCAATTCATATGAAGTGGTGATTGTTGTGAGGTCTTTCTTGTTGAACCATGCTAAGTCTGGGCTTGTCCTATTATGGTTAGAGCAAAGCAAAGAATCAATACATTGTCGTCATCTTATACCTCCACCATGCCTAACCAATATGACTCAATATGTAATAGTGGATTTCACTTCCCATAATATTTGTGAAACTTCGACAGGCTAACATTATCAAGTAACTTTGTATCTAGGATGTGATAAAAAATCACCAAAGGTCTTTCCATTATTCTTTTTCCCTTCCAATTATTTGAGCTTATGTGGAATCTTGAGCATGAGGGGATTTGTGGAAGTGGGATTTGGGATAGTATCTTCTTGGTGAGATGCTACCACGGGTACTACATGTGGTTTGATTGTCATTAGTGGCACTATATGTACCAATCATTGGAACCCATATGGACCTCCCATGTACTAATTGTACTAGGGGGCGGTGGTGGGTAAAATGAATGCAAACTAGGGAATGACCCCCTGTTGTTCATGTACTATGTCTGAACCCTTGTGACGGTGTTGAACTTTTTTGAAACTTTAGAATTCTCTCCCGTAATTTATTCCTTCTTCTTCACCTTGGATTTTCCATCGGGGGGCAGGATGGATGTCATTTCCTCTACAATCATTATGATTGCCCCGACATTCATGTACACTAGATATTGGTTGGCCCTAGCAGGAAAGGCCATTATTGTTGTAGATAGGGGTTACATATGTTGTATAGGAATAAGTGTGTAGGTGAATGGGCATACTAAACTCCATGTATAGTGAATTTTGAATGATGTGGATCGTCCATGTAATCAAGGACATATGAGTGAATGAATGTATTGCTCGCAAATTGTTCCAACACACTCCATGGCAAAACTTGTCGGGAGGTGGAAGCTTTTCAGTACAGTAGTAGGTAAATAGACAAGGGGAACATGACATGATTTTGGGGTTTGGAGGAGAGGCAACAAGCACTACGGGTGAAGCAGATAGCTTTCATTATGGAGGGGTCCATAAGGAACCGAAGGAGAGCAGTTAACTTGAGATTTGAGGCCAAAAAGTTGTGGTATAACAGTGGGCTTTAGGTCAAGGAAAGGTGAAAGCAGACCAAGGATGACATCTCCTTTGACGCTACCCTCACACAATTGCTCATTTCAACCATCCTAATTGATTATTTGAAGGACCAAATGAAGTACATACTCTTGTGAGTTCCTATTATGCCATGAATTTTCAAGTTAGCAAGGTTTAGTTCAAAATATGTGAATATTTTGTGTATCATGACATCCTTCTACACATTATATATCATGCAAAAAATAAAATGACTTTCCCCTTCATTTAGGAGAGTTGAAAAGGATATTCCATGGTAATTTCTCCTGGGACGAAGGATACCTATAATGGAGCTTTAAGTCAGATTTAGATAGTTGTACCCACCCTAGCTTGGGAAACATAGATGGGTTTATGAATTTTGATATGAGATGTACTTTACAATATCATGTCTAGGTGGATCAAAAGAGTTGGATGATGGGAAATGTTGGATGATAAATTTTCTTGTGTATCTAGAGAGGTGTGGTGTTCCTCAGATGATGCTTCGTAAGAGGATCATTCAAGAAAAGATGGGGACACTAGGGTTGTGTGGCTAATTAAGAGTAAGGTAGCCTATTCAAGACCAGTGATTGTTCTCAATTAAATAATTTCTTTACTAAAGCACCATCATCCAAAGGTTTTCCCCAACTTTTCTAGATCCCTTGACAGCATCCTCAATGTCATATCTTTTACCAAATTTGATGAAGTTCTCTTGGGGGCCTCCCTCCTTGGAATGCGACAAGAGGCCAAAAAGGAGGGAACCTGAACTGTTCTTCAAAATAGTGAGGATGTCTAAATTGGGTCGTGTCTAGTCTTAGGTCATAGTGAGAGACCATATATGTGTGAGGTTGAAAGAGATGTGATGGTCTAGTATTTGGTCATAGTTTAGGACTGTAAGTCATGGCGATCCATGTGTTGACAAGTGACATCTCATTCATATTTGAAAAACCATCTGCCTTGATGAAATTTTAAAGCAAGTTGTTGCTTTGATTTGAAAAAGTTTGTTTGATCTTTGAAACAGTGTTCCACTTTTTTAAAAAGATTGTCAACCTTTTTAAATATCATTGCTTGATTTTGAAAATATTGTTAATCTTTAAAAGTTTGATCCATTTTGAAAAAAGATTGGTAACCATTTGAAACTAGTTGATTCGATTTAAAAAAGATAATTAATCTCCAAAAGTTGTTCCATTTTGAAAAATATTTTCAACCTTTTGAAAAAATAAATATTGTCAACCTTTTGAAAAAATATTTGGTTTACAAATACTGTTAATATTTGAAAGATTGGTCCATTTTGAAAAGGATTCTTAACCTTTAAAATTTGTTGATTTGATTTATGAGTGATATTAATCTTTGAAATATTGTTCCATTTTTAGAAATATTGTTTACCTTTTGAAAAATGTAGATTTTATTTGGAAATTAATCTTTGAAAGATAGTCCCATTTGGAAAAGATAGTTAATTGAAAATTGTTGAATTAATTTAAGAAATATTATTAATCTTTGAAAGATTGTCAATTGAGGATTTTGTTGGGGATTATTGATTTTGAGATTGTTTAGTTTATATCATAGACATATACATCATGATCTTAGTATGACATGCCCAATCAATGTGACAATCTTAAAATCATAAGGCAAGAAACAATCTAGAGATTTAGAGCTCAAGTGCCAATTGTAAGGCACACATATAGAAGAATCGACATTTCCCTTTTTTGGCTCATGAGCCTGAATTTAATATATGTCCTCACTCAAGCATGACATGCATTGGAAGGGTTGGTCCTTAACTTCCCTATGACATGGCTTCACTCATCACGAGAGTAACCTAATTTCATCATACATGGGTATTGTTCCCAATATATCTTGTGATTACAATGGTCTTAATTAGTCATGAGAAAAGGACAAATAAAGAAAGTGGGAAACCCAATGTGGATGAGAAATCCCTTCCCCGAATCATATCAATCATGTAGACATATAGAAAAAAAAAATTGCTCATAATGAAAGGATTCTCTTATCCTTTCGTCCTTTTTATAGATTTTCTATGAATTCTTTTTTTTTTGAATTTTTGTTTTAAAGGAAAAGATAAGAAATGAACTCGAAATCCTAAAAAGGGAAGTGGACCCAAAACCCTAAAAAGAGAAGCAGATCCAAAACCTTGAGAAAACAAAAGGAAACAATGTGAAAAGAAGAAATAAAACAAAAGGAAAAGAAAAAATGAGCAAAAACTAGATTGAATAGGGGAAACAGAGATAGAGGAGATATATGTGTGTTTGAGGGAGGATGCATCCCTCTGATCCACAGTAGTGGGTTCCATGTAATGTTGAGATCTATCGCTCTAACCATGATTCCAAGTCGACTTGACAATCCAAAATCAAAGGACATAACAAAAGAATCAAAAAGAAAAGAAAAGATACATTCAAATTTTTCAAGAACACTCTAAAGAAAAATTGGATAAAACTAATGAAAAGTGTAGATTTTGAATGATATTAAATAAAATAATGAAGAAAGATGATGAAATATTAATTAAAGATTAGTCTTTATTATTTGTCAAAAAAGATATAGATTTATGTGAGGATAAAGGCAACTGAATATCCTACGGAGAAAAGGAATGCCTTATTCAACATAACCAATTGGGAACTTTATGAGAAACGGATTATAAAAGGAAAAGTTAGAGAGAAAGTTGCACTTAAGTTAAAATAAGAGCACTTCTTGAATGATAACCCTCAAACTACATAAAAATGAGCGAAAATGGATGGACAAAATAGGTGAAATAATTTCAGAAAAAAATGGAAAACAAAATGAACTTTGTCATTAACTAGAGAATTAACATTCACATGAACTTCCATTGAGTTATAAAAAATGGGGTGTCAATAGTGTCATAATAGGAGGATCCACCATTGGTATCCCGTACTTGGGGTCATGAGGTGTTTCAAATCCTAATTGGTTATCCAAAATGGAGTAATATCCAGACATATTGATGTGTTTGTACAAGGCAAGGGCATAATGTGTAATCAACCTATGGGGGAGGTAAAAAAACCTAGGGTAGATAAGATTTACATAGTTAGATGAATTGACATCCTTCGCGTTGAAACCATACTTGTAAGGAGTGGGACTTGATAGGGTAAACACGGCCTTAATTGAACAGCAAGAGGCATACTCACTGTAAACAACATCATTATATTTTGAAAATGGGCAAAATTCAATTTATTCAATTAGTATGTTCATAACATAACAAGTTTAGTAGTAGAAAAAATATATGACTATTATATTTCTCAAGCTATATATAGTTCTACACCACATGGGGTGTATAAAAGGAAAAAATTAGCTAAACTATTTGATAAAGAGTCGCATACAACAACCATTCTACTTCAACCTATCTTCAAGGTCCCAGTCCTTTTAAGTAAGCTAAGGTTTGAGTTTGGCACCACAAAAGTATTCACGACCTAAGGGGTCGGGAACACCCCCCCATAAGAGTAGGACATATGGAAATGTAATCAGTGGAAATCCAATATGCACATAAAATATGGATTTGATAATATATGATTAAAGGATGTCAAAGCTAAGTATGAATGTTCATAATGAAGAGGGAGTTGATATATACAATTAGATTGTAAAATGGTTTTATATAGTAAGATCCAAATTTTAATGAAGAAACAATAAAGTGAAATGATTAATACTTGCCCTACAACATAACATAGAGAACAATAATAGAATCAATCCAATTATTTTAATTGCATGTAGATTATATAGCATACTATAATCATCAAAAAGTAGGGTCAGGACACTTACACATTATGTGACTGGGAAGGAGGTAATAGCACATGCAATCCTCTGAGTAATTTTATATAGTTTAGGTGAGATTCATGGAGCTAAGTAAGATAACCAATCGTCCATGTTCATGAAAAGTCATACAATGGGATCCAACCCCATAATGCAGCATGACATACATAACAATGGACTAATGAATCAAACATGCATTAAATGTGGAAAAAATATAAGTTTGGTCCAATTATATCATCAATATAAGGTTTACATTATAAAATGGAGCAAAGAAATGAAATAATATAATTTGGTGCAAATCAAATTAATATAGGCATGATAAGTAAAATTAAGGATTCCAAGTTGAACTTATAAATTATTTTGATATGAATGTATGTCAAATTTGGTGGAGGATTCTCACTCAATATCAATCTAATAGAACAAAGGTACTTGTAAGGACAAATACATCAAGCATACCAAGAGAGAGGGGAGAGATGTAAAATGTCATTCAAAATGGGGTGTAGCATACCTCAACTATGTGTGTCAACTATTTGTATCACAACCCTAGGTCCAAGTAGGGTATCTTTTACATAATATTACATAAAATACATGAGTCATTAATTAATGATTATATATAAACCCTAAAATTATGTACTATTATATTCATTGAATTTAGGTTATGGATTATATCTAGTTATCTAGAGAATTTTTTTTATTCTATTGATATTTATTTGTGATTTCATACTTAATATATAATTAGTTATGAATTATCTGAGTGAATTGAATTTAGTAACTTATTAAACAAAAATGCATTGTGTATTTACAAATATACCATCACATATGATATAAAATTATATAGCATGACAGAGTCTAATAGTCCATTACAATAAAATTATAATTGTGTGACTAAGATAGAGAACAAATGGCAAAAAGACATATATACCCAAGCCTTGTGAAATGAAAAGTGAAATAGTATGTGGCTCAGACACCACTTGGTTGCACGCCATACCCATATAGGCAGGCATGAAATTAGAATAAGATAATTATAGGGAAAACATATGTGCTTGTCTTCTTTGTTCAACCCTCTGCACATAAATATGAAGAAGGGATCAAAGGAAACACTCAAATTGTTAAATCACTGGGAATCATCATATGCACTTGAACCCCTCAAATTTCACATATCTTTCAGTCCTAGTGACCTAGATCACAGCTTGTGAGGAGGCCAACATCCTCTAAATAGAATTCCTCCATGGAAGATTTGTGGGTGAACAACAGAAACCAAATAGGGACTTCAAACAATCAACAAAAATATTTTAGGATAGTTTGTAAGACCAAAATAAAATAACAGAGCCAAAAATCAAAGAAAATGGCAATTGAACAACTAAGTTTGATATCAAGAATGCAGATCATTTTTAAGAGGATATCCATTTTTTCCAAATTTCTAGGCTTCAAATCGACATAGTGATGTAATGATGTGACTCTAGTATTTTCCAATGACTGTGAGGGATAACAACCTCACCAAAAACTTCTGGAACTGTAGATCATAGAGAAGATTCAAGGGTAAAGGTGTAGTGCAAGCAAACAAGAAGAAGAGGTGGGTAACACTTTCAGGGAGTGTGGTAGAGACTATTATGGGGATCTATATATATGTGAAGGTCAGGGTTTCTAAGAGTCCTGATGGAAATCAAAAGAAGGGAACAGAGAGAGGCCAGAGAAGGTCAGAAAGCTCAAGGCTACCAAACCTAGTTAGATAGGGATTTACTAGAACTGAGGAGATGATAGGAACATAGAGGAGAGGGAATCAGGAAATGAGAAGGAAAGAAGAGGGAGATAATGATGAAGAACCACCAATGTTACCACCACCTATCTTGTGGTCTCCAACCTAAGATAGGATACGATGCGATGACTCTAGGATGGAAATTCAATGGATCCATACAATGTCCACATAAGAAAATCTAGGAAAAGAAATACATACTAATGTGATCGCTCTAACTTAGGAAACATATTACAATTTGATTTATATTATTTCTAATATTTTTTTCAACTTATTTCTATCTTTCCTTTATTAGGCTAGCAAAACAAGTTCAAGTATGTTGAAACTTGGCATACTAACTAGATAGGATCTAAGGAATCTGGTTTTGAAGTTAGACATAAGACTTCCTTCTATGAGTTCTAATTGAATTAGGGTTTAGCATCATTATCTTAATATGTCTTATTCTTTTACATCATTATCACTGGCATTTATATATAAGTTCTATTATCCTCAGATTATTAATATCAAGGTTATTTTATATTATTTTTCATAAAATTTTATTTATTACTTAGTTATTTCATTATCTCCATTAATCATATATTTAATTTAAAAAATAAAATAACTATCTCTACTGGCATGAAGTGTCTAATTATTATTGTTCCGTTATACATAGTAATCACACTTTACCCACATCAAACATGAATTCATATTCATCCAGGTGGATTACTAAATTAATCATATTAAGTAATTATTGTGTATTAATAAATAATGTAGCATGTATGGCATATTATATAGGCTTAATTACATATTAAAATCTGATTAGGTAATTAGATCGATTTCATGTGTACTAATATGTTATGTTATTATAATACCTAATGTCACTTATAAATCATATGTATTAGCAAGCACATAAATGTTGGGGTTAGTTTCTTTCAACATAGGATTTAGGTCAACATGATAACTTTTCATCCAACCCACATCATTCTCATGTACAAAGTTTGGGGTTAGGTTGCATATGTTCAATTAATCATCATGCTAGTATTTATTGATCCAGAACATGGTCACCATCATATGCATCCATATTTGGGGTTTATATTTGAGTTATTCATGATATGTGAAATTTATGTTTATTAGGTTGCAAGCATGTGTGTCAGGGTATATTTTAAACCTTGTTTGGTCAATTCTAAATATCTATGCACACTAACATCTAGTTCATGGGATTAGGGTTTTATAGTTAGGGTATATAGATTTATGTATGTTACAAAGTTTGGAAATACAATCTTTCAAGTATAACAAATGATTCTATCACAAAGTACTTCTAGTTTATGGCACTAAATACAATAAATCATGATGGCATTCAATTATCCAGATCCTAAGTTATTAACTATTTTATAGAGAAAAAGTCATGTAGATCAAGACATGCTAAATATATTAAAAAAATACAACCATATTAGAATGATATAATTTTACATACAATAATCTTGATATATGAACTTATAATTCAACTACAATAAGACCACCTTTTTTACACTAGCCCAGGATGACCAAGAACATATCATGCACTCCTAAAGATGAAGTCCATATAAGACGTTTTGACCTAATAGGATTTTTAAAATAGAATTTAATCTCCATAAACATAAAGAGTACATATCAAACCCACTTTAATTTAATACCAAAGATTACTTGTAAACCAACCTTTACAAATCAAATTGCATACCAAGTCAATAGAAACAAGATAAAAGTATATCTCATAACAAAAGAGTAATAGTCTTCAAACATATGAAATATGTTCAATAATAACATATTCATAATCTAGCATTTAGTGGACATAATAGATATTCATCTTAGGTTCTACGCATCTTATCATTATTTAATTTAACTTCTCTAAAACTACTTGACTTGTACATCACCAAGTATAAGTCACCACACTTGATTCTCATATGAACCACTCACCACCATTATCTTGTGGTTTGGATGACCACTCTAAGATTGCTACAATAGACCTTGGTCCAATAGGGTTGCCTAAAGATGCTATGATGGGCATTCAGCCTCTCTACCATTGGGTCCTCATCTCGAGTACAAGAGATGGGAGAAAATAGAACATGATATCACATATCATAACATTTCTCATGTTTTACAATTTTCATTTCAGCATCGTATATTCCATTATATACATAGACTTTCACAATAGAGAATTAAGGGCCAAAGTCATAATGTGATGCATCCCTAAATCCTAGTGGTCTAGTATTCAAATTCTAGATCCACACTCCATAAATCATTCTCATAATGCTTTGATTACTAGAATGAGATTTGTTTCATTTCCTCAGTATGGACCTCAAGGCGAATTGATGATTTTTAGGTCACTCAAATAGATGGATTCATCATTTCACTTCTTACTTAATCCTATTATCATATATCATTTTTGTATTCTCATGCAACTAGAATGACATAATTCTTATTGGACTTAACAAGGAATACAATTATTAGCCATTGTAACAAGCATCACCAAATAATCTATGATCTACAACATACATGTTTCTTTTTCATTCTCACATTATTTCTAATGAATCATCATCAATGTACTATCACCCTAAAATATAATCTCATTCTTAAGTATTTACTCTAATCCTAGTTTATCAAATATAGATCAATGCATGCAATTTCAATCTCATGACATTTATTATCATTTCATTTCATATCACACTTTTCAGTGAATATTCACATAGACATCAATATTGGCAACAATGTCAGCATATAAACATATTTTGTTACTTATCATGTTGAGACCATGTTTATTATACAATTTGTAATTGTTCCATCTAAATTGCTAAAAAATAGACGAATCTCAATGCATAAACATTCATAGGGCAAGTATACCTCATCTTTTACTATTTATCACCTTGGTTAGCATTACTATTCTACACATATCTTACCTCATTTCAAATCCATTAGAATAGATCATTCTCAAAACACATGAATTCTAGCACATAATTACAATCCAACAACACATTCCTATTAATTAATTTTCATCCTTGAACTTCACCTTTTATTTGAATTCAACTATATCTAAATATCTACATTCTTGTATATTATCTACATCATGCATTGTTATTAATTAATTAATCATATTAGGGTGAGAGATAGGGCTATGTCCTTGCCTCAATTTATCTATATCCTTATATGATTTGTCATATTTACACCATTATTCATTCATTTTTCACTTTATTTCTTACCATTATGTTCTATGTTCTACGTTTACTTTAGAAGCAGAGTATGCTAAAATTACTTGTACTAACATCTCAACTATCATTCTTTCTTAGCTCACCTTGTCTTAACTAAGAAAATCTACATTTATGTGAGGCTTTATCCACACAAACTTAATGATACACCATAAAAGACATATTTAGCATGTAATACATTTATAAGACCATTCACATTCAGACTATGTAATAAAATGTAATCATGATCATAACTTCCCATTTACAACATCATATCCATATCAAGGCTTTATCTCTCATTTTCATCTCATCGTAATTTTTTGGGTATTCATGAAGTTGAATCAGTTCATTACATCTTTATTCGTCATCAAAATCACATTATTAATCACTATACTCATCAATGTGTATTGTGTTTTATTAAAGTCGTTCACGATACATGGAAACCATAATTTCCATGACCATGCAATACATCATTCATTAGGTCATTTGAGTCAATCCCTCAAAAATTAGCCCTAAACTGGGATAGTTCCATTTGAATCCTTTATATCAATCCTCATAAACATGCCACATTTAAGTTCACCAAGTGATCTTAATTATAGTCAAGGAACTCATTCTTATTCAATTCAAACAACACTCTATACAAGTTCACTTAATTTCCAATCATATTATCCATTAGGCTAATTTTTAGGCAATATTAGAATGAGGCAATGTAATTGTTTAACTGTTAATTTTCACAAGAAATTAAATTTATAGATCATGAACTAAACAAATAAGAATTATCACTAATGTGTATGAATATGAGGTATTGAATTGTCCAAGAATCCCCAATCAATTACTCAATATGTAAGTAATGTAAGCAATAAACTAATTAAGCTTCGTCATATAGGATAAAGCTTTCAACATGATTCGATAGCTCAAGAGGGAGTTAACCACTCACCTCATGTATAAAACACCTCAAATTTTTAGGTTAATGACATAATTTTTTAAGAAATTCAACATGCCCTAACAATCGAATCCTTTTCTTCCTCCTTTCAACTCAAGAACCCTGAAGAATTGGAGAGAAAGAAAGAGAAAATATGGAAATTTGATATCCTTTTGATACAAAATTTGAAGAAGGACAACATTTATACATAGTATATAATAAGAACCATGAAACCTATCTAACGAAGATGAATTTACTTGATTCCATCACTTCTAGGAAGATAGAACCCTATATCATCATTTCCACTTATTTTCCCTTTCAAATCCTAGTTATCCCTAAATTTTTAGAGTTTCACATCTCTCACATTAATTATGGATTATGTGAGCTGCTAGTATGTTTAGTTATTGATATAGATCGATTGTGATGCTTGGAACAATTACAAACACAACCTACATTTGTATTTTTTATTTCAACATGTGTCGTTGGTAGAGTTTTTTATGTCATAAAAATTGGATGATAAAGAAGTATATGGTCAGTCAAATATAATCCACAAATCCCAAAAAAATTACATGTCTAAAATGTAGTTTATAAGCTATACTATTATTTTAGCCAGGTTTGATTTACCAAAAATTACTGAAAATCAAATATCACACTGCAAGACTTTAGTCCATATACCATGATCGATGCATATTTCCTATAGAAACTCAGTCAATCAATAAGTCAAAAGAACATTAAAAAATTGGAAATTTTTTAGTGCACTTATATTTGAGTTATCCAATCTACATCCAAATTTCAAAGTAATCTCAATTGCAGATAAAATGTCAAAAAAAATATTAAACTTTGATACTTGTCACAAATTTTTTGTCATGTTTTATTTATAAATCCTGAAATCCAAATTCTAGTGACTAGGGTTTTTTTCTTGCTAAAAACTAGTTATTGAAAATTTGATCATATTTTTTATTATCATCAAGTTCAACACATCATAATAAATTATCATCCTTATTCAATCCTAGACGTGGGTTAATCTAGTAAATCATGTAATTGTCCAACTAAAACCTAATTAGCTAGCCAATAAAAAATCGGGTCATTTGGCAAATGCATATTTATCCATTTTATTTGCATGTTTTAGATCTCTATTTAGGAGCATTTTGTCATTATTATCTAGTTTTAGAGTTAATCATTTCAATTTTGCTTTTTTTCTAGTCAATCAGAGTTTTTACTTGATTTATTATGCCTTTTGCAAGAAAATAGACAATTTATTTAAAGTGTGAAAAATCCCAAAAGTACTCTTGATAGATGTTTGCACAATTTCCCATAGTGCCTGAAATACATATATACCCGACACCAAAAGTTCCAAATCTTTTGTGTACTATGTGTTGTAAAGGAAAATTAGTTTCCTACAAGAAAATCATATTTTATGGGATCAAAATCCGCTTGAACTTTCTGTAATGGAATTCTGTAGCAAAGAGAGTCAAAGAAGTTAATGAGTAGTCAAAATGATTAAAGGAAGTAAATAAAATTCTCCATTTTCTAATTGGGGGAACAATGAGTGTTATTAAAGATACTTTTTTTACCAGATATAAAGGAAAGTTGATTAATGCCATATGCTTTGTGTGAGAACTCAAGAAAAAACTCATTTAAAAGACAAAATGAGAAAGTGATCAATGTAGTCAAAGTTTTACCAATGTGACTTCAGGATGAAGCAAGCCATTACTCTTAGGTTTTCCCCTTCCTTTCCCCCTATAAAAGGAGGGGGGACTCCAAATAAAAAGCATTGCTTGTTATCTAGTTTTGTTTCTATTATTTACATATGTCTGAGTAGTCCCCTTCTACGGCATGGGGACTAGACCCATGGCTTGTTCTTATTTGATGTAATCAACTCCATTGTTTTAATAAAAGAATGATTTTTCTTCCATTTATGTCTTGATCAATGGTTGATTGATATAGTCTTGTGGAGAGATATGATCACGGATATCCACAAGAATGCACCCAATAATCCCATAATTGTGATTGTTATCTTTTTGTGTAACTAATCTTGTACTTGTTTTTTTGGTAGAATGATTATATTTTTGTGGGGATGTCGAGATCTCAGATTCCCACAAGAATGAACCCATGATCTTTTGATGCAATCACCTGATTTAGATTATGTTCCTTCTACCCACTGACTTGTTTTTTATAGCTCATGGTGAAGTGAACACCTTATCCATGGGTTTGAATGTCAAATGAGTATCACATGACTCTAGATGAGATCTCAGAAAGTAACATGTTGGATAGTTGGATGAGGACCCGCAAACTTTGGGATCAACATATTTATGAGAAATTTGGCCCTTGTGATATTCGTCTGAAAGGACATGAATCCACATGGTTCTAATTTGATTATTGAAACCAATAGTTGATTCCTTGAGTAAAGCATGTCTATTGGTGGTGATACCATGGACCCCCAGTTCCTTTATCATTTGGTCTTAATTAGTTTATTTCTGCACTTTTACTTTGTGTTCTTAGCATAACCAAACTCTCAACAAATAGGATTTTCCATTTTTGCTCTTGTGATTGGATTTGGATCTCAACCACCCTTTTGTCATCTCTTGGGATTGATACCTTATGATACTTAAAGTTGATTTGTTGTTTGCAACAAGTTAACAACCTATTTAGAAGGTTAAACTCTAAGACTTTGCCTAGTGATTTGTTGTGTGTGCAACGACTTGCATCAAATTTGATATTGTTGTCGGGGATGACACATGTTGTTTTTCAAATCAGGTCGCTTGTACGTATATGATTTCTCTTCTTTATTTTTCATAATTTTAGTTTGGTTTTATAATTTTTAGTTTGTTCCAAATTTTCTTTCTTGTCCATAAATTCTTTAGCTTTTTTATAATTTTTAGCCTTATTACATAATTTCTTTTACTTCTTTTTGGTTTATTTTGAATTTTTAGTTCCTTAAAATTTTTAGTTTTGTTCTATAATTTTTAGTCTTGTTCAATAATTTCTAGCCTTGTTCCATAATTTTTTTCTCACATTGTTGTAATTTTTTTCTTCTACCTACCAAGTCTCATTCTGGTAGTGTATCTCCTCCTACCAAATTTCTATTCCCGTAATACTAATTTCCTTAGTTTATTTTTGTAATTTTTAGTTTTTGTAATTTGTTCCTTCTTATACCTTCTTGAAATATTTTCTCCTCTTTCCTTCTGACCCTATATCTCAAGCATAACACCCCTTTCTCCTACAATCCTGAGATTGAAAGAACTTTCCACCATCTAAATGGATCTCGTCGATATAGGATGGTTCAAGAGGAGGAGATCCAAAGGCGGATAGAGAAAGTACTAGCCACACAAAGAGCGGATATGGAAGCCCAAATTGTCACTCAACAAGAAGCCGAGTGACGAACTATACAACATGAAAATATGGTTCCTTCTATCATAATGAATGGGGATGCCCATAGATGACTCCTTAGCAAGAAGGACTCGACCTTGAAAATGATATTAGACCCCCTCAGGGCATATATGATCGAAGTTGTATTCTGCAACTAGCTAGATGCTATTATGAGGAATTGGGATGTATAATCCAATGTTACCAATATTATGTGAATTATGACATACATCCTTATCATCCAAATTATTAACCACCAAATAGAAATGAGGAGATAGAGGCCATCCAAGAGATATTAGATGATGGAGTAGTTATTAGAAAAAGATTGGAGGCACAATTGGAACGTTTGAGAGCACAACTCTCTCTTCTAGTCATGTTGCTTGACTGTGGATGTCATTCCTATTATTGTTAATAGCCAGTCAATTGTAGTTGAACCAATTCTAAATGATGTACTCCCACCTTTCTACAATAAATTAGTAGATATTTTTGTAGAAAGGCTTCCTCATTAAGAGCCTTACACTCCACCACAGAGAATTCCTTTTTCACATATAGTTGATCAAAATGGGGAGCCTCCACCACTTGAAGAAATTCACATTCCCCCATTCTTTGAATCTAAAGATAATATTCACATATTATTCTCTTAAACCCTAGGGAACATCTTGCATAGAGGACCTTAAGACACATGCTATATCAACAAGGAAACACACTAATCCCATTAACCACAATATTGATTGCATGATTTTAGGAGAGTAAAAATAATTATGATGTTGATCTAAATCCAATTGTTCCTTTCAAATCAGCACACCTTCTTCTATATAGAGATCAATATGATAGGAGGGAACGCAATCCAGATCCTCTTCCTGATCCTACACAGCCAACATTACAAGTGTTACCAGCCCGACACCCGCCAATCTCCTCAAATACACATACATTGCCAACACTTCCTTCAGTGCTGAAGGAAGATTTGTGGATCCAAATGGAGGGTCCTCCCACCCTGAAACCATATCTATTATATGTAGATTCATGTGAATAAGAGAGACTCGAGCTAGATCCGCCACTCGATCTACCACTATTAGTGTTACACATAGTGGATTCATCTTATACCACCATCCCTTTCGAAAAAGATGATCCACCTCGGATCTTTGGGAAAATGTTAACCCAAAAGACAACTGATGCATATTATCAAGTCCCCCATCCACACACATCATCATCAATTCCTCCAATGATCAAGGAAAATCTATGGATTCTACTAAAGGGACTGTAAGGTGACAAGCAACGTCATTTTAACGAACCAAAAAATCCCTTCGAGCTTCAATAACCACACAACCATTGGGTGTACAATGAAGCTCCTCTATTTAAAGCTCCAACTCTCATTGGCATCCCCTTCAGTTGGACTTTTTTTGAGCTACCAAGTCTGCCTGGTGATTCCATATAAATTCTTCCCTCCATTCTGAATTTAAGTTTTTCTCAGGATGAGAAAAAGTTTAAGTTTGGGTGGAGGTGGGTGGTACGTCTCACTTCCACCCACTCTATCTTATTTTTCTAGAAACTTTAATTATGTTATTTAGCTTTAAAATTTTCAACTTTTCCTTTTTCTTCCTTAGTTTTTGCCTTTATCTAGTCAGCCATTTATGTATGTTAATCAAGAAACCCCCTGAATTAGTGAATATTCTTGCATCATTCTTCAAAAAAATTACCCTTGCTAGAAATCATTTGGTCTCCTATGACCTCTAATAGCACTACCCTTGGAAACGTTGGCAAGCCTAAATGGATAGATAGGAATGTTGGATCAGATGATGGGAGATAAAGGGGGGTGAATAGAGATATAAACACTTAATTCAGTAGACCTTCAAGGTATATCACAAGATAAGGTTGCTAATATGAAATTTGCATGTAACTAAACATACATAGCAAGGGGGACAGAGATTGAACAAGCAAAAGTTCCACAAACTATGATTGGTTCCAAAATCCAAACTATGAGATGTATCTCCACTACCTAGAGAGGTCAATTTCTAGGATTTTCAACCATGTATCACTCCTTATATTCCATTATAATAGTTACAACATTGACCCTCCTTTTCCAAGACAAGGATACTTAGCCTTCCGCTTAAGGACAAGGGATCCAATAACCTTACAAAGGAATTACCTATCCATGACTAAGAGTCTTCTACCTTACCAAAGACTTACCCACATTCTCAATGAGTCTTCTGCCTTCTCTAAGAATTTACCCACTTCTGCAACAAGTCTCCCTCCTTCAAGGAATTACCCACTCTTAACTTGGATCCTCTACCTTTAACTTCACCTTCACCAAGGAGAAGCCTTCACTAAGGGACTCATTCCCTTCTTTTTCTTCACCTATCTTAGCTAAGAGAGAGAATATTCATCTTCATAAGTATAAAGAGAGATTGGGAGGTGGAGGAAGTGAGAGCCTCATAAGATATACATGTAGGATTGGCTCTCTTACAAATCTCCTACTCAATGTAATGGATGTAGCAAGTGATGAAGCTTGAGAGTGGATGGAGTCTCTTGGAGGTACTCAACTATAATATAGGTACCTTCATAGTTCTTAGATAACCATGGGATGAATCCCAAGGGGTCATATTTATAGTTGAGGTTGCCTACTAGCCAAGACAGACACTTAGGGACGAATTTTAGCCATTTGGGGTGTTGCAACAGTTATATTTTTTAGTTTTGTAACACTCCAACGGCTAGAAACACAATTTCTGCACATTCCATACAGTGCTATCAGTCAAGTTTCAATAAAGGTAACTCAAATGATAGCACTATATGACAAAGCAATTTTGAGTTGTTAGTCGAGTTTATCCTAGATGAAACTCGATCGATGGCTTAAAATTGGTTTGCCTGTGCATGGGTGTAGATTGAGTTTGTCCTGGGGAAACTCGACTGACCCTGGAAGTTACCAAAACCCACACAGGGTTGTCGGTCGAGTTCATGTGAGTGAAACTCAGTTGCTAAAATCTCTTGTGATGAATTTTGGAAAGTGCCATAAAAGTGCTTAAATGTTGAATTTAAGTTCTCTTGATTTTTTCTAAGCTTAATTACAAGTCACCTAATCATTACAAATGATTTACAACATGATTCTAATTTATTTGATACTTTTTCTATAAATGTGCACTTACATTGATTTTGAATTGTCTTTCTCCAAGTTAGGATGTGCAAGTTTAGGCATTTGGAGTGTGTCTATATCTAATCTGAAATCACTCAAGTAGAAGCATTAGACACATAATTAGTGGAATGGTTAGTCATCATCAAAATAAGGGTTAAGACAATTTAGACCTTGAGTCTATATTCTCCCCTTTTTTGAAGATGACAAAGCGTTCCATAAATGTACTAAAAGCATTCAAGTAAAATCATACCTTTGGAGAAACCTAGGGCTTTCAAAAAAATTGAGTTCATATGATCCCCCTCAATTGATGCTAATGGAGTTCTCATACTTCCCCTCAATTGATGCTAATTATCCTACATGGCTAGATTTCATAACATTTATAGAAAATATGTCTTCTACTCATATATGTTCTACATATATGTGCTCCCCCCTTTACATAAGACATGTTTTCTCCCCCTTTGTCATTTCAAAAAGTGAGGGGATTGAAGAGATAAAAAACAACTTGTTACAAAAAAGTGAGTGTAGAGGATAAAAAACTAAAGACTGATAACACCCATTTGATGGATGCTATATCTTATATTTTACTATCAAAACTGCCTCCAAACCTGACTTCCTCTCTGTTTTATCTTGTTTGTTGAATAGAAATAATGCCTACTATGCTCCTGATAGCATTTCCTATCTTTTGCAGAGTTTCTCTTATTTTTCCACCAAAAGAATGCTAATGGGCCCATCTCGGTCCATCCACAACGAGTCAACCGTCCCGGTCCATCCGCGACGAGTCAACCATTCCAGCCCAGTAGGCGTTTGACGCAACACGGCCTCTACCTGCCACGGTCGTTGCCCGATACGGCAACAACCAGACGTGAGTGTGTTGCATGGGATATTTGACAGACTGTGAGCTATTACCTGATAGGGTGCCTTGCCCACCACAGTCTGTCAATCGACAGAGTTGATTGCATGACACAGCCACCCCTCAGTGCAGTAGCCTGCCAGAGTTTTAACCTAACACGACATTGCGATTTACTCGCAACCTAGAGTGTGATGGCCCACCATCCGTGTCGGGCGACAGACATGTTGGCCCCTTTTTGTGAAGCCACATGAATGGAGGACTCATGGCCTAACGAGAACCACATCTCCCACCAGCCCACTACCTATAAATAGCAGCTACAGGCCTACGATGGGAAGGGTTGGAACCCTACGAGAGCTAACTCTTAGAGCAAAGGATCTAGTGCGTTGAGTTCCAGAGCCTGTCGGGCGATACTAGGTGAGTGCACCCCCAACTGAGAGGGACGGGAGGAGTTCACTTAGAACTTGACCCGGTAGTAGTAGCAGCAGCAGCGTGACATGACCTTCAAGGCTACTTCAACATGTCAGGTCTCTAGTTGGGCTTCAACCTGAGACGACTCGCCCACCTATACCCGATACGAGGAACCCGATAACCTAAGATATAGCTAACCCAACACATGTTCTAACACGACACGATACCCAACCCGATATGGCCTTCCTGTCATGGCCACAGCCTAATAGGGCTACAGCCTGATACAACCATATCAGGTAGGGAGTCCTTTCCCGATACACCCTTTACCCATCACAATTCACAACCCGACACGGTCAAGAACCTGACACGGTCATATCCTAATAGGGCTCCTTCCCGGTACTGGGTTAGCGTTACCTTAGGGGTCAACTGCTATGTATATTGTTCTCCTACATCAAGAAGGTTGATACATATCTTCCCTTCTTTTAGCACTTTACTTTCATTTACTACTGCATTGTAACTAAACCCTTTTATCTCTTTAATGCTTATTGGAATTTGTGGATTTTATCTCGTGTTGTTATGTGTATGGCTCCTTTTTGTTGGATGATTTCTTTATAGCATCTGAGCTCTAGTCTCTTCTGTTTGGATCACACTTTTGACTAGCTATCGAATCATGTTTCTCATTTTGACTCCTTCGAGAGAAGGATGTCATAAACTCTAGAGTTTGGTCTAACTCGGGTGTATGAGAGTACTCAGGATTAGGGTTACCTCAACATATCTTTCTGCTCTAGCCTATGCCTGACTCCTTTAAGAGAGGGAATTAGGGCATGAATGGTGGAACCCTCTTTGAGAGAAGAGGGTGCAGGATGTACGTCGCTGCCGCTTGTTACGTCCAAGTTTTCTTCCTTTGTGCTTTGCTCCGACGATAGTTTTATCTCCTCAGTTTCAAATATACAAAACGCTCTATAAAAACTGCTAAAGCCCTTAAAATCTTCATTCTTCTGGTAATTCCACTTGGAGATAGGTTTATGGTTTGATTCTGTCCGATTCTTTCTCGTTGCATCACAACCTTACCCTTTGACTTTTTGATGTGCTTAGACAAGTACAACTTGACTTCTGAAGCACCATTCTTCCTATCCCTTTGTTCGACCCTGAACTACTTCAACCATGTGCTAGTTGCAAGAGTCTTAAACATTTGGGTATTATAAATTTCTAAAGTCCAATAACCTAGACATGTCTCCATTTTTGGACCCACATTTAAGGCTTGTCAACTTTTTGGCGCCATTGTCGGGGATAGGCAATGAACACCATTCTATGAACTCGATCTTTACTTGCACTTTTCCAAAAACCTTGTACATATGCATATAATATTGCAAATGTTTACTGCATATAGTTTATACAGCACACTAATACTTTTACACTTTTCTTTTCTTTCCAAGTACTTCTTCACCTTTTCGAGCCATCCTTGTGTATGACAAGTCATGGTTGAGCAGGCCCCCGAAGCTCGATCCTTACACTCTTTTGTTCAATTTAGGGCAAATGAAGAAAGGAATCTGGTGGTTGAACAACCCCTCAATGTTGCCAACTTTGAGTTGAAGCTTGCTTTCCTCCAGTTGCTGCAGCACAACCGGTTCAGCGAGAACACTATTGAAGAGAACTCGTACAACCACCTTATAACATTCAAGAGTACTTGCAACACTTTTAAGATCAATAGAGTTTCGATATCCCACATCTACATCTAATGCTTCCCTTTCTCTCTAAGAGACAAAGCCTTGGAGTGGTATACTAGTCTGTAGGATGGAAGCCTTCCCAATTGGGAGCATCTAGCCAATGCATTTATCTCCAAGTTCTTCCCTATAGAAAGGACGATCAAATGCCAAAACAAGATAACAAGGTACTCGCAGAAACCCTCAGAGAACCTGCATGAGACCTGGGAGAGGTTTCAAAGCTATCAGAGGGAGTGCCCACACCATGGTTTTTCTGAGTTGAAGCTGATCACTACATTCTATAATGGGGTGTGTTCCACAGAAAAGAAATCCCTAAACGTTGCAGCTGGTAGTGATTTCTTAGGACTCAGTGCTCAAAGGGCCAGAGAGATCATAGACAACATGGCCACAAATCAACAAGATAGTGAGTATGACAGAGAGTCAATGAGCCACACCACTCCTGGAGAATCGAATGCGATGAAAGCCCTAGAGGCTAAGTTGGACAAGATAGTAACTAACGTCCAGACCCTGAAGGAGCAGGGATATAAAGGAAAAGTCCAGAAAGATGCAATGAGAAGCTACTCCACCTGTGGGGAGCCAGACCACCTATCAGACTTCTTCCCACACATGGTCGTTCAAGGAAAACCTGATGAGGACAGAACAGAAAACATGATCTACGTCCAGTATCGATGCCCTGACCACCTTGGTTTTTCTTACGGGAACACCAGCATAGCTAAAAATTCTCATAAACTAGTGGGCAGAACTTCTTCAGAAGGACAACCAAATCAGCAACGCCAAGTAGGGTTCCAGCAGTAGAGAACTTTCCAGCAGAACCAGTCATAGCGACCATCTATGATGACAGAGTTGATGTCTTTTGCTAAGAAGCAAAATGATCTCAATGAAAAGTTGCATAAAAGCTCAGTGGGTAGCATGGCCTTGCTCAAGTTGATGCAACAATAGATGGGAGTTTTTTCTACTCCGATAGGAGAGCTCCAATAGCACAACAAGAAGATTGACCAGCATCTGGCGAGCCTAGCCCAGAGTATCAATCACCATGTGGGGTGTTTCCCCTCCATGACCGAAGCAAATCTGCATGGGAATGAAACCACAAAGATGGTCATTTTAAGGTCAGGAACAGTGGTACAGCCAGCCATTGAAAAGAGAGCAACATCAGCAACAGCACCAGCTAAGGATGTTAACCCTGAGGAAGCGGAAGAAGTACCCACCAAGTCACAGAAAGTGACGAAAGAAATAGTCGACGACATTCCTTCTGAGGAGTGTCCGGACAAGTATGCACCTCGCATACCTTTCCCGCATAAGCTGGTGAATGTCCAGCTAAAGAAGAGGTACGATAAGTTCATGGCTGCAGTAAAGAAGTTACACCTCGACATCTCGTTCTTGGTTGCTATCGAGGAGATGCCCACTTACGCAAAGTTTCTGAAAGACTTGATTTTGAGAAAGAAAAGAGGCGAAGATGTTGAAACAGTAAAGCTAGCACAGATGTCCAGTTCTTTTGTCAAGGCGAATATGCTGTCTAAGAAGAAATATCCTAGGGCTTTTTTCATCCCCTTTCAAGTTGGAGACAACATAACCCACAAAAGCCTGGCAGGCCTGGGGGCAAGCATCATCATGATGCCCTTGTCCCTTGCAAAGAGGATTGGACTCACCGATATGGTAAGCACCAATATGAGAATTCATCTTGCGGAGCACACCTTCACTAGACCAGTTGGAGTAGTTGAAGACGTGCCCATTAGAGTTGGGTGGTTCTTTATATCATGTGATATCATTTTGATTGACACCGTGGAAGACCCTAGCTGCCCCATTATCTTCAAGCGACCCTTCCTTGCAACTGACAAAGCACTCAATGACGTAGAGGCAGGTATGATTACAATCAGGTTTGGGGGAGAGCACATCAACTTCAACATCAGCAATTGTATGAAAGACCATTCATTCTTTGAGTCCTCTTATTTCGTTGAAAGATATCAGTGGCTCTGCAATGAAGTAAGGGAAGAAAAGGCCATGGTAGACCCATTGATGCGCACCTTATATGGCGAGGCACGGGAGGTCGAGGACCCAGAAGTCAAAGAATTGCTAGCATTTTTCGAAGGTGAGGATTTGTCCAAAGAAGAATACACAGTGGAGACAGTGATGTATGCTACCCTCTGTAAAGATCTCATTGAAGACCAAGAGAAGGAGACCCCCCCCCCGAGTTGAAAGTCTTGCTGAAACGGTTGGAATACCATTTTCTGGATGAGGAAAAGATGAATCCAATGATCATTAACTCAGAATTGACTGACATCCAAAAGGAACAATAGCTTGAGGAGCTGAGGCTACAAAGAAAGGCCCTAGGGTACTCTATTAGAGATAGGGATCATCCCTTCTGTGTGTATGAATAGGATCTACTTGGAAGAAAATTCCAAGACTTACGCCCAGCCGCAACGGAAATTAAATGAGAAGCTGAGAGAAGTGGTCAATAAAGAGGTTGTGAAACTCTAAGATGCAGGAATAATTTATGCCATCAGTGATAGCACATGGGTGATTCCCATTCAAGTGGTTCCAAATAAGGGAGGCATAACGTTAGTTAAGGGAGATAATGGAGTAGAGGTTGCCACTAAAACTATCACCGGTTGGCGGATGTGCATAGATTATTGAAAGCTCAACACTGCCACACGCAAGGACCATTTCCCTCTCCCATTTATCGACCAGATACTTGAGCGCTTGGCCCATCACTCTTACTTATGCTGGATAGATGGGTATGCGGGGTTCTACCAAATCCCCATTCATCCAGATGACCAAGAGAAAACCACCTTCACATGTGTTTATGGGACTTTCACTTTTAGAAGAATGCCTTTGGGCTCTGCAATGCACCCGCAACCTTTTAGAGGTGCATGAATGCCATTTTCATGATTTTCAAGAAGATAAAATGGAAGTCTTTATGGATGAGTTTAGTGTTTATGGTAGCTCCTTCGATGATTGCATGAATAACCTATCTCTGGTGATGAGGAGATGCGAGGAATAGAGTCTTACCCTTGATTGGGAGAAGTGTCATTTTATGGTACAGGAAGGGATAGTTCTGGGACACAAGGTGTCTAGTCAAGGCATTGAGGTTGACCGATCCAAGGTGGAGGCGATAGCCAAGCTTCCTCCACCCTCGTCAGTAATAGGAGTTTGAAGTTTCTTGGGCCATGTTGGCTACTATCGAAGGTTCATTAAGGACTTTTCAAAGATCGTGAAGCCCCTATTAAACTTTCTGATGAAAGATGTGAAATTTGACTTCATCGATGCGTGCCTGAAAGCATTCTCCACTCTGAAGGATGCTTTGGTATCTGCACCCATTCTCCAGTCCCCTAACTAAAATCTTCCTTTTGAACTCATGTGTGATGCCAGCGATTTTGCCATAGGCGCAGTCCTTGGCCAGTAGAAGGATAAAAAGCACCATGTGATCTTTTATGCCAGTAAAATGCTAGATGAAGCCCAATTGAATTATACTACCACTAAGAAAGAGATGTTGGTGATTGTTTATGCTTTTGATAAGTTTAGATCCTACCTTGTGGGCTCTAAGGTGATTGTTCACACCGACCATGGGGCTATCAAATATTTAATGCAAAAGAAAGACGTGAAGCCTAGGTTGTTGCATTGAGCATTGTTGTTACAAGAGTTTGATCATGAAATAATAAACAAGAAAGGTTGTGAGAACGAGGTCGCCGACCACCTTTCAAGGATACGGGTGGAGGACGACCACCCACTGCCAATCAACAAAAGCTATGTTGATGAGGTGATTTATGCTACCCAGATGGCCAACACTAAAGGACCATGGTATGCCGATTTCTGCAATTACCTGGCCTACAAACAACTACCCCTGGAAATGTCCTACAATCAGAAGAAGAAGTTCTTCTCTGATTTGAAGAATTATTATTGGGATGACCCTTTGTTCAGGCGTTGTGCCGATGGCTTATACAGGAGGTGTATACCTGAGGACGAAGCCCCGAAGAGCCTGTTTGAGTGTCTCTCCTCCCCCTATGGAGGGTACATGGGAGGTGAAAGGACCGCAACCAAGGTACTCCAATTTGACTTTTATTGGCCCACTGTTTTCAAAGATGCCCATGCCTATGTCAAGGCTTGCAATGAATGTCAAAGAATTGGGAATATTTACCGTCAAAATAAGATGCCAATGTCAGAATGGATTGAAGTATAAATCTTTGACGTATGGGGGATTTATTATATGGGAACCTTCCCCTCCTCCTATGGGTTCAAGTACATCCTTGTTGCAGTAGATTACATCTCAAAATGGGTATAAGTCATACCCACCACCACATGTGATGCCAAGGTAGTTATAAAGCTTTTTACAAAGATCGTCTTTTCAAGGTTTGGAGTTCCAAGAACCATCATCAGTGATGGTGGATCTCACTTTGCCGAGAGGCAATTTTAATCACTTTTGCATAAGTATGGCGTTCGACCCAAATTCGCCACACCCTACCATCCACAGACATATGGTCAAGTTGAAGTTTTGAACTGGTAGATTAAATAGATCTTAGAGAAAATGGTCGGCAGGTTTTGTGAGGATTGGTCGGCCAAGTTGGATGATGCCCTATGGGCATACAGGACTGCCTATAAGATGTCATTGGGCACTACACCATATCTCTTGATATATGAGAAAGCTTGCCACCTACCTTTCGAGATGGAGCACAAGGCGTTATGGACCATCAAACGTCACAACATGGACCTGTCACTGGCCGGAAAGAAGAGGTTTCTTCAGCTCCAAGAACTTGAAGAACTTAGGCTTCACACCTATGAAAATGTAAGAATCTACAAGCTGAAAAACAAAGTCTGACATGATTCCCACCTGCAGGCGAAAGATGTCAAGGAAGGTGATAAAGTCTTATTGTTTAAATCTTCTATTCGACTTTTTCCAGGAAAACTGTAGACTAGGTGGTCCGGACCGTTCGTTGTGGCGAAGATATATCCATTTGGGATGATGGAGCTATATGACAAAGATGATCCAACAAAGGTTTTCCCAGTCAATGGACACCAAGTAAAGAGGTTTTACAAAGATGAAGCCTTTGTGAGGATATTCGAGATGCCCCTAGATGATGCCAAAGTTGCACCTACCAAAGTAGCATAGCAGGACTCGAAGACATCGAGCTGATGACACAAACCACGGCGCTCCTCGGGAGGCAGCCTGAGTTTTACATTCCTAGAATAGGATGTTATTTCCTTTTCATGCAAAGAACATTATGAACAATCTCATTGTAATAAGCCCCAAGTCTGTGCCCATGCCATGTGCACATATTCCCTCATTTTATGGGCCACTGACTTAGTTTTATCTCCTTGGTGAGTAATACTATCTGAGGCCAAAGTTTACTCTTAGGCCAATGATGTTTTTGCTTTTCCCTTTAATCTCTTTGATGGCATATCGGGCATGCATGATACCTTTATTCTTTGCTTTGCTCAGCGTGCCAGGTTCTGTGAAAACCCATGTCACCCAACCCACATTGATGGGTATCAGGTGACTTTTTATTCCCAGTTTGACATAGTTTTGTAAAGGCGTGGCGGGCAATAAATGTGCCCAAGACATATCGCCCTTTAATGTGTCGGGTCATCGTGTTTCCCAAACTACGCGACACACACATCACGCTTTAGAGTTTCTTTTTTTTCACCCCAACCCATATTGGGCAAGTCTGTCACCCAGTGCATCACGCGCTATGTGACATGTGTGTCACGCAGACCCATGTCGCGTAAGGAGTACATCGGGCAATGCATATCGGGTGACACATCCTTGCTGCCTGACATGCGTGTCGCTCGATTCACAGCCTCCTCAAATTCCTCACGACGTGACATGATTAGATGGTTTTTACCGTGCTTTAGAAGACGATTCTCATGTATGCGCAACATGTGTCCTTGTTTTTACCCATTTTACCTCGCTCGCAGTCGGCTATATATAGTAGCCTGAGATTTACCGTGTCGGGTTACCAAGTTACCTTCTTTTGCTCCCATATCATGCACTCTCTTTTGCTACCTCAAGATCACATGCCAGCCTTAGCCTATCGACTTTCGTTTCGTGTTCCAGATCCCTTGCCTGACAAAGGTAAAACTCATGGCACCCTGCTTGTCTTGTGAGTGTGTGTCAATCATATCGGCCAACCATATCGCACGCCATTCATATCACGTCCTTGCCCGTGTCGGGCAGAATCTTTTTAATGCATATCGAGTTTCTGCTTATCGCGTGATAAGCATGTCGACCTTCCTACCATTCTATTTTACATCGATCTTATGCATGTGTCGCGCGACACCCATATTGCGTGTCACAATGACCAACACATCTATATCGGGTAAATTCTTTGACGTCGCGACGGTGACCTTATCGTCTAGATTGATACACCGTACTCTCATCCGTGTCATGCGACACCCCTATCGCCCGACACGGTGCATCGCATGACCATTATTTTATCGTTTAAAGATGTTATCATGTTTTGACCTTAGCCGTGCAACACCCATATCGCGTGACACGCCTACCGAGCATCATGTCAGACTCAGTTAGGAGGAGTTACCCAATACTGGTTTATCGCGTAAATCATCTCGCCCAGACCTTATCATTTCCTCAATATCGACCATACATGTGCATTCTTTTCACCATATGTGCAATATCAGTTTGTGCTGAGTACCATTTAAAATGACTTTTTGGTATCACGCATTTTCATATCACGTGCCAAATTTCCTTAAGTTCTCGACCCGATATCAGTTCTAAGTGTATCTCCCAACCCATATCGGGTAGCAATTTTACTTTTTGTTTTCTGCCCGATGTCGGGCAAATACAGTTTTTATCGGACATCTTTTGTTTACTTAATTTCTTTATTTAAACCCTTACAGAGAATGGCACGTACCAGACAGACCATTGACGAATAAGGCTGGAGGATCAACCCCGAGGCCACGACTGAACCTACTGCGGGGTAGAAATGCCCCAATCCTGAGACGGTTGGGCCCTCTGAGGTTGAGAAAAGGCCCAGGGTAGAAGCAACCCCACCCCTAACCATGACGGTGGAACCAGAGATCATGGCCCACTCACCAGGCCGGTTCATGCCCAGAGATGAGAAGTACCGATGGTGTTACAGCGAGTTGGTGGTAAAAGTCAACCGACCAACCCGGTTCTGCCATCAAGCATCCTTCCACCATATCGGCATCTTCAACAGACTAGAGAATGTCTTAGAAGCCACCGGACTATGGAAGATATGCTTCAGCTACTCCACCTCCTACATTGAGCTCATAAAAGAGTTCATCTCCACCCTCTGTCGAGTTCCAAATACACCAGAAGAGAGCAAAAGGTTTAGCAGAGCAGACAAACTCTAAGGGTGCCTCTACAATGCCAAGCACGACATCTCAAAGAGGTTGCTCAACGAGATATTCTCCTTCAATGAGGTTGAGAGAGAGCTGCTCAATAATGGTGCCCGGATCACCGAAGGCGATGGCTTTGACCCCGTCAGCCTATAGAGGAAGCTGACAGGTGAATCATCCTTCAAGCTGGGAAGCAAAGTGGTGGTGGTCCACTCATGCTTCTAGAGGATCATACACAAGATCGTGACGAGCCTACTCTTCAGTAAATATGAGACAAACAACCTCTATACTAAAGATCTCCAACTTATCTGGTATGTGATGGAGGGCAAGCCAATCAACCTAGGGCATTTCCTACTGAATCGGCTACACCCTATAAAGGATGCCACCAAGGAGTACAACATGGGAGGGGTCATCAACCTCATAGCGGTAGGGCTTGGATACCCAAGGGAGCCACACAGCCTGTCACGGATAAGGGTGACGACAAGATCGACATCAAGTTCCTCACCAGAGCGAGCATAATCAAGAAGGACGACCACCGCCTCTTATACAAGTTCACGAGGACAAACATCCTTCTGCCCCTCCCACTCTGTGCCAACTAAATTGCGAAGAAGCTGGTCTTCACAACGGCAGAAATCGAAGATGTAACCATTGAAGTTGCTTATTCCGCCACAAGGGTCATCCAGGAAAGGATGGCCACAGCAAGGAGGCCCGCACCCCTCGACGCTTGGAGGGACAAATCATCAGCTGTCATCGTTGAAGACTCACCTGTCACCACCACCGTCGAGCCAACCACCATCGCCACATAACAAGTAGCCACCACTCTGGTGGTCTCTAGTGCCACCACCAAAACATATGCGAAAACCACAAAAACGCCCGACGTGGCTACGGAAGAAGTGCCGACCATCGGGGAGGTCTTCGACACCACCAAGGTCGCTACAATGGTCATCGCCTCGGAGTGCGTTGTAGCAGAAACAGTAAGCACAACGCCCAAAGCTTCAGCTCTGCCAGCAATGGTAGAAGCAACAACACCGCCCTCGGTGCAGCCGAACGCCTCTCGTAACAACGAGGAGGTGTTTGTTGAGCTCTTGGAGGCAGAGCTCAGGTCTGTATAGCCGACACCGACACTGCCACCTTCAATGGCGGCAATTGCAATGGAGGAAGTTGAGAGTGGGATGGTCGATCAGCATCTGCCTACTCCGCAACCTTCTCCATGACCCCAAGCTGAGGAAATAGAGGTAGTTGTAGAGGTGTCGATGCCTCATCCAGAGGCCACACCCTCGCGTACTATCCAGGTAGACTCAACCCCGATAGATGATGCTTATTCATCAGGTCGTGCTTCCAATGTGAGGAGTGTGATGCAAAGCTGAAGCCAATAAGTGGCAGTCCCCTCTTTGTTCGGGCAGGCCTTCATGTTTGAATTTGACAACTTGTGGGAGGTAATAAGCAATCACAGCTCTACTTTTTCTTCCCTGACCTACAAGTTTCAGGTCTTCCAGCGGAGGCTGAACGAGCAAGAGCGTCAGTTGCTAACTCTAGTTGGTTTCCCCAGCCAACTAGAAGTACTGAACAACATGATGCAGGAGGCGCTCCAATGCCTTGACACCATCGAGTAGAGGATCGACGAGAGGGATAGCCACCACTGCTCAAGGCATCCCAAAAGTTCACCATCACCGTCGGCTTCCGCCTCTCCACCATCATCATCATCCTCTTCCTCTAGTTTTTCATCCTCATCCACCTCTAGTGGGCCCTCCACCACACTTGAGGAATAGACAATGAACTGAACTGTCGACAGGGCTCCCACCAGACAAGGGAGCATGCACGTCATCGACATATCTGCAACACCTCATCCGCTAGAGCCAACTGATGATGCAGAAGGGATATATGAAGGCCTAGCAGAGGATTCATATGAAACAACTAAGGGAGAAGGGGGGATCTGTATAGCTCAATTGTTGAGCAACCCCCTAGGGCAAGGACTTTGGTGGTTGATGTGTTTTATGCACCGTCAGAGATCCATGCCTTCAAGATAACTGACTTTGATAGGCACGCCATCGGCTACCTGACGATTCGGGACCAACAACTGTTGAACATGGTCATGAGGCCGTGGGCAGAAGAAGAAGTTGTCATCTGGAGCGACGGGTACTTCTCCGTACGACGCAGAGCACTCAAAGGCATGTTCCACTCTGAAGCAGTCGTAGGGAAGATCTTGTTTAGGGTCATGGAAGGTGTGATCAATGAGAATATCGCCATCAGGATAGGTCGGCAGCCAATCTACAATGCCACCCCGGCCTTGACAAGATGACTATTGGCAAGGGCATACGATACAAGGAAGGTGTCTGGTATGTTGCAGCACATTGAAGAGCGCAACCCCATCCTGGTGCTAGACCCTTACAAGCTCAGCAAGTACTGGTTCCTCTGCATGGCTGACCTCCGCTTCCACGACGTCACCTTGCTTAGTTACTGCACCACGGAGGTCCCCCACAGAGGGCACATCTTTGTACACCCTGAAGATAAGCACCTCAGGCTTCTTCCTCTGTGCCTTCACTGGGTCATCAAACAAGGAGTCCAACGCCACAGCGACATTTGGAACTTCTACGCCATCAGAGATTTCCCAGTCCAAGAAGACCCGGGGAGTGGGAAATAGTGTCTTCATCGTCCTACGCGCCATGGAGCTGCTAAACATCTTCAGATACATAAGGCAGCTCCAAGACCAAGACTTCTACCAACTACGGAGCATATATGCATTGTTTCTTATCAAAGACAAGCACTATTTCCGAGACAGAGAACTACCAGAGGACCTGTTGGAGATAGACATTGATGTTGACTCCCATTCTACTCAACCCAACAATCCTCTAAGGAATGAAGTTGAGGAATCTGCTGATGTCTACAGGACAGGCAAGTAGATAGAAACTCTGTGAACCATACTCACCACTAAAGGTGATTCTACTTCACAAGTCATCACTGAATCTCTTATCAGCAATTTCGACCATTCTGCATGAAGTTATCTATCTCATGAACAGGTCAATGAAATTCGTCTTCGATGAGATGATTCTAACACTGTAGACATCATATATGAAAAAGATAATGCAGTGGTCCCCCTCGATGATCTTTCAGACTTAGTCAAAGTAGGAGGGTATCTATCTATGACAGTGGCATCAGCTTACATCCCCATCCTACAGAAAAAGATTGGACAGCCCTACATCGCTCATCTAATGTTTTTCAACAACTTATGCCTTACTGATGAGATAGGAGTGCACCAGCTATTCTAGTTTGAAGTAAAGAAGTGACTGTCACACATAATATTTCTACCTATGTTGCACGACAATCACTGGACACTCCTGATGATATACACCCATCCACATGCCGGTTTCGTCTACAACAGCTCTGACGCCAACAGCGACTACCCGACAGAGTGTGCATCTGTGCCGACAACATCCCTCGAGTGGCTAGCAAGAAAATATTATGTCAAGGTAGTGTATTTGATCCATCCCTCGACTGGCTAGCAAGAAAATATTATGTCGAGGCAGTGTCTTTGATCCATCCCCATCTTGCAAACCCAGCGGCCAAGTGGCACAAACTCTAATACTGCCACCGCAGTCCACAGCAAGTTCCCTTATCAAATGACTGTGGTATCTACGTGCTACACTGGTTCTGTAGCACGGTAGACCTGAAAAGGATGCCAGATAAGCTCCACAACCTTGGATACCATAGCCAACGAGGAGAATATGTGATGGATCTCTTATTTGCTGAGGGTGCGTGCATTCGTTGAACCCTCACTGATCTATGTCTATCCTTCCTTATTTATCTAACAACTCTGGGATAGAGTGTGGGGTAAGTTTGGGGGGGTACTCCATAGCATCAGTGAGGATGGTACTCTAAAACCTTTTTCCCTTTTTACCCTTTTCTTTTCCCACTATACTATGTATATACATGTATATAAATGATTTATAGAAAGTAATATATACACAACTACTTGTTTCTCAAAAACTGTACAAAACACTTTATAGTAAATATTTGGCACAACCTTTTCTGGTTTGTTCTCTCCGTATCTAAGGTGGTGCACATTTATGTTATGCTCTCTTGAAAATGTATTCCTAAACGACAAAGGCTATAAATTTTCTACACCAACTTTGAAAAATAATCTCGCAATAGCTAAGAGACGTGCATCTGAAGGAAAAAGTTGCCCAAACTGCAAACTCCCTTTTCCCTACCCATCAAAATATCAAAAAGAGAGGAAATCCTTATGAGAGCAAATAAAAGCATGAGAGTTGTGCCCAAAAAAAATGTGCACGTGCACTTTCCTTCCCAAAAGTACCCATCTTTAGGCATGGTAGATTTGGGGCAGTGGTACGTAGGATATGAAATCACTGCTCTAAACCCAACTGGCTTGGACTGTAGGGACCACTTGCCCGTTAACGGACCCATACCTAGATGGACCAATGGGGAGAAAGAAAAACCTAAAAAGCCTTAAGCCTTCCCAAAATCCCCACCGTCTATCCCCAAGTAGTTTGGTGTGAAAGCTAACTTCAAAATCATGCACCAAAGTCTCGTAAAAGCTGAAGAGAATTTTTTCTTAAATAAGGTAGGAAAAATAAAGTCCATTGTTCATAGTTGGACGTAATTTTCTTCAGGACATTGCAAAAATTCACTTAACCTCTGGTCCGAAGACTACATATGGTTTTGAAAAGTACCGCAAACAAAGTTTTAAAATAGGTACAGATTGATTGAGGACAATCAAAATGCTAAGTTTGGGGGAGTTGATAACACCCATTTTATGGCTGCTATAGCTTATATTTTACTATCAAAACTGCCTCCAAACCTGACTTCATCTCCGTTTTATCTTGTTTGTTGAATAGAAATAATTTCTACTATGTTCCTGATAGCATTTCCTATCTTTTGTAGAGTTTCTCTTATTTTTCCACCAAAAGAATGCTAATGGGCCCATCCCGGCCCATCCACGACAAGTGAACTATCCTGGACCAATAGGCGTGTGACGTGACATGCCCTCTACCTATCACGGTCGCTTCCTGATATGGCAGCAATCCGACGTGGGTGTGTCATGTGGGAGCTTTGACAAGTTGCGAGCTATTACCCGAAAAGGTGCCTTGCCCGCCATAGCCCGTCAGCCGATGAAGTTGATTGCATGACACAGGCACCCCTCGATGCAGCATCCCGCTAAAGTTTTAACCTGACGGGACATTGCGATTTACTCACAACCCGGAGTGTGACGGCCCGCCACCCGTGCCAGGTGACAGACGTGTCGGCCCCTTTTTGTGAAGCCACGCAAACGGAGGACACGTGGCCCAATGAGAACCACATCTCCCACCAGCCCGCTACCTATAAATAATAGCTACATGCCTACGATGGGACGGTTCAAAACCCTATGAGAGCTAACTCTTAGAGCAAAGGAGCTAGTGCGTCGAGTTCCAGAGCCTGTCGGGCGATACTAGGTGAGCGCACCCCCAACCCGAGAGGGATGGGAGGAGTTTACTTAGAACTTGACCCGATAGCAGAAGTAGCGTGACACGACCTTCAAGGATACTTCAACATGTTGGGTCTCTAGCTGGGCTTCAACCCAAGACGGTTCGCCCTCCTATACCCAACACAAGGAACCCGAGAACCTAAGATATAGCTGACCCGATACATGTCCTAACACGACACGATACCCAACTGATAACACAAATTTTGTGATGTTTTTTACTCTTATTTCATTATCAAAAATGCCCTTTTAAACTTCTTTCCTCTCTTTTTATATGTACTTTTGCAATAACAGGCCACGCTATGCTCTTAACTCAATATTTCCATCTTTTGCAGAGTTTTCCTCCATTTTTGACTCATTTATCATCAAAAAGGCCCGTCCCATCCCATAAACGTGTTTTACCTGCATCGGCCTTTTTCCCCAGGGAGTCGACCGATACACTCACTGCCTGATAGGGTAGTGCGATACACTGACGTGCGACACAAGGATATCGCGCAAGAGGAAGTGGATGAGCGATACGCCTTTTACCCGATAGGGAGCCGGACTCGCCACGACTGTTGTAGCGTGTCGCGCGATACAGGCCACCCACCAGCAGGCGCCACTCGTCACGATGACCGACAGCCCGACATGCTTGTGTCAGGCGATACGCATATCAGGCATGCCTGAAGCCGCAATGATGGAACTAAAGAAGGGCACGTGGCGACCGGAGCACCATAACTTCTTCCAACCACTGCATATAAATAGCAGCTACAGGAAGCCGAAAAGACAGTTCGGAACCCCCAAGAGCTAACTGAGGAAAGCATCTGGAGCTAGTGTGTCGTGCCTCAAAGGTTGTGTCGGGCGATTCTAGGTGAGCACTTCCCCATCCCGAGAGGGAGGGAATGGTTCACTTAGGGCCGTCCCGAGCATCACTGCAGGTCGATATCGGCCAACAAGGATATCTGATAGGAGTGGCTGATACTTAGAAGAAACACTCTAGCCCGGCACGATACCAAACCCCGATACGCATCACCAGTCATGGCGTGTTGCCCGAGAGGGTACCGCCCGATATGATTGTATCGGGACAGGGCGCCCCGCGCGATACATCAGTCTGTCGTGAGTGTGTCTCCTGAGAGGGTGTGCCACCCGACACATGTGTATTGGGCAAGGCCCTTGCCCGGTATCGGACTGGGCTAGTCTGCTATTGTCTGTCGTCCTTCTAAATCAAGAAGGTGATGTTTATCTTTACTTATTTCAGTCATTTACTTCTTTTACATATGCAATGTAATCAGACCCTTATATGTTTATGGAAATATAAGAGTTTTAATCATCTGTTGTTTTATGTTTGGTACCCTTGTTGGATGATTGCTATGTTTAACATCTGAACCCTAGCTTGTACGCTTGGATCCCGCTTCGATTAGCTACTGAATCGTGTTTTCCTGTTGCAACAACCTCAAGAGAGGTGTTGTGGCCCTAGTGTTTGGTCCGATTCTGGAGTACGAGAGTGCCCGGAATCAGAGTTGCTTTAGTAACCTTTCCACTCTAACTTAAGCCCAGCAACCTCGAGAGGGGTGTTGATGCTTGGTTGGAAGTACCTGCTTCGAGAGGAGGGGTATAGGATGTTTTGCTGCCGCTTGTTTTACTGAAGTTTTCTCCTTCGTACCTTACTTTAGCGCTAGTATTATCTCTCTGTTTCCGTTGCATGAAAATCCCTAAAAACTGATAAACGCTTAAAACCTTTTTTTCCTCGTAGCTCCAGTTGGAGATAGATTTCTTTTGTTTTATCGGTCTTATCCTATTGTTCCCTTGGGGAAACTTTGCCATCTCTTTACCCTTGTCTGAGTGTAATGTGTCGATTCTGTGTTCTCAACACTACCACCCTTGTCCCTGTGTTTGACCCTGTATATCTACTTCGACCCCGTAAACAAAGTTGTGGGGGCCTAGAAGGTTTCGGGTTATACATGTAAAAGTCCGACTACTTCAAATCCGCCTCCAATTTTAGGACGCGCGATTTAGGCCAGTCAACTTTTTGGCACCGTTGTCGGGGACAAGGCCAAACGGTACTGTTGACGAACCCGAATCCACTAACTACACTCCAGTGCCTCAAGCTTAGAAATAAGCTTGACAGCACTCCCTTTTTTATTATTATTTATTATTCTTTGCTTGAAATGAATAATTCATATTATTGATAACAGATTTTCTAACTTGATTGTTACACGATGCTCAGGTACCCAGGAGAAAGGCATTCTGTTCAACGGAGCACTGACACCATCAACATGCAGCCTCGTGTTGAGCAACCTCTTTCCGAAAGTGAATGCCAAGGGAGAGCCAGACCTCTCTCGAGCACCAGTCAAGGCCAAGACGAGGTTTCAAACCAACCAAACTTGGTTGGACAGTTATTCTCTTTTATAAAGAGACAAGATACAATCATAAACCAGCTAGCACAAAGTACGCTTCCCCATCCAGGAGTTCTAAACTCCATGTAGTTCCAAATGGCAAATATGAAGACACGCCAACGTCAAATTGATCAACAGTTGGCCCAGATGGCCGATTTGATGAAGAACCCTTCAAGAAAGATGCTCTCCAGTCCCAAATCTTCCAGAATGGCAGTACTGAGATCCGGGAGGATAGTGGAGCATAATGAGGAGGCCAGACCAGAACCTGAAGTGAGGACTATGGGTGTGAATCCTACAGAAGATGAAAATCAACAAGCTGGTGCCAGAGAGCCTGAACAGAGATCCATCGAGGAGCTACCTGGTGGGAGAAGCCCTTACGCTCCCAGGCTACCTTTTCCATACAAATTGATAAAGGCAAACCTGAAGAAGCGCCATGAAAGGTTCATGGAATCAATCAAGAAACTTTATCTTGAAGTTCCATTTCTGGACGCCTTGGAAGAGATGCCAACTTATACCACATTTCTCAAAGATCTGATTGCAAAGAAGAGAAGAGGAGGAAGGATTGAAACTATGCATCTAGTAGTTGTGTCCTCTGCTTTCGTAAAACCGGATCTGCCCAACAAAAAGAAATATCTGGGGGCTCTCACAATCCCTTTCGCCATCGGAGACAATGTCGAACGGAGGGGTCTTGCCGACTTAGGGGCTAGCATCAACCTTATGCCCCTAAGCTTCACGTAGAGATTAGGTTTAACCGATATGGTTAGAACCAATATGAGAATTGAACTAGCAGACCATGCCTTCAAAAGACCTGTTGGCGTTGTTGAAGATGTGCCAATCCGGGTAGGTAATTTCTTCATTCCGTGTGATATAGTTGTCATAGACACCGTGGAGGACCCCCGATGTCCTGTCATCTTTGGACATCCTTTCCTGGCTACGGGAAGGGCGTTGATCGATGTTTCTGAGGGGATAATCACTCTAAGGGTCGGAAATGACCACATAGACTTCAAGGTAAAGGATGCAATGAGAGGACCTTCCCTGTCAGAGTCTACCTGCTTTGCGGACAGCTACGACCAGTTTTGCGAGGAGTTATTAGAAGACATCTGAATGGTAGACCCCCTTGCGAGAGCAATAAGCAGTCAGGATTCCGACTTTGAGAGTCCAGAAATTGTGGAGTGTCTCAGCCTTCTTAACCTATCTGATGAAGATTTGAGCAATGAGGATGAGGTGGTGGAATCTGTCAAGTATGCCTCTCTTGAGGGGGATCTGCAAGAAAAGTCATCCAGGGCCAAGCCTGAATTGAAGATGTTACCTGAAGGGTTGAAATACGAATTCGTAGATCAAGAAGAAAGGAACCCAGTCATCGTCAACGCCAATCTTTCAAAGAACCAGCTGGACAGACTTCTAGAGGAGTTAAGACTCCACCGGCAGGCTATAGGATACTCAGTGGAAGACATCAAAGGCCTTAGACGCGCTTTATGTATGCATCGCATCAATCTGGAAGAATCTACCAAACCTCTGGCTCAACCCCTCAGAAAGTTGAACTTCATCAAGAAAGAGGATTTTATCAGGTCCCCATCCTGCCAGACGACCAGGAGAAGACAACCTTTACCTGCCTCTACGACACCTATGCCTTCAGAAGGATTCCCTTCGGCCTCTGCAATGCTCCCGCTACGTTTCAATGATGCATGATATCAATGTTTTTGGATTTTCTGGAAGATATCGTGGAAGTTTTCATGGACGATTTTTCATTCTATGGAAAGGACTTTGATACCTTCCTGAAAAATCTATCTTTGGTTCTGCAAAGATGCGAGCAGAACAGTCTAGTTTTAAACTGGAAAAAGTGTCATTTTATGGTACGAGAAGGCATCGTTCTGGGACATCAAAACTCAAGGTGTGGCATCGAGGTGGACACTAGCAAAGTTGAAGCCATATCCAAGCTTCCACCACCGAAGTCCGTGATGGGAGTGAGGAGCTTCCTCGGACACTCTGGCTATTACCGAAGATTCATAAAGGATTTCTCAAAGATCTCAAAACCATTGTCCAATCTACTGGTAAAAGATGTTGAATTTGTTTTCTCTGATGACTGTCTAACTGCTTTTCAGGCTTTGAAGAAGGCTCTTGTCTCACCACCCATCCTCCAAGCTCTATATTGGGATTTACCGTTCAAGCTTATGTGCGACGTTGGCGACTATGCAGTAGGAGCGGTCCTGGGGCAGAAAAAGGATAAAAAGCACCATGTGATCTGCTACGCTAGTCGCACGTTGGATGAAGATTAGGTAAATTATACAACTATGAGAAAAGAGATGCTCTCGATCGTCTTTGCTTTTGATAAGTTTAGGTCGTACCTCATTGGAGCAAAGGTCAAAGTATACACAGATCACGGGGCCATAAGATACCTTATGCAAAAGAAAGATACAAAGCCCAGACTGTTGAGGTGGGCCTTATTTCTACAAGAATTCGACCATGAGATTATCGATAAGAAGGGTGTAGAAAATGTGGTCGCTGACCACTTATCAAGGATCGTGGCCAAAGGATAGGGGGGACCACCCATCAATGAAAACTATACCGACGAAGCTTTAATGTTGGTTGAAACCAAGGAAGAAGACTTACCCTGGTTCACAGATATCTGTAACTATCTTTCCTGTGGAGAACTGCCCCCTGACATCACCTATAACCAGAAGAAGAAGTTGTTCGCGGATGTGAAAAATTACTATTGGGACGATCCTCTCCTTTTCAGAAGATGTGCTGATAACTTGTACAGAAGATGCGTTACCGAAGAAGAAACCCTGAACATTCTTAAAGAGTGCCACACCTCCCCTTATGGAGGACATCTAGGCAGCAAAAGGACTGTTGCCAAAGTGCTACAATCAGGTTTTTATTGGCCATCTTTATTCAAGGACGCCGCACAGTTTGTAAAGGTCTGCAAAGAATTCCAGTCGACGGGCAATATAGGGCGAAGGAACGAGATGCCGATGGCAAATTGGATTGAAGTTGAGATTTTCGATGTGTGGGGGATCGATTACATGGGGTCGTTTCCCCCATCAAGAGGGTATAAATACATTCTTGTGGTAGTAGATTATGTATCAAAATGGGTAGAAGTTGTGGCAACCCAAACGTGCGACGCCAAGTCAGTGATCAAGCTGTTCGAGAAAACGATTTTTCCTCAGTTCGGTGTACCACGCACTGTAATAAGCGATGGAGGGTCGCATTTCAGAGAAAGACAGTTCGAAGCACTCCTACGAAAGTATGGAGTTAAGCACAAAATCGCTACACCCTACCACCCACAGACTTCCGGGAAGGTAGAGGTCTCGAATAGACAAATCAAGCAGATTCTGGAAAATATTGTCAGCCGGACGAGGAAGGATTGGTCAATGAATCTTGATGATGCACTTTGGGCCTACAGGACTACCTATAAAATGCCCATTGGAACCACCCCCTATAAGTTGATCTACAAAAAATCTTGTCATCTACCACTTGAGCTGGAACACAAGGCCCTCTGGGCAATCAAATTCTTGAATATGGATCTGGAGATAGCAGGAGAAAAGAGATATTTGCAGTTACAAGAGCTTGAAGAATTAAGGATTCATGCTTATGAGAATGTGAAAATCTATAAACAAAGGACGAAGGTGTGGCATGATGCGCACCTAAGAAGAAAGGATGTAAGTGAAGGGGATAAAGTTTTATTATTTAAATCATACATTCGTCTTTTTCCTGGAAAGTTACAAACGAGATGGTCGAGACCGTTCACTGTGTCAAAGATATACCCATCAGGAATGATGGAGCTATACGACAAAGATGATCTGACCAAGGTCTTTCAAGTAAACGGGCACAGAGTGAAGAGGTACTATGAAGCCGAAGCTTTTGTTAGGAGGTTAGAGATCAACTTGCAGGACATGGATACTATTGAAAGCCAAAAGTAAAGAACCTAAACCGGTCGAACTGGCGACGAAAACTACAGTGCTCCTCGAGAGGCGGCCCGAGCTTTTACTTAGAATAGGATGTTATTTACTTTCCTGCAAAACAAACATTATGAACATTTGGAGTGTAATAAGGCCCGAGTCAGCGCATGCACACATGTGCTGACTCTTCTGTTTTATGGGCCACCGCTCGGTTTTAGTAAGCATTAAGGAGTAATACCATCTGAGGTCAGGGACTTAACCCTAGGCCAATGATGTTTTACCCATCAATCGCTTTTTCCTTTGCCTCGTTTTTAGTTCTTTAGACCACGTATTGGACATGTATCTCCTTTTACTGATCATATCGGGCAGCAACTCAGCCGGCGCGCAGAACTGCTTGAATCGAGCAAGGGCAAATCGGGGAATGCAAAGGTTGTGACAGACGGTACTCCCAGGTGGTGAGTGCCCGCATCGGGCAATATGAGTAATTGCCCTCGATTAGACGGATGGAACCTCCCGTCTCGGGAATGACTTGTCCCAATGGCCGACGTGCACCCCAGATCTACCCATTTTACCCCCGGTTGAGATTGTTATATATAGTACGGAGGTTTTACCGTGTTGGGCTACTACCTTTCCTCTTCCTGCTACCTGTATCACGTAGTAATCCCCCTTTCTCGCATGTCGACCAGCTAGCTTTTGCTCTCGTGTCGGGCGAGAGCTTCAGAAAGTAAAGGTATAGCCCGACAGCCTGATTGCCCGGCGCGGGCTTCATATCGCGTGCGACGTATCGGGTTGACGAATTTAGTTGAATTTTCTTGTGTCGCTCGACACGAATGTAGCGTGACGCGTCTTCCGTTCGCTTATCCTATACGCCATATCGGGCGACACGTTTTTCTGCCAAGAAGACCTATCGGGCAATTATTTCATGCGACCATACCGCCCGACACACCCGTATCAGGCAACGTGTTTTGATGTGCAGCTTTTCCTCCTTATCGACCAGTTTTGTATCACCTAGGATATTCTTTTGATGGACGATACCTAGACTTTGCAATGAGACAAGTTTTATCGTGGTATCGTGTCGGGAAACGTGTATTGCCTACCTAACATTTAAATTATCAATGAACTTGATAACATGTATGGCCCGTACAAAGCAAACCTCCGGTCAAGTTGACAAACACGGCAGAAGAATTGACACTGCGGCCACAGTTGAAGCAACAACAGTCGGACAGAAATGCCAGAATCTCGAGGCAGCTGGGCCATCAACCGCCAAAAAGAGAGCAAGGACGAAATTTCTTGATTTGGTAGCCCCAAGAGAGGTCCATTTCCTTATCATAGTCTGTCTTCTACGGTGGTTTAGGACCATCTCCAAAAGAGAAAATCAGTGGAAGTCTTCCTCCAGTGGCCTCTGGATTGAATGTGGGTATGTTTGGCTCATCATGGGGGGTATCTTCTTTTGATAAAGTATCCACAAGTGTTTTCAAGAGCTCTTTGTCTACCATAAGCCGGTTATCATTGTCATAATCTGCACGAGCCTTGCGCTTCTTTCTTGAGAGCTTGGCACTTGTCCTGGATGCATCCTCCTGGGAAAGAAAATGGACTCAAGTGGATTTCTCTGGCTAGTCCAATAGATGATGAAAGTTTAAAGAAACTGAGATTGATGATCAGTCATTTTGTCCATAGAATTATCTTAAAAAGTATACTTGGTTTAAGGGAATGCCTAATAGTTGGAACTTCTATCAAATAAAGAGAGGCCTGACCAACTCCACCACATCGACTCCGACAGCAAATAAGGAGAATGTATGGGAGCTTCTATCTGGCGTAGGCGTGATCACTAGCTAACCCTCACTGGGTAAACATTACCTTACCCTATCTACTTCACAACTCTGGGACAGAGTGTGGAGTAAATTTGGGGGGGTACCCATGTACCAGTGAGGGAGGTATAAAATTTTCTTCTTCAACTCCACCCTTTGTGTTCTTTCATTCTTCTCTTATATCATGTGTACGTATACATGCTCATATAAAAATTTTGAAAAATTTTGCTTATTTCGTCTCCCTACATACGTACAAAGTCACTATATAGTAAAAACCTGATATGACTTCTTACTAGTCTGTTTTCTATATGCCCGAGGAGATGTAAGTTTTGTTATGTCTTTCTGATAATGCAGCCTCAAACAACAAAAGACTACGACTCTCAACGCCAAAAATTTCAAAAAATAATCTCGCAACAGCTAAAGAGACGTGTATCTAGAAGGAAAAAGCTGCCCAAATAGCAACAAAATTCCTCTTGTTTTCCCTTACCCAACAAAAATCCCAAAAAGAGAGAATAACCTTATGAGAGTGAATAAAAGCATGATAGTTGTGCCAAATGAAAAAGAATATATATATATATATATATATATACACTGGTTTTCCAAAAGTACCCATCTTTAGGCATGGTAGATTTAGGGCAGTGGTACGTAGGATGTGAAATCACTGCTCTAAGGCCAACTGGCCTGGACTACAAGGACCACTTTCCCGTTAACGGACCCGTACTTGGATGGACTAATGGGAAACAAGAAAAACCCAAAAAGCCCTTAGGCCTACCCAAACACACAACTTTCTGCCCCAAAAGCTGTTTGGTGTGAAAGCTAACTTCGAAATCATGTGTCTAAGTCTCGCCGAAGCTGTGGGGAAAATTTTTTGCTTAATAAGGCAGAGAAATAAACTCTGTTGTTCGTGATCAGGCCGTATTCTCTGTGGGACATCTCAACACTAGCTATAACCCATGGTCTAAAAACTATACCGATCAAGAAGAAGCATCACAAAATATAGTTTAAATATTGATTGAGGACAATCAAAATGCTAATATGTAATTGTTACAATAAAGATGTAATTGTTACAATAAAGATGTAATGAACTCAATGTACTGATAACACCAAATTTTGTGATGTTTTTTACTCTTATTTCGTTATCAAAAATGCCCTTTTAAACTATTTTCCTCTCTTTTTATATGTACTTTTGCAATAATAGGCCACGCTACACTCTTAACTCAATATTTCCATCTTTTGTAGAGTTTTCCTCTATTTTTGACTCATTTATCATCGAAAAGGCCCGTCCCGACCCATAAATGTGTTCTACCTGCATCGGCCTTTTTCCCCAGGGAGTCGACCGATACGCTCACTGCCCGATAGGGTAGCGTGATACACTGACGCACGACACAAGGATACCGTGCAAGAGGAAGCGGACGAGCGATACGCCTTTTACTCGAAAGGGAGCTGGACTCGCCACGACTGCTATAGCGTGTCGCACGATACAGGCCACCCACTGGCAGGCGCCACTCATCACGATGACCGACAGCCTGACATCCTTGTGCCGGGCGATACGCATATCGGGCGTGCCTGAAGCCGCAATGATGGAACTAAAGAAGGACACGTGGCGACCGGAGCACCATAACTTCTTCCAACCGCTGCCTATAAATAGCAGCTACAGGAAGCCAAAAAGATAGTTCGGAACCCCCAAGAGCTAACTGAAGAAAGAATCTGGAGCTAGTGTGTCGAGCCTCAGAGGTTGTGTCGGGCGATTCTAGGTGAGCACTTCCCCATCCCGAGAGGGAGGGAATGGTTCACTTAGGGCCGTCTTGGGCGCCGCTGCAGGCCGATATCAGCCAACAAGGATATCCGATAGGAGTGGTGGATACCTAGAAGCAACACTCTATCCCGACACGATATCGAACACTAATACGCATCGCCAGTCACGGTGTGTCGCCCGAGAGGGTACCGCCCGATATGATCATATCGGGCCAGGGCACCCCGCGTCCGCCCATCGTGAGTGTGTCGCCCGAGAGGGTGTGCCACCTGACATGTGTGTATCGGGTAAGACCCTTGCCCGGTATCGGGCTGGGCTAATCTGTTGTTGTCTGTCGTCCTTCTAAATCAAGAAGGCGACGTTTATCTTTACTTATTTCAGTCATTTACTTCTTTTACATATGCAATGTAATCAGACCCTTATATGTTTATGGAAATAGAAGAGTTTTAATCATCTATTGCTTTATGTTTGGTACCCTTGTTGGATGATTGCTATGTTTAACATCTGAACCCTAGCTTGTACGCTTGGATTGTGCTTCGATTAGCTACTGAATCGTGTTTTCCCGTTGCAACAACCTCGAGAGAGGTGTTGTGGCTCTAGTGTTTGGTCTGATTCTGGAGTACGAGAGTGCCTGAAATTGGAGTTGCTTTAGTAACCTTTCCACTCTAACTTAAGCCCAGCAACCTCGAGAGTGGTGTTGATGCTTGGTTAGAGGTACCCGCTTCGAGAGGAGGGGTACAGGATGTTTCTGCTGCCGCTTGTTTTACCGAAGTTTTCTCCTTCGTACCTTACTTTAGCGCTGGTATTATCTCTCTGTTTCTGTTGCATGAAAATCCCTAAAAACTGATAAACACTTAAAATCTTATTTTTCCTCGTAGCTCCAATTGGAGATAGATTTCTTTTGTTTTATCGGTCTTATCATGTTGTTCCCTTGGGGAAACTTTCCCATCTCTTTACCCTTGCTGGATTGTAACGTGTTGATTCTATGTTCTCAACACTACCACCCTTGTCCCTGTGTTCGACCCCGTATATCTACTTCGACCCTGTAAACAAATTTGCGGGGGCCTAGAAGGTTTCGGGTTATAAATGTAAAAGTCCGACTAATTCAAATCCGCCTCCAATTTTAGGACGCGCGATTTAGGCCGGTCACCAACATGATATGGCCTTCCCATCATGGTCACAACCCGACAGGTCCAGTAGCCTGATACGACCATATCGGGTATGGAGTTGATAACCTCCAATTTTGGGATGATATCTTAGTATTTTCTTTAGTTTTCCACACACTTTCTTAATTAGAATTTGATATAATACTTAAATATTCCTTCTTATTGTAAATATACCATTAGACTAACTTTTCCTCTTTTTTACGTGCAGAAAAAGACATTAAAAAATCATAAAAGACTCAACTGGCCTCAAGACCGCATGAGATCAAACGGTCCCAAGACCGCATGAAGCCAATCGGTCCCAAGACCGCATGAAGTCACACGGTCCCAAGACCACATGAAACCAATCGGTCCCGAGACCGCATGGAGTCACACGGTCCCAAGACCGCATGAAGCCAATCGGTCTCGAGACCGCATGGAGTCACACGGTCCCAAGACCGCATTGAGCCAATCGGTCCCGAGACCGCATGGAGTCACACGGTCCCAAGACCGCATGAAGCCAATCGGTCCCGAGACCCCATGGAGTCACACGGTCCCAAGACCGCATGAAGCCAATCGGTCTCGAGACTGCATCGAGTCACACGGTCCCAAGACCGCATGAAGCCAATCGGTCCCGAAACCGCATGGAGTCACATGGTCCCAAGACCGCATGAAGCCAATCGGTCCCGAGACCGCATGGAGTCACACGGTCCCAAGACCGCATGAAGCCAATCGGTCCCAAGACTGCATGGAGTCACACGGTCCCAAGACCGCATGAAGCCAATCGGTCCCGAGACCGCATGAATCCAAACTGTCTTGAGGTCCAAACGGTCTTGAGGTCCAAACGGTCTTGAGATCCAAATGATCTTGAGGTCCAAACGGTCTTGAGATCCAAACGGTCTTGAGGTCCAAACGGTCTCCAAACCGTTTGGACTTCACTTACGACCTATAAATAAGACCCCAAGGGTCCACAAAAAGCAGTTTTTTTCATACGTCCAAAGGTTGTCTCAATCACTCCAGAGCACGTACGACTTCCATCATCCGCACTGGGGCTGCCGGTCTGAGATCCATACTCCATCTCGAGGCTGCTTTCTCTCTCTCTGCCAAAGAAGGTGGGAAGAGGGAGATCTTGTCATCACGCAACCTGTGAAGCTGGTGGATTGTTCCTCTCTCTCCAAGGGGTTGACTTTCCTCTCTCCTTTATGGGGATGATATTCTTTCTCTCTCTTCTTGCCTCCTTCTTTGCCCTAGTCATGAGTGAGTAGTCTCTTTCACTAGGGTGCGGGGATTAGCCCCACTATCCATGTTTTCATATCATGTAAATGTAATCCATAGTTTGTAATATAGAGTTCTTATCTTTTTAGTTCAACATCAAACGTTTAATGAATGCATGTTGCTTGATCTGCAACTTGTGTTATCCTTTATCTTTTAGTATGAATTGTCTACGTTTGTAATATTAGATTCGAAACTCGTTTGAATGTTGGTTCTTGGTGCATGTATCCACCATGCATCTATTTCGGTATCTAGAAGTGTCTCTCAAGAAGTGGAGTAAACTCACTATCATTCGTTGTACTTTCATACTATGAAATGGAATCAGTTGACGTATGAAAGTGCAACCTTGGTTAGTCAAGGAACACACTTTGTGAAGGGAATGATGCAAAGTAGGTGACCATTTGTTCGGGAATGGCTGGCATTGCAAAATTCCCGCACTTCTCGTAGTTAGTTCTCCGAAAGGAAACTAAGTCTACAAAGATACTAACTGACTAAACTCTTGTTGCAGGTTATGTTTTACTTTGCATGTGTTGATCCATGTGTAGTGGCGGTGAGAAACCGATCACACCCTAGTGACTTTTATCATTATTTAACTCCTGAGATTTACTTGATTTCTTTACTTTACATGTTCTTAGTTTAAAACAACAAAAACCAACCTTTCGATTTAAGTGTCTGCTATTAAGTGACTAAGTGAAATCCTAACGCTTTCCATCTTGTTGCTTGCAACAAGACCGTTGTCCTGAGGATTCGACCCTTAACTATACTACGATAAGACTTCCACGTATCCTAGCATACGTGGGTGGAGTTCTCCATCTAGTATATGCAAGGCTAAACCTAAAGACTTATCATCTTTAGGATTTTTAGTTGGTGCACGCAATTCCACGTGAGTGGAAGCTCCATCAAAAAATTGGCGCAGTTTCCGGGGATAACAGAACGTTGTAATTTCATTTAGTACTTTCCTAGTTGGTTAGGATTTTACACTTTTTTTTAATCATAAGCCTATATCTTCTTGAAACCATTATATCTTTACCATTATCTAAAGGTGTTTTCTTTTCTCTACTCAGGTAGAAAATGTGCATGCGATCATCGCATAACCGCGGATTCTCCCCTGATCCAGAGTTTGACTCTGAGGTAGAGAGAAGTTTCCATCGCCGCATTCGTCTCAATCGCCAACGAGCCAGGCAAATGGCCGACGGACAACGCCAGGATGCTTTGGTGATGGAGAGGGTAAACGCCGCCATCGTCGCTCAATGGGCAAAACTCATTGCTGATACTCGTGCCCAGATTCAAGCAGAGATTTGTGCGGAAGAACAGACCCGCATCAGAGCTGAAAATGAGGCAGCAAACCAAGCTGCTCAGTTGGAACTAAGGAACAAGCAGCTAAGGGATTATGCTGTTTCAAAGAACTACGAAGACAACCATCCGGTCTGACCTCCGATCATCAACATTCCAAACTTTGAGATCTGGACTCAATGGATTCAGATCATGCAGGGTATCTCATTTTCTAGAGGTTCTGGAGATGACTGCATGGATCATCTGAAGAGGTTTAAGGCATTGTGCCGTTTGGTCCCGCAAGCCAGAGTCGCTTTTGATGCAATAATGCTTCATCTTTTTCACTTCACTCTGTCGGGGAGAGATCTGAGTTGGTATAACTCACTTGACAGGGAGCCAATAATCACCACTTGGGCTCCCCTGGAAGAAAAGTTCTTTCCTCCTTCATTGACTTACGAGATCAGGGGACAGATCAATCACTTCTCTCAACTACTTGGAGAATCCCTTGATGAAGCATGGGAAAGGTTCAAAGAACTTTTGCAGAAGTGCCCTCATCATGGAATCTCCCAGAACCAATTAATAGAAACTTTCTATAGGGGAGTGAGTGATGATATCAAACAATTTTTGGATTCTTCGTCTGGAGGAAACTTTATGAGAAAGAATTATGAGGATGCCTGGAAAATTGTTACACTCAGAGCTGAAAACCAGTCTAACTGGGGAGGGTCAGTCGGTAAAGTTGTCCTCAAGGTCTACAAAGCTGAAGAATCAATAGAGATGAAGGTAATAGTTGAAGCCTTGAAAACCATAGTTCATAAACAACAAGCTCTCGAGTCTTCTCTCAGAGAGTTTGATAAGAAGAAAATTCCTCTAGTTCAACAAGTCAAGGCCGCCACAAGAACCTGTGAGGCCTGTCATGCTTCTGACCATCTGACCCTTTCCTGCGGTATGCTTTATAATGTGATGATGGATCTGCATCCACCACCAAAACCATATGAACCCATCACTGACCAGTCTGAAGAACAACTACCGAAACAAGTCAACTCCATCCACTCTATCCCTGGTCAAGTCTATTACAACCCTAATCAGCCAAGGAATCATCCAGGATTTCAGTATGGAAACCCTACTGGGACCGCTAATCCACAGCATCAGACACAGAGGGGATCCTCTAGTAGGTTACCACCTGGATTCCCAAACAATTTCAACCAAAATCAAGGGAACTCCAAGAATAACTTCCCTAGGGCTAACTACCCCAGGAACCAATCGGCCTACTATCAGTACACTCATCCTCCGCTCCATCCACAGCTACATACTCAACAACCTCAGCTGGCGCTGCCACCACAACAATCTCAACAAGCCCAACAACAAAGTCCTCTGAAAAACACTCCTTCTCAACCGGAAGATGAAATATCCTTGATAAGGCAGATGTTGCAATCCCAGCAAACTATGCTTGCTAATCAATAGGCTTAGCAGAAAGCAGTTGAAGCTCAACTTGCCCAGATTGCTGCACAACTGAAGCCCCCAGCAGGCACATTCGTAGGGCAGCCCGAATCAAATCCCAAGCATGGACAGAATAGGCATGAACAGTTGAATGATGTCACCACAAGATTTGGACGCACTCTACATGAAACTACCAAGATCACTCTTGATAATGATGATACACCTACTTTTATGACAAATGAGAGCCCGCAACAAGGAACAGAGAAGCCCACAGAGGGCACAAAGGGCAAGGACAAAGAACAAGTGTCTGCAGAACCCGAAGTTTTGCAATATAAACCAAGAATCCCGTATCCGGGTAGACTGTGAGAAACAAAGATGGACACCAGGTTTCAGAAATTCAAGGAGGCGATGAAGAAACTATACATCGATATCCCGCTTCTTGATGCTCTCTCCGAGGTGCCAGCCTGGGCAAAATACCTCAAAACCTTGTTGTCAAGAAAGTACATCACCGAGGAGCAAGAAACTGTCAAGCTTGCCTAGACCACTTCTGACATCATCTTAAACAAAATGCCAAAAAAGAAGAAGGACCCAGGTTCCTTCGGAATTCAATGTTGCATTGGAAATGCATCTACTAAAAAGGGATTAGCTGACCTAGGGGCCAGCATATCCATTATGCCTTACTCTATGTGCAAACATTTGGGTTTCACCGAATTGCTGCCTATAGCAATGACAATTCAATTGGATGACTCCACCATAACCGCACCTCTGGGAATCATTGAAGATATTCCAGTAAGGATAGGCAAGGATGCCTACGTTCCATGTGACTTCATTATCATGGATATTAAAGAAGACCTGAGATACCCAATTATTTTTGGAAGACCTTTCCTCGCTACTGCCAGGGCGCTTATCGACGTTGAAGCTGGTACCATCATTCTTAGGCTCAGAAAAGAAGCAATTCAATTTTGCGTCCTTAATAGCATGAAAGGCCCCAGCATCTAAGAGGAGGTCTCCCTTCTTGACGCAATTCAACAAATGTCACAATTAGAAATATCCGAGCCAGCTGACGAACTAGAGAATGTCCTAATCAATCCAGATGTTGAATTCTCTGCGAATGAACTAGTTCAACAGTGTTTGCAACATTTAGAAAAGGCCGAAAAAGCACCAATGGCCACTTTTGAAGAACTTAAAGCTATTACCATTATAGAAGCAGTTGAGCCACCGAAAGCCCCTGAAATGAAGACTTTACCCACAGGGCTTAAACATGTTTTCTTAGATGAGGAAAAATTATGCCCGGTCATCACCAGCTCTACCCTTATAGAAGATCAGGAGGAAAGGCTTCTGGATGAGCTGAAGAAGCACAAAAAGGTCATTGGATATAAGATAACTGACATAACGGGAATAAATCCAGCCCTGTGTATGCACAGACTTCCAATGGTTGAAGAATTCAAGCCATCTTGAGAACATCAAAGAAAACTGAATCCTAATCTCAAAGAGGTGGTTCGCCTGGAGGTCCTCAAATTACTTAAAGCTGGTATAATCTACCCTATCTCTGACTCCCAGTGGGTCAGCCCTGTCCAGGTTGTTCCCAAAAAAGGAGGCACTACTGTCATACTTAACGACAAAATTGAGTTAGTGCCCACCAGGACTGTAATAGGGTGGAGGATGTGTATTGACTATAGGAAGCTGAACAAAGCCACGAGGAAAGATCACTACCCTCTACCCTTCCTCGATGAAGTCCTGGAGCGTCTAGCTCATCAGAAATACTTTTGCTATCTTGATGGTTACTCCAGGTTCTATCAAATACCCATACACCCGGAGGACCAGGAAAAAACTACCTTCACCTGTCCTTTTGGGACATACGCCTTTAGAAGAATGTCATTCGGGTTGTGTAACGCACCCGCTATGTTCCAACGGTGTATGTCCGCTATCTTCTCCGGACTAACTGAATCCATTATGGAAGTGTTTATGGACGATTTCTCAGTTTATGGAGATTCCTTCGATAAATGTTTAATCAATCTTGGACAAGTTCGACAACGCTACGAGGAAACGAACCTTATCCTGAATTGGGAGAAATGCCATTTCATGGTAACAGAAGGTGTCATCCTCGGGCACAGGGTAAGTGATAGAGGGATCGAGGTGGATAAAAAAAATTGATGTTATCTCGAAACTGTCACCACCAAAAGATATAAATGGAGTACGAGCCTTCTTGGGTCATGCGGGGTTCTACAGAAGATTCATCAAAGATTTTTTGAAAATAGCAAAACCCATGACCCAACTCCTGACCAAGGATGCTGAGTTCATCTTCAATCAAGAATGTATGCAAAGTTTCTCCACCCTCAAGAATGCTTTAGTTTCCACACCTATTCTGAGAGCCCTAGATTGGTCGTAGCCTTTTGAAATCATGTGTGACGTAAGTGATTACGCAATAGGGGCTGTTTTAGGACAGCAGATTGATAAGAAACCTTACGTTATCTACTACGCATCCAAAATGCTAGATGAAGCACAGAAAAACTATACTACCACAGAGAAAGAGTTTTTGGTTGTCATCTACACGTTTGAAAAATTCCGCTCCTATTTGATTAGATCTAAGGTCATCATTTACACCGACCACTCTGCCATTCGATACCTGATTCAAAAACAAGATGCCAAACCCAGGCTTATCCGCTGGGTGTTGATGCTTCAGGAATTCGACTTGGAAATTAAAGATAAAAGTGGAGTAGAGAACGTTGTATCCGATCATCTCAGTCGTATCAAAGTTGAAGATGACGATAAAATCCCTATCTGGAATTCTCTTCCAGACGACCAGCTTATGAAGGTTATTCATGGATTCCCTTGGTATGCAGATATTGTCAATTATCTTGCTACAGGGATCATTCACCCCTCCGCTTCCTACCATGACAAAAGGAAGTTCCTCCATGATATAAAACAATATTATTGGGATGAACCCTACCTGTTTCACCTATCTGCTGACGGACTTTTCCGTCGCTGCTTGCTGGAAGAAGAGATTACCCCCGTCCTAGAGCATTGCCATTTAGGACCTACGGGGGGCACATGAGCGCAAAGAAAACCGCTATAAAAGTTCTGCAGTCAGGTTTCTTCTGGCCCACCATAGCAAAGGACTCCTACGATTTTGTGAAAGCTTGCAACAAATGTCAATTTTCTGGCAACATATCCAAAAGGGACGAAATGCCCCTCACAATGTGGCAAGAAATTGAACTTTTTGACGTGTGGGGGGTAGACTATATGGGCCCCTTCATTTCTTCCTATGGTTTCTCTTACATCCTGGTTGCCTCAAAATGGGTCAAAGCTATACCCACTGTGTCCAACGATTCCAAACCAGTTATTAAATTGTTCAAAGATATCATTTTCCCCAGATTTGGAGTCCCCAGAACTGTCATAACAGATGGCGGGACCCATTTCCTGGAACGAAGTTGTGAAGCACTTTTGAAAAAGTACGGAGTCAACCACAAAGTAGCAACGCCTTACCATCCACAGACAAGTGGTCAGGTTGAGGTATCAAATAGACAATTAAAGGTGATTCTAGAAAAAAAAATTAATCGAAACCGAACTGATTGGTCCACCAAACTTCCCGATGCCCTTTGGGCATACCGAACAGCCTATAAAACACCAATCGGAACAACCCCGTTCCGTTTGGTGTACGGGAAGTCATGTCATCTTCCAGTAGAACTAGAACACAAAGCCTGGTGGGCCATCAAACAACTAAATTTTGATCTTAAAAGTGCAGGAGAGAATAGACAACTCCAGTTGCAGGAGCTAGAAGAGCTCCAAATGACCGCCTATCAGAGTGCTAGAATCTATAAGGAGCAGACCAAAATGTGGCACGACGGTCATCTTAAGAGGAAATACATCGCCGTCGGCGACAAAGTACTCCTTTTTAACTCCAAGCTCAAGTTGTTCCCCGGAAAACTTCGAACAAAATGGTCTGGGCCCTTCACCAAAAAGCATATATACCCAACTGGAGCTGTCATAATTGTCGACAACAACAGAGGAGAAAGGACGGTCAACGGCCATCAATTAAAGAAATACTACACTCCAGAAGATAAGATGCCGAGACAGACCATCGAAATCAAAGACGCCACGACGTCAGATTAAAAACATCAAAGCTTCGTCGAGCCAGCGACGTAAAACCCAGGCGCTACTTGGGAGGCAACCCAAGATATGAACTTTTGCTTTTATTTTCTGTTCCTTTAGATTTATCATCTGAAAATTATAAAAATTCAAATAACCAAAACATTCATAAAAATATAAAATATCAAAATAACCTTAACCCTCCCAAATGGTCTTGAAACCGTTTGGAGCCAAACGGTCTTGAAACCGTTTGGAGTCAAACGGTCTTGAAACCGTTTGGGGCCAAACGGTCTTGAAACCGTTTGGGGCTAAACGGTCTTAAAAATCGTTTGGCGTCCAAACGGTCGCCAAACCGTTTGACCTGAGGGTTTTGCAAGGTCAACCCCCCCCCCCATTTCCTATAAATATTAACCCTCATCCCTTCTTCTTCTCTCTTCGACTCCCGAGTTTCCTCGCACAAGTGATGTTCCATCGCTTCTGCTCCCGTTCCCGTGCAGCCCGTGATTTCTGCCGTCCTCTTTCCTGGATTTGTGCATCTTCACAGTGATCGCACCTCGGTCTCCGCCTCTCTTCACATCACCATCGTCATCTCTGACATTTCGGCAAGGTAGTTCAACACGCTGCTCCGCCGTCGCCAACGCCTGCCTTACCGCCGCGGTTTCCGACTCTCCCGTACCGCCTCTGCAACTGTCTTTTCCGCCGTCGACGTCTTCAATGCCCCCTCAAGCTCTTCCTCTACCACCGCAATCGTCTTCGCCATCGCCACCATCTTCACCTTACCACCGACGTTTCACCTTACCATCATCGTCCGCTGCACTCCCGGCGTTTCGGCCTCCCAACGGTTTTCAAACCGTTTGGGACCAAACGGTCTCCAAACCGTTTGGGACCAAACGGTCCTGAAACTGTTTGGGACCAAATGGTCCTGAAACCGTTTGGGACCAAACGACCCTGAAACCGTTTGGTCTTGTTCACACCCGCATTTTTATAAAAACATAAATATACATAAAACCACATAAATACAAATAAAATCTAAATTGTTTCTAAACATTTTGTTCTAACTCATGATTTCCCATTTTGCAGATATGGCATCACCAGCAAAGGAGGCCATTGGATCTGAAAATGCTCCAACCTGGACAATGGAGCAACTGATGGCAGAATAAGCTAGACTCCAACAGATCAGAGATGATTTCAACAGGACTGGAAAGGCACCTCCAAATGTCAAAATGATGCAAGTCTTGTGCGACCTTGATCGCCTCAACAAGTGCCTAGCTGGGGCACCTGAAGAAGAAATTGAAATTTCTTCCGATGATGATGAAGGCTCGGAATACAAGCCTAACTCTGAGGAGGAATCCCCAGCCGAAAAACACAAGGGGAAGCGCAAGGTCCAGGAAACTGCAACAGGACAGCCCTCCAAGAAACGGGCAAGAAAACAAGTTCGCCCTGCCTCTGCTATGGACCAGCCCCTTGTAACACCTACCACCACCATCCCTGTTACAACCCCCACCTTCTCAATTCTCACCACCATAGCACCACCACCAAAGAATCTCTTCATACATACCACCCCCTCCACTGACAAAATTCTCAAACCCACTAAGTATGTTTGCTCTAGCGTACTACTTAAAATGGGGATCCATGATCGAATTTTCAACACACTAGACAAAGCCAACCTCACCAGGCTGTGTTTAGTACCTGAGATCTCATATTTCAAACCCACTACTGAATTCTTCACCTATCTTACAAAAGAACTCATTGATATCATGGATAGATCATGGGATGGAGGTGACAGAAGGCTGGTCACCCAAATCTTCGGCAATAAGATTGTCTTAACAGAAAACATGTTGAATGAAGTTTTTATTGACAACCAGGAGCAGTTAAATAAAGCCAAGGTTGTGGGAACTGAGCACCCTGAGTTCAACAGGAAAAAATTTTGGAAATCTCTAATCGGGCTCCCCACATACGATGCTAAGACGTGCAAAGCATCGAACAAACATTCTGGGTTTGTGTGCACCCTACATAAAATTCTCGCAGGCGCACTCTTCCCCAGGAGAGAGGGAGGGAACGTTATAATCTCATATCTCTTTGTTCTCTGGTCCATTCTAAACGGAAGGCCAGTCAACATTGGACGACAAATGATCCAGAAATTATCAGCCTACGCCCTGGGGAAGGAAATCTGCATGGGGGGCCATGTCACATCCATCATAAAATACCTCAAGATGGACAGACCCTTACCTCGCTGCACGCAAATAAAGGGCGACATCCTTACTAATGAACAAACTTTGAAGAACTCCTTCATTATTAAGGAAAAGGATGCAAAGTTGCACTATGTCTTTTGCCCTACAGTCAAGTCATCAAGAACCCTCCTCCCGCTTCTGGAGCTTGCAAACTATGACACAGAAAAGCTCCTCTTCTATGATGAGGATCTTACACACCTTCTAGCCTCAGTTAAAGAAACCGAAAAGAAAGCAAAAGCGGGACAGACGGAGCTTAGCATCACAACCATGGAAGCTCGACCATCAAAAATGCATGTCAAATGGCCTTCCAGAAGACAGTTGCAGGCACAACAGCTATCGGGGACACCAACATCAAGGCCACATCTACAGGCCGACCCCCACCAAGAAGAAAACATAACCACCTCATCAATCGACTCTTTCATTAAGAGTCTACATGATCAGCTAACCGCCACCATCACTCCACCCTCCACCTTTCCAACATCCACGAAACCATTCACATCCTCTTCTTCACCCCTCTTCCCTTCGGGCTCTCCCTTCTCCACCCCTATGCCCGACTTTACCACTTTCCCATCCACCTCCATAGTCTCTACCCCATCATTATCACTCCCACCACTTTCACCGGAAATACCACCACCTTTCACATCCACCACCACCCCGACACCGCTGGTGACTCCATCCATAGTCACCAGGCAGCTCGGGGCACCATCAGTGTCTCTTCCGCAAGACACTAACACCATCCCACGCAGACCCCAGTCATCCCACCCTTCCGCTTCTGGGGTCACCTTTTCTAACATCGGTGAGGAATTCGGACGTCAATTCGACACCGTCTGAAACCTCCTCACCGATCCTTCTAACATATTACATTCTATTTTTTCTTGTGTGCAGGGTTTATCCAGATAGGTGGCCACGATCGACGAACAACACCGAGCCTTGCCCAACATCCTCCAAGGTTTTCAGCAACGACAAACTGAGGTGGCTAAGCAAGTTGAGCACATCAACAGCCACTACAACAACTTGCCGGAACTGGTCCTTGGAGCGAAGTGCCAGCAAGAAGCGACGACAAAGCAAGTCGATGAGATCTCTATGCAGACTCAACCTCTGCCCGAGACTCTCCGCGAGCTCCAGCAACAACAAGCAGTTCTGAGCACGCGCCTGGACACCATCAGCAGCACCCTCACACAGCTAAATAATCACCAAGAGGAGTCAACTAATAATGAAATCCAGCAGCTACGTGCTCAAGTTACAGATCTTACAGCACGTCTCCTTTCCTCCGAGGGACGAAATAATGACATCAGAGAATCCCATGACGCACTGCTCGAAACACACGAGCATCTGCAAGTGGCTTTCGATGAATTACAAGCCACCCATCGGCGGTGCAAAAGGACCGCAAGCAAAAAGCCAGTAGACAAGGCAGCGGCTGACAAAGATGGCGATAGTGACGAAGACAATGATTATGAGTCCTCTACGAATTCAAACAATGATACCACTTCCTCCGGTGATAAATCTGACGATGGGGAGGACCAAGGTCAAGCAGTAGAACCTTCTCAGAAAGGTTCTGACAAAGGTCAACACGACGGTGGACATCACCCCAAGTCCCCCCACAATGATAATGTAAACATGTCATATGGGGACCAATTCCTTGACTATTCTGCTCTGGGGTCCATCGGGGAGTCAGCTAAAGACGCGGCTTTCGCTGAGTTCCACCAATGTATATTAGGAACCAGCGCAAGCCCACCCACAACAACCGCTCCACCCTTCTCCGCACTTGCCACATCAGTGCCCTTCCCACAAGACCAGGACGAGGCAGAATGAGTGAGTTTAGATACAGATGAAGAACTCGATTCTGCCTCTGATTCGGATGACGATCTACAGGGCTATGCAGAAGTCCTGGAACAACCTCTTCCCCCCCTCCGCAAGAGCTTCCCCCGCCACCACCTCTACCGCACAAAATGCATGACCTGGATATGGCGGCCATCTCCACATTAGATGCTCAGGACATTTTTATACTAAACACTATTGTGGACGATGCAAAGGCAGGGGAAGACATCATCTACCATAATAGAAAAACTAAGCACAAGCTGACACGAGAAGACTTCCGCAACATCCTGCGACCACGGTCCATGATGCCAATGGCAATCTTTTGTGTCCTGCTCACCAATTGTATAGAAGTATATAGAAGCTCTAAGAGGCAGCAGCCAGTTTTTAACGCCTCACCTGCTCTATCTATCGGCCTTTTATACAAAGATATACGAGTAAAATCCATAGATAAGTTGCGTACCGGTTTAGCACGGTGGGCACGTTATCTCACAGTGCCCTTCCAAGTTTCGGACCACTGGCTTTTTATGATTGTAGACACTGAGGCACGGGACGCCAAGGTTTATAATTTTTGCGGCACTAAGCTACCTGCCGGTACGATAAAATTTGTTGGTGAAGAAGCAGGTGAAGCCCGATGCATACCTTTCCGCCTTCTCAAGCTAATCTGGGCTGCGCGCCCATCTCTCCGCCGGGACTGGAGCCAACCCTGGTTCCAAATTATAAACCCAAATGTTCAAGCTGCTGAGGGATCTGGGGGCTGCGCTTTTTGCACCATCCGTCACATCCAAGCGCTGAACCAAGAAATCCCTTTTGCTGATCTAGTCGTTGAAGATTTTCACTCCTTGCGAGGACGTTACGCCATGGAGCTCATTTGTGATAGACGGTTCTTCAAGGATCTGACAATGGCACCGGATGACGTCCCTCGTTACCTTTTTTCAGCAATACAACAGCTGTAGAGGCAACCTTTCAGACAAACTTTGAAAGAGCTGGAGAAATCCAAAACAACAGCCACAACTCCCAAGCAAAGAAAAAGTGACATAGATCCTTTGTCTGCCATAAAACCAACTTTCTCGGACTTTGACCTCATTGCTTGCAAAGGTCTCTCCGACATTGAACTACGCCTCATCATGTCGCGGCTCTCCACCGAGAAAGATGAACTTGTATTCATGTCTGGTGACATTCTAATAATGGCAGACACGCTTTGAGAGACTATATAGTTTAAAGGATCTCTCTCCATAAGCCTAATGGCCGCTTATCAATTTCTCCTCGGCCAAAATAACCCCACAACATATATGGCCTCCCCATACATGAAGGATGGTCTTTTAAAGCTAAAGAACTTCAGAACAACTGAAGCGTTGATCTCCTTTCTACAACACACAACACCGAAATTCATCATGCTACCCTTCCTTTATCACGAGCACTGGATGCTCCTGGCAACAAACCTACCAGAAGGAACAACTACAATCTATAACAGTTCCGACAGCCAGTACAATCCACGACAAAGGAATTATGTCGTGACACCAAAGACGCCCACAGAGGTAGTAGCGAAGGAATGTTCTGACAAATTAATCGCCTTTTTAAGTCACCATTCAAGGGCTTATGGCAAAGAACATTTTCATCGCCCAACCTTCAACCACAAATGTCCACAGCAAATTCGGTAGTCAAATGACTGCGGCTTCCATGTCCTCTACTGGATGTACACCATCATGACCCTTCAAAGACCAGTAGAGGATATGACAGATTTGGATTACCACGCCCTTCACGGAAAGTTCGTTGCTGACCTACTCCGCACACACGGCGCAAACAAAGGATTAACAGAAGCCTTATGCCCTTGTCCTTGTACTTCTCATCCTATCACCTTGACACTCTGCGGACAGAGTGAGTGATAAGTTAGGGGGGGAGTGCACTGGACAAGGGTGAGGTATCATTTTTACAAACCTTTCTTCTCAATCCTCCCTTCTCTTTATTTTTGTATAAATTCTTTTACACTTTTTTTCTTTCTATTTTATTTTTCCTAACTTTAAACCCCACTCATATAGAATAGCATCTCTCTTGGACCAAGATCAACCCCTGCTGACTTAAGAATCCAGTAGTCCTCAAGAATAAGAATAATAATAGCATAAAGGCATGTAACGGCGAGTTAATAAATTTCCTTCTCGCTCGACTTTCATGATTTCGCTTCAGTTCTACATCAAACTCTTCAACAAGTCAATATCAAAGCCGAAGCAAGCCAAATATTCTCAAAGATAGGAGGGAAATCAGTGGAATCCAAATCAAGGAACCTCGTAAGTGGACCACCAACCAGAAAATGAGTGCATGTCAGGAAATTCTAAGAATAGTTTTCTTCTTTTTAATAAAAGAGGCTTGGCCGCCTACCCAAAAATCCGAATATCCAAATCCCAAGCCTGTGAGTTTTCGAATAAAAGCCAGAGTGTTGAATAAAAACATGAGAGTTGTGCCATGCATAAGGACCTATATGAAGAACTGATAAAGGTCTCACTCGGCCGGTACATTCAGTTGCCCTCACAAAGGCATATGTGTCGTGCCCGGTAGTGAGATCCTAAGGTCTCCAAATATATGAAAAGGCTAATAAAGGGCTCGCCCGGCCGGTACATTCAGCTGCCCTCATGAAGGCAGATGTGTCGTGCCCGATAAGTGAGTTCCTAAAAGCATAGATAAACCCTCTCCCGCTAAAATGGAGAGATACCCAAAAGCCCTTAGCCAACCCTCATAACCACTCTAGTTCCTATTAGGTTTTCTAAAGAAGTACAAAGCTGATTAGAGTCAATGACATGCACATAATAACATCTGGAAAAAGGTGGTCCCAATACGAGCTACGTGATTTAGAGGAAACCTGAGATCCGCGCAACTCTCTATACCTGAAAGAATTAAGGCAAGCAGAAGCTCTAATATGACCTCAGGAGATCTCTGATTTAGAACTAAAGCAAGGCTATGGAAATCTTAACTAAATAAGATCACCTCACCTTTACATGCCACAGTTCTATCTAGCTTGAGGACAATCTAGACTCTAAGTTAAGGGGTGATAACCTCCAATTTTGGGATGATATCTTAGTCTTTTCTTTAGTTTTCCACACACTTTCTTAATTAGAATTAGGTATAATACCTAAATATTCCTTCTTATTGTAAATATACCATTAGACTAACTTTTCTACTTTTTTACGTGCAGAAAAAGACACAAAAAAAATCATAAAAGACTCAACTGGCCTCAAGACCGTATGAGCTCAAACGGTCCCAAGACCGCATGAAGCCAATCGGTCCTGAGACCGCATGGAGTCGCACGGTCCCAAGACCGCATGAAACCAATTGGTCCCGAGACCGCATGGAGTCACACGGTCCCAAGACCGCATGAAGACAATCGGTCCCGAGACTGCATGGAGTCACACGGTCCCAAGACCGCATGGAGCCAATCGGTCCCGAGACCGCATGGATTCACACGGTCCCAAGACCGCATGAAGCCAATCGGTCCCGAGACCCCATGGAGTCACACGGTCCCAAGACCGCATGAAGCCAATCGGTCCCGAGACCGCATGGAGTCACACGGTCCTAAGACCGCATGAAGCCAATCGGTCCCAAAACCGCACGGAGTCACACGGTCCCAAGACTGCATGAAGCCAATCGGTCCCGAGACCGCATGGAGTCACACGGTCCCAAGACCGCGTGAATCCAATCGGTCCCGAGACCGCATGGAGTCACACGGTCCCAAGACCGCATGAAGCCAATTGGTCCTGAGACCGCATGGAGTCACACGGTCCCAAGACCGCATGAATCCAAACGGTCTTGAGGTCCAAACGGTCTTGAGGTCCAAACGGTCTTGAGATCCAAACGATCTTGAGGTCCAAACAGTCTTGAGATCCAAATGGTCTTGAGGTCCAAACGGTCTCCAAACCGTTTGGACTTCACTTACGGCCTATAAATAAGACCCCAAGGGTCCATAAAAAGCAGTTTTTTTCAGACGTCCAAAGGCTGTCTCAATCACTCCAGAGCACGTACGACTTCCATCATCCGCACTGGGGCTTCCGGTCTGAGATCCATACTCCATCTCGAGGCTGCTTTCTCTCTCTCCACCAAAGAAGGTGGGAAGAGGGAGATCTTGTCATCGTGCAACCTGTGAATCTAGTGGATCATTCCTCTCTCTCCAAGGGGTTGACTTTCCTCTCTCCTTTATGGGGATGATGTTCTTTCTCTCTCTTCTTGCCTCCTTCTTTGCCCTAGTCATGAGCGAGTAGTCTCTTTCACTAGGGTGCGGGGAGTAGCCCCGCTACCCATGTTTTCATATCATGTAAATGTAATCCATAGTTTGTAATATGGAGGTCTTATCTTTTCAGTTCAACATCAAACATTTAATGAATGCATGTTGCTTGATCTCCAACTTGTGTTATTGATTCAGCCCTATTTTAGGGCTTTATCTTGTGTCATTTTGCATTTCAGCCACATCTATACTTGTTAGATTACATGTTATTTCCCCCAATATGCTTATTTCTATCAAATGCACTTATGGAGGCTTTTTGCATGTTTTATAGGTACTTTGTCCACTACTTGATGGCATGGAAAGAGGATGGTCCAATCCAGGGTTTCCTCAGGCTTGGAGGAGCCTAAAATGAGGCCAAAAGCACTTCCAACCTACCCCAAGTGGTCAAAGAATGTTTTGAAGCAATACCCTCCATGGATGATCAAGTTCAAGGCTCAAATGCATGGGAGAGACACCACCACGGCCGTGGTGGACATGCCCCAAGTACAAAAAATCAGTAAAACTCCCAGAAATCGATGAAAATGGCTAAAACGACCGTGGCAATCAACATGCTCGTGGCCATAGGTGTCCACCACGACCGTGGTGACCCCCCACGGCCGTGGCCATCCATGCACACCTCTCTGTGATCTCCACATTTTAATTCCCACGATCGTGCCCATCCACCACGGCTGTGGCCTATCCTACCCACCACGGCCGTGGTACCCCACCACGGTCGTGCTACTCACAAAATCCAGCCACTTTTTCACTGCTTTCCCCATTTTGCCCCTAACTTAACCTAGTGCTTCCCCCACACCTATATATACCTATGTGGCGGCTGGGGCACGAGGTTGGCTACCTTCTACCCCTTCCTAGCTCCCCAAATCGCCATCCCTCCATTCCACTCCATATCCACCTCAAATCCACTCCATTTCACCATTTCCACCACATAACCCCCCATATCTAAGCCTTCCATCCACTTCCCTCCATCATTGCACACCATTTCATCCAAGGAGAAGAAGGAGGACGCCCCTGCAGCTGCTGGAGAGGAGGACTTCTTCATCTACACCGAGCTCCATGGCTTCTTCTACCTCTTTCTCCTTTCTTTTTGTATTTTCCATTTCTATGAGTAGCTAGGCCCCTGTGGGTGGGCTGTTTGGGGTCAAATATGTTACTTTGATACCATGTTGGGAGAAAATGACATGTAAACTTTGTAATTCCATTTGTTAATGATTATGTTCTATTTGCATCTCATTCTCCATGGATTGCTTGTTGGTTTGTGTGTGAAATCACTTAGGAATTTAGGCAAATTGCTTATATGTGTGAATTTTGGGATTTGCCCCTAGGTCCAATTCTTGGATCCCTAGGCTGCCTCCCATCTTCCTACATCTTAATCAATCTCCCTAAGCCTAAGTGAGAGATCTAAGTAGCTATATTGGATAATTCTAGTGCAATTAGCATGGAGCATTCTTAAGGCTAGAATGTGGGGGAATTGGGGCCCAAAACCCTAATTTCACCCCCCCCCATTACTACCCTCGGCCCCTAATTGCCCTAGGAATGTCTAATGTAGAAACCTAGACTTTATTAGACTCTAATTTGATTAAACCTAATACCTAACCCAATTGAGCCTCGTAAGGGTAGTAGGGGGTGTTAGGGACTAGTTCCCCTATACACAACCTAGCATATCCATGGCCAGTTAGTAGCTTAGGTTAATTCATTAGACTCTAACTTGTTGTTTGGTTTGGATAATCTAAATGGAATCATAATGTTCACATGTCACCCCCAACTTAAGTGATAAGTTCATACCCCTAAACAGCCCACACATCTCTTTACTGCTTAAAACCCTAGTTTTGTGCTTGCTTAGCTTAATTAGTTCTTTTCTTGCTTAGTTAGCTTCTTGCCTTGCTCTTGCCTTGTTTATGCTAGTTTAGTTCTTTAGTTGTTCTTTTGCTTCTCTATTGCTTGCCTTAGTGTAAATTGCCTTTTCCTACCTAGATTAATCCTTTCTTGCTTTCTTAGCCTTAATCTAGTCTAGGGTTAACGTAGATTTCATTCTTACCTTTAATTGCTTGCTTGTTTATCCTTAGTTTAACAATTAAAACAACCTTTAAACCCTTAACCCTAGTCTCCGCAGTAGGAACCTAGCCAAACTAACCTAGCTCTAGTGCCCCCTCTTTTCCATGTGGATCGACCCTTTACTTGCCACCTTCCTATACTACAACACGACCCCGTGCGCTTGCGGGTGTAGTGTTTTAGTAGACGTAGGTAGCTAGTTTAGGTCCTATAAATTTTGAAAGCAAACCCCCATATCTCGTGCATTCCGACCTCGTGGGGTGCATCTATTCAATCGAGTAGTGTGTTAGCACCACTAGCAGAATCGCACCAAGCTTTTTGGCATCGTTGCCGGGGATTAGAGGCGCTCGGCCTAGCTACTTAGTTTTGCTTTGACTTTTCTTACTGCCCTCATCATTGCTATTCTTTATTCATTACTCTTTGCATTCTTTGTGTATATTGGTTTGCTAACTTGCTTTCTTTTGTTTGGTTGTGCCTTGTGCATGTGACAAGCCACTCAGAGAAGACAAGATGGAAGGCCAAAATGCACAAACCCATCCATTTCCTCCACCACCCTACCTCCAAGGCTATCCTAAGCCTTACACACCTCCACCACCTCCATTTCCGCAACCTTCCCACCACTTCACTTTCCAACCTCAATTCCCTCCTCCACTACCTTACCTCCAAGGCTATCCTAAGCCTTACACACTACCACCACCTCCATTGCCACAACCCTCCTACCAGTTTACCTTCCAACCTCAATTCATTCTACCACCTCCATTACCACAACCCTCCCACCAATTCACCTTCCAACCTCAATGCCCTCCTCCACCTAAAGTCCAACGGCCATCAACACCAATGCCACCACCACAACTATCACATGCTCCCCCTACTTCCCATGAGCAAATGGGTATGATTGAGACCCCTCTCTTTGGTGCCTATGAAGACTCGTTCCTCAAGAGAGAGAAAACATATGGCATTAAATTTCTGTGGGTCTTAATGCTTATTAAGATCTATGATGATGATCCCCAAGGAGAGAGAATTGCGGAAAAAGACTTACAAAGCTTGCATGACCCTTGGGAGGAAGATCAATCAAGGAAAGCATTTGAGAGGATTGCTTATGATGGGGGTGCAAACATTTTGTTTTTGGACCATGGTTGATGGTGAAAGAACAACAAGCCTGGCTGAAGGCATGAAACTTAGCGCTTATGGGAGGCAACCCACATCGGTTTGGGAAATTTTGACCCAACCTTCACTTTTTGATACAATTGCTTTGTTTTTACACTTTCCAAGAAAACACACACACACTTGTGTTTAATAGTTTTTGTCTAGTTTTAAGATGTGCAGGTGGTTACAGGGTGAAATGAAGGAAATTTGAGTACAATTGAGAGAAGGATTCCAAGAAAAATCACTTTGAGTCAAGTTTTTGAGTGTTTGATGTTCCTCATTTTGAGTGTAGTAGCTACAGGGACCACCACGGCCGTGGCACATCAATATGACCGTGGTCATTTGCATGAAAAACACACCAAGTCCCTGGATTCAAAAGCAAAATTGAGAAAAGTTGCCAAAGGACTGCACCACGGCCGTGCTAGGCAGCATGACCGGGCAACCTGAAGCCACCACGGCCGTGCTACACAGAACGGCCGTGCAGCAGACCAATTTCAGCCACTCAAGGCAGATTAGTGGGGCAGCTACTACGCATATCCTCCACCACAGGGAGGAACACCGCAAAAGCCTTGAGAGAGCAATGATCGTCTACCCTATCATCCTAAACTCTAGGATCATGCTGAGGACAACATGATTCAAAAGTTTGGGGTGGTAGGGCAGGTATGCCCTAGTTTCACTTTGCATTTCACCTGCCACATCCACTTTTGTTTTCTTGCTTTTTCTATCTACCTTAGTCATCTTTACTGCTTTGCATACCTACATGCCATGTCATTTACTTTCTTGTCATTTTTGCATAATTTTCAAAAATTTTGCTCTTTTTTCCATGCATTGCATATCATGTAGATTTTTGGTAATTCTTACATGTTATAGCTAGTTTTTGCTTGTTTACTGCTTTAAGTTCAATAATATAGAGTTTAGATGTGATTGAAGGCAACTTGGCACTGTTTTGGCCAATTTTTCCCAAATTTGAGATTTCTTGCCTAAAAGTATGTTTTGACCCAATCTCTACTATTTTGAGTAAAAATGATTATCTTTGACAAATGCAAGTGAGTTAACATTGTTTGTTGCTAAATGGTATCAATTCTTGACTTTTTACATGTGCATCACCTCTCTTGTGTTTGTGGATGATTTGGTTGAATTGTGAAATTGAGCAAGCTTTAAACGTTTAGTGTTTGTGGAATCACTTGATTGATATACCAATTTCATCTTGTTCATTCATGTGATGTGATATTTAGGATGAAGTATTGGATTAATTTTCATGCAGGATGTCTTATGTGGAGAATCATACATGTGACCCCTCTTTGACCCGACTTTTCACTCACCATCTTCTTACCCCTCCGCCTCATGAAAGGATGCCAAAGTGCACATATCATCCTTGGCCACCTCCAAATGTTTGGGGTGGCCATATCTTTATCCCCTTGCTTCACTCTATCCACCATATGCCCTATCTACACCAAGGGCAAGAAAAAAAAAAAAAAAAAAAAAAAGCAAAAACAAAATAAAAGGATGCTCCTGTTTAAGAGCATTCAAATAAAGAAAATATGAGTGTGTAAAAACACTCCAAAAATCTTACCGCAACCCTTTCTTCCACTTTCATACCCATTGAGCTAAGAAGCTTCAAACTTAGCTCATTTTTCCTTTTTCCGCAACCACGTGGGTCATTTGGTGTGATTTGAAATATAAGACTGAATGCATGAATGTGAAACAACACTCCTAGTCATCCTTGATTAACACCATCATGAAACGGTTTACCCGGAACTTTTTGGAAGAAGTATTGATAACTTATGTATTCTATGCACTATATTTGAAGTTCATGTGCTTTGTGCTCTTTTCATGATTGGATTGTGAAAGCAGGAGAGAAGAGAGGTGAAATGCATGTACTTAGTCATCTTTGATACTATTCAGCAGTAATCATCTTTTACATTGCATTTGTCATTTCTTATTTGTGGAAAATTTGTAGAGAGATTGAGTTAGAGCATACTTGAGGACAAGTATGTTTCAAGTTTGGGGTGGTGATTCAGCCCTATTTTAGGGCTTTATCTTGTGTCATTTTGCATTTCAGCCACATCTATACTTGTTAGATTACATGTTATTTCCCCCAATATGCTTATTTCTATCAAATGCACTTATGGAGGCTTTTTGCATGATTTATAGGTACTTTGTCCACTACTTGATGGCATGGAAAGAGGATGGTCCAATCCAGGGTTTCCTCAGGCTTGGAGGAGCCCAAAATGAGGCCAAAAGCACTTCCAACCTACCCCAAGTGGTCAAAGAATGTTTTGAAGCAATACCCTCCATGGATGATCAAGTTCAAGGCTCAAATGCATGGGAGAGACACCACCACGACCGTGGTGAGCCCCCACGGCCGTGGTGGACATGCCCCAAGTACAAAAAATCAGTAAAACTCCCAAAAATCGATGAAAATGGCCAAAACGACCGTGGCGATCAACATGCCCGTGGCCATAGGTGTCCACCACGACCGTGGTGACCCCCCACGGCTGTGGCCATCCATGCACACCTCTCTGTGATCTCCACATTTTAATCCCCATGACCGTGCCCATCCACCACGGCTGTGGCCTATCCTACCCACCACGGCTGTGGTACCCCACCACGGTCGTGCTACTCACAAAATCCAGCCACTTTTTCACTGATTTCCCCATTTTGCCCCTAACTTAACCTAGTGCTTCCCCCACACCTATATATACCTATGTGGCGGCTGGGGCACGAGGTTGGCTACCTTCTACCCCTTCCTAGCTCCCCAAATTGCCATCCCTCCATTCCACTCCATATCCACCTCAAATCCACTCCATTTCACCATTTCCACCACATAACCCCCCATATCTAAGCCTTCCATCCACTTCCCTCCATCATTGCACACCATTTCATCCAAGGAGAAGAAGGAGGACGCCCCTGCAGCTGCTGGAGAGGAGGACTTCTTCATCTACACCGAGCTCCATGGCTTCTTCTACCTCTTTCTCCTTTCTTTTTGTATTTTCCATTTCTATGAGTAGCTAGGCCCCTGTGGGTGGGCTGTTTGGGGTCAAATATGTTACTTTGATACCATGTTGGGAGAAAATGACATGTAAACTTTGTAATTCCATTTGTTAATGATTATGTTCTATTTGCATCTCAATCTCCATGGATTGCTTGTTGGTTTGTATGTGAAATCACTTAGGAATTTAGGCAAATTGCTTATATGTGTGAATTTTGGGATTTGCCTCTAGGTCCAATTCTTGGATCCCTAGGCTGCCTCCCATCTTCCTACATCTTAATCAATCTCCCTAAGCCTAAGTGAGAGATCTAAGTAGCTAGATTGGATAATTCTAGTGCTATTAGCATGGAGCCTTCTCAAGGCTAGAATGTGGGGGAATTGGGGCCCAAAACCCTAATTTCACCCCCCCCCCATTACTACCCTCGGCCCCTAATTGCCCTAGGAATGTCTAATGTAGAAACCTAGACTTGATTAGACTCTAATTGGATTAAACCTAATCCCTAACCCAATTGAGCCTCGTAAGGGTAGTAGGGGGTGTTAGGGACTAGTTCCCCTATACACAACTTAGCATATCCATGGCCAGTTAGTAGCTTAGGTTAATTCATTAGACTCTAACTTGTTGTTTGGTTTGGATAATCTAAATGGAATCATAATGTTCACATGTCACCCCCCAACTTAAGTGATAAGTTCATACCCCTAAATAGCCCACACATCTCTTTACTGCTTAAAACCCTAGTTTTGTGCTTGCTTAGATTAATTAGTTCTTTTCTTGCTTAGTTAGCTTCTTGCCTTGCTCTTTCCTTGTTTATGCTAGTTTAGTTCTTTAGTTGTTCTTTTGCTTCTCTATTGCTTGCCTTAGTGTAAATTGCCTTTTCCTACCTAGATTAATCCTTTCTTGCTTTCTTAGCCTTAATCTAGTCTAGGGTTAATGTAGATTTCATTCTTGCCTTTAATTGCTTGCTTGTTTATCCTTAGTTTAACAATTAAAACAACCTTTAAACCCTTAACCCTAGTCTCCGCAGTAGGAACCTAGCCAAACTAACCTAGCTCTAGTGCCCCCTCTTTTTCCTGTGGATCGACCCTTTACTTGCCACCTTCCTATACTACAACACGACCCCGTACGCTTGCGGGTGTAGTGTTTTAGTAGACGTAGGTAGCTAGTTTAGGTCCTATAAATTTTGAAAGCAAACCCCCATATCTCGTGCATTCCGACCTCGTGGGGTGCATCTATTCAATCGAGTAGTGTGTTAGCACCACTAGCGGAATCGCACCAGTTATCCTTTATCTTTTAGTATGAATTGTCTATGTTTGTACTATTAGATTTGAAACTCGTTTGAATGTTGGTTCTTGGTGCATGTATCTACCATGCATCTGTTTTGGTATCTAGAAGTGTCTCTCAAGAAGTGGATTAAACTCACTATCATTCGCTGCACTTTCATACTATGAAATGGAATCAGTTGACGTATGAAAGTGCAACCTTGGTTAGTCGAGGAACACACTTTGTGAAGGGAATGATGCAAAGTAGGTGACCATTTGTTCGAGAATGGCTGGCATTGCAACATTCCCGCACTTCTCGTAGTTAGTTCTTCGAAAGGAAACTAAGTCTACAAAGATACTAACTGACTAAACTCTTGTTGCAGGTTATGTTTTACTTTGCATGTGTTGATCCATGTGTAGTGGCGGTGAAAAACCGATCACACCCTAGTGACTTTTATCATTGTTTAACTCCTTAGATTTACTTGCTTTCTTTACTTTACATGTTCTTAGTTTAAAACAACAAAAACCAACCTTTCGATTTAAGTGCCTGCTATTAAGTGACTAAGTGAAATCCTAACGCTTTCCATCTTGTTGCTTGCAACAAGACCGTTGTCCTGAGGATTCGACCCTTAACTATACTACGATAAGACTTCCACGTATCCTAGCATACGTGGGTGGAGTTCTCCATCTAGTATATGCAAGGCTAAACCTAAAGACATCATCTATAGGATTTTTAGTTGGTGCATGCAATTCCACGTAAGTGGAAGCTCCATCTAGAGTCCTTTCTCGATACGCCCTTTACCTGTCATGGTTCATGACCTGACACGGTCGTATCCCGATAGGGCTCCTACTCAGTATCAGGTTAGCATTACCTTAGGAGTCCACTATTATGTATATTGCTCTCCTACATCAAGGAGGTTGATACATATCTTCCCTTCTTTCAGCACTTTACTTTCATTTACTACTGCATTGTAACTAAACCCTTATATCTCTTTAATGCTTATTGGAATATGTGGATTTTATCTCATGTTGTTCTGTGTATGGCTCCTTTTTGTTGGATGATTTCTTTATAGCATTTGAGCTCTAGTCTCTTCTATTTGGATCACGCTTTTGACTAGCTATGGAATCGTGTTTCTCATTTTGACTCCTTCGAGAGAAGGATGTCGTAAACTCTAGAGTTTGGTCTGAATCATGTGTATGAGAGTACCCAGAATCAGGGTTGCCCTAGCATATCTTTCCTCTCCAACCAATGCCTGACTCCTATGAGAGAGGGAATCAGGGCATGACTGGTGGCACCCTCTTTGAGAGAAGAGGGTGCAGGATGTACACCGCTGCCGGTTGTTACATCCAAGTTTTCTTCCTTCGTGCTTTACTCCGATGATAGTTTTATCTCCTCAATTTCCAATATACAAAATTCTCCATAAAAACTGCTAAAACCCCTAAAATCTTAATTATTCTGGTAACTTCGGTTGGAGATATGTTTTTGGTTTGATTCTTTCTGATTCTTTCTCATTGCATCAAAACCTTACCCTTCGACTTTTCGACGTGCTTAGACAAGTACAACTTGAGTTCTGAGGTTCCATTCTTCCTATCCCTATGTTCGACCCCAAACTACTTTGACCTTGTTCTAGTTGCACAAGTCTTAAACATTTGGGTATTATAAATTTCTAAAGTCTGATAACCTAGACATGTCTCCATTTTTGGACCCACGTTTAAGGCTTGTCAAGGACTTGTCCAAGCAATGTATAAAGCAAATTAAGATATGAATTAGAACAGCCCTTAATGTAGTTCTAGAAAATAATCAAGGTAAGGCTATATAAGTAAGTAACTTGGGATAGTATATATTCAAGTCAAGAGGCAAACTTTAGTATGTATGAAACAAGATACAAGAATAGAATATAATTGGGTACCAATTGATGTGTTAGATACCAAAAGATGAAAAGGATAGAACTACATGTATATGAACTACTAGTAGATGATATCACAAGTTAGAGATACTAGTAGGATCTAGATCATAGCAAGAGATGCACAAGTTAAAGACCAAGCCATGATTAGATGAAGAGAAATATTCAGACAAAAAGATATGCAATTCTAAAAGCATGAGAGGATATTACTCACTATCAAATATGCATCCTTACCAAAAGATGATTACCATTAAGAAGCTCAAGGTTGTATCAAAACAAGTTATACAACTATATATATGTAGCAAGTTAGAGCACAACAGAAGCAATTTAGATCACAACCAAGATATTCAAAGAGATCATCATCAAAACATGCATAACAACTAAAGATAAGTAATTACAAGATATAGAGATGCCAATTTAGAGCGATTAGAGAGATAGACTAATGTGCAATATCCTAAAAGTACCAAAAGGAGTGTCATGGTATAAGGCTATTGGTTCAGAAAGACTAGTTGAGAGGGAAATTCCCATTCAAAAAGTCATTTGTATATTCTGTGCACAGTGTTGTCGGTCGAGTTTTTGGATTGAACTTCTCGATTGAAAATAGTTGTTGGAAACACCAATTGGTGTTCGCCGGTTGAGTTTCTTCATGACAAACTCGGTCGACAACATCTGTTGTCAAAAAACACATATATTTTAGAAAAAACATATCTAGATGCATGATAAAAATATTAACCATAGCCAAACATGTATAAGTAGGGTGGTAATACACTATGAAAGTGTCAGGGATAGTTTTTTAGCAAAAAAGTGATAAAAATTATAATATACCAAATTGACTCAAAAAACATATGTAAAGTGCATAAAAAATTTGGCAAGAACAAGCTATGATTGGATATGAGTAAGGATACAGTTACCTCTATTCTTACCATTTCTTTTCCACTTTTTTCCACTCCATACACATCTCACCTTTCTTCTTTTATGTGGATTGAGAAACCATTTTGCACATCTATAACTTAATTCAATCCATTTGCAAGTGACCTACAAAAAGAAAGATGAAGCCCAAGGGGTCCTATTTATAGTTGAGGTTGCCTACTAGACATTAAAGATACTTAGGGACGAATTCTAGTCATTTGGGGTGTTGTAACAGATATATTTTTTACTTTTGCAACACTTGAAGGTTAGAAACACTTTTTCTGCACATTCCATACAGTGTTGTTGGTCGAGTTTCAACAAAGGTAACTCGACCGATGGCACAATGTGGAAAAGTAATTTAGAGTTGTCGGTTGAGTTTATCTTGGATGAAACTTGGGTGACGGCTTAAAATTGATTTTCCTATGCACATGTGTCTGTTGATTTTGTCCTGGGGAAACTCGGCTGACCCTGGCAGTTTCCAAGACCCACATAGGATTGTCAATTGAGTTTCATGTGAGTGAAATTCGATTGATAAAAGTGCTTGTGATGAATTTTGGAAGGTACCATAAAAGTTCTTAAATATTCAATTTAAGTGCTCTTGGTTTTTTCTAATCTTATTAACAAGTCATACAATCATTACAAGTGATTTACAACAAGATTTCAATTGATTTAAGGCTTTTTCTACAAAAGTGCACTTGCATTTATTTTGACTTGTCTTTCTTCAAGTTTGGATGCACAAGTTTAGGCAGTTGGAGTGTATCTATACCTAATTTGAAATCACTCAAGTAGAAGCATTAGACAAGTGGAATGGTTAGTTTTCATCAATATAAGGGTTTAGTCAATTTATTTGTTGAGTCAATAAGGAATCAAAACACAATGCGTCTTAATTATAACTATGGAATTAACTTCTAAAGTGACAAAACTTTTACATGTTTTATGAACTTATGTTGTGATACTCCCAAGACATTGATTTTCTATGAGAAAAGCAAAATATTGTTCTCTTATAGACTTATTCCTCCGCCTTCTTATTCTCTCCATCCGTCGGAAACAAAAATCAAAAAGCCAAGCAAATGTGCCAAAATCCAAGTTTGGGGTGGCACACCTCCTTCTCCTCCCTCATTTGCTTCTTCCATACCCCCTGTAATTTTAATTGGGGTGTACCATCAAGAAAATATTCCAAAAGAGCACACCAAAACATGTGGTCAGTGTAACTGTAAACAAAGAAATAAAAATGTCTCAAGTCAAATAGAGGAGATACTGATTCCTTCCATACCTACTTCACTCCACTTTTTATGCTCAACGGAATCTAGAAAACCCCATCAAATTCTTGAACCTTGGTCTTGTACAAATTTTTTGTAAGAATATACGAGATTACTAATGACTAAAGGGATATAACTTCTAATTCCTTGTAAGTTTTTGAGACAGAAGCAAGTTGTGAAGAAAATTTGAGTAAGGAATGTTAGCAAATTGTGTTTATGTGGTTCCAGGATCTCAGGGTTTCTTGGCCATGCAAGGTGGTAGGGATTCATGTAGTGCTAGGCAAGTGAGGAAGATTGGATGAGAGTGTTATTGGATACTATTTTTTATTTATTATTACTCAAGGAGGAGCAACAATTTAAGTCGGGGGTATTTGATAAATGCATATTCATCCATTTTATTTGCATGTTTTAGATCTTTATTTAGGAGCATTTTTTCATTATTCTCTAATTTTAGAGTTAATTAATTTAATTTTACTTTTTTCTAGTCAATAGGAGTTATTACTTGATTTGTTGTGAATTTTGAAGGAAAATAGATAATTTATTTAAAGAACAAAAATTTCCAAAATTACTCTTGGTAGATGTTTGCACAATTTCTTGCAATGCCTGAAATACATATATATTGGATACATATCTTTTGCGTGCTAACTTGCAATTGAATGTGCAAATATGTATTGGAAAGTAAATTTAATTTCCTACAAGAAAATCATACTTTTTATTACTTTGGAAGATTTAAGAAGAGGATCAAAATCTGATAGAACTTTCTATAATGAAATTTTGCATCAAAGAGAGTCAAAGAAGTTAATGAGCGGTCAAACTAATTAAAGGAAGGCAATAAAATTGTCCATTCTCTATTTGGAGAAACAATGAATGTTATTAAAGATACTTTTTTGACAATGCGTAAAATTTTTTGACAAATGTCATATGCTTTGCAGTAACAATTTTACCAATATGACTTCAGGCTGAAGCAAACTATTCCTCTTGAGTGTTTTCCCCTCCTTTCCCCCTATAAAAGGAGGGAGGACTCCAAAGAAAAGGCATTGCTTCTTATCTAGTTTTCATTATGTTCTTTACATTATATTTCAGTTGTTCCTTTCTGGGGTGTGGGGACTAACCCCATAGCATGTTCTTGTTTGACGTAATCAACTCCATTATTTTGGAAAAGAATTATTTATCTTCCATTTATGTCGTGATTGTTGGTTGATTGATATGATTTTGTGCAGTGATGTGATAGTTGATTTCTATAAATGAACCCATAATACATTAATTGTGATTATTATCTTTTTATCCAACTAATATCATACTTATTTTTCTGGTAGAATGGTTATATTTTTATAGGGGCGCTGAAATCTTGGGTTCCCACAAGAATGAACCTATGATCTTTTGATACGATCAACTAATTTAGATTATGATCCTTCTACATGTTGACTTATTTTTTATACCCCATGGTGATGCAATCACCTGATCCATGGGTTTGAACTTTAGATGAGAATCACATGACTCTGGATGAGATCTTAAAAAGTAACATGTGGATGGTTAGATGAGGATCCGCAAATGCCAGGATCAATGGATTTGTAGGAAGTTTGGCCCTTGTGAGATTCAATGGAAAGAACATGTATCCAATTGGTTTTGATTTGATTATTGAATCTAGGAGTTGATTCCTTGAGTAAAGCATGGCTATTAATGGTGATCCCTCGAATCCTCAGTACCTTTTATCTTGATCTTAATTAGTTTATTTATACACTTTTACTTTCTATTCTTAGCATTAACAAACTTTCAACGAACCAGATTTTCCATTTTTGTTCTTGTGATTGTATTTGGATCTCAAACACCCTTTTGTCTTCTCTTGGGATTGATACCTTACTATACTAAAATTTGATTTGTTATTTGCAGCAAGTTAACAACATGTTTAGAAGGTTAAACTCTAGGACTTTCTTCTAGTGATTTGTTGTGTGTGAAATAACTTGCATCCTCATTACAAAATCATTAGAACTAAGATTATTACCATATGAATCTCAAGGTTACTAAAGATTCAAAGAGTTTGCAAGTTAGAACACAACGGAAGTAGGATCATCACAACCAAGAGTTTTAAATAAATTATCATCAAAACATACATAACAACTCAAGAAAAGTAGTTGCAAAACGTAAGGATAGAGTTGCATACATGAAACTAGAGAAAAGAGATATACAATATAAAACATGGAAATATGCATATAAGATACCAAGCATGTTCCAAGAGAATAGATCATTGGTTAAAAAGATCTAGATGAGAGAGAAATTATCCACCATTAGTCCTTTTTCATAATAACTACACAGTGTCATCTTTTGAGTTCCTAGGGTGAAATATGGGTCAGCACCAGCTACAGGAAAGTCTTCAAGGACGCCCAATTGTTGATTTTCCTTGAGATAAGCTCGATCAATGTGGTTGTTGCCCAAAGCTATAAGATTTTCAAAAAAAGTCATTCTACATATTCAAGGAAAAATGCAATCATGATCTAAACATGTGTCCAAGAATGAGATAATGAAAACTTCATAGTAGCTTTTATATAAAGAACATGATTAGAATCACTATATGCATAATTTTACTCAAAACCCATATCTAAAGTGCATACAAACTTGACAATATGAAGCAATGATTGGAAATAAGCATGAATACTAGTGACTCATTCTTACCATTTGTAATCACTTATTTCTAGACCATTTACTCTCACCTTCCTTTGGAAATAAATTCCTTTTCTAGGAATATCGCATCCATGGAAACAAACATATTATTGTCAGATGGAGTATAGAAGTAGTATCCTTTGGTTTCCCTAGGATATCCAACAAATTAACATTTATCTTATTTGGGTCCAAGCTTTTTGGGAAACTCCTTTATCACATAAGCTTTACATCCCCAAATCTTCATAAAAGACACACTATGACACTTCTCATACCATATCTCATATGGTGTCTTTTGAACTGATTTAGATGGTACATAGTTTAATGTACATGTTGTGATTTCTAGATCATGTCCCCAGAAGGAAGTTGGGAGATCAGCAAAATTCATTATTGACTACACCATATCTAGTAATGTACAGTTCCTTCTTTCTAGTACACCATTATGTTGTGGTGTTTCAGGTGAAGTCCATTGTGATACAATACCACAGTCTCATAGAAAGTCCTCAAAATCTTGGCTTAAGTACTATCCACCTCGATCAGAATGAAGTGCTTTAATACTTTTACCAAGTTGGTTTTCTACTTCATTCATGAAATGTTTGAACTTTTCAAGAGTTTTTGGCTTATGTTTCATCAAGTATACATAGCCATACATGTTGAAGTCATTACTAAAGGTAATGAAGCATTGGAAACCACCTCTAGCATTTGTTCTAAATAGTCCACATAAATCACTATGTACAAGTCCCAATGGATCACTTGCTCTCTCATTATTTCTAGTGAAAGAAGCCTTTATCATCCTACCCAACAAACAAGATTCACATATCTCTATTAATTTGAAATCAAAAGAGTCTAGATATCCATATGTATGGAGTCTAGAAATGTGCTCTTCATTGATGTTCCCTATACAACAATGCCAAAGGTATGTTTTGTTTGAGTTATCGAGTTTTAATCTTTTGATATTTATGTTATATATACTTGTCTCTAGATCTAACAAATAAATACCATAATACATTGGGACACTGCCATAAAAGATCTCATATTTTGAAATATAACATTGACCATTCTTTATATGAAATTCACATCCATCCTTGTCCATACAAGATACAAAAATAATATTTCTATTAATGGAAGGTATAAAGTAGAAGATCTCTAACTCTATTATAAGCCTTGTGGGTAGATATAAATGATAGGATCCAACTATAGTTGTAGCAAGTCTTTCACCTCTCGCAATGCATATTTTGACCTTGTCCTTTCTTAGAAGCTTACTTCTTTTTAGGTCCTGCATATTGGATATGTGAGGTACACATCCGATATATAGTACCTAAGATGAAGAAGTAGACATATTTATCTCAATAACATATACACCTGAAGTGGTGATCTCTATCCCCTCCTTCTTCCTCAGTTCCTCTAAGTAGAGAGGGAAATTCATTTCCTAGTGTCCAGGCTGGTGACAGTGGTGAAATTTGCCTCCCTTGGTCACCCTTTCCTTTTCTTTGAGTGTAGAAGACTTGGGTTTCTATATAGCTTTAGAACTCTTCTTAACTTTTCCTTTTCCCTTGGACTTCCCCTTTCCTTTGTTGATCATCATCACATATTTGGGTTTGTCCTTCTTCATTTGCACTTTAGAGGTTCTCAACATGCCAAGTAATTCTGACAATAGCTTGTCAAAATTGTTCATGTTGTAGTTCATGACAAACTGGTTGTATGATTCCAGCAGTACATGCAGGATCACAACTATGGACAACTCTTGACCCAAGTGAAATCCTATTCTAGCAATATTCTCTACATATCCAATCATCTTGAGCACATGCGGACATGCTAGATCTCTTACTGCCATATTGCAACTGAACAACGTCTTAGAGATATTATATCTCTCTTATTCGGCATGATCTTGATACATGTTCTTAAGATGTGTTACCATATCAATAACATCCATGTTCTCATGTTATTTCTAAAACTCATAGTTCATTGAGCACAACATCAAGCACTTGACATCTATGGCATCTTTAGAGTGCTTCTTGTAAGCATCATGTAAGCCTTTAGTGCATGGGAGGAGGTACATCTGGCTCTGGTGTCTCTAGGGCATAGAGTGTGATCTCTTATGTGAGAACGATTCTCAATGTCCTCATGGAAATTATTCCCATTCAACATGTCCTTCTGGATCTATCACAAAGAAATTTTTTTGTTGGTTTCCATTTGTTTCTAGAAAAGAAATTTGCAATTTGTCAAAACACTTTTGATTTTATTTGATTAAAAGAAAATTTGACAATATTAATTAGGCATTTAATTAATTATCGCTCCCACTATTTGGTTCAAACTGATAGCCCTCACATACCAATTTGAAGATTATATTGTACAACCTTCTAGTAAGCCAAGATCCAAAACAATTAAGCTAGCCAACGATAACATACATAATCAATAATTAAGGTAGGCAGCTTTTTCCGATTGCATCTCATGCAATTTGGATAGATGGTATGCGCAACACTTTTACATATTCCATCTTTATGCTTCTAGGTGCTTAATCTCATTAAAGACACCTAGTTAAGCCTGACGTAAAATCCAACACGATAGTAATGCACCCTGCTTGGCAGGCCCACATAACTACCATCACACTTTCATGAGATAGAAGGCACACCATGCTTGATGTGCCCGTACTTAGTCAATCAAGCTTTTCATGTGTGTTGCTTGTGGAAAGCATCTAAGACTTAATATTAGTTTGAGGGTTTTTTATTTATATATAAATGAATATATATATCCAATCACCACATAATAATATGTATCATACACATACTATATCCACAAAAGAAACATGCAATTATAAAATACAAATAATGGTTATGGCTATACTAATGCAATATCTTAGAGCCACAAGGAATTGTTACCGTATAAGGTTCGCATCATATGTATCAACCTGTTGTTGAAGGAGATTTGTACTGGAACCATTCCTGATCGATCAACTTAACCCTTAAGTTGATCATTTGGCCTCCTGGTCAGTCAGTTCATCTCTTGGATTGGTCATTTGGTCTTCGATACATGCGAAGTTTGGACTCCTCTAGTCAATCGGTTGGGCCACCAGTCAATCGATTAGCTCCTCATATCGTTTGGCCTCCTTGGTCCTCTAGTCGGTCGGTTCGACTTCTGAGTCAGTCGATTCTTCTGGTGCATAATGCCTTCTTTTGCCATAATTGTAAATAAAACTATCATATTCCCAGTTAACTTATTAATTGTAATAGGAAAACCTTGAGTTACATTCGAGGGAAGCATAAGAAAGAAAGAATTAATATTCTTACATGTAGACAAAGATAGAGGCTCGGTGTGCAAACTGGATATTAAAAGGTAGGAATAACACCATTCAACCAAGAACACATATCCAGGGGATATAGGCCATAACCAAGCTTGCATCCACCACCAAAACTATTTTAGGGTGACGTGTATAGATTGTATATATATCATAATATATATACATTAATTGGTATTGTATGTTGTATTTAATTAGATATGCACATTAACCATTTTAAATATTTACATTGTATGCAATAAAATAAATGATAAAACAAAATTTTGATCATATCGATTAAAATCCAAAACATAGTAAATTGATGTGGCTCCAATACCATTGTAGGAAAATGTGACTTTCATCGCCACAAAAAGCGATATTAATCAAAACAAAGCACGGAACTATCACTAATAACCACATTACCACAAAATAGTGTAAATTAAAACAGGTTCCATATCAGCATTTCAGGTTGAACACATCATTTTTAAAATCATAAAGCTTGTGCCACTTGTTTTTCATTCGTGCTAAAAGATGTTACATATCATTGTTCACTGGATATCTAGCCACAACTTGTTACACATAAGAACTTGTTCACGTATATAAACCATGTCAGTACCACCATGGTATATTGTCAAAACCTCGAACCAATGTACAATGTTTATAAAACACCACCATGGACCTGAGAGTATAGGGACAACACGTAGGACTTTATAACTAGACACTAGTTGCTTATCCATGATCCAACAGCTACAGCTCCTCTTGTTGTCAATCTTAACCATACAATCTCTATATCAGTGTACACGTCCACCTAAAAGATTTGGAAACCCACAGGGTGAGACCAATGTCCCAGTGAGAGACATAACTCTCCGCCAACATCTATTATAAGCACAAATAATCTAAACAAGTAAAAAGCATTATTGATTAAATAAGCATATTCAACTAAATAATATGAACAAAGTAGTTTGTACTTATTAAGTAGTTAAGGCATCTGTGACTGAGCAGTATAACATATTAATCTTTTAGAAATATTATGAATAATATGTAAAACAGTAAACTTCTCTTATGGTACAAAGATAAGGCAAAGGGTTCATCCAATGTGAATCATATTTGACCCTAAATAAATATACTACACTGTTATATTATGTTTTTTATTTGCCCTGAGGATTCGAGTCGTACCACCCAAAGTTAACTGACCACTACGAAGTCAAAATTGATGCCACACAAGATCTATGGAAGAGTCAGAATCCATGACCTCTCTCACACCTCTTGGTCAGTATAAGAGAAACATTGCAGAGACATATCAATCAACTGCAAACAGTGACATATAGTCAAGATGAAGGATTGGATCATGCATGGTCATCCTTATATAACACCTAGCCCTCCTTGGTACAGGTCATGGTGCTAGATAATAGGCTCACGCATGTCCATTCTAAAAGGGCATGATGCAGTGCAACTGCTGCCATTATCAAATATCTCAATATCACAAACACTCGGGCATGACCATTGTCATCCTCCAAAACTTGTAATTGTAGACGCAAGGATATTCACTCAACTTGTGCCTTCAAATATTCAACAATATGTGCTATGAGTTTCCTATAGGAGTTACTCGTTTCACCATCCAGCAATAAAATTGACACTAGAATTGATCTATGGCATAGGGTAGATACATGATTAGGGTTTTGCTTGATTAGTTATGCCAATTGGGTGAGATAAGGCTTCATCGTACAAATTGGCATACAAAATGCTAATTCATTCTAGCAATCATAACTGTGAAACAACTTTTTTTAGGGAGGGCGCCCGCCATTTTATTAAGTAATCAAATCATTTGCAGCGAGTACAAGGATTCGATCCTCAAAGTCGTCACCGACAATGTGAGGATTAACAAAATGACAGGCAGCAGCGGCTAAGGCATGAGCTACTCTATTGCCTTGCCGTTTAACAAAACACAAATTAAAAGAAAGGAAACTACAAGAGAGATCAACAATATCATGAGAAATAAAGTCTTCATAACCTCGCCCGTCGTATCCTTTCTTGACCACTTCCACTAGTAGCAGGCAGTCCGTCTCGACCACAACATCTGTGTACCCTTCCCTAAGAGCCAAACGCATACCGTGTAGGACAGCCAAACCCTCTGCACTAAGCACCGAGTAAGGCTGTTCTAACCGTCATTGTAAGGTCCACAAAAGCTGACCGCTTACGTCCCGAATGACTATCGCACATCCATTCTCTTCTGCTGAAATGACTGATGCATCTGTGTTGATCTTGACGCAGCCATATGGTGGGCAGCGCCATGAAACCTGACGTGGAGGTGTAGAAGAAAAGGCAGCTCTACCCACAGCCCCATGATAACATGCATGGTCAGCAACCAGGCTGAGGTAAGAAGCCACAAGACCCGGTATATGGGGGGGATGATCCTCAAAAATGATTTTGTTCCTCACTGTCCATGAGACCCACATAAGAGTAGCGCCCTCATCTTTTTGCCTGCCGTCCTCCTCCTGTAAAAGACTCCTAACAAAGGATGCCATGTCGTGATTATCCAACCGTCTGCCCCAATCAAACACACCGGCCGCCCATACATGTCTGGCTACGTCACAGTGTAGTAGTGCATGAGAAGGATCCTCCCACTGTCCACAGCGATGGCAGCTGGCATCCGGTGTCACATGCTTCCTATGCAATTCTGACTTAGTGGGAAGTATATTCCTGAGAGCTCTCCATATGAATTGCTTCAGTTTTGGTGGCCAACCTTGCTTCCAAACCCTCTTCCACAATTCAATGTCCAATCCGTCAACTAAATCCTCTCCTGTCCGAATAAAGAAATAAGCACTCCTCACAGTGAACCTCCCATTGCCTTCCTTATCCCAATAAAGAGTATCCCCGTCAACCCGCTGTGACAGTGGAATGTTAAGAATCCTCTGAGCTATATGTGTAGGAAAGCAAGTCTCCACCGCCTCTCTCTTCCACCTCTTAGATCCTCCAAACATCAAATCGCTTACCCATCTGTAATCCACTGGGCCATGAATCAAATATCTGTCCGTTGTGCCCCCCAAGTGTGGGATCCATCTCTCCTTGTAGATATGAATATTTTTCCCATCCCCCACCCTCCACCTGAAGCCACTCTTAACCACTTGCAGCGCCCCCCAAATACTCCTCCATGTATAACTGGGATTCCCCCCTAACTCGACATGTAGAATAGAAGATGTGTTGTAATACTTCGCCTTGAGTACCCGAGCAGCGAGAGAATCTCCATAAGATATAAAATGTATGAAAATATAACTTGTCATGTTTCCTTATGAAATCACTATCTCACTGCCTTAATCAAGGCTATCATCATCACATGTTAACATTTCCATTCCAGGCTAATCATCACTATCACATCATTGGGGATAATAATACCTTATCACTTCGTTGGAGGATATCACCTCACACGACACATTAATCCTTCACCAGATCATAAGCCTAATCACATCATTCATATATCGCATCATCAACTCATTATGCCTCAATAGACACATAAACATCACTTGTGCCACAACACATATCCACCATAGCAATCATTAGATATGACATTCAATCCACTTGCATGGTTAGGTTTTATATAGATAGGAGAGAGAAAATATCATCTCATGCTTGTTTAATTCAAGCAAATAAACAAGTAATTCATACCTTAACATTAGGGTTTAGGGTTTCTCAAAAACCAATTAGGGCTTCAACTCAATAATCACCACCAAACCCTAGATACATGAATTCCTACCTTCTTGGATCACATTAGGGTTTAACATAATTATGATAGACATGTAACCATCATTAAATATATAGTAGGATGCATCGATCGTTAATCACTACTTATACATGTACATACATGTGTAATGAACATCATGCATCTATACATGTGTTGTGACCATCTCATGTACACCCATATGTAACAACAGTTATGGTCATCTAAGGATAGCGACCATCACCAATGGTACCTATTGCAACCAAAACATGTCATCACAAAGTGTAGTGACCCGCTACACTACATGCCTTAGCTATAAACCAAGTCAAAACATTAGTTACAGCCAAAACAAGGATATGTAGTGACCCTTCAACCAAAACCAATTGTTTCAGCCGATACAAACTCAAGCAAGCGTTGGCACCATACACCATGAAAGTGTAGCGACCAGCGAGCCAAAATCCAGTATAATAGCCATTACCATCTAAGTGTATAACACAAACATCAAGCAACCAAGTATTTCAGCCGCGACACACCAATTGAAGCAAAACATGTGTTGCATCAAACATCTCAACCACAACGCGCCCACTGAAGCAAGACATGTGTTGCATCAAGCACAAGTATAATGACCATAACGAAAGACGGTATCCATGTGTAATAGCTCACTACACGTCATCATCCTTGCCTTATCCCAAAAAGGAACCAGCAAATGTTGTGACCAAAACAAACACATAATGTAATTACTAACTCAAGCCGAAGGGCATTACGATTAAACCATCACAAAAGGGATAATGATCAAGATGATTAGTGTTAGCTAACATAGCACCCAAAGCACTTCACTTAGCATACATAATTAAAACAAACCGGTATCGACCCAAAACATCACATAGAGTGTGACGACCATAAGCATAAAGAAATGTGTAACGCCAGCAACAACCACTAAATAGGTAATGATTCTAGAATCAAAGTGAATATAGCGACCATAATGGTCAATTTACCTCATCAGCACTTAACCATCTTCCAAAATAGGGATAACCATCACCAAAATAGATGATAACATCAAAGAAACCAAACGTTATCAAGGAGGAAACTCGATATAAAGTTGGGAGTGAAAACCCTGAATCAAGCGTCACCAAAGCTCCTAAGGAAAATCATGATGATAGAAGGAATACCAAATGTCACTCTCATGAAAACCAATATCAAAACCACAAACCTTAATTAATTGTTATGGTAACACCAAGGATTAGATTGCATGTAGGGATCAACAACTCCTCCTTTACTCAAAACCGGATACATGAAATCAGGGTTTAAGAAAGAGAGAAATCCACATGAGAATACTTCAAAGTCATAAATCCTAAATCATAAGAACATCATATTGCATTTTAATCCACATTTTAGAGATTAGAACAATAACATGAAATAAGGATTATGGTGCAAATAATAGAAGAGGGGAAAGTTATATAACCTGCCCTAGATTGAAGATCAAGCTCCAAAAGCCAAGAGCTCCAAAGAAGAAGAAGATTTACAACTTGAATCAAGACCTCAGCCACAAGATCACTTCAAGAAGAGAAGAAAATCCCACAGTTAAGGGAGAGCTCAATAAGGGGAAAAACACATCCTTAGGCCGAACAAGAAATAAGAAAGGGGAAAGAAAGGAAAGCTTCCTCTCACTTGGGTACCATCATGGTCAAACCATAGTCTCACAGCTAAGAAAGGAGGAGAAGGAGATAGGGTTTCAATGAAAAATTTGATCAAGGAGATATGAGCACTTACCAAGCAAATAAACCAAAAAGAATCACCACCAAGAGGATGATCGAGCACAAAATCAACAAATGCAAGGAGGATCGGCCACCAAAGCTTCAAGACCAGCCTTTTATGGCTCCACCAAGCTCCAAGGTCGTTCAAGCAAGAAGGAAGAGGAAGATAGAGATAAAATAGTTGCTTGTGTGTGGAGGAGAGAGTTTATATACTCAAGATATAGGAGGGAAGTGAATATATGAGGTATCAAGAAGTTAGGGCATCAAAAGAACACATGTCCCTCCATAGATTGGTCGTGCATGTTAACATGCAAGAGAATCGTTAATACCAAAGTGGTGTAGCACCCACTTGGTTCTCAAAACACATCTTGATCAAAACACAACATATGTAGTGGTCGAAACACTCCCACAACCTTTGTATAGACTGCAATAAAACACACCAAAAGTGTTGTAGTTGCAACACATCCTCAAGGTGAAACCCTAGTGATCAAAACATGAATCCAAACCATTATGGTCAAAATAAAACATTCAAACCATTTGTAGAGGTCAATCACTCCTTAACATACCAACAATGTCACTACATGGGTTGACACCCAAGGAACACATATGGTCGCTACCATGATACATGCAACCCATGCAAAACCCTAATATTATCTCAAGATGCCCCCTCATCATCCAAGGCCCAAACAAGGAGCCCCATAGCATCATATAATCTCTCATGATTCTAATGCACAAGAAACACACTCTACATGTGACAAACTTTAAATCCTCATCATGTGTAAATTGTAACCTAGTCCAAAACTAGCACATATATAGCAAAGATAGCTCAACCATCACTCAAGTTGGACCAAAATGGAAAGATAAGCATGTCAAATGATATTATGGCATATAAAGATATTATATTCAGGTTTAAGCATCTCATTAAGCAAAGAAAACATAATTAACACTAAACTAGGTTAGGGGCCTCATCAAAATACTAAGGTTGGGTCGTATGCACCATATTTTATGTCGTGTTCTCATCTTAGACATCATCCTAGTCCTAAGTCCTAGTATCCTTGTAGACTCAGTGAACCTAGAGCTCTGATACCATCAAATGTGACGCCCATCACCACAAAAAGTGAGATTAATCAAAACAAATTATGGAACTATCACTAATAACCACATTACCGCATAATAGGGTAAATTAAAATCGGTTCCATATCAACATTTCAGGCTGAAATCATCATTTTTAAAGCCATAAAGCTTGTGTTGCTTGTATTTCATTCATGCCAAAAGATGTTACATATCATTGTTCACTGTCTAGATAGACGCAACTTGTTACACATAAGAACTTGTTCACATATACAAACCATGTCAGTACCACCATGGCATACTGCCAAAAACTCGAACTGATGTAAAACATCTACAGAACACCCCCAAGGACCTGAGAGTACAGGGACGACACATAGGACTGTATTACTAGACACTAGACGCATACCCATGATCCAACAGCTACAGCTCCTCTTGTTGTCAATCTCAACCATACGATCTCTATATCAGTGTACATGTACACCTAAAAGATGTGGAAACCCATGGGGTGAGACCAATGTCCCAACAAGAGATATAACTCTCCACTGACATCTATTATAAGCACAAATAACCCAATTAGGTAAAAAGCATTATTACTTAAATAAGTAGATACAGCTAAATGATGTGAACAAAGTAGTTTGTACTGATTAAGCAGGTAAGGCATCTACAACTGAGCAGTAGAACATCTTAATCTTTTACAAGGAATATGAAGAACATGTATAATAGTTTATTTCTCTTTCTACATTATAATTCAAGAAATCGATACAAATATAGGCAAAGGGGTCATCTAATGTGAATCGTATTTGACCCAAAGTAAATATACTACGCGGTTGTATTATGTTTTTTATTTTCCCTGAGGATTTGAGTCGTACCACCCAAATCCAACCGATCACTACAAGGTCAAAATTGGTTACATACAAGGTCTATGGGAAGAGCCAGAATCCATAAACACCTCTTTGTCAGTATAAGAGAAACACCATAGAGACATATCATTCAACTGCAAATAATGACATATAGTCAAGATAAAGGATCATCTCACGCATGGACGTCCTTATATAATACCTAGCCTGCCCTGGTACAGGTCACAACACTAGAGAATAGGCTCACGCATTGTCATTCTAAAAGAACATGATGTAGTTGTGATGCTACCATTATCAAATTTCTCAATATCACAAACACCGAGGCATGATCACAGTCATCCTCCAAAACCTATAATTATGGATGCAAGGATATTGACTCAACTTGCACCCCCACATAATAAACAATATGCACTCTGAGTTTCCCGTAGGAGTTATTCGTTTCACCATCTAGTAATAAAACTGACCCCGGAATGGAGCAGAGAGCAGCTACATGATTAGGGTTTCACTTGATTAGTCATGCCAATTGGCTGAATTAAGGCTTCATCATACAAATGGACATACAAAACCCTAATTCATTTTAGCAAGCACAAATGTGAAACAACTTCAGAAGATATAAAATGTATGAAAATATTACTTGTCACATTATCTTATGACATTACTATCTCACTGCCTTAATCAAGGCCATCATCATCATCACATGTTCACTATCATTCTAGGCTAATCATCACTATCACATCATTGGGGATAATAATCCCTCATCACACCACTAGAGTATATCACCTCACACTAAGCATTAAGACTTCACTAGATTATAAGACCAATGGCATCATTATTATATCTCATCTTCATCTCATTATGCCTCAATAGACACATAAACATCACATGTGTCACAACACATATCCACCACAACAATCATTGGCTATGACATTCAAACCACCTACATGGTTAGGTTTTACGCATATAGGAAAGAGAAAATATCATCTTGTGCTTATCTAATTCAAGTAAATAAGCAAGTAAATCATACCTTTAACATTAGGGTTTAGGGTTTCTCAAAAGCCAAATAGGGTTTCAACTCAATAATGACCACCAAACCCTAGATACATCAATTCCCACCTTCTTGGAGCACATTAGGGTTTAACATTATTATGATAGACATGTAAGCATCGTTATATATATAGTAGGATGTATCGATTGCTGATCACTACTCATACATGTACATACATGTGTAATGACCATCATGAATTTATACATGTGTTGCAACCATCTCATCTACACCCATATGTAACGATCGTTATTGTCATCTAAGGATAGAGACCATCGCCAATGGTACCTATTGTGACCGTAACGGGACATCACAAAGTGTAGCGACCTACTACACTTCACCTCATACATGCTTATCCATAAACCAAGTCAAAGCATTTGTTATAGCCAAAACAAGGATGTGTAGTGACCCTTCAACCAAAACCAATTGTGTCGACCTATACAAACTCAAGCAGGTGTTACAACCATACACCATGAAAATGTAGTGACCAGTGAGCCAAAACCCAGTATAATAGTTATCACCATCTAAGTGTATAGCACAAACATCAACCAAGCAAGTGTTTCGGTCGTGACACACCAACTGAAACAAAATAGGCATTGCATCAAACATCTCGACCGCAACACGCCCACTGAATAAAGATAGGAATTGCATCAAGCACAAGTATAACGACCATTAGAAAAGATATTATCCGTGTGTAGTGGCTCGCTACACATCATCATCCATTCCTTATCCCAAAAGTAACCAGCAAATGTTATGACCAAAACAAACACATAACGTAGTGACCAGCCCAAGCCAAATGGCGTTACGAAAAAACCATCACAAAAGGGATAACAATCAAGATGATTAGTGTTAACTACTTGGTTCCCATAGCACTTCACTTAACACGCATAACCAAAACAAACCAAAGGGTATCGACCCAAATCATCACATAGAGTGTGTCGACCATAAGCATCAAGCAAGGTGTAACGCCCTAACAACCACTGAATAACTAATGATTCTAGGATCAGAGTGGATGTAGTGACCATCATGGTAAAGCTACCTCATCAACACTTAAGCATCTTCCAAAATAGGGATAACCATGACCAAAATAGATGATAACATCAAATAAACCAAACGTTACCAAGGAGGAACTCCATATAAAGTTGGGAGTGAAAATCCTGAATCAAGCGTCACCAAAGAACCTAAGGAAAATCATGTGATAGAAGGAATACCAAATGTCAATCTTAAGAAAACCAATATCAAAACCTCAAACCTTACTTAATCGTTATGGTAACACCAAAGATCAGATTGCATGTAAGGATCAACAGCTCCTCCTTTACTCAAAATTGGATACATGAAATTAGGGTTTGAGAAAGAGAGTAATCCATGTGAGAATACTTCAAAGTCATAAACCCTAAATCATATGAACATAATTGTGGGCTATGATCTCCAAAACACAAGATAAACATAGAGGAAGCGATTCGATTAATAGTGGAATACGAAAAATCACGAGAAATTAAAACTTTTCAAAAACGAGATCTCAAAAACCTGAAACTCCTTTTATAAAAGTAAGATGAACTGTTTACATCTCTGATAGATCACTTCTCGAGTGATTATATACGTCATGATACAAAATCTCAAGACTTCAAAATTTTCATATCAACAAACTCCTAGGACCTGAGTGTACAGAGACGACATAAGACTATTCTGACTACAAGACTAGACAGCACAGTGTTTCCACCTGAAATCACTGCTGCTCCTGGATTTGCTGTTGTTGCTGCTGTCCACCTGCAGATCGGTTCCTTCGACCTCGACGTCCACCTAAAGATAGAAATCTACAGGGTGAGACAATTTCAAATAATTGTCCCAGCAAAAGTTATAACTCTCCGCCAGAAACTTTGTTAAAAGCAATGAAAGGAATATCATGAACAGGTAACTTAGGTTACTCACAGCAGGCTTGATAACAAATACTCATCTTTATTAAGGAATATGAAAAACATGTATACTAATACTTGAACAGGATATTAAAAGCAAGCAATGTAATATCAATCAATGTTCCTCGTAGTTCAACCTAAGCAGTTATGCTACGCGGTTGATTATGTTTTACAAACATCATTATGCCCTGCGGAGATGAGGTATACCGCTCATGCTCCAACCGATCACTAGTAAGTCGCATCGGTATCATACTAGGTCATTGAAAGAGTCAGATTCTCATGACCTTCAACTACCTCAGTCAGAATGAGGATAAAAATGCAGGACGTCTAGTTTCTCTGCTAATATAGCTCACCAGGGTATTCTGGTACTTTGCTATTAGAGTCACAGTGGCATTCTGCACTCTCTTCGCTATCGAAAGATTTCATGTTTATCTCTCATCGATGCGGTATAAAAGATTCCTTTGGGAGAATAGTGTTACATCATCCCAGTATAAACATATAGTGAAGGGTTGATGGATTAAGATACATCCACATCAACTCCTACACTAGGATGTAAGGATATACACATCCATATTCCCCCCACATACTCTAAAGTATGTGATCCAGGAGTTCCCTTAGGAAAACCTGTTTCACCATCATTTAAACTCTGACAATGATGGATCTATGATCAGGGCTCTACATGATATGATTATACTTGATTATTAGGTACATTTCAGTATTCTTTTAGCATCATACATGTTTCAAAACATTCAAGTACTAAACATTGCTATAACAGAAGAATACTAAATGTAACAGGTATTACTCATATCAGTTATCAGATGGATGTCAATTCTTAATCATCTTATCACTATAATTCAGGAACATAGGTGTTCACACCCTTATTTCATCATAACACTTGCTATCAAGTGACATGTCAGCATCAATTCATCTATTAGCATGACCTTGATGTCATTCATGGCCCTTAAGGCATATCAGTTTCATATGATACCACTTGCATCTAGGCAACATAGTTATTTCTGTTCATAAGTTATTGACATGCTTTCAATGAATATGATGTCATGATCCTTACCTGGATATGATTATTTTCTTATAAGAACCTGCATGATTAAATCAATTGATAATAATCAACAATTCATAGTCAGATCAGCAGTCAATAAGGCAAATTAATCCTTCAATTCAAAGGTTATGTCCTTTCAAAGGGTAAGATTTCCTTGTTTACATCATTTAGGGTCATTCAACCCTTTCATTATGATTAGGAATAATGATTCCTCATCTCATATTTTGATAATACAATTCATGCTTAAAGGAATAACATGATTTTAGGGTTTATTGTTCATTTCTACATATTACCATGAACTAGGGTTTACTATTCACATTACTCATGATTACCCTAGAATTAGGATTTACTATTCATATTACTCATGATTACCCTAGAATTAGGGTTTACTATTCACATTACTCATGATTACCCTATAATTAGGGTTTACTATTCACATTACTCATGATTACCCTATAATTAGGGTTTACTATTCACATTACTCATGATTACCCTAGAATTAGGGTTTACTATTCACATTACTCATGATTACCCTAGAATTAGGGTTTACTATTCACATTACTCATGATTACCCTAGAATTAGGGTTTACTATTCACATTACTCATGATTACCCTAGAATTAGGGTTTACTATTCACATTACTCATGATTACCCTAGAATTAGGGTTTACTATTCACATTACTCATGATTACCCTAGAATTAGGGTTTTAAGTACAAGGACTGCTCCACAAGCTGCACCTTGGTGCCCAAACTTGGGAAATCCATCATACTTCATCATATTCATTCATATGATGTCTCTTTATTAGAGGAACATCTTAACCTGTGTAATTTGCAAGTTAACCCCTCTAATTGGGTAATTTGCACATAGGTCCCTGTATTACCAAACAATACTACAATCATTGTTTAAAAAGGACAGAAATGAAAATGTATGTTCCTTAGGAACTTAATTACATGCCAAAAGATAATCACAAGGATTTAATTACATATTTAGGCAAAACTCCTAGGGTTAATTCATAACCCAGGTCAGGGATGTTACAATAATCTTGCATTTTAATCCACTTTTTAGATATTAGAACAATAACATGGAATAAGGACTATGGTGCAAATAAAAGAAGAGGGGAAAGTTATATAACCCGTCTTAGATTGAAGATCAAGATCCAAAATCCAAGAGCTCCAAAGAAGAAAAAGATTTCCAACTTGAATCAACACCTCGGCCATAAGATCACTTCAAGAAAAGAAGAAAACACCAAGGTTAAGGGAGAGCTCAAGAAGGGGAAAAACACATGAGGCTAAACAAGAAAGAAGAAAGGAGAAAGAAATGAAATCTTCCTCTCACTAGGGTACCACCATGGTCAAACCATAGTCTCACGGCGAGATAGGATCGCTTACCAAGAGAATAAATTGCCAAGAATCACCATTAAGAGGATGATCAAGCACAAAATCAACACATGCAAAGAGGATCATCCACCAAAGCTTCAAGAACAGCCTTCTTTGGCTCCACCAAGCTCTAAGGTTGGCCAAGCAATAAGGAAAAGGAATATAGAGATAAAAGAGTTTCTTATGTGTGGACGAGAGATTTATATACTCAAGAGATAGGAAGGAAGTGAAGATATGAGGTGTCAAGAAGTTAGGGCATCAAAAGGACACTTGTCCCTCTATGGATCGGCCATGCATGTTTACATGCAAGAGAATCATTAATACCAAAGTGGTGTAGCAACCATTTCGTTATCAAAATACATCTTGGCCAAAACACAACATATGTAGTGATCGAAACACACCCACAACCTTGGTATCGACCGCAACAAAACACACCAAAAGTGTTGCACTCGCAACACATCCTCAAGGCGAAACCCTAGAGACCAAAACATGAATCCTAAGCATTATGGTCGAAACAAACATTCCAAAGCATGCTTAGTGGTTGAAGAACTCCTTCAAACATACCAACAAGGTCGCTACATGGGTCGACACCCAAGGAACACATATGGTCACTACGTTGATACATGCAACCCATGCAAAACCCTAATATTATCTCAAGATGCCCCCTCATCATCCAAGGCCCAAACAAGGAGCCCTATAGCATAATCTTCTCTCTCATGATGCTAAGGAACAATAAACACACTCTACATGTAGAAAATTGCAATATAAACTACCATCATGGGTAAATTGCAACCTAGTCCAAAACTAGTACATATATAGCAAAGATAGCTCAAACAATAATCAAAGTAGACCAAACTAGAAAGATAAGCATGTCACATGATATTAAGCCATATCAAGAGATTATATTAAGGTTTAAGCATTTCATTAAGCAAAGAAAACACAATTAACACTAAACTAGTTCAGGGGCCTTACAAAAAATGTGGAGACAAAGATGGCAACAGAAACAAAAGTTTTCTTGCCATATTCCCCTTAGACAGCAGATTGTGTCAACAACTACAGATTGAGATGGAATGTTGCAAGGCATATACTTGGTCTTGGATCAAGTCCAATGACTATCATTATTGTAGTGTGCTTCTTTCTCAAGTAGCACTTGGACGACTGTCGACAGCGGCCTCCCGGTCTATTACAAGGGATGGCAGTTGACAACCTCCTCCTAGCGGGTGGCAAAGGCCTCCTCACCTCTACGTAATCCACGTGGACCACCGGGAAATCCTATCATTCTTTTAGAATGGACAAGGAGTAGTACCTTTGAACGTCAACGTGTTAGTGTTGACTTGCTCTGCCTTATTGTCTCTCCCTTATTTTACATTGACTTGCTCTCCCTTATTGTATCTCCTTGTTGTCTCTCCCTTTTATGGTAAGACTTGCTCAGGTTCTCACGTTACCACAACTTAGAGAAGACAACAATTGTCAAATCTTGTTATTGTGTTTTCTGAAAGCCTAGACTGCCCCATATATATAGTATGGCCAGGGTCAAGGTTTCCAAATCATCTAGGAGTCAACGAGATGGATTTTCATGAATTTTTTTTAATTTGCAAACCACGAGTTTGTCAGTTCACTAGTGAACCAATCGGTTCTTACATGAGAAGATCAGTTCAACCCTTGAACGATTCACTATGTTTCCTATTCACAATCACATTGGCTTTTAATATGACGATTAATGCACAACATGACGTCAGCATCAATCCTTGATCCAATCATATTGATCATCTAACATATCAGTTCACAACTTGAATCATTCGATTCATACATCTGAATTGATTGGTTCACTTGTTGAACCAGTCGTTTCATATTTTTGACAGTCAATCTTGTTTAAAATGAATACATAAACACTTTAGTAATCAAGTTTAAACCACATTCATGAGTGAACCCCTTTTCTAGGTGCATCCTATGTTTGTAACCCTATATGTCCCAAATTGCATTGGAAATGAATGTCCATAACTAACTTATGACATCACAAGAAATGAGTGATATCTAGAAACACATTGTTGCTACCCAAGTAATTGGAAAGTGGGAGAACAACTTTAGCCTACAATCTATGATTAGTGCTACAATAGTCTTATAGATCCTTTATCTCTGATGTCTAGATTGAACTCGGGCATGGAAACATCATCCTCTCAACACTCAACCCATGTTCCTTGAACTAGAGCAGATTGTCTGAGATGCATGTGAGCTCACATATCATATATTGATTCACATGAGTATGTCCATATGATTTTCAGTCTCGCTTATCAAGTGGCTCAGATATCAACTCTAATAGGAGGGACAAATCCCATCTACATCACTCACAATCAATCTCCATGTGCCATAACATATCTAGGTATCACCTTTATGGTAACCCTTATTCAAGGTCATGTTGGATGATGTCAAAGTACATCGAACGACATGTGATGAGTGTAGTGATTTCAGGTCTAAGAACCACAATCACCACTATCACTATGAGAGTTGATTTTAACTACCATTCAATGGTTTTCATGTATCACTCTCAAGGTGGGTCTGCCATGTACATTGTTCTATAACAAGTACCTATGTTCTTGGTTTGATATCATATATAATGACTAATGAAATTTTGTCATCAACCAACACACACTCTAGTCTTATGTGTTGTTGTTGTCTATTAGCTTCCACAATAACATCTGAATAGGGACATAACAAGAATGTATGTGCTCTTATCATACATATGATCTCATTGTTCAGGTCCTCAACCTGAATACATATGTCATTGAGTAGCATCATTCTTTAGACATTTACCATGCTATACCATTATCTCATAATTGAACAAACATATAAATGAAGATTGCCTTTATTATTAGTCAAATCATTTACAAGACATGCCATTACAAATATCATATGATTGGCTCTCTGAGCATACATACCACATGTTTATCAATGTGTGTAGTAATATGCTACAGGATCTCATCAGGAAACCTTTTACCATATAAAAATATTTTCAAAGATAATCTCAAAATATGATTGTCATTTATATGAGAAGTAATGGTAGAATATAATTGGGAAATATCATCTCTAGCATGTAAAAAGTTAACCTCTATTAAAGGTCCTTATTCATATAATAATTATGTTCAAACATAAAAGGACCAAATTCTTTCTCTATACTAGGCATGATAGGTTGAGATTGTAGATCGTTTGTGTAAGTAAGTAAGCAATGAAGCATTTTTCATTTTAAAGATAATATATCTTACAAAAATAAATGCTACTTTCATACTCTACTCAGTGAAATTGCATCTATAACTCATTATTGTCATTACCAAGAACAACATTTTCATGATAGAGAGAGTCAACAAATTTTATCAAGCTTTTTCTTTATAAATTTATAGGAATTTAGCATTTCTATTCAGACATATTTGCAAAGAGAGTGAATACTTACCTCATTTGAGTCTTCATTTGATCTTCCCATTAGAGCAAAATGACATTCTCCATTTTCACTTCCACTAGAACTTCATCTAGAGCTTATACTTATACTAGAACTCTCATGTGTGCCAATTAGGGCTGTAAATGGGTAGGGTATGGTGTGGATATGGTCATATCTATAATAGTAACCATTTAGATAAGTGGGTGTGGGTACGGGTATATACCCGCTTTGTCAAAAGCTATAACAGCACCATACCCATAGCCGCATAATTGTCGAGTATATGTATATGTAATTAGGTATACAATTATGGATAGAGTTGTTGTAATAATACACAACAAACTTCAAGATACAACAAACTACCACACTGAAATGGGTAGGTTAAGGAGAAATTTCATGCAAAGAAAAGAGGGGGAGAGAGGAGCAAACTCAGATCATGGCTTTATGGCCATTTCAATTTAATGAAATGTGCTTGTGTGGATATGAGGGTGCATCAATGGATTTGTTTATTTTACTATTACAAGGTACTTATATTTACAAATGTAAGTGTTATAATATTTTACATTCTAATGTAAATATTTACTATTACAAGATACTTATAATTTCTATATGTGAATCTTACAATATGTACCATCACATTCTAATATAAATTATTTACATAAAAATATAAGTAACTAGGTATATGGGTATACAAGGTATGGATATATGCATAACCATAAAATTACCCTATGAGAGGTAGGTACACGGATATAAGGGTAAGCATTTATAAGGTTATAAAAATGTATACTCATGATGGATTTAGAGGATATGGGTTTGAGGGCATGTGGGTATACCGATATCCATTTACAACCATAGTGTTGATAGAGACCTTAGTGTCTTTGTGGCCTCTTTCTCTCATCCTTATACTTATGCTTCTCTTCCCTTCTCTTGTTCCTCTTGTTATGATGGGTCTTTTTTCCTTGTGAATAATCATCCTTATAGCAACCCGTATTTCCACACTCGTCACAATGGAAAGAGGAAGAAGACTTGATGTTTTAGCACATGGCATTTGGATCACTTGATGAGAAGTCTTGAGAATTGAGAGCAATGATTTCTCTTTTGTCTTCTAGTTGTGTTCTTCATAGTCCTCCTCTTCTCTAACATTGAGAACTACCTCATGGGTTTGAATATTCTATATGATATTTTCCATAAGGAGAGTTGAGAGTTTGTTCAGTCATCTATTATGGTGACTTCCTCGTCAAAGTGGTGAGTGAGGGAGCAAAGGATTTTGGAGCATTGTTCTTTGCATTCAATACGACTCATGAGTAGGGGTGTAAATGGTGTGGGTCTGACCATACCCATACCCATCTAATTTTAGCAGGTCCGGTTCCGATTGTAGACCCGCATAATACAAAACATAGACCCACACCATGCCCGTACCCACAATAATAGCGGGTCTACGGTGCGGATATGCGGTTAGGCGGTTATATAAAACATCATATTATTTATATATAAAAAGTGACTTTGTTCTATATATTTTGATACATCAAGATATTGTTATTATATAGTATATTAACATGCAATATTTATATTAGATAATGCTAATTTTATACATTAATGTTAGTTGAGTTAATTGTTTACATATTTGTAGTCACCTGTCATAACGTTTAACTTATGTAGAAAGTAATGTAAATTAGTAGATATTTTGATTTTAAGTTTACATATGATGTTCATTATTGTAACTAGAATAGTTAGTTCTTAATTATATGACTAGTCTCAACCTTATTGTGGTTAGAGTAGGATATAATCTTAAGAATTATATTAGCTATACTAGTAAAGTATGATATATATAACATATTATTTAAGTAGTTACTTATGTATAGTGGTTACACGGGTCTAGAAGGTTTGGGTCCAAGCATACCCATTATTGGACCCATTTATATGCAGGTCTAAGGGTATATAGGTCCAAAGGTATGCGGGTATAAAAAAATAGACCCATGACCGGTTTTTAAGGGTCTGGATTTGTGGGTCCATGGGTCTACCCGTACCCATTTACAGCCCTACTCATGAGGGCTCCAAGACCATTTATGGTGTTGGACAAGCATGAGTAGTACATCTTATATTAGGACTTTGTTTTTCTCATGTGGAAGATTTAAAATTGATGAGTGAGCATTTTTATATTGGACTCTTTAATTCGTTTTGTTCCTTCATAGGTGATGCAGAGCTTCCTTCAAATCTCATAAGAGGTGTCACAAAAATATATGTGGTTGAATTTAGAGGGAGATATAGTGGCATAGAGTATGCGCGATGCTCAAGCATTTAAGGTGGCATTCTTCAATGTAATAGCATCCCATTATTCTAGGTTTCCTTTGGGTTGTTTGTATGGAAGATCCACTATTTTCCGCATCTCATGGTTTACTCTTTAATTTAGATTTGTATTCTTCTCTTCCAATATAGGTAGTTTCTCCCATTAAAGATTGACATACCAATGGAATATCTTCCCCTATTTCGAGATGGCCATGTGCATTGTTGTCTATATTCTCCTAGTCATGGGAGTATTTCTTAGAGAAGACCTTGCTATGTGATGTGTGTTTATTGCACAAAAAATCACCTAGAGAAAAGCCCTAAATTTTTACGTAAACTACATACGATAATCTCCATTCGCAAGAGAGCATACAATATTGTAGTATAATATTAGGATCAAACCCAAAGGGCAACATTTTTAATAAATGATTGGTCAATGTAAACGCACAAGAACTAGTATGTATCACAAATTGGTTTTCTTTTATTTAACTAAATTTGCAATGATTAAATGACTGAATTTAAGTTCTAGATGATTAGATGATGGAACACTAGGGTGAATGGTATCACAATTGTTGCCTACTATTCACTCTTTCACTACATCAATTTTGTGCATGAACACATTACATTGAGGCCATATATATTCATCCTATTGGAATTGAGATTATTACCTAATAGACAATACTCTAAGCTTGCTATATTATTACCTATAAATCATGTATTTATCACCTCAATAAATAACTATTAAAAGTGTCATAAAGGGTTAAATTATAATGTGATTGATGACATTAGTCTTAGGTTCAAAGTTTGCTACACTCAAGTCCAAATAAACATGCATATGTGTCGACCAAGCCAATAAACAATATATTCAAAATGTATCAGAGTTCAAATAAGTTCTGATTCAATTAGTAGAGAACAAATAGGTAGTGTGGATACTCCTAGTTCCCTAGAAAGGGGACTACTCACAAATAATGGTCGATATAAGATAAAAATTGCATGTAGAATAAAATGGCATAACCACAAAAGAAAATGGATGAGCAGCAATGATGTGCAGATGCTTGTCTTCTCACTTAAGGATGTCTTAAGTGGTGTGTAGCATCACTACATGTCGATCGATTGTAGAATGGAGTGATCGATCTATCTAATGGAATGACAATCGATCGAGATCTCTTTTGAGGGTGAGCAATCGAGGTGGTAGAAAGGTGCAGGTCGATCGTGCTAGAGCGGATGTCGATCGATTGATATCTTTTGAGGTCAATTGATTGAGCTAGGGTGAAGTTTGATTTGTCGATCTCTTTTAATTTGGATCCATCCAGGTGGATCTCAGGTTGATGGGTTGATCTCTTTCAAGGTTGATTGAATGACACATGACAGAGGTCAATTGGTTAATATCTTTCAAGGTTGACTGATCAAGCCTCCAATGAATGCATGTAAGATGGAGTTGTGGGTAAGGTTCAATAGCTCCTCTGTGTCTCTGTATGTCTATAGGTGGAGGGAATGGCCCTCTATTTATAGGAGGTGGAGAGGAAGATCAACAGCCTCCAAGGAATGTAATGAGGAACCTTTCAATGAATTCATCAGCAGTGAGAAGACAAAGGGACATTGCTCAATCAATTGTGGTTGATCAGTCAAGCTCGATCGATGATGGTCAATTGCTAAGGTGATCGAACATTGAATCTCAATTGGTGTAGCTAGATGAGAATGCATTGATAGGAAGATGATGATCAATGAAGTTCAATTGATGGATTGATCATCAGAGATCCATTGGGAGGTCAATCACCATGTGTTATATCATAATAGCTTGATCATTAACAGGTCAATCATTAGAGATGGATAGAATACATCAACCAGTAGCTTGATGGGAAATCATCAATCAAATAGCTTGATTAAGTGGTTAATCTAAATATCAATCATGGAGTATAGTTGTGGTCTTGAGAAAAAATGTTGATTGATATTCCTTCTCAACATGCTCAAAATCCATTTTAGACTAAGGCGTTTCCCCGCACCCCACAAGAGGCATCCTCTCTCAACTCTCGTCTGCTAAAGGGTAGTTTATTGACACCCTAGGCTGCACTGGTACGGCTGGTATGAATATATAAATCTTTAGATCTTTAAAGGGAGTCAAGAAAAGTGTAAAAATCCTAACAAGTTGACATAAAATCTAAATATACCTAATAAAGCTATTTTTAGGGCAAATTAAATGATCTAGATGAAAATCTAGACTTAAAATGCAACTAAAACTAGGATGAATATGTATTCATAAAACAATTGCAAACATAAATGTTTCTCATCCTCAAGTAACACAAAATCTTAGACAATCATCAAATGAATACCTTCAACCCATGTGATTTTCTCCCCTTCACATCATTCATAATTCCCTACCACTTTATATGGACAAGTTTCTCAACTTCCTGAGATTACAGAACACATCTATCCAAGTCTTCAGTTTTTATTTTTGAGAGACCCCTGACCTTGTTCAAAGTATTGAACATACTTAAATATCATAATTTCATGTTTATAACCTTTTGATATGCTTTTTAATCATAATACAAACTTAAGTTTCAAGTTTGGTCCAATTTGGACACTGTTTGTGCAAGTTATGCAATTTTATGCACATTTTGGACTTTTCTGTAATTTACCAAATTGAGAGGTTTTCTTTGTAATTTATCACTTTCATTATGTTATTTGGATGTTCTCTCATCATTCTTGAGTTTTTTTATCCATGGGGCGCCTAGTTGAACCTTGGTTTGGAGGTGTTTTCCTCAAGGGTATTTTAGGGTTTACCCCTTTATGGATGAGCTACCTTTAGGAGCTATCAAGCAAATGGTTTATTTGCTTTTCTTGAAAAATCAAGAAGCTAAGAAGGTATCCATGGATGTTGGGTCAGATTCTTGTGTGGCTTCTTATATATCCTTAATATTTTAAGGTCATGGGCACATGGGGAAGCTACTTGTACACCTCATGCTTGCTTCCATCCATATCCATGGGATATATTTACCTCTTCCTTGCCCAAGTATGAAACTTTGCTTGCTTTCTCTTTCCTTTAACCTGTAGCAATGATTCCACTCTGTTTTTTTGTGGAACCAAGTTCTCTAAGGTAGAAGACAACCTCTTTTTGAGAAGAAGGTCTCCTAGAGCTCCATCTAGCCCAACCTAGGGTTTCCAAGGTCATCTTCTAGGGATTTCGACCAAGGCAAGTTGTTTTATTCCTTACTTCTCCATTTCTCTTGCTCTTATCCTTCCTTAGACCTTCCTCCAGGTCGGAACCTTGTTGTTCCATGGTAGAAATTTCTCTAAATCTCTAAAACCCTACCTTTCTTGCTCCTTATGCTTAGGGTTTGCTCATTTGATGAAGAAAGGTGCTAGATGGACGAGTTCACAGCTTATGCTTGGATTTTCTACCCTACCTACTCATGTTTTCTTCTATTTGGGAGTTTATCTTCTAACTAGGGCAAGTTTATAACTTGCTCCATATGGTTGATTTGATGGTGAATCTATTGATGATCCAGCCATAATGCTCCTATGTATGGTTAAAATCCTCTTGTGCCCTCAAGATGTCATCATGAGTCCTCTGAATACCCTCCAGTTGTGCTTGTATCATCAACATGTCATAGGCATTTACTATGGGATGTTGTGTCTTTGTCGTCTTTGGCTCTCATCTCTACTCCATGAGGGGCTCTCTCTCCTATTTTCTAGTACATGTGAGTCTCCAAGTCCCTCAGGTAGATATGTGGGATGTTGCTTCCATGTGTCCCTCGTATGATCCTCTTCCCACCTCCTCAAAATATCCAAGAAATCTAGAGATAGGCCACAGCCCTCTATGAGAGGTGTAGCATAGTAGGGGAGCTCCAATGAAACTCTTACATGAGGAGGGTTAAACGGGTAAATGATCTTCTGACCAACATCTGAAATCATGGAAGATTGAATCAAGTAATGTATGTCAATGAGCTTCCCTCCTTTTGCCTTATTGTAACCAGATACATCATGGTCTAGGGCTAGAGAAATGGAAGTCACAATCCCTCCCATAATAAAAGATTCTTACTCTTGGAGGGGTTGTCTTCATGTGATCAATAATGAGTGCCCCCATATTCACATACTTGCCTTGTGCCATCCAAGACAAAAAGTTCCTTCTTTGTACAACTACCATGATTCTCATACTGGGTGAAAATTGTGTTCGCAAAGACTTTCTGAATGTATCTCAAAATAGAATTATGAATCAAATTTGTCTTTGATTTACCTGCTACAACTTTTCTTTGTCTAGTGAACCTCCTCCACATTGATGCATAGTTCACATTAGTATCCTTGTCTATGCTCCCTTGATCAAGTAGGGTTGTTGCTTCAGGGGTGGGAGTGAAAATTTGGTTGAGAAAAGAGGTAGTGATGAGGTAGATCTGATTCCCCAATCTGACATTGAGTGCATTGCTTGTGACTTTCTCCAATGTAGTGAAGATTTATTGTTTGAGCTCAATGTAAGTCTCATGGACTGTGGTTGACACATCAAATAGCCCAACGGGTTCCAAAACATCCTAAAAAAAGAGAAGATCCAAAGCCTCCATCGTCTTCTGGCAGGCGTAGTGAGTGGCAATCACTTTGCACATTAGGAACTCCTGATGTCATGGCTTCTTCACTCGACTATTTCTCCCACTTGTAACCTCCTCACACTATTCATCTTGCATCCCTTCTTCCTGTGTAGGTTGATCCTCTTCATTTTAAGCATCATGCATTTTCTCATACGCATCATCAAGATGTATCTACCTTTGGGCTTATGGTTGTAGTTGTGGTTGTGGAGTGGTTGGGGATGCAAAGGCCAAGTTGAGGTCGAAGGTCGAGCCGAGGTTGAAGGTTGAGCCGAGGTTGAAGGTCAAGATGAGGTCGAATGTCGAGACGAGGTCGAAGGCTGAGCCAAGGTCGAAGGTTGAGCCATCGTAAATAGTGGTGTTGCTCCTGAAGAAACTGATTGTCAGGCTGGTATGTGTGGTGGTGTTGTCTGTGAATACAATAGTGTTGCACATCATGGCTGAGTGAAGACCTCTTCTACAATTGGATCTATCAACGTGTCTAGCTTAGCTACTGATAAATGGGATGCTCCGCTGTGAGAGTTGAAGGTGGGTGATGGTTGAAGAGGAGCAAAGAAGATCCATTCTTTAGGTGACATTCGTAGGAGATGACCTCCTTGGCCTTTGACACCACTTTGTTGGTTATTTTTGTCATTTTGGAAAGATTTTAGTGGAGGAAATGAGGGATATTAGGTTTTTCAAAATTCTTGGTGGGTTGGGTAGAATGGAGAAAGGATGTGGAATCAGTGATGTGAAAAGGGTGTAAGTAATGGGTGGAGGTAGTAAAAATGACATGGGAGTGATTGGGAATGGATTGGAGGTGAAAGGAGGAAGATTAGAGGTGGGGAGTGTTGGATTGCTGCCGCACAACTGTTGGGACATAGAACGGTTGTGGATCTCATGAAGATTGTAATGAAATAAGTGAAAAAGAACTTTAGAAATTGGGTTTTAAGTCATTGGGCCCATAGGCAGCATAGTCGTGTTGCATCACACGGTCGTGTTGACTATCCTGCAGTATGGCCATGGTGATCCACAGGGCATGTTTTGTCTTACTTGTCGCACAGTCATGTACTTTGCACAATTGTTCTAGGTTTGCTTTTCTTTTCTTTAATTTCCTTGATTCTCCTCATGATTTAAGTGTGCTACGATAACCATTCCATGATACCACAGTCATGGTGAGTACTGTGGCAAGTCATTTCACATTGAATCTCTGCAAAACACCAATTCCTTGAACCAAATGATATTTTCATCAAATCTCTTCCACATTTTAGTTGATTTTCTTCATTTCATCACTCTGTTCACCTACTCATATAAATACTAAACAAAAAATATTAAAAACAAGTGTGTTTATGTGTGTGTGTCTTTTCTTTAGAAAGTGTAAAAATAACCAAAAAGTATCAAAATTGAAGGTTGGGTGAAAAAATCGCCAAACCTAGGTGGGCTTACTCCCACTAGTGCTAAATTTTACGCCTTCATTTGGGCTTCTTTATTCTTGCATCATTCTTCCATTCGGGATCATCATGTATCTACTCCCACAATAGCTACATCTCTCATGTGCATCCATCATGCATTCCTTGTCCCATTGACCATAAAAGCTATCATCGAGTCTTCCATCTGTATCTCCTTCTTTCAAATGATCAGTTGGACTCTTCATGTGACCATGTTTAGTATCGTCAGCTTTGTCTCACCAGGTTGAAGTCTTAAACATATTGATCTTGATCTTCATGTCCATGAAAGAGATCATCATTGTGCCACTATGAACATGTATCTCAGCATCAGTTGTAGATAAGAATGGTCCTCCCAAGATGATTGGAATATTCCTATCCTTTGGGCCCATGTCAAGAACAATGAAATCAATTGAGAACATTGTTTCCCTTTCTTTGTCTACCATCACCAGAACATCATCCACTCTTCCTATAGGCACTTTGATGGAGTGATATGCCAAGTGGAGAGTGTAATGATCTAGTTTCATCTTTCCTAACCCTAGCTCAACATCGACACTATATAGCATCAAATTCACACTATATCCCAAATCAAGTAGGGATTGGTCTATGTGATGTCTCGCTATATATCTAGGTATGAGTGGGGCTCCTGGGTCTTTCCACTTCATAGGAAGTGAGTGTTGGATAATAGAGATCACTTGTTCAATCAACTTGATTTTCTCAGGCATTCTCCTCGTTGACTTCCTCTTCATAGTACACAAGTTCTTGATAAACTTGGAATAAGATGGGATTTTCTTAATAGCATCCAACAATGGAATGTTCGCCTTCATTTAGCAAAACACCTCTAGAATGTATACATTGTGTTTTTGCATCCTTTTTACTTCTGAGGGCTCATAAAATTCTTTGGGGAATGGTGGCTCACTTGCTTTTGAAACACTTGAATTGACATGATTTCATTGTGGCATCACACGAGAAAGTATTGAAGAGAGTTGCTCCATTTTTTGCTCAGGATTTGTGACATTCTTTTGCACATCATCAAAGCTATTCAGCGTAGAGAGAACTTCTTCCTCAAACCTTTAGCTTTATCTTGGACTTTGTTATTCTTGGTATCTATAAGGATGAGGTGCCTTCACTTATACACTAAAGGATTCAAAAAAAATTAATCGAGTGACAAGGAACACTTCCCACTTGGTTCTTCATAAATCTCACCATTTCTCCAATAATCTTCATCATTTATAGGTTTGAATCACTATGAGCTGGAGATGTCACACCAAAGGAGAGGTCGCCATCATTCACCATGCTAGAAGCTCAGATCCTTCACTTCCACTAAATGCTCAAACAAGGGCCATGTCCCTCAAGTGGCTTAGCCATAAAAATCCTCCACAAGAAGAATCCATTTTAGCTTGACCCATTGTAGATAGAGTGGAGTAGAAGGACTGAACTAGATGCCGCAAAGGGATCTCATGGTATGGGCACTCTCTCAACATCTTTTGGAATCTCTTCCCAGTATCATGGAGCCACTCATTACCCACTTGATTGAAACTCACTATGGCACGCCACATTTGTATAAACCTTGCAATGGAGTAAAATTCCTTAAGAATGCATTCTTCATATCTTCCCAACTCATGATATCCCTTCTCAAAACATACCAATCTTTGGCTTTGTCTTTGAGGGGGAATGAGAATATGGTCAACTTGATTGAGTCATCACTAGGTTTTGGCATCCTGAAGGTAGAGAATACTTTAAGAAGGGAGTTCAAGTGCTTGTAGGGGTTCTCGCTCTCTGAGCCATAGAAGGTGGGAAGCAGACCAAAAAGACCTACAGGGATGGAGAATTTCTCCCCTTGCATTTGATCAACTCTATTAGCAATCGGCAATTTGTATTTTCTAGGCATGAAGTGCTCTTGAAGTTGCTTGTGAGGTGCATTTTAGCCTTCCATATTGTCTTCCACAGGTTGTCATTACATGCACAAGGCACAACCAAACAAAAGAGGACAAGTTAGCAAACCAATATGTGTAAAGAATACAAAAAAACAAGAATAAAGAATAGCAATGATGAGGGTTGTAGGAAATGATCAAAGCAAAACTAACTAGATAGGTAGAGTGCCTTTATCCCCAGCAATGGTGCCACAAAGCTTGAGGTGTTTCTCCTTAGGGCCATAGACTAACCAATTGGATTTGATTATATGCAACCCTAAAGGTTTTGAACACAACAAGGATCTTTCAAACTTATAAAGGGCCTACACTGACACACACACTTAGACTAGGACACTAACCCGCAAGCACACGGGGTCATGTTATATTATAGGCAAGCAATAAGAGTAGGGCCGATCCATAGGGAGAAAAGGGGGCACTAGAGCTAGGTTAGTTTTGGATAGGTTCCTATTATGGAGTCTATGGTTGAAGGGTTTGAAGGTTGATTTTTAGTTAACTACACTAAGGGTTGAACAAGCAAATAATTAAAGTAAGAACAAGAATCACAACCTAAGCTAACCCTAGAGAGTTAATTCTAATGAGCAAGGAAAGACAAGCTAAGCAATAAAAGGGGAAGAAAGGAGAAAATTATACTAAGACAAGCAAGAAGATATCTACACTACACTAAGATAGAAAACTAGGAAAAAGAGAAATTAAAGACCTAAACTAGCAAGAACAAAGCAAGAATAAGACAATGAACTAATCAATCAAGTAAAGAGCTAAACAAGTAAATACTAGCTAAGCAAGAAGGCAGTTAGTGTTTTAATGCAATTAAGAGAAGTGTGGGCTGTTTGGGGATTCACTTGTCAATTTGGTTGGGGGTGATAACATGTCAACATTATTTTTCATTTATACTACCAAACCAAACAACAAGTTAGATTCTAATGAATTGCCCTAAACTACTAATTAGCAATAGATAGGGTAGGTGTGTATAGCAAAACTAGTCCCTAACACCTCCGATCCACCCTTATGAGGTTTACTTATATTAGGTTTTAGGTGTAATTCAACTAGTATCTACTTAAGCCTAGGTTTCTAGGATAGGAACTCTTAGGGTAATTAGGGGTCGAGGGTAGTATTGAGGTTTTAGACCTCACATTACATATATTCTAGCCTCGAGAAGGCTTCAAGATCATTATATTAAAATCTTCTATACTAGCTACTTAGATCTCTCATATAGGTGTATGAGAATTGATTAACATGTAGGAAGGTGAATAGCTAACTAGGGATCCATTACTTGTACCTAGGAGCAATTCCCACAAAGAGCCACATATAAGTAATTTTCCTAGAATCTAGGTGATTTCAAGCGCAAATCACAAAGAAATTTAAGGGAAATGAGATATAAATCGTTTTAATCATTAGAAACTGAAATTACAATGTTTACATATCATTTCCCCCCATCATGGTATCAAAGTAACATTTTTGACCCCAAACATCCCAACTAAGGTGCCTAGCTACTCATAGAACAAGAAAGTACAAAAAGAGGGAGAAAGAGGTAGAAATATCCATGGATATCAGTGTAGATGATGAAATCCTCCTCCCTAATAGCTTCAAGGGTGTGCTCCTCCCTCCTATAAGGTGGGATGGTATGGAAAGGTGGTGGAAAGTGGTAGGAACACTAGAAAACTAGGGGTTTGGTGGTGGAAATGGTGAAATGGAGTGGAAATGAGGTGGAATGTCTAAGGGGTGAAAATGGGGAGCTAAGAGGTGGTAGGAGGTATCTAACCTCTAGATCCAGTCGTCGCCCGTGTATATATAGGTGGTGGGGAAGCACTAGGTCAAGTGGATGATAGAATAAGGAAATGCAGTGGTTAAAATTATAGGGTTTGTGTGAACATCTCTAGCGGAGGCTCTCGCCTCTCTCTAGGGTTTCCCGACGGCTACCGCTGGGGGGAGGGAGCACCTCCTCGGTGCTTTCCTCCCCCTGGCCATCGGCAACGGTTCGACCTCAGGGGACAAAAGGCGTCAGCGCTCACTGGAGAAAGGGTCTCATCTGTGCAGCTCAGCCCGTTTCCATCAGGGATCCCGCTCGGCTTCCAGGATCGAAGAGTGACGAGAAGCGACGCACGGAGTCATGGTCGTTGAGGGTTGGGATTCGACGCTAGTCGACTCCACTCTGTTCAAGAGAGACAGATGGAGATAAGCCTTCCCTACAGATCCGGCTCTTGCAAGTCGCTGCTCCCGCCGAGGTTCCTCGCACATCCGTTCTTCTTCAACCTGGTATCCATGAAGCTGGGGGCCTGAAAGCGACTGGATCTGCTCCAGATGACAGGGGTGATGGATAAGCTTCCTACTGGGTGGCGGGGTTTGCGTCTTGGTCGTCTGCCAGAAGGTCTTTCCCCCAATCGCCAACGTCCACAGAGGGGTTTCAACTCAGGGATTCTGGATGCCCTCTCCGGCGTCAGGTACACCTGCTAGGTTTTTGAGGAAATGAGAAGGGTGGCTATTTCAGACTGGTTCTTGTCATCTGCTTTGTGTGTGCAGGGTGATCAGGGGTAGCTATAGCTTCTCCTTCCCCCTCTGACAATCCGGCGGATGGCCCAGAGCTCTCTGTTGCAGCTGTTGTGCGCTGGTGGCGTGCCTCCTGCTGGGTTCGTGCCCCTTGACTTAGAGATGATGGTGTTCGATCCTTCATATTATTGTTGGATTGCATCTGTGCAAATAGGTGTTTTCCAGTCTCTCAGGATTTGGTGATCCAGCTGATCCAGGAGCAAAGGATGAAGGTGTTATTCGATCCCTGGCTCCTCTTCTTACAAATTGTGGGTGTTCTAAATGCTAGTGAAGAGAGGCTTCAGTGGTCTCCAGCCTCCGATTCCCCCAGTCTTGGATTGATGCTTCATTGTTGGGTTCTGTTACTCTGTTGGTTGAGTTTCATGCTTCTTTTTGCTGTCGTTTTGGACTTTGTCTAAGTCCTGGTTCTCTTTTGAAACCTAGGTTTTGTGTGTAGAAACTAGAGCTCAGGAGACCTCTTCCTGTTGGGGTGTGGCCTGCCTGCTTGGCTTTGTGCTCATACTTTATGGGTGGTATTTGTGCTATTGAGCACTTGGCCTTGCATCAGTCTATGTTCCCTCAGTTGGAGTTGTTCAGGGTTCGTTTCTTTTATATGCTTAGTCTTAGGTCTTTAGTTTTTCTTGGTTGTTCACCAGCATGTTGGTTTCAAGGTTTTTTTGCTTCTTTTTTGGGAATGGAGTAGCTCCTACGTGAGCTTGCTTTCCATTTGCTGGCTTAGTTTTAGGGGTTCTTTGTACAGTGCCCAAAGTTTTGTTTTTCAATATAGCAACAGGATTTTCACTGACCAAAAAAAAATTATAGGGTTTGAGTGGCAACATAGTTGTGCTACATTGCAAGGCCATGATGGGAAGGAATGGCCAAGGTGAAAATGGTGGAAAGTTATAGTGGAATTTTGGGTTTTGAATGGCCAGTGGCATGGCCATGGTGGGTCAGTGGTTGCACATCCATGGTGGCCCACACAGCCATTCTGGGTTGAGGATGTGCTTCTGCTAAGAACGCATGTGCTCACGTAAGCCAGCATGGATGTTTTGTATGGCACAGCTGTGTTGGGATCTTCATAGCACAGTCATTCTAGCTTGGATGGACTTTCTGGGTAGCATGGCCATGTTGCTGAGCTTTGTTTTCATTTCTTCAATCTGAGCTTCTACTATGATTTTTATCTTACCGATCACAGTCGTTCCTTGGCACCACGGTTGTGTCGGGGTCTTTGCTTGCACTTTGAGCTTTGAACTTCATGATCCATGGATTTTTTTTATTTCCCTTGACTCTTGGCCACTATAGATAGGTTGGGGTAGCTTGGGGGCCTTGTTTGGGCCCTTCCATCTCTCTCATCCATCCAGACATGGTCCAAGAACCTAAAAAACATGCAAAGAACGTCCATAAGTGTGTTTGATGGAAATATGCATATTGAGGGAAATAAATGTAATATAATAGGTATAGATGTGATTGAAGTGCAATAAGACACAAGGTGAAGCCCTAAAATAGGGTTGCATCACGTAGTTGTTGTCAAACCATGAGATTTGGTCTTTTTTTCCCTAGGGTTTTAGAAACCCTAGCCCATCCACTCCTATATAAGGAGGGGTTGGGAAAGGCTCTCAATATACTTCTCTTCTCCACAATTGTGGAAATGTGTGAGGGAGTATGAGCAGCCTTCCAAGAAAGGGTGGGATATCAAGCATAAAGGAAGTTGATGCAAGGACATTGACAAACAGAAGGATGATTCCTTCCTATCAGCTGTGGAAGTGTGATGTGGAGTTCATGATGGTCTGTGTGGACTACATAGAGGCATGAAAGTCTTGGTTGCCATGCTAGGAGAATGATGTCAACTATCTTCCATGTGCTACTTGCAAAGGGAGCACATCTCTATGCATGATTGTCGTTGGACTTACTCCAAGACTAGGTACATCTTGCACCCTCTTCCTAGATACATAATTGTTCATGTGATCTGTTGGTTAGGATATATGGACATAAATTTTTATTTCTGGAACCTACTCTGCTACCCAATTTTGCTATAGAAACTTGAGTAAAATTGGTGGTAAATGGATATAGTTAAAGTGTTTAATGGCTAGATAAATCCAAGACAAATCAAATCTCAAATTATTAAAGAAAGGTATTAATTGGAATAAATTGTATGTTAAAGTGTCTTTAAATCTCAATCCATTGGATCAGATAAATAGTAATGTCAAAAGTAGAAAGTAATGCCATACTATGAATCTACTAATTAGTCACCATGATAGATATCATTTTTATTAGTTTTTATAAGCCAAACACATTTAATGAGTAAATTATTAATTAAACTATATAAACTAGCTTTTGTTTGATTGATTTCCCAAATTTTCCTTGTAGTCCAATTTAGTCATTGTATCACACCCCTTCCCAAGTTTTATTTGGTTCTATTAATATACCATTTTTAAATTTTTTATTTATATTTCTTCATTATTCCCAGTTATATATGATAGCATCTCATCACCCAACAACAACCAAAGTTTCATTCTTCATCAATAATACATTATCTCTCTCCATTCTATCAGATCTCATATGTCTTTCCTTCCCTCCTATTCCCACAATTCTTTGTTTGTCACCTTTATCTCATCCTCTTATATTGATGGTCATCGAATTCTCTAGGTTTGACGATCATCACCACCCTATCATACCCATAATCTTTCACTTCCCATGTTTTTCCTACTACTCTAGAACCTCGAGTCCCTATAAAATTACTTCCCTACCTCCACCAAACTATTTACATTGATATCTAGTGCCCTTTGATCAAATATATCATTTTACCTATCTTACCAATCTCCCTTTGTCAATCATCGTGGTCACTTTTTCATTGGGAGGCTCCAAGCCATCGTGAGGACCTGAAACCATCACAACCTCCTCCTGGAGGTCTTGTAGAGACGTGATCTTAGTTTTTCCTTTTCTCTAGTAATCCTCTTTCCTTTAATTTCCTTATTCTTTTGAGACCCTTGTAGCATTGTCATGATTTCTCTATTGTGGTCAACTTTTAGGCATGTTGTTGGCTCGTGCACCTTTGATTTGTCTCAACAACAACAAAAGTGCCTTTCGTGTGGCTCATTTCACCCATATTAGGGTGTTGAACTTCTCTAGTTGTCCATCCATGGCATAGGGTTTTTAGTCATTTCTAACCACCTCAGGTCCTCTGTAAGGGGTCTCTTAGTTTCTAAGAGTGACCTAAAGTGTAGTATTATTATTTTGATTCATGTTTAGCAGTGTATTTTGATTTGGAAGTTGTGGTTTTGCTCTCTAGGGATTCAGTTCTTCATTAACTATAGAAGAACAATGGCATGGGTATTTTACTAGTGTCGCCCTCACTAGAATTTTCAAAGGTCTTTTTGAAGAGGGTTCTATCGTCATTTTGTTGCATTTTTGTTTTCTGATCTCACTAAAGTTTGAGTCTCCAATTTACCTAGGTTCCCTTGTCTTATGTTATGATGTTGAAATAAAGATACAAACAAATTTTTATTTTGCATCATTTTGATTCCAAAAATTTGTAAGTATAACAAATTGTAAAAATTCATAGCTAGTCTTAAGAACATCAAAATATTACAATATTACATGTTTTGGAATCATTGGAATTTTACAATTTGATATCAATTATGTAACATAAATCAATATTAACAAACATGCAACTTTTAGAGTTTATATATATATATATATATATATATATGTGTGTGTGTGTGTGTGTGTGTGTGTGTGTGTGTGTGTGTGTGTGTGTGTGTGTGTGTGTAAAGACGGGTGAGAATGCACTCGAGTATACCAGATTATGAATACACTCAAGTCATTTTCCATCATGCACCATTTATTTTGAATATCTAAACCATTGATCTTCTTAAATGTCATATGCACATACTACATTTAAATTTGAGCTCATTCAGACACTTATAGGTCATGCATCTAAAGGAAACAAGAATATGTAATTTAAACTAGTTTTATGTATCAATTTTGTTGGTCATGAAAAATCAAACTGAGCCCAAAATTTTCATATAGCATGTATTTGTCATAATAATGAATATAGATGATTTATATTTATCAAAAAAGTATCTAGATATGCAAACACCACTTCAATGTAGGGTGTGATTTGTACAATCCAGTGGGTTCTATCTTAACTCTCTCTCTCTCTCTCTCTCTCTCTCTCTCTCTCTATATATATATATATATATATATATATATATATATATATATATATATATATATGTGTGTGTGTGTGTGTGTGTGTGTATGTATATGTATATGTATATGTATATGTATATGTATATGTATATGTATATGTATATGTATATGTATATGTATATGTATATGTATATGTATATGCTAACAAGGAGTGTCTCAAGTGGTCAAGCACAACCTCCCCTAACAAATGGACCGGGTTCAAATCCCAGTTCCTACCTTGGTTTACCACCCTCCTGAGCATTTTTCCTCCGCCATGGGCATGGGAGAGGGGGATAGAATGCCTCTCTAAATCCCACATATATATATATATATGTGTGTGTGTGTGTGTGTGTGTGTGTTTGTGTGTTTGTGTTTGTGTTTGTGTTTGTGTGTGTGTTTGTGAGTGCGTGATTGTGTGCAAGCGTATAATATATGGTTTGAAACCCTATAAGGTATCAAGAGTTTTACCTTAGATATTTCTAGTTTATACCTCAAGTGTATTGCATATTTATTGAATCATAATTGGGCAATCACCTATGTTTTCTCTGTCTCTCATGGCCTAATTGAAATATCCATGTGGAATTATCCCATCTATGGTATATACTTGACATCAATTGAGTTTGAAGACTTGGAACTTATCATATGTTGTCATTGCTCAGTTGATATTGCAACTTGGTATCTAAAATTTGTATCTTATTCATCCTTTCACAAGTTATACCTTATTTTATGAAACTAGATTATGTTGTCCCATTTGTAAAATGGAAACCCCTAATTTTCCATGTGATGATATATCATTTTATAAATGCATCCAAATTGTGAATATTATCTACTTGATCAATAGTGGTGGAGGAACCCTATAGTGTACTTTGTGAAAAGTCCGACTAAACCCTAATCTTTATTCCTTATTTGCAAGCATGCATTTATGATGACCATAATAATTTAATCAATTGATACACTTATGATGGTGGTGCCTATAGTGTGTTTGGGAATTTTGTGATGATGCATATTCCATATTTTTTGGTAGGATGCCCAATTTTAGAGGTGGTGATGCCTCGTGTATTTAGTATTGGGTAGCGATACCGATCTTGTCGTGGTTAATCCATGAACACATTTATTTTATTGTAGTTTTTTCATACTAAATTTCATGTTAAACTTTATTGTGAATTAATTGTGTGATAAGAATTGAATCTATTCATGTAAACTTGGATACCATATTGTGACAAACACTCTTGATACCCCTTTTTATGACTTTCTTCTATATCGATATGATCGATCTTTTTAGTTTAAATTCTTCCTCCTTTATTGTACATTGCATTATTCCTTATTTTATGCAGATATCGGTGTTTGTAAATATATGACCACTTTTCTTGTTTTTTGGGGTCCTCTCCAAAGCATTAGGTGAGGATTAGTTGAATAAGTGGAACTTTCCGGCCCAAGACTTGCACTAGTGTAGATTGCTTCCTTTGGAGATGAAATTGATATGGCCAGGTAGCCTAGTGATGCTTATCTCTCTAGATAGATTACCCTTACCTTTTTGTCCTTTATGGAACAAGTTGATGATCAATGTCCAAATTTTGTAGTAGGGTAGTTTGATGGATTGCAACAATACTCTTTGTTTTATACAATACTAGTATAGAAATTGGGATGCATTCCTTATATTCAAAAATTTTATGTTGTGGATGTTTGTTTGGGGATTTTGTGTAACTTTTTATATTTGGCTATATTGGCTATACAAACCCTATTCATAATATTAGGATGTTAGTATTCTTGGTTCTTTAGTTTTGATCAAATATGGATAGAGTTATACCTTAATACACATGTGTGTGCCCTAATGAACATGTGAAGTGTAAATAATGAGTGATTCACATGCTCGTACCCTAATGCATAGATAATGTTTAGATAGTCGGGCCCTCTACCTCTGAGACGTGTTGATGAAGCTATGAAGAGATATCTCTATAGGCCGGTGTCTGAGCAGGAAATTAGGGATGTCGTTTTTGCCATTGGGGTGTCTAAAGCCCCTAGCCCGGATGGCTTTAATGGTATATTCTTCCATAAATGTTGGGATATTATTAAAGAAGACATGTGTTGTGATGTTCGGTGGTTCATGGTTGGTGGTTTCATGACCAAGCAGGTGAACCATGCTTTCATCAAGTTGATTCTGAAAAAGAGCATGCCTTCCTCTATGGCCAACTATAGGCCTATTGTGTGCTGCTCTTTGCTCTATAAGGTGTTCGCCAAACTGTTGACCAATCGGTTGAAGAAAATATTGCCTAGCATCATATCCCCTAACTAGCTAGCCTTGTGAAAGGGAGGTTGATCTGTGACGGTGCCCTTCTTGCTACGGAATTCCTCACGTCTTTCAATCGTAAGATTGGTACTAAGAAGGCCTTCTTCAAGGTGGACATTACTAAATCCTATGACCACGTGGAGTGGCCCGCTCTCTGGGAGATTATGAATGCCTTGGTCTTCTCTCATAGGTGGATAAACCTGATCGCTCAATGTGTTGAATCTACTTCCTTTTCTATCATGGTTAATGGGGTGCCACAGGGGTTCTTCAAGGCATTGAATGGTTTGAGATAGGGGGACCCCCTGTCCCCCCTACTCTATGACATGGTCATGGAATCCCTTAATCTTAGCATTAATCAAGCAAAGTAGGAAGGGTTGATGAAGCCTTTCAAGGTGATGAATACCCCAGTCATATCTCACCTGATTTTTGTCGATGATGTTATGGTTTTTTCAGCAGGTCACTGCAAGTACTTGAAATACACTAAAACAATTTTGGAGCATTTTGGTAAACTGACTGGGCTATACATCAGTCAAATTAAGTCCAAAGTCTTTCTCTCGCGCTCTTGTGATGGATGGCGAGGGTGTCTTCAGGCTGTTGTTGGCCTAACCCGAGGTAGGTTCCCTACCAAATATTTAGGGATTCCGATCTCGGGTGGGCGAGGTAGAGTAAGGGACTATGAGGTCCTGGTTGATGACCTCAGAAGCACCATGGAAAAATGGACAGGGCTGAACATATCTATGGTGGGGTGTCTGGTCCTCTGTAACACCGTTCTTATGGGGAAATTTGGCTTCTGTACGAGGCAGGCGGAGATACCTTTGTTCATCGTTGACAAAGCTCGTAGCCTTTTTGGTGGGTTCTTGTGGGGTGGCTAGCCTCACGGCATCGCCTGCGATACTATCACCAAAGTGAAAGACCAGGGGGTCTGGGGGTTGCTGATCCTTGGGCTATGGTTGTAAGATGTACCCAGAAGCATATATACAACTTCCTCATTGACCAGGGGTCCCCTTGGTCCTCTTGGATGCAGCGGTGGTATGGCTCTTCCCTGGATGTGGGAGTGTTGCGGGGCTGCTCCCTGGCCTGGAGACAGATGATGCAGCATTAGAACCAGGTGAAGGTTGATTTTGCTGTTGACGAGCAAGGTGTTTGGGGTTGTGCGGTGGTGCAGCTGTGGATCAAACCTCATGCGGGCCACTGGTTCCTTGGGCTGAGATCTTGTGGAACATGTGGCACATTCTAAAATGGAGTTGTTGACTGTATAGGTACATTCTTGGGCGGCTGCCTACCGCGGATAGACTGCTTGGTTGGGGAATCAACGTGAATGAAAGATGCTTACTATGTAGGGCTGGACCTGAATCACACGGGCATCTTTTCTTCACGTGTGATTTCTCCAGCTATATGGTGACAAGGTGGGCCCTAAAAAATGGTTGGGGTGGTGCCGCTCCGCACAACATCGATGACTTCCTACAGTGGATCCGTTTGAAATCTAAGAGGGACAATGGCATGATGGCTTTTACTGGTCTAAGTCTTGCTACTATCGTCTACCTCATTTGGAGTGAAAGAAATTCAAGGCTTCATGGCGGTTTGGACAAAGACAAATTATACCTTTTTGATGTTTTGGTGGATATGCTTACCTTGATGTGTAAGGTCAAACCTAATATTTGTAAAGTTTTAGACTTGATAGTTAGAAGTCAGTGAGGCTTTTGTAGCTAACTCACCCCTATACATTATAGGTTTACCATATACAGTTTTTTATGAACAATATATTACCTTATCCAAAAAAATTATTATGAATGCATAAAAACCCTAACCATGGAGACATGTAACCCTGACCATGATTTGGATAAGTGAACTCTTATAAGATGATGATTTAGATATACAGAGCATAACCCTAATATTTGTACATGTTGATGAGGTGTATGTGATGTGTGTTGATCAGGGTGACTAAATCCCTAAGTGTTAGATGACTAACCCTAACATGTACATCCTTGGTGACTTTCATGATACATTACTGACATTAAGTTTTATGACCCCCTCCCCCTATCATCCCCTAGAAAGGAGGACTGAGAGGGCAAGGGTCATAATCATAATTTTAGGATCTAGGAGTAACAAGTAACTAATAATAATAAATAAATTTCATTATATGGAAAAGAGTCTAATAATAAGATAATCTCTCCTCAAGGGAGTTACATGTAATGTAAATACAATGTTTGCAATAGAAAGAAATTCTAACTAACTATAATCATCCATTTATGATTTTAAGTTTCATCATCTTGCAAATCAATCGTTCAAGTTAATAATATTTTAACCTAAAACACTATGAAACAAAAGCATGGTCAGTATACTTCTGTACAGTATGTGGGGGAAACACAATATGCACAACTATGAGTAACAACATAATCAACCATATTGACAATTATAAAATAATCAAAACACAATTTGATTTCTTAACTTATCAACCCTTAATATCTATGGTATACCCACTCACCAGGGCACCCATATTATGATACTCACTCATTGGGGGTTTACTATGATCTACCCACTCACTTGGGGTGATTTCCATCCATACCCACTCACTGGGGGTGTTCATGATATCTTACTCACTATGTGGGAATATTTATTAGCCAACCCACTCATTGGGGGTGCTTTCTATGATTTCCATGCATGCATTTAATCAGAGATAATATCATGGGCTTGAGAAAGTTATTTTCATGTATCATGATACTCATATGGGCTTTATAGAGTGTAGGAAGTAAATAAATAAGAAAGCATTTAATTTGTAATCCAATTTGGAAAAACCATAAGAAAACCATGGAAGTCAGTTAAGTCGAGTAGTCATAGGCGTATCACATACCTTTGCATAAGTAACTTGATATCCAAGTAAAAGGCAACAAAAGCAACCAAGCAAGCAACTATCCTAAAAATAATGCATAATACCCAAGTATTACTATTTTGTTCATAAGTTCACATTAATACTTACTTGGGGTCCAAGTTAGGGTATTGAGGTTCAATTGGGGTTATGTTAGGGCTTTGGCTTCCCAAACCCTAATCATCATGTTTTGATTCCTTTTACTTTTAGAAACCCTAATTTTATCAACATATTCATTTTTAACTCAAGAAAACCCTTATTTATAAATTTCTGAATTATTGATCTCAGAGTATATCTAAGATACCCTTTTATCCAAGAAGATTAGACTTTGACTATTAAGATCAATTAAACACAATATGATCGTCAAAACCTAGAAATTAGGGTTTTTATACATTTAATAAATTAAAGTTAGCAACTTTTACAGACTTTTAGAATTTGAAGCATAACTGGGTCTTGAAACTATTTTAATGATTCCTTTTTTCTAATAAAAAACCATTATATGCTCGTGATGTTTAGCAAAAGGATGGATTTTTAATTAGTTTCACAAGATTCAGCAATTTTCTTGATTTTTATATCAAAGAAGTGAAGAATTACCTTTATACGAAAAAAGCCAGTTGTCGGATCTCAAGTCTTCATTGACCGAAGCGAAGATCACATGGATAGAGTTGATCAAGCTCACTTATTGGGTTCTAAATGCGGTGAAGATCTGACCGTCACTTCCTCTCGTTGGTCTAGATGACCTTGATCCAATGACTCCTCGCTCACCCCTCTTCTCTTCTTTCTTACTTCACACCCGACGATGTCGCAACCAAATTGCTTGTCGAATAATAATGAATCGCATGAGAGAGAGAGAGGCATGTGAGTCAGAGGGTTGTCATTCGCAATCTAGGGCCTTACATGAACCCAAAGGGGTTATTTATATAGGGGTATGTGGTTTAGGGTTTCAATTCCCAGTTGAGAGTGGATTGGTGGTGAGGGTTACCTTTTGGTCTATAGGCCAAATCCTTACTCAAAGTTTATATGTTTCCACTTGGTTTTCTCAAGATGAAGTTAAACGTCAAGTTATTTTGCAGAGATGTGGACTACAAGAGTGAGATATGACTTGCCCATTTCTTTTGTGTATAGAGTCCCTTTCTCGATCTGACTTGGGGTAGGAGACAATGTGTGTAGCATCAGATCTCTATCTTATTGTCACCATCTCATGCAAAAAATCAAAGGGGTTGGGCCTATGATTCCTAATTCAATTAAAATTGTGATATTGATATATAAACTCATTATCAGTTCCACTTTAAGAATTTTTTCTCATCTCTCACTCCTTTTACCTTTTTAATCCCAAAATTTTGAATGAAAGTTTTTAACAGCTTTATCTAAGTATAGGCGATATTTGAGACCAAAACTTGAAAGTTAAAGATTATTTTATTTGTATCTGGCGTGTTTTTCCCACAAGGATCACTCACTAATCAATTGAACGGTGACTATATGTGACCCCAAGAGAAAATGCACATTGGTCTTTCAAATTTATAAGGAGGCCCTATACTAACACAGTCACTTAGACTACAATATATCACCCACAAGCGCACAGGATCCTATTGCAGTGTAGGTGAATGGCAACTGAGGGGTTGATCCATGGGAGGCACTAGACCTAGGTTAGGGTGAGCTATGTTCCTGATGCCAATAGTACGGTTTTAGGGTTTGATGTTGGTTTGAGTTGATTATACTAATGATTCAAGCAATTCAAACAAGAAAATAAGACAAGACAAGAAAACCCTATGTTACCCTAAAAAAGTTAAGTATAGTTAACAAAATAAGGCAACTAACTAAGCAAGAGAAAGAAACTACAACTATGTTACACTAATGAAGAAAGTTAACACTAGAGCAATTGATGACCTAAGTTATCACTTAAATAGCAATATCAACACTAGCAAGCTCAATAGGGCACTAACTACTCAAGCAATGCCTAACTATCTAAATCTAAGTAATTGACTAAGAGGCAATGAAAGCAATTAACAACACTAGCATAAGAAATCTAAGGAAACAATATTGGTTTTAGCAAGTTATGGAGAGAGTGGGCCATTTGGGGGAATGTCACAAGAATCCAAGTTGAGGGTTGATATAACATGCAAATCTTATATTTTCATTCTAGATTGCCAAACCAAACAATATATTCAAGTGAAATTAAATAACCCTAGACTATTGGTTGGCCATGGATAGAATAGAGTGTGGGAGGGGAATTACACCCTTTCACCCCTATCTAGCCTTACGAGGCTCAATTAGATCAATGTATAGGTGGTATTTCTATTGGATTCAACTAATCTAGGATTTTAGGGTAAGGGTTATTAAGGTAATTGAGATCCAAGTGTAGTAAGGGAGAGTAGAGATGATGGTGTTTCACCTCATTCTACTCACCATCTAGCCTTTAGAAAACTCTAGGAAATTACACTAATCACTATTGCAATAGCTACTTAGATCTCACACTTAGAGTTAGGAGAAGAGATTTGTACGTAGGAAGATAGGGTACTAGCTAGGAATCCACTAGTTGGGCCTAGGAGAAATTCCTAAAATAGTCACATACAAATTGTTTTCCCTAGAGTCTAAGTGTTAACAAGCATCATATAATAAGCAATCCATGTTTAGAAGCATAAATCACAAGTAAAATAATGAGAAATGAGATAGAAGTAAGAGACAATCATCATAGAATGGAAATATGTTTATTACAAGTTACTTTGCCCCAACATGGTATCAAAGTAACATTTTATTCCCCAAACAGCCCACCAAGGGGACTTTAGCTACTCATAATCAAACAAAAGAGAAAAAAAAGGAAGAGGAAGAAGGTCATGGTAGCTCATGGAAGATACTCCTTCTTCACCTCCTTATTGTAGAAGACAAATCACCTCCCTCCAAGGTAAGAAATGTCACAAATGGGTGAGGTTTGGTGGTGAAACCCCTAGAAAAGTATGATTTTTGGGTGGAAATGAGGTGGATATGGAAGGGGGTAGGTAGGAGCTCTTTAATTCTCTAGGAGGATGGAAAATGAATGCTAGAGGTAGGTAAAGATAAGCTAACCTAGGGTTGTGTCTGTCACCTTGGCTTATATAGGTGGTGAGGAAGCACTAGGGTAACTGGGGGTAAAGTTGGGAATGCAGTAGAAAATTTGAGTCGGATTGTGTGGTCCCCATAGTTGTGGTGAGTGTTGGTTGGTACGGTCTGAGGAGTAATATGGACCAATTAGATATATGTTGTAGAGTGGAGGTTAAGGAAGTGGGTGGTCATGACCGTGGTGGGTGTCACGTTCGTATTGGGTGGATGGTGCCACTCCTTTACTATGCAGCACAGTCATATTGGAGGGGAGATGCCTCGGTCATTCTTCGTTGTTGCCCATTTTGTCCACTACAAGACACTGTCATTGTGGTGGACACATTCGTGGTGATCTTCACTTGCCACGGTCATTGTGGTGGACACGACTAAGGTCATTCCTTTGTATTTTGCATGAAGTGCTTGGATGCTTTGCTTCTTCGCCACAGTCGTGGTGTTGTGCCAAGGGGGTGATGGTAAATTATTGCCATGGCCATGTTGGTAGCCATGACCATGGGGGAATTAGTGTACAACAATCATTTCGAAGGCCACAACCATGGTGAATCTTTGATTTCCTTGAAGATGCTATTGTGATTGTTGGTGAAATGACCACGTCTGTGGTAGAGTACCACAACCCATGGTGAGGGTCTTGCTTCTTGATTTTGCTTCAAACTTCTTCAAATGGCTTCTAATTGCTTTGGAGCAATTTTTGTCTACTCAAGGGGTTCTTGGGGAAGATCTAGTTTAAATCTCGAAGTGTAGAAACCCTAGGATCCTCTCCTTCTCTCCCCTTTACATCCAATGCATGTACAAAAAATCTAAAAAACATGTAAAAAGTAGCCATAAGTACATTTGAGATAAAATTGTATATTGGGGTAAATAACTTGCATTCCTACATGTTTTGATGTGATTAAGATACAAAAAGAGACAAGATTAAGCCCTAGAATAACACCCCCAAACTTAAAACATACTTGTCCTCAAGTATGCTCCAACTTAATCTCTCTTCAATTTCTTTCAACAAATATGAATGATAAATGCATTGCAAAAAATGATTATTGACTAAATGGGATTAAAAGTGAATAAGTGCATGCTTTCCACCTCTCTCCTCTCCACTTTCACAAAACAATCATGAAAATATCACTGAGCATACAAACTTCAAATATAGGGCATAGAATGCACAATCAATCAATATGGCTTTCATGTAGCTCTGGGTAGACTGTTTCATGATAGTGTTAACCAAAGATTGCTAGGTGTTGTTTCACTTCCATGCATTCAATCTTATGCTTCAAATCACACTAAGTGACCCATGTGGTTGTGGAAAAAGTTTAAAGTGAGCTAGGGTTGATGTTTCCTAGATCAATGGGTATGAAAATATAAGAAAGTATTGTGGTAACTGGTAAGAGATTTGAGTGCTATTATACTCATCTTTTCTTTATTTATATGATCTTACACATGAGCATCTTTTATTTTCTTTTTTCTTTTTCTTTTTCTTTTATTTTCCCTTGGTGTAGATGGGGCATATGATGGTGAGAGTGAAGCAAGGAGATGTAGATATGGCTACCCCAAACTTTTGGAGGTGTCCAAGGCTAAATATGTGCATTGCATCTTTTCATAAGGCAGAGGGGAATGAAGATGATGAAAGAACATTCGGGTCAAAGAGGAGTCACTAGTGTGGTTCTCAACTCAAAATCTCTTGTGTGAAAACTAATTCAAAATTTCATCACAAATTATCACACCACATGAGTGAACAACATGATATTTATATTTTTATCTTAAGCTTCCATAGTCCCTAAGTGTACATAGCTTGCTCAAATAACAATTCAACCAAAACATTCACAAACATAAGAGAGGTTATTCACATGTAAAAAGTCAGCAATTAAGACCATTTAGCAATAAAATCTAAGAATGTGGTATGCATTTTTCAAAGATCAACAATTCCAATACATTAAGTAGAGACTGAGTCACAACATGCTTTTTGGTCAAGTCATTTCAAATTTGGGAAAAATTGGCCAAAATGGTGCAAATTTGCATTTAATCATATCTAAAACTAGTTTAGGGAATAAAAAGCATTAAGCAAGTAAATCCTAGTAAAACACAAAATACCAAAAATCTACATGATATGCAATGCATGGGATGGAATGGTAAAAAGAACAAACAATTTTAAAAATTACTCAAAATGCATGAAAAAGAACTAAATGTATGCATGTATGTAGTAAAAAGAAATCTACACTAGATAAGGTGCTTCCATCAATCAAACAGACAATCGGGTGGGATAGGTGAAATAGATCAAACAAAATGAGATGATAAAAGATAGGGTGTATACTGCATACCACCCCAAACCTTTGAATCATGTTGTCCTAACATGAAACTAAATCTTAGGAAAGGTGGGGTATGTATCATGGCAACTGGGGTGGATCCATGGGCAGGTCTCTCTATTATGTTGGGTCTTCTTACTGAGGAAGGGAGCTAGACTGAGGTGGTGGAGGATCTACATGAGCCTAAGGGAACTGGTAGTAATGGCCCCAATAATCTACCTGAGGGGGAGGATAAGTCTCTGGGAAAGCAGAAAGCATTCTCCAATAATCTTCCCCTCATTGGGGATTCCTCTGTGCCTGCACATGCTAATACGGGTACATGTGATTGATTTGATAATGCATCAACTATTAATCTTGCCATAAATAATGTTGGATGTGTTGTATTCTTTTCTAGGTCTTCCTAATGCCTTCCAGTTGTGCCTATATGGTGGACATGTCGTAGGCATTTAATGTAGGATTTTTCTATGAGGATGCTTCTTCTTCCCTTGTTCTCACTCAGTGGGCATATCTCTGCTACTCCTCTGCTCTTTTCTGCTCAACTACATTTGTTTCTCCCACTCATTCGAGTAACATAGTGGCTTTCTTTTTGTATCTCTATCTGGGATGATCTTCTTCTCACTTTTTCATGTTTTCATTCAAAGGTTTAGTGGGGCCTAAAACATCCAGGAGTGGGGTTTCATGGTAAGGTATCTCAAGGTAGGGTACTAACAATGGGGGGGTTTAACATGATACATCATTCTTTTGTTAACCATGGTGATCATATGGGAGTGTATGAGGTATTTAAGATCAACAAATTGTGCTCCCTCTACCTTGGTGAGCCCCGTGAGATCACACCCTAGTGCCAGTGTGATGGAGGTCACAATTCCTCCCATAACAAAAGGAGTTTTGCTTTTTAAAGTAATTATCCTCATATGATCAATTAGAAGTGCCCCTAGGTTGAGAAATTTGTATTTGATTATCCCATATAACACAAAGAGGTCTTATTAGGAGTAGCTCCTTGATTGTCGAACCAGCCAACAATGGTATTTGCTATGACTTTTTGGGCATACCTGGTAAAAAGATTGCAGATTGCACTAGTTTTTTACTTTCAAGGTGTGAAGTTGGGTTTCCTGATCAATGCATACCACAAGCTACAATATTCAATGTTCATTTCTTTTTCAATGTGGCCTTCATTGAGCTTCTTGTCCTCCTCAGCATCCATGGAGAAGATATTATTTAATTGAGAAGTTGTGACTGTATGAATTTAATTCAACATCCCAAATCTAATGGCCTCTTTCCCTTTATATTTGACCTTTTCCATAGTAGCAAACAACTGTAGTGTCAACTTCACATAAGTAACTTGTGTTGTACATAGCACCTTCCACAATCTGGAGTCTAATAGTTTGTTTCCCATTTCATCTTTGATGCTAAGGGCATCCATCACATTCTGACAAGCATACCTAGTTGTAATGACCCTCCTTGTCATGCACTCAGGGTAGAGTGGGGTTACTATGATATTTCTCTTGCTACCTCTCCCATACGATACACCCTCACAAGCTTTACCAAGCCCTTTCTATCTATCTACCTCAAGCATGGACACAATATCAATGGGATCTGGAATCAACTCCTCTTCATTAATGTCTTCAGCTTCTTCCTTAGACTCATATGATTGTGACCCCGAGCTTGTATCTAAGTTCAATGGCACTCTTTTCTCAGGCTGCTATGGTGAAGTCTCTTCTTCTTCCTCAATCACCAATTATCACCTTGCTTGTAGGTACTTCCTTGGCTTCTCCACTACTAAATAAGTGGAGTGACAGGCCGGCTTGGCTTGTGGTGGTGCACGTGAGGAAGATGTGGTAGTTGCTGTCTTGGCTCTTAGTGGATGAGTAGTGGCCTCCAGCTCCATGGAATTAATCATATTGTCTATTTTTGTGTTTGATGCCTCTTCTTCTTCCTCCTTATATTTGGCATCGGTGGTGTGGTGGCTCCCTGATGAGAGAGGGCCAGAGCCACTCATGGAAGTCGAGCATCAAAGACTAGAGATCGAGTTTGAGTGCAACAATGTGGGGTTGTGAGATAGAATGGAGATGTTAGTGGATGGCCACTTCATGCACACCTTGCTCCTGGTGATTGTCTCGAGACAGTTCTGTGCTCCCTTTTGATATCCTTACTCATCTTCTTCATTACTAGGTGGAGAAGGTAGAGGAGGGCAAGATTTTGGATTTTTGGAAGAGGGGTGAAATGGAGGTATGATTGGGTTGGGAATGGATTAGGGAGTTAATTTGGAGGTAGAGGAGTGATTTGGGAGTTGTATTGGTGGTGGAAATGAGATTGGATGAGGTGGATTTAGGGTTGATGTAGGTTGGTTGGGTGGGGAGGTCAGAATGAAGAAGGTGGTGATTTAGAGTTGTTTAGATGGTGGAAATGGAAGAGAAAGGTGTAGCAGAGGTGAGGGAGGTGATAGGGAGGTGGTTTGAGGGTGGATAAGTATTGGAGGTGAAGGAGTGAGTCGGAGCAGGCTGTCAGAGGCTCACCACGGGTGTGGGGATTGCACAGGATGAAGAGATCATTGGGGGGTCGTGGTGGAATAGGTTAAGTTAAGTGAAATTTTGGTGGGGTGGAGCCTCGCTACGACCATTTTGGTGGCCACGGGCAAGGGGGGATGATCGTGGGACCACTTTGGTGGGTTCCTTGGCTGTGGTGGAGCATATGGTTGCTAAAGACTCTGACCCTCACCACGCCCGTAGAGGCTAAAACAATCGCCGTGACCTTTGAGATCCATGTCTGTGGCCACCACCACGATCGTGGTGATTTCTTCTCATTTTTTCACTCATTTCTATGATTTTTGGTGTGCATAACCTCTCCCATGGTGCTCTACCACGGTTGGGTTAGGAATTTTCCTCACACCCACGGTGATGACCACACCCATGGCAGTGATCTGCTAACACGCCTGTGGTGGCTTCCACGCTCATGGTGGATCCTTGTCATTTTATCGCTCCTCTTTGGACTTCATGTATGTTTCCACCATAGACGTCTTAATTCACCATGGTCCTGGTGGGTCTTCCAATTGTACTTTTTCACTAAAATCTCATAAATCTTCATCTTTTCAATCTCATTTGAAATGTCACCACATTCTCCCTCAATGCAGCTTTTACACTCACTCTCTCTCTCTCTCAAACATGTCACCTGGCATATCTCAAAAGCTAAAGAAAAACTATCAAGCACAAGTATGTGTTTGTGTATTTCTTAGAATCATGTAAAAACAAACTAAAAGTATCAAAAAGTGAAGGTTGGGTGCAAAAGTTCCCAAACCTAGGTGGGTTGCCTCCCACTAGCTCTAAATTTTATGCCTTTGACCAGGCTTATTGATTCTTGATTCCTTCATCCACTTGGAATCTTTAGATCATCCTTGTAGTATATGTCTCTTATGTATGCATTCAAACACGCCTCTTCATCAATCGAGTGTTTCTCAACTAGCATTACAATGTCAAAACTTTGATTTGCCTTATCCGGGCTGACTTCAACAACCGCCTTCAATCTTTGTCCATTGATCGAGAATTACTTTGCACCTTCTTTCTCAAATATCACAATAGCTCCAAATGGATAGACATGCTTAACTAGATAAGGTCCCTCCCATCTAGACCTAAGCTTTCCATGAAAGAACTTCATCCTTGAATTTTACAACCACCCATTGTCCGGGCTCAAAATTCTTCTTTTTGATCAACTTGTCATGCAAGTATTTGGTTATATCCTTGTAGATTTTTGACAACTCAGGCTTCATGCCTCATCTCTTCCAACTCATGGAGCTGCAATTTCCTTCTTACTCTGACGGTATCTACATCCATGTCCATAGATTTCAAAGCCCATAATGCCTTGTATTTCATCTCAACGGGTAGATGGCAGCTCTTATCATACACAAGGTTGAATAGTGTAGTGCCAATTGGGGCCTTAAATGTTGTTTTATATGCCCATAAAGCTTCATTAAGGCATAGAGACCAAACCTTGCAGTCTGATCTCACAGTCTTCTCAAGAATGAGCTTTATCTCCAGATTGGCCAACTCAATTTGACCACTAGTTTGAGGGTGGTAAGGAGTAGCCACATGATGGTTCACACCATGTCTTTTCAGCAAACCTTCAAAGGTTCTATGAATGAAGTGGCTTCCTCCATCACTAATCATTTCTCATGGCACACCAAACCGGCTAAAGATGTTAGACTTGACAAAGTCGCATACCACCTTGTGATCATTGTTCCTTGTAACCTCTGCTTCGATCCACTTAGAGACATAGTCAACAGACACCAAGATGTACACATATCCAAAAGAGGGGGGAACGGACCCATAAATTCAATGCCCCAAACATCAAACACCTCAAACACTAGAATAGGTGAGATAGGCATCATGCCCCTTTTCGAGATAGTGCTCACCTTTTGGCACTTTGAGCAACACTAGAAATATTCATTAGAATCTTTGAACAATGTCGGCCAATACAATCCACTTTAAAGAACTTTAGCGGTACGCTTTCCACCAAAATGTCCTACACAAATGCCATAATGGAACATGGAGAGAATCTCTTTCAGATCACTTTCGAGTACACGCCTTCTTATGAGTTGATCGGAGCAATACTTGAAAAGATGTGAGTCATACCACACATAGTTCTTCACCATGAAAAACAATCTCTTACTCTCTTCCCTTGTCCAAATGCTTGGTATCCTCCCACTAGCCAAGAAGTTGTATGTGTGCTTGTACCATGGTCTTTGGGTGGAGGAAAGTAATAATAGCTACTCATGTGGTATTATTTCTTTAATCTGGTTTACATCATCATATGGTGCCTCAATATGGGAAAGGTGATCAGCTATAGAATTTTCAATTCCCTTCTTGTCAACAATCTCTAAATAAAACTCTTGGAGCAATAGGATCCAATGAATCAATCTTAGAATAGAGTCTTTCTTTTCCATAAGATACTTCAAGGCTAGATGATCTGTGTATTCAGTGACCTTGTTCTGCAAAAGGTAAGAACGAAATCTGTCAAGTGTGAAGATCACTACAAGCAACTACTTATCTGTTGTGGTGTAGTTTCTCTAAGGTTCGTCAAGGGTTTTACTTTCATAGTAGATAGCATGTGGAATCTAGCTAATCCTTTAGCCTAGCACAGCCCCCACTACAATATCCCAAACATCATTCATGATCTTAAATGGCAAAGAGAAATTTGGGGGTTGCATGATAGGAGCGAGAACCAACTTTTACTTCAAATGGTTGAAGGCTTCAACACATTTGTCATCAAAATTAAATTCAAAATCTTTCTCGAGCAAATGGCATAATGCTCTAGAAATCATGCACTTACAAAAAAATGTTTTTTACGACGGGAGAAACACAACAGTTATGCTAGTTGTGTTGTAGTTAGCATACTTATCACAACAAGTCTATTTGTGTGTAATATATTGTATATTTTATACAACACAAGTTATTTACAATGGTCCAAACATGTTTTAGTATATATGATATTACAATAGGTTCTAAAATCTTATAATAGACTATAGTATCACAACATGCTTAAACCTGTTGTAAAAGACCTTAATTACACAATATACTATGACCCGTTGTAATAGTCACGCATGATAACATGTTGTAATCAAATATCATTATACGACATAGACTAACTCGTTGTAATATATCATAATCACACAACAGGCATTCACCTATTGTAATAGGTACATGTTGTAATAGACCATAATAACACAACATGTTGGAACCCGTTGTTATATACCAAGATCACACAACAGACTCCGACCTATTGTTATATACTACAATGATACAACATGTTGTGATCTGTTGTAATAGCCACACATGATAAATCGTTGTGATAGACCACCATTACACAATGTAAACTAACCTATTGTAATATACCATAATCACACAACATGAGTTCACCTGTTGAAATAGCAACATGTTGTAATAGACCATATTCACACAACATGTTGTAACCCATTGTTATATACCAAGATGATACAACAAACTCCAACTTGTTGTTATATACCATAATTACATAATAGACTCCAATATGTTACATAATCACATTATGTCCTTATTATTAAGCAAATCCCCTTAGTACAAAAATACAAAACCTTTTGGCCGCCTTGACTTACTCTCTTCTTTAATTTATTTGATGAATACATACTCTCTCCCCTCTCATTCATCTTTCCTCTACCTCACTATAACATTCAATCGGTCCCATTATTAGGCATGTACCTCATGTCATTATCAATTTCAGCATAGGTCTGGTGAACCTAACACTGAGTAATTATGTAATTATGTCCTTGAAATTCTCAACCCCTATAAGATGGACCTTGATTTCATGATTGATTTTTCTTAAAAATAATTGTTAAAGATAGATTTAAGTTTGATTCTGGATCTAATGTTATCAATATGGGTTGGTTCTTGAGAAGTTGATCGAACAACCATGGGTTATATGTTTTGACCCAAAACCGACACAAATCCCAATTCTTAACAGAGAATTTAATCATGAGCATCTAATTAGAGAATTGTTTTTCTTATGAAAAAGGTCCCATGGAGGACATAATTTTTGTGTATCCAAACGACGCCAAAATTTTCTATGAAGGTTATAGTCATTTATTAGATCTATAGTTAAGATTTTAGAATTTTAGAGATCGTTTAAATAATTATAAATTTCATATGGGCAAAAATGATATTTTTGGATATATTTTAGTTAGATGGTTAAATGAATTTCTTTTTTGATGAAACTTGGAGGAATAGTTGTTATGGTCGTATTAAAGTGTGATAAAAATTTTATACCAATCAAAGATTGTTTAATGGTTTAAAAAAATTATACAGGAACTATGTTATAGCTAAATTTAATGGTTTAAGTCATTTACATTATTTTTAATGAAATAATAAAAAGTTGAAATCTCATGTTTTATTTATCCAAACAAGTTGAAATTTTTATTGAAGACTTTTAAGCATAGATAGAAGTTTTGATGAATTTTGGAGGATTAACGAATAATGGTAAACTATTTTATGCCCTTTGAAAAATATATGATAAATAATTTATTTGAGGGATCAAATGGTTTTAATTTAAATTAATTTTGGGTTGGGATGTAGATTACTTGAATATGAAGCAATGCCCAGAATTTTAATGCATTTGAAGTTATAGTTTAGATGATATTATTTTTATAATTTAGAATATAGTTGCTTAAGTAAGAAATTGATTCATTTAATACATGACATTTATTTGTCAGAACCCCTAGTTTCTATCTTGGGCGCCCCTTTCATTTAAGGTGTATACAATAGTCATTGCATCATGATCTAATGGCCACAATATTGTCTTCAACCTTGCACTAAATATGGAAACAAACTTTGTAGTTTGTTTCTTCCTCTCTTTATCCACCACTACAACAAACAACGCAATATAATCACGATATTTTTTCAAACTTTCAAAAGTGTAATTCTAGTAAACCCCCTTAAACATATAAGCATGCATCGGTCCATGAAAAACTTCCTCTCTCTATTTTCATGCCCCCACTCACCCAAAAGTAACGCATGATCTCCTATGATTCTGTAGGTGATATTTGGGTTAATAATCCCAGCTAAAACACAAATTGAATTGAAATTAATGGGTCTAGTAGTAGAATCATTCAACCAGTTCATCAAAGCTAAAGAATGACAATGGCTTGCAACACATGCACATCTATGGTAGTATTTCTCTCTTTTTAATGTAATTCTCACGTTAATCCCCTTTTATGTTGTGCTTTAATCCCTTTTTTGAATCTATAATGGTATTTTCTTTGGTTATGATGGACAATATACAATACTCATTTTGTTATATACACAATCACATAATGAAATCATGACATATTATTATAATGATGGTGTTGATGAATGCATGTCCTTAAAATAAACAAATAAATGAACATCTTACTTAGTAGACTGGATATGAGGTTGGATGCTAACAATGGCTTACAATAGAATATTTTTGTTATTTATATGAAAGATCTAACTGTCACTTAAGCCCATACTTCCATCAAAGGTTGGCAAGGATGATGGGATGGGTGCCAACCGGGGACTCACCACCCCCAATTTATTTTTAAATCATTGTAATTAGTTATTGCTAATTAATTCCTAATTGTCTTTCTCCTTTTCTTGTTCCTCCTTTTTAAAAATTCAATCATTTTGTGTCTTTTCTTTTTGTTTGAATTATGATTCATCTTTCAATCATTCTTCTCTCATCCACTAATATACATAAATTATCGCAATAATTGTTCAAATAAATATACTTTTGATAGAATGTTTTAACACTTAAGTAAAACATGTGCCAATGAATCAAAACTGAATTGTAGTATTACTGGTATTAGTTAATCAAGAAAACTAATCACAAGCTTTTTATTGATGGCATTGTGTAATTTTTTGAGAACCCTCCTATATTTTTAAACATCCATAATATATGAAATACAAATATATCTATCAATGAAAAATTTTCCAGGATCCAGTCTGACTTTTTGTGTGGAAGTCCCTCCTGTGCCTAATCAGCGTGGATTGCCATTCGCAAAGTGCCTTCGGTGAGGTTCGAACCCGGGTCCTTCATTGGGACTTATCGAGCTCTTACCACCTGGGCTACTATGGCCGGATATATATATATATATATATATATGAGGTTAGGAAGTGTGTACCGGCCGGTACATCTAACTTATGTGTACCTGTCATTAAAATGGCACATCTGGAGTATGTTCGTAAAATCCAACCATATGGATTGATTCATTATTGTATAGATAAGATGTGTTTAAAAAATCATAATCATATCCCATATAGATCATGAAATATAGTAATATATCATCCAACAATGTTTGTAATTTCTACAACTTACCGTTCATTAGAAAATATGCATTTTCTTTCATTGGATGATCTATAAATATCAGATTGTGTTGCTTTTTTATACACGTATTATCAAAGAGGTATACATCACATCTGTAAGGTTAGATTGTTCATTACGATTTTACAATCATCATTAATGACGATGGGTACATGTAAGCTACATGTACTCAGGTACACAATTCTTTTAGCCTATATATATATATATATATATATATATATATTTGTGTGTGTGTGTGGTACGTACAAATGTATTTTTGAGTTATTAGCACAATTTATACAAACTTTTCCTCACACGCAAAAGAAATTCAAAGGGTATTACTTGCACATGGTCCACTGGGAGTCATCTCCTTAATTATTCCATGCACACATATGGTATATACAAATTTTTTCTTTGAAGAAAAAAATGTCTCTCTGTTACATTCTACTTTCCTAATATCTTTTTAATCTGTATAAAAATCTGACCTTGACTTTAAAAGAATGGTATAAAAACCACTACTAGTCCAACATTGTATGCCACAAGATCTAAAATGAATAGAAAATAGAGAGACAAAGCTTGTTATACGCCATCATTGTCTTGTTTTAAAAGAGTATCATTCATTGTTAAAGATAAACAACTACATATATACTTTTGTGTGGAGGAGTCATAACATATATATATATATATATATATATATATATATATATATATATATCGACAACAAGTTATTTGAGTTTTCTAAATGGTGAAAAAGGTACAATCTATCTTCATATATTTTGTATATTACTTTTTTAAAATTGATACATCTCATTAGGACACATATGTTGTTGATATATTATTTACTTGTTAAGTCACTCTTATGTTGTATCCTTTAGAACAACTATTAAGATAATAATATTATTGTGAGTTTTATGCTACGACGAATTAAAAAGCATAATTCAAACAATTATTTGTAAGAATGTTATCAGAATAATAGTTCTTATGCATATAATTTTTTTTCAAGTTCAATTACTTGACCATACCCCCCCAACTTCATTCTTCTGGCTCTGTCCCTAAAGGTTGGTGTATGCACTAATATCTCATGTGAAACAGTGAAAGAACTTCTAGCTCAATTGCATGCATTGATGAGAAGAATGAATAAATTATATATTTGTATATTTACAAGGCAAGCTTCATAGGTATTATAAGTCATGTTTCCTTGAACTAGTTTAATATCCTCTACTCATATAAAAAATATATTCATGAATGTGTAAGCTACTTATCATTATATTCTTTTAGTTTGTTCAAATTTTTAATTACATTGAATAAATGACAATATGTTGATATATTTGACTATGATTGTAGTATTATTCGGAGTATATTGGTTGTTGCTTCAACCAAGAAGAGATCAACAAGGTCCTAAAAGAGTGGGCAATGTATGTTCTTGAGCACACTTCAAAGTATGTGACATGAGGGAGAGACATATGTTCTATAGCATAGACCAATGTGTGGAACCTTTGTAGTTGATTATCAGTTCAGTTCTAGTGTGCGTACTAAGTACTTTGTATCATTGAATCTTTGTATGGATTGATTATTTATTAAATTTGATGCAAAAAAAATCAAGGTTTGATGGAAATTTTGTTCAATTATGTGCTGGTTTGTGAAATGAAAAAAAAAGAATAAATTCATATTTATTATATTTTTTAAAAATATAGTTAATTTGATCAATAAAATCGGTTCGATATGACCTGCCAAACTCTAATCAAATACAACAGTTAATAATATGTTATAAAAGATGTGATACTACAACAAACAACACATGTTGTGTTATCCACACCTATTAAAAAGGGTGTGTTTGGAAAATGAACCCATATTACAACATGTGTATCTAGTGAGCCACAACATGCACCACATGTTGTATAAAATGTGTATATTACAACAAGCACATCGCATGTTGTATAAACATTCCTATTACAATGGGTGTATTTATCGAAAGACAACATGCTTCAAATGTTGTATAAACATATATATTACAACATGCACACTGCATGTTGTAAAAAACATCTCTATTACAATGGGTGTATTTAGTGAAATACAACATGCTTCACCTATTGTATAATATGTATTATAATAGGTGCATCACATGTTGTAAAAACACCCTATAACAATAGGTGTGTTCAGTAAAACACAACATGGTTCAACTATTGTATAATAGATATTACAATGGGTGTACCACATGTTGTATAAAACATCCATATTACAACGGGCCATTCATTAAAAAACAACATGTTTCAACTGTTCTATAAAATATATGTATTACAACATGTACATCACATGTTGTATAAAGCACCCCCATAAGACCACGCAATCTAATACAACGGTTAAACCTATTGTAAAATAGATAATGAATTGCTGCAAAAAACATTTTTAGTAGTAGTGTTGTTAAATTCCTTGGTGAACCGGAGATAGAAACTTGCATGTCCCAAGAATGAACAAACATGTCTTATGGTGGAAGGAATAGTAAGAGTAGATATGAGGCCCACTTTTGCCTTATCAACTTCAATCCCAGCTTTTAAAACTCTATGTCCTAACACTATGCCTTCTAGAACCATGAAATGGCTTTTCTCCCAAGACAAGACCAAAAGGATTTTGATACATCTCTCAAGAATGGTTGTGAGATGGAGCAAACAATCATCAAAAGTCTTGCCAAAAGCTGAGAAATCATTCGTAAAGACCTCAAAAGATGAATCCAACATATATGCAAAGATTGATGTAGCACATGTGTCTTGGAAATGTAGATGGGGCATTACACAAGCCAAAGGGACATCCTCCTATAAGAAAAAGTACAACTTGGACAAGTTAATGTGGTCTTCTCTTGATCATCCAGATGCACTAATACTTGAAAGTAACACGAATAACCATCAAGAAAGTAGTAGAAACTCTACCATGCAAGTATCTCCAAGATTTGATCAATGAACGGGAGAGGGAAATGGTCCTTCTTTGTCTTTTCATTCAATTTCCTATAATCTACACACATTCTCCATTTGGATTGTTCTCTCACAGGAACTAACTCTCCATCTTCATTTTCGACCATGGTGATCCCACCCTTCTTGGTCGCAACTTGGATGGGACTCACCCAAGGACTGTCAGAAATGGGATAGATGTTCCCGACATCAAGCAATTTCACAACCTCTTGTATCACAACTTCTTTTAACTTTAGTTTCAACCTTCTTTCAATTTGGTGGGTCCGTCTTGCATCCTCCTCAAGATAGATTCTATGGACACAAATGGAGGGGTCAACACCCCTCAAATCAGCGATAGAACATCCTATGGCCTGAATGTTTCTCTTTAAAATAGCAACCAGAGCATCTTCTTGTTTAAGAAGGATAGAAGAAATGATCACTGGGATGGTGTCATTTGAACCTAGAAATGCATACCTCAAGTCTTCAGGAAGAGACTTTAGCTCAAGCATTGGAGGTTCTTCAATGGAGTTCCTTAGAGGTTTCTCAGAAATAGATGGAAGATCCTCACTTGCAGCCACTAATGCTAGTTCACATTCCTCCTCATCATCATTGTCGGTGAACTCCACAATGGGCTCTAGACCCCTACCTTGGGTGGCAGTCTGAGTCCATGCAGGTAAGCATTCTTCTAAAATTTCCCTAAGACAGTTAATCAGATAGCAATCTTCTTTAGTAGCACCTATTACCTCGGCCTTAGCAGAAGCTTTGTTAATGTTCAACTGGATCTTCATGTACATGAATGTCTCATACATGGTGTTGGTTCTCACATGAATCATTACATCAACTGTATCTAGGAAGGATCTTCCCAAGATAATTGACAACTTCCTTGAGTCTTTTTCCATATTAAGCACAATAAAATTAGCAGGAAAGAATGTGGGGTGTCACCGTCAAGCTTCACCAACACATCATCAACTCACCCTTGAGGCATCTTCATAGAACGGTTGGCTAACTACAAGGTGCAATTAGCCGATTGCAATTGTCCCAAGTTTAATTCGGCATACACATCATAGGGCATCAGGTTCACACTAGAACCCAAGTCAAGGAGTGCTTGGTCTATATGGTGAGTTCCAATGTAGCAAGAAATGATGGGTGCATCGGGTTCTTTTCTCTTCTTTTGCATGGTGTGTTGCAGAATAGAGCTCACTTTCTCAGTGAGCTTGACTCGCCTTGGTGTTCTTCCTATTGTCCTCTTCTTAAAGGTACACAAATATTTTCTTAATGGCGTCTAGAAATGGGATATTGATCCTCACTTGTTTAAAGGTCTCTATGATATCTTTGGTATGTTACTTCTTTCTTTTCTTGGTGGATGGGTCCTCAAATGCATCATGAAAGGGGGGAAATGTGCTCCTAATTGGTTCACATCAACAAAAATATCAAGTGATATCATGGGAATCACAATATCATCACTCTGGATCACAGAATCATCCTGAATGCCTATCATAGTATCATCACCCTGAATCTCAGTATCACTGCCTCGGATCACAGTATCAACTCTAGCTACACTGACTGCATTGTCAACTATTATCTCTCTTGGCTGCTCTAAAGTCCTCCCACTTCTCAACATTGTCACAACCTTCACTTGCTCATGGGTGGTAGAGGAAGATTGTGGTGGTTGTTGAGGTGGTGGTGGCCTTTGGTGTGGGGGATTTGGGTTTTGGAGAATGAATTGCAGTTGGGATGGAGATTGTCGTGGTTTTTGTGGATGGGGGTGATATTATGGAGGGGGTTGTTGGTATGAGTGTGGTAGAGGTGGAGTATATTGGTAGTTGAATGGGTGTGGTGGAGGTGGAGGAGCATAGGGGTTAGGAGGTCCTTGGTATTGTTGAAGAGTGCTCACATGACCACCATCATTGTTTGGGTTGGACATGGGTTGGAAAGGGAGTCTTCCCTCTTAACAGCAGTCAAGTGAAAGAGATATTTGATCTAGTCTTTGCTTGAGGCGGCTAACTGTTTGTCCATGGGAGGACACATACTTCTTCACCTCATCAAGGCTTCTTAGCCTTCCAAGAATTTCATCTTCAAACTTTGAGTTGTACCTTGGCCCTTGGTGTTGCCTTGGTTTCCCTTGCCCTTCTTCACCTTGTTGCTTCTAAGAGAAATTGGGGTGATTCCTCCATTCTGGAGTGTAGGAGTTGGACACGGGGCCTTGGTTGTTCCTATTCCCAAGAGATTGCAAGGATTGCACTTCTTCACAGATAGCCTCCACGACATTGCTAGAGTGACTAGAAGACCCTCCAAGTTGATTCTTTATCAAGTTCATCATGTCAGCAAGGATCTTTACCATTTTATGATTTGTGTCATCTCTAAGTAGAGCTAAAGGAGGAGGAAGAACCCAGTTCCTATCACAGTGCTCCCCCCTTTCTTGAAGCTCGATGACATGAGTTCTCAGTATGGTGCTCAAAAAGTGGCCATTCCTCCTCTGGAGGCTTAGCCATGAATGTTCCACTGCAAGAAGAGTCAACTGTAGTCTATCTCAGTTCAATAATTCCTATGTAGAAAGACTGCACCAGCTATCATAAAGGAAATTCATGGTGGGGGAAGTCTTGCAGCAGTTTCTAGAATCTCTCCCAGACTTCATAAAAGGACTCGTTTTCCTTTTGCGTGAAGGAGGTGATGCACCTCCTCATTTGAGTTAGCTTGGAGATTGGGTAGAACTTCTTCCACGACTTGTTCTTCACAGACACCCAAGTCACCATTTCATGCTTTGACATACCACTCATTGGCTTTTTCTTTGAGGGATAAAGGGAATAGGTTTCTCCTTATGGAATCGTTAGTGTCGACCGGAGTACATAAGGTTGAACATGTTTCTAGAAATGCATCAATATGGTGGAATGGGTTCTCCTTCTCCGACCCATAGTAAGTGGGTAGGAGTCCAAGAGGGTTGGTGGGATGGAAAGTTGTTGACCCAACATTTGGTCAATAAGGGTGGAAACATGCGATGTATAGTTCCCTGGAGTGCAGTACTCATGGAGGGGGTAGTTGGGTGGTGGTGGAGGACCGCCATCTACATGGACCTTGCTCAGCCATCTCAGCTTCTCAATGTTGTTTGCATCGGTGTTGACTTCTCCTCTACATGTTTTCGGATCAAAAGGAACCAAAGCAGTAGAAGTTGAATGTCTTCCAAGCATGCACGATTGTCACCTACACAAGTCATAAACAAGCAACAAGAGCTAAGTTAGAATACAAGTATGTAAAAATAAATAAAGAATAAAGAATAGTAATGGTGAGGGCATTAGGAAAGGCTAAGTTACACTAACTAGCTAGGTCGAGAGCCTCAATCCCCAGCAATGACTCGAGAAATCTTGGTGCATTTTTCCTTCAAGGACCACACACTAATAAATTGAACGATGACTAGATGCAAACCCAAGACAAAATGCATGTTGGTCATTCAAATTTATAAGGAGTCCCTATACTTACACAATCACTTAGACCACAATATATCACTTACAAGTGTGCATGATTGTATTGTAGTATAGGTGAATTGCAAGTGAGGGGTCGGTTCGTAGGGAGAGGGGAGCACTAGATCTAGGTTAGGGTGAGATATGTTCCTAATGCGGGAAGTTTTTATAGTTGGATGTTGGTTTGAGTTTATTATAGTAATGATGCAAGCAATTGAACAAGAGAACAAGACAAGACAAGAAAACCCTATGTTACCCTAAACAAGTTAAGTCTAGTTAACAAAATAGGGCAACTAACTAAGCAAGAGCAAGAAACTACAACTAAATTACAGTAATGAAGCAAGTTAAACACTAGAGCCATTGATGACCTAAGTTATCACTTAACTAGCAAGAGTAACATTAGCAAGCTCAAAAGAGCACTAACTACACAAGCAAGGCCTAACTATCTAAATCTAAGTATTTGACTAAGAGGCAATGAAAGCAATTAACTACACTAGAATAAGCAAGCCAAGGAAACAAGATGGGTTTTAGCAAGCTATGGATATAGTGGGCCATTTGGGGGAATGTCATAAGAATACAAGTTGAGGGTTGATATAACATGAAAATCCTATATGGTTGTGTGGTCACCACATCCATTATGAGTGCCACGGCCGTGGTGAGTGTGGGTTGATACGGCCGTGGGGAGTAAAATGGGTGAGGTAGATATATGATGCGGAGTGGAGGTTAAGGAAGTGGGTGGCCACGGCCGTGGTGGGTGCCATGGTGTGTTGGGTGGAAGGCGCCATGCCTGTGTTGTAGAGCACGGTTGTATTGGAGGGGAGTTGCCTCAGTCATTCTTCATTGCTGCATGTTTTGTTTGCTACAAGCCATGATCATTGTGGCAACCACGGTCATGGTGATCTTCATTCACCACAGTCATTATGGTGGCCACAACCGTGGTCAATCCTCTGTATTTTGCATGAAGTGACAATATGCTTTTTCTTCTTTGCCACATGGGTGATGGTGAACTTCAGCCATTTTCGTGCTAATAACCAAGGTTGTGGGGGACTGAGTGTACCATAGTCATCTTGAAGGCCACGACTATGGTGAATCTTTGATTTTCTTGATGTTGCTACTTGGATTGTTGGCGAAATCTCCACGGCCGTGGTAGAGTACCACGGCCCATGGTCAGGGTCCAACTGCTTGAATTTGCTTCATACTTCTTCAAATGGTTAGTAATTGCTTTGGAGCAATTTTGACTATTCAAGGGGTGCTTGGGGAAGATCTGGCTTCAATCACGGGGTGTAGAAACCCAAGGATCCTCTCCTTCTCTCCCCTTTACATCCAATGCATGTACAAAAAACCTAAAAAAACATGCAAAAAGTAGCCATAAGTGCATTTGACATAAAATTGCATATTGGGGGAAATAACTTGCATTCCTACATGTTTAGACGTGATTAAGATACAAAAAGACACAAGATGGATCCCTAGAATAGGGTTGCCTCAATCTCCAAGCCTCTTCTTTTTATTATTTATTTAAGGCATCAGATTAATTCTTTTCTCTTTCTAACTTGGCATGATTTTTTATTTTGATTACTTTTCTCACTATCAACAATATGAAATCAAAGTCAAACCATTAGTTGTCTTCAATATCACTTTTATAGAGAATTTCACATAATTCCATATGTAAAATAATAATTATCCATTATTCTTGGAAAAATATAATTGGATTTTCTCTCTTTCTTTTCCTCATATTTATCATTGGATTATTGGAAGATAATAAAATCACAAAAATTATTGCAATGGTGAATTTTAAAATCAAATATATACTTCTACAAACTATGCATATAAATCACTTATTTTTTCACTATTTGAAATCAAACAAATCATGTGAAAACCAGGTTATAACATTAAGTGTCATAATCAAATAAGATATATTGATACTCATAGATTAGACCTAATCACCTCATCATGGTTTAATGTGAAAATAAATTTATCAATATGTAATATGTTTCATCTTGTTCACTAATATACATCTAACTAGTCAAATATGGTTAATAAATATTTTGATTTATAGAAATATGCATGAATGGTTAATGTGGTGTTAAATGTGCATGATTGGTAACTGGATGAGAATAAATGTGAGTAAGTTTCATTTGGACAATAATGTGACTATTTATATAATGTGACACTAATTAGATGCTTAGTGTAAGTGGGAACTATTAATATGCCATTATTTAAACTAATATTGAAATTAATGGACTTATTATCTAATTGCTTAAAATAACATAAACTGTGTAAGATAACATCATGAAACTTAGTTTGTAGTAATATAATGATATCAAAACTCTAAATCCTAAATTTTGATGATAATGGTAATATAGAGTAATAAATATTGAGATAATTGACTAAATCCTAATTGTACTAAATCTTGTACAAGATAATCTTAAAACCTCATAAGCATGTTCTTTGGGTCCTAATTAGTCTAGGCATAAAGTCTGAGAGTAATTGGATAATTGTAGCTATCTCAATTCATTTGAAGAGGATAATGCTTAAATACACATTCTTGTTTTAATTTCACTTTGTTTATTTTATCACACGTATGATTTACCTGGATTCCTATAGTATGCTTGTCACGTGTTCTTTTATATTTGACCTCATGGATAGATGTTGGATGAGGATCCAACATTGGTTGGATCATCTCCTTCCTTGAGTCCTCCTATGCTTGGACTCTAGATAGGTTGATGTATCACCATCTCCTCCTCTCTTGTGAATTCTCTCTCTCTCATGTTGATATTGCCATGTGGTTCTTTTCTCTCTACGTTCCTCTCAATTTTCTAAACATACAGATCTTGGTTTCTATGGGACTCTATCACCCGAGACCTCGGTCCACAAAGGGGGTCCTCCCTTCCCCTGCTTCTGAGCAAGATTGGACTTTCTTGCTTCTATGTAACCCTTCACCTATATAGATCCATCCTCACACCATCTTAGATCTCCATAAGCCATTTTTAGTCAATCATCACACCCTCTTGCTCCCACATCACCTTCCACAAGCTCCCAACATCTATGATGCCTTTTTTGACTCAGACATTGAGTTCTGGAGCATCAGAGTCACCTCAATCTATGCACTTTTACTCAGTGTGATCCCTCAAAAGTTCCCACATTGCCAATTGGAATTGTTGATGTACTTGGCCATTTTCCCCCTTTATGCTCTTACACGATGCATATTTGTAATTTATTTGGGTTTCTTGCATTTGATTTGTGTATAACTAGGTTTTACCTACCATTGGCATCATCACAAGCTTTTCAATTGAGGCACATCGCTTATCTTTGCTGTGAATCTACATTTTCTAATTCCCTGGTCTTGTTGTCTTTTTTCTTCTTCTCAGTCATGGTGGTAGTATTTGTGAATGATTCCAGTGACCTCATGGTCACTCCTTGGGCTCTTTGAGACCATATAGGGCTACAGGAGATGAGTGTGGATTCATTTCACATCAACTTCGATTGATCCTCGATTGATCAAATCCTGGAGCTTCAATGGAGCTCTATGTATGAATTGTAGGAAAGGGTGAAGGGAATAAGATGATTCATTGGTGTTTTACCCGTTTTCCCTTGGGTAATTTTAGGTCTTGTCACACCATCATGGCAGACTCATCTTCTAGTCTACCAATTTATTAAAAATGCATGGCCTCTTGACTTTTGGCAATGTACCGATTCACCATGTCACATAATAAATTTAGTAAATGGTTTTATCTTGTAAAATTCATATAAATTAATGTATAAGACATAAAATTAAAGTAAAATATGTTTTGGAATCAAAAAAGTAAGACCTACTATTTAGGTTTTGTGATCTAATTATAAAATATTAAATACAAGATTTTTATGGGTTTTCCTAATTATATTTAATTTTGTAAAATTTGTATCTAATGTATTTATAAGTTAGAAAATAATAAATAAATAAGTTTTGAAATCAAGAAGTTATAATCTATCTAATTATGTAATTTTAATCATCTAAATCAGTAATGATAAAAAGGTTCATTTTTAGGATTTTATTTATAGGACCATAAACCCTAATTCATCTAGATTCTTAATAGGTATATTTGGACCTTGGTTTGGATCTAGGGTTTGACCTTGACTTGTTGATACACGTTCTTGAGGTATGTTGCACCCCCTCAATTTTATATTGTACAATGATTGTTAATTTTCTATCTTGGTTGTATGTTGAATCCCCTCAAATATATATTGGACAATTTACTTATTTCTCTCTCTCTTTACTTGATTGTGACAAGTTGCTCTATATGTCACTTGATTATACATGTTTGACCTAAATGGGTCCAATTAATTGAAATTTATCTTATAGACTGTTGAGAATGCAAATTGAGTCTCTTTTGTTTAACATTGTTAAAACTTATTTCATTTGCAACCGTTATTGCATTATTTCATCTTATTGTTCCATTTATTAATATAAACCCTAAATTGATTTATTTGCTTGGATTGGAGTTGTATTTCCTTTCTATTATATGCATGTTTGATTGTTGAGACTATTATTATCTATTAGTGGTTGTACATTACGAGTTTCAACCCCTATTGTACAAATTTTCCTTTATATGGGCTTTTGGTGCTCTCACCTCAGCCCCATGTGCTCTCACCTGATATATATACCATCATATAGGATTGTGTGTGCTCTCACCTCCTCTCAAGGCATGGAATGTGGAAGTGTTCTGACCCTAATTATATATGTTTGTAGTCTAATACTTAATATGCATGTAAAAGATGTATTTATTTGTTGTTCTCTAATTTGAGACTTTAAAGGCAACAACTGATAACTATGAACTTTATTGTTTTCTTCATATAATCTTTTGTCCTATTATATGAATATTTGTTTTGATATCTAATTGGATTATTCTTTCTCTTTTGTTTAGGAAGCCTTCTTATATTATTTGATGTCCTTTTTTCCCTAATTTTTACCAATCGCTATTATATGCACATACCGGTATTTGTGTTGACAACATCCACTATGTCTTATCTTATGAGGTAAGCTTCCAACCCCTAGGTTAAGAGCAAGGAGATGTCGACCAAAGTTGACCAAGACTTATCTAAGAGTAGTTGATCTTTCTTGGGAGGTAGATTGAAGTAGTTGATTTACCCTCTGCCGCTTATTTCCTACAGTTTTATTTTATGTACACCATGTGAGGTGAAGAACAATGTTACTCATAAATATTGTAATGATTAGAATCCTATCTTCTGCTTCTACACTTTTGTTATTAGATACATTACATACTTGAATTACAATATATCATCCTTTACAAAAAAAACTATCATAAAATTTTGCATTGGATGGTGTTCTATTTTTCCCAAAAGTAAGTTGAGGGGTTCCCCTCTTGGGTCCCACTCCTTACAAGAATGGTATTAGAGCTAAGACAATCAATTAATCTAACTATTTTAGCCCTATCTCCTTTAGGATTTACCTCTCCCATAAGTTCCTATAGGATACCTACCTTATGTGAAAACTTTCTAGGTAAGATGCTTACCCTAGAACTTACCTATGATGACCATGTCAGGATGAGAGAAGTATATAGAATGTAATAAATGACATGACACAATAATCATGAGTAGGGTAACCCTCCTTCTACTGGACACCATGTGCCTTTTCTCAAAGGTATTAAGTATGACACTCAAGTCTATGTTTGAATTCATGAGATCTAACTTAAGAGTAGAATTATGCTATGCGAATATTGAGGTTGGTAGTAGGTTGATATACCCATAGTATAACTACATGTTTGGGTATACTATCCATAAAACCTAAAATTTGATGTTTGGTAATATCAAAGAGTAAGTGATGAGATCATATACTATATACATGGTTCAATTAGACTCACCCTCTTACGTCTAGGTTTTGTTTGACTTATTAGGTCAAACCTTATAAGGGTGGAGGGGTAGTACCTTATAGAAGATATATATTGATTTCGAGGATGAAATCCTCTTTAAGGGGTGGAGTCCTGTAACATATTGAGATTTTTCTATCTTAGCCATAGAAATCCTAATCATCATATTAAGAGGTTAGTATGCTTGTATTTTTAGTTTTGAACAAACATGGACAAAGTTATACCTTAATACACATGTGTGTACCCTAATGTACATGTCATGTGCAAATGACATGTACATTAGGGTACACACATGTGTATTAAGGTATAAGTGTCATGTGCAAATAATGAGTGATTCACATGCTTGTACTCTAATGCATAGATAATGTCCATCCCAAGTGTAAACCCTAATTATGAATGCATATAAATCCTAACCATTGATACATGTAACGTTGACCCTGCTTCAGATAAGTGAACTCAAATAAGATGATGATTTGTATATATGGAACCTAACCCTGATCTTTGTACATGATGATGAGGTGTATGTGTTGTGTGGTGATCAGGGTGACCGAAACCCTAAGTGCTAGTCAACTAACCCTAACATGTACATCCTTGGTGAATTTCATGATACATTGGTGACATTAGGTGTCATAATCAGATAAGATATATTGATACTCATAGTTTGGACCTAATTGTGTCTTGATATGAAAATCAGTTCATCAATATGTTTCACCTTATTCAATAATATACATCTAGTGAATCAAATATGGTTAATAAATATTTTTGTTACATATATATGCATGAATGGTAATGTGGGGTTAGATGTGTTTAATTGGTAGCAAGATGTGAATAATTATGAGTAATTGATCCATTTGGACAATAATGTGACTAATTTATATAATGTGACACTGATTGGATGCTTAGTATAAGTGGAAATTATTAATGTACCATTATTTAAATTGATGTTGACATTAATGGACTTACTAAATAATTGCTTAAAATAACTTAAATTGTGCAAGACAATATCATGAAACTCAATTTGTAGTAAGATAATCATAATAGGACTTTGAATCATAAATTTTGAGGCTAATGGTAATATAGAGTAATAAATGTTGAGATAATTGAATAAAACCCTAATCATACTAAAACTTGTACAAGATAATCTCAAAACCTAAACATAAGTTCATAATCATGTTCTTTGAGTCCTAATTAGTCTAGGTGTAAAGTTTGAGACTAATTGGATAATTGTAGCTATCTCAATTTGTTTGAAGAGGATAGTGCTTAAATATGCATTCCTCTTTTAATTGCACTTTGTTTATTTTGTCACGCATATGATTTAACCAGATTCCTATAGTACGCTTGTCACATGTTCTTTTATATTCGGCCTCTTGGACTGACATTGGATGAGGATCCAATACTGGTTGGATCATCTCCTTCCTTGTGTCCTCTAGTGCTTGAACTCCCCACAGGCTGCTATAGCATCGTCTCCGCCTCTCTTGCAAGTTCTCTCTCCCATGCTAATATTACTCAGTGGTCATCTTCCCTATGTGTTCCTCTCATTTTTTCCAAGCACAAAGATATCAAATTCTATGGGATGGTGTTTCTCGAGACCCCAATTGACAAAGGGGGTCCTCCTGCCCCTATTTTTTAGCAACATTGGATTTCCTTGCGTCTCTGTAACCCTTCACCTATATATATACATCCTCACACCATCTTATATCTCCTAGAAGTTGTTTTGGATCGCTTGTCACACCCTCTTGATCCCACATGCCTTCTCCCAACTCCCAACATCTATGGTTCCTTCTTTGACATTGAGTTTTGGAGCATTAGAGTTGCCCCAAACTACTCACTTTCACTCAGTGTGATCCCTTAAAAACTTCCCATGTAGACAATTGGAACAATTGAGTCCATGTTTCCCCCTTTCTACTCTTATGCGATGAGGGTCTACAATTTATTTGGGTTTCTTGCATTTGATCCATATCGTTGGCATTTTCATAATATTTTGAGTTGAGGTGCATGGTTTATCTTAACCGCAGATCCAAATTTTCTAGTTTCATGGTCCCGTCATCTTTTTTCTCCTTTTCGGCCATGGTGGCAGCAGTCGTCAATGATTCTAGTGATCTCATGGGCACTCCTTGGGCTTCTTTTTTTTTTTTAAACAAGCCAGAGGGTTCTCTATTCATCCCACCCCTCTCATGTGGGCGAAATTATCAACAAAGGTACATCTCCTGCTTATAATATCACAGGTGTCTTCCCAAAGAAACCCCCACACAAAAAACCCAAGAAAAAAACACAAAAAAACTCCAACCAAAGCATCTACAACACCTTCAAGAAACACCAAAAACATCAACCGTTGATCCTTCTCTTTTCCACCTGGATATAAGGTGTCCCTCTTTTCCACCAAAAACTCCTTGGGCTCTTTGAGACCATATAGGGCTACGAGATATGAGTGTGGATTCCTTTTGCCTCAACTCTGGATAATCCTCAATTGATGAAATCATGTAGCTTCAATGGAGATCTATGTATGAATCGTGAGAAAGGGGTGAAGGGAAGAAGATGATTCGCTGGTGTTTAGTTTGCCCTTGGGTAATTTTATTTGATGTTAAGCCATTATGGGTAGGGTCATCTTTTAGTCTACAGATTTATTATAAATGTGCAGCCTCTTGACTTTTGGCAATGTTTCGGTCTGCCCTGTCACATAATAAATTCAGTAAATGATTTTATCTTGTAAAATTCATAGAAACTAATGTATAAGATAGAAAATTAAAGTAAAACATGTTTTGGAATCAAAAGAACAATACATGCCGTTTGGGATAGTTTTTGTGTTCTAGTTCTAAAATATGTACATGATTTTTATGGGTTTTCATAATTATCTTTAATTTTGTAAATTTTATATATAAGATTTATAAATTAGAAAATAATTATTAAATATGTTTTGAAATGGGGAAGTTGTAATCTATCTGATTATGTAATTTTCATAATCTAAAACAATAATTATAAAAGGTACATTTTTAGGATTTTATTTATAGGAGTATAAATACTAATTCATCTGAATTTTAAATGGTAGCTTTCGACCTTGATTTGGATCTAGAGTTTGACCCTGACTTGTTGATACACATTCTTGAGGTATGTTGCCTCCCCTTAATTCTATATTAGACAATGATTATTAATTTTCTCTCTTGGTTGTATGTTGCATCCCCTCAAATCTATTTTGGACAATGTACTTATTTCTCTCTCTCTCTCTCTTGACTTAACTATGCCATGTTTCTCTACATGTCACTTGATTATACATGTTTGACCATGTTGGATCTGATTCACTAAATTTTTTATCTTATAGACTGTTGAGAATGCAAATTGAATCTCTTTTATTTAATTTTGCCGATACTTATTTTGTTTGAAACCTTTATTGCATTATTTCATCTTTTTATTCCATCTCATAATGGAAACCCAAAATTTATTTATTTGCTTGGACTAAACTTGTCTTGACTTTCTATTATATGTGTGTTTGATTGTTAAGACTATCATTATCTATTAGTGGCAGTACATTATGGGTTTCAACCCCATTGTACAACTTTTCCTATATATGGGCTTTTGGTGCTCTCACTTGATATATATACCATTATAGAGGATCGTGGGTGCTCTCACCTCCTTCCTAGGCATGGAATGTGGAAGTGTTTCGGCCCTACTTATAGATGGTTGTATTCTAATACTAAATCTGCAACAAAAGATTTATTTATTTGTTGTTTTCTAATTTCATATTCTAAAGGCAAGAATTGATAATTCTGAACTTTATTGTTTTCTCCATATAATCTTTTTGTCTTACTATATGAATATTTATTTTGATATCCAATTGTATTATTCTTTATCTTCTTTTTTGGGAAGCCTTGTTATATTATTTGTTGTCTTCTTTCCCTGATTTTGTCCAATCACTATTATATGCACATATCGACTTTTATGCTGACAGCATTCACTTTGTCTTCTCTTGTGGGGTATGCTTCCAACCCATAGTTGAAGATAAAGGAGGTGTGTTCCAATGTTGACTAGGACTTATCGAGGAGTAGTTGATCTTTCTTGGGAGGTAGATTGAAGTAGTTTATATACCCTCTATAGCTTATTTCCTATGTTTCTCTTATGTACACCCTGTGTGGTGAAGAACAATGTTAGAAATAAATGTTATAACAGTTAGAATTTTATCTTTCAGTGCTCCACTTTTAGTATTAGATACATTACATACTTGAATTATAGTATACCATCCTTTGTGAAAATTATCATAAAATTTGACATCATATGGTTTTGTTTTTTCCCACAAGTTGAGTGGTTCCCCTCTTAGGTCCCACTCCTTACAAGTATAGTATTAGTGCCAAGGCAGTTAGTTAGTTGACTATTTGAACCATATCTCTTTTAGGCTTTACCTCTCCCATAAGTTCCTTATAGGATCCCTACCTTATGTGAAAAATTTCTAGGTAAGATGCCTACGCTAGAGCCTACCTATGTTGACCATGTTAGGATGAGAGAATTATATAGAATGTAATAGATTATATGACATGGTAATCATGAGTAGGGTAACCCTCCTTGGACTGGACACCATGTCTTTTTCTCCAAGGCATTAAGTATGACACTCATGTTTCTGTTTTGAATCCACAAGATCTAACTTATGAGTACAATTATGCTACATGGATGATGAGGTTGGTAGTAAGTTGATATACCCATAGTAGAACCACATCTTTGGATAGACTACCTATAGAACCTAAAGTTTGATGTTTGGTGATATTGAAGAGGGAGTGATGAGGTGATCGACTATATACATAGTTCAATTAGACTCAATCTCTAACCTCTAGTTTTTTTACTTATTAGGTCAAACCTTTTAAGGGGTGTAGGGATAGTACATTATAGAATATGGATATGTTGTTTTTATGGATACAATCCTCTTTAAGGGGTGGAGTCCTATAACCTATCGAGATTTGACTATCTTGGCTATAAAAACCCTAATCATCATATTAGTATGTTAATATGCTTGGATCTTTAGTTTTAACCAAACAAGTATAGAGTTATACCTCAATATACATGTGTGCACCCTAATGAACATGTGATGTGCAAATAATGAGTGATTCACATGCTTGTACCCTAATTCATAGATAATGTCTAAACCAAGTATAAACCCTAATTATGAATGCATATAAACCCTAACCATGGATACGTGTAACTCTGACTATTCTTTGGATAAGTGAACTCTAATAAGATGATGATTTGGATTATGGAACCTAACCCTGATCTTTGTACATGATGATGAGGTGTATGTGATGTGTGGTGATCAGGGTGACCAAGACCCTAAGTGCTAATTATTGACTAACCCACAAAATGTATATCCTTGGTGACTTTCATGATGCATTAGTGACATTAGGTGTCATAATCAGATAAGATATATTGATACTCATAGTTTGGACCTAATCATGGATTGATACAAAAATCAATTCATCAAAATGTAATATATTTCACCTTGTTCAATAATTTACATCTAGTGACTCAAATATGGTTAATAAATATTATGGCTAATGTGGGGTTAAAAGTTCCTATCTCCTATTAGGATGTGAATAATTATGAGTAATTGATTCATTTGGATAATGATGTGACCATTTTATATGATGTGACACCAATTGGATGCTTAATGTAAGTGGACATTGTTAATGTGCCATTATTTAAATTGATATTGACATTAATGGGCTTATTAACTAATTGCTTAAAATAACTTAAATCGTGTAGGATAATATCATTAAACTCTATTTGTAGTAAGATAATGATAGTAGGACTCTAAATCCTAAGTTTTAGGATTATGGTGATATAAATTAATAAATACTGAGATAATTGAATAAAATACTTATTGTACTAAAAATTGTAAAAGATAATCTCAAAACCTAAATTGAAGTTCATAATCAGGTCCTTTGGGTCCTAATTTATCTAGTTGTAAGTTTTGAGACTAATTGAATAATTGTATCTATTGCAATTTGCTTGAACATGATAATGCTTAAATATGCATATCTATTTTAGTTGCACTTTGTTTATTTTGTCGTGTGTGTGATTTACCCAGATTCATGTAGTTTCCTCTATGATGGATGTTGGATGAGGATCCAACGCTAGCTGGATCATCTCCTTCTCTGAGTCTTCTTGCGCTTGGACTCCACATAGGCCAATGTATCATCATCTCCTCCCCTCTTGTGGTTTCTCTCTATCATGCTAATATCATGATGTGGTTCTCTTCTCTCCTTGTTCCTCTCATTTTTTCAAACATAGAGATCCTGGTTTTTATGGGATTTTGTCACGCAAAACCCAATCGACAAAGGGAGTCCTCCCCTCCCCTACTTCCAAGCACCATTAGATTTCTTTGCCTCTTTTAACCCTTTGCCTACATAGATCCATCCTCACCATCTTAGATCTCCCAGAAGCCATTTTTGGTTGATCATCACACCCTTCTTGCTCCCTCACACCTTCCCTAAGCTCATAGCATCTATAGTGCCTTATTTGACTCTGACATCAAATACTCGGTGTTATCCCTCAAACCTTCTCACAATGCCAATTGGAACTATTAGGGTACTTGAATATGTTTCCCCCTTTATGCTCTTAGCGATGTAGGTCTCCAATTTATTTGGGTTTCTTGCATTTGATCTGTGTATAAATAGGTTTTACTCATTCGTTGGTATCATTATAAGATTCTAAGTTAAGGTACATGGCTTATCTTCACTGTAAATCTAGATTTTCTAGTTTCATGGTTTGTCATCTTTGTTATCCTTTACAGTCATGGTGGCAGCAATTGTCAATGATTTTGGTGACCTCATGGCCACTCCTTGGGCTCTTCAAGATCGGACAATGTTAAGAGATATGAGTGTGGATTTCTTTTACATCAACTCTAGTTGATCATCAATTGATCAAATCTTGGAGCTTCAATGGAGATCTATGTATAAATTTTAGGAAAGGGTGAAGGGAAGAAGATGATTCGTTAGTGTTTTACCAGTTTGCCCTTGGGTAATTTAATTCATGTCACACCATCATGGTAGAGTCATCTTTTGGTCTACTGATTTATTTAAGTTGTACGGTGTCTTGATTTTTGGCAATGTCTTGGTCTACCCTGTCACTTATATGATTCTCAAATAACATGCAAGGGTATTTCGGTGATTGTATTATTGGTTTTATTTAATAAATTAAGTAAATGATTCTGTCTTGTAAAATTTAGAGAAATTAATTTATAAGATAAAAAATTAAAGTAAAAAAAGTTTTGAAATTAGAAAAATAAGACATAGTTTGAGATATTTTTTGTTATCTAGTTCTAAAATAATAAATGCATGATTTTATGGATTTTCCTAATCATCGTCAATTCTATAAAATTCATACCTAAGGATTTAGAAGTCAAAAAAGAATAAATAAATATGTTTTGAAATTGGGATTTTATACTCTATCAAATTATGTAATGTCATAATCTGAATCAGTATTGATAAAAAAGCCAATTTTTAGGCTTTTACAAATAAGAGCATAAATCCTAATTCATATGAATTCTTGATATATAGCTTTTGACTTTGGTTTGGATCTAGGATTTGACCCTGACATGCTGATACACGTTCTTGAGGTAAGTTGCCTTTCCTCAATTCTATGTTGGAAAATGATTGTAATTTTCTCTCTTGGTTGTACATTGCATCCCTCAAATTTCTATTAGACAAATTACTTATTTCTCTCTCTCTCTCGACTTGATTGTGGCATGTTGCTCTATATGTCACTTGATTATATATCTTTGACTCAATCGACTCTGATTCACTAAAAGTTATCTTATAGATTGTTGACAATACAAATTGAATCACTTTTGTTTAATATTGTTGGTCCTTGTTCAATTTGCAATCTTTTGTTGAATTAGTTCATCTTACAGTTTCATTTTGTAATGGAAAGCCTGAATTGATTTACTTTTTTGGACTGAACTTGCCTTACCACTCTATTTTATGCATGTTTGATTGTTGAGACTATTACTATCTATTACTGGCGGTACATTATGGCTTTTGAACCCATTGTACAACTTTTTGTATATATGGGCTTTCAGTGCTCTCACCTCAACCCCAGATGCTCTCACTTGATATATATACCATTATAGAGGATTGTGGGTGCTCTCAACTCCTTCTTAGGAACAAAATGTGAAAATGATCCGGCCTTGCTTTTAGATGGTTGTGGTATAATACTTAATATGTATGCAAAAAAAATTATTTATTTATTATTCTCTAATTTGAGATTTTGATAGAAAGAATTGATAATTGTGACATTTATTATTTTCTTCATATAATTTTTTTGTATTACCATATAAATATTTCTTTTGATATCCAATTAATTGATTCTTTCTCTTTTGTTTAGGAAGCCTTGTTGTATTATTTACTATCCCTTTTTCCCTATTTTTGTCCAATCACTATTATATGCACATAACGATTTTTATGCTGACAACATCCACTTTGTGTTCTCTTGTGGGGTATGCCTCCAACCCCTAGGTGGAGAGAAAGGAGGTGTGGACCAAAGTTGACTAGGACTTGTCCAAGAGTAGTTGATCTTTCTTGGGAGGTAGATTGAAGTATTTGATTTACCCTATGTGGCTTATTTACTATAGTTTTCTTTTATGTACACCTTGTGTGGTGAAGAACAATGTTAGACATAAATATTGCAATAGTTAGATTTTTATCTTCTGCTACTAAACTTTTGGTATTTGATACATTACATACTTGGATTATAGTATATCATCCCTTGTGAAAAATTATCATCAAAGTTGGCATTGGATGGTTTTCAATTTTTCCCTCTAGGAAGTTGAGTGGTTCCCCTCTCAGGTCCACTCATTACATTTTGGGTGTCCTTGTCCATAAGAAGTAAATAGTGTATCCCCTCTTGGATCAGTCTCCTAAAAAAATGTTGCTATAAAAATTTCTCTATCTGATATATTATATCTAAGAAATGAAAGCAAACTTTTCCCATCATATGTATTAGATGGGTTTACTACTGGCTTAGTAAAGAAAGGATCCCATCTCAAGTCCCACTCCTTACATAAAATCTCCAGAAGTAAAATTTTGTCTTCTCGAGATAAAAAGGACATTATGTAGTTTTGATAGTCTAGTGTAATAAGTGTTCTAAACTAGTACAATTAGAGATTGGTTTCACTTTTGATACATCCTTAGTTCTTCTCAAAGACTATTCATCAATATATGTGTATACTGTGAGGACAAAGAAGAATGAACAATGAATAAGGTCATTGTTCTGTGTGACACTTAATGGGAAATAGGTTGGGTATAGGGCTATCATCATTGATGATCAAGCATTGATGCTAACTACTAGTTGTGCAATGTCAGCTTGAGAATTTGAGAGAATAACAAAAGCAATGACAGAGGATGCCATATATAAATCAGATGTAGGGTTTGTTATCGACTATTATAGTAGTGGTTTGCATCTCTTTGACAATTTCTTGCAAATGTGTTTGATAGGCATCAAAGTTGACTTGACCTTCATACTCATATTGAGCATTGTAAATGTCCTTGACATTAGTAGCATCTACATTGTAGATATATATTCAAGCTATGAGGATTGCTAATACTTGGAATGGTGATAGATGTCTAAAGTTTTGGAATAAGATTGAAGAAACCATCACTAATCTACTTCATTTTGGTTAGCTTGAACATGTTTTTGAGGTGATGGCAGAGGTGATGAGTCATTTGGGTGAGCAATGATATTCATAAGTCATGGTAAAATTAACTACAAAAGCATGAACTTCTTGCATAAGAAATTATTGTAGTGGAACCAATGCAGCGACATCTATGACATGAGAATTAGTAAGTGTGAAAGATCTTGGTCCATAGACTCTATATGTATGAACACTAGTATTGAACTCCTTTGAAGAAAGTGTTTCTTTAATTGAAGGTTCAGTCATGTTCTGGGGGTCAAGACTATGGTTCATCAAATAAGGATATATTTGTAAACTCTCATAATATGGAATTGATGGAGTTGCAAATCTATCTTCATAAACATCAACTTTAATTGTCAAAAACTTTAGTTAATTCTTGGTATCAACTATTGCTACATTTTTGTAGGAGATGATGATTGAGCTTGAGCATGCATATTTTATTTAAGAAATGGGATAATAGGGGTAGAAGGACCAACTTCTGGTTTGTGTAATTGAATTGGATGACTCAAAATGGTAGTATTCTCTGGTTGGGTTACTTCTTCAATTTCTAGAATACTAACAATATCTTTTTTATCCATTTGAGAAATTCATAGGCATGTCTTGTCATAGAACTCTTTCTTACCCTCATCCTACCCCCCACCCACTGACTACAGAGTCAGTGGTAGTAGGGTTTGGGTGCCCATCTATAGAATGGCACAAATATTTCACACAAGCAATATATATGTACAAGCAATAACAACAAGAGATAACAAGATACTTAAACATGGAGAAAAAAGATATGTACCCAAATATATATCAAGATAACCCATTGGTGCTCAATTCCAGAGCATAGAGTCTTGAGTGCAGTGGATCTTCATTTGGAAACTACAAAGTCAATAAACAAAATGTATTAATATAGTGCATTGAGTATGCTATGAAAAACATGTAACCACAATTTAAGAGTGCTATAAAAGTTTCTTGTCTAGGAACATGATAATGAACAAGAACTAGAAACAAGGCAGAAATACTTAACAACTTTCATTTATACCAAGTATGTTTTACGTTCATTTATCCATTATATTAGCATTAGGTTGCATAGTGAACTTCTCTATATTATGTTCAAGCTTTGTCAACATATTGCCAAACATGAAAGTAGTATTCATAGGAACAGTGTGGCGACCCGACACCAAAACATCGGATAATGATAAATGCTACATCATTGACTAAGAGGAAGCGATCATTAACCGCGGATTACTGAAAATCACTAAAAATTAAACCATTCACAAAGAGATCCAAACACAAGATAACTCTTTTATCAAGAACCATTGTATTTTATTTACATCCTGGTTCATAAGTACATATCATGTACCATCCCTTCTCGAGGATTACAAGCATCAACTACTCTATTAAAACTATACACAGGCAACATAAGAACCTCGAGGCATCAAGCCAAAATCTCAGATCGATTCATTGAAAGTTAACTACTAACTCCGAGGACTTGAGAGTACAGAGATGACACATAGGACTCTCTATACAAAACATGACAGCCAGTGCCTCCACCTGGTTTATCACTGTTGTCCATGTTGCTGTTGTTACTGCTCTTCTCCTGTTATAGGGTTTCTACCTCTTCCTCCGCATCTACCTAAAAAGTTAGATCCCACGGGGGTGAGAAAATTGAAAATTGTCCCAGTGGGAGATATAACTCTCCTCCACAAACATTATTATTGTAGATGAATAGTAATAGACTGAATAGAGGAATCTTTAATAAACATCAAGATTTAATCATTATTAAGCAGAATAGAGCAATATCATCATTTAAGGCATTACAACTTTAATTGATAAAGCAATAAATCATCTATTCAATTTAATAAGGAATATGAAGATCATGCATCATATTTATCCACTTTAGGATACAATAAGAAATGTAATCATCAACCAATGATTTCCGTATTTCATTCTTAAGTAAATATGTTACACAACTGATTACATTTTACAGTCATACTTATGCACTGAGGAGATGAAGTATACCATTCATGCTCCAACCGACCATGATTACATAAAGCATCGGTTCCATACATAGGTTAATGGAAGAGTCGGACTCCATCACCTCGTCTTTCTCAGTCAGTACGATACTATATGCAGGACATCTTGTGTCTCTACTAAATAGCTTTCCAGGGTATACTGGCAACTTTGCTATAGAGTTATAGCCCATAGCATGTACTCTCTTCAAGATATGGCCCGTAGCCAATGCCTGGTGTTGTGGAGTTATAGCCCATAGCCATACTCATATTGAGATATGGTCCATAACCATTCTTGTGCATTGGATATGGCCCGCAGTCATTCCTATGAGGTGTAAGGATATATTCTCCCATTACCCCCACATATTCAAAAATATGCATTCTAGGAGTTCCTGAAGGAAAACTTGTTTCACCATCACCAACTACTGACGATGATGGATATATGGACAGGGCACTACATATTAAGATTTCACTTGATTAATTAAGTGTATTACATGTTCTTATGGCATCAGACAAGTTTCCAAACATCAACTATTATGACAAAAGCTACAAAGAATGTGTAATACTTCTATCAAGTACTTTTCAAAACTTTACAAAGTATTGAGATCTCAATCCCTTATCTCATCATGGACATTCTCATCACTTATCATCTTATCATCAAGATTATGAAATATGGGTATTCAAACCCTTACTTTATCAAAGAACACTTGTTACCACTTATCAGGTAACTAATACCTTCAGGTCATCTGACCAAGGAAATCATGATACTTGCTATACAAGCATCTCACATGGCTCTCAAGCCCATTTAATCTCTTATTACCTCATACTAGGCAACAAAGCACATTATGGATCACAAGGCCCATAAAACAATTTCAATAATAAAACACCATAGCTCATACCTGGCTATGTCCAACATCTCATGATACCTGCATGATTAGTGCACATGATAATAGTTATATCAATTACATATCAGCACTATGCGGAGGAGGGTGGGGAAGTGTAGTCTCGGCTGCAATGCCCCCCTTTTGTGGAAGCTCAGTGGCAAGAGTTCTCGGCTAGATGCTCAAACAGTGGCCATGAGTCTTCGGGTGGCTTTTCCATGAACGTGCCCCCGCAAGAAGAATCTACATTGTTTTGACTCTGCTCCTCAAGCCCAGTGTAAAAGGCCTAAACTAGCTGCCAAAGAGGAACCTCGTGGTGAGGGCAGTCACGAAGCAACTTCTGGAACCGCTCCCATGCCTCATGGAAGGGTTCGTTCTCTTTTTGGGCGAAGGACGTGATGCACCTTCTCATGTAGGATAACTTGGCTATCGGAAAGAACTTCTTCAGAAACTCATTCTTTACTTCATTCCATGTGACGAGCTCGGGCCTCGAAACGTACCACTCTATGGCCTTCTCTTTGAGGGAGAAGGGAAAGAGCATCCTCCTAATCGAGTCATCTGTGGCGGCAGGCATACAGAATGTGGAGCATGTTTCCAAGAATGCGTCTATATGGTGATAAGGATTTTCATTCTCCATTCCGTAGTACGTGGGAAGAAGCCCCAAGAGTGCCGGTGGGATGGAAAACTGTTGTCCGGGCATTTGATCAACTAGCATGGCGATGGGGGAATTGTAGTTCCCCGACGTGAAATACTCATGAAGCGGGCGGTGCGGTGGTGGAGGAACTTCCGGTGGCGGGTTGTTATCGGCCATCTCGGCCCCTCGGTGTAGATTGCGGCATGCTTGACGTCTTCTTCTCCCAATCTCGGGGTCGTAAACCACCAAGTCGGTGCAAGTCGAATGCGTGTTGCGCATGCACAGCTGTCACCTGCGCAAATCACAAACAAACAACAAAGAGACAAGTTAGCGGACCAATATGCAAGAGTAACACAAAGAATAAAGAATAGCAATGGTGAGGGCAAAAGGAAAGGCTAAGCTATGCTATCTAACTAGGCCGAGCGCCTCTATCCCCGGCAACGGCGCCAGAAAGCTTGATGCGCCTCCGCTAGCGGTGCTTTTACACCCCACGAGGTCGGAGCGCACGGGATATGGGATTGTGCTTTCGAAAGTTATATGGTCCCACACTAACTACCTACGTCTACTAAGACACTACGCCCGCAAGCGCATGGGGTCGTGTCGTAGTATAGGTGAGGCGGAAAGTACGGGGTCAAACCTCAGAGATAGAGGGGGCGCTAGAGTTAGTTGGCGTGAGCTACGTTCCTAGTGCGGAGAGTAAGGTTTTAGGGTTTTAAGGTTGATTGTTGGTTGATTACACTAAGAGAGCAAGTATGAAAAGCGATATGAAACTAAGTTATCAGAAGACTAAACTAGCAATCTAGGTGACAAACTAGCTAAACTAAAGCAAGGGCAAGATGGACTAGACTAAGCAAGCAATTAACAACTAAGGAATTGAATTAACTACTAAACAAGATGAAAGACCTAAATTAACACTAGCTAGCAGAACTAGGCAATTGACTAAAGTAACTAAAGCAACTTGAACTACACTAGCATTAACAAGCAGGCTAAGAGGTTAGGGTTTTAAGCAAGATGATTAAGGTGGGTGGGCCGTTTGGGAAATGTCACTTTGATTTTAGTTGGGGGAGTTCATTAAACATGCATGGTGCTCAATTCATATCTAGATTACCAAACCAAACAACAAGGGCAATGCCATTAGAACATACCCTATACTACTAGTAGAAGACTAGGGTTAGGTGTAGTTCTAGTGAGATTGGCCAAATCTAGGTTTCTAGGGTAAGTGATAGTGGAAAATTAAGGGTTGAGGGTAGAGATGGGAGTGGAGATGAAAGGGTTTAACCTCATTCCACTAGCCACTCTAGCCTTTAGAAGGCCCTATGCAATTGCATCACTCTCACTTATACTAGCCACTTAAATCTCACACTCATTTGTAGGGGGAGGGATGTGTATGTGGGAACAAAGGGGGCTAGCTAGGGATCCACTAACTGGACCTAGGAGCCATTCCTAAGATTGCCACATACACCCCAATTCCTCCTAGAAATGAAGTGTCATCAAAAACCTCAAAACAAGCAATTCATACAAGAAGCACAAACCACATGCAATAAGATAGGAAAAGAGATGGAAGCAAGAAGTAATCATCATAAATATGAATTGAGTTCATTACAAGAATTTATCCCCCAACATGGTATCAAAGTAACATTTTAATCCCAAACAGCTCACCACAAGGGGGCTTAGCTAGACATAGTCATGAAAACAGGAAAAGAAAGGGGTAGAAGAAGGGAAAACGCCATGAAGCTCGATGTAGTGGCCTCCTTCTTCACCTCCAATCAGCTGCAGATGACCTCCCTCCTCCAAAGGTGCAGGGGTGCATGAAAATGGTGGAATGGATGGATAGAAACCTAGAGAAACTAGGTTTCTATGGTGGAAATGAGTGGAAAATGGATGGAAATGGGGTAGATTGCAAGGAAATGGGTGGATTGGAGCAAGGGATGCAAGAGCAGCAGCTAGGGTCGGCTAGGAGTGCTTGGAGGTGATGCAGCCCTATTTTAGGGCTTCATCTTGTGTTATTTTGCTCTTCAATCACATCTATACCAGTTAGATTGCATGTCATTCCCCCTAATATGCTTATTTGTATAAAATGCACTTATGGACATCATTTGCATGTTTTTCAGGCATTTGGACCACACTTGATGGAAGAGAGAGAGAAGGAGTGATCCTAGGGTTCCTCTGCCCTTGGAGAGGCCCAAAGTGAAGTCTGATGCTCCCTCGACCTACCCCTAGTGGCCAAAGATCATTTGAAGCAGAGATGTCCAAGAAAATTCAAAGATCCAAGTCAGAGTGCTGCTCCAGGACTGAGCACGGCCGTGGTGCCACAAAACGGCCGTGCTAGGTCACTTAGAAATCGACAGGTTCAACTTCCAAATCGAGCAGAAGGCAGCACGGCCATGGAGGAACAAAACGGCTGTGCCAGTGACAGACACCACGGTCGTGCACCACAAAACGGCCGTGGCGCAGCAGAGCAAAACGGTCGTGCAGCAGTACCACGACCACCTCCACCAAGCCCACCACGGCCGTGGCACACTACCACCACCACGGCCGTGTTGACCCACTACGGCCGTGGCCGTTTTGACCACCAACCTAAAATTTTGCAATTTAATTCCCACAACCGTGCCCATCCACCACGGCCGTGGCCTATCCTACCCACCACGGCCGTGGTACCCCACCACGGTCGTGTTACTCACAGAATCCAGCCACTTTTTCACTGCTTTCCCCATTTTGCCCCTAACTTAACCTAGTGCTTCCCCCACACCAATATATACCTAGGTGGCGGCTGGGGCACGAGGTTGGCTACCTTCCACCCCTTCCTAGCTCCCCAAATCGCCACCCACTCCATTCCACTCCATATCCACTTCAAATCCACTCCATTTCACCATTTCCACCACATAACCCCCCATATCTAAGCCTTCCATCCACTTCCCTCCATCATTCCACACCATTTCATCCAAGGAGAAGAAGGAGTGCGTCCCTGCAGCTGCTGGAGAGGAGGACTTCTTCATCTACACCGAGCTCCATGGCTTCTTCTACCTCTTTCTCCTCTCTTTTTGTATTTTGCTTTGTTATGAGTAGCTAGGCCCCTTGGGTGGGCAGTTTGGGGGAAATTATGTTACTTTGATACCATGTTGGGGGATAATGGCATGTAAACTTTGTAATTTCATTTGTTAATGATTATGTTCTATTTGCATCTCTTTCTCCATGGATTACTTGTTGGTTTGTGTGTGAAATCACCTAGGAATTTAGGCAAATTGTTTATATGTGTGAATTTTGGGATTTGCCCCTAGGTCCAATTCTTGGATCCCTAGGTTGCCTCCCATCTTCCTACATCCTAATCAATCTCCCTAAACCTAAGTGAGAGATCTAAGTAGCTAGATTAGATAATTCTAGTGCAATTAGCATGGAGCCTTCTCAAGGCTAGAATGTGGGGGAATTGGGGTCCAAAACCCTAATTTCATCTCCCCATTACTACCCTCGGCCCCTAATTGCCCTAGGAATGTATAATGTAGAAACCTAGACTTGATTAGACTCTAATTGTATTGAACCTAACCCCTAACCCAATTGAGCCTCGTAAGGGTAGTAGGGGGTGTTAGGGACTAGTTCCCCTATACACAACCTAGCATATCCATGGCCAGTTAGTAGCTTAGGTTAATTTATTAGACTCTAACTTGTTGTTTGGTTTGGATAATCTAAATGGAATCATAATGTTCATATGTCACCCCCCAACTTAAGTGATAAGTTCATACCCCTAAACAGCCCACACCTCTCTTTATTGCTTAAAACCCTAGTTTTGTGTCTGCTTAGCTTAATTCGTTCTTTCCTTGCTTAGTTAGCTTCTTGCCTTGTTCTTGCCTCGCTCATGTTAGTTTAGTTCTTTAACTGCATTTCTTTTCTCTTGCTTGCCTTAGCGTAATTTGTCTTTTCATACCTAGCTTAATCTTTCCTTGCTTGTTTAGCCTTAATTTAGTCTAGGGTTAACGTAGATTTCATTCCTGCCTTTAATTGCTTGCTTGTTCATCCTTAGTTAACAATCAAAACCACCTTCAAACCCTTAACCCTAGTCTCCGCAGTAGGAACCTAGCTAAACTAACCTAGCTCTAGCGCCCCCTCTTTTCCCTGTGGATCGACCCTTTACTTGCCACCTTCCTATACTACGACACGACCCTGTGCGCTTGCGGGTGTAGTGTTTTAGTAGACGTAGGTAGCTAGTTTAGGTATATAAATTTTGAAAGAACAATCCCATATCACGTGCACTCTGACCTCGTGGGGTGTAAAAGCACCACTAGCGGAGACGCACCAAGCTTTCTGGCACCGTTGCCGGGGATTAGAGGCGCTCGGCCTAGCTAGTTAGTTTTACTTTGACTTTTCCTACTGCCCTCATCATTGCTATTCTTTATTCATTTTTCTTTGCATTTCTTGTGTATATTGGTTTACTAACTTGCTTTCTTTTGCTTGGTTGTGCTTTATGCATGTGACAAGCCATTCGGGAGGAAACAAGATGGAAGGCCAAAATGCACCTCACAAACCGCTTCAAGACTACTTCATGCCTAGCAACTACAAATTGTCAATTGCTAGCAGGGTTGATCAAATGCTAGGGGAGCAATTCTCTATTCCTCCAGGTCTTCTTGGGCTCCTGCCCATCTTTTACGGCTCAGAGAGTGAGAACCCCTACAAGCACTTGGACTCCTTTCTTGAAGTATGCTCCACCTTCAGGACGTCGACGGCTAGTGATGACACAATTCGGTTGACCTTGTTCTCTTTCTCCCTCAAAGATAGAGCTAAAGACTGGTATGACTCAAGAAAGGACATCATGAGTTGGGAAACAATGAAGAATGCTTTCTTGAGACAGTTCTACTCTATTGCAAGGTTGACACAAATGCGGCGTGTCGTGACAAGTTTTAGTCAAATGGGAGATGAGCAGTTTCATAATGCATGGGAGAGATTCAAGAAGCTGTTGAGAGAGTGTCCTCACCATGAGATCCCTTTGTGGTAGCTAGTTCAATCATTCTACTCTAGTTTGTCTCTAAAGGACCAAGACACAGTGGACTCTTCTTGTGGAGGAGTTTTCATGGCTAGGCCACCTGAGGAGATATGGCCTTTGTTTGAGCAGTTGGCTGAAGGATCAAGAATTCGGGCTTCTAGCATGATGAATGAAAGAGGGTATGCCTTTTGTGTGACACCCCCTACTCATGATGACTCAAGCCCGCAAGTGATGAAGATTCTTGGTGACATGGTGAACTTCATGAAGAACCAGGTGACGAATGATCCCTGTCACCCGGTCAATTCTATTGAGTTCTATGGGGAAGAAAAGAAGACACCTCACTCCTATAGCTATCAGGAACCACAAAGTCTCACATACAGCTCCAGGTTTGAGGAAGAGGTTCTTTCTAGATTGAGAGTGTTTGATGATGTTCAAAGGGATGTTGCCAGGTTAGAAGAGAGAATAGAACAACTATCTTCTATCATCGCTCTCCAAGAGGAAAAATTGTCTTCAAGACCCATCATGAGCCACCATGAAGCAAGTGGACTCATGCCCTCTTCACAAGTTTTCTACAGTCCACCCCCCATGCAAGTACACCCCATTCACTCATTCCAAGGCTATTCCCAGCCTTACACCCCTCCACCACCTCCCTTACCTCAAATCTCCCAAAACTTCACTTTCCAACCCCAATTCTCTCACCCCCCTCAATTCCCTTCTCCACCTCAATTTCAACCCCAAGTGTCACCTCCACCTCCTCCACATCCACAACATGCTCCCCCTCTTCACCATGAGCAAGGTAGTGATGTGACAGTTCTAAGGAGTGGGAAAACTCTTGAGCATCCCGCAAGTCAAAGAAAGGTTGATAAAGCAAAGCAAAGGCAGCCAAGTGGTGATACTGTGATTGATATTGCCGAAGATGATGTTGTGATACCGCATGTTGAGTTTGGGATTCCATGTGATCCGCCACATACCCCTTTTGCAGGTCCTACCATCCCTAGTGTTCCGCCTCATGTTCATGAAAGTGTGGCAAAAACTAGTGATCCTCCATTTGTAGAAGCACTAGGTGAGCCATCGGAGTTGAAAAGGAGGCAAAAGCACAATGTTGACATTCTTGAGGTGTTTCGCCAAGTAAAGGTGAACATTCCACTTTTGGATGCTATCAAGCAAATCCCATCATATGCCAAGTTCCTCAAGAACATATGCACTGTGAAAAGAAGGTCAACGGGGAGGATTCCAAAGAAGGTGAGACTGAATGAACAAGTGAGCTCCATCATACAACACTCACTTCCCGTGAAGAGAAAGGACCCAGGAGCCCCACTCATACCTAGTTACATAGGGGGACATCGCATAGACAGGTCCTTGCTTGATTTGGGATCTAGTGTGAATTTGATGCCATATCATGTCTATGTTGAGCTGGGCTTAGGCAAGTTGAAGCCGGCACATTGCACTCTCCAGTTCCATAAAAGTGCCTAGAGGTAGAGTGGATGATGTCTTGGTGATGATAGACAAGGAAAAAGGTGCGGTGTTCCCGGCGGATTTCATTGTACTTGATATGGAGCCGGAGGATAGGAAGATTCCCATCATCTTGGGGAGGCCATTCTTATCTACAGCTGATGCCGACATTCATGTACGTAGTGGCACCATGACAGTCTCATTTATGGACATGAAGATCAAGATCAACATGTACAGGACCCTAACCCGGCGAGTCCGAGATAGGGATATTGGACATGATCACTTCACAAGTCCAAATGGGCATTTGAGAGAAGGACATCAAGGTGAAGAAGTTAATGATGATTATTGTGATCAAAGGGATGAGGAAAATAGATTGAGTGCAAAGGAAGTATGCATGTTTTGCAAGAATGAACACATGAGAATGCCAAACGGATGAAATTTGAAGAATCACCAAGAAGCCTAGCTGAAGGCAAGAAACTCAGTGCTTGTGGGAGGCAACCCACCTAGGTTTGGGAATTTTTGACCCAATCTACATTTTTGATACTTTTGCTTTGTTTTTACATTTTTTCCAAGAAAGCACACACACACACTCATATTTGATAGTTTTTGTATAGTTTTGATATGTGCAGGTGAGGACAGAGTGACATGAAGATGAATAGATGAAAGTTTGACAAAGAATCAATAGAATATCAACTTGAGATCTATTTTTGATGATTTGAACAAGATTCGAGTCTCCTTCTACTATTAGAGTGCCCAACACGGCCGTGGTACATCAACACGACCATGGTGGTGCACCCACTTTCAACAAGGATATGATTAGAAAATTGGGAGAATTGACTAAGTTTTGAACCAGGGCAGCACGGCCGTGGTACATGAAGCCACCACGGCCGTGCCGCACACCACGGCCGTGCAGCAGCCCGATTCCAGCAGTTTTAAGTCAAAATTTGCACAATTTCTTTTCACTTGCTCATTTCTACGAAGAACAGAACGGCCGTGCTCCGCGCCCTAGCGCCCGTGCAGCACTCCACCCGCCTTCTCCAGCCATTGAATCCCTACCAAATCACTCCCAAACCATCCCCAATCACTCCCCTACCATTTCCACTACCTTCATCTCCAGATCCCACCCATTTCCATCCACAAACGCACCACTCTCTCTCCATTCCGCCCCAACAGCCCCGTTCTTCGGAGAAATCCAAATTTTTCTAATTCTACCTCCATTTTTGAGCAAGAATGAAGAAGTTTGCAAAGAAGGCAGTAGAGAAGACTAGGGGTGTCATCCCCTACCAAAGGAAGCCAAGGAACGGCCACCCCCAGTTGACGGAGGCGGAATTGGATGCCACGGTGGAGTCTATTGCTGAAGAAGCCTCCGTACAGCCACAGCGGGGGGCACCATCTTTGTCGCAGCCACTGCCGTCTGCCTCCCGACACTCCGTCTCATCCGAGAGACCCTCCGCCTCAGCCGCGCGGCCGTCAGTTTCAGCCGCACGGCCATGCGTCTCCTCCGCGGCACAACCACAGCCCGAGCCGCAGCCACGACTACGACCACGTCGACGACTCGTGCTAGCTAATGAAGATGATACTGATGTGCCTGAGGTTGAGCAGCAACCAAGCCCGCCACAACGCCCGTTTGCACAGCCAGAGGTTACTACAGGCAGGGCAAAGGATCCCAAGCACCCTGGATGCCTGACGCGCAGAGTGTTAGCTACTCGATATGCATGCCAAGCGTCAATGGAGGCAATGGGGTTCTTTGTCTGTTTTCAAGAATTGATGGAAAAATTGGGGCTTTATGAAATACTGACGCTGCAGTAGGAGACATACATTGAGCTGACGCAGCATTTCTTCGCCACACTAGAGAAAGCAACCAATGATGGCGAGAATGCAATTAAGGTAACGATTGGGGACAAGAGGTGGAAGATAACCTCAGAGATGTTAAATCAGATTTTTGCCCCAAGTGGAGAGATGGTTGCTCTCCTAGATGGAGGGAGGACAGAAAATGACTCTAGTTCTACATATCAAGCCATGTGGAAGTGTTTCACTGGCCAAAGTACATTTATAGCAGGGAAATCAAAGACAAGTGGTATTCATAGCCCATTTCTCCGCTATGTTCAGAAGGTGTTGGCAAACACCATCTTTGGCAGGTATGAAAATCAAGGCAGCTGCACCAACAAAGATCTTTTTATGCTTGGTTGGATAGCAAAGGAGAGACATGTGAACCTGGGGGCATTATTGATTGATCACATGAGGACAATCTCGTCCAAGAGCACAAATCCTTTTGTAATGGGAGGGATTGTAACATCTATTGCCACTGCCTTGGGGCATGACATGACAGGATATACAAAGGCAGAGGGTAGCAAGTTGGTTGATTTGCACTACCTGGCTCGCTCATCCATGATTACGATTACGGATCAGAAGATCGTGTACCAAATCAACCCACCCTACCCATGAGTCACATTGGAGTTTCCTTACCATACTCCTCCCCTCATGGCACAGTTTGGACCATCGCCAGATTTTTTGGAAAAGTTGAGGAGGTACGAGGAGGAGAACCCCAAAGGAGAGGAAATCCCTGAGGTGAGGTTTGCAGGGAGTCCAGGAGAGCCTTCACAGGCGGCAGAGCAGAGGCGGACGGCAGAGGAGAGAGCGGCAAGACGGGTAAGGCAAAGACAAGAAAGAATGGGAGCGTCAGAGCCACAGCAGCCTTCAGTGAATGCATATGATATTAGTACCATCCATGCACATCTGGAGGGCATTCAGGCGACGCAGGACAGAATTTTACAGACACAGGAGGGCATTCAGAGGACTTAGGATTCCATGTGGTTGGACCACTAGCATATGCATTACCAGGTCAACCACCTTTATCAGTTTCACAATGCCCGGGCCCAGAGGAACCCACAGTGGGGTGAAGACTGGTGGAGTTCTTTATCAGCTTTTCAGGACAGCTATCCGCCTCCATAGTCAGACTACTAGGGCGCCTACTACAGACAGGGAGGAGCCCCTCCACCACCTCCATAGTGATCATCTACCCTATCACCCTAGACTTTAGTGTCATGCTGAGGACAACATGGTTCAAAAGTTTGGGGTGGTAGGGTGGTATGCCCTTATTCTTCTTTCACTCATTTTTGCATCTCATCTGCTATTTTACTTTTTGTTTGTTGTTTTTCATTTCTTTTGATTGTCCTGCTATCTAGTCTAGAATTTTACTACTTTGCATACCTGCATTCCATGTAGTTTACTTTCTTGTCATTTTTGTGTAATTTTCAAAAATTTTGCTCTTTTGCCATGCATTGCATATCGTGTAGATTTTTGGTAATTTCTGTATGTTTTAGCTAGGATTTGCTTGTTTGCTGTTTTAAGTTCAATAATATAGGCTTAGATGTGATTGGAGGCAACTTGGCACCATTTTGGCCAATTTTGCCCAAATTTGGAATTTCTTGTCTAAAAATTGTGTTTTGACCCAATCTCTACTGTTTTGAATTAAAATGTTGACCTTTGACAAATGCAAGTGAATCACCATTGTTTGTTGCTAAGTGGTATCAATGTTTGACTTTTTACATGTGCATCACCTCTCTTAGGATTGTGATTGAATTGGTTGAATTGTGAAATTGAGCAAGCTTTGAACGCTTAGTGTTTGTGGAATTACTTGTTTGATATATCAATTTCATTTTGTTCATTCATGTGGTGTGATATCTTGGATGAAGTGTTGGATTAATTCTCATGTAGGATGTCTTATGTGGAAAATCATACCAATGACCCCTCTTTGACCCGACTATTCTTCCACCATCTTCATACCCCTCTGCCTCATAAAAAGATGCCCTAGTGCACATAATCAGCCTTGGCCACCTCCAAAAGTTTGGGGTGGCCATACCTTTATCTCCCCGCTTCACTCTACCCACCATATGCCCTATCTACACCAAGGGCAAGAAAAAGAAAAGAAAAATAAAAAGAAAAGCAAAATAAAATAAAAGGATGCTCCTATTTAAGAGCATTAAAATAAAGAAAAGATGAGTGTGTAAAAACACTCCAAAAATCTTACCGCAACCATTTCTTCCACTTTCATACCCATTGAGCTAGGAAACATCAAACTTAGCTCATTCTACCCTTTTCCGCAGCCACGTGGGTCATTTGGTGTGATTTGAGATATAAGATTGAATGCATGAATGTGAAACAACACTCCTAGTCATTTTTTATTAACGCCACCATGAAACGGTTTACCCGGAACTTAATGGAAGAAATATGGATAACTTGTGTATTCTATGCGCTATATTTGAAGTTCATATGCTTTGTGCTCTTTTCATGACTGGATTGTGAAAGAAGGAGAGGAGAGAAGTGAAATGCATGTACTTAGTCATCTTTGATCCCATTCAGCAACAATCGTCTTTTATATTGCATTTGTCATTTCTTTTTGTGAAAGTTTGTAGAGAGATTGAGTTGGAGCATACTTGAGGACAAGTATGTTTCAAGTTTGGGGTGGTGATGCAGCCCTATTTTAGGGCTTCATCTTGTGTTATTTTGCTCTTCAATCACATCTATACCAGTTAGATTGCATGTCATTCCCCCTAATATGCTTATTTGTATAAAATGCACTTATGGACATCATTTGCGTGTTTTTCAGGTATTTGGACCACACTTGATGGAAGAGAGAGAGAAGGAGTGATCCTAGGGTTCCTCTGCCCTTAGAGAGGCCCAAAGTGAAGTCTGATGCTCCCTCGACCTACCCCTAGTGGCCAAAGATCATTTGAAGCAGAGATGTCCAAGAAAATCCAAAGATCCAAGTCAAAGTGCTGCCCCAGGACTCAGCACGGCCGTGGTGCCACAAAACGGCCGTGCTAGGTCACTTAGAAATCGACAGGTTCAACTTCCAAATCGAGCAGAAGGCAGCACGGCCGTGGTGGAACAAAATGGCCGTGCCAGTGACAGACACCACGGTCGTGCACCACAAAACGGCTGTGGCGCAGCAGAGCAAAATGGTCGTGCAGCAGTACCACGACCACCTCCACCAAGCCCACCACGGTCGTGCCATACACCACGGCCGTGGCACACTACCACCACCACGGCCGTGTTGACCCACCACGGCCGTGGCCATTTTGACCACCAACCTGACATTTTGTAATTTAATTCCCATGACCGTGCCCATCCACCACGGCCGTGTCCTATCCTACCCACCACGGCCGTGGTACCCCACCACGGTCGTGCTACTCACAGAATCCATCCACTTTTTCACTGCTTTCCCCATTTTGCCCCTAACTTAACCTAGTGCTTCCCCCACACCTATATATACCTAGGTGGCGGCTGGGGTACGAGGTTGGCTACCTTCCACCCCTTCCTAGCTCCCCAAATCACCACCCACTCCATTCCACTCCATATCCACCTCAAATCCACTCCATTTCACCATTTCCACCACATAACCCCCCATATCTAAACCTTCCATCCACTTCCCTCCATCATTCCACACCATTTCATCCAAGGAGAAGGAGGAGGACGTCCCTGCAGCTGTTGGAGAGGACTTCTTCATCTACACCAAGCTCCATGGCTTCTTCTACCTCTTTCTCCTCTCTTTTTGTATTTTGCTTTGTTATGAGTAGCTAGGCTCCTTGGGTGGGCTGTTTGGGGGAAATTATGTTACTTTGATACCATGTTGGGGTATAATGGCATGTAAACTTTGTAATTTCATTTGTTAATGATTATGTTCTATTTGCATCTCTTTATCCATGGATTACTTGTTGGTTTGTGTGTGAAATCACCTAGGAATTTAGGCAAATTGCTTATATGTGTGAATTTTGGGATTTGCCCCTAGGTCCAATTCTTGGATCCCTAGGTTGCCTCCCATCTTCCTACATCCTAATCAATCTCCCTAAACCTAAGTGAGAGATCTAAGTAGCTAGATTAGATAATTCTAGTGCAATTAGCATGGAGCCTTCTCAAGGCTAGAATGTGGGGGAATTGGGGTCCAAAACCCTAATTTCATCTCCCCATTACTACCCTCGGCCCCTAATTGCCCTAGGAATGTCTAATGTAGAAACCTAGACTTGATTAGACTCTAATTGGATTGAACCTAACCCCTAACCCAATTGAGCCTCGTAAGGGTAGTAGGGGGTGTTAGGGACTAGTTCCCCTATACACAATCTAGCATATCCATGGCCAGTTAATAGCTTAGGTTAATTTATTAGACTCTAACTTGTTGTTTGGTTTGGATAATCTAAATGGAATCATAATGTTCATATGTCACCCCCCAACTTAAGTGATAAGTTCATACCCCTAAACATCCCACACCTCTCTTTATTGCTTAAAACCCTAGTTTTGTGTCTGCTTAGCTTAATTAGTTCTTTCCTTGCTTAGTTAGCTTCTTGCCTCGCTCATGTTAGTTTAGTTCTTTAACTACATTTCTTTTATCTTGCTTGTCTTAGCGTAATTTGTCTTTTCATACCTAGCTTAATCTTTCCTTGCTTGTTTAGCCTTAATCTAGTCTAGGGTTAACGTAGATTTCATTCCTGCCTTTAATTGCTTGCTTGTTCATCCTTAGTTAACAATCAAAACCACCTTCAAACCCTTAACCCTAGTCTCTGTAGTAGGAACCTAGCTAAACTAACCTAGCTCTAGCACCCCCTCTTTTCCCTGTGGATCGACCCTTTACTTGCCACCTTCCTATACTACGACACGACCCCGTGCGCTTGTGGGTGTAGTGTTTTAGTATACGTAGGTAGCTAGTATAGGTATATAAATTTTGAAAGCACAATCCCATATCCCGTGCACTCTGACCTCGTGGGGTGTAAAAGCACCACTAGCGGAGACGCACCAAGCTTTCTGGCGCCGTTGCCACCAAAGGAGACTCACCAAGCTTTCTGCCTTCCATCCACTTCCCTCCATCATTCCACACCATTTCATCTAAGGAGAAGAAGGAGGACGTCCCTGCAGCTGCTGGAGAGGATGATTTCTTCATCTACACCGAGCTCCATGGCTTCTTCTACCTCTTTCTCCTCTCTTTTTGTATTTTGCTTTGTTATGAGTAGCTAGGCCCCTTGGGTGGGCTGTTTGGGGGGGAATTATGTTACTTTGATACCATGTTGGGGGAAAATGACATGTAAACTTTGTAATTTCATTTTTTAATGATTATATTCTATTTCTATCTCTTTCTCCATGGATTGCTTGTTGGTTTGTGTGTGAAATCGCCTAGGAATTTAGGCAAATTGCTTGTATGTGTGAATTTTGGGATTTGCCCCTAGGTCCAATTCTTGGATCTCTAGGTTGCCTCCCATCTTCCTACATCCTAATCAATCTCCCTAAACCTAAGTGAGAGATCTAAGTAGCTAGATTAGGTAACTCTAGTGCAATTAGCATGGAGCCTTCTCAAGGCTAGAATGTGGGGGAATTGGGGTCCAAAACCCTAATCTCACCTCCCTATTACTACCCTCGGCCCCTAATTGCCCTAGGAATGCCTAATCTAGAAACCTAGACTTGATTAGACTCTAATTGAATTGAACCTAATCCCTAACTCAATTGAGCCTCGTAAGGGTAGTAGGGGGTGTTAGGGACTAGTTCCCCTATACACAACCTAGCATATCCATGGCCAGTTAGTAGCTTAGGTTAATTCATTAGACTCTAAATTGTTGTTTGGTTTGGATAATCTAAATGGAATCATAATGTTCACATGTCACCCCCCAACTTAAGTGATAAGTTCATACCCCTAAACAACCCACACATCTCTTTACTGCTTAAAACCCTAGTTTTGTGCTTGCTTAGCTTAGTTAGTTCTTTTCTTGCTTAGTTAGCTTCTTGCCTTTCTCTTGCCTTGTTTATGCAAGTTTAGTTCTTTAATTGCTCTTTTGCTTTTCTCTTGCTTGCCTTAGCATAATTGTCTTTTCATACCTAACTTAGTCCTTTCTTTCCTACTTAGTCTTAATCTAGTCTAGGGTTAACGTAGATTTCATTCCTGTCTTTAACTGCTTTCTTGTTCATCCTTAGTTAACAATCAAAACAACCTTTAAACCCTTAACCCTAGTCTCCGCAGTAGGAACCTAGCCAAACTAACCTATCTCTAGTGCCCCCTCTTTTCCCTGTGGATCGACCCTTTACTTGCCACCTTCCTATACTACGACACGACCCCGTGCGCTTGCGGGTGTAGTGTTTTAGTAGACGTAGGTAGCTAGTTTAGGTTTATAAATTTTGAAAGCACAATCCCATATCCTGTGCGCTCCGACCTCGTGGGGTGTAAAAGCACCACTAGCGGGGACGCATCAAAACCCTAGTCTTTTGCATAAGCTAAGCGGCGTAATAGAGATGATTGCGCCGAGATCTGCCAAACCTTTCTTGCATGATGAGTCGCCATTGTGATATGAAATTCCAAAGGATCCCGGGTCTTTTTGTTTTTTGGGCATTTTGCTCAGTATGATATCAGATGTAGTTGTTGCCAGTTTTACTATCTCATACTCTTCAGTTATATACTTCCTGGTGAGGAGTGACTTTAGGTACTTAGTCCAGGCTAGTATCTCAGCCAGAGCATCCAAAAAGGGTATATCAACATGAAGTTTCTTCATAGCTTCTTTAAACTTATTGAATCTAGTATCAAGCCTGGTTTGCCTTAGACGAGCTGGGAAGGGTATGTGAGGCTTATATATAGGAATATCAGGTTCTGGTGTTTCAGTTTCTTCATCAAAAGATTTCTCAGGACTTCCCTTATCTATCTTATCATCTTTTGATTAAGATTCCATAGCTGTTGAGTTTTGGACAATCACAGGTTCATCTTTGTCTGTAATAACCACATGTGTCTTTACTGGGGGATCAGAATAGTCTTTTCCTGACCTGGTGGTGACTGCCTTCAACTGTTCAGGATGCTTGGGATTGTTCTCAGGTTGGCCAGCAAAGACTCCAGCAGGTGGCTTTATGCTAGCTGCAAGTTGAGCTAGTTGAGATTCAATAGCCTTCTGCTGAGCTTGTTGGTTGGCTATCATAGTTTGTTGAGTTTGCAACATTTTTTCAATGGTTGATAGCTTGTCATCAGAAGAGATGGGTCCTGCTTGTTGTCCTTGTTGTTGATTAAGATTCTGATACTGAGAGTTGTTTTGATAGTTATTGTAGTTCCTATTCTGAAAGTTCCCCCTGAAATTTCCTTGATTCCCAAAATTCTGTTGTTGATTGTACTGAAATCCTAGTGGGCCTCTTGGTTGATTGTTTGAACCAAATTGATGTGAGTTTATTGCTCCTGAGGGGTTTCCATATTGAAAACCTGGGTGATTCCTATTCTGATTCGGATTGTAATAACTTTGCCCAGGAATTGTGTTGATAGCGTTAAGATTTTCCATCTGACCATTATCTCCTTGTCCACATACATTGCTTAATACTACATCATAGAGAACATTGCATGATAAAGTGGAATGATCGGTGCTCTTACATGCTTCACAAAACAAGGAAGTGGACTTGACCTATTCCGGTTGCCGAGTGGGTGAACGTCCTCTTCCAATATCAGCTAAAGATGATTCAATATGGTCTTGCTTTGCAACTAAGACTTTCAAGATTTTAGCGATAGACTTGTACTCAGGAATAGCTTCGGCCATATCTACCTTCAAGACTCCTTTACCTACAGATCTTCCCCAATTGGCTTGATTTTCTGCTCCCAGGGTGACGACTCTCCATGCGATGTCATAACTTTGACGCATGAAGTTTCCTCCAGATGAGGAATCTAGAAACATCTTGATATCATCATCCACACCCCTATAGAAAATTTTGATGAGTTGATTCTTAGGAATTCCGTGGTGTGGACATTTACATAAAATCTCTTTGTACCTATCCCATGCTTCAGTGAGAGTTTCTCCAGGGACTTGAGTGAAATTTGTTATCCGGCCCCTAATTTCATATGTAAGAGACGGAGGATAGAACTTTTCCATAAACACATTTTGGAGTTGTTCCCAGGTGGTGATGGGTATTTCACTTTGTAATGAATTGTACTAACTTATGGCTCTATCAGTAGGGGAATACTTGAAGAGACGGAGTTGAATGGCATCATCACTGACTCCATTTTGCTTTGTCATAGCACATAGATCGATGAATCTCAGAAGATGTTCTTGGTTGTCCTCTGCTTGTTTGCCATAGAAAGGGTTGTTTTGAAGCAATGTGATCCAATGTGCCCTAATTTCAAAATTGGCAGCATTGATGGGAGGAGGCTGTACTGGATGATGAACATTCACAGCTTTCGGGATTGAGAACTCTCTAAGATCCTTTTGTAGTTCAGTTGTTTGCGCTGCTGCTTGTGCTGCTAGGATTTCCTGCTGAACCGCAGCCCTAGCTTCTTGCATGAGCCTCTCTCTTTGTGCATTGATGGCTTGAGCCACCCTTCGGGCTACCTCTTCTTCTTGAGCCATCCTTGCTTGATTCTCTCTGATCTGACGGTGGAAAGTTCTGTCTATTTCGGGATCAAAGCTCGCTGTGAGTCTGGGGCTGTCCGAACGGTGCATACACTATACCTTGGGTTGTACCTGAAAATAGAAAGATTTTGAAAGTGATATCCACAAATTAGAGTCAAATTCAAGTAGATGATCGATTGTTTCAAAAGAAAAGGCAAATCCTAGATTAGTCTTGAAAGAACTAGATTTGACTGACTGGTTTCGTTGTCCCCGGCAACGGCGCCAGAATTTGACGTGGTACTTTGAACGCACTAACAAACTCACTCGGGGTTGGAATCCCGAGCTTTTACCAAAACCAAAGATCAATAATACCACCCGCAAGTGGACAAGTCTTATCGCAGTATAGTTAAGGACCGAACCCAAAGGACAACCTTTTTAAGAATCCTTGTCAGTCGAATCTGGCTCAAGTAAAACTAATGTTTAGAATGATTTATTGATTTGAGGTTACTTAAACTAATTGCAAGAAAGTAAAAGTTGAATTAAAGTTGGGTTTAGATCAATGATATGGAATTGCTGGGATGGTACCGGGTTTCTCCACCGCTACACGGGAAAACACATTCAATCATAAACAAACCAGGCAAGATATATCAATCCAACTAGAGCTACTGCAGAACCCCCCGTGAGGGCGTTAGGTTCGCGTAAGCATCACCTTAGGCATCAGATGTCTCGTCACCAACCGGATCACTTACTTATGGCTCCAAAGAAATCCCATTCTATTTCTAGTTTGGGAGTCAACAGCATTAACCGATAAGCAAGTAGGTGATAGATCTACAAACTAACATCGACGGTAAACAAGACGATACAAAATCCAACTAAGGTTGTGGTCCTCCCTGAGGGATGTTTAGACCACATAAGTGTCACCGTAGGCTAGATGTCTCGTCCCCTCACGGATCATGCACTTACGACCTCAAGGAATCCTTTCAGAAGTTCTCGTCAAGGAGTCGAACTAGTAAACCGCCATTCCACCCCATATATAGAAGATTTCACATCATAGGAAAGAACAAGATGAAAGCAAGTAGATAATCAACTACAAACATACCAACTAACAACGAAATGGGAAGTTATATACATTTCCATGGAGAGTTTAACAAAAGAACATAATTTGCATGGGCAGCGGGATTAGTCCCCACACCCCAACGAAAAGGTACTACTCGCTCATGATGCGAGAAACAAGAAGAATGAGAAAGAGAGAGAAATCTGCCATGAACTCGGCGCAGAAGGTAGTCGCAGCTCGGTGAAGAAGATATGGCCTCCTACGTCGTGTCATAGTAGATCTGGACGTGAACGGGAGTTGCCAAGATAGAACCGACTATCTCCCTTGCTTCGTCTTCCTTCTCTCCTCAGCCTCCTTGGTTGCAGCATGGGCAGTAGGTGAAATGGAACTGGCGTAAACTGGACTGGATTTAGACTGGAACTGTGTTCGGGCAGCCTGGCGGCGTCCGGATCCGATCCTGAAATAAGGATCCTTGGGGTCCTATTTATAGGCATGGATCTGTCCCTCATGCTTTTGGTATGAGTCCAAACGGTTTACTAATGATCCGGAGATATTTTTCCACTAAACGGTTTACTGTATAAAGTGCCCAAACAGTTTCATGCATTTCCTTTACCAAACAGTCTTCAGGAAAAGCCATTCGGTTTTAATTAATAAGTGCAGCCATACGGTCTTGATGTTGTTTAAACCAAATGGTTTACATATTCGGTCTTGGCATTCGGTCTTCAAAACAGCAAGTGATCATTTGTTTTTTGTCATTCGATTTGCAAGCAGCAGTGGTTCCATGCGGTTTTCAAGTTTTACGCAAACGATCTTGACGTGTGCTGCTCACACGGACCTCATGCATTCGGTTTTCATGCCATTGGCCATGCAGTTTGCAGCAATTGGCCATTCATTTGCATGCATTGCTGCTTTACATGAATAGCCGATTTAGTTGCATTGCATTTGGTTTCCACATGACTTATTCCAAACGGTTTCCATGTATATACTTTAAATGATCTTCACGGGGGCTGAGCAAACCGTTTGCTTCCATTTCATTCAAACGGTCAGCGTGCAGCAGCAAATCCATACGATTTATGCATGCGCCCATCTCATTTGTTCGTGCGTATATACTCCATTCCATCTTGTGGGCAAGACAATCCGAATAGTTTCCTAGCCGCGGCCAAACGGTCTTCACATTTGCTGTATTTCAGCAAACGGTCTTGTGAGCATACGATCATTTCAAGCAAACGGTCTTGAGGCTTAGGCCATTCGGTCTTGCATGCGTTCTTCATGCCGGCAGCAAACGGTTTTGCTGTGTTCTTCATGCCGGCAGCAAACAATCCTGCGCATGCTCCCTAGCACCATTTGGTTTTGCTTCTTGTTCAGTTTGTGGCAAGGAACACCATTCGGTCTTGTGCTGGCCAAAATGGTATGCTGCCTTGCTGCCTTGGCAAACGGTTCTGCAACTGAGAACTCTATATGTACGGTCTGCACGCCCAGCCTCCTTTCAGTCTTTGGTCAGTACTCAAATGGTCTTCACGTTTCCAAACGGTTTGGCACAGACTTCCAAACGGTCTTGCAATGCTGGCCTCAAAAACGGTCTTGCAGACCGGTACTGTCCAAACGGTCTGGCAGATCGAATCTCTTCAAACGGTCTTGAGACTGCATGGGCTCAAACGGTCTTGAGACCACATGGACTCAAACGGTCTTGAGACCGCATGGGCTCAAACGATCTTGAGACCACATGGACTCAAACGGTCTTGCAGATCGAGTCTCTTCAAACGGTCTTGAGACCGCATGGGCTCAAACGGTCTTGAGACCGCATGGACTCAAACGGTCTTGAGACCGCATGGGCTCAAATAGTCTTGAGACCGCATGGACTCAAACGGTCTTGAGACTGCATGGGCTCAAACGGTCTTGAGACCGCATAGGCTCGAACGGTCTTGAGACTGCATGGGCTCGAACGGTTTTGAGACCGCATGGGCTCAAACGGTCTTGTTAGATTGCTTGATCAGAGCCAAGGGTGATGACGTGGATTCCAGTTGATTCTTCTGCTTTATCAAGACCTGCATCAATTCAACCATAATTTCAGTTAAAATCATGATAATTGGATTAATTAAGTAATTTTGCACATTATGAGTCACATTGGTATCTAATGAGTGAAATAGTATATATAGAGTTGAATTTGTTCCAAAGAGATAATTGAATTCCATGATGAGTATGCATTCATCAATCAACCTTCTCAATTAGGGTTTCATAATATCTTTATCAAGGATCATACCCTAACTACATATTTTATTCATGTTGAGAGTGTTGAGGCTTAACCACTACATTATTATCATACATGTATGAATTCCTCTCTCTCTCTCATCCTCTCTAGGATGTTAATTACTTCAAACTTGATTAGATTAGGTTAACCCTTCATTCAAGTGCATACATTTAGGGTTAGCATAGTGTATTGAGATATTGCTTCCATAAGCATCAATGGTTAACCACTCAACAGGTACTAATCACTTAAGTACCTTAAAGGTACAACCATTGTAATTATCTTTGATAAACATCTTCAACAATCATGGGGTTTAATAGTACTTACATGGTTTGAGTCAATTAGACCTTCAAACGGTCTTGAGGTTTTAGACCCTCAAACGGTCTTGATTCAATTGCACTTCCAAACGGTCTAAAGACTGTTAGACCTTAAACGGTCTTGGTCCCAAAAACTTCAATCAGTCTTAAGACCGTTAGACCATCAAACAGTCTTGATCTCAAAGTCTCTAAACAGTTTGAGATCGTTTGAATTAAATATAATTAATCCCAAATGGTTTGAAACCGTTTAGACCTCCAAACGGTCAAATCCTCCAAATGGTCAAAGTACCCAAACAGTTTTGAAGTTCAATTTACCCATTCAATCTTAAGATCCATTACCCATTCAGTTTTGAACTCAATTACCCATTCTCTCTTGAAGTCAATTACCCATTCGGTCTTGAACTCAATTACCCATTCGGTTTTGAAGTAAATTACCCATTCGGTCTTGGGTTCAATTACCCATTTGGTTTTGAGGTAAATTACCTATTCGGTATTGGGTTCAATTACCCATTTGGTTTTGAAACCGAATCAACTCAATCAGTTTTGAAACCGAATCAACTCAATTGGTTTTGAAACCGAATTAGCTCAATCAGTTTTGAAAATCGTTTGCCCATTCCTTTGTTGAGGTGTGTACTTAAGATAACATCATCATCTTCAAGCTTCAAACCTTTGAAATCAATTGTGATTCTTATGGTGATTTCAAAAACTAATCAAAAGGAAATCGAGAAAGAAGAAAGGTTCAACACATGATGAATAAATTGCAAGCAATAATGACATTTAAGGGTTCAAGTTATATAACCCACCTTCAAAATTGAATCCAAGCTTCAAGATTCACGTTCTCAATGGTGAATGAAACTTTATCAACTTCCAAAGGCTTGTCCTCAAGTCTTTGAGTGAAATGAATGGCTAAGGTTGAAGATTGAATGAAAAAAGAAGAAATTAAGCATGGAATTTCGATTTCCACCATGAAATTAAGGTTGAAGATGACTATGGAGCTTACCTACAGGTTGGGGAACGTCCTCCTACTGCTCCTAATCTCCCTTGTGTTTAACCAAAGCAAGGAAAGAAAAAGGAATTGAAAAAGCCTTTCATGTGGGTTCAAAATGGGATGTATATAAGGGAATTTCAATGAGAGAGAAAGTGATAAATAATTCCTTCAACTCCCAAAATTGGTGCCACATACTCCCATAAATCCCTTGCATACGAATCCATCTCCCCCACCTTGTAATTCCTCTTCATTATCCATGAATTAAAAGAAGACAAATTGAGCACCTTAACCATTTTAATAATAATATCCAATATTAGTGGATATTACTTTTTAGTTAACTAATGTGAGTGGGATCTCCACTCACTTTAGATATTTCAGTGCCATTGCAATGCACAAGGACGTTCACACTTATAAAAATTCAATAATCGCATTTTTGGTTGAAGGGCACTTCCATTAATATATTTATTTTTGCATTAAATTGAATTATGCTTTCAATTATGCTTAAATCTTGATTATTTTAATATCAAGATTCTCTCTCCCCCAAAGAGATTCAAATGAGATGCCACTCTAATTTTATTGTCTCTAATTGATACCAAGAAACATTAGGGACTCTCTAGAAGTGGTATTTTGCATATTGAACCCTAGGTTTTGGGTAAATTGCACATTACACCAAAACTAGGTTTTAATGCACAAACATTGCTTAGCAAGCCCTTTCTTGGTGCTCAGGCTACCACAAGCCATACCTCTGCATCATTATCATTCTTATGATGCTATAACACTTGAGGAACATTTTTCCATGTAACACTTACAAGTTAACCCCTCAACTAGGGCAATTTGCACTTTAGTCCAAAATAGGAAAAACATTGTTTTCAACATTATTCAGAAAGGACTAAAATTGAAACATAAGCTCCTCTTGAGCCTTAATTACTTTTCAAAAGATAAGAGCAAGCATATAATTATCTTTCCTAAAAAAAGATCTAGGGTTAGAGCATAACCCAGGTCAGGGATGTTACAAATTATCCACCCCTAGTAGGGATTTCATCTCTGAAATCATCAAGAGAAAAGAGAAGGGTACTTCCTCCTCATCTCTTATTCTAGCTCCCACGTAACTTCTTCAATGCCACAGTGATGCCAGAGAACTTTCACAAGACATATGTCTTTCTTTTTCAGCTTTTTAATTCTTTTATCAAGGATCATCACATGTCCTTCAACATATGATATATCATCATTTAATTCTACCTCCACAGGTTGCAAAACTAACTCTGTGTTAGGATGAAACTTTATTAACATGGAGATATGGAACACTGGATGCAACTTATGCAGCTCAGGTGGTAACTCCAGCTTATAGGCTACCTTTCCAATCCATTCAATGATTGGATAAGGCCCAATAAATCTAGGAGCTAACTTTCCCTTCTTCCCAAATCTAAGAACACCTTTCCAAGGCGAGACCTTGAGATATACTTTGTCTCCAACTTGGAATTCTAATGGTCTTTGCCGTTTGTTGGTGTACGACTTCTGCCTATCCTGTACAGTCTTTAATTGTTGTTCTATTATTTTAATCTTCTCAGTTGTCTGTTGTACAAGCTCAGGACCCAAAAGTTGATATTCTCCTGTTTCATACCAACATAAAGGAGATCTACAACGTCTACCATATAATGCTTCATATGGTGCCATATCAATACTGTGCTGATAGCTATTATTGTAAGCAAATTCTATCAAGCTCGGGTGTAGATCCCAACTTCCTACAAACTGAAGGACACATGCCCTAAGAAAATCCTCTAAGGTTTGTATGGTACTCTCAGATTGTCCATCTATCTGTGGGTGAAAGGCAGTATTAAACCTTAATTATGTACCCAAAGCTTTATGTAGTCGTTCCTAAAAATGACTCGTGAACTGGGGACCTCTATCAGAAACAATGGTAGTTGGAACCCCGTGCAACCGCACTATCTCGTCTATATATATTTGTGCAAGCTTTTCAGTAGTGTAGGTTGTTTTGACAGGAAGGAAATGTGTTGTCTTAGTCAACCTATCAACTATCACCCATATGGAATCATGGCCTTTGGTTGTTCTAGGCAAACCAACCACAAAGTCCATGGTCACATGATCCCATTTCCACTATGGTATAGACAAAGGTTGCATTGTTCCTGCGGGCTTCTGATGTTTAGCTTTAACCTGCTGACACACCGGACACCGCATAACAAACTCAGCTACATCCTTCTTCAATCCTGGCCACCAATATATATCCTTCAAGTTACGATACATTTTGGTGCTCCCTGGATGCATTGCATACATTGAAGAATGAGCTTCCTCCAAGACTAACTTCCTTAAGTCATTGGCATCAGGTACTACCATCCTACCATGGTAACAGACTACCTGATCCTATGACTCATGAAAGCCATCCCTTTTCTCACTACCATACTCTGACCTAATCTGTTGAACCACAACATCAGCTTGTTGTGCTTCTTTAATGTGCTGTCTCAGAGAAGGTTTCACTTACATCTTAGCTAATAGCCCGACTAACAACGATACCTTAAGTTGTATATTGTTTTACCTCAAGGAGATGAACATATCTCTTTTAAAGCACACTAAGGAGTTCAATTGTGCTTTATCTAAGGCCAGTGATGATGATTTCCTACTTAGTGCATCAGCCACTACATTAGCCTTCCCTGGATGATAATCAATTGTAAAATCGTAGTCCTTGATTAACTCCATCCAGCGGCGTTGTCTCATATTCAATTCATGTTGTGAGAAGATATATTTTAGATTCTTATGGTCTGTGAAAATATGGAATGTTTCTCTATAGAGGTAATGTATCCAGATCTTCAAAGCATGGACCACAACAACTAGCTCTAGATCATGTGTCAGATAATTCTCCTCGTGTTTCTTAAGCTGTCGAGAGGCAAAAGAAATCACTTGATTATCCTGCATCAACACACATCCTAGACCATTCTTAGATGCATCACAGAAAACTATGTACCCCTTCCCTTGCTTAGGTAACACCAGCACAGGTGCACTTGTTAACCTTTCTTTCAATAGCTGGAAAGAATGTTGACACTTGTCATTCCAGATAAAAGGAACCTCCTTCCTGGTCAACTTGGTTAGGGGTAAAGCTATAGAACTGAAGTTCTTAATGAACCTCCTGTAATATCCCACAAACACTAGGAAACTGCGTATCTCCATTGGTGTCTTTGGTTGTTCCCATTGCAGGATAGATTCTACCTTCTTAGGATCAACACGGATACCTGAGACAGATATTACGTGCCCTAGAAAAGAAACTTCTGGTAACTAGAACTCACATTTGCTAAACTTAGCATACATCTTATGCTCTCTTAGCATAGTCAAAGCCTGACGGAGGTGCTGCTCATGTTGCTGTGCATCTCTACTATATATCAAGATGTCATCTATGAAGACTACTATGAACTGATCAAGGAAAGGTCGAAAGATTCTATTCATGAGTTCCATGAATGCAGCTGGTGCATTAGTTAGTCCAAACAACATAACTATGAACTCATAGTGACCATACCTTATCCTAAAGGCATATTTTGGTATGTCACTCTCCTTGATAAGCAACTGATGATATCTCGATCTCAGATCTATCTTAGAGAAGATAGTTGCACCACGCAACTGATCAAACAGGTCATCGATCCTTGGCAGAGGATACTTGTTCTTTATGGTTACTTTATTCAACTGTCTATAATCAATGCATAACCGCATCGATCCATCCTTCTTCTTAACAAAGAGAACCAGAGCACCCCATGGTGAAGTACTCGATTGGATAAAACCTTTCTCAAGCAACTCCTGCAGTTGTTTCTTGAGCTCTGCCATCTTAGAAGGTGCCATTCTATACGGTGTTTGTGCTATTGGTTATGTGCCCGGGATTAGTTTAATCTCAAAATCAATCTATCGAGGCAGAGGAACACCTGGAAGTTCCTCAGGAAACACATCTTCAAACTCCCTAACTATCAGAGCTTCAGAAAGATTAACAATGGATTACTGAAAATCACTAAAAATTAAAACCATTCACAAAGAGATCCAAACATAGGAAAACTCTTTTATCAAGAACCAATATATTTTATTTACATCCTGGTTCATAAGTACATATCCTATATCATCCCTTCTCAAGGATTACAAGAATCAACTGCTCTGTTAAAACTATACACAGGCAGTATAAGAACCTCGAGGCATCAAGCCAAAATCTTAGATCGATTCATTAAAAGTACTAACTACTAACTCTGAGGACCTGAGAGTACAGAGATGACACATAGGACTCTCTATACAAAACATGATAGCCAGTGCCTCCACTTGGATTATCACTGATGTCCCTGTTGTTGCTACTGCTGCTCTTCTCCTGCTATAGGGTTTCTGCCTCTTCCTCTGCATCTACCTAAAAAGTTAGATCCCACGGGGGCGAGACAATTGAAAATTGTCCCAGCGGGAGATATAACTCTCTACCAGAAACATTATTATTGCATATGAATAGTAATAGACTGAACAGAGGAATCTTTATAAACATTAGGATTTAATCATTATTAAGCATAATAGAGCAATATCATCATTTAAGGCCTTACAACTACAATTGATAAAGCAATAAATCATCTATTCAGTTTAATAAGGAATATGAAGAACATGTATAATATTTATCCACTTTAGGATATAATAAGTAATGTAATCATCAACCAATGATTTATGTATTTCATTCTTAAGTAAATATGTTACATAGCTGATTACATTTTATAGTCATACTTATACCCTGAGGAGATGAAGTATACCATTTATGCTCCAACCGACCATGATTACATAAAGCATCGGTTCCATACATAGGTCAATGGAAGAGCCAGACTCCATCACCTCATCTGTCTCGGTCAGTAGAAGACTATATGCAGGACATCTTGTGTCTCTGCTAAATAGCTTTCCAGGGTATACTGGTAACTTTGCTATAGAGTTATAGCCTGTAGCATATACTCTCTTCAGGATATGGCCTGTAGCCAATCACTGGTGTTGTGAAGTTATGGCCCATATGCATACCCATATTGAGATATGGTCCATAACCATTCTTGTGCATAGGATATGGCCCGCAGTCATTCCTATGAGGCGTAAGGATATATTCGCCCATTACCCCCACATATTCAAAAATATGTATTCCAGGAGTTCCTGAAGGAAAACCTGTTTCACCATCACCAACTACTGATGATGATGGATCTATGGATAGGGCACTACATGATAAGATTTCACTTGATTAATTAAGTGTATTACATATTCCTATGGCATCAGACAAGTTTCCAAGCATCAACTATTATGACAAAAGCTACAAAGAATGTGTAATACTTCTATCAAGTACTATTCAAAACTTTACAAAGTATTGGGATCTTAATCCCTTATCTCGTCATGGGGACATTCTCATCACTTATCATCTCATCATCATGATTATGAAATATGGGTATTCAAACCCTTAGTTTATCAAAGAACACTTGTTACCACTTATCAGGTAACTAATACCTTCAGGTCATCTGACCAAGGAAAACATGATACTTGCTATACAAGCATCTCACATGGCTCTCAAGCCCATTTAATCTCTTATTACCTCATACTAGGCAACAAAGCACATCATGGCTCACAAGGCCCATAAAACAATTTCAATAATAAAACATCATAGCTCATACCTGGCTATGTCCAACATCTCATGATACCTACATTATTAGTGCACATGATAATAGTTATATCAAATACATATGAGCACTATGCGATGTAATAGTAACATCACTATTCACTCATTAGGGTTAGGGTTTCTCAAATTCATGTCAATTAGGGATACTCATCCCATTACCCAAAATTAGGGTTATGGTTTATCATCATATTACCCAACATTAGGGTTTCATGCACTATAATCAAAAATTAGGAATTCACATACCTTCACCCTATATTAGGGTAGGATTTCTATAGCATTACATAGCATCACTCTGGATTAGAGTTTCACATCACAACTCTATATTAGGGTTTGTGGCATACACAACATCATTCACTAAGCAGAAGCGATTCTTAACAGCGGAATTACTGAAAATCACTAAAAATTAAAACCATTCACAAAGAGTTCCATACACTGGAAAACTCTTTCAAAAAGAACCAAAGTATTTCAATTACATTCTTGTTCACAAGTACATATTTGTACCATCTCTTCTTGAGGATCACATACATCAACTGCCCTGTTAAAACTGTACATAAGCAGCATAAGAACCTTGAGGCATCAAGCCAAAATCTCAGATCGACTTATTAAACTAACTACTGACTCTGAGGACCTGAGAGTACAGAGACGACACATAGGACTCTATATACAAGTCATGACAGTCAGTGTCTCCACCTGAGAATTCACTGTCGTCCCTATTGCTATTGCTGCCGATCTTCCCCTTCTATAGGGTTCCTGCCTCTTCCTCAACGTCTACCTAAAAAGTTGGATCCCACGGGGGTGAGACAATTGAAATTGTCCCAGCGAGAGATATAACTCTCCGCCAGAAACATTATTATAGAAGTTCATTAGTAATAAAACTGAGCATAGGAATTATATATATTCAACAGCAGTTCAATCAATGTCTAAATAGATTAGAGCAATATTCTTATTCAAAGCATTTCAGTTGTAGCTTGATAAAGCAGCATATCACTTATTCAATAAGGAATATGAAGAACATGTATAACTTTTATCTGACATACTAAGCAAGATAACATCAACCAATGATTCTCATATTTCGACCTTAAGCAAATACACTACACGACTGATTACATTTTACAATCATACTTAATGCCCTAAAGAGATGAAGTATACCATTCATACTCCAACCAACCACGATTACGTTAAGCATCGTTACCACACAAGGTTAATGGAAGAGTCGGACTCCAAGACCTCATCCTTCTCAGTCGGTACGAGATTATATGGCAGAGACATCACGTGTCAAACTACAATTAGCTTTCCAGGGTATAGTGGCATCTTCGCTATAGAGTTATAGCCCACAACATATACTCTCTTTAGGGTTATGGCCCGTAGCCAATGCCTGGTATCATATCATGGAGGCATGGGTCGTAGCCATACTCAAACTGGGGTATGGTCTGTAACCAATCCCATGCATAGGATATAGCCTGCATCCATTCTTATGGGGCATGAGGATATAATTGCCCAATTACCCCCACATATTCATAAATATGCGCTCCGAGTTTAAACTCGTTTTACCATTCAGCAAATTCTGACATTGATGGATCTGTGGTCAGGGCAACTACATTATATAATATTACTTGATTAATTAGGTGTATTACCATATTCTTTTAGCACCAAACAAGTTTCCAAACATTAATTATTTAACAATTGCTACAAAGAATGTGTAATATTTTCATTAAGTGATGTTCAAGTCTTTTAACAAAGCATTGGGATCTCAATCCCTCATCTCATCAGGAGCATTCTCATCCTTTCACAAACTCATCATCATGATTATAGAAAATGGGTATTCAAACCCTCAGTTTATAAAGGAACACTTATTACCACTTATCAGGTAACTAATACCTTCAGGTCATCTAACCAAGGTAAACATGATACTTGCTACACAAGCATCTCACATGGCGCACAAAGCCCATTTCATCTCTTGTTACCTCTCACTAGGCAACAAAGCATGTTATGGCTCACAAGGCCCATTAATAATTTCAATAAACGAAACATCATAGCTCATACATGGATATTCTCATCATCTCATGATACATGCATGGTTAGAACACATGATGACAATTATATCAATTACATATCAGTATCATGCTATACAAGGGTAACACCACTAATCCTTCCTTAGGGTTAGGGTTTCCCATTTCATGTCAATCAAGGATTACTCAACCATTACCCAAGAATTAGGGCTATGATTTATCATCTCATTGCCCAAGATTAGGGTTTCATGCACTATAACCCAAAATTAGGGTTTCACATACCTTCACCCTACATTAGGGTTAAGGTTTCAAATCACATTACTCTGTATCAAGATATTACATCATTACCTTGAATTAAGGTTCTCTTATAACATTTCCCCAAAAATTAGAGATTCATGTAGCTTCACCTGAATTTAGGGTTTTCATGAAGCATTCCCATAAATTAGGGTTTTTCTTTAAAATTCCCTGAATTAGGGTTTCTCATATCATTACTCTAAATTAGGGTCACATCATCACCCTAGATTAGGGTTTCTCTTAGCTTTACCCTAAATTAGGGTTAAGGTTCATCAACCTTCTCAATTAGGTTTTCATGATCTCATCATCATGGATCAAACCCTAATCACATATTTTATTCATGATAAAAGTGTTGAGGATCAATCACTACATGACTAACACTCATGTATAAGTTCCTCTCTCTCATCCTCTGTAGGATGTTAATTACTTCAATCTTGATTTGATTGAATCAACATGAATGAAGGGTTAGCATAGTGTATTAATTCATTGCCTCCATAAGTATCAAATGTCAATTATTCTAAGCATACTTACTCACTAAGTACCTTAGTGATAATTTTATTGTAATAAACCTTGAGATACTTTATGATCACTCATTTAGGTTTGAGATTAATTGATCCTTCAAATGATCTTGGGGTACTTAACCTCCATTCGATCTTGAGGTGCTTGACCTCTATTCGGTCTTGAGGTGCTTGACCTCCATTCAGTCTTGATTCAAGTGTAACTCAAATCAACTCATTCGGTCTTGAAACTGAATCAACCCATTCGGTCTTGAAATCAAATCAACCATTTGATCTTGAGTCTGATTTCATTCATTTGGTCTTGAAACTGAATCAACCATTCGATCTTAAGACTGATTTCATTCATTCGGTCTTGAAACTGAATCAACCATTCGATCTTGAGACTGATTTCATTCATTCGGTCTTGAAACTGAATGCTCATCAATTGCTTTGAAAATGAATGGACAATCCAACATTGAGATCGATTGAATCTCAAACGGTTTGAGATCGTTTGATCCCAAATGGTCAACACCTTCATTTGGTCAACACTTTCATTCAGTCAACACTTTCATTCGGTCAACCTATTCAAACGATTTGAAACTGTTTCAACAACAATTAGAGTTTTCAACCCAATTGGATTAGGGTTTAAAATTAAGGGACCATCGATGTTGAATCCTTTTTATCTTAATCATATATAACCATTGAATCTTCCTCCAATCATAACATTACTTGACCACAAACGGTCTTGGGCCCCTTATGACCTCAAACGGTCTTGAGACCGTTTGCTCTCAAACGGTCTTGAGACCGTTTGCTCTCAAACGGTCTTGAGACCGTTTGATCACCAAAAAGAAAAACCATTTGCACATGTTCTATGTTGAGGTGTGTGCTTAGGATGATGTCATTATCCTCAAGCTTCGATCCTTCAAAGTCTACTACCATTCTTATGGTGATTCCATCAATTAATCAAAGGAATTTCAAGAAGAACAAAATGATCAATCATGAAATGAAGAATTGAATGCAATAATAACATTTAAGGGTTTAAGTTATATAACCCACCTTCAAAGTTGAAACCAAACTTCAAGATTCATGCCTTAAATGGTGAATTAAGCTTTCTCAACCTCCCAAGTCTCGTCCTCAAGTCCTTGAGTGAAAAGAAATGGCTAGGATTGAAGATTGAATGGAGAAAAGAAGAAATCAAGCATTGATTTTCGATTTCCACCATGAAATCAAGGTTGAAGATGATTAAGGGGCTTACCTATAGGTTGGGGCACGTCCTCCTGTTGGTCCTAAGCTCCTTTGTGTTCAACCAAAGCAAGGAAAGAAAGAAGGGTCGAAAAAGCCTTTCATTTGAGTTGGAAATGGGATGTTTATAAGGAAATTCCAATGAGAGAGAAAATGTTAATTAATTCCTTCAACTCCCAAAATTGGTGCCACTTAACCCCCTCACTTTCTTGCATACGAAGCTATCAACTTCCACCTTCGAATTCCTCTTCATTATCCATGAATTAAAGGAAAGCAAATTAAGCACCTTAGCTGTTATAATAATAATATCCAAAATTGAGTGGATATTAATTTTCCTTTTACTAATGTGAGTGGGCTCTCCACTCACTTTAGATATTTCGTGGCCTTTGCAAGGCACAAGGAAGTTCACACTTATGCAAATTCAACCATCTCATTTTTGGTTGAAGGGTACTTCCATTGATATATTTATTTTTGTATTAAATTGAATTAGGGTTTCAATTATGCTTAAATCTTGATTATTTTAATATCAAGATTCTCTCTCCTCCAAAGTGATTCAAATGAGGGTCCACTATCATTTTATTTTCTCTACATGATTCCAAGAAACATGGAATACTCTCTAGAAATGGTATTTTGCATATTGAACCCTACACCAAAACTATGTTTTAATGTACAAACATTGCTCAACAAGCTCTTTCTTGGTACTCAGGCTACCACAAGCCATACCTCTACATAATTCTCATTATTATGATGCTTCAACACTTGATGAACACTTTATCATGTAATATTCACAAGTTAACCCCTCAACTTGGGTAATTTGCACTTTAGTCCATAACAAGCAAAACATTGTTTCAACATTATTCAAAAAGGACTAAAATTTAAACATAAGTTCCTCTTGAGCCTTAATTACTTTTCAAGAGATAAGAGCAAGCATATAATTAAATTTTTTTAAACAAAACATCTAGGGTTAAGTCATAACCCAGGTCAGGGATGTTATAGGGTTTCTCATGACATCACCCTTGATTAGGGTTTCACATGACATGACCCTTGATTAGGGTTTCACATGACATCACCCTTGATTAGGGTTTCACATGACATCACCCTTGATTAAGGTTTCGTATGACATCACCCTTGATTAAGGTTTCACATGACTTCACCCTTGAATTAAGGTTTTATATAACATTTCCCGAAACATTAGGGATTCATATAACTTTTCTTGAAATTAGGGTTTTCATGAAGCATCCTCTTAAATTAGGGTTTTCCATTAAAATATCCTAAATTGGGATTTCTCATATCATTACCCTAGAATAGGGTTACATCATTACCCTATATTAGGGTTACATCTAGCATTGCCCTAAATTAGGGTTAGGGCTCATCAACCTTCTCAATTAGGGTTTCATAATCTCTTTATCAAGGATCATACCCTAACTACATATTTTATTCATGTTGAGAGTGTTGAGGCTTAACCACTACATTATTATCATACACATATGGATTCCTCTCTCTCTCATACTCTCTAGGATATTAATTACTTCAAACTTGATTAGATTAGGTAAACCCTTCATTCAAGTGCATACATTTAGGGTTAGCATAGTGTATTGAGATATTGCTTCCATAAGCATCAATGGTTAACCAATCAATAGGTACTAATCACTTAAGTACCTTAACGGTACAACCATTGTAATTATCTTTGATAAACATCATCAACAATCATGGGGTTTGATAGTACTTACATGGTTTGAGTCAATTAGACCTTCAAACGATCTTGAGGTTTTAGACCCTCAAACGGTCTTGATTCAATTGCACTTCCAAACGGTCTAAAGACTGTTAGACCTTAAATTGTCTTGGTCCCAAAACCTTTGATCGGTCTTAAGACCATTAGACAATCAAACGGTCTTGATCTCAAAGTCTCTAAATGGTTTGAGACAGTTTGAATTAAATATAATTAACCCAAAATGGTTTGAAACCATTTAGACCTCCAAATGGTCAACTCCTCTAAATGGTCAAAGTACCCAAATGGTTTTGAAGCTCAATTTACCCATTCGATCTTGAGATCCATTACCCATTCAATTTTGAGCTCAATTACCCATTCGATCTTGAAGTCAATTACCCATTCGGTCTTGAACTCAATTACCCATTCAGTTTTGAAGTAAATTACCCATTCGGTCTTGGATTCAATTACCCATTCGGTTTTGAGGTAAATTACCTATTCGGTCTTGGGTTCAATTACCCTTTCGGTTTTGAAACTGAATCAACTCAATCAGTTTTGAAACTGGATCAACTCAATCGGTTTTGAAACCAAATTAGCTCAATCAGTTTTGAAAACTATTTTCCCATTCCTTTGTTGAGGTGTGTGCTTAAGATGACATCATCATCTTCAAGCTTAAAACCTTCGAAATCAATTGTGATTCTTATGGTGATTTCAATAACTAATCAAAAGGAAATTGAGAAAGAAGAAAGGTTCAACACATGATGAATAAATTGCAAGCAATAATGACATTTAAGGGTTCAAGTTATATAACCCACCTTCAAAATTGAATCCAAGCTTCCAACTTCACGTTATCAATGGTGAATGTAACTTCCTCAACTTCCAAAGGCTCGTCCTCAAGTCTTTGAGTGAAATGAATGGCTAAGGTTGAAGATTGAATGAAGAAAATAAGAAATTAAGCATTGAATTTTGATTTCCACCACGAAATTAAGGTTGAAGATGACTACAGAGCTTACCTACAGGTTGGGGCATGTCCTCCTGATGCTCCTAAGCTCCCTTGTGTTCAATCGAAGCAAGGAAAGAAAAAGGAATCGAAAAAGCCTTTCATGTGGGTTGAAAATGGGATGTATATAAGGGAATTTCAATGAGAGAGAAAGTGATAAATAATTCCTTCAACTCCCAAAATTGGTGCCACATACTCCCCTCAATCCATTTCATACGAAGACATCTCCCCCACCTTGTAATTCCTCTTCATTATCCATGAATTAAAAAAGACAAATTAAGCACCTTAACCATTTTAATAATAATATCCAATATTAGTGGATATTACTTTTCAGTTAACTAATGTGAGTGGGATCTCCACTCACTTTAGATATTTCAATGTCATTGCAAGGCACAAGGAAGTTCACACTTATAAAAATGCAAACATCACACTTTTGGTTGAAGGACACTTCCATTAATATATTTATTTTTGCATTAAATTGAATTAGGGTTTCAATTGTGCTTAAATCTTGATTATTTTAATATCAAGATTCTCTCTCCCCCAAAGAGATTCAAATGAGATGCCCCTCTGATTTTCTTGTCTCTAATTGATACCAAGAAACATTAGGGACTCTCTAGAAGTTGTATTTTGCATATTGAACCCTAGGTTTTGGGTAAATTGCACATTACACCAAAACTAGGTTTTAATGCACAAACATTGCTTAACAAGCCCTTTCTTGGTGCTCAGGCTACCACAAGCCATACCTCTGCATCATTCTCATTATTATGATGCTATAACACTTGAGGAACATTTTTCCATGTAACATTTTCAATTTAACCCCTCAACTTGGGTAATTTGCACTTTAGTCCAAAACATTGTTTTCAACATTATTCAGAAAGGACTAAAATTGAAACATAAGCTTCTCTTGAGCCTTAATTACTTTTCAAAAGATAAGATCAAGCATATAATTATTTTTTCTAAACAAAACATCTAGGGTTAGAGCATAACCCAGGTCAAGGATGTTACAAACAGTAGCTCAACCAAGTAATTATCTTGTCAAACATTAATATGAGCATACATACAACCAAGCCAATATCATAGTAGGGTTAAGAGATTAAGTGTACCTTGTAAGGTGATTACAAGTCATAAACCATGAGTAGATTTCTAGGGAAGGTCCAGCCCAAAGGGGACCTAAGATATATAAGACTTAATAGATCAGTCTTTGATCAATATGGATTGATAATCTAAGCATTATATGAGTAATGTGGAGGTTTCCCTAGGTCTAGGTTTAACTTATCTTATACATAGTTTCCAAAGTTCCCAACATTCATGCAATGATTCAACATTGTTCAAGCGTTATACCAACACCTTAGATCTAGGCGTTACATCCACTTTTTGAGTAATATTAAAAGAAGATAACCTCTAATTTCGATATAAGGGATTCTTGATAGATATGACTATCATCACATTCTATTCATGCAAGATCATAATTTTTCATGCTATATCCATTTGATGTAATATGGTAATGTTTTCGAGTCATACAAGCATTTAAAGCATTGGATATATCAAGTTGGAATTAGTGCTACAAGGGATATGAATCTATTGATTTAAATAAGATATAGCATGGGTTTAGCATAAGAGTCATATTTCATCCCATGGAAGGCAACTAGGTCTACTTGGTCATTTTAATGCACAACTAGGTACATGAGGCTTTAAGGGAAAAACATGGGAATAGCATGAAAGATCAATCAAGTGTTTCATAAAATATCATAACATTTATTGATTTCAAGATTGAAAGATTAGATGATGATAAATTAAGCTAAATCCAAGCTTGATCAAGTTACATCATCAATACACAAAAAGGGGGTCATTTTTAAGTCAAGGTAGACATTATAAGTAAAACAAATAATCCAAGGCATCAAACAAGTCCAAAGTAGGTTAAGGTTATTGGTCAAGTGGTATCATCACGTTTTGGGTCATAAAGATTATGCTAGAACATTATGCACCATTAATCATGTCAGAAAAGGTCAAAAGATGCCATTTTTATCATAACATGATATACAAGTGGAATTAGCCTTGAAATTAGGTTCATTGGATGGATCTCATCGAGTAGATTAAAAATCATATATTTTATGCCTGATTTGACCAAAGGATGGACAAGTTATTAATTTTTGAAGATTCATATATGAATTATAGGGAAACAAGATTAGAGAGTTACCAAATTCATGCGGAAAGCAGGGATTCTCGTGTCTAAGATCTACAGTTGGAGAAATTTCCCTCATGACTGGTGATTCCAGGACAAGCCTGATGGTTGACTCAGGTCGCCCACGGCTTCCAATCACTCTCAGCCACCATGTGAGTTGCGGCTCGCGATCCGTGGCGACCGCTCACTGTGTTGCGGTGGTCACCCACCATCGATGCACACTTAGACATATAGGGAGAGTTTGGGGCCTAGAACAATTGGGGTTGTTGCCTCCCAATATGATGGGTAGGCTCTCGCCCCCTTTCTGCTTTGTGCTCGCACGCACTAGGTGGAGGTGTCGCGGCGGCAGGATCATGCCAGTGTGGGGACAAGCTCCTAGCACTCAAATGGCCTCATAAAGATGGATGCCTACATCCCTCCTACCCATATAGGGTTGATGATGGGATGGATTGTGACCAAGGTTTTGTAACGGAGGAAAGCCCAATTAGGTGTGGTCGATGGCCACCATGTCTAGCAGGAGAAAGCCACGATGGGGGGTGCTAGGGGGCGAGACGGAGCAATAGAAGAGAGTCAAAATGGAGTGGAGAAAGGAAGGAAGTGATGATAGGGTTAAATTTGGTGCAAATTAGCAAGAATGGGTGGGATTCGTGGAGCCAAAGGGGGGGGGGGTTGGTGAAGGCAGCACAAAGAGCGTTGGGCAATGTATAGAGGTAGGGGATGAGCTATTAGTCGTCTTATCGGGGGTAAATCTTTAGAAGCCACATCCAATGACCGCAATTTGTCAAAAGAAACACAAGGCCAGATTGTTGACATGGACAAGCAAGGGAGAGTGCCTGCCCAAATTGGGTCGCGCTCCCATCTGGGCCCAATTAGGGTCAAAACAAGATAAAATCAAGGTTAAAACAAGCATTAAATTGCCAAAGTTCAAAACGTCATATATTAGGCTATGATGGTCTGATTGAGGATATTTTTGTACTGTTGGATTCATAATTGAATCCTCTACAACATGAGATACATTTCACATCAAGGAGAGTTCATTGAAGTAGTTCAATTTTGATTGAAAGTTGGTGATATATATAGGGCATGATACTTAGTTCAAAACTCAAGTTAAGATCATTTATAAGTACAAGGTGATACTTAACTAAATTCAACCCATCAATTGAGAAAAAAGGGATTCAAAGTCATAAAATTGAGGGTGAGAATGGTTATTGAGTTCAATAAATCATGTAATGATTCAATATGTACATAAATTGAATGAGAGAAAATCTAGGTTATCACATCCTCCCCACCTTAAAAGAAATTTTGTCCCCAAAATTAAAAACCATTCAATTGAGATTGGGAGTTCACATTTCATATCACAACCATCATAAAAATCCAATAAGTTATCATCATCACTTTTTATATCATTTTCGTCCCATAATTGAGCAATCGAGTATCAAGATCAAATCATAGTCACACATATCATCAAATTGGAGGTATCGTCACATGAGTCATAATTTTGGAGAGAATATCCTATGTATCACCAAATTTGTTAGATATCACATTTTAGGTCAAGGAATGGTGTTCTTCATATCGATATCAAAGCATGACTTCCATTCCCAACATTTTGGGTTCTATCTTCTACATGGTCTTAGGTGGGGTTATACATCCATGATTGAGATCTCATATTTCAACCACTCTAGACAAACATCTTATTTCAACTTAGTGATTGCATGATCTAAATTGATGGAAGGGCCCACACTAGTCCACATGGAGCTTAACCCTAAGTCATAAATTGAGTGAGTCAACATAATGGTCATTTCAAATTTTGAGATTTGGAACATGAAAGTCTCTAGTCATATATCGAGGGTGATCTCAAGATCCAAATAGAGTGATCATGGGGGTGGAATCGATATCATTAATCGTGAGTCGATATTTAGTTATTCAGTATCGAGAATCAAGTTTGGACATTAAAGTCACAGTCAAAACATTTCGAAGCTAGGGTTTAGATTCTTATTTTAGACCTTATGGGTGACTTAGGGATCTACTCTTCCTATGGTTTTTAATGAGATGTCATTCTCATTTTTCTTGAGGTTTCTCAAAAAACTTTCAAGTGCATTATTTTCTGTGTAAATATTAAACCCGGATTTTTTTCCATCTCTTAGGGTGCACATCATTTGCTTTATGTTCCAGCATTGGGCTCATGGTGACCTTCCCTCTTGGATTGGTCTTCTCAGTGACCTTCCCTCTCGGGCTTGGTCTTCAGGTTGGCCTTTTGTCCTAGGTTGGACCTCTTGGCGACCTTCCCTGCTGGGCTTGGCCTTTATGTTAGCCTTCCCTCCTAAGCTTGGCCTTTTGGTGACCTTCCCTCTTGGGATTGGGCTTCATGTTGACCTTCCCTCATGGGCTTGGTCTTCATTTTGGCCTTCACTCTTGGGCTTGGCCTCTTGGTGACCTTCCCTCTTGGGCTTGGTCATCTACTGTCACCACTTCCTCAGTGACTTTTTTTTACGTCCCTTATAGATGGCATAGTTGGGAATAAAAAATTATACTCAATATATATTCTTTCATGCTTTATATACTTGACCTTCCAAATATTGGGTGACATTGAGGTTCTTAAACCGATTGATTAACTCACTCTTATAGGGGTGATCATTCATCCATATACAACAATCAAGCAACATTTCAAGCATTATTAAACATTTCATAACATCAATATTGAGATTATTTTCATGATATTCATGGTTGATGAATGATCAAGGCCTAGGTCTTCCTAGGAACTTGACCACTAGCTGTAGTCAATGTCATCATATTCCAAGATCGTCCTTAAATTGAGATTTTGAGATCAACTATCAATATCATCATAGACATAACCTATTAGGGACTTAGGTCAAGAAATAACAGTCAGGTGGAAGATGTACCCTTTCTAAACTCTAAATAGTCAACAAGATGACCATTTAGAGGTAGTCATAATGGGGATGTGAACTAGGTTAGGGAAGTCACAAGTCAACACTGCCTTAACCTAACACACTAGTCTACATTGGTCATGCGTTATCAAGCATATCCTAATAGGGTGAGTATCAACTATCAAATTGTATTTCATAAGGTCATGAGTCAAATGTCAAGATCATAATAGGGCAACCATACTTCAAGATTTTGTAAGATCTAAGTCATAATTTCATTCCCTTCCTTTCAAGATCAAGGTAAGGGTAGATTTTAGAAATCAAGAAGTCAAATTGAGGACTCAAAAGTTTGAGCATAGGGGCTAGATTTATATTCATGTCCATCATGTTTATTCAAAATTAATCTTGCAAAATAGGCATGGAATTCAATAAGGAAATGCCTCATGTATCTAAGTCTTCACATCGTGATATCGAGGTCCAAAGACATAGTTGTATTAGAGTATGTGACGTGATACATATCAATAGGGTGAGTTTTTCTTAGATAAGTTTGAGGTTTGATCAAAATAGAGACAACATAGGTTTAATCAATAGGGACTCTATCGAACATGGGGTATAGAACATAAGTTCCATACTATATCACCAATATCAATGTTTTATCTCAAACATGGAAAGCACTTATATCCAATTGGTAACATTGTGTTTGCATGAACTTTACACATGCGTACATTACTTTTACGAGTACTTTCATTTGTAAAATAGGGTCTTTCATTTAAGATCAGATCATTGCATTATCATCTAGATCAACTTTCATGACTTCAAATCAATTTTAGTTTTCCCAATAAGCTACGAATAATTGAGAAATCATGTGATTAACAGTCACGAGATAAGAATCACATGAGGAGATGAGAAGACTAATTATTCATCATCTACTTGGGTGGCTTAGGTGGTCCTTAACAAAGAGGTGAGATTATACAAAACTCTCTAAATTTTAGGGGAAGTTGTATTATGCCTTACACATATAGAAGCATGTGTGTTTGGCTCTAATACCATTTTCACAAAATTATTTGTTACCCGCATCATACCCCTCACTAACTATAGAGTCAATGGTAGTAGGGTTTGGGCACCCGTCCATAGAATGGCACAAATATTTCATACAGGCAATATATAGGTAAAAACAATAACAAAAAGAGATAACAAGATACTTAAACATGGAGAAGAGAAATATGTACCCAAATCTATATCAAGATAACCCATTGGTGTTACATTCTAGAGCTTAAAGTCTTGAGTGTAGCGGATCTTCATTTGGTAACTACAAATTTGATAAACAAAATGTATCAATGCGAGTTCATTGAGTACGCTATGAAAAACATTTAATCACAATTTAAGAGTACTATAAAAGTTGTTTGGCTAGGAACATGATAGTGAATAAGAACCAGAAATAAGGCGAGAATAATTGACCACTTTCATTTATATCAAGTATGTTTTAGGTTTCTTTATCCATTATATCAACATTAGATTGCATAGTAGACCTCTCTATATTATGTTCAAGCTTTGTCAACATATTATAACCAAACATGAAAGTAGTATTCACAAGAATAATAGCTCAACCAAGTAATTATCTAGACAAGCCTTCATATGAGCATACATACAACCAAGCCAATATCATAATAGGGTCAAGAGATTAAGCGTAGCTTGTGAGGCGAGTACAAGTCATAAACCATGAGTATATTTCTAGGAAAGGTCCAACCCAAAGGGGACCTAAGATATACAAAACATAATAGAAGAGTCTTAGATCAATATGGATTGATAATATAAGCATTATATGACTAATGTGGAGGTTATGTCTATGTTTCACTTAGCTCAAACATAGTTTCCAAAGTTCCCAACATGCATATAATGATTCAACATGGTTCAGGCGTCATACCAACACCTTAGGTCTAGGTGGTACATCCACATTATGAGTAATATTAAAAGAAGATAACCTCTGATTTGAATATAAGGGATTCATGATAGATCATATTATCATCGTGTTCTATTCATGCAAGATCATAATTTGTCATGTTAGATCCATTCCATGCAATATGGTAATGTTTCTAAGTCATACAAGCATTAAGAGCATTGGATATATCAAGTTGGTCTTAGTACTACAAGGGTGATGAATATGCTGATTTAAACAAGATAGAGCATGTGTTTAGCATAAGAGTCATATTCCATCCCATGGAAGGCAACTAGGTCTACTTGGCCATTTTAATGCACAACTAGGTAATTGAGGCTTTAAGGGACAAACATGGCAATAGACACGAAAGCTCAATCAAGTGTTTCACAGAACATCATAAAATTTATTGATTTCAAGATTGAAAGATTAAATGATGAAAAATTAAGATAAAATCCAAGCTTGGTCGAGTTACATCATCCATACACAAAAGGGGGTCATTTTTAGGTCAAGGCAGAAATTATAAGTAAAAAGAAGATGATCCAATGCATCAAACAAGTCCAAAGTAGATTAAGGTTACTATTCAAGTGGTATCATCACATTTTGGGTCATAAACGATTATGCTAGGACATTATGCACCATTAATCATGTGAGAAGAGGTCAAAAGATGCCATTTTTATCATAACGGTATCTATAAGTAGAACTATGCCTTGAAATTAGGTCCATTGGATAGATCTCGTCGAGTAGATTAAAAATCATATATTATATGCCTCATTTGGCCAAAGGATGGAAAAGTTATCAATTTGAAGATTTATATCTGGACTATAGGGAAACGAGATTAGAGAGTTACTAAAATTATGCGGCAAGCAAGGATGCTCAGGTCTAAGATATCCAGCTGGAAAAAGTGCCATCATGGCTGGAGATTCTAGGCCCAGCTTGGTGGTTTACTCGGGTCGCCCACAGCTTCCCATTGCTCCCAGCCGCCCTGTGAGTTGCGGCCCGCATCCGTGGCCACCGCTCACCATGTTGCGGGTGTCGCCCACCATTGATGCACACTTAGACGTAGAGGGAGAGGTTGGGGCCCATAAGGATTGGGTTTGTTGCCTCATGATCTGATGGCTCGCCTCTCGACCCCTTTCTGTTTTGCACTCGCACGCACCAAGTGGAGGTTCCGCGACAGTAGGATCACACCAACGAGTGTGGGGACAAGCTCCTAGGGCTCAAATGGCCTCAGAAAGATGGCCGCCTACATCCCTCACTCACGCGTGGGGTTGATGGTGGGGTGGATTGTCACCAACTTGGTGTAATAGACGAAAGCCCAATTGGGCATGGTCGACGGCCGCCATGGCTAGCGGGAGAAAGCCACAATGGGGGTGTTAGGGGGCAAGATGGAGCAATAGAAGAGAGGCAAAATGGAGTGGAGAAAGGAAGGAAGTGAGGATATGGTTCAATTTGATGAAAAGTAGCAATAATGGGTGGGGATTTGTGGTGCCAAAAGGGGGGGTTTGGTGGCAGAAGCACAAAGAGTGTTGGGCAATGTATGGAGATAGGGGATGAGTAATTAATTGTTTGATCGGGGGTAAGCCTCTGGTAGTCACATCCAATTACCACAATTAATCAAAAGAAACACAAGGCTGGATTGCTGACATGTCCAAGAAAGGGAGGGTGCCTCCCCAAATTGGGTCGTGCTCCCATCTAGGCCCAATTAGGGTTGAAACAAGCTAAAATCAAGGTTAAAACAAGGATTAAATTGTCAAAGTTCAAAAAACCATATATTGGGCTAAGATGGTCCAATTGAGACAATTTTTGCATGGCTGGACTGGTACTTTAATCCTTTACAATATGAGATACATTTCATATCAAGTAGAGTTAATGAACTGGTTCAATTTTGATTGCAAGTTGGTGATATATAAAGGGCATGATACTTGGTGCAAAACTCAAACTAAGGTCATATATAAGTACAAGGTGATACTTAGCCAAACTCAATGCAAGAGAAAAAAGGGATTCAAAGTCATCAAATTGAGGGTGGGGATGGTTATTGAATTCAATAGAGCATCTAACAAGTCAAGATGTACATAAATTAGATGAGAGAAAATCCAGGTTATCACATGTCTCTCTATCACTAGAAGGAAAGATTTCATATTCATTACTTGGATATTTGATTAAGATAATAGGATGACATTATTGATGCTTATATACTTAGTAAGGATCTTGGCATCCCTTAGGTATAGTGACTATCTCAAACTACTCTAGATCTTGAAAATAAATATCAAATGCTCTCATGATCACAATGGTAATGATGCCACCCATCATTAGATGTTTGTTTCCTCTAAGATTTATTATATGATCAACTAAGAATGAGAAATATTCATTACATGTACATACTTTGTACATCATAGAGCATATATATTGTTCTTTATAGATTGTCACTCATATTTGTGTGTTATGTTGTAGTGTCTTGGTTGTAAATGCTAAACTTGATTATCTACTTGTTATTTTCATTGGTAGTCTTTCAAGACGAATTAAGTAATTCTAGGGTAAGTCCAGGGAAGTTGGAATGCATCGAGAAGGCTGAATACATGCCTCATTATAGTAAGGCACTTTAGGGTTATGTTACTACATTAAGGGTATTTATCTACAATTAGGAATCTTTATACTCAAAATAGATTAGAATCCCCATATCTTAGCTTTATTCACTATTTTGAATAATTAAAGCTATTAAGAGTCACATTCACTAATATTAGGGTTTCAAGGCCCATTAAAGCATATTTATGCACATGAATTTCTAAATTGAACCAATTACGTGCAAAGTTCATCCTTTTTGTTCTCAATATACCTTTTTACAATTAACATGTTAATATCAACTTTAATCATCCATTAAACCCTACTAAATACATTAATCATCTCCAAATAGGGTTTCTTAATCATTAAATCATTAAAGTTGATAACTTCCATCAATTTCCAATTGCAATTAGGAAAAGGCTTTAATTATATTTTTATTTCATTTCTCGCATTCTTCTGAGCAAAATTCATATATTATGCATATCCATCTGAGCTACGGTTAATTAGCTATGAATTTTGCAAAATTAACTTACTTTGGGCCAATTGGAAGCTGCCACGTCGCCCGTTCCCATGCAACGTTGCCCACCGATTTGGAAACATTTCGAAATGTCAGATCTGCCCTCATTAAGTTAGTGGTTTCTTCATCCCACAGAGGGGCAAAAGTGTCCAATGACCCATGGGTCATCTTCCACCTCCAGCCAGCCCTAGCGGCCGCCTACAACAGCCTTGTGTGGGTTGTCTCTCCCTCCATGGGCCATGGAACTCGATGCCAACAGCCGCCCCAGCTGCGCCTCCCCCTTGCGCACGTGGAGCATCTCTAGATCATGGCCAATATGGATGTTCTTTGTGTGAGATCCATCTGCGGTTGCTGCCGCATTGCTGCCATTTTTGCAGACCTACGGAAGGTGCTGCTCGAAGACCAGGGCAGAGGTATGATAGTCGACTAGTCTAGGGTTGTCGTGGAAGCCTCCCACCTCCATCGTGATGACTCCACAGCCTTTTGTTTACCGCAAGGTTGCCCTACCCTCTAGGTTAGGGTTTGAAGATGAAAACTAGAAAGAAGGGCAGAGAAAGATGTGTGGGATTATCTTAAACTTGGGCCAAAGGCTCTACCCCTTATATAGGGGAGGGTATCCATGCCCCAAGACGTTCATCCAAGAGGAAACAAGTCCTCTTCCATTAGGAATCCTATTTCTTCAATGAGAAGTAATCTTCTCTCTCCTAAACATCTTCTTAAAACAACATATTCATTGGATTTTTAGGAATACGAAAATCCTCCCACTTACTCTCTTTTATGCTTGACTTTTGTCCCATAGGCACAAAATTCTATTTTCTTTTAGTAGAAAATACTTCCTTTTTAACAAAACCATAAATTCATTAATAATGTATTACATTATTGGTATTTTCTCTTTCTTCCTCTTTATTGGGGCTCCTTGGACCCCAAGAAACTCTATGATTTTGAAATTCCTTTTTAAGGATACTTATTATCCTTCTAGATGCATCTATATTCATTATTTCTCATTATCTTGTTTATTTCTTATTAAAATATCTCTTTTTGAGGATTTCTCTTTATCTTTCTTTTTATTTTCCTCATTGGCGTTCCTTTTAACATTAGGAATCCTTTGGATACGAAAATCCACCAAGGATAACTCCATTGTGCCTCTTTTCACTTATTTCCTACATTTTATCATTGTTTTCAATTTCTTTCTTTTCTTGTTGCATTATTTTTGCAACTTTGGACTCCTTGGAACCCAAGGAACCCAAGAGGCATGAAATCCAACTTTGGATTATATTCTCTTGCCTTTTAGAGGTTTCTACATTTTTCTTTTCTCTATTTCTTAATTATTCATTTATAAATTGAATTTCCTTTTTCTTTTCTTTGTTATTGGGCCCAATAGCCAATAAAGCCCACAAAACAACCATTAAGGCTATTGTAAACCAAATCCATTTATTCAAAATATCTTTAATATGAGACATTACATTTCTCACCAAATGAACCCAAAAGTTGGGGTTGTAACATCCTTCCCCTCTTATAGGAATTTTGCCCTCAAAATTCCATCAAGCAAACAAACAATTCAGGATAAGACTTTTCCATGTGCATCACTGGACCCTATGTGGCTTTTCCCTATCCATGGCGCTTCCGAAGAACCTTTATCATCACATATTCTTTTCTCTGAGTTCTTTCACCTTGGCATCTATAAACCTCATAGGTGACTCAGGTCATTTCATCCTCCCTTGGGGCTCACTAGGTTCATTGCTCCGCACATGGTCCGGGTACCTCACATAGTTCTCTCAATTGGACACATGAAACTCATCACACATCACATTATTCTAAGGGGTAAGGGCAAACTTAACCTTCTCCACCAAACCATGTCAAAAGAACCCATGCATCGGGGACTCAGCTCTCTTAGCTATAACTTAGAGGGGTCAGATTTTCATGTCACATATTCCCCCACAGTGAACTGCATGTCAGTCTACTTTGCATCAGCGTACAACTCATGTCGTCTCTGACTCCTTTCAGCCATTGCCGATCAAAGTGACTTCATCTGCACACTGTGATCCTTTCTTGACCTTCGTGAGGTCCCTTCACCAACATCATCTCAATGAAGTGGTGACTGACGCAACCTCCTTTGCAGAGCTCCTTTACATCCCGATACTGGCTATGGTGGTTATCATCACATCTTACAAAGGAAAAAAAACTGTCTCTATGTATCACCCTGAATGAGCACACATGCTCTCATCAGACCCTCTAGTCTGGATCATACTAACCATTAGCTAGGGTGATAAACTGTACTAACATTGAGTTCTTCATGTAACTACTTCCACCCTACAGAAGTGTATCTTTAGGTTATACGCAAGAACCTTTGAACTCACATCATGGTGTAGTTGAACCATCTTCCTTATATGTAGTTCAACTGGATATGTCCCTTAACAGTACTCTTTCTTTCTCTCATGCCATCTAGGTAAGGCAATCTACCATAACCCATATTGCATCTTGACCTTCCTTGGTCTGGGGGAGACTTACCACAACATCCATAGTGATGAACTCCCATTCCCTCTCAGTGACTCTTTTATCCTCTATATCGATACACTGGGTTACTGGTGTTCGTCCTTCACCACACGCAACTTCCTCTTAAACATCCAAAGTACCACTGTCACTTACTATCTTCATAGTACCATGGTGTATGGTGGTCTTCAATCATGATCTCCTGTATTGTCATGATTCCTTAAGAATGATTCCCCAGAAACCCTAAACTACTCTAATCGGGGTATCATCGCCTTCCTTTTCAGATAAGTGCATCTGAGGTTTTACAACCATCCTTTCATTTAATCAAGGACTAAACTGGCTAACCAAACAATCATTAACTTGATCAACCAATATTGTTACATCTGAGTGTTAGACAAACTTATCTCTTTTCCAACTGAAGGTTATCCTAACAACCTCTTCTAGCCTCCATTTAAACTAGGTAGTTGTATCTCATCCAGAGCATCCATTACCACTTCACATACTTAGGTGTTAGGTAAAGTTGAGGACATACACCTCCACTTATTATCTCATCTCATCTCTAAGTCTATCTTCATCAAGAAAACTCTGAGTTTATTATCTTGGTTTTTCAAACTCAACCTTGTATATCTCATAGCTCATGTTAAAAACATCCTCATAAGATGACTACCTTGTTTCTCTTATTGTTTGTAAACCATCCATGTATCATTCACTCCATTAGGGTATGTTATCATCTCTGTCCTCATACCTCATAGCAACGTTCCAACTCACATCATCTTTTATCCTTGATGTATGGCATGCATATTGTCCTATCTCTCACTCCCATAACAAGAGGAAATAAGCATTTGGATGCAGTCCAAATACAGAGTTCTTCCTGTTCCAAGAGTAGAGATGGTACATCCCACCTTGCCAGTACACCTTTAAATCTAAGTTGAAATGTGCCACATATGTCTCTACATCAAAGTTACTTCCATGGAAACTGGTCTCGAACTTACTTGGGTCCACACACAATCCTTGGTCATCTCCTCTAGGTCTATAGGGTGCCGGCACTTTTGGGGTCATCCCTCTTCCCTCATGCATCCAGAGAGTGTCATACTCATCTGTCCTTTGGGTCCCATGAGTTCATGAAGGTGATCAATCTCCTAACCCATGGCCCTCAGACAATGATAGTTGTTACCTCCCGACCCTATGGTCATGTGCAGCTAGGGAATTAGGCAACTCCTACTTCCATCGGTCTTATCCCTACCTAACCCTAGGATAGACTTAGGATTCTAACATAGTACATGTTCAACTTAGAACCTTATCCAAGCCTTCATCATCTCTTTCTCTGCATTCCTGAGTTGACTTTCATCCTTTCATAGGGGTCATGGCAACCTGCCTACCTTGGTCAAGTGTCATACCGGTTACTTCTATGGTAACACATCCACCTGCACTTAGAGATGGTTATCTATGGGTCTACAGGTTCATTCTCATACCATGTACTTCTCACTTAGCTCCTCAAGATCCTATGAGACCTCTTTAGGTTTCCACAAAACCCACAAAACTGGTATACACCCTACCAAAGGGTCCCTCTCCCAGGATGGGAGGAAACTACAACTCTTGACAACAAGGTCACAAATGCCTTAGGTCTAGGGTTTACATCCACATGAGCATGCTTAACCCTAGCAATCCACTAAGGCACAAGTAGACCACCTGCTAAACCATGCTAGGTCATACTTGTTCTCGTCCTCAACATTAGATCAAGATCATACCTTCCCATGTCATCACTTAGTTGTGGGGGTTCATCAAACATACCTTAAAATTAAGGGGTTCCCTCTCCTCTAACCATGAGGAGTACCATGCTTGAATCTATAGAAACTCAAATCTCGTCATGAGCATTAGGTACACCACTTCCCCTCTTAGGCCTAAGAACCCTAGGTTCATTTCTTTATGCAACCGTTGTCCAACTGTATGCTCAACTTTTAACCACAAACCAAGCATGTCCAAGGTATGTCATGTGCTTCCCATGATCCTTTTATTCTAGCAACACCCCAGAGTTGAGTCCTCCTTAAGGACAATCAACAAGGTACAAGGCATCACAACCTGTTACTAAACCTCTCCAGGTCTACGGAACTCTTCTTCCTATCTCAGAAGGTAAACACCTACACCATAGGCACATAGGTACCAGGATCCTCATCCTCTCTCTAGGGTTTGGTTCATCGAATGGCAAACAAGATATCAACAGCCTCTGGGGACCAAGCATGGGGCAACCACTATCATCCACTTAGGTCACATCATCCTCAACTTCCCACTTTTCCCAGAGTTTAGGCTTCCAACCTTCTTGCTTGGGTCCTGCTTTCTCTAGAGCTAACTCCACAACCAGCCTTATACTAAAGGTCCTTTCTCCATGAAGGTGGGTCAAGATTACAAGCATACCCTTACGTGGGTGAAGCCTCTGTTCAAACTTATGTTTGCTCAAAGTTATCCATAACTCCTCTTGCTTATCTCATAAGCTATCCATCATACTCCCTTGGCCAGGGTTTTATCCTACTATCAGCACTACGGACGTACTCTGGGTGCATACTATGCCATGCTCATATAGCCCATAGGGTTGTCCATAGGTTCTTCTCTAACCTCATCAAAGAAGGAGATATCATTTGCTCTAACATGCACGGCCCTTCCCAGGGTTGGATCGCCAAAGGTGCTAGGTCATCCCACCTCTCGTGGCTCATATGGCATCCAATGCATGTCTATCCAAACACCTGGTCTACCATGACATCTAACTCATCATGTCACCTCTCTCTCTAACCTTCACTTAGGGTTAGGGTTAACATCATCCTCAGAGGATGTGTCAGGTCTCCACTTATAAATGGATATCTCTACCTCCAAGACTAACTCTCTTTACTTATCCTCCTGACAAGAAGGTCTAGCCTCAGGTCTCTCCTGAGGGCATGACAAGTTATGTCATATGACCTAAGCATGTATCTATTCTTTTATGCTTAATTTATTAAGCTTATGTCCATGACATCTTATTTACATGCTTTTTATTAATTTGGTTGAGGATTCCTTAAACCTTATCAACCTTACCCATACCTCAAGAGGGTGAGGAAAAGAGAGAAAACCCTAATCCTTATAATACTTAACATCATTTGAGTTGAGAATGGATGAATAAGATGAGAGAGTCCTAAAGGTATCTTATTTTGAGTCAAATCCTAAGACATTGGCCAGGCAGTCACACTAATCCGAGAGTCCTCGTATTCTGACTAGCAGTGCGGAGGATAATCTTGCCAGCCCCCAGACGTGATCCTTTTCTAGGCACCTCTGTCTTTTGGAAAATCCTCTAATAACTCCCTTGGGTTCTATAGAGTTTGTAAAATTTAATAATTATTAAAGATTAAATGAGGAACCTATGCTCTGATACCAAATGTAACGACCCCGCCTCCCAGTAACCCCCAATTAAGGGAGACCAAGAGGTCAGAGCTGTTATCCCAATTTTCGGATCAAATGTTCGACAAATAATCAATAACAATTATCAAATTCTACTAACTAAACTGAAAAGTTGTAATAAAATTTAACTTTACATACATTTTTCAAAAACTCAGATATCTACTTCTATCCACATGGAGTCTATTTTAACTAATCCTCCTTTGAACTTGAATTCATATTTAATTCCACATATGCCACTTTATTATTTGTTCTTTTCACTTGTACCTAAAATGCCGACAAACAAAACGTCGGTCAGCATAAAGCTGGTATGTGGGGGAAACAATAATTGTGCAACTATGATAACAACATATTGCAATCAAATATGATTTAACAAACCACTTTACGTTTTCAACATAACTTATCAATCCATACATATCCCAGCCTCTGCGATGTCCCTACAGTGGACCTGGATGCTACCTTCCTCATGGTAGACCCCCATTAAACCATGCATGATCCTACCTAACAGGTAGATCCATATCTAGGGTTGAGTCGCATGGCGCTACCCATAGGTAGCCCAATCCCAAACTCATGGTGTGCTAAAGAGTCGCATGGCACTACCCATAGGTAACCTGATCCCTAACTCATGGTGTGCTAAAGAGTCGCATGGCACTACCCATATGCAACCCAATCCCTAACTCATGGTGTGCTAAAGAGTCGCATGGCACTACCCATATGTAGCCCAATCCCTAACTCTTAATAACCTGATGGTCCCACTTAACAAGTAGACCCTTTATCAGGTTACCCATTTCATCATTAGCAAAGCCACAGAGGAGGACCAGGATCTGAGCCAGTCATGTATACATACTTATGGTGATAGTCATAGTCACTTTATAGTTGCATGAAATAAAACTCATCCAAGCAGTTATTTTCGGACAATCGATAAAACAATCGAGAATCGCCGTGAAACTAAAGTGATTAACCATAAACGTAACCACATACCTGTCATGTTGATTTGAGATAAAATAATCCAATCAATCAAGAATTCTAAATAGGCAAGCAAGCACATTATAAGATCCTGAAATATGCATACAATTTCCTATTATTAATCATATCATCAAGATCTATTAAACTTAGCTCACTTCCTAGGGTTTCTAATCCCCTTTTAGGGTTTCCGTTGCAATTAGGGTTTCACTTCATCTCTTACTATTTTAAACCCTAATTTATACAATTACTCAACCCTAATTATCTCATCTATTCATCATGAAAGATACTAAGGTTATCTTTTAACAACATATAACCCTGATATCCAGAAAAGCATAACTAACCATCAATTAAGTCCATTAAGCCTCTTTTACATTAAAGCTACCATTTTTATCCTTTTAATCCATGACAAGATCATTATACTCATTTATCATCAGTTCATAGTTCATTATGGTCTAACTCACATATGAACTCTATTTGTCATTAATTCTACCTTTATCCATTAGAAAACCCAAATTACTACATTAAGGGTATTTATCCACAATTAGGAATCTTTATACTCGAAATAGCTTAGAATCATCATATCTTAGCTTTATTCATGATTTTGAATAATTAAAGCTATTAAGAGTCACATTCATTAATATTAGGGTTTCAAGGCCCATTAAAGCATATTTATGCACATGAATTTCTAAATCGAACCAATTACATGCAAAGTTCATTCTTTTTGTTCTCAGTATACCTTTTTACAATTAACAAGTTAATATCAACTTTAATCATCCATTAAACCCTACTAAATACATTAATCATCTCCAAATAGGGTTTCTTAATCATTAAATCATTAAAGTTGATAACTTCCATCACTTTTCGAATTGCAATCAGGAAAAGGCTTCAATTATATTTTTATTGCATTCCTCGTGTTCTTCTGATAAAAATTCACATATTATGCGTATCCATCCGAGCTACGGTTAATTAGCTATGAAATTTGCAAAATTAACTTACTTTGGGCCAATTAGAAGTTGCCACATCGCCTGTTCCCATTCAACGTTACCCACCGATCTGGAAACATTTCGAAATGTCAGATATGCCCTCATTAATTTAGTGGTTTCTTAATTTCGTAGAGGGGCAAAAGTGTCCAACGACCCATGGGTCATCTTCCACCTCCATCCAGCCCTAGCGGTCGCCTACCACAGCCTTGTGCGGGTTGTCTCTCCCTCCCTGGGCTACGGAACTCGATGCCAACATCCACCCTAGTTGCACCACCCCCTTGTGCACGTGGAGCATCTCTAGATCATGGCCAATATGGTCGTTCTTTGCACGAGATCCATCTACAGTTGCTGCCGCATTGCTACCATTTGTACAGACCTACGGAAGGCACTACTCGAAGACCAGGGCAGAGGTATGATAGTCGACTAGTCTAGGGTTGTCATGGAAGCCTCCCACCTCCATCATGATGAATCCACAACCTTTTGTTTGCTGTAGGGTTTCCCTACCCTCTAGGTTAGGGTTTGAAGATGAAAATAAGGAAGAAGGGCAGAGAAAGATGTGTGGGATTATCTTAAACTCGGGCTAAAGGCTCTACCCCTTATATAGGGGAGGGTATCCACGCCCCAAGACGTTCATCCAAGAGGAAACAAGTCCTCTCCCATTAGGAATCCTATTCCTTCAATGAGAAGTAATCTTCTCTCTCCTAAACATCTTCTTAAAGCAACATATTCATTGGATTTTTAGGAATACAAAAATCCTCCCACTTACTCTCTTTTATGCTTGACTTTTGTCCCATAGGCACGAAATTCTATTTTCTTTTAGTAGAAAATACTTCCTTTTTAGCAAAACCACAAATTCATTAATAATGTATTACATTATCCTCTTATTTTGCATTATTGGTATTTTCTCTTTCTTCCTCTTTATTGGGGCTCCTTGGACCCCAAGAAACTCTATGATTTTGAAATTCCTTTTTAAGGATACTTATTATCCTTCTAGATGCATCTATATTCATTATTTCTCATTATCTTGTTTATTTCTTATTAAGATATCTCTTTTGAGGATTTATTGTGGGCTTCGAACTGTAAATCACGAAATACACTCAGCGGAAGCATTCGATTAGCAGTGAAATTATGAAAAATCACTAAAAATTAAAACTTTTTAAGAAAAGATCTTTAAACCATAAAACTTCTTTATATGAAACAGGATAAACAGTTTACATCATATTCCAACATTACATCTCTTTGGAATCACCTCTCGAGCGATTATATACATCCATTGCCCTATTAACTGTACAAGGCAAGATACAACAAAATCTCGAGGCTTAAAGCCAAAAACCTCAGACCTACTGACTCCTAGGACTTGAGAGTACAGAGACGACATAAGACATTCTATCTACAAGACTAGACAGTCAGTATCTCCACCTGAGATTCACTGCTACCCCTGATGCTGTAGCTACTGTTGTTGCTCATTCTTAGATGGGTTCCTTCGTCCTTGGCGTCTACCTAAAAAGTAGAATCCCATGGGGGTGAGACAATTGAATAATTGTCCCAGCGAGAGTTATAACTCTCCGCCAGAAGCTTTATTATAGCAAGTAAGGAATAACATAAGCAAAATAACTTGAATCATTCAACAGCATGTTTGATAATAAGTAAAGCAAATTCATTAAGGAATATGTAGAACAGGTATATTAGATACTAGAATAGGATACTAGTATAAACAATGTAACATCAATCATTGTTTCTCGTAGATCAACCCTAGCAGATATGTTATGCGGCTGATTATGTTTTACAAACATTATTATGCCCTACGGAGATGAGGTATACCGCTCATACTCCAACCGACCATTACAAAATCGCATCGGTACCATACATAGGTCATCAAAAGAGTCAGATTCTTATGACCTCATCTTCCTCAGTCAGTAAGAGGATTTATTTGCAAGACATCTTGTGTCTCTACAGTAGTAGCTATCCAGGGTATTCTGGAAACTTCGCTATAGAGTTACAGTGGCATTCTGTACTCTCTTCGTCATCGAAAGATCTCTTATTTATCTCTCATCGATGCGGTATTGGTAATTTCCTCAGGAGATTAGTGATACATCATCCTGGTATAACATATAATGAAGGATTGATAGGGTAATGGTACATCCTACATCAATTCCTACATTAGGACGTAAGGATATTTGCGTCCATATTCCCCCATATACTCAAAAGTATATGATCCAGGAGTTTCCTTGGGAAAACCTGTTTCTCCATCATTTGGTCTCTGACAATGATGGATCTATGGTTAGGGCCCTAAATGATATCATTATACTTGCTTACTTAAGTACATTTCAGTATTCTTTTAGCATCATGCATGTTTTCAAACATAAACCATCAAAACAACAGCTATAAAGAAAGAATACTAAATGTATCAAGTTTATCTCACATCAGTTATCATATGGATATCAATTCTTAACCATTTCATTACTATGATTTTAAGAATAGGGTGTTCAAACCCTTAAATCATCATGAGTCATCTAATTAGCATGACCTTGATGTTGTTCATGGTTCTTACAGCCCATTAATCTCATATGTTGCTACTTAAACTTAGGCAACATGGCACATATCACTATTCATAAAGCCTATAGTATGCTTTCAGTGAATATGATATCATAACCCTTACCTGGCTATGATCATTTCTTTATAAGAACCTGCATGATCAATTCAATTGATAATAATAAACAATTCATCTCCTGAATCAGTAATTTATAAGCAGGAATAACCCTTCAATTCAAAGTTGTACCTTCATGTCTTCACTAAAGCTTGGTTTCCATTATTTAAATCAATTAGGGTTATTCAATCCCTTTAATTATAATAGGGAAATAATGATTCTTCATCTCATACTTCAATCATGAAGAATCATGCTTAAAAGTATAATCTGGAGTTAGGGTTTATCCCACTCAAATAGGATTATTAAATCCCTTCACCTTATAAGGCATAAGAATTATTTACTTTGTAATTTGGTCATAGGGCTTTATACTTAAAAGCATAACCCATGATTAGGGTTAACGTACCCCATCCTTCAATAGTTAGGGTTTCCTGTTCATGTTATTAGTCTAACCCTAGCACACTACTCCACCACTCTTGGGAGCATACAAGAACATGATGAATGTTTACTTTCGATTACTATACTCATTGAATATCATTAATGATCATCAATTTTAAGTATTAGCCCATTTCTCCTTCATATCATGTTATGATTACATCATACTTATTGATTTGGCCTACTCCCCTCCCAAGATGTAATAATCTACACTTATAGAGTTCATTGAGTCCATTATGCCCCTATTACAGGTAATTGCTTATCACTTACTCTTTGTGCCCTCTTGTTTAAGTATAATGGTTTAGAGATTCATTAAGATATGATTGGATTGTCAAATGTGATATCTATCATATCTTGATGTATCATTTCCTCCTCATTATTATCTTACTTGAGATAATTGGTTAACTTAGTATTAAGATATTTCTCTTTTAATACTTTATCCACTAACTTAATTCTTTCCTCATATGGTGCATGTATCATATATCAGAATTATCCAATTATCTTTGATGATATAGGTTTAAACATTGTTGATGTAGGATAAACCATCAACAACTGTTTTAGGTATCTCCATTTTCAGGATGTTATCTACATCATGCTTTGATATACATTATTTCTAAGAGTTTCAAGCCCATCCTTATTGTAAGGGGTAAAAACATTTGCTCATTCATAGAGACATTTGGATCTAGGCATCATTTTACCTCTTAAGTCCTTGTTTATTGAGATTATCACATTTATCATTCACAGGGCTCACTAACCCTATTCTATATGCTTATGGCATAATCACCTTGTATGATTGATTTAGCTACACCTTACTTTAATGTATTATGTAGTAGACCATCTCCAGGGTTTCATAACTAATAGGCCATAATTAAGGTTTACTATTCATTCTAATATGGGTTCTTTATAACATCACCTCCAATTAGGGTTTCTATCCATATCACATCTCTCCTAGATTAGGTTTATAATTAATATCCCACCATTAGGGACTACTAATTCTCGTTATGACATTCCCCTAGAATTAGGGTTTACTATTCTCATTACATGATTTACCCTAGATTTAGGGTTTACTATTCACTTCTTAGCAAATTGAACTCATAGCTTCTTCATGTATGAAGATCATCATCATTGATGCCCTCAACTTAGGTTAATATTCATTAATCACCATAATTAGGGTTTCTATGATCTCACCTTGATGGATCATACCCTAATCATGTACATTCACATGTATTGAAGGTATTTACTTGAGTTCCAATCATAATTGGAGCCTTCTCTCTCATCTCACTAATAGATGATGTTTACATCACTCTAGATTAGGTTAGGTCAAGTCAATTTTGATTATCATAAGTTAAGTCACCACTATCATGTCATTAGGGTTTGCTTAATCAAGGGGGTATTGTCTACTTGAACCCTTCAAGGGTACATTGGTAATGTTCACCATTGATCATAGCATGGGTTAATCTACTAAGCACTTAACCCCTTAATGTCTTTAGGTATCATTAGGATTTAGATTAAATAACCATTGAATCATCTAAGCCTTCTAGGCATTAGGCATTCTTAACCCTAAAAGTCTCCAAACAGTTTCACACTTCAACCTCCAAACGGTTTTGAAACCGCATGGAGGAGTTGACCGTTTGATATCTTTGACCTTCAAGACCGCATGACACTCAAGACCGTTTGACCTTAAACGGTCTTGAAATCGTTTGATCATGTTGACCGTTTGTACATGGTTGACTTTGAAACCGATTGATCAAACCGCATGGGTTCAAACTGCATGAGCAAAACCGCATGAGCTTCAAATGGTTTTGAAACCGTTTGAGCCCAAACGTTCTTGAGACTGTTTGGTCCAAATGTCTCAAAACCGCATGGACCTAAAAAGCACGTCAATACTTGTAATCGATTAGGGTTTTCAATGTTAAACCCCTCAATTGGTCTCATACATGTTAACCACTTATCAATTGAGCCAATTAGGGTTATCCTTAACCAATTGGACACTCAATTGACCCTCAATTGATAGTCAATTAGGGTTGAGACCGATTGAATTAGAGTTTGTAATCACTCAACTATCAGCATCCATCAACATGATTCTAATTGAAGTTGAACCCATCAATTATCACTCAATTGGACTAAGACTTGGCCCAAACGGTCTTGCGATCGTTTGGACATCCTCCAAATGGTCTTGAGACCGTTTGCCCAAAGTCACATCAAAATCTAAGTCCATTTACTAAGGGTTGAATCCTAATTAAGTCAAAAAAAAAAATCAGCACTTTTAATTATTTCAACAACCTACTGTGATTGGATCCTCAATTGATTAAATTACCTTAACCCTAGACCTCCAAACGGTCTTGGGTGATCACCAAACGGTCTTGAGACCATTTGGGTGATCCCCAAACAGTTTTGAAACCGTTTGGTCCACTCAACCCAAACTTCAACAAGATTGGTCATTGAGATCAGCAATTGAACCTGATTAGGGTTTAGGTGATTAAAGTGCCTTCAACTTGAGATTTACTTGCAATTAGATGGTGATTCTTTGTAGGTGGTTAATTCATAATGTGACCAGAAGACCTCTAAATGTTCAACACTTGGTCCCTCCCAAACGGTCTTGGAGACCATTTGATTCTAAACAGTCTTGCAAATCGCATGAATCCAAACGGTTTTGAAACCGTTTGGTTTCAAACGGTTTTGCAAACCGTTTAGACCAAAGGTGCAAGATCGTTTGGTAAAGTAAGATAAGGTTTAACTTTGGAATTAACGCCCATCGTCATCTACCTTGAGACCAAGATCTGTTCTTCACGGATTTGCTTGCAAGATTGCAAGGAAAGATGGGGAAGAAGAAGAACTAGCTACTAATTGCAAGAACAAAGATATGCATAACAAAGATATGCATAACAAAGCAAAAGGTTTAGAGTTATAAAACCCGCCTTAAGGTTGTCCCTAGAGCTCCAAGCTTCCAATACTTTAATTTCATCTTGAGCTCCACAGGTTGGCCAAGGTCGTTTCTCCAAGAATTGGTTGGGAAAGGTCGGCTAGAAGGAAAGAACTAAGTAAGAAATCCATAAAACCAACCTTACAACCTAACTTCCTCCATGAATCCGAGCAAGAAGATGACCCAAGCTTACCTAGAACAGGTTGGCCATTCTCCTCTACTCTAAAACTCTGCCTTCAGTCAGTTTAGCAAGGGGATAAGTGAGAAGGAAGGGAAATGGTTCCTTTGTTTGCAAAGGAAAAGAACCTATATAGTTTGGGTAAAGTTTTCACATAAGGACATCTAGTTCCTTGTTTTCACATCTAGGTCCCTCTTCCCTTTAGGCACGTCCCTTCTCCTTATTATTAAGAAAAAATACTTCTAAAACCAAGGGCTAAAGGCATGGAAGGTCAACTTATGACTAAGGTGCACATATAAAAGAGTTTCTTTACTTACAACTTGGTGTTTTAATTACAAAGATTATCATTCTTGTTTGATTATCCAATTGAAGTGCCCTTTTCATCATTTTTAATCTAAATTATGTCAAGAGTCATATAAGATATTTTAGAAGGTGTATTTTACAAGTTGCACCCCACATTTTGGGTAAATTGCACTTTACACCAAAATTAGGGCTTTAAGCACAAGGATTGCTCCACAAGCTGCATCTTAATGCCCAAGCTTGGGGAATCCATCATACTTCATCATATTCATTCATATGATGTCTCATCATCAGAGGAACATCTTAACATATGCAATTTGCAAGTTAACCCCTCTAATTGGGTAATTTGCACACATGTCCCTGTATTACAAAACAATACTACAACATTATTTTTAAAAAGGAAAGAAATAGCAATATATGTTCCTCAAGAGCTTTAATTACATACCAGGAGGTAACCACAAACATCTAATTACATATTTAAGCAAAACATCTAGGGTTAGTTCATAACCCAGGTCAGGGATGTTACATTTATCTTTATCTTTCTATTTATTTTCCTCATTGGCATTCCTTTTAACATTAGGAATCCTTTGGATACGAAAATCCACCAAGGATAACTCCATTATACCTCTTTTCACTTATTTCCCACATTTTATCATTGTTTTCAATTTCTTTCTTAACATAGAAATATTTAATTGATCTTTCTTTTCTTATTGCATTATTTTTGCAACTTTGGACTCCTTGGAACCCAAGGAACCCAAGAGGCACAAAATCTAATTTTGGATTATATTCTCTTGCCTTCTAGAGGTTTCTACACTTTTCTTTTCTCTATTTCTTAATTATTCTTTTATAAATTGAATTTCCTTTTTCTTTTCCTTGTTATTGGGCCCAATAGCCAATAAAGCCCACAAAACAACCATCAAGGCTATTGTTAAGAAAATCCATTTATTCAAAATATCTTTAATATGAGAAATTAAATTTCTAACCAAATGAACCCAAAAGTTGGGGTTGTAACAATTACCATCTGGGGAAGGCTTCCTTACTTCTCATATGTGGTGAATCTAAGATTTGACTAGAGAAGGGATGTTTTTGGATCCATTTAAGGACCTCATGCTTGCTTCATGTTAAGGAGGAGATAGATTTTTTTCATTGTATCAAGATATAGTGAAGTTCTCTATACTATTAGGATAAGGGGTTCATATAAGGGTTCTAACCGTAAGTGTCCCTAAACCGTATTTCACACAAGGTTAAAAGGCAGAAAAATGGAAGTATCATTTAAGGAACTTATTTGATTGGATTATTATTTAAATGTATTTGATTGGGTATGAATCAAATAGATATATATTATAATTAGACTCTAAATTAAGCCAATGAATAATGAACGCAACTCTCAAGTGTGTTAGGATAGGTTGGTGTCATGGGTTACAACTTACATGGTTATCTATTGGTCAATATTCGGTCTTATAGAGATCAAATATTGGTCATAGTAATCTAAGAATACATAATTGAATGCAATAGATCTATGCACACCATATTATAAAATTTGCTTAAGTGACTCCTTCACGAGGTTCCGACCTGTCCCATCGGGGTCTTGTAGCTGCTATTTATAGGCAGCAGTTGGAAGAAGTAGCGGATCTTCGGGCGCCACATACCCTTTATCGGCTCTGCATACGTGGCTTCAGGGATGATTGACGTGTGCCTGCCGTCCGACATAGCTTGGCTATCGTGTGCCGGGTTACGAAGGTATCGAGCGCGATGGGTGGTTGCTTCCGGTAAGTGGCTCGTATCGCGTGACATGCCGTAACGTGCTGATTAGTCATGGCGGGCGGAGCTCTCTATCGGGTAAATGGTGTATCACCCGTCAGTGACCGCACCACGCAACACGTCTGTGTCGGGTTGTACCCCTATCGGCCAGTGTCCACAACGGGTAGTAGACGTGTCGTGCAGCTAGTAAAAGGCCGTGAGCAGTAGAAATGTTTTTATGCAATGTTTTTGGAATCATCTAGATTCATTTCCATCATTCATGATGTTTGGGCTTAGTTCATCACTTAAAGAAGAAAGCATGAAAACTTTGGGATTTTTCTTCATTGGGTGCACAAGAATAATTTGGAACCACGTGTCATCTAGCATGGTGAAGCTATTACTCCTCCCTTCATTATTAGAATAATCTCTCATGTTCATCCTACTAACTATAATGAACCATATTAAGATGACTAAAAATGATAAATTCGTGGTGAGGATGATTGTTATTGATTGTTGCTTTTGTGGACATGCAAAGAAGAATATGTAGCATTTGATTCATTTTGTTTATGTTTGTACTTTTTTTCTTGGTAATGTTTTTGGGATATTTTACTAAGATGATAACTTTTACTTGATATGAAAGCACACATTATTGTTATGGGAGGAGACATGAAATGAAAAATATGTTGACTCAAGGTCAATTAGGTCAATGTTGACTCACGTCTAAATTGAATAAACCCGTGTTTTGATGATGACTAACCATTCCACATATTGGTGTCTAATGTCTCTACTTGAGTGATTTCAGATTAGGTATAGACACACTCCAAATTCCCTAACTTGCGCATATCAAATTGGAGAAAAGACAAGTCAAAATCAATACAAGTGCATATTTTTGTAATATGATGTAAATCCATTAGAATCATGTTGTAAATCACTTGTAATGATTGTATGACTTGTAATTAAGCTTAGAAAAAATCAGGAGCACTTAGATCAAATGTTTAAGCACTAAAAAGCCATTTTCCAGAATTCACATCAGGTTGTTCATCGGTCGAGTTCTGTGAGTTGCAAACTCGACTGATCCTGATTGGATCTTGAAAATGGCTTTTGATTGGTCGAGTTTACACTACACAGAACTCGGACGATGGAGTAATAGACCAATTTGATTTTCATTGGTCGGCTGAGTTTCCCCAGGACAAACTCGACTGATGGTCTGAATATCGGCTTTGTCTTTTACTCTATCAGTTGAGTTACCCTCATAGAAACTCGACCAATTGCACTGTATGGAAAAGTGCAGAAAAGTGCTTCTTGCCGTTGTGGAGTTGCAACAAGTGAAAATATATCTGTTGCAAGCCACAAAATGGCTAGTTTTCATTCTCAAGTGTTCCCAAAGGCTAAGAGGCATCCCCAACTATAAATAGGACCCCTTGGGCTTCATTCCAAGGTTGAGCATTCATTGCAAAACTCTATGTGAGGTTCCTATTCTATAGTTGAGTGCTTCCTACAGCCTCCTCTCTCTCTCTAAGCTTAATCACTTGCTACATCCATTAGAGTGAGTAGGAAATCTATAAGAGAGCTAGTCCTACATGTATATCTTGTGAGGCTCTCACTTCCACCACCTCCCCATCTCTCATTTCAATCATGAAGATGAAGGTTCTCTCTCTTAGCTAAGAAAGGTTAATAAGAACAAGGGAAGGTGTCCCTTGGTGAAGATCAAGGCTGAAGACTTGGAGCTAGAGTGGGTAAGCCCTTGGTGAAGGCAGAAGACTCCTTGCTCAAGTGGGTAAGTCCTTGGTGGAAGCTTCTCTGAGTGAAGGTGAAGTCAAAGGCAGAAGATCCAATAAGAGTGGATAATTCCTTGAAGGCTGAAGACTTGTGCAAGAGTAGGTAAGTCCTTGGAAGAAGGCGGAAGACTCTTGCAAAGTGGGTAAGTCCTTGGTAAGGTTGAAGACTCTTTGTATTGGATAGGTAAGTCCTTTGTTTGGTCATGTATTGTAAGTCTTATGAATGAATATAAGAATGCAATGGTTAGGAAATCCTAGAGGTTGACCTCTCTAGGTAAGTGAACTAACATACTTCTAGTTTGAAGTGTGGAACCACTCTAAATAGCTTGTCTACTTGTGTTTGCTCAATCTCTCTCTTCCTTGCTATGTATGTTTTAGTTGCACACAAATTTCCTATTTAGCAACCTTATTTTGTGATATATCTTGAAGGTTTAATGAATTTTGTTTAAGTGCATTCAGATCTATTCACCCCCCCTCTAGAGCATCTAATCACCCATCTAGGATCCAACAAAATAGAAAAAATAAAAACAAAGATAATAAAAACTCATGAAAGGCAAAAATAGAATGTTCTCTTGGGTTACTTACCAAGCATCACCATTTTTGGGTAGTAAATTGACCATTATTAGAGTATCAAGTGGTTGAATTTTAGTTGTTATGCCCCTAAGATCAAAATTCCCCATTGGATGATATATCTTGAAGGGGTTGTAATCGATTCTTTAAGCAAAGATAAGTGGCTCTTGATTTTATTTTGTTTTGAACATCTAAAGGTTGAGTTCATAGTGAAAAAATAAAACTTTGTAAGTTAATATCATGATCCTCTTTATAGGATTAGAGTTGAGAATTGAAAATTTTATGGTTTCTCTATTGAAATTTACATTAGAAATGTACATTCCCATGTGTCTATTCATTTGAAACCTGGTAATTGTTATTATTAGTATTATATTTAAGCATATGTGAGTTCTAAATAGCTTGAGTGTTTCCATATGAAAAGCTAGGTTGATTCCTAGTTCCATGAGGGTGTTCAAATGCAAACAAGGGGAACATGGTAAGATCACCTTTCTCAATGTAGTTTATAAGATTCAACTCCATAGAATCTTGGATGTTTTGAGAATAGCACACAATTCTAGGGTGTGGGAGAAATCACCGCATATCATGCATGTTTAATAATCTCTATAGGGAAAGTATATGATTTTGACAAAGTGCAAATCTCATCCTCAAGTCGAGTGTCTTTTGAGATAATACTCGATTTCATTGGTGATTAGTCCTATTTTGGCACTGGAAAATTGATACTTTGAAGTGTGTGACTTCCTTCTTTCTAATGGGGCTCTAGATTGTAAAGACTCGATCTTTACAGTCAAACATTTACAAAATAATATCACAATTATAAACAATATTTATTACAATCATGCTTTTTCATCATAGTCATGGAAGATTTAAACGTAAGATTACAAGGTTAAGAATAAAAATTTACTCCTATCTAGTCTTCAACAGGGGACAACTCCTGCACGTCTCTTCTAGTACATCTTTGTTTTACATGTCCATGAGTTCCTAGAGGAACAAAACCACACATGGACCCCCAAGAAGGGGGAAAAAATATGGTCAGCTAGGCTGGTACAAAATCCAATTAGTGAGCTATTTTAAAAATAAAGTTATGACATCAAATCTAATTAAGATTTCTTGGTGGAATATGGGAGCAACAAAATATAATCTAGTTACCATGATAGATTCAAAAAGGTACAATAATTTAAAGCGGTAACTAGAAAACAAACAAGAGATTCTCAAAACTAGTATCGAGATTTCCAAATGAAATGATTTTTCTCAAAACTAAAATCAAGATATCAAATTAATCAGAATGACAACATTTATCCATTGGCACAATCAATCTAATATTTTATCTTTGCCAATGACCATGTGCCTAGCGTTCTCCCCTCTATGAGAGGATAAAACTTTCTCCTGTGGGGGTAACCAGTATTGGGGGACCTCTAATTATCCATTATCCATTGTGTAGGGTTGGGGGTCGTGACCCAGCGAATCTGATGAGCCAAAGTTTTTAGCCAATATTTTGAATTTTTGTGCCAATATCAAAATCAACCAATATTTTCAATTTCTCAACAATATTCAACATTCAATTTAGTCAGGGTGAACTTCAACAAAATGGAAAGGCTAACAATAAAATTTGTTCACCACTTTGCAAAATTATATTTATGAAACTCAAGAGGGAGGCAAATAGTTCAATAAAAGAATCGAGAATTCGGTACCTTTTCCGGCCGAGTATTTCCAAATCAAGGTGTGCATAAGGGTCAAGATACTAGTTTATCACAAATCTAGCAAAAGAAAATGTACTAGGGTTATTTGATGTTTCTTGGCTTGGAAATCACATCCTAGATTCTTATTAGGTGAAATCACCATTCAACCCTTATTGACTGGATTATTTAATGCTCACTTTTGGTTAAATTTCATTTTTAAGTCAATAACTTCATTCCATTAGTGTAGTGGTATATTGTACACATATGATATAATAATCATTACTCATGTGCAGATATTACATAAACTAATTTAGTACAATAGTATAGGCCACATGCATACATATAATGTAAGGGCATGCATTTTCTAGGGATTAGTTTCCATACCTTGTTGGTTCGTCCAAAAATAACATCATAGTTAGAAATACGATTCGATTCATTGAATTCAAATTCACCATATTTATCCTTAATATCCATAGTTCTATTTATTTTTCACTTTATGTGGTGATAGTCTCCATCATATGAATCATTAATAAACTTGCCAATTGAGATCAAATGTTGAGAGATATGGTCTAATACCTTGAATTACATTGATCACAAGTTTTCCATATGTGTCTCATAGTTTCCTATTATACTTTATGTATTCCATGCCACATATCCTAGGGTCATGTGTATACTCTCATGTCTCAAATAAATGCAAGTCAGTATTCATGTTACGATTTGGATGTTTTGGATTTGAGCAACTAATGTGTTGTTGACTGTGAATTCATTCTTCATATGTCTACAAGTTATATGCAATATATTAGGCATTATCTACTCATATTATTATCGGTATTTATATCTATTATTAATTAATGATATTAAAATAGAAAAATGAAGGAAGAGTGGAAGAGCAAGAGGTACATGTTGGCAACTATGTATGACTTGCCAAAGAAGAAAGGGCATTGATGCCTCTAGTCGGTGTTGTGCATGCTTCATAGTGCGTCGAATTTCCTCCAAAGGCCAAGGTTACAACTGCAGTTAGCCCAACATAGTGAGGAATCCATGCTCCTCTACGGTTCAATGGGTTGTTGAGTTGCATACTAGTTGGAGATCTCAGACGTTCGTATCACTTGAGGTGGTCAAAGAGGGATCATTGACCAGATGCTACCCGATGTTGGTCATGCCATGGATATCATGGGAGCCTTGAAGGTGTTTGCGGTGACAAAGTAGGAAGTCCATTACTGGTGAGGCTTCTATGTGGTTGTGGAAGGAGGTAGAGATGAAGGTGGCAGTTTTATGCCCTGCAATAATGGTAGCTTAAAGACAATGGTAGAGCATAGTGGTGTTTGCATGTTGTTGTCATGACGCCGGATGGAATCATGAAATAGGACATTATAGCGGGGGGGAGTTGTAGGTGTGGGTGGTGTTAAGGAGAGAGGTTGGAAGTCTGAGGCTTTGTTACTTTGATGGAGGAACCCAAGATGCGCCACAAGCTGCGATGTCTGGGTGTTGATCTGTTAGGGGATGATGTGGCTGCGCCTTCCACCCTGGCAGGAGGGATCCAATCATAATAGTGATCCTTGCTTACTCTGACTTCTACATGACTGCTGACTTCACTTGTAATGGTGGGGCTTTAGGTGTTGTGTCTAGCCAGCAAGGGGAGAAGGGTTTATATGGCTAGGGTTCTAGGTATCTTGAGGAGGGGGAAGGAGTCATTAGGGTTTTGCTAGGTTGTATAGGGTTGAGAGGGGGGTGATGCTAGAAATAGAGGAGAAGGAGGATGTGCTAAAATGAGAAGGACTGGAGGTGGCTAAACCACGACGGTATTTCTCTATTGTGAGGTAACACCTATATAAGGAAAACCCCAGGCGCATAGTTAGGGGTAACCGAAATGGGGTCCTGGTCAATTTACCAGTCGACCAATTAAAGAAATGAACTTCTAACCATGTTTTATTATCAAGTTTCCATTCCTCTCAAATTATATATCTCTTACACCCCATATCCTTTTCTTTTGTAAATTTCAACATTCTTTCAATGGTTACAGATCTAACTATTATCTATATCAATTCCCTCATTTCTTGAGTCTAAGATGGCCAAATACTTATTCTCACAACTAAAGAAAATATAGATATCTTAAAATAACAACTAATGTATTTTATGTGATTCCAAACCTAAGAATCTCTAATTGAGTTCATTTTATCAGTAATGGGTCCCAAATGGTATAATTTGATCAAAATGAAGACAATTTGCATTTTGGTGCTCAACTTTAAGATGATTCAAATGAAATATACCTACAAGTGAAAATTTAGCAAAAAAGGTTTTCAATTTGAGAGGATCATGAATAGTAGCTCAAAATTCAATTTAGTATTAAAATCTAGTATGTTACAACTCTCCACCCCTTAAAATGATTTTGTGCTCAAAATCAGCATATCAATGGTCTTAGTCAAGTATTACTCTCTACTCTTAAAAGGTTTCAACTAGACATCTAAATAGGCAAGCCAACTACTCTCTTAAGCACTAACTATGTATTTTCACCACTAGAGTTTTCTCATAGCTCCTTGATCATGACTTATCTCAATAAATCATTCATAAAAATCCATAAATTAATTTTTCTTTTTACATATAGTAGTATAATGAAAATAATTTTCTTGATGGGAAACATTTTGAAGCAAAATTGAAAATGACCAAAATCAATGCAATGAGTAAGGGCTGGTTTGGCACGATGTCGAACGAAAGACGTGAACTTGAATGACCAAAATCCAGGTCAATTTTTCATTTGGTTAGAAAAGTGCAGGTCGAACTTGTTGGTTTTTTACTCAGCGTTAGGCTGGCTTTTTCTCCAAAATCAAGGGGTTGGTACTATGCCCTGAATAAGCACGGTACAGTGCAAAAGCAGAAAAATGGGAACCGACCGCTGTAATTGTTGGATCGTCAAAAGCAACCGCATCCAACCAAAATAAAATCAATGAGAAGTAACACATACCATCCGTAACCTAACAAATAAATTATTTGCCTACCAAACAGAGCCTAAGTCACAATCACCTTTGTCAATATTACCATACTAACTATTTGACTCAAATAGTCAAAGAAAGATTTTACATGGAACCTAAAGGGTCACTATAGTATCTATACATATGCTAGGGAGGAATGATATTGTTTTCTACCAAAGGGGGTTCATAGTTTCAAACTTATGGATTCTAGTCCCTCTATTCACCTTTCAACTACTAGTTTGTTCAAATTTTCTAACACCTCAACTCATCTTACTGATATGGTGATGTTTCATATTCTCTAATTGGTGAGTCATATGACTTTGCAAAAATTAGTTCCACCTAATTTACTATTTCCATTTAACTAGATATGGCTAGCAAGACTGGGGTTGATTGTAAATTGTTTGACTAAAATCTAGGTATGCTAGTTATTTAACTCTATCTTCCACAAGATTTACATGAGTGTTGACTATTTATGGCTTTGATACCATGTTGTAAATACTCAATCTTTACGGTTAAATATTTACAAAATAATATCAAAATTATAAAAATCTTTATTATTGTGATAAAGTGAGTTTTTCTAATTCTTTTATGCTTTGCTCCTTTAATCTTCAATATATTTCAAAACCCTAATTCTCCTAAAGTTAGTTAGTCACTAAAAGATTGGAATTTCAAGCCCAAACTTTACCAACATGTGGGGTATGCTATGGTGAAGCTATGGTCCAAATTTCATGTCATTTGGACATTTCTAGCTCCCTCTACGATTTTTACAAGTTCTATTAATATTTGATCAATACATGTCACGATTTCAATCATTAAGCTATAGTTTTGGTTATTTTTCCTTCTTGGTTCACGGCGCTGACGTCAGCAACCTATGGCTCTCTCCCCGCGAGCCACCCTGACCACCTGATGGTGCGTCCACGGATCCTGGGTGGATCGGACGGCCATCCGGTCGTCCTCTTCCTCCGTTTGACCCGCGAGGACGTGGCTACAGCCACCTCGGACCACTCCTCGCCACTCCACGCCACTTTGCGAGCAACCGACCGAGGCATTGCCTCCACCTCACCTCCACGAACCCGACGAACCCACACACGACCCCCGGAGAGGACCGCACCCCTCTCCACGACCTCGTCGGTGTGACCTGTTCTCCAACCACCGTGGAGCCCAATTGGGCGTTTGTGATTCACGCACCCCCACCTCTATTTAAGCATACCATCTCGTTCACTGACCTCCCTTTGACGCCCCTCGAGGATCAATTCAGCTGGAATAGGCATCCCTCTCCCCGAGCTCAAGCTTCCTCACCTCAGCCCTGTCCGCCGCCGTCGAGCTACTAGGCAGGCTACTCCCAGCCTCCTCCTTCACCGCTGACGGCTCACCGAGCTCCGCACTAGCCTTCTCCAGCCCACCGGTGCCTCAACGCTGAGGTAGCTAGCATGCTGCTCCCCCCTTCCATCTTCCTCCGCCGCGAGCTTGGTAGCTCGCCGGTCTCCTAGCCGACCCGGCGATCCCAGGGGAGCCACGACCCGAGGACCGGCCGTCCAGCTGCGGGGAGCTCCCACGAAGCTAGCCCGATCTCCACCTGCACACGAGGAAGCCCCAGACTCCAGCGAGGGCTCGCCAGAGATCGTGTCGGCCACCTGCTGTGAAGCTGTGAGCTAGAGGAAGGAGGGACCCACTCGAGCCTAGCTGGGCCAATCACAGGAGTCCACGTCGATCCAAGTGGACAAACCACAGCTCGCCAAGTAAGCGGTCCAATATCCATCTCAACCTATTGCTTTTTATGCAAGCGTGATCTTGGTCGTTGGATCCGATCATCCAACGGTCCATGTTTTTCTAGTTTTCGATTATTAACTCGAAAATCCAGTTTATGACCTAATCTTGAGAAATTCGTAAAAAATAGTAGGAGTGTCAGAAAAATACGAATAAGTACTCTATTTTGATCAGAAAAATACGAGGATCATGATTTTGACATTTGTTGACCATAAATATGACTCGAGTAAATCCTCATGCTTATTTTTGTGTATATCTTGATTAATTATTTGGAAAATACTCGAACCTATTTAAATCACCAAAAACATGTGATCATCATCTTTTTTGCATCTATATTATTATGGAAAGATCAGATCCTTTTATTATAGCTCAATTATCAATAAAACCTATTTATCATTCCTTTCCCTATTTTGACCTACCAAAATGTGCATAATAAATTAATATGATCTATAGACCATGATTCTGACTTTATGAATCTACTCTGATGTGACAATAATAATCTTGGACTCAAATCCATACTCTAAGATCCGTACTCTACTCTCATGACTCCAAATCTATAAAGGGCCTTTTTATATACTCTTTAGAATATGGGTAACTTGAACAATATATCTAATAAATACCAAATCTTCAATAATTTCAGGAAATCGAAGGTACCAGTGAGGAGCATCTCTGGACTCCCCACTTCTGAATAGAAGGTACGCCATTAACTCTCACTTGGCCTATAATAATGTATGGTTGTAAAATAGTGTAAGAACTTGGCATATGGTATTGTTTGAAATAGAGCTATATGAGTATCCAACTTTGATGATGTTTGCTTTATATATATATATTTTGCAAAATGAAAACATAATATATTTCTGTCCATTATATGGAAAGCACTAACTCTTTGGCAGTGTGCTTGGAAGTGACCTAACTCTTTGGTAGTGGTCACACTGTACATACGACCTAACTCTTTGGTAGTGGTCAGACCTAACTCTTTGGCAGTGGTCACAATGTACATATGATCTAACTCTTTGGTAGTGATCATAAAGGCCTTGAGATATAATGGAAAATATGCTTAAAAGATATTTGTGCTTTGTTGTAAACAAACTTTCTTTCAGTTTGAGCATGATTTTCTTTACCATATTGCTTATTACTGCCAAGTTACTTTTAATGTTTTGCCAAGATATGATGAGAGTTAAATTTTATGACGCGGAGGCGTACTCAGTACAATATATTTATATATTGTGCTGACGCGTACCAATTGCATATGTTTTATAGGTACCTTCTGCTTATGATGCTTATGATGAAAGGAAGATGACGTTGCTACTCTATATGTTGGCTCACAAAAATCAGATCTATCATGGGGATGCTAAAGCTAAATGGGACTCTTAGATTATGTTTCTTTTTCTTCTATATTTAGTTTCTCATGTATTAAGTTTCTTCTGTAGAACTCCTATGCCTTCGGGCCCCTATGTAATGAACATTTTGGTTTATGTATGGAAGCTTTTTATTCGGTGCATTTATATATTCATGTGTTTGATCCACTCAGGGACGGGAAATTTTAACTCTATTGTATGCCTTATGATGGCGCCTGAGGTGTACATTGGAGTTAGGTTGTTAACCCGTGATAGATGGTATCAGAGCAGGCACATGAATCAATATAGATGTATCAAATAATTAGTAACCTTACCTAGACCTAGGGTAACCCACATTTAGCAGTAAATTGCCGAGGTGTCTAGAAGGGTACCTTGCGGAAGGTTCTGACATAATACTCTCCCCGTCCGTTTTCACGGTGCGAGGGTTCCCGCCGCAAGCTATCTGCCTGGCTAATGCAGTTATTGTTAAAGTGGGCACCCTTACCTTAGAAAAATCTTTCCTCTCATCTTTTCTCAATTAAGGACTGCCCCCAACCAACCTATTTAGTGAATAATATACACTAGGCTTCTCATCTACTTTCTCTCTCATGACCATGATTAATGATATACTCTCTCTATTATGTGGGTAGATTAGGAGAAATGGGAACAACTAAAAGACAAAAAAAAATTATCTACATGCCATGATTGCTAAATCTTTATTGGATGCATTATGACCAATCTCAAATAAATCTCTAAACTATCTTTTATATGAACTTGCAGATGCCTCCAAAAACTAGGTCTAAGAGAACAAGATTGTGGGCTCTGATCTCCAAACCATGACATAAACACGATTAAAACTTAGCGGAAGCGAATCGGTAATCAGCGGGAGACAAAAATCACGGGAAATTAAAACTTTTCGTGACAAGAGCTTGAATCCATAAAAGCTTCTTTCATAAAGTGAGGTAAACTGTTTACATCTCAGGATAATTACTTCTTGAGTAATTATATACATCAAGATACAAAATCTCAAGATCACTATACAAAAGACTCCAAGACCTGAGAGTACAGAGGACACATAGGACTGACTCTAACTACACCATATGGCAGGACAATCTCCACCTGAGATTACTGCTGCCCCTGATGCTGCTGCTGAGACTGATCACTTGTAAGCTGGTTCCTTCATCTCCGACGTCCACCTAAAAAGTTGAAGCCTACGGGGTGAGACAATTATACATAATTGTCCCAGCGAGAGTTATAACTCTTCGCCAGAAGCTTTATTATAACATCAAAGAATATCTTAAACAGTAAAGCCTTCAAAGCATTCTGTAACAGTTGCAGGTATAACAAGATCTCTATAATTTAGGAGATGTGGAGAATATAAACATTATTGTAAGGTAACATCAATCAACTAACTTGGAGTCATCTCTAACAAGTTATACTACATGGTTAATTATGTTTTACAAACAACATTATGCCCTGTGGAGATGAGGCTTACCACTCATACTCCAACTGATCACTGAGAAGTCACATCAGTATCATACATAGGTCATTAAGAGAGCCGGATTCTCATGACCTTCACCTTCCTCAGTCATTAAGAGGATCACTTGTAGGACATCTCGTGTCTCTACTTAATATAGCTCACCAGGGTAAACTGGTCCTTCGCTATTCTAAAGTCACAGTGGCGTTCTGTACTCTCTTCGTCATCAGGAGGTTTCATATTTACCTACCACTGATACGGATATCTATGCTTTCTTCGTCATCAGGAGGTTTCATGTTTACCTACCACTGATACGGTATGGAATTATAGTGAAGGATGGATGGATTACACATCTACATCACTTTCCTACACTAGGATGTAAGGTTCTACACATCCATGTACCCCACATACTCAAAAGTATGTGCTCCAGGAGTTCCCTGAGGAAAACCTGTTTCACCATCATTTAATCTCTGACAATGATGGATCTATGATCAGGGCTCTACATTATACTTGATTAGTTAGGTACATTCAGTATTCTTTAACAGCATACATTATTCTGCAAACAATAACAATAGCATAGCAGCTATAAAAGAAGAATACTAAATGTAACAGGCCTAACTCATATCAATCATCACTTCTCATTATCCTCATCACAAGTCATCTCTAAGGCATGACTTTGATAGTATTCATGGCTCTCACAGCCCATTATCAGCATAGGATGCCACTGACAAGACATCATATTACTTTACTTATTGATAAGGCTAACAACATGCCTTTAATGAATATAACATCAATATCCATACCTGGATATGATTACCTTCATATCAGAACCTGCATGTTTAATACATCTGATAAAGGTAATACTACAATAAGGAATATCCTTCCTACTCTTGTCATAAGAGTTTAAATCTCTAATTCTCATCAAATAGAGTTTAATATTCAAAAGCATGCCATCACCCTTGAATTAGGGTTTACTATTCACATCAAGGTGAATTAAACTCATAACATCATCATGTATGAGTAACATCTTTATTGATGCTCTTGGATTAGTTAAAGGTTCATCATTTATCATAATTAGGGTTTCTATGATCTCACACAGGTGGATCATACCCTAATTATGCTCATTCCTGTGCATTGGAGATGCTTTAATTGAGTTTCCACTTAAAAAGGGTACTTTCTCTCTCTAGAAGTACTTTCTCTCTCTAGAAGTACTTTATCTCTCATCATAAGGTTAGGTGATGTCAACATCACTCTAGATCAGGTCGGATTAAGTCATCATAGGCTAACATAGCCCAAAACATCACTATCATGTGATTAGGGTTTGATTTGATCAAGGTATTACTTAATTTACCCTTCAGGGGTATTTTGGTAATTCACCCCATTGATCATCATCATGGTCAAAACCTTAGTCCATTAACCCCTTAATATCCTAGGTTATCATTAGGGTTTGATTAGGGCAACATTGAACCATTTATATCATCAATTGATTGAATGAAGTCACACTTGAATTATCTTGATTGATCTCAACCATCAACCCTCAATCGATTTGAGACCCATTGGTTGAGTTGACCTTTTTACCAATTGACATTAGGACCGCGAGGATGTGTAGACCGTTTGGTCACTTTTGACCTCAGGACCGCGAGGCCTCTTCCTCCTCCAAGACCGCGAGCCCTCCATTGATTCAAGACCGCGAAGACTCATCTTGAGGTTAAGACCGCGAGGGTCATGAAGACCGTTTGCCCTTCTTTGACCCCAAGACCGCGAGGCCCCTCGCGATCTTGAGACCGCGAGCCTCCTCTTGGTCTTGAGACCGTGAGCCTCCTCACGACATTGAGACCGCGAGCCTCCTCTCGACCTTGAGACCGTGAGCTCACATGGTCTCAACCACTTGGTCCATCAACAAGATTCAAAGATACAACCAAATAATGTCAACTCATGTTGAAGCCCTCAAAAGGGCAGAGCCATGTTGAACACTTATGGATTGGGTCAATTTAGATTATGCTTGACCACTTGGTCATTCAATTGACCCTCAATGGTTGACCAATTAGGGTTGAAGTCGATTCAATTAGGGTCTATCAATGTTCACCCATCAACACTCAACAATGTGACTCAATACAAGGTTGAACCCTTCAATTGAGCTCCAATTGGGCCCAAACTTGGCCCAAACGGTCCTGAGGTCATGTGGGTGGACCCCACATGGTCTTGAGACCGTTTTCCCAAGATTTCATCAAAATCTAAGGTGATTTGATAGAGGTTGAACCATGATTGGGTCACCAAATCAGTATTTTAATCAATTGATAACTTATTTGCAATTAGGTCCTCAATTGGTCAAAATACTTAACCCTAGACCTTCAAACGGTCTTGGGTGATTGCCCTCGCGGTCTTGAGACCGTTTGGGTGACCCCTAAACGGTCTTGAGACCGTTTAGGTCAATCAACCCTAAAAACCCTAATTAGGTCACCATAATTTCAGTACTGATTTCATCTAGGGTTAGCCCTAGTATTCACCCTTCAACTCTTAGCCCGTTTGGAATTAGACCATAAAAATTGGTGAGTTGTTAATTAACATAATTTTGAACAGTAATATCGTACGGTCAACGCCTAGTCAACGACCTTACACGGTCTTGAGACCGTTTACCCAAAAAGGCAATTTCAGACCGTTTGAAAATCAGGGATAAATTCAAATAAAGTTGTTACTTAAAAAGGTCATATCTCCCGATTCCTTTAGAGTTAGCCTCCCACATTTTGAGGGTAATTAGCCTATATAATTAGGAACAGATTTCTTATACGGTCCACGCTCGGTCAACGGGGCCAAACGGTCTTGGAGACCGTTTGCCCTGTCACGGTCTCGAGACCGTTTTCTCACCTCGCAGTCTTGAGACCGTGAGAGCAAACTTTTGAGACCGTTTAAGGAAGTGAAAGGCGGTGGGTTTTTCTTGGAAATCACGCCTTCATCTCCTATTTCAATAACAGTACGAATATCCCATGGATTTTCTTGCAAGATAGCAGGGAAATGTAGGGAAACGCTAAGAGCTATCATCAAAATGCATATAAGGATGCACATAGTAAAGCATGGGTTTAGAGTTATAAAACCCGCCTAAAGCTTGCTTCTTGAGCTCCAAGCTTTCAAGCTCCAAGCTATAATGGCGTCCTTGAGTTCCCACAGGTTGGCCAAGGTGAAAACTCCAAGGAAGGTCAAGGAAAGATGGCTAGAAAGATAGGATTTTGAGAGTTAGCCATGAAGCTGACCTTGAATTCGAGTTCTAACCATGGAATTAGGCAAGAAGAGGGGTTTAAACCTACCTTGCACCCCTTGGTCGTCCTCCTTAGCTCCAAGGCAGTCCTTGGTCATCTTTGGTGAAATGAAACAGTAAGGGAACGAAGGGTAAGTTCCCTTGCAACTAAGGGAAGGAGAGCTTATATACATGGGGTAGGATTTTCAACATTAGTTCATAAGTTGTCCATAATTCCAACTAGGTCCCTCCTTCTTTACTTGATCGTCCCTTCCTCTTTATTCTAAGGACAAACCTTCTCTTAAGGTCTTAGGAAAATAAGGTAAAGAAGAGCAAGCTAATAATGAGGTACATACATAAAGAGATATTACACATATACCCTGATTATTCAATCACAAGGCATATCTCATAACTTGATAATTCAATTGAGGTGACTTCCTCATCATTTTTCTCTTAATGATGGCAAGAGTCTAAAAAGATACATTAGATGACATATTTCACAATTTGTATCCCTTAATTTGGGTAAATTTCAATATTACCCCAAACTAGGGTTTCAAGCACCGGGATTGCTTCCACAGCTGCACCTTGGTGCCCTAGCTTGGGAAATCCCTCAAACTTTACCAAAAAGATTCTCATGATGTCTCAACATCAGAGGAACATCTCAACATGTGCAAATTGCAAGCTAACCCTTTCAACTGGGTAAATTGCACATAGGTCCCTGTATATCAAAACAATGCTACAACTTTAAATAAAAAGGAGCAAATACTGAAATATACGTTTCTGAGAAACTTAAGTACATGCTCAGAGTTAATCACAAAGATTTAATTACATATTTAGGCAAAATACCTAGGGTTGACTCATAACCCAGGTCAGGGATGTTACAAATTATCCACCCCTTACAAGGATTTCGTCCCCAAAATCGATAAAACATACTACGAGAAAAGGGCAGGATACTTCCTTCTCATCTCATCCTCTAACTCCCAAGTGGCTTCTTCAATACCACGATGGTTCCAGAGGACTTTCACAAGACTTATATCTTTCTTCTTTAACTTTTTAATTCGTTTATCAAGGATTGACATTGGTCCCTCCTCATAGGATATGTCATCATTCAGTTCTACCTCCATAGGTTGTAGAACTGACTCGGTGTCTGGGTGACATTTCTTCAACATAGAAATGTGAAACACAGGGTGTAACCTCTGTAACTCTGGGGGCAGCTCTAGTTTATATGCTACCTTTCCAATCCGTTCGATTATTGGATAAGGCCCCATAAATCTAGGTGCTAACTTTCCTTTCCTTCCAAAACGAAGGACCCCCTTCCAAGGTGAGACCTTGAGATACACTCTGTCTCCAACTTGGAACTCTAAGGGTCTACGACGTTTGTCAGCATAAGATTTCTGCCTATCCTGGGAAGTCTTAATCTTATGTTGTATTACTTTAATCTTTTCCGTGGTTTGCTGCACCAGGTCAGGACCTAACAACTGGTGCTCACCAGTCTCAAACCAACACAAGGGTGATCTACAACGTCTACCATATAAGGCTTCATAAGGTGCCATATCAATACTATGCTGATAGCTATTGTTATAGGCAAACTCTATCAATCTTAGGTGTAGATCCCAACTTCCGGTGAACTGGAGAACACATGCTCGCAACAGGTCTTCTAAGGTTTGTATGGTCCTTTCCGACTGTCCATCAGTCTATGGATGAAAGGCCGTACTAAACCTTAGCTTAGTGCCTAAGGCTCTGTGCAACTGTTCCCAAAAATGACTTGTAAACTGAGGACCTCTGTCAGAAACTATTGTGACAGGAACTCCGTGCAAACACACTATCTCTTGAACATATAACTCTGATAACCTTTCAGCATAATAGGTTGTTTTGATAGGTAAGAAATGTGATGTCTTAGTCAACCTATCAACAATTACCCAAATGGAATCATGTCCTTTGTTTGTCCTGGGTAGGCCAACAACAAAGTTGTTACGACCCCACCTCCCGTGACCCCCACTTAAGGGAGACCGAGAGGTCGAAGCCGCACACATAAATTCCGGACCATGGTTCAACAATTAATTGATAACAATTAATAAATTCTACTATACTAAACTGAAAAGCTGTAATAAATAAAACCTTTTTCATACCTTTGAAAATTGGGAACACTATTACTTCTATCCAGACCTCTGGCTAACTAACTAATCCTCCTTGGACTTTAATTAGTGTAGTTCACAATATGACGGATTACTGTTTGTCCTTTTTGTTTTGTACCTAAAACGCCGACAAACAAAACGTCGGTCAGCCAAAGCTGGTATGTGGGGGATTCACTAATCGTGCAATTATCCATATCAATTATTGCATCCGATTATCAATTAACAAACAATATTACGTTTTAAGTATGACTACGCGATCCATGTGTACCCTATCCCCTGCGCTGTCCCTGCAGTGGACCCGGATACTACCTCCCTTATGGTAGATTCCCATTTTTACCCCTCATGACTTCACCTAATAGGTGAATCAATTTCTAGGGCTGAGTCACATGGCACCACCCGTGGGTAGCCCACTCCTTAACTCATGGTATGCTAAGAGTCTCATGGCACTACACATGTGTAGCCCAATTTCTGACTCATGATACCCTAGACCTTGCTCTAGGATATCCTTAGCCTTGACATAGCCACAGGGGTGGACTCGGATCTAGCTAGTCATACATATATAATCCTTATGATAGCCATAGTCACTTTATAAAGACAGGATTTAAATCATCCAACAGTTATTTCACACATTTAGGGAAACATCGGTAAAACCTCGGAAAACTAAACGGTATAGCCATAAGCGTAACCACATACCTTTTAGTGCAGTCTCAGATATAGAATGAAAGAGAAAAGCCAACTTAAGCAAGCAAAGGCAAAGAAACCCTGAAAATAAAAGTACAATTTACTTTCATTAAATTTTATCCAACATCATTATATCCCTTAGGGTTTCTATCCAATTTTAGGGTTTCTTGAAAGTTAGGGTTTTGCTTTCAATATCAATTGCTATGAACCCTAATTCATCAAATTCCTTTAAAACCCCTAAAGCACTTCCTTTTAATATTCCTAACAATTTTAGGATCATAATATAACAAATTACTGGAATAACAAAATTCCCTTTTTCCTTTAATCCTAAATTAGGGTCTCCATATACATTATCTTTCCTTTTTAAACATAAACCCTAATTTAGGTACATTGGTATTCAAAACGAATTAAAACTTCATATTATACCTAAACCGGTTAATATCCCTTTATTTAACCCATTAGGTTACAAAGAAACACCTTTTCCATGTAATTAGGATTTCTAAATGATTTGGAATGCTTTCTAACCATTAAATTACTTTTGCATTCAAACTGATAATCATATCACTTTTATCATTGGTAAAGTTAAACTTATCAGTTTGATCTATTGATTTACCAAAAAAAAACTTTAATCATGCAATTAGGGTTTCTCACCTATTCTTAATATACTTTATTAATGAATTAAAGTACTTTCTGCAAAACATACAGAATTGGGTTATCAATCTATTTTTATTGGATTCCTCGTATTTTTCTATACAACTTTCATATATAACTTTTCTTTATCCGAGATTCCTAGCAATTGTTATGATTTTAGCAAGGATAAACACTTTTCTTGATTAATTGATAGAAATAGGGATTTACCAAAAAAAACCAGAGCCGTTCGATCAGTGCGCCGGTGGACCGCGCGTTGATCTGACGCTCCGCGTCGCAGGCTCCCACTAGCTAGGTGGCGCGCCTCGCAGATTGCTATCAGCCGCCGGATCCCTATCCAACGATCGGAGTCACGAGCGTCTCCGCCTTTATGCGCGTCGCTCCTGGTTCGTCAGATCGCCCTCGATCCACGCTGGTCCAGGATCGAAGGGACACCGCTCGTCGTCTCCCTTTTCTTCCTGTTCTTCAGAACGTGGCGGTGCCGCGACGGCAAGCTCGCCTGAGCAAAAACAATCGGACGAGAGGGAGAGATCCAAGGCCAATGGGGTCGCCGTCTGGGTTCGCGAGGGTGCCCTTAACCCTGAGGGCCCCTATTTATAGGATGTGAAGACCCCTCTAGGGTTTTCGACCTCGCCGCCATCCCTGGTTCCTGCCCGTTTGGGCGTTTTGGATATACGCCGCCAAGGATGGTAAAACCAGGGTCCACTCTCCTCGTCTGAGTCTCCCGAATCTATTGGGATCAAAAGCATAAGCGCAGATGCGCTGTAACAATCGGAAAGTCAAGGGGAAAATCCCCTGTGAACGTGCTGTGTCCGAGTTCTATCGGGATTCTGGGCGATCAGCCCGATCCGTTGGATTTAGATCCAACGTTCCATATTATCCGCGTTCTGAACCAAAAGGAAAGAATTCCTTAAATTTCCAAGGAAAAATCTATTTTTGTAGATAATTTGAAAATTCAATAACTCCTAATCCATAGGCCCTTTTGGCCTCAAATTTTAAAGGAAAGTATTTTATACGTTTATCTTTCATTGTGCAAAAATTGGAGTTATTATCCAAGGAAACGTGTCCCCTTTATTCCATTTTCTCATTATCCCCTATTTAATGGTATTTCCCACATTTTCTTTATTTCCTTGGCTATTATTCTATTTACTTGGGTTCCTTGAACCCCAAGGATCTTTTATAGTACGAAAACTTATTATGGGAAATTATTTTCTAGCCTTTTCATCACTTTCAACCATTATTTTATACTACTCCATTATTCCCTTGTATTCTTTTATTTAATGGAATTCCCTTTTCCATTTCTTTTTATATTCCTTTCACATGGGCTAAATGGCCAATAAGGCCCATCAAGAAAGCATGCAAGGCCATTAGAAACAAAATCCATGCAAAAACAACCATGAAAACACACATTGGTCCTATATATTCATTTAAAAGAGATTTACAAATCTCATTACATGTATTGAAAAATGAGGTTATAACATCCTCCCCTCCTTATAGAAATTTTGCCCTCAAAATTCAACAATCAAACAAACAAATTTGGATATGCCTTTTCCATGTCCGTCTTCAGCTCCCATGTGGCCTCATCCTCTCCATGGTGCTTCCATAGAACCTTAACCATCTCTATATTCTTATTTCTGAGCTCTTTTACCTTGGTATCTAGAATCCGCAAAGGCAACTCAGGATAAGACAGCTTTCCTTGAAGCTCAATTGGTTCAATGCTCAGCACATGGCTTGGATCTTGCACATATCGCTTCAGATTGGACACGTGGAACACATCATGCATCATACTATATTGAGGGGGTAACGCCACACGATATGCGGCTTCACCAATCCGTTCTAATACTTCAAACGGACCCACGTATCGGGGACTTAACTTTCCTCTGTTTTTAGCTATAGCTCGGAGCGGTCGGATTTTTAGAAAAACATGTTCTCCCACAGCGAAATGCACATCAGTCCGCTTCGCATCAGCATACGACTTCTGTCTGTCTTGGGCTCTCTTCAGCCTTTGCCTGATTAAAGCGACTTTATCAGCATACACTTGGAGTTCCTCTGACCTCAATAAGGTCCTTTCACCAACTTCATCCCAGTGAAGTGGTGACCGACACGGTCTCCCATATAGAGCTTCATATGGAGGCATCCCAATACTGGCTTGGTAACTATTATTGTAGGCAAACTCAGCTAAAGGCAGATACTGCTCCCATGATCCACCCCAATCGAGCACACAAGCTCGCAGCAGATCCTCTAAGGTCTGAATCGTCCTTTCTGACTGACCATCTGTCTGGGGGTGATAGGCGGTACTGAACTTTAACCTTGTACCTAGTTCCTCTTGAACCTGCTTCCACAACTTGGAAGTAAACTTTGGGTCTCTATCAGAAATGATGGAACCAGGTACGCCATGCAAGCGTACTATCTCTCTGATATACAGCTCGGCTAAACCGGACACCTTGGCAGTGGTCTTTAAGGCAAGGAAGTGTGCTGACTTGGTAAGGCGATCTACCACGACCCATATCGCATCATGACCTTTCTTGGTCCGGGGTAGACCCACCACGAAATCCATGGTGATCTGCTCCCATTTCCACTCTGGAATCTCTATAGACTGTAAAAGTCCGCCGGGTCGTTGGTGTTCCGCCTTCACCATTTGACACGTAAGACAACTGGCTACATAAGATGCAATGTCTCTTTTCATCCCCGGCCACCAGAAAAACCTGTGCATGTCCTTAAACATCTTTGTAGTCCCTGGGTGCACTGTGTACTTAGAACCATGAGCCTCTTGTAAGATACATTCCTTCAGTGGTGAGTCTTCAGGAACCCATATACGATTCTCAAATCTGATTCCTCCATCTACTCCCAAAGAAAGTCGAGTCTGAGGCTTCTGCATCAAGCTTTTCATTTTGTCAAGTCCTCCACTGGCCAACTGTGCTGTGACAATTTCACTTAGTAGTTCAGACTGTATCTGGATATTGGCCAAACGAACTCGATCGTCTAAAGTTTGAGGTGACCATTCTACCAATTCCTCTAAGCTCTTCCACTGACTAGACAAAACAGCTGCACACCTGAGCTGCTTTCGACTTAAGGCATCAGCTACGACGTTCGCCTTCCCTGGATGATAGGCAATGGTGAAGTCGTAATCTTTCATGTACTCCATCCATCGTCGTTGTCGTAGATTCAAGTCTTTTTGCGTCAGAAGATACTTCAGGCTTTTATGGTCAGTGAAGATTTCAAAAGAGGCACCATATAGATAATGTCGCCAAATCTTTAATGCATGAATGATAGCAGCTAACTCCAGGTCATGGGTCGGGTGATTCACCTCGTTTGGCTTGAGCTGTCGGGAGGCATATGCAACCACGTGTCGATTCTGTTCCAACACACAGCCAAGTCCCATCTTTGATGCGTCAGTGTAAATCATGAAACCCTCATTGCCTGAAGGTAACGCCAACACGGGTGCAGTGGTCAACTTCTCTTTCAGCTCCTGGAAACGAGCCTCACAGACATCAGTCCATACAAATTTCACATCTTTCCGAGTCAACATAGTCAGGGGCAATGCGGTCTTTGAGAAATCCGCGATGAAGCGCCGATAATATCCTGCCAGCCCCAAGAAGCTTCGTATCTCAGAGGGGTTCTTCGGTGCCGGCCAGTCTCGAACTGCCGACACTTTAGCTGGATCTACGGCGATCGTTCCTCCCGAGATGATGTGTCCAAGGAACATGACTCGGTCTATCCAAAACTCACATTTAGAGAATTTCCCATAGAACTTCTGCTTCCTCAAGATATCAAGGACCTTACTTAGGTGGTCTCGGTGTTGATCTAGGTCATCAGAGTAAACCAGTATGTCATCTATGAACACTATGACAAACGAGTCAAGGAAGGGTTGAAACACATTATTCATAAGGTTCATGAACACACTAGGTGCATTGGACAACCCAAAAGGCATGACCACGAACTCATAGTGGCCATACCGGGTCCTGAAAACGGTTTTTGGGATATCCTCACTTCTGACTCTCAACTGGTGGTAACCCGATCTCAAATCGATCTTGGAAAAGACTCGAGCCGACTTCAACTGGTCAAACAAGTCATCTATCCGGGGTAAAGGGTATTTATTCTTAATGGTAGCTTGGTTGATCATCCGGTAGTCTATGCACATTCGGAGCGAACCATCCTTTTTCTTTACAAAAAGAACCGGCGCTCCCCATGGTGATGTGCTAGGGCGGATAAAACCCTTGTCCAACAATTCCTGCAATTGCTTCTTTAGTTCAAGCAACTCAGCAGGGGCCATCCTATAGGGTGCTCGGGAAATAGGGTTTGTACCGGGAGCTAGCTCTATTGAAAAGTCTACCTCTCTCTCGGGTGGTATCCCGGGTAGATCATCGGGGAAAACATCTGCATAGCTTCGGACTACCTCTATTTCCTCTAAGGGTTGGACCTTGGATTCTGGCTCAGTGACTACCGCCAAGAAAGCTTGACATCCTTTACTCATCATTTGTTCTGCCTTCAAAGCCGACACATACGGGCTGGTGGTGGCATCCTTCCTACCCCTAATGACAAAAGGTGGGTGACCTGGTCTCTTAATGATCACTTTCTTCTCCCTACAGTCAATATTGGCCCAATAGGTATAAAGCCAATCCATGCCAATGATTACATCAAAATCATTCATGTCAAGAAGGATAAAATCTGTAGGAAACTCTTGATCTCGATATTTCACAGGTATCACCGGAGTTTTCAAAAGGGAAGTAAAGATCCGACCACTCTGGGTTGTAACATCTAAGACATAACCTAGATCCTTGATATCCAAACAAAGCATAGTTGCAAGATTTCTCGAAATGAAAGTATTAGTAGATCCAGAGTCAAAAAGAGCTTTCACATTACGTCCCATAACTTCAAGCATGCCTACATTGTTTTTCATCATGCATTATTACATACTTAATCTTAAAACATAAAAGAAAACTCTAAGGGTTATTACCCTCGATCAAACGATTTGCATTTGCCTGAGCCTCCTCATTGTCAATGGCAAACACCCGAGCTTGCCTTCTTTCTCCTGCAGGTGGGGCTACAGCTATAGGTGGAGCTGCCATAGGTGGTGCTGCTGCCGGTGGGGCTACAACTTGTCCCTGTCCTCTGGGCTCTGGCATAGGGCAGACAGATTGCAGATGTCCTTCTTGGTGGCAACGAAAGCAAGTCTTCTTCTTGTAGCGACATTCACCAGCATGGCTCTTCCCGCAGGTGCGGCAAGGAGGTCGGTTGTTCTCCTGACGAGGTTTCCCCTTTCCTCCATGTTTACCTTTAGCTTGATGTCGTCCTGGACCCTTCTTGTGGTGGTTCCTTGGGCCTTGGGCTCCTTCAGTAAAACCCAAGTACCCCTTAGGTGTAAAAGAGGTAGGCATCACAGTCCTCTCCATGTCTAAAGCTGTGTTGTAGGCTTCGGCGAAAGTCCTTGGCTTGCTTGCCATCACATGGGGCCTGATGGTAGGGTGAAGGCGCTCTATGAAGTGATCCACCCTCCTTTCTTCATCCATCTTGTACCCAAAGCGTTCCAAGATCCGGAACTTGCGCCCGAAGTCTGCCACAGAAGAGTTTCCTTGGGTCATGTTGGTGAACTCTCTTTCCTTTTCCTTCTTAGCTGTGACTGGGACGAATCTGGCGGTGAAGATTGTCTTGAAATCAGCCCATGCCATAGGCTCCTCTGTCAGGTCTCTGCCAGTGATGTGGGTCTCCCACCATATCTTAGCTGCCCCTTCCAAGAGATGAGCAGCAAAGAGGACCTTCTTGCTCGGTTGAACTTCAAGCATGCGGAAACCATTCTCTATTGCAAGTATCCATGCTTCTGCTTTATCAACCACTTCCGTCTTATCCTCTCCCCAGAACTTCTCTATGTTCAGCTTGACAAAGTCTAGGATGGTGGCTCCCACACGTGGACGAACAGGGTGTGGTTCACCATTCTCAGCTCTAGCTATGTCTCGGAGGGCCAAAGCATTAATAGCCTCTGTCAACTTCCTCTGTTGCTCTAACCACAAGGTATCAGGGGTATGGATCATCATGGTAGGTTCTGAATCATCGACTGGGTCTTCATCCATCTGGGCTTCTTCCTCATACACATGCTGCTCCTCATATCCTTGGTCTTCTTCTTGGTTCAGGTTACTAAATGGTACCGGGTCAGGGCCAGGGGCTTCTTGAGTGACTTCCTCAGGCCTCTTCCTCTTCTTAGAGGATCCACCCTCATGGTTCCTATTCCTCCTTGCAGAAGACTCCTTCACTTTACGGGGAGGCCAAACACTCCTAGCCGGTTTTCCGGAGTCCTCAGGGATAGCAACAGTCTTTGTACGAGCCATCTACATAAGTATAACAAACAAAACTTTAGTTTATCATTAAACTAATTATACTTATGCCAGTGATATCTCATTACGTATCTTTTATTAATTTGATGGAGAATTCCTTAATCCTTATCTTATTTGCCCATACCACATGAGGGTGGGGAAGAGAGAGAAATCCCTAACTCTTAAGTCCTTAATAGAAATTGTGATGAGAAGGGATGAATAAGAGGAGAAAATCCTAAAGGTATCTTATTTCGATTCAAATCCTAGGACATCGGCCAGGCAGTCACACATTCCGGGAGTCCTCGTATTCCGACTAGCGGTGCGGAGGAAAATTTTGCCAGCCCCCGGAAGTGATCCTTTTCTAGACACCTCAGTCTTTCGGAAAATCCTCTAATAACTCCCTTGGGTTCTATGGAGGTTGTAAAATTTATTAATTATTAACAATTAAGTGGAGAACCGTGGCTCTGATACCAAATGTTACGACCCCACCTCCCGTGACCCCCACTTAAGGGAGACCGAGAGGTCGAAGCCGCACACATAAATTCCGGACCATGGTTCAACAATTAATTGATAACAATTAATAAATTCTACTATACTAAACTGAAAAGCTGTAATAAATAAAACCTTTTTCATACCTTTGAAAATTGGGAACACTATTACTTCTATCCAGACCTCTGGCTAACTAACTAATCCTCCTTGGACTTTAATTAGTGTAGTTCACAATATGACGGATTACTGTTTGTCCTTTTTGTTTTGTACCTAAAACGCCGACAAACAAAACGTCGGTCAGCCAAAGCTGGTATGTGGGGGATTCACTAATCGTGCAATTATCCATATCAATTATTGCATCCGATTATCAATTAACAAACAATATTACGTTTTAAGTATGACTACGCGATCCATGTGTACCCTATCCCCTGCGCTGTCCCTGCAGTGGACCCGGATACTACCTCCCTTATGGTAGATTCCCATTTTTACCCCTCATGACTTCACCTAATAGGTGAATCAATTTCTAGGGCTGAGTCACATGGCACCACCCGTGGGTAGCCCACTCCTTAACTCATGGTATGCTAAGAGTCTCATGGCACTACACATGTGTAGCCCAATTTCTGACTCATGATACCCTAGACCTTGCTCTAGGATATCCTTAGCCTTGACATAGCCACAGGGGTGGACTCGGATCTAGCTAGTCATACATATATAATCCTTATGATAGCCATAGTCACTTTATAAAGACAGGATTTAAATCATCCAACAGTTATTTCACACATTTAGGGAAACATCGGTAAAACCTCGGAAAACTAAACGGTATAGCCATAAGCGTAACCACATACCTTTTAGTGCAGTCTCAGATATAGAATGAAAGAGAAAAGCCAACTTAAGCAAGCAAAGGCAAAGAAACCCTGAAAATAAAAGTACAATTTACTTTCATTAAATTTTATCCAACATCATTATATCCCTTAGGGTTTCTATCCAATTTTAGGGTTTCTTGAAAGTTAGGGTTTTGCTTTCAATATCAATTGCTATGAACCCTAATTCATCAAATTCCTTTAAAACCCCTAAAGCACTTCCTTTTAATATTCCTAACAATTTTAGGATCATAATATAACAAATTACTGGAATAACAAAATTCCCTTTTTCCTTTAATCCTAAATTAGGGTCTCCATATACATTATCTTTCCTTTTTAAACATAAACCCTAATTTAGGTACATTGGTATTCAAAACGAATTAAAACTTCATATTATACCTAAACCGGTTAATATCCCTTTATTTAACCCATTAGGTTACAAAGAAACACCTTTTCCATGTAATTAGGATTTCTAAATGATTTGGAATGCTTTCTAACCATTAAATTACTTTTGCATTCAAACTGATAATCATATCACTTTTATCATTGGTAAAGTTAAACTTATCAGTTTGATCTATTGATTTACCAAAAAAAAACTTTAATCATGCAATTAGGGTTTCTCACCTATTCTTAATATACTTTATTAATGAATTAAAGTACTTTCTGCAAAACATACAGAATTGGGTTATCAATCTATTTTTATTGGATTCCTCGTATTTTTCTATACAACTTTCATATATAACTTTTCTTTATCCGAGATTCCTAGCAATTGTTATGATTTTAGCAAGGATAAACACTTTTCTTGATTAATTGATAGAAATAGGGATTTACCAAAAAAAACCAGAGCCGTTCGATCAGTGCGCCGGTGGACCGCGCGTTGATCTGACGCTCTGCGTCGCAGGCTCCCACTAGCTAGGTGGCGCGCCTCGCAGATTGCTATCAGCCGCCGGATCCCTATCCAACGATCGGAGTCACGAGCGTCTCCGCCTTTATGCGCGTCGCTCCTGGTTCGTCAGATCGCCCTCGATCCACGCTGGTCCAGGATCGAAGGGACACCGCTCGTCGTCTCCCTTTTCTTCCTGTTCTTCAGAACGTGGCGGTGCCGCGACGGCAAGCTCGCCTGAGCAAAAACAATCGGACGAGAGGGAGAGATCCAAGGCCAATGGGGTCGCCGTCTGGGTTCGCGAGGGTGCCCTTAACCCTGAGGGCCCCTATTTATAGGATGTGAAGACCCCTCTAGGGTTTTCGACCTCGCCGCCATCCCTGGTTCCTGCCCGTTTGGGCGTTTTGGATATACGCCGCCAAGGATGGTAAAACCAGGGTCCACTCTCCTCGTCTGAGTCTCCCGAATCTATTGGGATCAAAAGCATAAGCGCAGATGCGCTGTAACAATCGGAAAGTCAAGGGGAAAATCCCCTGTGAACGTGCTGTGTCCGAGTTCTATCGGGATTCTGGGCGATCAGCCCGATCCGTTGGATTTAGATCCAACGTTCCATATTATCCGCGTTCTGAACCAAAAGGAAAGAATTCCTTAAATTTCCAAGGAAAAATCTATTTTTGTAGATAATTTGAAAATTCAATAACTCCTAATCCATAGGCCCTTTTGGCCTCAAATTTTAAAGGAAAGTATTTTATACGTTTATCTTTCATTGTGCAAAAATTGGAGTTATTATCCAAGGAAACGTGTCCCCTTTATTCCATTTTCTCATTATCCCCTATTTAATGGTATTTCCCACATTTTCTTTATTTCCTTGGCTATTATTCTATTTACTTGGGTTCCTTGAACCCCAAGGATCTTTTATAGTACGAAAACTTATTATGGGAAATTATTTTCTAGCCTTTTCATCACTTTCAACCATTATTTTATACTACTCCATTATTCCCTTGTATTCTTTTATTTAATGGAATTCCCTTTTCCATTTCTTTTTATATTCCTTTCACATGGGCTAAATGGCCAATAAGGCCCATCAAGAAAGCATGCAAGGCCATTAGAAACAAAATCCATGCAAAAACAACCATGAAAACACACATTGGTCCTATATATTCATTTAAAAGAGATTTACAAATCTCATTACATGTATTGAAAAATGAGGTTATAACATCCTCCCCTCCTTATAGAAATTTTGCCCTCAAAATTCAACAATCAAACAAACAAATTTGGATATGCCTTTTCCATGTCCGTCTTCAGCTCCCATGTGGCCTCATCCTCTCCATGGTGCTTCCATAGAACCTTAACCATCTCTATATTCTTATTTCTGAGCTCTTTTACCTTGGTATCTAGAATCCGCAAAGGCAACTCAGGATAAGACAGCTTTCCTTGAAGCTCAATTGGTTCAATGCTCAGCACATGGCTTGGATCTTGCACATATCGCTTCAGATTGGACACGTGGAACACATCATGCATCATACTGTATTGAGGGGGTAACGCCACACGATATGCGGCTTCACCAATCCGTTCTAATACTTCAAACGGACCCACGTATCGGGGACTTAACTTTCCTCTATTTTTAGCTATAGCTCGGAGCGGTCGGATTTTTAGAAAAACATGTTCTCCCACAGCGAAATGCACATCAGTCCGCTTCGCATCAGCATACGACTTCTGTCTGTCTTGGGCTCTCTTCAGCCTTTGCCTGATTAAAGCGACTTTATCAGCATACACTTGGAGTTCCTCTGACCTCAATAAGGTCCTTTCACCAACTTCATCCCAGTGAAGTGGTGACCGACACGGTCTCCCATATAGAGCTTCATATGGAGGCATCCCAATACTGGCTTGGTAACTATTATTGTAGGCAAACTCAGCTAAAGGCAGATACTGCTCCCATGATCCACCCCAATCGAGCACACAAGCTCGCAGCAGATCCTCTAAGGTCTGAATCGTCCTTTCTGACTGACCATCTGTCTGGGGGTGATAGGCGGTACTGAACTTTAACCTTGTACCTAGTTCCTCTTGAACCTGCTTCCACAACTTGGAAGTAAACTTTGGGTCTCTATCAGAAATGATGGAACCAGGTACGCCATGCAAGCGTACTATCTCTCTGATATACAGCTCGGCTAAACCGGACACCTTGGCAGTGGTCTTTAAGGCAAGGAAGTGTGCTGACTTGGTAAGGCGATCTACCACGACCCATATCGCATCATGACCTTTCTTGGTCCGGGGTAGACCCACCACGAAATCCATGGTGATCTGCTCCCATTTCCACTCTGGAATCTCTATAGACTGTAAAAGTCCGCCGGGTCGTTGGTGTTCCGCCTTCACCATTTGACACGTAAGACAACTGGCTACATAAGCTGCAATGTCTCTTTTCATCCCCGGCCACCAGAAAAACCTGTGCATGTCCTTAAACATCTTTGTAGTCCCTGGGTGCACTGTGTACTTAGAACCATGAGCCTCTTGTAAGATACATTCCTTCAGTGGTGAGTCTTCAGGAACCCATATACGATTCTCAAATCTGATTCCTCCATCTACTCCCAAAGAAAGTCGAGTCTGAGGCTTCTGCATCAAGCTTTTCATTTTGTCAAGTCCTCCACTGGCCAACTGTGCTGTGACAATTTCACTTAGTAGTTCAGACTGTATCTGGATATTGGCCAAACGAACTCGATCGTCTAAAGTTTGAGGTGACCATTCTACCAATTCCTCTAAGCTCTTCCACTGACTAGACAAAACAGCTGCACACCTGAGCTGCTTTCGACTTAAGGCATCAGCTACGACGTTCGCCTTCCCTGGATGATAGGCAATGGTGAAGTCGTAATCTTTCATGTACTCCATCCATCGTCGTTGTCGTAGATTCAAGTCTTTTTGCGTCAGAAGATACTTCAGGCTTTTATGGTCAGTGAAGATTTCAAAAGAGGCACCATATAGATAATGTCGCCAAATCTTTAATGCATGAATGATAGCAGCTAACTCCAGGTCATGGGTCGGGTAATTCACCTCGTTTGGCTTGAGCTGTCGGGAGGCATATGCAACCACGTGTCGATTCTGTTCCAACACACAGCCAAGTCCCATCTTTGATGCGTCAGTGTAAATCATGAAACCCTCATTGCCTGAAGGTAACGCCAACACGGGTGCAGTGGTCAACTTCTCTTTCAGCTCCTGGAAACGAGCCTCACAGACATCAGTCCATACAAATTTCACATCTTTCCGAGTCAACATAGTCAGGGGCAATGCGGTCTTTGAGAAATCCGCGATGAAGCGCCGATAATATCCTGCCAGCCCCAAGAAGCTTCGTATCTCGGAGGGGTTCTTCGGTGCCGGCCAGTCTCGAACTGCCGACACTTTAGCTGGATCTACGGCGATCGTTCCTCCCGAGATGATGTGTCCAAGGAACATGACTCGGTCTATCCAAAACTCACATTTAGAGAATTTCCCATAGAACTTCTGCTTCCTCAAGATATCAAGGACCTTACTTAGGTGGTCTCGGTGTTGATCTAGGTCATCAGAGTAAACCAGTATGTCATCTATGAACACTATGACAAACGAGTCAAGGAAGGGTTGAAACACATTATTCATAAGGTTCATGAACACACTAGGTGCATTGGACAACCCAAAAGGCATGACCACGAACTCATAGTGGCCATACCGGGTCCTGAAAGCGGTTTTTGGGATATCCTCACTTCTGACTCTCAACTGGTGGTAACCCGATCTCAAATCGATCTTGGAAAAGACTCGAGCCGACTTCAACTGGTCAAACAAGTCATCTATCCGGGGTAAAGGGTATTTATTCTTAATGGTAGCTTGGTTGATCATCCGGTAGTCTATGCACATTCGGAGCGAACCATCCTTTTTCTTTACAAAAAGAACCGGCGCTCCCCATGGTGATGTGCTAGGGCGGATAAAACCCTTGTCCAACAATTCCTGCAATTGCTTCTTTAGTTCAAGCAACTCAGCAGGGGCCATCCTATAGGGTGCTCGGGAAATAGGGTTTGTACCGGGAGCTAGCTCTATTGAAAAGTCTACCTCTCTCTCGGGTGGTATCCCGGGTAGATCATCGGGGAAAACATCTGCATAGCTTCGGACTACCTCTATTTCCTCTAAGGGTTGGACCTTGGATTCTGGCTCAGTGACTACCGCCAAGAAAGCTTGACATCCTTTACTCATCATTTGTTCTGCCTTCAAAGCCGACACATACGGGCTGGTGGTGGCATCCTTCCTACCCCTAATGACAAAAGGTGGGTGACCTGGTCTCTTAATGATCACTTTCTTCTCCCTACAGTCAATATTGGCCCGATAGGTATAAAGCCAATCCATGCCAATGATTACATCAAAATCATTCATGTCAAGAAGGATAAAATCTGTAGGAAACTCTTGATCTCGATATTTCACAGGTATCACCGGAGTTTTCAAAAGGGAAGTAAAGATCCGACCACTCTGGGTTGTAACATCTAAGACATAACCTAGATCCTTGATATCCAAACAAAGCATAGTTGCAAGATTTCTCGAAATGAAAGTATTAGTAGATCCAGAGTCAAAAAGAGCTTTCACATTACGTCCCATAACTTCAAGCATGCCTACATTGTTTTTCATCATGCATTATTACATACTTAATCTTAAAACATAAAAGAAAACTCTAAGGGTTATTACCCTCGATCAAACGATTTGCATTTGCCTGAGCCTCCTCATTGTCAATGGCAAACACCCGAGCTTGCCTTCTTTCTCCTGCAGGTGGGGCTACAGCTATAGGTGGAGCTGCCATAGGTGGTGCTGCTGCCGGTGGGGCTACAACTTGTCCCTGTCCTCTGGGCTCTGGCATAGGGCAGACAGATTGCAGATGTCCTTCTTGGTGGCAACGAAAGCAAGTCTTCTTCTTGTAGCGACATTCACCAGCATGGCTCTTCCCGCAGGTGCGGCAAGGAGGTCGGTTGTTCTCCTGACGAGGTTTCCCCTTTCCTCCATGTTTACCTTTAGCTTGATGTCGTCCTGGACCCTTCTTGTGGTGGTTCCTTGGGCCTTGGGCTCCTTCAGTAAAACCCAAGTACCCCTTAGGTGTAAAAGAGGTAGGCATCACAGTCCTCTCCATGTCTAAAGCTGTGTTGTAGGCTTCGGCGAAAGTCCTTGGCTTGCTTGCCATCACATGGGGCCTGATGGTAGGGTGAAGGCGCTCTATGAAGTGATCCACCCTCCTTTCTTCATCCATCTTGTACCCAAAGCGTTCCAAGATCCGGAACTTGCGCCCGAAGTCTGCCACAGAAGAGTTTCCTTGGGTCATGTTGGTGAACTCTCTTTCCTTTTCCTTCTTAGCTGTGACTGGGACGAATCTGGCGGTGAAGATTGTCTTGAAATCAGCCCATGCCATAGGCTCCTCTGTCAGGTCTCTGCCAGTGATGTGGGTCTCCCACCATATCTTAGCTGCCCCTTCCAAGAGATGAGCAGCAAAGAGGACCTTCTTGCTCGGTTGAACTTCAAGCATGCGGAAACCATTCTCTATTGCAAGTATCCATGCTTCTGCTTTATCAACCACTTCCGTCTTATCCTCTCCCCAGAACTTCTCTATGTTCAGCTTGACAAAGTCTAGGATGGTGGCTCCCACACGTGGACGAACAGGGTGTGGTTCACCATTCTCAGCTCTAGCTATGTCTCGGAGGGCCAAAGCATTAATAGCCTCTGTCAACTTCCTCTGTTGCTCTAACCACAAGGTATCAGGGGTATGGATCATCATGGTAGGTTCTGAATCATCGACTGGGTCTTCATCCATCTGGGCTTCTTCCTCATACACATGCTGCTCCTCATATCCTTGGTCTTCTTCTTGGTTCAGGTTACTAAATGGTACCGGGTCAGGGCCAGGGGCTTCTTGAGTGACTTCCTCAGGCCTCTTCCTCTTCTTAGAGGATCCACCCTCATGGTTCCTATTCCTCCTTGCAGAAGACTCCTTCACTTTACGGGGAGGCCAAACACTCCTAGCCGGTTTTCCGGAGTCCTCAGGGATAGCAACAGTCTTTGTACGAGCCATCTACATAAGTATAACAAACAAAACTTTAGTTTATCATTAAACTAATTATACTTATGCCAGTGATATCTCATTACGTATCTTTTATTAATTTGATGGAGAATTCCTTAATCCTTATCTTATTTGCCCATACCACATGAGGGTGGGGAAGAGAGAGAAATCCCTAACTCTTAAGTCCTTAATAGAAATTGTGATGAGAAGGGATGAATAAGAGGAGAAAATCCTAAAGGTATCTTATTTCGATTCAAATCCTAGGACATCGGCCAGGCAGTCACACATTCCGGGAGTCCTCGTATTCCGACTAGCGGTGCGGAGGAAAATTTTGCCAGCCCCCGGAAGTGATCCTTTTCTAGACACCTCAGTCTTTCGGAAAATCCTCTAATAACTCCCTTGGGTTCTATGGAGGTTGTAAAATTTATTAATTATTAACAATTAAGTGGAGAACCGTGGCTCTGATACCAAATGTTACGACCCCACCTCCCGTGACCCCCACTTAAGGGAGACCGAGAGGTCGAAGCCGCACACATAAATTCCGGACCATGGTTCAACAATTAATTGATAACAATTAATAAATTCTACTATACTAAACTGAAAAGCTGTAATAAATAAAACCTTTTTCATACCTTTGAAAATTGGGAACACTATTACTTCTATCCAGACCTCTGGCTAACTAACTAATCCTCCTTGGACTTTAATTAGTGTAGTTCACAATATGACAGATTACTGTTTGTCCTTTTTGTTTTGTACCTAAAACGCCGACAAACAAAACGTCGGTCAGCCAAAGCTGGTATGTGGGGGATTCACTAATCGTGCAATTATCCATATCAATTATTGCATCCGATTATCAATTAACAAACAATATTACGTTTTAAGTATGACTACGCGATCCATGTGTACCCTATCCCCTGCGCTGTCCCTGCAGTGGACCCGGATACTACCTCCCTTATGGTAGATTCCCATTTTTACCCCTCATGACTTCACCTAATAGGTGAATCAATTTCTAGGGCTGAGTCACATGGCACCACCCGTGGGTAGCCCACTCCTTAACTCATGGTATGCTAAGAGTCTCATGGCACTACACATGTGTAGCCCAATTTCTGACTCATGATACCCTAGACCTTGCTCTAGGATATCCTTAGCCTTGACATAGCCACAGGGGTGGACTCGGATCTAGCTAGTCATACATATATAATCCTTATGATAGCCATAGTCACTTTATAAAGACAGGATTTAAATCATCCAACAGTTATTTCACACATTTAGGGAAACATCGGTAAAACCTCGGAAAACTAAACGGTATAGCCATAAGCGTAACCACATACCTTTTAGTGCAGTCTCAGATATAGAATGAAAGAGAAAAGCCAACTTAAGCAAGCAAAGGCAAAGAAACCCTGAAAATAAAAGTACAATTTACTTTCATTAAATTTTATCCAACATCATTATATCCCTTAGGGTTTCTATCCAATTTTAGGGTTTCTTGAAAGTTAGGGTTTTGCTTTCAATATCAATTGCTATGAACCCTAATTCATCAAATTCCTTTAAAACCCCTAAAGCACTTCCTTTTAATATTCCTAACAATTTTAGGATCATAATATAACAAATTACTGGAATAACAAAATTCCCTTTTTCCTTTAATCCTAAATTAGGGTCTCCATATACATTATCTTTCCTTTTTAAACATAAACCCTAATTTAGGTACATTGGTATTCAAAACGAATTAAAACTTCATATTATACCTAAACCAGTTAATATCCCTTTATTTAACCCATTAGGTTACAAAGAAACACCTTTTCCATGTAATTAGGATTTCTAAATGATTTGGAATGCTTTCTAACCATTAAATTACTTTTGCATTCAAACTGATAATCATATCACTTTTATCATTGGTAAAGTTAAACTTATCAGTTTGATCTATTGATTTACCAAAAAAAAACTTTAATCATGCAATTAGGGTTTCTCACCTATTCTTAATATACTTTATTAATGAATTAAAGTACTTTCTGCAAAACATACAGAATTGGGTTATCAATCTATTTTTATTGGATTCCTCGTATTTTTCTATACAACTTTCATATATAACTTTTCTTTATCCGAGATTCCTAGCAATTGTTATGATTTTAGCAAGGATAAACACTTTTCTTGATTAATTGATAGAAATAGGGATTTACCAAAAAAAACCAGAGCCGTTCGATCAGTGCGCCGGTGGACCGCGCGTTGATCTGACGCTCCGCGTCGCAGGCTCCCACTAGCTAGGTGGCGCGCCTCGCAGATTGCTATCAGCCGCCGGATCCTTATCCAACGATCGGAGTCACGAGCGTCTCCGCCTTTATGCGCGTCGCTCCTGGTTCGTCAGATCGCCCTCGATCCACGCTGGTCCAGGATCGAAGGGACACCGCTCGTCGTCTCCCTTTTCTTCCTGTTCTTCAGAACGTGGCGGTGCCGCGACGGCAAGCTCGCCTGAGCAAAAACAATCGGACGAGAGGGAGAGATCCAAGGCCAATGGGGTCGCCGTCTGGGTTCGCGAGGGTGCCCTTAACCCTGAGGGCCCCTATTTATAGGATGCGAAGACCCCTCTAGGGTTTTCGACCTCGCCGCCATCCCTGGTTCCTGCCCGTTTGGGCGTTTTGGATATACGCCGCCAAGGATGGTAAAACCAGGGTCCACTCTCCTCGTCTGAGTCTCCCGAATCTATTGGGATCAAAAGCATAAGCGCAGATGCGCTGTAACAATCGGAAAGTCAAGGGGAAAATCCCCTGTGAACGTGCTGTGTCCGAGTTCTATCGGGATTCTGGGCGATCAGCCCGATCCGTTGGATTTAGATCCAACGTTCCATATTATCCGCGTTCTGAACCAAAAGGAAAGAATTCCTTAAATTTCCAAGGAAAAATCTATTTTTGTAGATAATTTGAAAATTCAATAACTCCTAATCCATAGGCCCTTTTGGCCTCAAATTTTAAAGGAAAGTATTTTATACGTTTATCTTTCATTGTGCAAAAATTGGAGTTATTATCCAAGGAAACGTGTCCCCTTTATTCCATTTTCTCATTATCCCCTATTTAATGGTATTTCCCACATTTTCTTTATTTCCTTGGCTATTATTCTATTTACTTGGGTTCCTTGAACCCCAAGGATCTTTTATAGTACGAAAACTTATTATGGGAAATTATTTTCTAGCCTTTTCATCACTTTCAACCATTATTTTATACTACTCCATTATTCCCTTGTATTCTTTTATTTAATGGAATTCCCTTTTCCATTTCTTTTTATATTCCTTTCACATGGGCTAAATGGCCAATAAGGCCCATCAAGAAAGCATGCAAGGCCATTAGAAACAAAATCCATGCAAAAACAACCATGAAAACACACATTGGTCCTATATATTCATTTAAAAGAGATTTACAAATCTCATTACATGTATTGAAAAATGAGGTTATAACATAGTCCATGGTCACATGGTCCCACTTCCACTGTGATATGGGTAAAGGTTGCATTGTTCCTGCAGGCTTCTGGTGTTCAGCTTTAACTTGCTGACACACAGGGCACCTCAGAACAAACTCTGCAACGTCCTTCTTCATCCCAGGCCACCAATACAGATCTTTCAAATTCCGATACATCTTGGTGCTCCCTGGATGCATAGCATACATGGAAGAATGGGCTTCTTCCAGGACTAACTTTCTCAAGTTGTCCACATCTGGCACTATCATTCTTCCATTATAACAAGCTACTTGATCTTCTGAGTCATGAAAACCATCTTGCTTCTCATTTCCATACTCAGATCTTATATGTTGAACTGCAGCATTACCTAGTTGTGCCTCTTTAATCTGCTCCCTTAGAGTAGGTTTAATGTGCATCTCAGCTAACAAACTGGTTAACAATGACACCTTCAACTGTACATTGTCTTGCCTTAAAGAGATAAGCATATCTCTTCTGGAGCATACTAAAGAGTTTAGTTGTGCTCTATACATGGTTGATGTTGCTGATTTCCTACTCAAGGCATCTGCAACAACATTGGCCTTACATGGATGGTAATCAATTGTACAGTCGTAGTCCTTGATTAACTCCATCCAGCGACGTTGCCTCATGTTGAGCTCATGCTGAGAGAAGATATACTTAAGGTTTTTGTGGTCTGTGAAGATCTGGAATGTTTCTCCGTAGAGATAGTGCCTCTAGATCTTCAAAGCATGAACCACAACAGCTAACTCCAGATCGTGTGTTGGATAATTCTCCTCGTGTTTCTTAAGCTGTCGGGAAGCAAAAGAAATCACTTGTTTATCCTGCATCAACACACATCCTAGTCCGTTCTTGGAAGCATCACAGAAAACTACATATCCTTTTCCTTGTTCAGGTAGCACTAGCACAGGTGCACTTGTCAACCTCTCCTTCAGCAACTGGAAATATTGTTGACACTTATCACTCCAAGAAAAAGGAACATCTTTCCGGGTTAACTTGGTCAAAGGTAAAGCTATAGAACTAAAGTTCTTAATGAACCTTCGATAATAGCCAGCTAACCCCAAGAAACTTCGAATCTCTGTCGGTGTCTTTGGTTGTTCCCATTGTAGAACATATTCTACCTTTGTAGGGTCAACACGAATTCCCGAGGCGGATATTACATGTCCAAGAAAAGATACCTCCGGCAGCCAGAACTCACATTTGCTAAACTTAGCGTACAGCTTATGTTCTCTTAGCAAGGTCAAAGCTTGGCGAAGATGCTGCTCATGTTGTTGAGCATCCTTACTATAAATCAGAATGTCATCTATGAAGACGACAACACACTGATCAAGGAAAGGTCGAAAAACTCTATTCATGAGTTCCATAAATGCAGCTGGTGCATTGGTTAGTCCAAACGACATAACCGTGAACTCATAGTGACCATATCTTGTCCTAAAGGCAGACTTGGATATGTCACTATCCTTAATACGGAGTTGGTGATATCCAGACCTCAAGTCTATCTTTGAAAAGACTGTTTCTCCATGCAACTGGTCAAAGAGATCATCAATCCTCGGCAGAGGATACTTATTCTTTATTGTTACTTTATTGAGTTGTCTGTAATCAATGCACAACCGCATTGACCCATCTTTCTTTTTAACAAACAAGACCGGAGCACCCCAAGGTGAAGTACTCGGTCGGATAAAACCTCTCTCAAGTAGCTCTTGAAGCTGTTTCTTGAGTTCTGCCATTTCGGCAGGCGCCATTCTATACGGAGTTTGAGCTATGGGTTTCGTATCTGGGATCAGATTAATTTCAAAATCAATCTCCCGAGGTGGTGGTATACCAGGAAGTTCTTCAGGAAACGTATCTTCGAATTCCCTGACTATAGGAACTTCGGCAAGATTGGAACTTTCCTTGGTAACATCTACCACATGGGCTAAGAATGCATAACATCCTTGCCTCAACAGCTTATCAGCAACCATAGCTGACACAAGACAGGTGGGCAGAATCTTTCTTTCACCTTGAAAGATCCATGTGTTGCTTTCATCAGCAAACACAGCCAACTTGGACTCACAATCCAAGACAGCTCTATACCTTTCCAAGGTATCCATCCCAAGGATTATATCAAATCCCTGCATATCAAGTGGTATAAGATCCACTTGAATGCGATGGTCAGAAAAGAAAAGGATGCAGGAAGAACATACCTCCTGCAAAACGGCAGACCCACTCAACGGAGTCTCTAACAACAAACTATCTGCTCTATGACTAACAGTCACATTGCAGTTACGAATCATTTCACGAGTGATGAAAGAGTGCGTAGCACCCGGATCAATCAGAACGGATACAACACAGGATGTATACATATCAGAATATAAAAATTTCATCTAACCTGCCACTACCCGTGGATTGACCACTGCCTCGGGTGGGTTCATAGCATAGAACCTCGCAGTCGCCTGGTGTTGAGGTGGTGCTGATGATCCAGCTTGAGACGCTTGTCCACGTCCTCGATCTGCTCCTTGATGTTGTCTATTCTGAGATCCCTGTTGATTCTGTCTCGGGGTTTGTTGTGTCACACTAACAGGCCTAGAACGGAAATCCTTCATCAAGTGTCCCACCTTACCACAGTTGTAGCAACTCCTCTCATGTTGTTGTGGTCTGGGTGGTCCAGTGACTGACTCAGATGCAGAACTGTGCGTCCCTTGAAGCGGTTGACTCCGTCCTCTACCTCTGCTTGGTGTCCATTGAGTTTGAAAACTCGATCTGGGTGGTGGAGGGTTAGGTGCAGAGAATCTAGGTTTCTTAGAATCCCTAGATGAAGAACCCTGGAACTGTGGATATCTTTTATGGGTTTGTCTTTTCTCAACCACAGATCTCTCTATCCTTTAGACTGACTCAACGAAGGTAGAGAATCTCTCTCTGTTTTCTAAGGCAGACACAGGGGTTGACATATCAGAATTCAAACCCTTCTCGAATCTTCTGATTCTTTCCTCGTCCGTAGCAGCCATGTGCGGACAGAACCGCAACAACTCCATGAACTTAGCTTCATACTCACTAATGTTCATCATACCCTGCCTTAGTTTCTCAAACTGAGAGATCTTCTCATCTAGGAAGGTCTTTGGAAAATATCTATTGATAAATTCCCGACGAAACTCTTCCCATGAGAACTCTACTCTAGGTCTCTTCTGCTCTTCCATGTTCCACCAGTGACCAGCACTGCCTTTGAGAAGATAGACAGCATGTCTAACCTTCTCAACTTCCGGAATCATAAGAATCCTGAAAGCCTTCTCCAACTCTGTCAACCATAAGTCAGCATCTGCAGGGTCGGCAGTTCTGAAGTACTCGGTAGCTCCGACACGACGAAGTCGTTCGAATGTCTTACCAATACCTTGTGCTTCAGGCTGGACAGGTGCCCTAGGTGTAGGAATGGGCATCCTATCAGTTATATGTGTCATGGCAGTCATGAACTGCCCGAACATCGTCTGTACAGCTGGATCACTCATGTCAGCTGGGTCGAACTGGGGTGGCTCTCTTGGCGACTCAGGTGCAGGTTGTTCTATTCTCGGAACTCTTGCACCACCTCGAGGTGCACTAGCACTACTTTCTGCCACGTGCTCATCACGATGTTCTGACATTCTTATGTATCTTCTTCTCCTGAGGAGCAGAAGATTCTATTAGATGAGGAAGGAGTACTAAAGGTAGACTCGACATCCTAAGTCCTATGCCTCTGTAGACTCGACTGAACCTGGAGCTCTGATACCACTAGTTGTGGGCTCTGATCTCCAAACCATGACATAAACACGATTAAAACTTAGCGGAAGCGAATCGGTAATCAGCGGGAGACAAAAATCACGGGAAATTAAAACTTTTCGTGACAAGAGCTTGAATCCATAAAAGCTTCTTTCATAAAGTGAGGTAAACTGTTTACATCTCAGGATAATTACTTCTTGAGTAATTATATACATCAAGATACAAAATCTCAAGATCACTATACAAAAGACTCCAAGACCTGAGAGTACAGAGGACACATAGGACTGACTCTAACTACACCATATGGCAGGACAATCTCCACCTGAGATTACTGCTGCCCCTGATGCTGCTGCTGAGACTGATCACTTGTAGGCTGGTTCCTTCGTCTCCGACGTCCACCTAAAAAGTTGAAGCCTACGGGGTGAGACAATTATACATAATTGTCCCAGCGAGAGTTATAACTCTTCACCAGAAGCTTTATTATAACATCAAAGAATATCTTAAACAATAAAGCCTTCAAAGCATTATGTAACAGTTGCAGGTATAACAAGATCTCTATAATTTAGGAGATGTGGAGAATATAAACATTATTGTAAGGTAACATCAATCAACTAACTTGGAGTCATCTCTAACAAGTTATACTACATGGTTGATTATGTTTTACAAACAACATTATGCCCTGTGGAGATGAGGCTTACCACTCATACTCCAACTGATCACTGAGAAGTCACATCAGTATCATACATAGGTCATTAAGAGAGCTGGATTCTCATGACCTTCACCTTCCTCAGTCAGTAAGAGGATCACTTGTAGGACATCTCGTGTCTCTACTTAATATAGCTCACCAGGGTAAACTGGTCCTTCGCTATTCTAGAGTCACAGTGGCGTTCTGTACTCTCTTTGTCATCAGGAGGTTTCATATTTACCTACCACTGATACGAATATCTGTGCTTTCTTCGTCATCAGGAGGTTTCATGTTTACCTACCACTGATACGGTATGGAATTATAGTGAAGGATGGATGGATTACACATCTACATCACTTTCCTACACTAGGATGTAAGGTTCTACACATCCATGTACCCCACATACTCAAAAGTATGTGCTCCAGGAGTTCCCTGAGGAAAACCTGTTTCACCATCATTTAATCTCTGACAATGATGGATCTATGATCAGGGCTCTACATTATACTTGATTAGTTAGGTACATTCAGTATTCTTTAACAGCATACATTGTTCTGCAAACAATAACAATAGCATAGCAGCTATAAAAGAAGAATACTAAATGTAACAGGCCTAACTCATATCAATCATCACTTCTCATTATCCTCATCACAAGTCATCTCTAAGGCATGACTTTGATAGTATTCATGGCTCTCACAGCCCATTATCAGCATAGGATGCCACTGACAAGACATCAGATTACTTTACTTATTCATAAGGCTAACAACATGCCTTTAATGAATATAACATCAATATCCATACCTGGATATGATTACCTTCATATCAGAACCTGCATGTTTAATACATCTGATAAAGGTAATACAACAATAAGGAATATCCTTCCTACTCTTGTCATAAGAGTTTAAATCTCTAATTCTCATCAAATAGAGTTTAATATTCAAAAGCATGCCATCACCCTTGAATTAGGGTTTACTATTCACATCAAGGTGAATTAAACTCATAACATCATCATGTATGAGTAACATCTTTATTGATGCTCTTGGATTAGTTAAAGGTTCATCATTTATCATAATTAGGGTTTCTATGATCTCACACAGGTGGATCATACCCTAATTATGCTCATTCCTGTGCATTGGAGATGCTTTAATTGAGTTTCCACTTAAAAAGGGTACTTTCTCTCTCCAGTACTTTCTCTCTCTAGAAGTACTTTCTCTCTCATCATAAGGTTAGGTGATGTAAACATCACTCTAGATCAGGTCGGATTAAGTCATCATAGGCTAACATAGCCCAAAACATCACTATCATGTGATTAGGGTTTGATTTGATCAAGGTATTACTTAATTTACCCTTCAGGGGTATTTTGGTAATTCACCCCATTGATCATCATCATGGTCAAAACCTTAGTCCATTAACCCCTTAATATCCTAGGTTATAATTAGGGTTTGATTAGGGCAACATTGAACCATTTATATCATCAATTGATTGAATGAAGTCACACTTGAATTATCTTGATTGATCTCAACCATCAACCCTCAATCGATTTGAGACCCATTGGTTGAGTTGACCTTTTTACCAATTGACATTAGGACCGCGAGGATGTGTAGACCGTTTGGTCACTTTTGACCTCAGGACCGCGAGGCCTCTTCCTCCTCCAAGACCGCGAGCCCTCCATTGATTCAAGACCGCGAAGACTCATCTTGAGGTTAAGACCGCGAGGGTCATGAAGACCGTTTGCCCTTCTTTGACCCCAAGACCGCGAGGCCCCTCGCGGTCTTGAGACCGCGAGCCTCCTCTCGGTCTTGAGACCATGAGCCTCCTCACGACCTTGAGACCGCGAGCCTCCTCTCGACCTTGAGACCGCGAGCCTCCTCTCGACCTTGAGACCGCGAGCTCACATGGTCTCAACCACTTGGTCCATCAACAAGATTCAAAGATACAACCAAATAATGTCAACTCATGTTGAAGCCCTCAAAAGGGTAGAGCCATGTTGACCACTTATGGATTGGGTCAATTTAGATTATGCTTGACCACTTGGTCATTCAATTGACCCTCAATGGTTGACCAATTAGGGTTGAAGTCGATTCAATTAGGGTCTATCAATGTTCACCCATCAACACTCAACAATGTGACTCAATACAAGGTTGGACCCTTCAATTGAGCTCCAATTGGGCCCAAACTTGGCCCAAACGGTCTTGAGGTCATGTGGGTGGACCCCACATGGTCTTGAGACCGTTTGCCCAAGATTTCATCAAAATCTAAGGTGATTTGATAGAGGTTGAACCATGATTGGGTCACCAAATCAGTATTTTAATCAATTGATAACTTATTTGCAATTAGGTCCTCAATTGGTCAAAATACTTAACCCTAGACCTTCAAACGGTCTTGGGTGATTTCCCTCGCGGTCTTGAGACCGTTTGGGTGACCCCTAAATGGTCTTGAGACCGTTTAGGTCAATCAACCCTAAAAACCCTAATTAGGTCACCATAATTTCAGTACTGATTTCATCTAGGGTTAGCCCTAGTATTCACCCTTCAACTCTTAGCCCGTTTGGAATTAGACCATCAAACTTGGTGAGTTGTTAATTAACATAATTTTGAACAGTAATCTCATACGGTCAACGCCTAGTCAACGACCTTACACGGTCTTTAGATCGTTTGCCCAAAAAGGCAATTTCAGACCGTTTGAAAATCAGGGATAAATTCAAATAAAGTTGTTACTTAAAAAGGTCATATCTCCCGATTCCTTTGGAGTTAGCCTCCCACATTTTGAGGGTAATTAGCCTATATAATTATAAACAGATTTCTTATACGGTCCACGCTCGGTCAATGGGGCCAAAGGGTCTTGGAGACCGTTTTCCCTGTCACGGTCTCGAGACCGTTTGCTCACCTCGCGGTCTTGAGACCGTGAGAGAAAACTTTTGAGACCGTTTAAGGAAGTGAAAGGCGGTGAGTTTTTCTTGGAAATCACGCCTTCATCTCCTAGATCAATAACAGTACGAATATCCCATGGATTTGCTTGTAAGATATCAGGGAAAAGTAGGGAAACGCTAAGAGCTATCATCAAAACGCATATAAGGATGCACATAGTAAAGCATGGGTTTAGAGTTATAAAACCCGCCTAAAGCTTGCTTCTTGAGCTCCAAGCTCTAATGGCGTCCTTGAGTTCCCACAGGTTGGCCAAGGTGAAAACTCCAAGGAAGGTCAAGGAAAGATGGCTAGAAAGATAGGATTTCGAGAGTTAGCCATGAAGCTGACCTTGAATTCGAGTTCTAACCATGGAATTAGGCAAGAAGAGGGGTTTAAACCTACCTTGCACCCCTTGGTCGTCCTCCTTAGCTCCAAGGCAGTCCTTGGTCATCTTTGGTGAAATGAAACAGTAAGGGAACGAAGGGTAGGTTCCCTTGCAACTAAGGGAAGGAGAGCTTATATACATGGGGTAGGATTTTCAACATTAGTTCATAAGTTGTCCATAATTCCAACTAGGTCCCTCCTTCTTTACTTGATCGTCCCTTCCTCTTTATTCTAAGGACAAACCTTCTCTTAAGGTCTTAGGAAAAGAAGGTAAAGGAGAGCAAGCTAATAATGAGATACATACATAAAGAGATATTACACATATACCCTGATTATTCAATCACAAGGCATATCTCATAACTTGATAATTCAATTGAGGTGACTTCCTCATCATTTCTTCTCTTAATGATGGCAAGAGTCTAAAAAGATACATTAGATGACATATTTCACAATTTGTATCCCTTAATTTGGGTAAATTTCATTTTACCCCAAACTAGGGTTTCAAGCACCGGGATTGCTTCCACAGCTGCACCTTGGTGCCCTAGCTTGGGAAATCCCTCAAACTTTACCAAAAAGATTCTCATGATGTCTCAACATCAGAGGAACATCTCAACATGTGCAAATTGCAAGCTAACCCTTTCAACTGGGTAAATTGCACATAGGTCCCTGTATATCAAAACAATGCTACAACTTTAAATAAAAAAGAGCAAATACTGAAATATACGTTTCTGAGAAACTTAAGTACATGCTCAGAGTTAATCACAAAGATTTAATTACATATTTAGGCAAAATACCTAGGGTTGACTCATAACCCAGGTCAGGGATGTTACAAAGATCTAGTGATGGCTCTGGTGATGAATCTGAATCACGCCCTAATAAGACCAAGGTTGTAGGCAGTTGGGAAGAACAAAAGAAGGTGATGTTGGAATGCATGCATGCCCTAGCCCTAAAAGAAACCAGCAATAGTGCCTCATCCTCTAGGACCAACCATGAAACCACCATCAATGACTTCCTTAAACTCAAACCCGAAACCTTTCATGGAGAAGACTTAGGTGAAGTCCTAGATAAAGCCGATGCATGTATCATATCTGTTGAAAATGCCTTTAGAGCCCTTAAGTGTCCTGAGGAAGATAAGGTCACCTTTGCTACCTACCAACTTAGGGGGTCCGCGAAGTTGTGGTGGGAAAATTATTACCATACACGAGCACTTCCAGATGCCCCCATAGGTTGGGAGGAGTTTAAGGGGATCTTTACCAACCGTTTCATGCCCATATCAGCTAGGAAGGAGAAGAAGAAACAGTTCAATAACCTAACCCAAGGAAACCTATCTGTTGCTGACTATGTTAGGGACTTTAGACTCCTAGAGTGTCATGCTCGCAACCTTGACGAAGATGAAAAGATTGAACACTTCATAGATGGCCTTAACCAAGAAATCAAAGTTCACCTTTGCACCTCCATCCATCCTACCTTTGAAGTTGCCATCAACAATGCCCTTACCCAAGAAAGAACCTTAGGGAAGAGCAAAACACCAAGCTTGGGATACCTAGGTCTAATCGATGCATCCGTCACCAAGGGCAAGGAGAAGGAGAATGATAAGAAGAAGCCTAACAGCCATGGCATGGGAAGAGGAGGAGGAAATCACCACAAGGGTCAATCATACCGAGGAGGACCAAACCGAGGAGGTCGAGGCCAAGGTGGACCATACAGGAATTCCAAATGCAAAATTTGTGGTGGGTTTCATCCTGGAAAATGCAAGTTTGAAAAGACAATTTGTTTCTATTGCAAGAAGGAGGGACACATGAAGTTCAATTGCCCAATTCTGGTCCAGGGGGCACCTCAGAATCGTCCTGCCCCATTACCTCAGCCTGGAGCTCCACCTGCTCAGCCAGCTGTCCCTATAGCTCAGGCTCAGCCAGAACATTGTCAGGGCCGAGTCTTTGCAATTGATGCAGAGGAAGCTAAGGCCAATGACAACCGTTTGATTGAAGGTAATAATGTTAATAATTCTTTATTGTGATAAATCTTTGAAAACCATGATCTTATATATAAAATCATAATGTAGGTATGATATGTCTCCAAGATCATCCTGTTGTGGCCCTATTCGATTCAGGATCAACACATACCTTCATATCTAGAAATCTTTCTTCCATGCTCAATTTAGATATTAATGATCTAGGTTATATCTTGGATGTAACAACTCCCAGTGGCAAAACTTATACTTCTCTTCAGAAAACCAAAACCCTGCCTTTTTCTTTTGGTGGCCATAAATTTCAATCTGCTTTCATTCTTCTTGATATGGAAGATTTCGATATAATTTTGGGGATGGATTGGCTCTTTTCCAACTTTGTTATGCTTGATTGCCGAGGCAAGAAAGTAGTCTTTTGTGCACCCAATTCTAAACCTTTGACTATTTTTGGGAGAAAAGAAAGAAACTGAAATATGATTATCTCTTCTCTTAAAGCCGAAACTTTGATAGCCAAAGGATGTAGAGCCTATCTTGCTGTTGTATCCATGCCTGATCCTAAGGTGAGACCTATAGAGAGCTTGGATGTGGTGAGAGATTACCCAGACGTTTTTCCGGAGGAGCTTCCAGGGCTGCCTCCAGATCGTGAGATTGAGTTCTCAATTGAGTTAGCACCGGGCACCGCACCAGTCTCTAAGGCACCTTATAGGATGGCACCTGCCGAGCTTGCAGAGCTCAAGAAACAACTAGAGGAACTTCTTGATAAAGGCTTCATCCGTCCTAGTACTTCTCCTTGGGGTGCTCCTATTCTTTTTGTCAAAAAGAAAGATGGGTCAATGTGAATGTGTATTGATTATCGCATGATCAACCAAGCCACCATTAAAAATAAATATCCCCTCCCAAGAATTGACGATTTGTTTGACCAGCTTCGTACTGCCACTATGTTCTCCAAGATTGACCTTAGATCAGGTTATCATCAATTACGAGTAAAAGATTGTGATATTCCAAAGACAGCTTTCAGAACTCGATATGGACATTATGAATTTGTGGTGATGCCTTTTGGCTTGACTAATGCTCCTGGAGTGTTTATGAATCTGATGAACACTGTCTTCCAGCCATTCCTTGACAGCTTCGTTGTGGTCTTCATTGATGATATTCTTGTATATTCAAATTCTGTTGATCAACATCGTGAACACCTCTAGAAAGTCCTTGATGTTTTGAGAGCCCAGAAATTGTATGCTAAATTATCTAAATGTGAGTTTTGGATTGACCAAGTCATGTTTCTTGGCCATGTCATTTTGGGTGGGAAAATTTCTGTTGACCCTGCCAGAGTTTTAGCTGTCCTTGATTGGAAAGCCTTTCTAAAATTCGTAGCTTCCTTGGCCTAGCAGGCTATTACCGTCGTTTCATCCTTAATTTCAGTAAAATAGCCCTACCCATGACTAAACTTACGAGAAAAGATGTCAAATTCATTTGGACTCCTGAGTGTGAAGCTAGTTTCCAAGGATTGAAATCTCTCTTGACTTCTGCCCCAGTTTTAACCCTACCTTCTGGTAATGATGGCTTTGTAATATTCTCTGATGCTTCTAAGATGGGTCTGGGTTGTGTCCTTATGCAAAATGGTAAAGTTGTTGCATATGCCTCTAGACAGTTGAAACCTAATGAGGTCAATTATCCAACTCATGATTTGGAATTAGCTGCCATTGTCTATGCTCTCAAAATCTGGAGACATTATCTATATGGTGCTACTTTTGATATATTCACGGACCACAAAAGTCTCAAATACCTCTTGACTCAGAAGGACCTCAATCTTCAACAGAGGAGATGGTTGGAGTATCTCAAAGATTATGATTTCACAATTGCATATCATCCAGGCAAAGCCAATGTTGTAGTTGATGCTCTTAGTCGTAAGAAGTCGATTTGTGCATCAATGCATCTGGAACTTTCATCTTCTGGGTCATCTCAAGCAGAATCTAGCTCTATTATTTTGGAGAATATCAACATTATTCCTAGTCTTCTTTCTGAACTCCTGATATCCCAAAAGAACAGCCCTAGCTTGGAGGAGATGACAGCTCTTGTGGCAAAGCCCCAGACACATCTATCTGTTGGTATGGATGGTGGACTAAGGTACAAGCATAGGATGTGGGTACCTGAAGAGTCAGAGATTAAGAAGCGTATCCTGCAAGAGGCACACGGGTCTAAGTATTCCATACATCATGGATCTACTAAGATGTATAAGGACCTGCAGAGACACTTTTGGTGGAGAGGTATGAAGAACGATATCGCTGAGTTTATCTCTAAGTGTCTCACTTGCCAGCAGATTAAGGCCGAGCACCAACGTCCCGGTGGTCTATTGCAACCCTTACCAATTCCCGAGTGGAAATGGGAAAACATCACCATGGATTTCGTGGTGGGACTACCCAGGACCAGGAAGGGTTATGATGCGGTTTGGGTTATAGTAGACCGGTTGACCAAGTCTGCACATTTCTTACCTATGCGGACTACGACCAAGGTTCCTGAGCTTGCTGAGTTGTATATAAAGGAGATTGTACGGCTGCATGGAGTGCCAGTTTCTATCGTTTCGGATCGAGATCCAAAGTTTACATCACACTTATGGAAGCAGGTGCAGAATGAGCTGGGTACCCAGTTGAACTTCAGCACAGCATATCATCCCCAAACTGATGGCCAGTCAGAACGCACTATCCAAATCTTAGAAGACCTTCTCAGAGCATGTGTCTTAGATTGGGGAGGATCTTGGGATTACTACCTTCCATTAGCAGAGTTCGCCTACAATAATAGCTATCAATCGAGTATTGATATGCCACCCTATGAAGCTCTCTATGGTAGGCCATGTAGATCCCCTCTTCATCGGGATGAAGTTGGAGAAAGGAAGATGCTAAAGTCTGAGGAGTTACAATTATATGCTGATAAGGTGTCCTTGATCAAGTAGAGGTTGAAACGGGCCCAGGATCGTCAGAAGTCATATGCATATGCACACAGGTCTGACAAACAGTTTAATGATGGTGACTATGTATTCTTGAAGATCAGACCTATCTGTGCCATAGCCAAGAACAAAGGGAAGCTTAGTCTGAGATATGTGGGTCCTTTTGAAGTCCTGGAACGCATTGGTGAATGTGCTTATCGACTTGCTCTTCCTCTGCAGTACAGCATGATGCATAATGTCTTTCATGTATCCAACTTAAAGCTATATGTGAAGGATGATAGTCATGTGCTGAATCACGAGTTGCTTGAGTTGCGGGAGAATCTCTCTTATCCAGAACAACCTATGAAGATTCTCGACTCTAGGATCAAGGAGCTCAGGAACAAGCAGATCCCGATGGTGAAGGTACAGTGGAACCATCACGGTGCAAAAGATGCTACCTGGGAGCTAAGAGCAGACATGGAGCAACATTTTCCTCACCTCTTTCATCCAGTTTAATTTTGAGGACAAAATTTCTTTTAAGGTTAGTAGGATGTGATAAAGTGAGTTTTTCTAATTCTTTTATGCTTTTCTCCTTTAATCTTCAATATATTTCAAAACCCTAATTCTCCTAAAGTTAGTTAGTCACTCAAAGATTGGAATTTCAAGCCCAAACTTTACCAACATGTGGGGTATGCTATGGTGAAGCTATGGTCCAAATTTCATGTCATTTGGACATTCCTAGCTCCCTCTACGATTTTTACAAGTTCTATTAATATTTGATCAATACATGTCACAGTTTCAATCATTAAGCTATAGTTTTGGTTAATTTTCCTTCTTGGTTCACGGCGCTGACGTCAGCAACCTGTGGCTCTCTCCCCGCGAGCCACCCTGACCACCCGATGGCACATCCTCGGATCCTGGGTGGATCGGACGGCCATCCGGTCGTCCTCTTCCTCCGTTTGACCCGCGAGGACGTGGCTACAGCCACCTCATACCACTCCTCGCCACTCCATGCCACTTCGCGAGCAACCGACCAAGGCATTGCCTCCACCTCACCTCCACGAACCCGACAAACCCACACATGACCCCCGGAAAGGACCGCACCCCTCTCCACGACCTCGTCGGTGTGACATGTTCTCCAACCACCGTGGAGCCCAATTGGGTGTTTGCGATTCACGCACCCCCACCTCTATTTAAGCATACCATCTCATTCACCGACCTCCCTTTGACGCCCCTCGAGGATCAATTCAACTGGAACAGGCATCCCTCTCCCCGAGCTCAAGGTTCCTCACCTCAGCCCTGCCCGCCGCCGTCGAGCTACTGGGCAGGCTACTCCCAGCCTCCTCCTTCACCGCTGACGGCTCGCCGAGCTCCGCACTACCCTCCTCCAGCCCACCGGTGCCTCAACGCTGAGGTAGCTGGCCTGCTGCTCCCCCCTTCCATCTTCCTCCGCCGCAAGCTTGGTAGCTCGCCAGTCTCCTAGCCGACCCGGCGATCCCAGGGGAGCCACGACCCGAGGACCGGCCGTCTAGTTGCGGGGAGCTCCCATGAAGCTAGCCCGATCTCCACCTGCACATGAGGAAGCCCCAGACTCCAGCGAGGGCTCGTCGGAGATCGTGTCGGCCACCTGCTGTGAAGCCGTGAGCTAGAGGAAGGAGGGACCCGCTCGAGCCTAGCTGAGCCAATCACAGGAGTCCACGTCGATCCAAGTGGACAAACCACAGCTCGCCAAGTAAGCGGTCCAATATCCACCTCAACCTGTTGCTTTTTATGCAAGCATGATCTTGGCCGTTGGATCCGATCATCCAACGGTCCATGTTTTTCTAGTTTTCGATTATTAACTCGAAAATCCAGTTTATGACCTAATCTTGAGAAATTCGTAAAAAACAGTAGGAGTGTCAGAAAAATACGAATAAGTACTCTATTTTGATCAAAAAAATACGAGGATCATGATTTTGACATCTGTTGACCCTAAATCTGACTCGAGTAAATCCTCATGCTTATTTTTGTGTATATCTTGATTAATTATTTGGAAAATACTTGAACCTGTTTAAATCACCAAAAACCTATGATCATCATCTTTTTTGCATCTATATTATTATGGAAAGATCAGATCCTTTTATTATGGCTCAATTATCAATAAAACCTATTTATCACTCCTTTCCCTATTTTGACCTACCAAAATGTGCATAATAAATTAATATGATCTATAGACCATGATTCTAACTTTATGAATCTACTCTGATGTGACAATAATAATCTTGGACTCAAATCCATACTCTAAGATCCGTACTCTACTCTCATGACTCCAAATCTATAAAGGGCCTTTTTATATACTCTTTAGAATATGGGTAACTTGAACAATATATCTAATAAATACCAAATCTTCAATAATTTCAGGAAATCGAAGGTACCAGTGAGGAGCATCTCTGGACTCCCCACTTCTGAATAGAAGGTACGCCATTAACTCTCACTTGGCCTATAATAATGTATGGTTGTAAAATAGTGTAAGAACTTGACATATGGTATTGTTTGAAATAGAGCTATATGAGTATCCAACTTTGATGATGTTTGCTTTATATATATATATATATATATATATATATATATATATGTATATATATATTTTTTTTGCAAAACGAAAACATAATATATTTTTGTCCATTATATGGAAAGCACTAACTCTTTGGCAGTGTGCTTGGAAGTGACCTAACTCTTTGGTAGTGGTCACACTGTACATACGACCTAACTCTTTGGTAGTGGTCAGACCTAACTCTTTGGCAGTGGTCACAATGTACATATGATCTAACTCTTTGGTAGTGATCATAAAGGCCTTGAGATATAATGGAAAATATGCTTAAAAGATATTTGTGCTTTGTTGTAAATAAACTTTCTTTCAGTTTGAGTATGATTTTCTTTACCATATTGCTTATTACTGCCAAGTTACTTTTAATGTTTTGCCAAGATATGATGAGAGTTAAATTTTATGACGTGGAGGCGTACTCAGTACAATATATTTATATATTGTGCTGACACGTACCAATTGCATATGTTTTATAGGTACCTTCTGCTTATGATGCTTATGATGAAAGGAAGATGATGTTGCTACTCTATATGTTAGCTCACAAAAATCAGATCTATCATGGGGATGCTAAAGCTAAATGGGACTCTTAGATTATGTTTCTTTTTCTTCTGTATTTAGTTTCTCATGTATTAAGTTTCTTCTGTAGAACTCCTATGCCTTCGGGCCCCTATGTAATGAACATTTTGGTTTATGTATGGAAGCTTTTTATTCGGTGCATTTATATATTCATATGTTTGATCCACTCAGGGACGTACAATTTTAACTCTATTGTATGCCTTATGTTGGCACCTGAGGTGTACAGTGGAGTTAGGTTGTTAACCTGTGACAATTATAATCATGTTTTTACACTTAGAGTCGCGGAAGCTTTAAACATAAGATTATAGGATTAAGAATAAAAATTGACTCCTGTTTAGTTTTCAATAGGGGATAGCTCCTACACGTCTCTTCTAGCCCATCTTTGTGTCACCTATCCATGAGTTCTCAGAGGAAGAAACCCACACATGGATCCCATGAAGGGAAAAAATATGGGTCAGCTATGCTAGTACTAAATCCAATTATTGAGCTACTTTAAAAAAAAAGAATTATGATATCAAATCTAGGTAAGATTGCATGGTAGACTATAAGAACAACAAAATATAAACTAGTTACCATGCTAGATTCCAAAAGGTATAATAATTCAAAGTGGTAACTAGAAAACAATAAAGAGATTCTCAAAACTAGTATTGAGATTTCCGAATGAAATGTTTTTTCTTAAAATAATACCAAAATATCAAATTATTCAAAATCACAAGATTTATCCTTTGGCACAATCAGTCTAATATTTTGTCTTTACTAGTGGCTAGGTGCCTAACATTCCCCCCTCTTTGAGAGAACAACACTTTCTCCTGTTGGGGTAATCGATATTGGGGGACCTCTAATTGTCCATTATCCACTGTGCAGAGTTGGGGTCGTGACCTGTTGAATCTAATGAGCCAAAGCTCTTATCTAATATTTTAATTTCTGTGCCAATATCAAAGTCAACTAATATTTTCAATTTCTCAACAATGTTCAACATTTATTTATTCAAGGTTAACTTCAACAAAAGGGAAAGGCTAATAATAAAATTTGTGCACCACTTTGCAAAATTATATTTATAAACTCAAGAGAGAGGCAAATAGTTCAATAAAAGAGTTGAGATTCAATACCTTTTTCCAACAGAGTATTTCCAAATCAAGGTGTGCACAAGGATCAACATACTAGTTTATCATGAATCTAGCAAAAGAAAATGCACTAGGGTTATTTGATGTTTCTTGGCTTGGAAATCACATCCTAAATTCTTATTAGGTGAAATTACCATTTAGCCCTTATTGAGTGGACTATCTAATGCTCACTTTTAGTCAATTTATCATTTTTTAAGTCATTAAATTCATTCCATCAGTGTAGTAGTATATTGTACACATGTTATCATAATCATTACTCATGTGCATATATTGCATAATATTACTAATGTAATACAGTAATATAGGCCACATGCATACATATAATGTAAGGGCAAGCATCTTCTAGCGATTGGTTTCCATATCTTGTTGATTTACCCAAAAATAACATCATAGTTAGAAATAGGATTTAGTTCATTGAATTCAAATTCACCATATTTATCCTTAATATCCTTATTTTTATTTATTTATCACTTTATGTGGTGATAGTCTCCATCATATGAATCGTTAATAAACTTGCCAATTGAGATCAACTATTGATAGATATGGTTTAAAACCTTGAATTACATTGATTACAAGTTTTCCATATGTGTCTCATAGTTTTCTATTATACTTTATGTTTTCCATACAACATATCCTAGGGTCATGTGTATACTCTAATGTCTAAAATAAATGTGGGTCGATATAAATGTTACGATTTGGATGTTTTGGATTTTATCAAGTAAGGTGTTGTTGATCGTGAATTCATGCTTCATGTGACTACAAACTATATGCAATATCTTAGGCATTATCTACTCATATTATTACTAATGTTTATATCTATTATTGCTTAATGAGATCAAAATAGAAGAATGAAGGAGGGGGGGAAGAGCAAGAGGTACATGTTGGAAACTAGGTATGGCTTGCCAAAGAAGATAGTGCACCGCTGCCTCTAGTCGGTGTTGTGCAAGCTTCATAGTGCGTTGGATTTCCTCCAAATGTTAAGGTTACAACTGTTGTTAGCCCAACACAGGGAGGAAGGCATGCTCCTAAAAGGTTTTTTGGGTTGCTGAGTTGCAGACCGACTGGAGATCTCAGACGTTGGTATCACCTTCGGTGGCCATAGAGGGATCATCAACCAGATGCTACCCAATGTTGGTCAGGCCACGGATGTTGTGGGAGCCTTAAAGGTATCCGCAGTGGCAAAGTGGGAAATCCTTTAATGGCGAGGCTTCTGTGTGGTTGTGGAAGTAGGTGGAGATGAAGGTGGGAGTTGCATGCCCTGTGATGATGGTAGCTTCAAGACAATGGTAGAGCATAATGGTGTTTGCATGTTGATGTTGTGACGTCATAAGGAGTCGGGAAAGAGGCCACTACAACGAGGGAAGTTGTAGGTTTGGGCAACATCAGGGAGAGAGGTTGGAAGCCTGAGGCTCTATTACTTTGATGGTGATGCCCAAGATGTGCCATGAGTTGCAACACCTCGTTGGCGATCGACTAGGGGATGATGTCACTACGCCTTCCACCCTGACAGGAGGGATCCACAATCGTAACAATGATCCCTGCCTAGTCCGACTTCTCCATGATTGTTGACTTCAGTCATGATGGTGGGGCTTCAGGTGTCATGTCTAGTTAGTGAGGGGAGGGGGGTTATATGGCTAGGGTTTTGGGCATATTGATGAGGGGGAAAGGAGTTGCTACATTTTTGTTGGGTTGTGTAGGGTGTAGAGGAGTGGGGACGCTAGAAATAGAGGAGAAGGAGGCATTGATATGAGAAGAGCTAGAGGTGGCTAAACCATGATGTTCATTTCTCTGCCGTGAGGTAATGTCTGTATAGGGAAAACCCCAGGTACACAATTAGGGGTAACCGGTGTGGGTTCCTAGTCAATTGACCAGTGTACCAATTAAAGAAATTAATTTCTAATGGTCTTTTATTATCAAGTTTCCATTCTTTTAAAATTCTATATATCTTACACCCCATATATTTTTCTTTTGGAAATTTCAACATTCTTTTAATGGATATGAATCTAATTATTAACAATACCAATTCCCTCATTTCTTGAGTCTAAGATGGTCAAATATTTATTCTCACAACTAAAGCAGATAAGTATATCTTAAAATAATCACTAATCTATTTTATGTGATTCCAAAGATAAGAATATTTAATGAATTAAATTTATTAGTAGTGGGTCTCAAATGGGATAATTTGATAAAAATGAAGACAATTCGCATTTTGGTACTCAACTTTTAAGATAATTCAAATGAAGTGTATATACAAGTGAAAATTTAGCAAAAGATGTTTTCAATTTGAGAGGATCATGAATAATATCTCAAAATTCAATTTAGTACTGGTATGTTACATAGATCATGAAAATATTTGGAAGAATTTTTACCTTGATATTGATTGCATGTCAAATTACTCAATGACATGGCATTCATAACGTCAATGCAATTGTTTATACACAATCAACAAAAGATCCCCCGAGCAACGATGTATAGAGTTATTTCAAGTTAGGATTAAGACCTATATATATTTTATTAACCCAACAACCACACGGGTAGACCATTATGTGGTCTTTATCTCTTGTATCCCTCGAATCGCTCCCATGATTCATGTAAATCTTATAATGATTCATGTTTGAAGTTACAAAGTTGGGCTCTATGACGTCCAACTTTTATGCATTTGTAAAATTTTGTTGTGTAGGGGCTCTACTTGTTTTCCTGGTGTAAATTGTATCATAGGGTATAGAGTTATACCAGGCTACTGCCTTGTATTGCTAGAACAACATTAACATGAAAAATGCAAACTTCCTTCTACAAAACTCCACTAGTTTTGAAAGTGTCACAAAAATTATTAAACTCTATATATGTTTAATAGGTTTTTCAATATTGTCTGTAAACTATCTTGACCAATAAGAGTGATTCAACTATTTTGGAATTAATTGTTGTTAACAACAAGAGGTATTCTAATGAATCCAATAATAATGTTATTTACCTTTGATGTGATGTAATATTTGAGATATATACCACATAGGGTCCATGTGATCATCATACTTACCTTTCAACTAATCACCCTAGTTGTTATCTTTTTGTCTCCCATATGTGTTATAATATGTGTCATGGGAGTGCAATAATGTGTGCATTGAAGTCTAAAAAATATTATGTCAATCACTAGATCAAAGTCATGGAATATGACTAGAGTTGAAGAACTTCTCAGGATGAGATTTGTCAATGTTCCTTTAGATAGAGAAAACAATCAAATCAATAATCATATTAAAAGTATGAACAATGAAAATAATAAAGAAAAATGTTGAGAGCTAGTATGTTCAAACTAGTAGAGACTATCATTCATTGTGTTCCTCGACAATGACGCTAGACATTGCTCGATATGCAAATGTTCATGTTAAATATGTGAAAGATGTCTTCTCCTAATCTATTAAGTGATCATCTATGTAAAAGTATTTGGAGTAACCATCAATGAAACAATATATGCTTAGTTTGACAAGTACTACAAGGATTTAATCAAAAGTAATAGTGGGAAATGATCTGTATTGTTCTTCAAATTAGTTTTTTGTGGTCTACACAATCTACAGTCAGATTTCTATCTAACAAACCTTTCTCTGTTTGACCATTGAAGGCAATGATTTTTCCACCCCTTTTCGGTACAACTTGGATGAGTATCACCCATGAGATGTCAAAAATAGGGTATATGACACCCTAAACAAGTAACTTAATCAGTTATTGAGTCACTAATTTCTTTAACTTTAGGCTCAACCTTCTTTGCATTTATATAGTTGGGCAAGTGTTTTCTTGAATGTATTTGCATAATAGAAAATTGAGGGATCCACTTAACATATACAAACCAAACAACAACCTCAATATATTTCTCAAGTGCCCTAACTAGAACATTTTCTCAATATTGGGAAAGAATGGCATAAAATATTATTTGATTGCCCATTGACTTTTCTTGTGAGTAGGTTATGAACTGGGCAAGAAACACGTACTCAAACCCATGGATAGGGTTTTTATCTCTAGTATGAGATGATACTCAATGGATAGCTTGAGTGGTAGCATCTTCTTCTTATTGTTCATTGGATGACTCTTCCTGGAACCCAATAATTTGCTAAACACGTCTGACTCTTGTATCAGTCTTGATCCACGTCAAGAAAAATTCTTCAACTACATTGAAAAATGAATAAATAAGTAGCAATTTCATTCCATTGCCACAATGACTTCATTTGTGAGTAGGATCTGGATATATTCTAATAATTTTTCGTATTCATATAAGTATCGTACATAGTTTCAATTCTCATATGGATTCACATATAAGATGTAGTTTAGAATGATTTCCACAAGATAATAAAATCCTCATACTCTCTTTCTCTATATCACTGGGAAAATAAAAGAAGCCAAAAACATTGTTGAAGTTTCATCATCAATCTTCACTAGAATTTGTCAACCTGACCTCTTGGAATATTCAATGGTCTATTAGACAACTTTAGAGTTATTTTTTGGCTCTAATTTATGTATGACAAGCTCAACACAAGCTCAATGTTACATAAAATTGACACCCAGACCCAAGTCAAGAAGAGCTTGATTTATTTAGTATACACCGATGTAATATGGAATGAGGGGAGCACATGTATTTTCTCCTTATGGGAGATATATTTTCCAAAATGGAATACACTTTCCTATTTATTTACCCTTTATGGCATACTCCCAGAGGATTTTATATTGTAAGTGTGTGTGTCCTCGAGAATTTATCATAGGAAGTGATTTTTTATGGCTTCAAGCAATGATATTGATTTGCACTTGCTTGAATGTCCTCTTGGAAGGTTATATATCTTATAGAACATTGATAAATGGTGGTTCACTTTATGTTTATCATCTAGTATCACATTTCAAACAAGCAATATGATGGTTTGACATTAATCATGGTTCAACTATATTATAAATATCATCACTTTCTTGATGGGTCACGATATAATTGTAATCACTGAACATGATATCACTACCCAACATCTCTTTCCCAAATCTACCACAACTCACTCCCTTTCTTGGCTACTCATTATGTTTAGTGTAACGTCCTCGGGTTCTACCATCTCAAGGCTTAGAAGGCCCGAGAGGACAAATTTGAAACTGTTACTCGAAGTATCAAAGTGCAATGCGGAAGCATAATACGCATACATGAACAAACAACCATGAGCATAATGCATACACCATACATCCTCAAAATTCAACATGTATATGTTACATAATGAGTTATTACAACACAAATTAAAAATACTTATTGAATAAAGCTAAAAGTCTATGAACATGTATGCTAACTAGGATCTACACAATAGGTACAACCTGTACAACTTACTCTCATTTTGTCCTTTTGTCCCATGCTAGCTTTGAACCTAAAACATACGTGAGACAACATATCAACACAAAAAGTGTCAAGTACATGGGTAGAAAGATACATATATTTATGGTTTTCATAATTGGAAAAGATTTGTAGAAAGAAAAAAACATAGAAAACATTTCTTGATTAAGTGAAATGCATCAATTTTATTCATTTTTCTAGATGAGTTGCATTATCAAGGTGGACTAGTACCAAAACATATATATTGGACCCATACCTATGTACCAAGTACTCTAGGGAAACTCCCCATACACAATGTGATCTAGGGAGGTGTACTAGTCAACATTATTTCATTCCCTCGTAAGGGGGGTAATGAACACCTTAAATAACTACAAAACATCTACTCATCATTTATGTTTTAAGTGATAAAACATCGAGTACTATATAGTGCTACTAGATCCAATATTTGCAAATAGAAGAGAGCATACATACATATCATGATTGCAACCAAGAAAACCATAGTCATATACTTAATAAGACCATGTACTTAAGTTTCGAGATTCTTATTTATATTCAGGATCATCTACATATTTGGTCATCACCTAATTAATAACAAATTGATCATCATTAATAAATGTTCATCATATTCTAGGTATTTTAGGTCCAAATTAGGGTTTGGCCAAATCTAGGTTCAAACAACCTGGAACTTGTGTCTGATATTTTTCTACCGATCAAGAGGTCATTCTAGGGGTCTGGTTCAGATTTCATATTTTTCTGATGATTGGTTTATTTTCTAGAATTAATACAAGGTTTAAAGCATCTAATTATGTATTAATGGAAAACGATCCAATATTCTCAAATCATAACTTGATTAGAGTTCATATTTGGTCTCTAAATGACGTCACACTTTGATACTTTGAGTAATGGTTTTAGATTTGTCCTCTCGGGCCTTCTAAGTCTCGAGATGGCAGAATCTGAAGATGTTACATTTAGACTCCTCAATAATGACATTCAATAATTGATAAAATTTACAGGGGACTTGCTACTATTGATGTGGATGTCTTTAAGGAACTTTTTGGTGACCCTGATGCATTTGGTGTTGTCATTGTTGTAATTTTTTTATTACGCAAATATTTTTTGGTGATGCGGGTTTTGGAGAATAGTAACACACCCTCATGAACTGTTTTGATTCATCATTGTTTGAGAAGGGAGTTTGCCTTCCTCATTTCCAGACATTGACAATGATATCTAATCCAACCTTTAGTCCAACCTTTGAATTATTTTCCCATGGTTGGACATATATTTCTTCACATTATCAAGTACTCTAAGATGAGAGAGTGCATAATCCTCCAATTTCAGGGCATACCTTTGAGAGAGATAAGTATTCACATTTCATTTCCCAAAATAGTATAATGAATTTAGCTTCTCATTCATAATACCATGTACTTCTAATAAGCTTGGATAAGAATGTGTCTCTTGGTTTTGAATAATTGAGGATTAACATCAGTTGTGGGAGGGATATGTCAGTTGTATCATACCAATGTTATAGTTGTAGTTTACCCGGTGCATTCAATTTTTAGCCAGATACACAAGAAGTAGCAAATATTATTCAATTATATATTCCATAAAAGTTTCTCCACAAGACAAGTCTGCATGGTTTGGTGGATTTTTGATAGTTCGTATTACAAATATTAGAGTAGACATCATGTTGGAACATCCATATGCATAAATAACTCAAAATCTTCAAAAATATTTCCCAACTATCATGAAACTACTAATGAATCAACTTCCCAAGCGATGAAATTGACCAAAATATTAGAATAATCTTAGAACTAAGAAAACATTCTTTAAATAACTTTCTCTTCATCATATAAAAAGTTAAAAATGTCATCTTTTGGTGAGTACCATTCCTTAGTCATATCTTTGAGGGAGTAGGGAAACACGAGTAGGTGAATTGGCATCTTGGTTAATAATGGGTCTATGAAGCCATAACAAACCATTAATAAGGAATCAACATGTTTGTATGCATTATCAGAACTCAACCCATGGAATGACAAAAAGAGTTGAATTCAAGTGGGTGTGATAGTAAAGGCTTGCCTCAACACAACTTGTAAGTGGGCAATGATAGGTGAGGCATAATCACCCAGTATGATGTAGTCTTGCAACGACATTGAGAATATGGGTTGTCATTGCAATGATATTCTTTGTAGGTTTCTCCTCATTCTCATGGTTGTGAATTTCCATTCTCTTGTCTCTCCTCTATTTCTTGACAGATTCTTTTGCTTTTCATTGTCTTAGAGTCAACTATTAAAGGACATCTATACAAGGATCAACTTGAGCATGCATTTTTCATTGCACAATAAAATCTAACCTACAAGAGAGACAATTAGCAACCAGAGAATGCAAAACCACTTGTAAAAGATTTAAGCAAGAAGTGGTCTGAGGGTATGAAGAAACAATAAAAACTAATAGCTAAGCTTTAAAACACCATCCTCAATAATGACACCAAAAATCTTGGCACGTATATTATGAATAGTTAAATTATGCACTCTCATATGTGAGTCCGCAAGTGAACAGTATTGGTACGTAAGACAACAAAAAGCAAGGACTGTATTCACATGGACAGTTAGAAAATAGAAGTTGTTAGCCTATCTTACTTCTAACTGCAATGGATTGGGTTTTTGTGGCAAACATGTCAATATTGATTGGATTTCACTAATGGTCATGCAACTAGTTGAAAAAAGTTGAGTCAAATCTAAAGCTATTTACCATTAACTATCTAGTTAACTGAGAATAATCAAGTCTTGACCACACTATAAATTCTACCACTATTAGTTAGGCAATCCATTAGGTAAATATTGCGCATGCAATTTCATAACACTCTCATAATCAATCAAGATAGATAATAGGTGTTTAAGGGAGTTTGTTTGACCTAGACATGCATAGAGGGATGAATAAAAAATGTCTCGCAAGGTATATGCTATTAAACAAAACAAAAAACATGGAATGCAGAGATAATCCAATATCTACTTAATGACTTTGGATGGCATAAACAAAATATAAGAGATTAGCTCCTTTATTATTATGCATTCGAACGTCTGAGCCTCTCTTGATAAAGGAAAAAATAATTCCATTTGGATCCAAATATAATCCTAACACCCCATGCCCCCCTACCCCACAGTTGATGGCAATGGATGACATAGGGGATAAGAGGGAATGTTTTAGCCCTTATGACCCCCTTGTTCAACCTTTTGCATCTTGTTCATTGAGTATGAAGGTAAATATTCCCAACAACCCATATATCTCATAAAAGGTTAGTAGATTAGAGAGATAATAGATTAGAATGAATGGAGGTCAAGTTCCTATAATGGAACCCTTTTTCTACCACATTTCTACATCTGTCTCTTCTCTACATATCATGCATGGTATCCAAAGTATATTAAATAAAAAATGTGATAGGAGGAATGTATTCCTAGAATGAAAATAGCATCAAAGAAAAACAAAATAAGTTACACATGTTCATATCCTAACAACATGATATCATCAACCCATTACCCCCACACAACCCACCACATGAGTTTGATCACCAATGATTATAAGAATAGCATCGAGTGAGGGAAAGGAGATGTAAGGATCCATTATGAGATGTCTTTTTGCATCAAGGAGGTCATACTTCTTATTCTCGACCTCCCCTTTTAGTAGATCCTATCAATCCATATTGGATGTATGGAAATGGACATGGGTGGTGGACGAGGTTAGGTTTTGGAAATGGAGTATGGACAACACATATGATGGGACAAGTCAAGGGTGGAGTATAGTGGATTGATCAGTGGCATGTGAGGTATGACATCCAATTGGAAGTCTTTATACCAATCTTGGATGTGGTAGCTCTCAACCCTGATAAGTGAGGGTCATTCACTTTATTGGAAAATCTAAAGAGTAGAGGCACTACCATAACTATTTTGCCTCACCACAACTATAGTGATGCACATGAAAAAATGTCATTTTAGGACCCACAAACATGGTAAACATGAGTTGTAAAATCATTTCCAACGTGGTGAAAGTGGGGAAACACCACAATCATGTGGTGGCACCGTGATCATTTTGGTCTAGTTGCACCATAGAATGTGGTGTCAGAACATGCATTGTGTAGGTGGCTTGGATTTACAGCTATCGTCAATTTCTAAACCACGATCGTTGACCATGGAATGGTAGTAGTGATCTTCATCCATAATGGTTGTTTTGCTTCACAATGGCTTTTTTGGGGACGTTCTTTCCACTTGATCTTCATATTTGATTTCTCAACATTCCTTGCTTCAACATGTATATCAACCTTAGTCCCTGTCAAGTCTTGATGAAAGGGTTCAAATTATCCACACCAACTTGACACCAAATTTGGAATCAAATATCCTATAAAACATGCAAAGATTGCCAATAAGTGTATTTTAAAATTATTAGGATTATTTGATAAATAAACACAAACTCATGATATGTGGATATGACAAATTTACAAAATGAAGACAAACATAGTCCAAAAGTAGGGATGCACCAGTCACATCCTAAGATTGAGGAAGGGAATGTGGTGACATGTGAGGAAGGCGTTAGGCACCTCCACATGCCCAAAATCTGACATTGAACATCAAAGGATGAAGTGAACAATCTCTTGTATAAAAACAAGATGTAGCATGAGAACCCTAATATAATGTGTGCATACATGCATAGAACTTTAATAAAAGGGGTCAGAACAAGCCTAGCATACAAAGAATCTTCCATCATTGGTGCTCACGTCTTCACACCACTTTGGGACTAGTTCAAATGTGGGAAGGGAAGGGGCTACACATGTATGAGACCTACTTTACCTCATAATGACATAGACTTGAAGGAAGGTCATTCTCCCTCTCTTCCCAATGAGCACTAATATCAAACTTGTTACTCAACTTGGTCGATGCCACAAGACTCTAAACTTAAATGTTGTATTAGGGTTTCTGGAGCCTCAAGATGTTGTGGGTGATTTAGGGGTTCTCTCTTTTGGGATTTAAGGCTATACAATGACGACCTAGGGGTAATTTTTATATAGACACGGGTGGTGGTTAGTACTCAAATGAGTGGGATGTCACCTCTTTCACGATTTTCAAATTCAACCTCACAAAGCACTGGTGTGCTCTTCTAAGACACTCCCTGTGCATCAATCTTTTTTAATATATATTACACGACTTAGTTAATGTTGTTATCTTGGGAATCTTTAAAACAAGCTCGGTGTGGGCACACCCACATGGCCATTTTAGATAATCTATTCATAAACTTACAGTAATGGCACGCTTTTTCAAGAATAAAATTGAACACTTTAAACTTGGGCAAGCAAATAAAACACAATCACGTTCATCCAGTAAACATCACTTGGGAGATTAGAATTTGATGATTTGCAAAAAATCATGGAAGAGAGTGTGGGTGTGCTCCTATTAGGCCCCCACATTAGTAGCCAAATTTTCAACTTTGTCTAATATTTGTTTGGCATGAAATTTAGTATAGATTAAGGGTCCTATGGGTAGATTATGATGATAGAGAAGCATGGAATATTTTATAATGAATTTAAGTGATTTTACTAGATTTTAGAGTATATATTTTGTGGAATGCTTGCATGAGTTTAGATTGGAGATTAGGTTAGTGCATCTCTATGATGGTAACATCATAAAAAGGTATTCCACTGTAAAGTATCTATTAGTTATATGTTCACTTTAGAAGAAGGCTTTATTAATATAGTTAATTCTGTTTGAATTTGCGAGCACGTCCCTAGCATTGAAGAGGTTAGGGTCATTATTCCAATAATTCGTCAGATAATGATCAACCGTTGTGATCCATAATTATTTTGGATGCCCATCTCATGTTCACGTAAGACTCTTGTATTTTTTTGGATTTATTGAGTATTACATATAATCCTTTTGTCATTACCTGACACCCCGGGTCGTAACTCATGGACTTGAGAAGGTTTTATTGCTTTCTCTTAATCTAATGTCATATATAGAGTCTCATAGCCAGATCTTGGCAACTTAGGTCACACCCATACCTCACTTATGATCTTGTATTCATTTTGAACACATATTGGGTATATCAACTTGATTACAATCATTTGGTTGATGATTATCGTGTTAAGCACAACACACCAATTTGTTTAAAAATTGATTAGAAATGGGACGAAATACTCATATTCAAGAAAAGCATGAATGGAGTATGGACACCTTGGATAATAACAAAAGCTACTTGAAGACTATAACACATGAATTTAGGTTGTGTTTGTTACATGGTGAATCATGGGGAGGGGAATGATGATGAAACAAAAAGTATTGTTTGTTTTCTATGGTGATAGGAAATCATGGTGAATTTATGGTGAAATTTAGTCAGTTTTTGTACCCATGGAAAAGCATGGCGTATCACAATGAAAGAAGTTTCTTTGAAAACTTCATTATTTGTTTAGACACATGTAAAAAAATGTTCTAATAAATATAAATTTTAGTTATATATGGTGTCTTTTATAAAGAATTCCCCCTCCCCTTCCCTATGACTAATGTAACAAACAATGTTTTAAAGCTTTTTCCCATCGACGTCCCTATCACCATGCACATATTACCAAAAAACACATTTTAACAATTTCCCAATCACCATCACTGTCCCTTGCCCATCACCATCAATGTTCCTACCACCATCATTTTTCTCACCATATACCAAACACAACCTTAATTTAATCCGGTTCCCATTCACTCCCATGGAAGCTAGACATTAGAAACTACCATTTCGTCCTCAACTGATTTTCAAATCCCGGCTGGAAATTTTGAAATATGTGTGCTGGTTTTGATTTCAAACCAAGTTCAGCTCGAAATTGGAAGTTTGCCCGCCTTACCCGACCCAAGTCTTTTGAATTCGGATTTTGATGCCCGTGTCCTTTGCTTTTCAAGTCCCTCATTCGGGAGCTTTCACCCGTTTCCTTTTCCATTCTAGGGTTTCTTTCTGCAGGCCGTTGCTTCTCCGCCGCCCGCGCCATGTCGGCGAATCTGACTGGAGCTGCAGTAGCTAAGCGCCTGGCCTCGTGTAACAAGGGCACCCGAGACCGTACCGTCCGACTTCTCCAGCCCTGGCTCTCCTCGCCATCGACATCTGCCTCCGTCACCGACGAGGACCTCCTCAAGGTCTGGAAGGGTCTCTTCTACTGCGTTTGGCACTCCGACAAGCTTCCTGTACAGCTTGAGCTCATCAATCGTCTCGCTTCCCTCCTCACCACCCTACAGCCCCCACTCGCTGCGCGATATTTTGAGTCATTTTTAGTCACCATCCGCCGCGAGTGGGCTGGCATCGACCAGCTACGCCTCGACAAATTTTACCTCTTGATCCGGAGATTTATTCACCATGTTTTCCTGTTCTTAAGGGACAATAAGTGGGAACCCGACGTAGTAGGGCACATGATTTCCCTTCTCTCTGATAAATCGCTTCTTATCGTGGATAAATACTCTGCAGAGGGGGTGAATTACCATATATCTCAGGTGTTTATCGACGAGGCTAGGGAATTCCTTCCAGTAGATCTACAAACTTTGCATGCGTTTCTCAGGCCTTTTTTTGGTGCAGTTGAGAAGTCGTTGAATAAGGTTTTGGTCGGAAAGATCAAATCAAATGTTTTTGATAGGTTACTACATAATGGGGAGAAGTACCTGAGAACCGTCAAGGACGGAGGGACTGTGGATCCCGGCAGTGAGGAGGAGAAGCTCGGGAAGATTGCTCTAGCATATGGATTTTCGAAAATTTTCTTTGATTTGGCATCTTCGTCTGACACCGTTCAGAGCAACAGGAAGGTTTTGTTTGCTTTGCACCAGCAGTTTTTGAAATTAGAAAATGATGTAGCTAAATCCGGAATTCAAGTTTCGTTGTCATTTGAAAGTGGGGTTTCACTTAATGATGTCTCTGCTGCTGAGTCAACTGTTTCCGAAGTGGGTTCCAAAAAGAAGCGTAGGGTGCTGAAGGATATGCAGAATTTGGACAACGAAAATGCCACTAAGAGGAAGAAAGCTAAAAAATCACCTGTCAGTGTAGAAAAGAAGTCCAAGACCAAAGAAAAGGCTAAACTCAGTAGCATAGCTGATAAAAAATCATCAGTCAGTGGAGGAAAGAAGTCCAAGACCAAGGAAAAGGCTAAACTCAGTAGCGCAGCTGATACTGAAAATACAAGCACTCCGGTGGCAGCTACTGGTACCCCTGAAGATGATGGAGTCATAAATGATGACTTAGAAAATGGAGAATTGATGTCTTTCGATGAAATACTTATCTCGAATCTGCAGAAGCAGTTTGAAAAGATCGCTGCTGAAGATGGAATGATCACACCAACAGGAAGTAGCATTACGAAAAAGCGCAAAAGAGTTAAAAGTGATGGCAAAACAGTACAAACTGGTGTTGGAAATGGAACCGAAGGAAGTGCAATCAGGAACGGTGGTGACAAAAGTGCCAAGAGGGTTACATTTTCCATGAAGAACAACTTGGTCTGGAAGCCTCAGAGTCCTCTTCCTCCTCAGAGCGTGAGAATCCCTCCATCTGTTACTCCAAGAGGCAGCGCACTAAAGAAAGGTGTACGGCCTGGTCCAGTGAAGGAGTCTCCTATTGTTCTCAGAAAGGCTAAGACGAAGGCAAGCTCTGTGAAGAGGGTCCGTAGGACCCCAAAGCCTGTTGTTTCTCCAGCTGTTAAGCGCCTTAGAAAACTGCAAAGCTTCTCTGCCTAAGTTGAAGTCATCTAAATGATTTGGATCTGGAGTCGTAAAGGTTGCAAGTAACTGTTCTTGTGGCTCCTTGTTATGCTCTCCATTGATGCTTTTGTTTTATGTCGCAAGATTCACTTGTCTTGAGATGATTAACCATTCTTGTGTTAAGTTTTTCCCCTTGTTTATCACTGAATGCTATTTGCGAACCTGATCAAACACCGAGTCACAGGCATTTCTTAGATGCCTGCCCAGTATATCTGTAGTTTCTGTAGTTAGTTTACTTCAATGGTGATTCTGTAATAGTGATACTCCTGCTTGTATTGGAGTTCCTGTTCATTATTATCAAGATAGGTTGCTATTACACTGATGTCATATTTCAACTTCCAGAGTATGTTCCTAGCTCCCAAGTGCTGCACAACTTGATCTTTGCTACTATATGCTGTTGGTCCGAGTTTGAAGCCTGTATCTTATTAAGTTTTTTGGAATGGAGTCCTTAATATACTGTGGTAATGGATTTTTTTAATTGAGATTAACTCCAGTAAATTTTTTGTTCAACCTTGGCATTTTTTTTAAATAGTTAGGCGCGGGGTTTGAATTCTGTGGTTGGGATTTTCGGGAATAATTTTATGCAAGTCTAATGAAGTTGAGTTGAACTCAGAAATATATTTTGACAATGAAAATGTAAGCTCAGTAGATGTAATTGCCTGTAAAACTGGTTATTTTTGCTGTTGTTGCTATAACATATTTTTTATTTATTAATTGTATAGAACAGTTTAGAAGTATCTAATAAATGCAATTGATCAACTGATCTAACAATGTCACATGTAAGGGGGCACATCCCATTTTGAAGTGCAATCCTTGATTAATTGTTCTTGATTAATTTTATTCATTTAAACTGAACTAGATTGCTAACTAGCCATAACTGAATCCACTTTCTATATTGTGAAACCATAAAATGTTGAGTTTGCTTATAATAATGGAATACATATCGTTTTGTTTTCTTTTTGAAGTCAAATGCGGCTCTATAATTACTTTCTGGTTCTTAAGTTGCAGTCACGATATGATGATTTGTTTTATTGATAAGAAAGGCAAAATATTATATCCTTGGTAGATGCCCATTCTTCAATGCTGCGAAGGTGTGATCAGATAGCATTTCTGAGTAAGTTATGGGCTGGATAAGTACTGGAGCTTGATAGTTTGTGGGCCACCCTTGCTTGGGATTAACCTGGGCATATATTTTACCCAAGCCCCTCCACCCAAAATTACACTGCTTTTGTAATTCACCAAAATGTGATTATACATTTTTTATACCTGCCGAAATAATTGTAAGGTTAAGGTAAATATTAATAATTTGCATAATATTTGCATTCAATTATCTAAAATTCAGATATTTGACATCCAGTTTTTTGCTGGAAAATTCAGAAAATTATTTTCAATTTCCTGATAAGGAGGTTTATGCAGAAGTATAAAGAAAACAGAAGTGGTCACTATATGATATTCATTCATCTAGAAAAGCTTATGATGTAAGGGCATGTTTGGTTGGTCGGAAAGAATTAAAACGGGATACGCTGAAGTAAGGGACTGGATAGTACTAGTGTAGGATGGAATCGTTTCTTTACCATCCTGCGTTTAGATGCAACAAGAGATAGAACAACCGGACTTGAACGCTGGTCAATGGTAGACCAAATCAACATGTGTTTTACCTAATTGTTGTGCATCTCAAAGACTTCCGACTACCAGAAACACAAAGAATTGTTACGTAGAATAATCACGATGAGCTAGGAAGCACAAATACTTCCCGGAGGTTGCCGTGTCCGTGTCCGACACATGTCCAACCCGGACACGCCTTGGACACACATGGACACGCGGCGTACACTCCGCCAACGTGTCCAGTTTTATATTTCGTTTATTTGCAAGCTGGACACGGCGTGGACACATCTAGGACGCTTAGTGGACACGGCCAGCTCAACCCACATAAGATCTAACTAAAAAGAAAAGAGAAAATAAGACCCAACCCCGTAGACTCCTCAATCAAACCCCAACTCCTCACCAAAACCTTCATCCCTTCCCTCGAGAGGTGACCAACAAGCCTCACCCTCTAATTGCTGATGTTCCCGTAAAGAACGTATGAAACCGCTTCTAGCAGCAGTTGCTGCAAGTAGCAGCTAGGTCCTGAAGCTGCTGCAAGCAGCCACCATAAAGAGATGGAGCTGCTACTAGTAGCCTTAGCATCAACAACCACTAGGAGCTAAAACCACCATAAGCAGCAGCCTTTGTGAGTCATTTGCAGCAGGAGCTGCCAACACCTAGAGCAGCCATTGAAAGCAACTTCCTTCCCTTTCTAGGAACTCCTTCCCTCTTCTTCCTCTTGATTTTAATATATCATTTTGTATGTTAAATTTTTTAGCATCAGCAATAGTGGGTTTGAATACAAAGGTGAATATCATGGTGATCGTTGTTTCTGCATGTTGTTAAGAATTATGGAGCTTGTTGTGTTTACAAATAAATTATATACATATATATGTCTTTAACTGTATATATTTATGTAAATATATGTATGTATATATGTATATATATTGCCGTGCCAAACGCCGTGTCCGTGTCCTATATTTCTGAAAATTGCCGTATCCCGTGTCCATATCCGTGTCCGTGTCCGTGCTTCTTAGACGATGAGATATTCGATGGTTTTGATAGTTAATTCTATGTAAATCTGATGGGTTTCCTCTCCGTCAGCCTAACTTGGAGATGAGATTGAGAAGAGCAGCAAAGAAGGATAGATGCATGGATAGATGGAAACTGCTGATGAGAATGAAAATTGAACAAAGGGGAAGCTTTTTCATGAACGGTGGATTCCACATACTCATCGTTTTGTGCATTGCCGTAGGGTAACCACACCGGCAAGTGATGACGACCACGATGAAGGACTTTGTTACGATTAGAAGACCTTCGACCAAAACCTCCAGAGAAATCTCCAATGTCTCCAGATTGACCTGCTGCTCAATTATCCATCTCTTTGTCAATCGTGTTTTGCTTTTTGTAAATCCATCGTCTGGAACGAAGTGAGGGAGAGGAGGGGCTCGCCGTTTGTGAGACCGAAGAGAACCTAGCGTGAGGAGTGACTGTGCCCGGTTGAAAAGGGCGGCCGTTCACGAGGAAGAAGAAGAGAGCTCGCCGTCCATGAGGGAGACGACCACTCGTTTGTGAGGGAGACGGTCGCTGGCTGTTCTTGAGAAGAGAGCCCATACAAAAAATTATCGGGAGAGAGTTTTCTTTGGGGTCGGGGCGGCTGTTGGGATATATCCCGGCTGAATACTTGGGGGGGGGTCTGGAACTAGGAATCCCAGTTAGTTGGGACTCCACTACCGCTAGTTACTCATCCTAATATGGGTTTTTACGCAACCAAACAGCAGGATTAAAATTTTGATGGGATTTGGACTCATATCCTTTCTTCTGTCCCGCTAAGCAAACATGCCGTAATACAGTGGGAAGTGCTTTGGCGGGTTTTGGAAAAAAAGGCTGCCTGAACCCAATGCTTTGATTTAAATAGCAACATGTATGATAGCTCAACTGTGAGGGTCAAGACTCCCAAGATGGGAGATTATAAGAGATTTGAATTATAGGAAGGGTACATATAGGACTTTCCTTGAGCACATATCTATTTGTTCTTGTTATCCACAGAGTGAAAAGGTATGTTTTGGATGCCTTCTGTTGATGTATTTATTTTCTGATGATATTGCTGAAAATATAGACATTCAATTATAAAGTTGAACTTTGACAAAATGCATCGAAAGCTAATGAGTCAAGCGAAAAGCAAAACAGGGTATGTGGATTATAATTTCAGCAAACATGCTATTTTGAGTGGTGGTGCTGGATGGAGTTTATATACTATAATGTGATATATTTTGTTGTTTGGTTTCTACTATTCACATGGATGACGACATTCAAGGTGAAATTTGCCATTTTTCACAATATAGATGAATGAAATGGAGAAGTGCAATTGGAATAATTTGCAACTAGAAGATCCCTTTCAGAGTGCCAACCATGTTACGTGAGTGAATGTTGGGCAATAAAGAAATAAGCAACAAGATGAACGAGTCAAAATGCAAATATTACTATGTTAGTATTAATATGGATGTGAGAGGACATAGAAAATCTCTTGAGAAATAACTATCTAAGGAATAAAAGTAGGGGTGACAATTATTGTCGATTAGCTATATATCGCATGGTGTCTTAGATATATGGACGTGTGCAAAACAAATTGACAAATGTACCCATTTGAAGTAATGCTATTGAATTGAGCATTGTTAAAAGCAGAAGGTGAATGTCTAAATTAACTTGGAGAGAACTTATAATGAGAGATTTAGAGTTGGTGAAAAAGGAAATATTTGGTATCTTTACATCTTAATGAGAGAATGTTCCATAAATGAGCTGAATGTAAAAGAATGATACATATCACCCACTCTAACATAGTAAGGATGATGCTCATACGATGATGGCAATTATAGCATATGTGTTGTAACTATGATACTATGAAACTTTAGAGTATCATAGTGTCTAGTACCTTTTCTAGTGTTTTTTTGGTACTTTGTTCATTTTTATTGTTGTATCTTTTAATAGTAAATTTGTTAAAATTTATTTTATGCATTTGTATACTATTTTTTATACATAGATGTTGAATTGGATGCTTCACAATCTTTGGCTAATAACCGAATGCTTTAATGCTCAATGTCACAATATCTAAGGAAGTTTATTGAGTAAAATTTAATTTAATTGTATGATGCATGATTTGTATCAATACAATGTAAATATTAAATCCTCAATGCTTTCCTAATATTCTTAGCAACATAAATGTGCAACTCAAGCATGTACTTGCACCATAATGAACATGAAAATAATATCATTTCAAGCTATGGTGCTGTAGTATAGTTCTACAATTATTTTTTAGCTTGTAATATAAATTAATACTTTTGCTATGCAGAATTGTTGAATATATATTCAACAAAATCAAGTGCCTATATTTCCCCATGTTTCTTTGCTTACAATGTCATTTACTGTCTTTATAATTGGATGCTGACATGCATTATAAAGCTTTATTCAAAAATCTAAGAAAATTTACAGGCCATTTATTTGACCAAGGTGCCTAACAGCGCTCTGAACCAACATCAATTCCTTGACACCTGGAGGCTGGAGCCCATGTGTGATATGATATATTAATCGTTAGAAAATGCATTATATAATTTTCTCTTTATATAAAGCTTGTATACATATATAAAATTGATCTAAACATGCATACTCGATAGCATTGTACATCACATTGATTACGTGTAGCTATGCTAGGTGTGGAAGTTTGTGGAAACATTGAGAAAGTTTCCAATTTGAACGGTGGAGGGAATTAAGATAATGAATAATGAGATTTAGAAGAAATTTGATTGAAAATTTCAACTGCAGCTAAAACTTTTAATGTCTACATCAAAAATGTATGACTAAAATACATATTTAGACACATGCTTGGAATTCAATAAGTTTTTTCAGAACCTAGGCATAACGTTGATGACAACAAACAAGCGCTACAAGTTATCATCTTACAATATGACACAATAATGCTCCAAGTACAAGAAAAGTCCTATATCAAGTATTTCCTCTTGATTCCTATTGATTGTATCTATTTTTGTGTCATGTTTATATTTGAATTTACTATTAATTTGATATACACAATGGCCAGTAACATTTTACCGTCTGTGTAGAAAAATTGGTGGATAGCACAGCTGTTAAATGTCCAAAAACACTATATTTTAAAAAGTTAGCATCTGGGTAAAGGGGGTGAAATAGGCGATGAAAATGGTGTTAGATGACGTAGATCTACACCAAATATTGTAAACAAAGGGTTATGAGGGGTAGATGTAGTTGTTTTTGCTGGAACATTAAAATGATCAACAATGACAGCTTAATTTAAGCTCCAAATAGCCCCCTACCTTGTATCAGTATTTGCAGAGCTATTCCGTCCATAGCCCTAGTTGGCAGAGCTATTCCATGCATAACTGCAGTGGAGATATTCCATGCTTAGTTACCGCAACATTGATGAAGTCTGGTTGACATCTAGGTAAGTTGTCAACATTTCCTACTCATCTTTCGGGCCTGACAATGGCGATGCAACATCAAAATCTAATTTTCTGTATGTATAAGTTAACACGTTATGAACTTCACTGACTGTCAACATCAGCAATAGTGGCAATTTCTCTCTTAATGTTGATGTAGTAATATGCTCATTAATTTGAACGGGATCATAAAATCAAACATCATTGAGCAGATTTAGTTAAATGACGCAGATCGGAAAAATGTACGCCATCTTTATGGAGCTAAGTTTTCCATGTCTGGGGCCAAGTGACAAATTGGAAATACATCATTTAGAATAATAGTGCTGGTTTGTGTTTATCAAATCTGTTCTTTCCTTGGGATATTGTTCCCTATTTTATAGCTTGAACTATCAGCTAGGAAGCACAAACACAGTTATATATGCAAACACAATATACAGTGGTTTCCAATTCTGAAAACAAAACAAAACAAAGATATGACAATGGGATAAACAGTGTAAATGTTGTACCTTTACCCTGAAAAAATATAGATGGATGTGTAGTATACGTGTACTATAATTTTATCAAAATATGGTTATATTGCCCTATTTTATAGCTTGAACTATCAGCTAGGAAGCACAAACACAGTTATATATGCAAACACAATATACAGTGGTTTCCAATTCTGAAAACAAAACAAAACAAAGATATGACAATGGGATAAACAGTGTAAATGTTGTACCTTTACCCTGAAAAAATATAGATGGATGTGTAGTATACGTGTACTATAATTTTATCAAAATATAGTTAATAGAAAATGTCAGTTTACAATTGTAAATATTTAGCTTGTAGATATGGTTATATTGTCCTATTATATTTTGAGCTACTATCCAACGTTTTACTAAGATTGATGAAAACCCTGTGAACAAAAATGACATACAAGTAATTGTCCAAGCAACATATTGTAGATGCACAATTATAACATGACGAGGTTTTTCATGCTGAAATGTCTAATTTAAATTAGTAAGCTGTTCTGTTACATTGGTATCTATTCAACCTAGTAAATGATCAAGAACTAACATTGAAAAGATTTCTGAAAAGAAAAATATTAGTTTCATCATGTGCCACTCTCCACTGTAGGTGTAGGGCACACCTGATACTTGTATAACGCACAACTTCATGTGTCCAATATGTTACAGGCGATAGGAGTGTCGGGTCCAATTTGTGAGCTCGACACTCCAAAATGTCTGTGCTGCCTAGTAGTTCCATCCTTTCATGTTTTGAGTGTCTTTGCTGATTACCAGTTTCATGATTTTATGTTTCTCATGGTCTATTCTGTTCCAAATCACAACTTATTTACAACATTCCCTCTCATATTTACTGATTCTTATTAATCCCAATGTCATTACTTTTTTTGAATATGTGTATGCTAAATGAGTCCACGAGGTCTTTTCCTTTGAAATGTCTGCACGACCCCTGTTATTCATCACTTGTTTCCTTTTCATTTTCTAATAACTGAACCAAGGAGAATGCCAATTCGGCTGTACTACTGGCAACCATCAGTGAGCCCACCTAATTTTTTTAGGCGTTTTCAAATGCTAATGCACTTATTGTCTCATGGTTTTATTTACTTCAGTATAGGTTTTAGCTTGTTGTTGTTTGTTTGTACGTAGCACTAACTACTCGAATAATTTAGAACATTGGTATCAACATGTAGAATTGATGAAGCTCTTGTTGTATGAATCTATGTCTAGTAATGGTAAAAATGTCAGTATACTTAATACTTTTTGTTATTCCCGTAATGAATATATATAAATAGAACAAGCATGGTCAAGCTTTTGATGTGGCATGTGGGATGCATGTAAGGAGGGTGTGGACACAGTATGCTGGCTCATATTAAATAAATCAAAGAAATGAATCCAAAAGCTAATACATTATATAATGCAAAAGACAAAATAAATCTGTGAAATTAATACTTAATAAGTATTCACCCAACTTTGATGTAGCACTTGATTCCTTCCCGTAAGTAGCAACAGGGAGTAGTAGAGCAGCAAGTTGCCCTTCAAATCTGATGCCAAGCAATAGATAGCCAAAAGTTGTTCTTCACTTAAATTTTAACACCAGGAATGACATATTCAAATCGAGTTTTTTTACAATAGGTTCATTGCATGCAAGGAGGCACTGATACATTTCTAGTCACGGACACGGACACAGCAAATTTCTAAAATGTAAGACAAGGACACGGCATTGGATGAGGGGAAAATATTTTTTTATTCATACATATACGTAAGTGTATTATGTATGAACTGGAATTCATCTTAAAAGTTGTCCAGATTAATGTATCTATGAATGTATAATCTTATATGCATATAGATGTCATTGTGTGTGTAGTAGACACAACATGAAGTAGAAAATGGAACATATGTTTGTAGTAAAAATAGTATATTACAGAATACATATATGAGTTAGTACGACTCATAACCAATTTATTAGACTATAATTTATTTTATAATATCTGATTCAGCTTAGAATTTACATATTATTATTTTCCCATCAGATTTGTTTGTAAATGTGATCAGATCTCAGCTCCTATGTTATATTTTCACAGTAATAGTACATAAAGAGTAGCCGTATATTCGACATTTGCACTCTAGCATAAACTATTGCAGCAACAGCTGCTGCAGTGATGTGTCCAGGAAGCGTCCGGACACTGTCCAGTCTGCAGAAAAAGAGCAAAGTGATTTGGACACGTCCCAGCCGTGTCCAAAACGTTTTGGGCTGTGTCCGTGTCCAAAACGTGTCTGACATGGATACGGGGGCTGTCTAGAAGTGTCCGTGCTTCCTAGTTTGCATGCAACACCACTTAGATCTGCTGGAAGGAACAGGTTGAGGAGCATGTCGTTGAGAAGCATCAAGGAGTAGAAGTTTGCACAGAGTAGAGAGGATGTTAGCGAGGAATGAACCTTCTAGGGGGAGGATCAACTTAAGAGATGTTGTGGTCCGAAACTTCTGCTCCGTTTATTTGAAGTCTTGTTGACCAAGTCCAAACCCTCCTCTCTTTATACTTAGGTCAACTACATATAAAAGTCCCCAAGTCTTAAAATATTCGCCTCTTCTCAAATGAGTCCACCTGGTCTGGATACCACAGATTAGTATTAGTTGCTATCCAGAACCAAGACATTGCTTCGGCCTACCTGAGTGCTAGCGTCTATGAATTATGTAGGAATCTGATATACGTTTTCACTTCTGAGTCCTTTTGAGCGTTGGTATTGATTTTTTTACCTTAATTGTGTTGCTTTAGTAGTGGATTGTCACAGAAATGATTGTTCTAGCACTGATTTACTTAATCCTCTTGTCAGACTTAAACCTCTTGTCAGACTTCCCCTCAACTAGTTTGGGCTTCCATAAATATCTTATATTAATATAGAATTCTACAATCTTTTTCACTAGTGTTGATATGAATTTATACTACAACATGGAACTGTATACTTTTGACTTTAATAATTAATATGTTTAGGCTTTACATGTAGTATGTGATATTTATATCCAATCCCAACATGGTTGGGATTGAGTCTTATTTATGGCAACGGCAACAACATTGACAACACTGCAGGCTAAGTAATAATGATTTAATCATGTTAATATTTGTTCAGCAAAATATTGTTTTGCAAGAAGAAATCAACCTAAAACTTATTGTAAATAATGTTGATTTTCTTGACTAACCTTGGCTACTGATCTGCCATTCTACCTAATTGGTCTGACAATTGAATTGCAGAACAATGGCTAGCTGAATCTCTTTTATTCTCTTATTAGATGTCTCTGAATAGACATTAAATTCGCTCATATTTATTATTCCAGTATTCATGTACATGGTGGTGGTGGTGATGATAATCTCATGATAATTGTGCTAAACAATCAAAATATAACATTCAACATTACATGTTACCTTTTGATTAAAGAATTTGGAGTAGGAGCCTTTACTGGTGTCTATCACCTTTCTTTGTATGATGGTTCTAACTAATGTCTGGCTAGAATACACTTGAGTGTACATATCTCACTATACACTTAAGTGGTGTTCACATATCCAGACAATTTTTTTGACATCCACACCGTTGATATTTATTGTTATAACAAATAAAGACTACAAGTGAAATTTGAGCTCATTTGGAATTTTCTCACTCACTTTTTCATGAACAACAAAACCGATGCACAAAACTAATTTATATTACATAATTTTTGCCTTTAGATGCATGACCTATAAGTATCCAAATGAGCTCACTTTTTATATGTAGTATGTTCATATGATATTTAAGAAGGTTTAGATTTTAAAAATAAACTTTGCATGATGAAAAATGACTAGAGTATATTTGGTCTTCGGTACACTTGAGTGTATTTTAACCCGACTCTCTCTTTCTCTCTCTCTCTCTCTCTCTCTCTCTCTCTCTATATATATATATATATATATATATATATATATATATATATATATATATATATATATATATATATATATATAAGAGAGAGAGAGAGAGAGAGTCAGGCTAGAATACACTCGAGTGTATCCAGAGCGGAATACACTCAAGTAGTTTTTCATGATGCAATATTTTTTTTGAAAATCTAATCCATTAATCTTAAACATCTCGTGAACAACTCATACGCAAAATTTGAGCACACATTTGGATATGTATAGCTCATGTTATGAAGACCGTAAAAATTATGCATTTCAAATTAGTTTCGCGCGTCGATTTTGTTGCCCTCAGATGAGTGACTTACACTCATCCAAATGGACTCAAAATTTGTATGTAACCTATTTATAGTATGACAGTGAAGATTAACGGTTTACATTTTGCAAAAAATAGTCTTGATATGCAAACACACTTGAGTGTATTCGTGCGATCCGTACACTCGAGTGTATTCTAGCCTGACTCTCTCTCTCTCTCTCTATATATATATATATATATATATATATATATATATATATATATATATATATATATATATATATGGAGATTTATTTAATACCCGCGTGGGTAGCTACCCGCGCACCCTTCCTGATATTTTTTTAAATTTTTTTGTTTGCAATTGTAGAGGAACATTTTATCTAGCTTTCCAAAAAATTTCATCCAAAAATAATATCATTTGTCCTCCTAAAATAAAAAAATCGTCCATATATTTACTGACTATATATTTTTTGCGCAGTTACTTTTTTGGTCTTAGAGTTACTTTTGTGTACCACACAATTACTCTTTTGATCTCAGAGTTACTCTTGTGTACCATATAATTACTCTTTTGGATGGACGGGTTGCAAAAAAATCAGGTTACCCGCGTGGGTAATGAAGATGAGTCCTATATATATATATATATATATATATATATATATATATATATATATATATATATATATATATATATAACACGGGAATTTGATCATACTGTAATAGTGCCATATTATCTACTTTTTGACGATTTAGTGGGCATCGCTTTGACCATAACTTTTGAGAGGATGGCACACAATTAAGGATGAAAAAAGATCCATTGGCTATTAAGTTTCTATGTTTTTAAGGTGCTATGTTCAGAAACATCATCTTGTATAAAATGATCTTCCCTAACCATACAATTTGTTGGTCACTCTGGAGGTTCAGTTATCGTCTTTAGCTGGATTTTTTTTTTTTGACTATATACAGCAGATTCTCTTTAACGTTGAGGATATAGTTTGTCTGATTTCCTATCTCTTCTAGGACCACAATACACATTTGGATTGCTGTGCTTGTGGTTTCAACCCTTTCTTGGTTTGCATATATTGATTGTGGCTCTGTACTCTGTGCTTTGTTATTTTTCTTAGTAGTATTCTTATTAGCTTTCATTCTCCAAAATCGGGGCAAGATGGTGTGGTTATTGTTTTGGCAAATTTGTACTAAAAAACGTCATTAGATGGACCGGTAGAAGTAGGGTGATAATCTTTATCTGAGCGATAGTTATTGGATTGACATGTTTTGTCTGTCACTTATCGCTGAATGGTTTTGCATATTTGCATTCTGTTGTTACTGGTGTTGTTCTGAAGTACTCGAATTCTGTTGGCCAGAACATGATCTGTCCTAGTGCTAAATTGTTTGAGATTTTTCAGATGTTTTCATTTCAGCCAAGTTTGTGGCATGGTGCTATAGTCATGATACATATGCACCCAATTGAAAGCTTCATGTCATTACCCATATCATTTCGAAATGTGTATCGTCTTTCAGACCTATACATAGAAACTATAACTTTTTGATGATTGACAGGATCATTATTTCATTTGTTCATATGCGCATCGTCAAACTAATCTACTTACTTGGTCTCGACTCTACTAAAACTTTGAGCATTTGGATTAAGCTTTGTTTGCAATGCTACTAATTTGTAAACGGCAATGCTGCATATGCAATCTACCATTAGCTACACCATTGAATAACGATCCATTGTTAGATATTAAATTGACAATCACTTATTCTCACAGCAACTCTGGCCATATTGACGCCTCGTGAACAATGTTACATGGAGCCTCGTATATTAATTAGCCATGTGCGGTGGTATAAGAAAATAGAGTCAGGTCATATCATCCGTCTCATTTATAGGTTAATAGCTGTTCGGCCGAGTTAGCGGTGACATAGGGATGAATGACTTTGTGTAGCCTCGGGAAACGCCCATCTGAAATAGCGGTCAACACCTAAGCTTTTACTAGGCTTCTTATTTTAAATTTCGTTGTGAAATTATCCCAAAATTCTCAATTGATGAAATATAGAGGTGTATCGTCACCTCAATTCTTTTTGTGACACGTGCACTTGCAGGGTGGACTGGTTATAAATCTGTTTGATCGGTATGGATGATCTATCAGTTAAAAATTTTGTTTGTTATTAAACCGGTTGACACTGCCATATATATAGTTAAGTTGGAATACACTCAGAGTTTAACGCATGCCGAATACATTCAAGTCATTTTCCATAATACAACATTTATTTTAAAAATATAAACTACCGATCTTCTTCTTAGGTATCTTATGAACACACGCACGCACGCACACACGCACATTGACATGTATTTTACTACGCGCTAAAACGCAAGTATACGCGTCGAGTAATATAGGCCTTGTGAGGCCCGAGTCGAACTCAGGGATACGTGAATTATTGGAGACTTTTACTAACTAATCGCAATCAGCTAGACCGATTAACAAAGTAGGGTTTTGTGTTCAAATTAAAAAGAAAATAAAAATCAAACACAGAAAACAATCGATTAAAGGTTAATTTAATCACTTCAAAGGGATATCTTTAGGATGGCGGTTTCACCGCGGGTCAACATTGTATTAGGTTTTACATAATTCCTCACACATCTCTCTCTTTCCGGGTAGTGGCCTGAAAACAGAATTACCCACTGTCGTGGTGTAATTCACTACTTAGATTTAGGTTGATTCCATCGTCGTAGTAATCATTCCCCTAAATTAAGTGCATTATAAACGGTCTCTCAGTTCCCACCATTAATTTTACAACTCCTTTGTCAAGGGTTTTATTGATTAATGTAGAATTCGTCTCTTTTCAACCGTTAATCCTTCTGTCGAAGTGATTAAGGGTGTTAAATTATTATTATGGTGATCAAGCATAACAATAGAAATGGAGAAAACGAATATATACCACAGATTTGAGAGAAAAATATGAATTATTGATATAAAAATGTCATACAATGCATTCCCGGGCTACTCCCGGTCCTAAAGATTGAGGGTTTTAGCCTCTCATGTTCATCTCACACGAATACATGGTAGAAATTGGGGAATTCATAAGAAAAACGGGAAATAAATGGGAAAACCCCTGAACGGAGAAGAACCGGTGGATCCTTGGCGTAGAACACGAGCTTCCCCCGCCTGTCGGTGGTGGAAATCGTCTTCGGCAGCGTCCGAATCACCCGGGATGAGCTTCTCGGCCTCCGTTCTCCTTTCTCTCCTCCTCGGCACTCGTGCAATCCAAAATGAGATCCTCCTCTCGTCTGGGCGGCCGTCATTAGGTATAAGTCCCTAATTAGGTCGTCAAATAACAACAGCCGTCCGATCGAGATCAAAACAAATCCAACGCATATCTGCCGGCGTCGATACCATCGACGCGGGTCGATGGTATCGACCCGGCGGATTAGCGGCAGCTTTCCTTTCTTTTATTCTGAGCGCCTGTGGTGATCTCGATACCATCGACTTGTGTGTCGATGGTATCGACTCCTTTAGCGTCGGTTGTTGTCGTTTAGCGACGCTGTAGCTCCCCTTGTGTCGATGGCATCGGCTTGGGTCGATGGTATCGACAGTTTCCTCGCCAGCAACTTGAAGGGATCTCGATACCATCGACTTAAGTGTCGATGGTATCGACTCTGTATTGTTCTTCTCGGCTGACAACCTGTGGCTTGGTCGATGGTATCGACGGAAGCAGATACTTGTTTTCCTGAAATTTCACAACAAGACCAAGTAAATCCACACAATTTATAATAAGATGATAAATAATGCTCAAAATAGTAAAACAAAGGGGATTTGATATAAAATGATAGCAAAGACCAAATAAAGTGAATTATGCAATAATATCCAGAAAAAATGAGTAATTAAGGCACAAAACACATATGAAATAGGTCTCTAAATGCGACTCAAAATCATCGCATCAAACTCCCCTAAGCTTAAACATTGCTCGCCCTCAAGCAACTAATCCTTAGAATAGAATTGCAGATGTCAACTAACAATCAATACATCACCCCACATTCCACATGACTCCCACTGAACGTTCTCAAACCGACCTTTCCTAATCACAGAACAGTAATTACCCTACAGGCGACAATAATCATCAATAAAAGAATTTATCCTTCAAACCGATGAACACTATCACATAAGGCAGTTAACATAATAAAATTTGCCGATTCAGCATTAGTGCATCTTGTGATCGCCTACACTACGTTACTCGCCCTAACTACCATCTACATGGAAGCAGTTCTCCTGATAAACATGAGTGAGGAGAAAATCACGGTGGCCTATCAATCCGAGCAACGGGTGGATGGAATGGGTGGTTCATGGAAGAATTTGGAAGTATTACACAGTTTCAAAATACATACAACAAAATGCCCTAAATGATGCAAATGCACATTGAAAATGCCCTAATGCTTAAAATTGGGTGGAATGATGCATGCACTAACCTTCCACCTCAAAAAGAGATAGAAATCTAATTAAGCCACATCATGTACTCAGTTTCCTTGTTATGTAAGTGATATCATGTTCCTTTCTCCCTCTTATTCCATTTCCTTCTAAATTCTTTTTTTTTCTTTTTTTTCTTCTTTCTTTCAAATTTCAGATTTTTTCTTTTCCTCTTAGCCCACATATCCATAATTGCTTAGAGATACATGTGTTAGGCTATTTTCTTCATGATTGGAAATCTTTGTACTATTTCGAGGGTATGGGACAATTTAGATCACTTTTCAAGACAAACTGAGGTACATGGTGTACTTATGCATGAAAATCATGAAAGTTATGAGTGCAACTACATGACATGCACCTAAAGATAATGTGCATGAATCACTATATATTTTTTCATTTTATGCAAAAATATGAAAATAACAATGCAAATCCTATCTACATGCTATGCACGCAAGAAGGAATTAAAACTGTACTTTACTTCCAATTCTTTGGTAGATTATGGAAAAATATGAAGTGGAATGATCACAAGATTAAGTTACTGAACCTTAGAAAAATATCATGTGTCCCTCCTTACTGACATGTGTGGTAGTTCAAAGGGTTCTTTCTCGTATATCCAATTAAGGTCTCATTACCATTTGATTAGGTTAGGCTCAAACAACCGTTACTATCCACTTTTCATGAGTCAATGGGGGTGTAGGTGTGACATATTGCTTCAAAGTTGACATAATCAATCATTTTCATAGGACAAGTTTCCCAAGGACAACCAAGTTAAGCTTATCCAAAAGACACAATTTTTTTTAAAATCCCTTAAATTTCCCATGAAAACAGCGAGATGACAATTTTTAAGACATCCACAATTACACTAGATAGATGTGGATCCTAAACAAACACTAAAATAAGCAGAAACTAAAAACAACTAAAGAAAAGATAAAAGATAGAGCTGTTCCAGCCACCCCCCCTAAGCTTGAATTCGACTATGGCCTCATAGTCAAAAACCAACTTAAGGGTGGAACAGTGATACCCTGATCAATCTTGCGGAGGCGGTGGTGGATATTGCGGTGCCGTAGGATCCCAAGACGGGTACTCCCCCTGGAAGCTTGGATCATATTGGGTCCTCGGCGGAGGCTGTGGATAGCCTCCAAAGTAGTCTTGACTCCAGTAATGGTCAAAGAAGGGCTCCTGTTGCGTCTCTATCCGCTGCAACCGGGTGTGCATTTGCTCTTGGTTGGCGAGGATGAGCCGCTCGTTCTCGAACATAGCCCGTTGGTTGTCAAGTACCCGGCTCGTAGTGTCATGAATGTCGATATACATACCCATGTGCTGCTGCTGAGTCTGCTGGATGTCCTGCAGCATGGTGTACATCCCCTGCATGGAATAGGGATCCGCGATTGGCTGCTCGTACTGTGGTGATGGCGGCGGGGGCTGAGATGATGAAGATGCACCCGGATGCATCCTAAGACGCTTCCGTGGTGCCACACGTGCTCGAAGAGGTGTGAAAGCCTCCTCTTCCTCTGCAGCCTCGCCTTCTTGCTCGTCACCACCGCCGTCTTCCTCGGAGGACTCGATGGCTATGATTGGCCACCGGAAGTGCTGCTTGCCCTCTATGTTGAATACGTCGTCCGGTAGGGAGCTCTCCTGATAAGCTTGGTTGACGTGGCAATGAGCGTACGCCAACCCGTCCCGGAAAAGAATAAGGTTTGAACGGTGCAAGTGTTGCACGCTCACCTTGCTCCTCGTAGAAATCGGAGTCATGGACTGAAGGTTCAGCCTCAAGTAAAGCGCTAACTTGGTGACAAGACCACCAAAATGAATTGGAGCCCTCCTTGTACTCCTTTTCACCGCCAGGACGCGCTGTAGCCAGAACGCCCCCAGTTGCACTCTTGACGTTTCAGGAGTGCGTAGAGAAAGAACAGGTCACTCTCCTGAAACTTGCTCAAAGCAAGATCGCTTCGAGCGAAGAAAGTCAAGCTCAACATCCTATGCAGGACCCGGACGAACGGGTGCTCAAAATCTGCTACCGCTGCATTATGGTAGCTCACAGTCTTTCCTGCCGGCACTGTAACTAGCTCGGCGAAGATTTGGTCGTAGTCGGTGCGGGCGTCGGGACGTCGGTGATCGTTGCGGCTGTGGTTCCAGTTGAAGATGTCGTTGAACTGCTTCAACGTGATGTTGTAATTGTTGTTGAAGAGTCGGAAGGACACCCTTCCCCTGATCCACGTCTGGTCCGATGGTACCACGTCATTTGGTACGACGCAGATATCAAGAGACGCCATGAACTCAGCCACCAGTTCCTTGTATGTGGGCCATTCGCCGAAAAACGGCTGCCCATCCGCATGACAGTCGATCTCATAAAGGCGATTGGTGTGCCGCGCTTGCCCGGCCAACACATAGGCCAAGTTGGCCTCGAACCCCAGCTCCTGGATCATGCCCCGGTCCACATACCGGGTGGGCTCGAACTTTCGCTTCATAATATCCTCGTAGACCTTCCTCACATCCATGTTGGCATGAATGAGGCGTGGACGAGGGATGGAAGCGGGTGGGGGAGGAACAAACTCCTCGATCTCCATAGGGTGAGCGCTTGAGGACGACGCTCTGGCGGGGTGCACCATGGTTGCGAGAAAAGATGGGATTAGAAGAAAAGAGCTCGGTGAAGATGGAGAAGAAATTCTCCGCTCGATGAATATCTCCGCTCGATGACGCTTCTCTGCAGTCTTGGAGGGCTCGGGGGAGTGCTCGGCGCAAAGGAGGATACTTGCTCTGAAGGTGTGACGTCAAGTGACGTTGCAAGTCCCCTTAAATAGGCTTGATCGGCGCCCATGTTGACCCGTCGATACCATCGACGCGGGTCGATGGTATCGACACATCTCGCGGGTATCCGCCCCCCTCGCGAGTATCGACGGCTGACGTTTGCTGGATCGAGAAACCCGGATTGCTGACGGGTCGATACCATCAACGGAAATCGATGGTATCGACGCAGCACCCGGATCGCTGACGTGGCTGTTGCGATCGTCGTCGATGTCTGTGTGCGGATCGGTGACATGTCCGTCGATACCATCGACGTGTGTCGATGGTATCGACTAGCTTTTATTGCGACACCGCCGTTGTGTTGCATTCAACCTGTGATGATGTCGATACCATCGACGAGGCCGTCGATGGTATCGAGTTGACTGAGCAAAATTCATCTGAATATCTCCAGAGATCTCGATGGTATCGACTGGTGTGTCGATACCATCGACACTTTTATTGCGACCTGTCTGCGACCATGTCGATACCATCGACGGGGGTGTCGATAGTATCGACGCAGTGCGATTTCTGCTGGTGTCAACCTGAACCCATGTCGATACCATCGACGGGTGTGTCGATGGTATCGACCCTGCCTGTGCCTGCACATTCAACAAACGGATCAATGTATCATTTTAAACTAAAATTCAAACGAAATAAAAGCAATCTATGACTAAAATTAAACTATCCTAGTGTACCGATGGTTGGGTTGCCTCCCAACAAGCGCCCTTGTTTAGCGTCTTAGGCTAGACGTCTTCCCTCCATCTCATTCATGCACAAGTGAAATGAGTTTGACCTCATTCACTTTCCTCTTGTAATTCTCATCAAAATACAAGTTTAAGCGTTGCCCGTTCACCAAGAACGTGGCATCTCCATCACGCACGAGAATCGCTCCGTGCGGTTTCACCTCCTACACAATGAAGGGTCCACTCCACCGGGATTTCAGCTTCCCGGGATGCAGTTTGAGACGGGAGTTTAACAATAGAACGTTGTCTCCCTTCTTGAACGTGCGCATCTCAATATGGCGATCGTGTATCAGCTTTGTGCGCTCTTTGTAGATGCGGGCATTCTCATATGCCGTCATGCGTAGCTCATCCAATTCATTCAATTCAAACATCCGTTTTCTCCCGGCCTCATCATAGCGCAAGTTCAGCCTTCTTAGCGCCCAATGGCCTTGTGCTCTAATTCCACCGGAAGATGGCAAGCCCGGCCGTACGCCAACCTAAAAGGCGTGGTCCCTATAGGTGTTTTGTATGCCGTTCGATAAGCCCAAAGTGCGTCCGGTAGCAGCACACTCCAATTCTTCCTTGTGGATGCTACGGTCCTTTCTAAAATCCTCTTGATTTCTCTATTTGATACCTCCACTTGTCCTTGCGTCTGTGGATGATATGGGGTGCCGATGTTGTGCTTGACCCCATATTTCTTTAAAAGTGTCGCGAAATTCTGATTTCGAAAATGTGTGCCTCCGTCACTTATGATCATTCGGGGAATCCCGAACCTGCAGAAAATGTTCTCTTTGACAAACCTGCACACTACGTTCGAATCATTAGTTCTTGTGGGGATTGCCTCCACCCACTTCGACACATAATCTACATCAAGTAAGATATAAAGATTTGAATTTGAGGACACAAAGGGTCCCATGAAGTCAATGCCCCATAAATCAAATACCTCAACTTCCTGAAATACATTCAGGGGCATTTCCTGTCTCCTTGAGATATTACCTGCGTGTTGGCACGGGTCACATTGCCTAACAAAATTATAGGCATCCCGGAACAAAATGGGCCAATAAAGGCCGCTTTCCAACACCTTGGCTGCTGTCCGTGAGCTAGCATGGTGTCCTCCTGTAGGCGACGCATGACAGTGGTGGAGAACACTCTCGTACTCCACCTCCGGCACGCACCTGCGAAGAATACCATCCCTGCACTGCTTCAAGAGAATCGGGTCATCCCAAAAATAATATCTCAATGAATGAAAGAATTTCTTTTTCTCTTGATAGGACCAATCCTCCGTGATGATCCCACAAGCCAAATAATTCACAATTTCCGCAAACCATGGTTCTTTAGAATCAATTTTTAAAAGTTGCTCATCGGGAAAGGTCTCGGTAATGGGTATGTGCAAACCTTGTTCATCAACCCTCTCTAACCTAGACAAGTGGTCAGCCACCACATTTTCAATTCCCGACTTGTCCTTAATTTCAATATCGAATTCTTGTAGGAGCAAAATCCACCTAATTAGTCTAGGCTTCACATCCTTCTTCTCCATCAAATACTTTATTGCAGCGTGATCAGTCCACACAACCACCTTAGAACCCACTAAGTACTGCCGAAATTTTTCAAAGGCGAACACGACGGCCAGTAACTCCTTTTCCGTGGTTGTGTAGTTCAATTGAGCATCATTAAGTGTTTTTGAAGCGTAGAAAATCACATCAGGCTTGTTATCTACCCTTTGCCCCAAAACAGCTCCCACAGCATAATCGGACGCATCACACATCAACTCGAATGGCTTTGTCCAATCCGGCGTTTGAACAACCGGAGCTGAAATCAACTTTTCCTTCAAAACCTTGAATGCGTGAAGACATTTCTCATTGAAATAAAAAACTGCGTCTTTTTCCAACAATTCCGATAATGGCTTTGCGATTTTCGAAAAATCCTTAATAAATCGCCGATAAAATCCGGCGTGTCCCAAAAAGCTTCTCACCCCTTTAACAGAATTTGGTGGGGGTTACTTAGAAATCACCTCAATTTTTACGGGGTCTACCTCAAGACCCTTGCTAGACACCTTGTGTCCTAGCACAATTCCTTCCGTCACCATCATGTGACATTTCTCCCAATTGAGGACCAAGTGTGTGTCCTCGCACCGCTGCAACACCTTATCTAAGTTATAAAGGCATTCATCAAAAGACGCTCCATACACCGAGAAGTCGTCCATGAAAACTTCAAGACACCGCTCTACCATGTCAGAGAATATGACGAGCATTCAGCGTTGAAAAGTCGCCGGCGCATTGCATAAACCGAACGGCATACGACGGTAAGCAAACGTCCCATAGGGACATGTAAACGTAGACTTCTCTTGATCCAAAGGATCAATAGAAATCTGGTTATACCCCGAATAGCCATCTAGAAAACAAAAATGCGACCGACCAGCTAGACGTTCCAAAATCTGATCGATAAATGGCAATGGAAAATGGTCTTTAAGAGTTGCGGCATTCAATCGGCGGTAGTCAATTCAAACACGCCACCCGGTTACCAATCGGGTGGTGACAGGTTCATTCAAAAGATTAGTAGTGACAGTGATTCCCCCCTTTTTAGGGACAACCTGTGTGGGACTCACCCACGTTGAATCGGATATGGCATAAATGATCCCTGCAGCAAGAAGCTTTATGACTTCCTTCTTGACAACCTCCATCATGCTTGGATTTAGACGTCTTTGAGGCTGTATGACTGGCTTGGCTCCCTCCTCGAGCCGAATCTTGTGTTGGCAAAGTGTAGGGGAGATCCCTTTGATGTCCGCCACAGACCACCCAAAAGCTCCACGGTGGTTCTTGAGCACTATCAGTAGTTGCTCCTCCTCATCCGCACTCAAGTATGCAGAAACAATCACTGGTAACTTGTCCTCCTCAGCTAGAAAGACGTACTTCAGATGCGGGGGCAATGGCTTCAATTCCAGATCCGGTGGGCAAATAAGAGATGATTGTAGCGGTGGGGGAAGTGTATCCAAATTTTCATAGTGCCTCGTGTATAAACATGGAAGCATTTGAAGCATTTTGGCACACTCCTTGAGTGAAGTACTCCGCACCCAATCATAAGTGACATTTAACAAACACGCCTCCAAAGGCAATTCCGGATATGCATCAAAGATGGAAGTAATAATCACATCATCCTCCCATGAAGATGGAATGTCCTCATTCTCATCATTTGGAAACCCAACAGCCTTGCATAAAGAGACAACTTTAGTTTGCTCCATAAGGTCCACTGCTAGGGTCCCATTATCTATCCTTCTCATAACATGAGCCATATCCAAAAATGGCTTCCCAAGACAAAGTGAGATATTTTGTTCCACATGCTTAACCATGTTGCAATGTGCTTTTGCTTTATTAGATGCATTACCATTGGGCATGACCATCTCAAAGCGATCATCCGCAATGTCCAAGGTCAAGCGACCTCTCCCCATCTCCAAGATCATATCAGCTGTAGCTTGGAATGGGCGACCAAGTAGTAACTCATTTCCGTGCTCGTCTTGCATTTCCATAACGACGAAATCAGCCGGAAAAACAAAGCGGTCTACCTTTACCAAAACATCCTCACAGATTCCATACGGTTTCACCACAGAATTATCGGCCAATTGGATGGTCATGTTACTTGGTCTCGACTCCTTCAATCCAAGTTTCTTGAACGTAGAAAGGGCATCAGATTGATGCTTGCCCCAGAATCACAAAGAGCTTCGCCAAATTTGAACTTCCCGATAAAGCAAGAAATATTGAAACAACCGAGATCCTGTCTCTTTGGTAGCAAAGTGCCCATAATAAAAGCACTCACTTGCTCCTTCAATACCACGACCTCAGTGTCGGGTATCTTTCTCTTCTTGGTGATTACATCTTTGAGAAACTTCCCATAAGACGGGATTTGTTCAATCGCATCTAGCAAAGGAATATTCACTGATAACTTCCTAAAGCTGTCCAGAAATTTCTTAAACTGTGCATCTACCTTTCTTGCTTTTGCACTATTGGGATAGGGGACCGGAACGGTATGTGCCCTTTGATGAGGTGGCACATAGGGAGTTAATTTCTGTGGTTCCTCCTCAGTGGCTTGTTCTTCCTTACCATCTTCAGCTATGTCCTCAGTTTGCTCTATGACAGGTGCGGGCTGCTCTTTGACTGTTGCTTCTTTAACTGTGTCCTGCAGTGTGCTTGTGTCATCCGCCCTTGGATTTAACACTTTCTTACCGCTCCTCAATAAGATGGCCTTGGCCTGTTGGTTTCCCCCGGGAACATTGGTATTCCCCGAAAAACCCGGATGTGCCGGCTTCTTCAAGCTTGCAATCTCGGCTGCCATCTGCGCCATGGAAGTCTCTATAGTTCTCATTTGAGCCCCGTGGCTCTGCAAAGTCTGCCCAAACGGGTTCATAAATTCACCCTGCTGCTTTATTTGCTGCCCAAAAGTGTTCATCAACTCTTGATTTTGCTTTATGACTTGATTGAGCAACTCCGTGCTCTTGTCCTCCGTGACCGGTGCAGGTTTGGCGTCCGGATCCTGCAGAAAGTTATTTGGATCCTTCCATGAAAATTTCTTGTCCTTCCGCCATGAATAATCGTTATTCCTGTACCCCTGCTGTTGCCTCATGTACTTGACCTGAGCCTCATCCTCGGACTCATTGTCTTCCTTCTGCAGCAACTTCTTTGCGAGAAGATCCATCTTCTCGTTCAGCTCTCTCATTGCCTTTGACTCACTGGAAACTTTTGCTTGCTCAACTGGGCCTCTTTCTCTTTCTCCCCAAGATTGCTTTCGTGCCATATTCTTCAGTATTTCCCAGCATCTTGTATCAGTGTTATTTAAGAAAAATCTGGAGCCAGCCGAGTCCAAATTGCTTCTATCATGCTCGGAGAGAGCAAAGTAGAAGATCTTCACTTGGGTTTCCTTGTCCAGTCCATGGTGTGGACATCTCCTCAACATGACTTGAAATCGCTCCCAAGTCTCAGAATAGGTTTCACCCGCCTGTTGGGTGAAATTGTGGATCTTCCGGATCATATCATTGGTCTTCTCAGGAGGAAAGAACCTCTCGAAAAAAACCTCCACCATGTGATCCCATGATTCAACAAACTCGTCGTCGAGGTTATGAAGCCACTCTCTTACCACTCCAGCCAAGGAACTCGGGAATAACTTGAGGTAGAGCACATCCTGCGGAAATCGATCTATCTTCACCATATCGCAGTTCTCTACGAACTGGCTGATGTGGGCCACTGGATCTTAATTTTTTAATCCGTGAAATGCGTTTGATTTAACCAGGTTAATTAGTGCTGGATCGATCTTGTAGGTTGGAATGTTTAGCCCTTGTTTCTTTATAGGCCCCTTTGATGCCGAGGAAGAAGACGCCTTGATCTTCTCCCATATTGTCTGTGCTTCAGCCATTACTTCTTCTTGTTCTTGCTCAGATTCAGAATTTATATCACTGTAGTGTTCCTCCTCGTAGTAGTCCTCGTCCTCTGGTCCCGCAGATGGAACCTCAGGTGTGCGATTCACGTAGTCTCGACTACGTGTGTGCACCATGCAAAGTACCTGAAATATGGAAATAGGGGTTCAGTACAATGCTTTGAACGAGTCAACACAATTATAGAGAAATAAAGGAATTTTTTTGAAATTGTTTTAAAATAAATAAAAAAATGTGGCCTAGAATGGCCGCTCTTAGCACTCAAAGTGCCAATAATTCGCCGTATCCCCGGCAACGGCGCCAAAAACTTGATGTGTATTTTACTACGCGCTAAAACGCAAGTATACGCATCGAGTAATATAGGCCTTGTGAGGCCCGAGTCGAACTCAGGGATACGTGAATTATTGGAGACTTCTACTAACTAATCGCAATCAGCTAGACCGATTAACAAAGTAGGGTTTTGTGTTCAAATTAAAAAGAAAATAAAAATCAAACAAAGAAAACAATCGATTAAAGGTTAATTTAATCACTTCAAAGGGATATCTTTAGGATGGCGGTTTCACCGCGGGTCAACATTGTATTAGGTTTTATATAATTCCTCACACATCTCTCTCTTTCCGGGTAGTGGCCTGAAAACAGAATTACCCACTGTCGTGGTGTAATTCACTACTTAGATTTAGGTTGATTCCACCGTCGTAGTAATCATTCCCCTAAACTAAGTGCATTATAAACGGTCTCTCAGTTCCCACCATTAATTTTACAACTCCTTTGTCAAGGGTTTTATTGATTAATGTAGAATTCGTCTCTTTTCAACCGTTAATCCTTCTGTCGAAGTGATTAAGGGTGTTAAATTATTATTATGGTGATCAAGCATAACAATAGAAATGGAGAAAACGAATCTATACCACAGATTTGAGAGAAAAATATGAATTATTGATATAAAAATGTCATACAATGCATTCCCGGGCTACTCCCGGTCCTAAAGATTGAGGGTTTTAGCCTCTCATGTTCATCTCACACGAATACATGGTAGAAATTGGGGAATTCATAAGAAAAACGGGAAATAAATGGGAAAACCCCTGAACGGAGAAGAACCGGTGGATCCTTGGCGTAGAACACGAGCTTCCCCCGCCTGTCGGTGGTGGAAATCGTCTTCGGCAGCGTCCGAATCATCCGGGATGAGCTTCTCGGCCTCCGTTCTCCTTTCTCTCCTCCTCGGCACTCGTGCAATCCAAAATGAGATCCTCCTCTTGTCTGGGCGGCCGTCATTAGGTATAAGTCCCTAATTAGGTCGTCAAATAACAACAGCCGTCCGATCGAGATCAAAACAAATCCAACGCATATCTGCCGGCGTCGATACCATCGACGCGGGTCGATGGTATCGACCCGGCGGATTAGCGGCAGCTTTCCTTTCTTTTATTCTGAGCGCCTGTGGTGATCTCGATACCATCGACTTGTGTGTCGATGGTATCGACTCCTTTAGCGTCGGTTGTTGTCGTTTAGCGACGCTGTAGCTCCCCTTGTGTCGATGGCATCGACTTGGGTCGATTGTATCGACAGTTTCCTTGCCAGCAACTTGAAGGGATCTCGATACCATCGACTTAAGTGTCGATGGTATCGACTCTGTATTGCTCTTCTCGGCTGACAACCTGTGGCTTGGTCGATGGTATCGACGGAAGCAGATACTTGTTTTCCTGAAATTTCACAACAAGACCAAGTAAATCCACACAATTTATAATAAGATGATAAATAATGCTCAAAATAGTAAAACAAAGGGGATTTGATATAAAATGATAGCAAAGACCAAATAAAGTGAATTATGCAATAATATCCAGAAAAAATGAGTAATTAAGGCACAAAACACATATGAAATAGGTCTCTAAATGCGACTCAAAATCATCGCATCAAACTCCCCTAAGCTTAAACATTGCTCGCCCTCGAGCAACTAATCCTTAGAATAGAATTGCAGATGTCAACTAACAATCAATACATCACCCCACATTCCACATGACTCCCACTGAACGTTCTCAAACCGGCCTTTCCTAATCACAGAACAGTAATTACCCTACAGGCGACAATAATCATCAATAAAAGAATTTATCATTCAAACCGATGAACACTATCACATAAGGCAGTTAACATAATAAAATTTGCCGATTCAGCATTAGTGCATCTTGTGATCGCCTACACTACGTTGCTCGCCCTAACTACCATCTACATAGAAGCAGTTCTCCTGATAAACATGAGTGAGGAGAAAATCACGGTGGCCTACCAATCCGAGCAACGGGTGGATGGAATGGGTGGTTCATGGAAGAATTTGGAAGTATTACACAGTTTCAAAATGCATACAACAAAATGCCCTAAATGATGCAAATGCACATTGAAAATGCCCTAATGCTTAAAATTGGGTGGAATGATGCATGCACTAACCTTCCACCTCAAAAAGAGATAGAAATCTAATTAAGCCACATCATGTACTCAGTTTCCTTGTTATGTAAGTGATATCATGTTCCTTTCTCCCTCTTATTCCATTTCCTTCTAAATTCTTTTTTTTTCTTTTTTTGTCTTCTTTCTTTCAAATTTCAGATTTTTTCTTTTCCTCTTAGCCCACATATCCATAATTGCTTAGAGATACATGTGTTAGGCTATTTTCTTCATGATTGGAAATCTTTGTACTATTTCGAGGGTATGGGACAATTTAGATCACTTTTCAAGACAAACTGAGGTACATGGTGTACTTATGCATGAAAATCATGAAAGTTATGAGTGCAACTACATGACATGCACCTAAAGATAATGTGCATGAATCACTATATATTTTTTCATTTAATGCTAAAATATGAAAATAACAATGCAAATCCTATCTACATGCTATGCACGCAAGAAGGAATTAAAACTGTACTTTACTTCCAATTCTTTGGTAGATTATGGAAAAATATGAAGTGGAATGATCACAAGATTAAGTTACTGAACCTTAGAAAAATATCATGTGTCCCTCCTTACTGACATGTGTGGTAGTTCAAAGGGTTCTTTCTCGTATATCCAATTAAGGTCTCATTACCATTTGATTAGGTTAGGCTCAAACAACCGTTACTATCCACTTTTCATGAGTCAATGGGGGTGTAGGTGTGACATATTGCTTCAAAGTTGACATAATCAATCATTTTCATAGGACAAGTTTCCCAAGGACAACCAAGTTAAGCTATCCAAAAGACACAAAAATTTTTAAAATCCCTTAAATTTCCCATGAAAACAGCGAGATGACAATTTTTAAGACATCCACAATTACACTAGATAGATGTGGATCCTAAACAAACACTAAAATAAGCAGAAACTAAAAACAACTAAAGAAAAGATAAAAGATAGAGCTGTTCCAGCCACCCCCCTAAGCTTGAATTCGACTATGGCCTCATAGTCAAAAACCAACTTAAGGGTGGAACAGTGATACCCTGATCAATCTTGCGGAGGCGGTGGTGGATATTGCGGTGCCGTAGGATCCCAAGACGGGTACTCCCCCTAGAAGCTTGGATCATATTGGGTCCTCGGCGGAGGCTGTGGATAGCCTCCAAAGTAGTCTTGACTCCAGTAATGGTCAAAGAAGGGCTCCTGTTGCGTCTCTATCCGCTGCAACTGGGTGTGCATTTGCTCTTGGTTGGCGAGGATGAGCCGCTCGTTCTCGAACATAGCCCGTTGGTTGTCAAGTACCCGACTCGTAGTGTCATGAATGCCGGTATACATACCCATGTGCTGCTGCTGAGTCTGCTGGATGTCCTGCAGCATGGTGTACATCCCCTGCATGGAATAGGGATTCGCGGTTGGCTGCTCGTACTGTGGTGATGGCGACGGGGGCTGAGATGATGAAGATGCACCCGGATGCATCCTAGGACGCTTCCGTGGTGCCACACGTGCTCGAAGAGGTGTGAAAGCCTCCTCTTCCTCTGCAACCTCGCCTTCTTGCTCGTCACCACCGCCGTCTTCCTCGGAGGACTCGATGGCTATGATTGGCCACCGGAAGTGCTGCTTGCCCTCTATGTTGAATACGTCGTCCGGTAGGGAGCTCTCCTCATAAGCTTGGTTGACGTGGCAATGAGCGTACGCCAACCCGTCCCGGAAAAGAATAAGGTTTGAACGGTGCAAGTGTTGCACGCTCACCTTGCTCCTCGTAGAAATCGGAGTCATGGACTGAAGGTTCAGCCTCAAGTAAAGCGCCAACTTGGTGACAAGACCACCAAAATGAATTGGAGCCCTCCTTGTACTCCTTTTCACCGCCAGGACGCGCTGTAGCCAGAACGCCCCCCAGTTGCACTCTTGACGTTTCAGGAGTGCGTAGAGAAAGAACAGGTCACTCTCCTGAAACTTGCTCAAAGCAAGATCGCTTCGAGCGAAGAAAGTCAAGCTCAACATCCTATGCAGGACCCGGACGAACGGGTGCTCAAAATCCGCTACCGCTGCATTATGGTAGCTCACAGTCTTTCCTGCCGGCACTGTAACTAGCTCGGTGAAGATTTGGTCATAGTCGGTGCGGGCGTCGGGACGTCGGTGATCGTTGCGGCTGTGGTTCCAGTTGAAGATGTCGTTGAACTGCTTCAACGTGATGTTGTAATTGTTGTTGAAGAGTCGGAAGGACACCCTTCCCCTGATCCACGTCTGGTCCGATGGTACCACGTCATTTGGTACGATGCAGATATCAAGAGACGCCATGAACTCAGCCACCAGTTCCTTGTATGTGGGCCATTCGCCGAAAAACGGCTGCCCATCCGCATGACAGTCGATCTCATAAAGGCGATTGGTGTTTCGCGCTTGCCCGGCCAACACATAGGCCAAGTTGGCCTCGAACCCCAGCTCCTGGATCATGCCCCGGTTCACATACCGGGTGGGCTCGAACTTTCGCTTCATAATATTCTCGTAGACCTTCCTCACATCCATGTTGGCATGAATGAGGCGTGGACGAGGGATGGAAGCGGGTGGGGGAGGAACAAACTCCTCGATCTCCATAGGGTGAGCGCTTGAGGACGACGCTCTGGCGGGGTGCACCATGGTTGCGAGAAAAGATGGGATTAGAAGAAAAGAGCTCGGTGAAGATGGAGAAGAAATTCTCCGCTCGATGAATATCTCCGCTCGATGACGCTTCTCTGCAGTCTTGGAGGGCTCGGGGGAGTGCTCGGCGCAAAGGAGGATACTTGCTCTGAAGGTGTGACGTCAAGTGACGTTGCAAGTCCCCTTAAATAGGCTTGATCGGCGCCCCTGTTGACCCGTCGATATCATCGACACGGGTCGATGGTATCGACACATCTCGCGGGTATCCGCCCCCCTCGCGAGTATCGACGGCTGACGTTTGCTGGATCGAGAAACCCGGATTGCTGACGGGTCGATACCATCAACGGAAATCGATGGTATCGACGCAGCACCCGGATCGCTGACGTGGCTGTTGCGATCGTCGTCGATGTCTGTGTGCGGATCGGTGACATGTCCGTCGATACCATCGACGTGTGTCGATGGTATCGACTAGCTTTTATTGCGACACCGCCGTTGTGTTGCATTCAACCTGTGATGATGTCGATACCATCGACGAGGCCGTCGATGGTATCGAGTTGACTGAGCAAAATTCATCTGAATATCTCCAGAGATCTCGATGGTATCGACTGGTGTGTCGATACCATCGACACTTTTATTGCGACCTGTCTGCGACCATGTCGATACCATCGACGGGGGTGTCGATAGTATCGACGCAGTGCGATTTCTGCTGGTGTCAACCTGAACCCATGTCGATACCATCGACGGGTGTGTCGATGGTATCGACCCTGCCTGTGCCTGCACATTCAACAAACGGATCAAGGTATCATTTTTAAACTAAAATTCAAACGAAATAAAAGCAATCTATGACTAAAATTAAACTATCCTAGTGTACCGATGGTTGGGTTGCCTCCCAACAAGCGCCCTTGTTTAGCGTCTTAGGCTAGACGTCTCCCCTCCATCTCATTCATGCACAAGTGAAATGAGTTTGACCTCATTCACTTTCCTCTTGTAATTCTCACCAAAATACAACTTTAAGCGTTGCCCGTTCACCAAGAACGTGGCATCTCCATCACGCACGAGAATCGCTCCGTGCGGTTTCACCTCCTCCACAATGAAGGGTCCACTCCACTGGGATTTCAGCTTCCCGGGATGCAGTTTGAGACGGGAGTTAAACAATAGAACGTTGTCTCCCTTCTTGAATGTGCGCATCTCAATATGGCGATCGTGTATCAGCTTTGTGCGCTCTTTGTAGATGCGGGCATTCTCATATGCCGTCATGCGTAGCTCATCCAATTCATTCAATTCAAACATCCGTTTTCTCCCGGCCTCATCATAGCGCAAGTTCAGCCTTCTTAGCGCCCAATGGGCCTTGTGCTCTAATTCCACTGGAAGATGGCAAGCCCGGCCGTACGCCAACCTAAAAGGCGTGGTCCCTATAGGTGTTTTGTACGCCGTTCGATAAGCCCAAAGTGTGTCCGGTAGCAGCACACTCCAATTCTTCCTTATGGATGCTACGGTCCTTTCTAAAATCCTCTTGATTTCTCTATTTGATACCTCCACTTGTCCTTGCGTCTGTGGATGATATGGGGTGCCGATGTTGTGCTTGACCCCATATTTCTTTAAAAGTTTCACGAATTTCTGATTTCGAAAATGTGTGCCTCCGTCACTTATGATCATTCGGGGAATCCCGAACCTGCAAAAAATGTTCTCTTTGACAAACCTGCACACTACGTTCGAATCATTAGTTCTTGTGGGGATTGCCTCCACCCACTTCGACACATAATCTACAGCAAGTAAGATATAAAGATTTGAATTTGAGGACACAAAGGGTCCCATGAAGTCAATGCCCCATAAATCAAATACCTCAACTTCCTGAAATACATTCAGGGGCATTTCCTGTCTCCTTGAGATATTACTTACGCGCTGGCACGGGTCACATTGCCTAACAAAATTATAGGCATCCCGGAACAAAGTGGGCCAATAAAGGCCGCTTTCCAACACCTTGGATGCTGTCCGTGAGCTAGCATGGTGTCCTCCTGTAGGCGACGCATGACAGTGGTGGAGAACACTCTCGTACTCCACCTCCGGCACGCACCTGCGAAGAATACCATCCCTGCACTGCTTCAAGAGAATCGGGTCATCCCAAAAATAATATCTCAATGAATGAAAGAATTTCTTTTTCTCTTGATAGGACCAATCCTCCGGGATGATCCCGCAAGCCAAATAATTCACAATTTCCGCAAACCATGGTTCTTTAGAATCAATTTTTAAAAGTTGCTCATCGGGAAAGGTCTCGGTAATGGGTATGTGCAAACCTTGTTCATCAACCCTCTCTAACCTAGACAAGTGGTCAGCCACCACATTTTCAATTCCTGACTTGTCCTTAATTTCAATATCGAATTCTTGTAGGAGCAAAATCCACCTAATTAGTCTAGGCTTCGCATCCTTCTTCTCCATCAAATACTTTATTGCAGCGTGATCAGTCCACACAACCACCTTAGAACCCACTAAGTACTGCCGAAATTTTTCAAAGGCGAACACGACGGCCAGTAACTCCTTTTCCGTGGTTGTGTAGTTCAATTGAGCATCATTAAGCGTTTTTGAAGCGTAGAAAATCACAGCAGGCTTGTTATCTACCCTTTGCCCCAAAACAGCTCCCACAGCATAATCGGACGCATCACACATCAACTCGAATGGCTTTGTCCAATCCGGCGTTTGAACAACCGGAGCTGAAATCAACTTTTCCTTCAAAACCTCGAATGCGTGAAGACATTTCTCATTGAAATAAAAAACTGCGTCTTTATCCAACAATTCTGATAATGGCTTTGCGATTTTCGAAAAATCCTTAATAAATCGCCGATAAAACCCGGCGTGTCCCAAAAAGCTTCTCACCCCTTTAACAGAATTTGGTGGGGGTAACTTAGAAATCACCTCAATTTTTACGGGGTCTACCTCAAGACCCTTGCTAGACACCTTGTGTCCTAGCACAATTCCTTCCGTCACCATCATGTGACATTTCTCCCAATTGAGGACCAAGTGTGTGTCCTCGCACCGCTGCAACACCTTATCTAAGTTATAAAGGCATTCATCAAAAGACGCTCCATACACCGAGAATTCGTCCATGAAAACTTCAAGACACCGCTCTACCATGTCAGAGAATATGGCGAGCATGCAGCGTTGAAAAGTCGCCGGCGCATTGCATAAACCGAACGGCATACGGCGGTAAGAAAACGTCCAATAGGGACATGTAAACGTAGACTTCTCTTGATCCAAAGGATCAATAGAAATCTGGTTATACCCCGAATAGCCATCTAGAAAACAAAAATGCGACCGACCAGCTAGACGTTCCAAAATCTGATCGATAAATGGCAATGGAAAATGGTCTTTAAGAGTTGCGGCATTCAATCGGCGGTAGTCAATGCAAACACGCCACCCGGTTACCAATCGGGTGGTGACAGGTTCATTCAAAAGATTAGTAGTGACAGTGATTCCCCCCTTTTTAGGGACAACCTGTGTGGGACTCACCCACGTTGAATCGGATATGGCATAAATGATCCCTGCAACAAGAAGCTTTATGACTTCCTTCTTGACAACCTCCATCATGCTTGGATTTAGACGTCTTTGAGGCTGTATGACTGGCTTGGCTCCCTCCTCGAGCCGAATCTTGTGTTGGCAAAGTGTAGGGGAGATCCCTTTGATGTCCGCCACAGACCACCCAAAAGCTCCACGGTGGTTCTTGAGCACTATCAGTAGTTGCTCCTCCTCATCCGCACTCAAGTATGCAGAAACAATCACTGGTAACTTGTCCTCCTCAGCTAGAAAGACGTACTTCAGATGCGGGGGCAATGGCTTCAATTCCAGATCCGGTGGGCAAATAAGAGATGATTGTAGCAGTGGGGGAAGTGTACCCAAATCTTCATAGTGCCTCGTGTATAAACATGGAAGCATTTGAAGCATTTTGGCGCACTCCTTGAGTGAAGTACTCCACACCCAATCATAAGTGACATTTAACAAACACGCCTCCAAAGGCAATTCCGGATATGCATCAAAGATGGAAGTAATAATCACATCATCCTCCCATGAAGATGGAATGTCCTCATTCTCATCATTTGGAAACCCAACAGCCTTGCATAAAGAGACAACTTTAGTTTGCTCCATAAGGTCCACTGCTAGGGTCCCATTATCTATCCTACTCATAACATGAGCCATATCCAAAAATGGCTTCCCAAGACAAAGTGAGATATTTTGTTCCACATGCTTAACCATGTTGCAATGTGCTTTTGCTTTATTAGATGCATTACCATTGGGCATGACCATCTCAAAGCGATCATCCGCAATGCCCAAGGTCAAGCGACCTCTCCCCATCTCCAAGATCATATCAGCTGTAGCTTGGAATGGGCGACCAAGTAGTAACTCATTTCCGTGCTCGTCCTGCATTTCCATAACGACGAAATCAGCCGAAAAAACAAAGCGGTCTACCTTTACCAAAACATCCTCACAGATTCCATACGGTTTCACCACAGAATTATCGGCCAATTGGATGGTCATGTTACTTGGTCTCGACTCCTTCAATCCAAGTTTCTTGAACGTAGAAAGGGGCATCAGATTGATGTTTGCCCCAGAATCACAAAGTGCTTCGCCAAATTTGAACTTTCCGATAAAGCAAGAAATATTGAAACAACTGGGATCCTGTCTCTTTGGTGGCAAAGTGCCCATAATAAAAGCACTCACTTGATCCTTCAATACCACGACCTCAGTGTCGGGTATCTTTCTCTTCTTGGTGATTACATCTTTGAGAAACTTCCCATAAGACGGGATTTGTTCAATCACATCTAGCAAAGGAATATTCACTGATAACTTCCTAAAGCTGTCCAGAAATTTCTTAAACTGTGCATCTACCTTTCTTGCTTTTGCACTATTGGGATAGGGGACCGGAACGGTATGTGCCCTTTGATGAGGTGGCACATAGGGAGTTAATTTCTGTGGTCCCTCGTCAGTGGCTTGTTCTTCCTTACCATCTTCAGCTATGTCCTCAGTTTTCTCTATGACAGGTGCGGGCTGCTCTTTGACTGTTGCTTCTTCAACTGTGTCCTGCAGTGTGCTTGTGTCATCCGCCCTTGGATTTAACACTTTCTTACCGCTCCTCAATAAGATGGCCTTGGCCTGTTGGTTTCCCCCGGGAACATTGGTATTCCCCGAAAAACCCGGATGTGCCGGCTTCTTCAAGCTTGCAATCTCGGCTGCCATCTGCGCCATGGAAGTCTCTATAGTTCTCATTTGAGCCCCGTGGCTCTGCAAAGTCTGCCCAAACTGGTTCATAAATTCACCCTGCTGCTTTATTTGCTGCCCAAAAGTGTTCATCAACTCTTGATTTTGCTTTATGACTTGATTGAGCAACTCCGTGCTCTTGTCCTCCGTGACCGGTGCAGGTTTGGCGTCCGGATCCTGCAGAAAGTTATTTGGATCCTTCCATGAAAATTTCTTGTCCTTCCGCCATGAATAATCGTTATTCCTGTACCCCTGCTGTTGCCTCATGTACTTGACCTGAGCCTCATCCTCGGACTCATTGTCTTCCTTCTGCAGCAACTTCTTTGCGAGAAGATCCATCTTCTCGTTCAGCTCTCTCATTGCCTTTGACTCACTGGCAACTTTTGCTTGCTCAACTGGGCCTCTTTCTCTTTCTCCCCAAGATTGCTTTCGTGCCATATTCTTCAGTATTTCCCAGCATCTTGTATCAGTGTTATTTAAGAAAAATCCGGAGCCAGCCGAGTCCAAATTGCTTCTATCATGCTCGGAGAGAGCAAAGTAGAAGATCTTCACTTGGGTTTCCTTGTCCAGTCCATGGTGTGGACATCTCCTCAACATGACTTGAAATCGCTCCCAAGTCTCAGAATAGGTTTCACCCGCCTGTTGGGTGAAATTGTGGATCTTCCGGATCATATCATTGGTCTTCTCAGGAGGAAAGAACCTCTCGAAGAAAACCTCCACCATGTGATCCCATGATTCAACAAACTCGTCGTCGAGGTTATGAAGCCACTCTCTTGCCACTCCAGCCAAGGAACTCGGGAATAACTTGAGGTAGAGCACATCCTGCAAAAATCGATCTATCTTCACCATATCGCAGTTCTCCACGAACTGGCTGATGTGGGCCACTGGATCTTCATTTTTTAATCCGTGAAATGCGTTTGATTTAACCAGGTTAATCAGTGCTGGATCGATCTTGTAGGTTGGAATGTTTAGCCCTTGTTTCTTTATAGGCCCCTTTGATGCCGAGGAAGAAGACGCCTTGATCTTCTCCCATATTGTCTGTGCTTCAGCCATTACTTTTTCTTGTTCTTGCTCAGATTCAGAATTTATATCACTGTAGTGTCCTTCCTCGTAGTAGTCCTCGTCCTCTGGTCCCGCAGATGGAACCTCAGGTGTGCGATTCACGTAGTCTCGACTACGTGTGTGCACCATGCAAAGTACCTGAAATATGGAAATAGGGGTTCAGTACAATGCTTTGAACGAGTCAACACAATTATAGAGAAATAAAGGAATTTTTTGAAATTGTTTTAAAATAAATAAAAAAAATGTGGCCTAGAATGGCCGCTCTTAGCACTCAAAGTGCCAATAATTCGCCGTATCCCCGGCAACGGCGCCAAAAACTTGACGTGTATTTTACTACGCGCTAAAACGCAAGTATACGCGTCGAGTAATATAGGCCTTGTGAGGCCCGAGTCGAACTCAGGGATACGTGAATTATTGGAGACTTCTACTAACTAATCGCAATCAGCTAGACCGATTAACAAAGTAGGGTTTTGTGTTCAAATTAAAAAGAAAATAAAAATCAAACAAAGAAAACAATCGATTAAAGGTTAATTTAATCACTTCAAAGGGATATCTTTAGGATGGCGGTTTCACCGCGGGTCAACATTGTATTAGGTTTTATATAATTCCTCACACATCTCTTTCTTTCCGGGTAGTGGCATGAAAACAGAATTACCCACTGTCGTGGTGTAATTCACTACTTAGATTTAGGTTGATTCCACCGTCATAGTAATCATTCCCCTAAACTAAGTGCATTATAAACGGTCTCTCAGTTCCCACCATTAATTTTACAACTCCTTTGTCAAGGGTTTTATTGATTAATGTAGAATTCGTCTCTTTTCAACCGTTAATCCTTCTGTCGAAGTGATTAAGGGTGTTAAATTATTATTATGGTGATCAAGCATAACAATAGAAATGGAGAAAACGAATCTATACCACAGATTTGAGAGAAAAATATGAATTATTGATATAAAAATGTCATACAATGCATTCCCGGGCTACTCCCGGTCCTAAAGATTGAGGGTTTTAGCCTCTCATGTTCATCTCACACGAATACATGGTAGAAATTGGGGAATTCATAAGAAAAACGGGAAATAAATGGGAAAACCCCTGAACGGAGAAGAACCGGTGGATCCTTGGCGTAGAACACGAGCTTCCCCCGCCTGTCGGTGGTGGAAATCGTCTTCGGCAGCGTCCGAATCACCCGGGATGAGCTTCTCGGCCTCCGTTCTCCTTTCTCTCCTCCTCGGCACTCGTGCAATACAAAATGAGATCCTCCTCTCGTCTGGGCAGCCGTCATTAGGTATAAGTCCCTAATTAGGTCGTCAAATAACAACAGCCGTCCGATCGAGATCAAAACAAATCCAACGCATATCTGCCGGCGTCGATACCAACGACGCGGGTCGATGGTATCGACCCGGCGGATTAGCGACATCTTTCCTTTCTTTTATTCTGAGCGCCTGTGGTGATCTCGATACCATCGACTTGTGTGTCGATGGTATCGACTCCTTTAGCGTCGGTTGTTGTCGTTTAGCGACGCTATAGCTTCCCTTGTGTCGATGGCATCGACTTGGGTCGATGGTATCGACAGTTTCCTCGCCAGCAACTTGAAGGGATCTCGATACCATCGACTTAAGTGTCGATGGTATCGACTCTGTATTGCTCTTCTCGGCTGACAACCTGTGGCTTGGTCGATGGTATCGACTTCCGTCGATGGTATCGACGGAAGCAGATACTTGTTTTTCCTGAAATTTCACAACAAGACCAAGTAAATCCACACAATTTATAATAAGATGATAAATAATTCTCAAAATAGTAAAACAAAGGGGATTTGATATAAAATGATAGCAAAGACCAAATAAAGTGAATTATGCAATAATATCCATAAAAAATGAGTAATTAAGGCACAAAACACATATGAAATAGGTCTCAAAATCATCGCATCAAACTCCCCTAAGCTTAAACATTGCTCGCCCTCAAGCAACTAATCCTTAGAATAGAATTGCAGATGTCAACTAACAATCAATACATCACCCCACATTCCACATGACTCCCACTGAACGTTCTCAAACCGACCTTTCGTAATCACAGAACAGTAATTACCCTACAGGCGACAATAATCATCAATAAAAGAATTTATCCTTCAAACCGATGAACACTATCACATAAGGCAGTTAACATAATAAAATTTGCCGATTCAGCATTAGTGCATCTTGTGATCGCCTACACTACGTTGCTCGCCCTAACTACCATCTACATGGAAGCAGTTCTCCTGATAAACATGAGTGAGGAGAAAATCACGGTGGCCTACCAATCCGAGCAACGGGTGGATGGAATGGGTGGTTCATGGAAGAATTTGGAAGTATTACACAGTTTCAAAATGCATACAACAAAATGCCCTAAATGATGCAAATGCACGTTGAAAATGCCCTAATGCTTAAAATTGGGTGGAATGATGCATGCACTAACCTTCCACCTCAAAAAGAGATAGAAATCTAATTAAGCCACATCATGTACTCAGTTTCCTTGTTATGTAAGTGATATCATGTTCCTTTCTCCCTCTTATTCCATTTCCTTCTAAATTCTTTTTTTTTCTTTTTTTCTTCTTTCTTTCAAATTTCAGATTTTTTCTTTTCCTCTTAGCCCACATATCCATAATTGCTTAGAGATACATGTGTTAGGCTATTTTCTTCATGATTGGAAATCTTTGTACTATTTCGAGGGTATGGGACAATTTAGATCACTTTTCAAGACAAACTGAGGTACATGGTGTACTTATGCATGAAAATCATGAAAGTTATGAGTGCAACTACATGACATGCACCTAAAGATAATGTGCATGAATCACTATATGTTTTTTCATTTTATGCAAAAATATGAAAATAACAATGCAAATCCTATCTACATGCTATGCACGCAAGAAGGAATTAAAACTGTACTTTACTTCCAATTCTTTGGTAGATTATGGAAAAATATGAAGTGGAATGATCACAAGATTAAGTTACTGAACCTTAGAAACATATCATGTGTCCCTCATTACTGACATGTGTGGTAGTTCAAAGGGTTCTTTCTCGTATATCCAATTAAGGTCTCATTACCATTTGATTAGGTTAGGCTCAAACAACCGTTACTATCCACTTTTCATGAGTCAATGGGGGTGTAGGTGTGACATATTGCTTCAAAGTTGACATAATCAATCATTTTCATAGGACAAGTTTCCAAGGACAACCAAGTTAAGCTATCCAAAAGACACAAAAATGTTTAAAATCCCTTAAATTTCCCATGAAAACAGCGAGATGACAATTTTGAGACATCCACAATTACACTAGATAGATGTGGATCCTAAACAAACACTAAAATAAGCAGAAACTAAAAACAACTAAAGAAAAGATAAAAGATAGAGCTGTTCCAGCCACCCCCCCAAGCTTGAATTCGACTATGGCCTCATAGTCAAAAACCAACTTAAGGGTGGAACAGTGATACCCTGATCAATCTTGCGGAGGCGGTGGTGGATATTGCGGTGCCGTAGGATCCCAAGATGGGTACTCCCCCTGGAAGCTTGGATCATATTGGGTCCTCGGCGGAGGCTGTGGATAGCCTCCAAAGTAGTCTTGACTCCAGTAATGGTCAAAGAAGGGCTCCTGTTGCGTCTCTATCCGCTGCAACCGGGTGTGCATTTGCTCTTGGTTGGCGAGGATGAGCCGCTCGTTCTCGAACATAGCCCGTTGGTTGTCAAGTACCCGGCTCGTAGTGTCATGAATGCCGGTATACATACCCATGTGCTACTGCTGAGTCTGCTGGATTTCCTGCAGCATGGTGTACATCCCCTGCATGGAATAGGGATCCGCGGTTGGCTGCTCGTACTGTGGTGATGGCGGCGGGGGCTGAGATGATGAAGATGCACCCGGATGCATCCTAAGACGCTTCCGTGGTGCCACACGTGCTCGAAGAGGTGTGAAAGCCTCCTCTTCCTCTGCAGCCTCGCCTTCTTGCTCGTCACCACCGCCGTCTTCCTCGGAGGACTCGATGGCTATGATTGGCCACCGGAAGTGCTGCTTGCCCTCTATGTTGAATACGTCGTCCGGTAGGGAGCTCTCCTGATAAGCTTGGTTGACGTGGCAATGAGCGTACGCCAACCCGTCCCGGAAAAGAATAAGGTTTGAACGGTGCAAGTGTTGCACGCTCACCTTGCTCCTCGTAGAAATCGGAGTCATGGACTGAAGGTTCAGCCTCAAGTAAAGCGCCAACTTGGTGACAAGACCACCAAAATGAATTGGAGCCCTCCTTGTACTCCTTTTCACCGCCAGGACGCGCTGTAGCCAGAACGCCCCCAGTTGCACTCTTGACGTTTCAGGAGTGCGTAGAGAAAGAACAGGTCACTCTCCTGAAACTTGCTCAAAGCAAGATCTCTTCGAGCGAAGAAAGTCAAGCTCAACATCCTATGCAGGACCCGGACGAACGGGTGCTCAAAATCTGCTACCGCTGCATTATGGTAGCTCACAGTCTTTCCTGCCGGCACTGTAACTAGCTCGGTGAAGATTTGGTCGTAGTCGGTGCGGGCGTCGGGACGTCGGTGATCGTTGCGGCTATGGTTCTAGTTGAAGATGTCGTTGAACTGCTTCAACGTGATGTTGTAATTGTTGTTGAAGAGTCGGAAGGACACCCTTCCCCTGATCCACGTCTGGTCCGATGGTACCACGTCATTTGGTACGACGCAGATATCAAGAGACGCCATGAACTCAGCCACCAGTTCCTTGTATGTGGGCCATTCGCCGAAAAACGGCTGCCCATCCGCATGACAGTCGATCTCATAAAGGCGATTGGTGTGCCGCGCTTGCCCGGCCAACACATAGGCCAAGTTGGCCTCGAACCCCAGCTCCTGGATCATGCCCCGGTCCACATACCGGGTGGGCTCGAACTTTCGCTTCATAATATCCTCGTAGACCTTCCTCACATCCATGTTGGCATGAATGAGGCGTGGACGAGGGATGGAAGCGGGTGGGGGAGGAACAAACTCCTCGATCTCCATAGGGTGAGCGCTTGAGGACGACGCTCTGGCGGGGTGCACCATGGTTGCGAGAAAAGATGGGATTAGAAGAAAAGAGCTCTGTGAAGATGGAGAAGAAATTCTCCGCTCGATGAAGATCTCCGCTCGATGACGCTTCTCTACAGTCTTGGAGGGCTCGGGGGAGTGCTCGGCGCAAAGGAGGATACTTGCTCTGAAGGTGTGACGTCAAGTGACGTTGCAAGTCTCCTTAAATAGGCTTGATCGGCGCCCCTATTGACCCGTCGATACCATCGACGCGGGTCGATGGTATCGACACATCTCGCGGGTATCCGCCCCCCCTCGCGAGTATCGACGGCTGACGTTTGCTGGATCGAGAAACCCGGATTGCTGACGGGTCGATACCATCAACGGAAATCGATGGTATCGACGCAGCATCCGGATCGCTGACGTGGCTGTTGCGATCGTCGTCGATGTCTGTGTGCGGATCGGTGACATGTCCGTCGATACCATCGACGGGTGTCGATGGTATCGACTAGCTTTTATTGCGACACCGCCGTTGTGTTGCATTCAACCTGTGATGATGTCGATACCATCGACGAGGCCGTCGATGGTATCGAGTTGACTGAGCAAAATTCATCTGAATATCTCCAGAGATCTCGATGGTATCGACTGGTGTGTCGATACCATCGACACTTTTATTGCGACCTGTCTGCGACCATGTCGATACCATCGACGGGGGTGTCGATAGTATCGACGCAGTGCGATTTCTGCTGGTGTCAACCTGAACCCATGTCGATACCATCGACGGGTGTGTCGATGGTATCGACCCTGCCTGTGCCTGCACATTCAACAAACGGATCAAGGTATCATTTTTAAACTAAAATTCAAACGAAATAAAAGCAATCTATGACTAAAATTAAACTATCCTAGTGTACCGATGGTTGGGTTGTCTCCCAACAAGCGCCCTTGTTTAGCGTCTTAGGCTAGACGTCTCCCCTCCATCTCATTCATGCACAAGTGAAATGAGTTTGACCTCATTCACTTTCCTCTTGTAATTCTCACCAAAATACAACTTTAAGCGTTGCCCGTTCACCAAGAACGTGGCATCTCCATCACGCACGAGAATCGCTCCGTGCGGTTTCACCTCCTCCACAATGAAGGGTCCACTCCACCGAGATTTCAGCTTCCCGGGATGCAGTTTGAGACGGGAGTTAAACAATAGAACGTTGTCTACCTTCTTGAACGTGCGCATCTCAATATGGCGATCGTGTATCAGCTTTGTGCGCTCTTTGTAGATGCGGGCATTCTCATATGCCATCATGCGTAGCTCATCCAATTCATTCAATTCAAACATCCGTTTTCTCCCGGCCTCATCATAGCGCAAGTTCAGCCTTCTTAGCGCCCAATGGGCCTTGTGCTCTAATTCCACCGGAAGATGGCAAGCCCGGCCGTACGCCAACCTAAAAGGCGTGGTGCCTATAGGTGTTTTGTACGCCGTTCGATAAGCCCAAAGTGCGTCCGGTAGCAGCACACTCCAATTCTTCCTTGTGGATGCTACGGTCCTTTCTAAAATCCTCTTGATTTCTCTATTTGATACCTCCACTTGTCCTTGCGTCTGTGGATGATATGGGGTGCCGATGTTGTGCTTGACCCCATATTTCTTTAAAAGTGTCGCGAATTTCTGATTTCGAAAATGTGTGCCTCCGTCACTTATGATCATTCGGGGAATCCCGAACCTGTAGAAAATGTTCTCTTTGACAAACCTGCACACTACGTTTGAATCATTAGTTCTTGTGGGGATTGCCTCCACCCACTTCGACACATAATCTACAGCAAGTAAGATATAAAGATTTGAATTTGAGGACACAAAGGGTCCCATGAAGTCAATGCCCCATAAATCAAATACCTCAACTTCCTGAAATACATTCAGGGGCATTTCCTGTCTCCTTGAGATATTACCTGCGCGCTGGCACGGGTCACATTGCCTAACAAAATTATAGGCATCCCGGAACAAAGTGGGCCAATAAAGGCCACTTTCCAACACCTTGGCTGCTGTCCGTGAGCTAGCATGGTGTCCTCCTGTAGGCGACGCATGACAGTGGTGGAGAACACTCTCGTACTCCACCTCCGGCACGCACCTGCGAAGAATACCATCCCTGCACTGCTTCAAGAGAATCGGGTCATCCCAAAAATAATATCTCAATGAATGAAAGAATTTCTTTTTCTCTTGATAGGACCAATCCTCCGGGATGATCCCGCAAGCCAAATAATTCACAATTTCCGCAAACCATGGTTCTTTAGAATCAATTTTTAAAAGTTTCTCATCGGGAAAGGTCTCGGTAATGGGTATGTGCAAACCTTGTTCATCAACCCTCTCTAACCTAGACAAGTGGTCAGCCACCACATTTTCAATTCCCGACTTGTCCTTAATTTCAATATCGAATTCTTGTAGGAGCAAAATCCACCTAATTAGTCTAGGCTTCACATCCTTCTTCTCCATCAAATACTTTATTGCAGCGTGATCAATCCACACAACCACCTTAGAACCCACTAAGTACTGCCGAAATTTTTCAAAGGCGAACACGACGGCCAGTAACTCCTTTTCCGTGGTTGTGTAGTTCAATTGAGCATCATTAAGCGTTTTTGAAGCGTAGAAAATCACAGCAGGCTTGTTATCTACCCTTTGCCCCTAAACAGCTCCCACAGCATAATCGGACGCATCACACATCAACTCGAATGGCTTTGTCCAATCCGGCGTTTGAACAACCGGAGCTGAAATCAACTTTTCCTTCAAAACCTCGAATGCGTGAAGACATTTCTCATTGAAATAAAAAACTGCGTCTTTTTCCAACAATTCCGATAATGGCTTTGCGATTTTCGAAAAATCCTTAATAAATCGCCGATAAAACCCGGCGTGTCCCAAAAAGCTTCTCACCCCTTTAACAGAATTTGGTGGGGGTAACTTAGAAATCACCTCAATTTTTACGGGGTCTACCTCAAGACCCTTGCTAGACACCTTGTGTCCTAGCACAATTCCTTCCATCACAATCATGTGACATTTCTCCCAATTGAGGACCAAGTGTGTGTCCTCGCACCGCTGCAACACCTTATCTAAGTTATAAAGGCATTCATCAAAAGACGCTCCATACACCGAGAAGTTGTCCATGAAAACTTCAAGACACCTCTCTACCATGTCAGAGAATATGGCGAGCATGCAGCGTTGAAAAGTCGCCGACGCATTGCATAAACCGAACGGCATACGGCGGTAAGCAAACGTCCCATAGGGACATGTAAACGTAGACTTCTCTTGATCCAAAGGATCAATAGAAATCTGGTTATACCCCGAATAGCCATCTAGAAAACAAAAATGCGACCGACCAGCTAGACGTTCCAAAATCTGATCGATAAATGGCAATGGAAAATGGTCTTTAAGAGTTGCGGCATCCAATCGTCGGTAGTCAATGCAAACACGCCACCCGGTTACCAATCGGGTGGTGACAGGTTCATTCAAAAGATTAGTAGTGACAGTGATTCCCTCCTTTTTAGGGACAACCTGTGTGGGACTCACCCACGTTGAATCGGATATGGCATAAATGATCCCTGCAGCAAGAAGCTTTATGACTTCCTTCTTGACAACCTCCATCATGCTTGGATTTAGACGTCTTTGAGGCTGTATGACTGGCTTGGCTCCCTCCTCGAGCCGAATCTTGTGTTGGCAAAGTGTAGGGGAGATCCCCTTGATGTCCGCCACAGACCACCCAAAAGCTCCACGGTGGTTCTTGAGCACTATCAGTAGTTGCTCCTCCTCATCCGCACTCAAGTATGCAGAAACAATCACTGGTAACTTGTCCTCCTCAGCTAGAAAGACGTACTTCAGATGCGGGGGCAATGGCTTCAATTCCAGATCCGGTGGGCAAATAAGAGATGATTGTAGCGGTGGGGGAAGTGTACCCAAATCTTCATAGTGCCTCGTGTATAAACATGGAAGCATTTGAAGCATTTTGGCGCACTCCTTGAGTGAAGTACTCCACACCCAATCATAAGTTACATTTAACAAACACGCCTCCAAAGGCAATTCCGGATATGCATCAAAGATGGAAGTAATAATCACATCATCCTCCCATGAAGATGGAATGTCCTCATTCTCATCATTTGGAAACCCAACAGCCTTGCATAAAGAGACAACTTTAGTTTGCTCCATAAGGTCCACTGCTAGGGTCCCATTATCTATCCTGCTCATAACATGAGCCATATCCAAAAATGGCTTCCCAAGACTAAGTGAGATATTTTGTTCCACATGCTTAACCATGTTGCAATGTGCTTTTGCTTTATTAGATGCATTACCATTGGGCATGACCATCTCAAAGCGATCATCCGCAATGCCCAAGGTCAAGCGACCTCTCCCCATCTCCAAGATCATATCAGCTGTAGCTTGGAATGGGCGACCAAGTAGTAACTCATTTCCGTGCTCGTCCTGCATTTCCATAACGACGAAATCAGCCGGAAAAACAAAGCGGTCTACCTTTACCAAAACATCCTCACAGATTCCATACGGTTTCACCACAGAATTATCGGCCAATTGGATGGTCATGTTACTTGGTCTCGACTCCTTCAATCCAAGTTTCTTGAACGTAGAAAGGGGCATCAGATTGATGCTTGCCCAGAATCACAAAGTGCTTCGCCAAATTTGAACTTCCCGATAAAGCAAGAAATATTGAAACAACCGGGATCCTGTCTCTTTGGTGGCAAAGTGCCCATAATAAAAGCACTCACTTGCTCCTTCAATACCACGACCTCAGTGTCGGGTATCTTTCTCTTCTTGGTGATTACATCTTTGAGAAACTTCCCATAAGACGGGATTTGTTCAATCGCATCTAGCAAAGGAATATTCACTGATAACTTCCTAAAGCTGTCCAGAAATTTCTTAAACTGTGCATCTACCTTTCTTGCTTTTGCACTATTGGGATAGGGGACCGGAACGGTATGTGCCCTTTGATGAGGTGGCACATAGGGAGTTAATTTCTATGGTTCCTCGTCAGTGGCTTGTTCTTCCTTACCATCTTCAGCTATGTCCTCAGTTTGCTCTATGACAGGTGCGGGCTGCTCTTTGACTGTTGCTTCTTCAACTGTGTCCTGCAGTGTGCTTGTGTCATCCGCCCTTGGATTTAACACTTTCTTACCGCTCCTCAATAAGATGGCCTTGGCCTGTTGGTTTCCCCCGGGAACATTGGTATTCCCCGAAAAACCCGGATGTGCCGGCTTCTTCAAGCTTGCAATCTCGGCTGCCATCTGCGCCATGGAAGTCTCTATAGTTCTCATTTGAGCCCCGTGGCTCTGCAAAGTCTGCCCAAACTGGTTCATAAATTCACCCTGCTGCTTTATTTGCTGCCCAAAAGTGTTCATCAACTCTTGATTTTGCTTTATGACTTGATTGAGCAACTCCGTGCTCTTGTCCTCCGTGACCGGTGCAGGTTTGGCGTCCGGATCCTGCAGAAAGTTATTTGGATCCTTCCATGAAAATTTCTTGTCCTTCCGCCATGAATAATCGTTATTCCTGTACCCCTGCTGTTGCCTCATGTACTTGACCTGAGCCTCATCCTCGGACTCATTGTCTTCCTTCTGCAGCAACTTCTTTGCGAGAAGATCCATCTTCTCGTTCAGCTCTCTCATTGCCTTTGACTCACTGGCAACTCTTGCTTGCTCAACTGGGCCTCTTTCTCTTTCTCCCCAAGATTGCTTTCGTGCCATATTCTTCAGTATTTCCCATCATCTTGTATCAGTGTTATTTAAGAAAAATCTGGAGCCAGTCGAGTCCAAATTGCTTCTATCATGCTCGGAGAGAGCAAAGTAGAAGATCTTCACTTGGGTTTCCTTGTCCAGTCCATGGTGTGGACATCTCCTCAACATGACTTGAAATCGCTCCCAAGTCTCAGAATAGGTTTCACCCGCCTGTTGGGTGAAATTGTGGATCTTCCGGATCATATCATTGGTCTTCTCAGGAGGAAAGAACCTCTCGAAGAAAACCTCCACCATGTGATCCCATGATTCAACAAACTCGTCGTCGAGGTTATGAAGCCACTCTCTTGCCACTCTAGCCAAGGAACTCGGGAATAACTTGAGGTAGAGCACATCCTGCGGAAATCGATCTATCTTCACCATATCGCAGTTCTCTACGAACTAGCTGATGTGGGCCACTGGATCTTCATTTTTTAATCCGTGAAATGCATTTGATTTAACCAGGTTAATCAGTGCTGGATCGATCTTGTAGGTTGGAATGTTTAGCCCTTGTTTCTTTATAGGCCCCTTTGATGCCGAGGAAGAAGACGCCTTGATCTTCTCCCATATTGTCTGTGCTTCAGCCATTACTTTTTCTTGTTCTTGCTCAGATTCAGAATTTATATCACTGTAGTGTTCCTCCTCGTAGTAGTCCTCGTCCTCTGGTCCCACAGATGGAACCTCAGGTGTGCGATTCACGTAGTCTCGACTACGTGTGTGCACCATGCAAAGTACCTGAAATATGGAAATAGGGGTTCAGTACAATGCTTTGAACGAGTCAACACAATTATAGAGAAATAAAGGAATTTTTTGAAATTGTTTTAAAATAAATAAAAAAAATGTGGCCTAGAATGGCCGCTCTTAGCACTCAAAGTGCCAATAATTCGCCGTATCCCCGGCAACGGCGCCAAAAACTTGACGTGTATTTTACTACGCGCTAAAACGCAAGTATACGCGTCGAGTAATATAGGCCTTGTGAGGCCCGAGTCGAACTCAGGGATACGTGAATTATTGGAGACTTCTACTAACTAATCGCAATCAGCTAGACCGATTAACAAAGTAGGGTTTTGTGTTCAAATTAAAAAGAAAATAAAAATCAAACAAAGAAAACAATCGATTAAAGGTTAATTTAATCACTTCAAAGGGATATCTTTAGGATGACGGTTTCACCGCGGGTCAACATTGTATTAGGTTTTATATAATTCCTCACACATCTCTCTCTTTCTGGGTAGTGGCCTGAAAACAGAATTACCCACTGTCGTGGTGTAATTCACTACTTAGATTTAGGTTGATTCCACCGTCATAGTAATCATTCCCCTAAACTAAGTGCATTATAAACGGTCTCTCAGTTCCCACCATTAATTTTACAACTCCTTTGTCAAGGGTTTTATTGATTAATGTAGAATTCGTCTCTTTTCAACCGTTAATCCTTCTGTCGAAGTGATTAAGGGTGTTAAATTATTATTATGGTGATCAAGCATAACAATAGAAATGGAGAAAACGAATCTATACCACAGATTTGAGAGAAAAATATGAATTATTGATATAAAAATGTCATACAATGCATTCCCGGGCTACTCCCGGTCCTAAAGATTGAGGGTTTTAGCCTCTCATGTTCATCTCACACGAATACATGGTAGAAATTGGGGAATTCATAAGAAAAATGGGAAATAAATGGGAAAACCCCTGAACGGAGAAGAACCGGTGGATCCTTGGCGTAGAACACGAGCTTCCCCCGCCTGTCGGTGGTGGAAATCGTCTTCGGCAGCGTCCGAATCACCCGGGATGAGCTTCTCAGCCTCCGTTCTCCTTTCTCTCCTCCTCGGCACTCGTGCAATCCAAAATGAGATCCTCCTCTCGTATGGGCGGCCGTCATTAGGTATACTTCCCTGATTAGGTCGTCAAATAACAACAGCCGTCCGATCGAGATCAAAACAAATCCAACGCATATCTGCCGGCGTCGATACCATTGACGCGGGTCGATGGTATCGACCCGGCGGATTAGCGGCAGCTTTCCTTTCTTTTATTCTGAGCGCCTGTGGTGATCTCGATACCATCGACTTGTGTGTCGATGGTATCGACTCCTTTAGCGTCGGTTGTTGTCGTTTAGCGATGCTGTAGCTCCCCTTGTGTCGATGGCATCGACTTGGGTCGATGGTATCGACAGTTTCCTCGCCAGCAACTTGAAGGGATCTCGATACCATCGACTTAAGTGTCGATGGTATGGACTCTGTATTGCTCTTCTCGGCTGACAACCTGTGGCTTGGTCGATGGTATCGACTTCCGTCGATGGTATCGATGGAAGCAGATACTTGTTTTTCCTGAAATTTCACAACAAGACCAAGTAAATCCACACAATTTATAATAAGATGATAAATAATGCTCAAAATAGTAAAACAAAGGGGATTTGATATAAAATGATAGCAAAGACCAAATAAAGTGAATTATGCAATAATATCCATAAAAATGAGTAATTAAGGCACAAAACACATATGAAATAGGTCTCTAAATGCGACTCAAAATCATCGCATCACACATATAATCAGGTTGGAATACACTCGAGTGTACAGATCGTGCGCTACACTCAAGTGATGTTTGCATATCAAAACTATTTTTTGTTAAATATAAACTATTGATCTTCATTTTTATATAATTAGGCTACATGTAAATTTTGAGCTCATTTGGATGAGTATAAGTCATTCATCTGAGGTTTAAATTTTATATATGAGCTATTCACATGATGTTTAAGAAGATCAACGGATTAGATTTTAAAAAAATATTACATCATGGAAAATTACTTAAATTACTTAAGTGTATTTTGCTTTAGATACATTTGAGTGTATTCTAGCCTGACTCTCTCTCTCCGGCTAAAAGAATTGTGTATCTGTGTACGCCCATTGAGTAATCTGGTTCAAGTACTCCAACCAATATTGCCGGTTTTTTGTTTTATTGCCATTATAACTATGGTGCCGAATTGTTTTTTGTCTCTTTATTGTGACGATTTTATACGAATATCAGTTCCGACAAAACATTCGCTCTAGCTCAAATTCTGGCTCAATCATGGTCTAGTTCTAATGCATACATCCTATCTGCAATACAACTTCTTTTATTATAGAATCTTAATTACTTTCATTTTCTAGCTTGTAAACCATTCACTGGGCAACAATTTCATCCCTATGCCTCACATCTTGTAATATGCATGATTAAAATAATGGTACGCGTGAGGAAACATGCATCTCATCTGTTCTGTGCATTTTTGAAGCACTATGTAAAAAGTACGATAGAGCACACTTTGAAGCACTATGTACCCTTAGGGCTCATTTCGGAAACGTAATCCACTCAAACCTTTTTTAGACATGTCTAATTGATGGTAATCGGACACACAAACGCCACTAATGGTTTCTGCTTGCAAATATCTAAATATACACACCTACCTCAAGCAGGTGTGATCAGTTCTTTAATTGTGTTCCATTGTGTGCAATCTCAATTGGAAGATTATCAGCAGTTGACCGAGGCAAAGTGAAATGACGGGGAATAATATGTACACACATGATCAGCATGTGACATTGACCTGTAGTAGATTCCCCTCTTTTGGAACATAATGGTGCTTTAGTATATGGGTGGTACTAATTGATGAAAGATTAATAATTAATCCCCCCGTGCAACAAGAAAGATGGGAGGAATGAGCTTTACCTATTCTGTCTATGTTCAGACTACCTTTACCACTGATGCATCTATGAAGAGGGAGCATTATTGAACAATGTCATTATGGCCCAATTGGGGGTCACATGAGCTCCAAAAATACTACAATCAAGATCCTTCATTGTGGGTTCTCATGGCCCTCTATTTTCGAGGTAGCTCGCAAATATGTCGAATCCCATGACCAATGTAAGATATATGGTAATATTTTCAAGAGGGATGAGATGACGCTTAATTTTTGACAGGAAGTTGAGATATTTGACTTTTGGGGGGCATGGACTGCATGGGTCCATTCCCCTCATCTTATGGCTTCTTGTACATACTTGTTGCTGTCAATTATGTTTCCAAGTGGGTTGAAGATATCTCGCAGTTAATTGTGGCTCCAAGTCGTTCATCAAACTATTCAAGGACATCTTCTTTCCATCCTTTAAACTTCCACTCACTATTATTTTTGATGAAGGATTTCACTTTCTTGAGCGTAGATTTGGAGCACTCATTCACAAGTATGTAGTCTCTCACCGCGTGGCTACTCCATACCACCCTCAGATGAGTGGCCATGTGGAGGTTTCCAATTGTCAGATGAAATGCATTCTTAAGAAGACAATTGGTCGAACAAGGCAAGATTGGACTCACAACCTAAATGATGCACTTTAGGCTTACATAACTGCTTATAAGACTCTTAGTGGAAACCACATCTTTTCATTTCATTTATGGTAAGTCTTGCCACTTACTAATGGAGTTTGAACACAAAGCCAGGTAGGCAATCAAACAACTAAACTTTGATTTTGTGCAACAAAAGATAACTAAGTACTTCAACTATAATATCTAGAAGAGCTATGTTTGATTGTGTACGAGAATGCACATAGTTGCAAGGAGCACACCAAGATGTGGTGTGATGGCCACTTGAAGAGGAAAGATCTACAAGTTGGAGATCAAGTATTAATGCATAATTCTTGCATTCAACTTTTTCCATGGAAGTATGTGACTTGCTAGTTGGGCCCATTCATCATCAAGCACATCTTTTCTCATGGAGCTAACACAGTTTGGAGCTAAGAGATCGATTAATTTAAGAGTTAATGGCCATCGTCTCAAATGCTACTTCACGATGGACAACATGCATACCAACCAGTCACGCTCCTTTCACCTCAATATAATTATCAAGCTTCAGGCGTCGAGCATGTTGACGTTAAACAAAGGCGCTTCTTGAGAGAAAGCTTGAGCGCTACTTTCATTTCTAGTTGCTTTTCTAGTTCACTTCATCTTTGTGTTACTTAGTGCTTCTCATAACAAGATCATAAGTTCTAACAATTTTGATTTTAGGTGAATGGCTTTTACTGAATGGAGAGCAATCATAACAAATAAAAAACATAAATTCCCCCCTCTATCTTGTATTTAGTGTTTGCTCAAGGATAAGAAAATATCTAAGTTTGGGGTGGATGGTGGGTGGTACCTATTCTACTCTCCACCCACACCTATCCATTTGTAATTTGTGATATCAACACTCAATTTTTGCACCACATTTAGCTTAAGTTTCTCAAAATTTTTCTTCTATAGAGTAATCAAAGCCATTATCTAGCTGGATAGATTCGAATTTTTATCTGCATCTATGCATGTTATCATCATTTGACTCCCCTTATTTGAAGCAACACCTCACAATGACTGAATTTGGAACAAACCAATGGCTAGAAACCACCCTGTGTGGCATAGGAACCCAACCATCATGTTTTCCTAGAAAAGTATTTGAGGAACTAAGAACGAATAAACAATTATTCTTCTAACTGACTAGTAAAACAAATTCATGAAATCATCAATTTTCCCCTTATCTTGTCACTATTTAAGCATAGTGGGACGAGGAGAACAGCTCGATGCATTGAATTGTAAATCAAGTTTTATGCCAATCTAACCCTCTTCTACACTTCTTCCATCCTCTTACCTTCCATCCACCAAAAAAATAGAAGTCCAAAAAAGGTGGCGAACCCTAAGTTCTATACGGTACACCCTCCCTCTTTCATTCTCTTCTTCCACACCCATGTATAATAGGGGCGTACCACCAAACATAAAAAATGTCAATGTGCATAACAAGCAAATCTTGTCAATCATTCAATGTAAAAATAAAAATAAAAAAATAAAACAAAAATGTAGTCTGAAGTCCAATGGAGGATAGATCTGTATCTTCCTTCTACACCTGCTTATTTCCTTTTCAACCCTAAGACACAATGAATGTCTCATTTGGCATCCTTTTTACATACCCCATTGTATGATCATATGCAAACTTGTTGTTATGCAAGAGTCTTCGAACTCTCTCAAAATTCTTAGACACACTTGGTGTTGAGATAGTGGTGAAGAAATATTTTTGGAAAGAAAAATTGTGAGAACCCATTAAACTAAATGAGATTACTTAAAACATAAAACACAATCGATCACTAATTAATCACATACCCAAAAATATGGGTAAATTAAAATTGATTTCAATATCAACACCCGCTCATAAACATTTAGATAAGAGGCCAACATCTTTCTTGTATTCAGACTATGCCAAGAATTTTATACAAATTGTTCTATTGCCTTGGCCACAACATATATACACAGGAGAACAATATTCATATATGCCACACAAATAAGCATTAACATGATAAGAAAAGTCCGATTTGTTTGAAATACTATATACAAACTATTCCTACCCGGACCTAAGAGTACATGGAAGACTCTAGGACACAGTAGACATCTAATCAACTTTCTCAAAGATTCATTACTACAGTTCCTCTTTACTTCCACAGTTTCGTTGGCTTCACTGTCGATTACCTAAAAAGATGTGGCGAATCACAAGGGTGAGACCCATGTCCCAGCAAGAGATATAACCTCCAACAACATTTATTGATCCCAACATTTTTAGGTAATGAGATAGTTTAAACAGTTTAATCATATATAACAAATAAGCTCAACAACACTAATGATTAACAAAATACATAAAGGAGCAGATAAGAACTATCTTCATTTTCCAGACTATTCTCATATCCCTATTAACAGTATAAGGAGTCTAGCAGCATGAGCATCTCTAACATCATGAATAAGTCTAGTATCATATGCATAGCTAAAAACATCAACATGTCTAACAAGTTGAACATATCAACATCATAAGAAGAGCTACAACCTAAGCACAACTATCTAGATAAGCATGATTAGCAGTATATGCTTCTCTAGTTACAAAGGCATAACTAGCAATATAAGCATAGCTAACAACATGTGATAACGAATGTCATAATCATATCCAATAGTAATAATATCTCTATCAACTTAAACATGACTATTGTATATACACATTTATAACATGAGCATATCCACAACATAAGAATATCTACTATCTTTTAATGCATTAAACATCATTTTTATGTAAAGATAACAAACAAGGGTTATCATCCAATGTGAAACGTCGTGTATAACCCTAAATAAATATACTACATGGCTATATTACATCTTTTATTACGTCTTAGGGAGTTTGAGTCGTACCACCCGAAGTCCAACTGACCCCTGTGAAGGGCTATTCGGTTCCGTACAAGATCTAGGAGTACCGGTTTCCTAAGATCTCTTCCCTTCAGTCTGTATGAGTAAAAAGGCAGAAAGCTGCTACTACAACGGCATATAGTCAAGCTGCTAACCACTAGTCTGCCCTTGGTATAGGTCATGACACTAGAAACTAGGGTATACAAAGCCCTTTAATCCGAGGTACAACCGTAGTTGTCCTCAATCACATCAAATGTCTCAAAGTCCTTTAATCCGAGGTTCAACCGCAGTTGTCCTCAATCACATCAAATGTCTGAGGCATGACCATAGCCATCCTCCATAACATGCATTATAGATGACAAGGTATATCCTCAACTTGCCACCCACACATACTCAACAATATGCACTCTAAGTTTCCCTTAGGAATACTTGTTTCTCCATCCAACAAGTTCTGACACTGAAGATGGATCTACGACACAGGGAACTACATGATTAGAGTTGCACTTGATTAGTTATGCCAATTGGGTGAATTAGGGCTGCATCAAACAAGTAGAGATACAAACCGTAATTCACTTCTAGCAAATATATAAATATCACAACTTCAAAAGATATAAATGTGAGAAACATAATTTCTCATATCATCATCACATGGTACTATTCACTTGCCATTCATGAGACTACACTAGTCATCATACTATCATAAGATATAAATCCTTTTTCACACTATCACAGGGTATCAAGCGTTATCAACACAAGAAGATTACACCTAATTCAGGGCTCAACCATGCCCAAAGGTCATTAAGACCATCATAATATTCCCTGCAAGATCATCATTATCTTTGCATGCCTTATAACAAGGCTCAACAACATCACTTACATATAATACATCGGATGTAACATACTAAATTTTAGGAGCAAAGTTCATTTTAAACTATGATGCTCAATTTTCTCTAAACTTGATCACAATTACAAATAAGTCCTTCATTGGATATCTCATTCAATTGTTTTTGTCAAATGTCATATTATTAGAGGTAACTAGTCTCTAATTGTATTCCTCTTGTCTAAATAAATTGGTTCTTCTTCTAGAGAAATATTTGCCAAATGGCCCCTCCATTTTATCTAGTGAGCCACCTCAACATCACCAAGTGCAAATTTAAAGCATATGTGCCTTGATACCTTGATTGGACTTTCATGGATCCAACACTCTCAATCTAAAAAAAATTTGCATTAGAATTTATGAGGGATATCAACTATATTATTATTCATCAACTATTTAACATCCGTGGAGGTGATTATTTAATCCTCTTAGGACCATAACTATAGAATTGATACCTTCATAAGTTACATAGGGGAATTGAACATATGACTAAGGTTGTGGAGTTATTAGCATTATATATGAGGAATTATATACATAGGTGTTAGAAATCATAAATGTTTTGATAATGGGAGAGGAGTTAACCATGAGAACAACAGCCTAAGAAAAACGTGCATCATCTTCACTATGACCCTTAATGTTACATGGAGCCAGTGATAAACTCCTCATCATCTCTCCCCTCCACCATATCCGCTGATCAAAATGCAATTGACTTGGTCTCCAGCTCGATGGCTGTTGTAGGGATAATGACGATCGTTTCCCTACCTTCCCTTCCATTTTGCTCCCTTTCTCGATCTGATTGACTCTTCCATACCGTCTCACAAACAAAAGCAATAGTCTCAATGACGCTCGAGATGTTATCTCGGACACTAGCTGGCGCCATAACGCCTGACTCTGCAAACTCAAAAACGGCTGCGCCATTAAGAACTACAACCCGTCACTAGCCATCTCCTCCTCCCCCTTTCATTTCTCAAAACCCTAGCATCGCCCTTCATGCTATATAAACTCTTAACACCCTCGACCATGTGGAAGCAAATCACTCGACCATCATGAGTCGCAGCAACATCCACATCTCTGTTTTCACCATCGTTCTCAGACTCCTCGCAACACAACCCATCGCCACAGAGTGAAGCCGCCACCTACAACCCTCAGTCCTCATCTTCACTGTTGCCTGAATTCACCAGCATCAGATCTGCAAACTCACCCGCCACCGACCACCCTACGGACTTCACTATCCACGACCCTCTGAGAGTGAGGCCTATAGAACTAGGACAATCCCTGTTGTGAACCAGCAACCCAAGTTTTTAGGAAACCTATAGGCGTCGGGATCCCCATCCTCTCCATTTCTCCTCCACCTTCCTCTTCGTCCATTGATACTCGATGCCTCCCATCTATCATCGCAACCATTGATGCCTCGGTAGCACGACCACTGCCAACCTCGTCCCTCAGATCTCCTCTACCTACTCTGAGCACCTCCACTGAAACACCATATACAATAGCATGTCAACACCTCCCTATGGTCCTGTTGCACCGTCAAGTCAGCATTAGGTCTCTCCAACAACCAGAGATCACCACACCATCTCCAACCTAGCCACCTACAATATCGACGCAACCTATAATAGCAGCACCCTGTTGTGCCACCAACAACAATGCCCCGCCATGGACACCTCCTGTTCTCCTGCATCCAAACCTCGACCAGTTCTCCAACCCCTCTTTTCCATCTCTGACACCTTTCCTGATGAGAATCTACAATTTACTTGTGATGCCCAACCTACAATTGACCCTGCTAACGCTTGCACATAGGGCAAGTTATGGCTACAAATCTGCTGACAGAGCAGCCCCTAGAACCCTAATGACTTTCTTGTGATATTGAGGTGGTATTCTGCTCAAGCCACTAGACATGGTGTAGATCTCAACTCTAGGAAGAGAATGTCCATGCATAGCAGTAAGGACCCATCAATGACTCGATGGAGGACTAACAACCTGATTGGATGGGATCAGTTGCCTCTCATAGTTAACTCTAATACTATTGCTTTTATATGTATACACTTCTCCTAAGCATTGGTTAACAAACATACTTATAGTAATGATCTACAACTAACTATTGCATCAACTAACAAAAAATAGACAATTGGACCTATGGCTTACCTAGCAATGTTTTTCTATATATATGTATATATATATGTGTGTGTGTGTGTGTTGATAAGCTAATAAGATATAAAGTAGCAATTTCGACCATTATGAGTGATCTATCCTTGTGATAAATCCAACCCTTGAAATTATGAATACTAATAGTTACACTTGGATATAATATTTGGAATTATGAATCACTTCATCTTAGATCAAACTTCCAATTGAAAGATAGAGGATAATATTTAGGAGAAACCATGCAATCTTATAAAGCCTCATATTTTCTCATAAACCCTATGATGACACATTTTAGTTTTACATGAAACTTATTCATCTTTTCATTCACATGTTAGTAATTATGTTCATATACACGTGTGAGACCTAGTTATTTATATATGAGTATTTTGGTGTTCTCTTAGTTATAAATGAAACCACTAGTTATCTTATCATGAAGGAACAATATGGAATTATGTAATGCCTAAGATATATTACTACTTGTATACATATAGGAAATTATGATCAAAGTACTAGCATATGAGTAGCATGTATAGAGGTATGTGGAATTAAACCCTAGATATCACTAGTGGGGTATATTAGTAAGTAGACATACTTGATCTTAGTGACTAAATGTATTTGTAGTATATATGAGAAACATAATGATATTTTAGATCTAACATAGAGACAACACGATAAAACAATAAGGTATGTAACATCAACTATATATATAACCTAGCTGGGAATCTAATATGGATATCAATAGAGGAAAATATGGAATAATGACCCTAATTGGGAAAGAAACACTAAATAGAAAAGATTGAATAAATAATTGACTACAAGCCAAGTGATAACACCATTATATAAATTTGTAGTTTCTTCTTCTTGGAGCCTTGTTATGATTGAGCAATTTATGGAGCGTTGAATAATTTGAGGTACTGGATTCTCTATTTTTATATTGAGTTATTAATTTACCTCTTGATTTCCATGTACATTGTTTAGTGGTGAACCCCTATACTTTTATAAGCCTTTCTTGCCTCTTTGAAAGTTCACCACCTCATATTGATTATTGTTTGATTACATTGAATATTATAATAACACTTGACTTGATCTATTTGGAGTTTTGACTCACTAGACTTTGGTCCCTTTGGGCTTTAGCCCCTTAGAGATTTGGCTCACTTGAGGTAGGGTAAGTCCCACCGCCTTGTGCACAGGTTGTAATGGATTAGTGGTCCCCCAATATACTGGTTGAAATAGCAGACTACCATGTCGTTCTCTCATAGATGATTGAACACATGGTATTGTAGTCATTGATAAAGAAATGATATGATAGTTCTCAACCTTAATATTCAAAAGTTGATTACTGCAAATATTTGATAATTTGATATCTTGAACTATTTTGCATAGCCTTGTGAAAACTTGATCTTGAAATACAAACATTAAAATATTAATATCCTTGCTTTGATGAATTTAGTCCACCAAATATTCCTTTCTAAGATTTGATATTACCTTGAATCATATTTAGTACCTATATTTTGCAAATAGCTCGATATAAGAATTTAGTACCAGCTTTGCTGACTTTTATTTCCCTTCAATGGGGTCCATGTGTGGTTTTGTTCCTTCTGGGAACTCATGGGAAGGTGGTAGATGGAAGATCTTGAAGAGACATGCACTGGGTAGTGCTATGTTGAAGACTAGATAGTAATGAAATTTTCTTCTTAAACTTTGTAATCATATTTGTAATCTTCCGCGACTCTGTTGTACAAGCATGATTGTAATAAAGAATTTTTATGTTTCTGATATTATTTTGTAAATATTTGATCATAAAGATTGGTTCTTTACATCAGATCAACACAATATTGTATTAATGAGATAGGATATATTCATAAACAATCATAGTAGGGTTATATTTACATTAAGAACATTCCTTTATTACATCAACATGCAAGGAATCTAGATATGATTAACCCTCATCATATTCATAATGCACATGTTTAGCATAAGAAAGTATCAACCATGTGACTATGATAACCACCAATTAACATATTAAGGTTACGATCATATTAAGGAGGTTATTTCACCATCATTCCATCATATAAGAATGTTAAACATGAATACTCATCTTAGTCCATTTGCATTAGAGTTAGGTTCAATAAGATAAATTATATTAATGTTACTAACTAACACTTATACCCAAACCCTAACTCACGACATCCCCAGTGGACCATGGATGCATAAGGTGAAGCACCACCATCACATTCCATGCTATTCTCAAGTATGAATCCACACATAAATCGAGGTGTAACCATCAGGTATATCATACTAAGGTTTCAACAACAATAAGAGAGTACTCCATGTTTTTATTAATTATTCAAAGACTACTCATACCCAATTACCATCATTGAGTTATATTAAAGCTAGGTATAACAAGCTATACCTCATTAGGGTTACCCATTAATTCATTATGGTGATTATCAATCATAATCATATGAGGGTAAGGGTAAGACTACACGTTTAAGGCATTGAACCATCAAATTCTCATCATTAAAATCATAACATTAAATTATAGACTTCACCCAAAACAATGGGAATATTAAGGCATCAACTTCTAACCATTACATGTTGAAAAGGTAAAGTCATTGGTCATTTATATAAATAAACATCTTGAACAAACCACCTATGAAGTCATTGAGTCGTTCTCTAGAAAGAGTCACCATCTAACCCTAGACATCCCTTAATTAACAACATAAAAAGTTCCATCGAGAGTAGGGTAAAACCCACAAGCGATTGTTTACTTAAAACAAACTGTCAGTAAATGAGATTCTTAAGTTGATCTCATAAAGGAAACCATTTAAATCACTTTATTAGGACCAACATATAACATTTAGTCATCATTCCAATTTCTTGGATGAAGAAACATTAGATCTTAACCATTAGGTCAAGTTCATATATTAAAACCATCAATTGGAGTATAGGTCTAACCATTGCATCAAATGACCCAAGAAACCATTAGTTTAAGGCTTAATTGATGCTAAAACTACACGCTTAATTCACCATAGGTTGTGGATACCTAATCCACCATCAGTAGTGACCATTAAGTCACCATAGGTTGTTAGATCAACACTATATTCATTAATCACCATCAAATATCAAACTAATATCACCATTGATTGATAGCATCATTAGGGTACTTAGTCGTTAATCACTAAGCTTCTAATTAGGTCAACACCTGACCTAAGGGGTGAACATCATTTTACACCCTTGTTCACCACCATCAGTTGTCATGAAGACAACACCCTCAGTTATTGCAATGGTACCGCCATTCAGTCATGTGTTTATCAAAGAAATCAACTTTAAACCCTAAAATTGAGAATTGGTTGATAGGTGCTTAGCACCATAGGTTGTCAAACCAACCTGATCCAGGTCATATTATACCTTAGAAAGAATGTACACATCAATACAGGTTCATCTAGAACTGAAATCAGAATAGGGAACATTATAAAAATCGAAATCCAAGTCAAACATAACTTTTTAGTGCATGGATCATCATTTACAAGCAAGAACATGAGCAGCAATCATAAGAAGGGATGTGTTGAAGTCCTTGGTTCGTTTGATTCCAAGGCCTCCAAGATGTTTTGGCTTCATTACAGTCTTCTAAAAAACTAGATTAAGGTGTCTATTGCTGCTTCCAATCCAAATAAAGTTCCTTATTGATTGATCTATTTTGTCACAGATAGCCAAAGGAAGCTGGACCGATTGCATGATGTAGCAGGCTTGCGATTGTAACACTGATCTCGCAAGGGTGATTCTTCCTACCAAAGAGAGGAGATTGTTCTTCCATTTATGTATCTATTTATGGATTTTCTCAGTGAGGGTAAGGAAGAGTTCCTTACCTTTTCTTCTATGCACAATCAGAACCCCGAGATGGCGGCCCAAATTGCTTGTTTCCTGGATTCCTAGTTTCCTATAGACTTGGTTTCTCAGACCCCTAGGAGTGTTGAAGGAGAAGAAGGCCGTTGATTTGTCGTGAGAAAGGAAGAGACCTAAAGCGTCGCTGAACCTCTTAAGGAAGTCCTTCATAACCTTAGCTTGGCGAAGAGAGGCTTCCTTGAAGAGGATGATATCATCCACAAAGCTTGCATGGGTTACAAGAATCTTGGCTTTAGAAATGAAAATAGGTTTCCATTTCCCACAAGAGACCTCAGATGCAATGAGTTGATTGAACCTTTCTAGTCAAAGGAGGAAGATATAAGGTGATAGAGGATCACCTTGTTTCACCCCGTAGGATGGCTTGAAAGAACAAGTGGTATCGCCATTCCAGAGGATGGAAGATTCCTCCGAGGTGATGATCTCCATAATGATGTTGATGATGACTCTTAGTAGAGAAGTTCTGATAAGTGTATCATGAATGAAGTTCCAACTCAATTTATCAAAGGCCTTCACGAGGTCGAGTTTCAAAGCTAAGGTCTTCTTCTTGCTTGTTTTTGACTCCATGGAATGAACAACTTCTTGGACCAAAGCTGTGTTATCACTTATCCTTCGTCCGAGAATAAAGGATGATTGATGGGGCGACACCCAATCTTTGAGGAAGGGTCTAATCCTAGTAGCAAGAACCCTAGATAAGAGCTTAGTGCAGACATTATTCAGTGATATAGGGTGGAATTGAGAGCAAACCTCAGGTGCAGTAATCTTCGGAATGAGGATGATGAGGGAATCTGTCGAGTTGGGGGGCAAGGGGATGCCCTCAAAAGGTTTTTGGATGAAGTTGCAGAGTTGATGTTTTAGAAGCTTCCAGTTCCTTTGATAGAAGGCAACATCAACCCCGTCTGGACCTGGGGCTTTGATGGAAGATAGGGAATCCAGAGCAGTATGGATTTCTTCTTCATGTGGAGTGCTAGCCAACTTGATTTTTTGGTCCATAGATAAATGGGTATAGGAGCCCGGGAAGTATGGACACGCCTGTATCCTCAGATTTTCATTTACTTCCATATATATGTTAGAAAAGAAGGAAAGGATTAGATGCTTGATTGTCGATTCTTCAGTCCTCCATTCTCCATTGGAGTCTTTGAGACAAGTAATCTTAGTCCTCCATCTTCTGGCTTTAGTGAGAGAGTGGAAGAACCAGGTATTGTTATCCCCAAGTTTAATACACTCGCATCTAGACCTTTGTTGGCTTTCAACTTCCTCTCTTTATAGAATCTCATCCAGCTTTGATGGCAGATTGATGGTTTCTTGTGTAGTAGAATGATTGAATCTGATGGCGAGGTTCAACTGGTTCCATTTTATCTTGTTCGATATTTTGTCCTTCTCCCTCCTATTGGCTTTCCCTGTAGCAGTGTCCCATCTTTTAGCTTTAGCAAGGAAGTAGGAATTAGTGGACATAAGGTCCTGGTCATGAGTCCATGAACCTGTGAAGAAGCCCTCGTAACCAGGGGTTGAGTACCATCGTGTAGAGGTGTGCATTGAGTGGTGCTTGTGGGTTGAGGGATGATCAATGCAGGAAACCATGATAGACACATGGTCAGAGTGATTCTTTTCAAGGACACTGACTTCTTTGCTTGCTGGGCTGTCGATCCAAAATCTGTTAGCCAACGCCCTATCAAGGCATTCATGGAGGAGCCCTCGCCTGAAGGTGGTGCGAGCACCGGAGGCTCCAAGATCGTAGAGGCAATAGGTTTCCATGGCCTCTTGGAAATCCCTGCTATTAGCACTGTCGAAGGAGTTACTGCCAAAATTCTCAGAGGGATGCATGACTACATTAAAGTCACCCATAGCCACCCAAGGGTCCGTGATGGATTGAGCCAAAGTACAAAGGTGGTTCCACATGAGTTTTCTACCCCCCCTTGTTGTGCTTGCATAGACAAACGTAAACAAGGTTCCATTAACATTGCAGTGTATGAATTGTTTATGTGAGAAGATGATGTCAAGGTTGACATTGTGCTTCCAGAGCGCCCATATGCCTCTAGAGTAGCCAATGGCCTCTACTATGTGCAAGTGCACAAACCCTAGCTTTTTGATGATACACGTGGCCCTTCTTCTGCTACTTCTAGTTTCAAGAAGACATAAGACTGTGATGTCGTATTTCCTTGCCATGTCCTCCATTCTCCATTTTGAGTGTCTTTATCACAGTCTCCTTGAATGTTTCATGATATGATCCTCATTTATCAGTATTAATGAGTGTTGATGTGCCCATCATCCTGGCTTCATCTTCTAGGTCCTGAATATGAGAAGTTTTGCCCCTCTTCCGATTAGACAGAGTGGAGTTGTTCCCGGTGTGTATCACTTTCATGTTCCTTAAGTGAATTCCCACTGAGTTTCGACTGGGACTTCGATGGGGATGAGGGGGAATTTCCAATCTAGATATGTCTCCTAAGGAGAAGACTATGGTGACAAATGGGTGTGGATCCTGTGATTTTCCGGATATGAGGGCATCTCTGGTTGGGTTTACTGCCGTATGATTCATGTTTTCCTACTCTTGCATTGCGTTTGTCGATGGAATTTGGATGGATTTCTGCAAGGGATCTGAATGCAGACTATTGACGCTTCGCTGATTGCCTGAGGTCAACTTATTCTGCCTAGAGTTTTTCTTTCTTGTCCTCCAATCTATCCCATTGATGATCCTTTCTGCCACATTGTCTACGTCTATGACTTCAGTGGCATCATCCTCTTCCATCTAGTTTTCCAAACTTTGAAATCGATTGCTGGGGTTCATCAGAACCTTCTAGTTAGCTGCTTTGTTGGCACGTTGTTTGCATGAGATAGGACGTGCGTAGATGAAATCGGTGAAACCCTAGACAGGCAGAGGCGGAGGTTGCATTGGGGTGTCATTCATCGTGTAAGTTCTCCTTGCTTCATTTTCTGCTGAAATTCTTTTCAAACAATCCTTCTCCAGATGTCCTGCTCTGCCGCAAAACATGTAGATAAAAGGAATGTTCTTGTATTCAATCTGGTACCAGTTTCCCTCGATCATGACTTGTAGGGTAAGGGGTTTAGACATGTCCAATTCGATGACGATTCTAGCAAAACGACCATGGCACTGCACTTTGATGGTTTTGCCTATATGGTCTCCAATTTCTGAGAGGAGGACTTCCTTATACAGGTGGATGGGAATGTTAGGGATGTGTATCCATGCTACAAGTTTTAGGATTGAGGATGACTCAGGCGAGAATTTTGATTGCCAGTGTTGGATGGAGAGATATGACCCAAAGAGAGGCCATGGGCCTCCTGTTAGAGCGTGGATGTAATCATCTTCCCTCTACAGTTGGACCACAAAGAAATCGTTTGATAGATCTATGAGGTTGAAGCAGCCTTTAGGTTTCCACATCAGTTTGATCCTGTCTTGTAAAGTTAGAAAACCAATTTCTTTGGATAAAAGTTTCACTATAACATTGAATTGCCATGGTTTTAGAAGGTTCTCTCGAGCTACCTGCTTCAAACTGAAGGCAGGTATGCCGTTTTCAGAAGATATGATTATGTCTTCAGGCTTCAGAGTGGTGTTATTGTCTTTTGGATCTATACGGATGTAACCTTGATCTTGAGTCATATTTCTACACACAGATTCACCATAAGAAGGCCTTTGTCATTGGGGGATGGACGTGGACGTTGAACCAAAGTTCTTGCTGGGAAGAACATGGAACTACGATGATGCTAGGGCTCTGGTATCGACTTCCATGGCGTTGCTGTGCTGGGGGGGGCACAGTGGCTTGTTTCAATCTAGAACTAGAGAAGTTTAGGTTGATGCCCGTGTTACCGACTGGGAAAAGAAGGGATGGACTGGGATGCGTGTTGTCATCGTCGTCTGGGTAGTCGTCTCCTGGTGCTGTGCCGCCTCCTCCTGTCATGCTAGGATTTTTGTCTATTAAATCCAGACTATCAAATCTTGCCTTTAAAATTACAAGAAGAGAACAACAATTAATAATAAGAATTATTCATGTGGGTATACTAAACAATGATCCACATAAGAACATTTTGGGGTATATGGCATCACCACCATAACCATATATTATTGCATCACCACCATAATCTTTGGGGAAGTAATGGCATCACAACATAATTACCCAGGGATAGAAATCACCATCTGCACCCTCTGTTGGTATTACACACAATTGGGATACATCACCCAATGTGCAAATAAACAATTACCCAAACCAAACATGCATTATAAATAGAGAGGCAAGCAGAGATATAGTCACATCACCATAAAGGTGTTCAAATTCCAAAGTCATCAAAGAGAAGTAATTCCGTTAAATATAGATTATCAACATCATCAAGGTACAAACTATATGAAATAGACACAAGATACAAGGATAGGATCCAATTAACAATTTTCATAGCACACAAATCCAATTTCAAGATTAAGAAACAATTGATACAACAATAAGCAAATATGTGACATCTAAATAATATGTCACCATTAAGTTCAAGAGAGAGAGAGAGGAAAAATCAATTGTCTAATATGACTCATAAGAGGATGCAACATACATTACTGATGTGTATATCAAGTTATAACCCCCACCTTAGATCCAATCAGAGTTTATCTTCACCTAATATCATTTTAGATGTACACCATCAATCAATGAGTATATTAAAACCCTAAAAATATCACCTTTTTATTAAATTGGAATTAGACTCTAAAAACTTTACCAATAAATTAGTTAGATTCTCCTCATTAAGAAAACACTTTTTGACCGATTTGGAGTTTATATGATTAAGTTATAATTATTATGAATTTTATACATACATTTATTTCCAAAAACATAATCCTTTGACAAATATTGAAATTAGGCTCTGAGAATATTTTTATTAGATAGAGAATATTTTTTAGATTCCAAAACTTATTTTTTTATAATTTTTGGACAAGCGGTTTAAAAGTTATGATTTTTATAAAATTGACCAATCAGGAATTTAAGAAATCTGTGAGAAAGAGGAATAGAGAGGAAGGGAAAAAGGTAAAATAACATGAGTGTTCATCTTATTCACGTGAATCACCCATGGCGGTGTCCGAACAGCAGGTTGGGTGTGATTTTGGGCGATTCCGCAATTCACCACGAAACTCAAAACCAAAGGTACCAAAAGGAAGCTAGGACAAAAATGAACTCAATCATACCTTCAATTTGGTTGAAGAGGATGAGGGTTGAGAGCATCAAGCACCGCAAGTCAAAGCAAGATTCAAGCTTCTGGTGACTGTGCGTCGAGATTTGGAGCAAATCGATGTGAGGGATTCGTTGTAGGGGGACCTAACAGAGACTAGAGTACCTATATTTATAGGTAGGGTGATGCTATCGTGTTTAAGCAAAGTGGACATGAGAGAGCTCGAAAGACAGCATTGGGCATTTCCAAAATATCCAACAAAATGACACGAAAAAAGACTTAATAGATGCAAAATCTAATTTTCAATCCAATGCAACTTGTTTTGCAAAGTTTCGTTAAGAAACGAGGGAGATATGGCCAAAAAACCGCACCCCTTTGTCCACATTTATTGTACATGCAGGTGTTTCCTACTCAAGGTAGGAGACAACTCGACAGCCATCCGATATGCATCGGAGGGCCGGCACTGATCCACAATAAAAGCATTTAATACAACCTTCCAACTTATTTCTTTTGATGCATTAAATGTACAAAACTTTCTATAATTATTTGAGTATGCAACTAAAGTCCAAATTAAGTAAAATTTGGCACCGAGGCTAATTTGAGTATGTAGAATACAAATATATAATTAGATTTGCCTTTTGAATATATATGATTTATTAATTTAAGCAAATCTTATTTTCTCTTTCCTCATACATTAATGACACTAAGATTCTCCAAAATTAATAAAACTTCACCCATAAGTCATATTAAGTATGTTGGATACGAATTTGCTAATATTTCATTTTTTGAATTTGCTTGTTATTTTAAATTAATAATTTGAAGGTTCTTCACACTTTCTCTCTCCTAAATTTACCTTCTTAACAAATATTTTCCAAATTGAGTGAGAATACACCCAAAGGCATATGTTAACATGTAGAAATATAATTTGACATTATTTTATTTTTTAAAGACTTTTATTAATTTATTTAATACATTTAAATCTTATCACTTATTTATCCTTTTAATTTATTAGAGGCATCTAGAAACTTTCTAAAAACATAAAACTTGGCCTACAATAAAAAAATAAATGTGAGGAACAAGATTTTAACATTAATTAAATTTTTTAACATATATTTAATATTTGTGGTCTTTAAATTATTTTCTCTCTCCTGAATAAAATAAAATATTTAACATTGACCAAATTAAATGAAAATTCACACATAGACTCATTTTGATATGTAGATTATGAATTTGAGGTTTATTTACACTTTTGAAGTCATTTAATAATTCATTTAATGATTTGGAGAAAAACTTATATTTTCCAATTCTGCTTAATGCAAAGATAATTATTAATTTTCCAAAATTGTGAAACTTGTCACTTAAGTAAACTTTAACTCCAAGAAAACGAATTTGGGTTTAGAATTATCTTTTAAGATTCCCTTTTATGAATTTTAGGCAATTTTACTCATATTTCCATTATTTATCACATTAGAGCATTTAATGGATTATTTTCTTGACTTTACCTTTTCCATTTTATTTCTTTTTCTCTTTCTTATTCCAAAAGGCCTTATAAGGTTCTAGTATGGAATATTTAATATTATCTCTCTTATGTGGTGAAATTGCATTTTAGTCCATCATTAAAACATCCATCAAGATATTTATGTGTATGACCATACATTAACATAATTAGTGTTCAATTTCATTCCAAACCATTGTTATTTCTACAAATTAAACATCAAGGCACAAAAAGGATAAAGAAAACTTAGATTAAGGGATAAAATAGCAATTTACCTAAGATTCGGTATGTTACAACACTCCACCCCTTAAAGAGGATTTTGTCCTCAAAATCTAATCATCCAAAGATCATCAACTAACTATACTCCACCCCTTAAAGGGTTTGACCTACCAAGTCAAACTAACTATAGATACCAAGATAAATCTAGAGAACACACAAAACATTACCTACTAACAACACTCACACTTAATCAAGAATCATGGAAAAAGGAAGGTATGATTAGGTTAATGTAAGCTTAAAGGTTACGTTTATCATTAGATCCTTCTCCATTGTTCTTTTTACCATTACCCCTACGTCGGACTGGTACCTGACCTCCATGCAGTTGAGGGAAACGAGGTTTAACATGACCATGTTCTCCACAATGATGACATATGATAGGACCTTCAGGTTTAGGAGGAGAACTTCTAGGGGAATGCTTCTTATGGCACTTGGAACATCTATCACTCTTTGTGTCTTCACTAGGTATCTTCCTCTTATGATTTATCTTTGCTTGATAACCAGGGTAAGCTTCTATAGAGAGGGCATTGTCCATCAACTGGGGAAATGTCAAAGGTAGATGAGGAATCAACATATGTCCAATGCTAAAACATAGCCTGTCCATGAAGAGACTAGCACGTCGCTCATCAGTCAGACATATGTCATAACGCTCCATACATATAAACTTCTGCATGTACTCTACTACAGTCATGGGATTCTGACGTAAACTATAGAACTCAGACTCCTTCTTTCTTAGGGTTGTAGAAGATATATACTTCTCTCTAAATAGGGCAAGAAACTAACTCCAAGTCATAGAAGCAACATTATGATTCTTAGCCAAACTATTCCACCAATGTTGAGCTAGCCCATTGAGAAGGTAAGTAGCAAAGTGAACCTTTTGGTGCTCAAGACAAGCCATGCCATCAAAAGTCCTTTCAGAAGAAAGAATCCAATCATCTACTTTATCCACCATGTTAACTTCATTCTTGCTATTAAAGTATGTGGGGCGCATCTTCAGGAATTCTATGAGATTATACTCCTTGGGCTTCTCAAGAGTAGGAACTGGGTTAGCTTTCTCTGCTAGGGTTGAGGCAAGTAGTTGTCAAAGGAGAGTCAACTCTTGCTCAAGAGGGAGTCCCGAACTTACAGATTGTGGGATAGGTTTGTTCACTACAGGTTGACCATCAGATGTCACTAGATTTTCAGATGTTGATGGAGTGAAAGGAGGATCCATCATAGACATCCCAAACTTAGGGTTATGGGGTATCACAAAACCTTCTAGGTTGTCAACAAATGACTTTTCACCAACCATATGTATGTGCCTACACAAGGCAAGGGGTGAGGTATAAGCTACCTATGTAAATAGGAAAACAACCTATGGGAGATAAATTGAAATAGTTAGACCAACCGACTACCTTGGCTCTGATACCATGTTGTAAGGAGTGGGATCCCATAGGGATCCACTCCCTACTAAAATAAAAAGGCAACATCCCTTATAACCAAAACCATCATAAACTTTTCACAAAAAGGGATGATAACCAATTCATTCACATGTATGTATCATAAAACCAATAATATAACGGTGGAAGAAAAATATATCTAACTATTACAATGGAGTGTTTATGAAACTTCTTCACCAACACATGGTGTACATATAAGGAAACAATGGAACTATTAAGCAGAGGGTCATCCCACTATCTCAATCTACCTTCAAAATCTATATAAGGTAACTCCTGGATAACCTTGGTCAACTTTAGGTAGCTTCTCCTTTATCACTACCTTGGGGTTGGAAGCATACCCCGAAAATAAGAAAAAGATGGAAATTGTCAGCTATCAAAGTTGGTATGTGCATATAATAGGGATTGGACTATATAAAGGAAATAAGAACAATAAATCTCAAGGCTTCCCATAGAATAAAGATGAAGCATCCAATTGGATATCAAAAGGAATTCTTCATATAGTAAGATAAAAAAGAATATATGAAGAAAACAATAAAGCTCGCATTATCAAATCTTGTCTTTAAAATCACAAGAAGAGAACAACAATTAATAATAAGAATTATGCATGTGATTAAACTAAACAATGATCCACATAATAACATTTTGGGGTATATGGCATCACCACCATAACCATATATTATGGCATCACCACCATAATCTTCGGGGAAGTAATGGCATCACAACAAAATTACCCAGGGACATGAATCACCATCTGCACCCTCTGTTGGTATTACACACAATTGGGATACATCACCCAATGTGAAAATAAACAATTACCCAAACCAAACATGCATTATAAATAGAGAGGCAAGTAGAGATATAGTCACATCACCATAAAGGTGTCTGAATTCCAAAGTCATCAAAGAGAAGTAATTCCATTAAATATAGATTATCAACACCATCAAGATACAAACTATATGAAATAGCCACAAGATACAAGGATAGGATCCAATTAACAATTTTCATAGCACACAAATCCAATTTCAAGATTAAGAAACAATTGATACAACAATAAGCAAATATGTGACATCTAAATAATATGTCACCATCAAGTTCAAGAGAGAGAGAGGAAAAATCAATTGTCTAATATGACTCATAAGAGGATGCAACATACCTTACTGATGTGTATATCAAGTTATAACCCACACCTTAGATCCAATCAGAGTTTATCTTCACCTAATATCATTTTAGATGTACACCATCAATTAATGAGTATATTAAAACCCTAAAATATCACCTTTTTATTAAATTGGAATTAGACTCTAATTTTTTTACCAATCGATTAGTTAGATTCTCTTGATTAAGAAAACATATCTTTTTGACTGATTTGGAGTTTATATGATTAAGTTATAATTATTATGAATTTTATACATACATTTCTTTCCACAAACATAATCCTTTGAAAAATATTAAAATTAGGTTCTGAGAATATTTTTATTAGATAGAGAATATTTTTTCAGATTCTAAAACTTATTTTTTTTATAATTTTTGGACAAGCGGTTTAAAAGTTATGATTTTATAGAATCAACCAATCAAGATTTTAAGAAATCCGTGAGAAAGAGGAATAGAGAGGAAGGGCAAAAAGGTAAAATAACATGAGCGTTCATCTTCTTTGTGTGAACTAGCCATGGCGGCATCCTAACAGCAAGTTGGGTGCGATTTTGGGAGATTCCACAATTCACCACGAAACTCAAAACTAAAGGTACCGAAAGAAAGCTAGGACAAAAATGAACTCAATCATACCTTCAATTTGGTCGAAGAGGATGAGGGATAAGAGCAGCAAGCACCACAAGTTAGAGAAAGATTCGAGCTTCAGGTGGCTGTGCGTAGAGATCCAGAGCAAATTAATGTGAGGGATTTGTTGAAGGGGACCTAATGGAGACTAGAGTACCTATATATATAAGTAGGGTGATGGTATCAGGTTTAAGAAAGGTGGACATGAGAGAGCTCGAAAGATAGCATTGCGAATTTCCAAAATAGACAAAAAATGACACGACAAAGGACTTAATAGATGCAAAATTTGATTTTCAATCCAATGCAACTTGTTTCGCAAAGTTTTGTTAAGAAAGGAGGGAGATATGGCTAAAAAACCACACCCCATTTGTCCACATTTACTGTTCATGCAAGTGTATCCTACTCAAGGTAGGAGACAACTCAACAGCCGTCCGATCTGCATCGGAGGGTCGACGCTGATATGCTATGAAAGCATTTAATACAACCTTCCAACTTAGTTCTTTTGATGCTTTAAATGTAAAAAATTTCCTATAATTATTTGAGTGTGTAAACGAAGTCCAAATTAAGTAAAATTTGGCACCGAGGCTAATTTTAGTATGTAGAATATGAATATAATTAGATTTACCTTTTGAATACTTATCATTTATTAATTTAAGCAAATCTTATTTCCTCTTTCCTCATACATTAATGACTCTAAGATTCTCCAAAATTAATAAAACTTCACCCATAAGTCATATTAAGTGTGTTGGATATGAATTTGCCATTATTTTCTTTTTTTGAAGTTGCTTGTTATTTTAAATTAATAATTTGAAGGTCTTTCTCTCTCCTATTTTTACCTTCTCATCAAATAATTTCCAAATTGAGTGAGAATTCACCCAAAGGCATATTTTAACATGTAGAACTAGAATTTGACATTATTTTATTTTTTGAAGACTTTTTTTATTTTATTTAATACATTTAAATTTCATCACTTAATTTATTATTTTAATTCATTAGAGGCATCTAGAAACTTTCTAAAAATATAAATCTTGGCCTATAATAAAAATAAATGTTAGGAACATGATTTTAACATTAATTAAAATTTTCAACATATATTTAATATTTTTGGTCTTTAAATTATTTTCTCTTCTGAATAAAATAAAATATTTAACACTGACCAAATTAAATGCAAATTCACACATAGGCTCATTTTGATATGTAGATAATGAATTTGAGGTTTATTTCTACTTTTGAAGTCATTTAATAATTTATTTAATGATTTGGAGAAAAACACATATTTTCCAATTCTGCTTAATGCAAAGATAATTATTAATTTTCCAAAATTACGAAACTTGTCACTTAAGTAAACTTTAACTCCAAGAAAACGAATTTGGGTTTAGAATTATCTTTTAGGATTCCCTTTTATGAATTTTAGGCAATTTTACTCATATTTCCACTATTTATCACATTAGAGCATTTAATGCATTATTTTCTTGACTTTAGCTTTTCCATTTTATTTCTTTTTCTCTTTCTTATTCCAAAAGGCCTTAGAAGGTTCTAGTATGAAATATTCAATATTATCTCTCTTAAGTGATGAAATTGCATTTCAATCCATCATTAAAACATCCATCAAGATATTTATGTGTATGACCTTACATTAACATAATTAGTGTTCAATTTCATTCCAATCCATTGTTATTTCTACAAATTAAACATCAAGGCACAGAAAGGATATAGAGGATAAGGAAAACTTAGATTAAGGGTTAAACCAGCAATTTACCTAAGATTCAATATGTTACAGGATGATTGGTGGGGAGCTCTGTTGTAACATCCCTGAACTGGGTTATAAACTAACCCTAGATGTTTTGCCTAAATGTGTAATTAAATACTTGTGATTATTCCCTGGCATGTAATTAAGTTCCTCAGGAACATATACTTTCAATTTTGGTCCTTTTAAACAAAGTGTAGTATTGTTTTGTAATGCAGGGACCTATGTGCAAATTACCCAGTTAAGGGGTTTAACTTGCAATGTTCACATGTTAAGATGTTCTTCTGGTAATTAGACATCATATGAGTTAAAATGATGAGGTATGATGGATTTCCCAAGCTTGGGCATCAAGATGCAGCTTGAGGAATAATCCTTGTGCTTAAAACCCTAATTTTGGAGTAAAGTGCAATTTACCCAAATTATGGGGTGAAAATTGTAAAATACACCTTATAGATCATCTTTTATGACTCTTGAAATCATTTAGAGTAGAAATGATGTAAGGGGCACATTAATGAGTAACCAGATAAGAAAAATGATCTTTGTGCATAAAATTCACCTAGTATGAGCAAGGAGACCCTTCATATATGTACCCTAGTTGAAGGTTGGTTTTCTTTACCCTTAGATCTTGAGTTTTGATGAGCTTTACATAAGTTTAGATAGATTGGGAGTGCCTTAGAAACAAGGAGGGACTTAGATGAGAAATTCATGTTTTAGAGGTCCTTATGATAGAAAATAGCCTAAACTATATAAGCCTTCACCCTTGCAAACCCCACTAAACGTATCCTTTATCCTATTCATTTCTCATCTTCCTCAACTGACCAAGGCAAAGCTCTGGAGCTCAGGGAGACGACCAACTAGTACTAAGGTGAGTAGGAACCATCTTCTAGCTCGAATTCTTGGAGGAATTCTTCTTAAAAGGGTGGTTCTATGGTTAACTCACTTAGATTCTTTGTTCTAGCCGACCATCCCCATCTTTTCCTTGGAGAATCACCTCTGGACGACTTGTGGAGCTCAAGACGCCATTATAGGCTTGAAGCTTGGAAGCTTGGAGCTCTAGGAACAATGTTTGAGGCGGGTTTTATAACTCTAAACTCTTTGCTTTATATTGCTTATCTTTGTTCTTGTAAAGTATACTTAGTTCTTCTTCTACCTCCCTTCTTCCTTGCACTTTTGCAAGAAAAACGGTGGAGTAACCGACCTGAACAGAGGTTGAAGATGATGGATGTGAATTCCTAGGTAACTTTATCAAACGACCCTGGACCCTTTTGGTCCAAACGGTTGCAAACCGTTTGAAATCAAACGGTCTCAAACCGTTTGAAATCAAACGGTCTCAAACCGTTTGATCTCAAACGATCTTGCAAGACCGTTTGGATTGAAATGGTCTCAAGACCATTTGATAGGGTTGACCAAGGGACGACCGTTTGAGGGTCTGTTGGTAACTTATTGAATTTCATTCCTACAAAGAATCATAATCTAATTCTTAATCAATTGAGAGTTGAAGGCACTTCAACACCCTAACCCTAATCGGGTTGAAATTGCTGATTTCAAGTATAGATCTTGTTGAGTTTTGGGTTGAAGGACCCAAATGGTCTCAAGACCATTTGGGGATTCATCCAAACAGTCTCAAGACCGTTTGGTGACAACCCAAGACCGTTTGGAGGTCTAGGGTTGAGGTAATTGGATGGTTTGAGGGTCCAATTACAATAAGTTGAGGAATTGATAAAAATTCTGATTTTAGACCTATTTAGGGTTCAACCCTTATCCAACTGACTTGATTTTTGGTCAAACTTTGGGAAAACGGTCTCAAGACCGTTTGGAGGTCATCCAAACGATCTCAAGACCGTTTGGGCCAAGTTTGGGCCCAATTGGAGGTCAATTGATAGGTTCAACCTTGATTTGATTCATATTGTTGAACATTGATGTTTATCCGATTGAAATCCTAATTGAGATGGATTTAACCCTAATTGGCTTTCAATTGAGGGTCAATTTAGTGTCCAATTGATTAAGGCTCATCCTAATTAACTCAATTTGTAAGTGGTTAACATGGATTTGGATAAGTGAGGGCTTCAACATACATAACCATAATCGATTGTAACTTTTGAACCTTGTTTGAGGTCCAAACGGTTTGAGCCCATTTGGACCAAACGGTCTCAAGACCGTTTGGATCCAAATGGTCTCAAGACCGTTTGAGGCCAAATGGTCTCAAGACCATTTGGGGCCAAACGATCTCAAGACCGTTTGGGCTCAAACGATCTCAAGATCGTTTGGACCAATCGATCTCAAGAACGTTTTGACCAAACGGTTTCAAACCGCATAAGCTTCAAACGGTTTGAAAGTCAACTCTCCCCAAACAGTCAACACACTCAAACGGTCTCAAGACCGTTTGGTGGTTGAAGGTTGAAACCGTTTGATGGTTTTCAAGGTTGTTTATACTTAATCACTTAAAGGTGTAAATGGTTCAATGGTGATCTAATCTAAACCCTAATGGTAACCTAGGACATTAAGGGACTAGGTGACTAATGAATTGACCCATAATGATGATCAATGGGTAATTTACCAAAATGCCCTTAAGGGGTTCAATTGAGTAATACCTTGTTCTAATCAAACCCTAATCACTTGATAGTGGTGATTTGGCTTATGTTAGTCAATGAGGACTTAACCTAACCTAATCTAGAGTGGTGTAATCACCATCTACTAGTAAGAGGAGAGAGAAAGTACCATTTATGGTGGAAACTCAAGTAAAGTACCATCAAAACATATGAATGTGCATGATTAGGGTATGATCCACCTATGTGAGATCATGGAAACCCTAGTTATGATAGTTGATGAATCTTAATCTTATCTAAGGGCTTTAATGATGATGTGTCTCATACATGATGATGTTATGAGTTCATTTCACCATGAGGTGAATAGTAAACCCTAATTCTAGGGTGATGACATGTAATGTGAATAGTAAACCCTAATTGATGAAAATCAGGAAACCTAACTCTTGTAAGAGTAGGAAGGTTCAACTTCTTTAAAATGAATTGTTTATTGTTATCAGTTGAATTAACCATGCAGGTTCTTATGGGAAGATAATCATATCCAGGTAAGGATGATGATACCATATTCATTGAAAGCATGATTATTAGCTTTATGAATAGTGAAATACCCTATTGCCTAGTAAGTGGCATCTAATGAGATTGTTAGGCTGCGAGAGCCATGAGTATCATCAAAGTCATGCTTAACAGATGACTTGTGATGAGATGATTGAGAAATGATAATTGATGTGAGTTAGACTTGTTACATTTAAGTATTCTACTTTCATAACTGCTATGCTAATGATTAATGTTTGAGAACATGTATGATGTTAAAAGAATACTGAAATGTACCTAACTAATCAAGTATAATCATACCATGTAGAGCCCTGATCATAGATCCATCACTGTTAGAAAGCAAAATGATGGTGAAACAGGTTTTCCTAAGGGAACTCCTGGATCGCATACTTTTGAGTATGTGGGGGAATATGGATGTGTAAATCCTTACATCCTAGTGTAGGAATTGATGTAGATGTATCTTAATCCATCAACCCTTCACTATATGTTTATGCTGCAACACAATTCTCTCGAGGAAGTCCTTATATCGCATCGATCAGAGATAAACAAAAAATCTCTCGATGACAAAGAGAGTACAGAATGCCACTGTAACTCTAAAAATAGCGAAGTACCAGATTACCCTGGTGAGCTATATTAGCAGAGACACAAGATGTCCTGCAAGTTATCCTCACTCTGACTGAGGAAGATGAGGTCATAAGAATCTGGCTCTTTTGATGACCTAGGTATGATACCGATGTGACTTAACAAGTGATCGGTTGGAGTATGAGCGGTATACCTCATCTCCGCAGGGCATAATAATGTTTGTAAAACATAATCAATAGCATAGTATATCTGTTAGGATTAACTACGAGATACTTGATTGATGTTACACTATATAGTACACATGTTCTTCATATTTCTTAAATGATGAACTTCTGCTTATTACCAAACTGCTGTTGAATACTTTGAGAAGCTTTTATTGCTTATGATATTCTTTGAATTGCTATATAAAGCTTCTAGTGGAGAGTTATATCTCCCACTGGGACAATTATTTAAAATTGTCTCACCCCGTAGACTTCAACTTTTTAGGTGGTCGTCGAAGACGGAGGAACCAGCCTACAGGTGACCAAAACCAGCAGCAGTAGCACCAGGAGAAGCAGTGAATCTTAGGTGGAGATACTGACTGCTGAGTTATATAGTTAGATAGTCCTATGTCATCTCTGTACTCTCAGGTCCTAGGAGTTAGTGTCTGAGATTTTGGTTTTGACTCTTGAGATTTTTGTATCATGTTGTGTATAATTACTCAAGAAGTAATTCAACAGAGATGTAAACAGTTTATCTCATTTTTATGAAAGAAGTTTATGGTTTCAAGCTCTTATCTCAAAAAGTTTTTAATTTCCCGTGATTTTTGTCTTCCGCAGTTAATCGAATGCTTCCGCTGAGTTTAAATTGTGTTTATATTATGGTTTGGAGATCGGAGACCACAATTAAGTGGTATCAGAGCTCTAGGTTCGCTGAGTCTATAGAGACATAGGACTTAGGATGTCGAGTCTATCCTTAGTGTTTCTTCCTTATCTAATAGAATCTTCTGCTCCTCAGGAGAAGAAGATATATAAGGATGTCTGAGCCACATGAGGAGTACGTGGTGGAGAGTAGTGTTGCTGCACCTTGGGAAGGTGCAAGGGTCCCAAAAATAGAACAACCTGTACCTGAGCCACCAAGGGAGCCACCACAGTTTGACCCAGCCGATATGGACAACCCAACTGTTCAAACTATGTTTGGGCAGTTTATGACTGCCATGACAGACATCACCGACAGGATGCCTATGCATGCACCCAGGGCACCTTTCCAGCCTGAAGGACAAGGTATCGGTAAGACGTTCGAGCGACTTCGTCGTGTCGGAGCTACCAAATACTTTGGGATAGATGACCCCGCAGATGCCAATCTGTGGTTAACCGAGTCGGAGAAAGCCTTCAGAATCTTGAACATCCCTGAAGCTGAGAAGGTTAGACACACTATCTATCTTCTCAAAGGAAGTGCTGGACACTGGTGGAACATGGAAGAGCAGAAGAGGCCTGGAATAGAGATCTCGTGGGAAGACTTTCGTCGGGAATTTGTCCTCAAATATTTTCCAAAGACCTTCCTGGATGAGAAGATCTCTCAATTCGAGAGATTAAGGCAGGGCATGATGAACGTTAGTGAGTACGAAGCTAAGTTCATGGAGTTGCTGCGGTTCTGTCCGCACATGGCTGCCACAGAAGAAGAGAGGATCAGAAGGTTTGAGAAGGGTTTGAATGCCGACATGACTACTCCCGTGTCTGCTCTAGAAAACCGGGAGAGATTCACTACCTTCGTTGAGTCAGTCTGAAGAATAGAGAGATCTGTGGTCGAGAAGAGGCAAACCCAGAAAAGATATCCACAGTTCTAGAGTTCTTCATCTAGAGACTTTAAGGAGCCTAGATTCTCTGCACCTACACCTCCACCACCCAGATCTAGCTCTCAGACTCAGTGGTCCCCAAGTAGAGGTAGAGGACGGAGTTTACCACCACAAGAGACTCGCAGTTCAGCATCAATGTCAGTTACTGGACCACCAAGACCACAACAACTGGAAAGAAGATGCTACAACTGCGGGAAGATGGGACATTTGATGAAGGACTGCTGATCTAAGCCTGTCAGTGCGACACAGCCTCCGAGACAAGGTCAATAGGGATCACATAGAAGGCAATCTCAAGGAGAAGCTCGAGGACGTGGACAAGCATCCCAAGCTGGATCATCTGCACCAACTCAACCCCAGGCGACAATGAGGTTCTATGCTATGAACCCACCAGAAGTAGTGGTCAATCTACGGGTTGTGGCAGGTCAGATGGCACTTTTATATTCTAATATGTCTAAATTCTGTGTTGTATCTATTCAGGTTGACCCAAGTGCTACACACTCTTTTATCACTCGAAGAGTGATTCATAACTGTAATATGACAGTCAGTCATAGGGCAGATAGTTTGTTTTTGGAGACTCCGTTGAATGGGTCTGCTGTTTTGTAGGAGGTATGCTCTCTCTACATCCTCTTCTTTTCTGATCATCGCATTCAAGTGGACCTTATACCACTTGATATGCAAGGGTTTGATATAATCCTCGGGATGGATGCCTTAGAAAGGTATCGAGTTGTCTTAGATTGTGAATCCAAGTTGGCTGTGTTTGCTGATGAAAGCAACACATGGATCTTTCGAGGGGAAAGAAAGATTCTGCCCACCTGTCTTGTGTCAGCTATGGTTGCCGATAAGTTGATGAGGCAAGGATGTTATGCATTCTTGGCCCATGTGGTAGATGTTACCAAGGAGAGCCCCAACCCTGTTGAAGTTCCTATAGTCAGGGAATTCAAAGACGTGTTTCCTGAAGAACTTCCTGGTATACCACCGCCTCTAGAAAGTGATTTTGAAATCAATTTAGTCCAAGATACACAACCCATAGCTCAGACACCATATAGGATGGCGCCTGCCGAAATGGCAGAACTCAAGAAATAGCTTTAGGAGTTACTTGAGAAAGGTTTTATCCGACCGAGTACTTCACCTTGGGGTGCTCCGGTTTTGTTTGTTAAAAAGAAAGATGGGTCAATGCGGTTATGCATTGATTATAGACAACTCAATAAAGTAACAATAAAGAATAAGTACCCTCTGCCGAGGATTGATGATATTTTTGACCAGTTGCGTGGTGCAACAGTCTTCTCAAAGATAGACTTGAGGTCTGGATATCATCAACTTCGTATTAAGGACAGTGACATATCTAAGTCTGCCTTTAGGACTAGACATGGTCACTATGAGTTCACAGTTATGTCATTTGGACTACCTAATGCACCAGCTGCATTTATGGAACTCATGAATAGAGTCTTTTGACCTTTCCTTGATCAGTGTGTTGTCGTCTTCATAGATGACATTCTGATCTATAGTAAGGATGCTCAACAGCATGAACGACATCTTCACCAAGCTTTGACCTTGCTAAGAGAACACAAGCTATACGCTAAGTTTAGCAAGTGTGAGTTCTAGTTGCCGGAAGTATCTTTTCTTGAACATGTGGTATCTGCCTCGGGTATTCGAGTTGACCCTAAAAAGGTAGAATCTGTTCTACAGTGGGAACAACCGAGGACACCGACGGAGATTCGAAGTTTCTTAGGGTTAGCTGGCTACTACCGAAGGTTCATTAAGAACTTCAGTTCTATAGCCTTACCCTTAACCAAGTTTTTCAGTTTCTAAAGGAGAGGTTGACAAGTGCACCTGTGCTTGTACTACCTGAGCAAGGAAAAGGATATGTAGTCTTCTGTGATGCCTCCAAGAATGGACTTGGATGTGTGTTGATGCAGGATAAGCAAGTGATTTCTTTTGCTTCCCGACAGCTTAAGAAATACAAGGAGAATTATCCGACACATGATCTGGAGTTAGCTGCGGTGGTTTATGCCTTGAAGATCTGGAGACATTATCTCTACGGGGAAACCTTCCAAATTTTCAAAGACCACAAGAACCTTAAGTATATCTTCTCTCAGCATGAGCTTAACATGAGGCAACGTCGCTGGATGGAGTTAATCAAGGACTACGACTGTACAATTGATTACCATCCAGGGAAGGCCAATGTGGTTGCAGATGCTTTGAGTAGGAAATCAGCAACATCAACCATGGATAGAGCACAACTAAGTTCCTTAGTATGCTCTAGAAGAGATATGCTTATCACTTTAAGGTAAGACAATGTGCAGTTAAAGGTGTCATTGTTAGCTGAGATGCATATCAAACCTACCCTAAGAGAGCAGATAAAGGAGGCACAACAAGTTGATGCCGCAGTTCGGCAGATCAGATCTGAGTATGGTGATGAGAAGCGAGAAGGTTTTCATGATTCAGATGATCAAGTGGCATGCTATCATGGGAGGATGATAGTACCAGATGTGGATAACCTAAGGAAGTTAATCCTGGAAGAAGCTCATTCTTCGATGTACGCTATGCATCCAGGGAGCACCAAGATGTATCGAAACTTGAAATATATGTATTGGTGGCCTGGGATGAAGAAGGATGTAGCTGAGTTTGTTCTGAAGTGTCCTGTGTGTCAGCAAGTTAAGGCTGAACACCAGAAACCTGCAGGAACAATGCAACCTTTACCCATACCCCAGTGGAAGTGGGACCATGTAACCATAGACTTTGTTGTTGCCCTACCCAGGACAAGCAAAGGACATGATTCTATTTGGGTAGTTGTTGATAGGTTGACAAAGACAGTGCATTTCTTACCTGTCAAAACAACCTACTATGCTGAAAGGTTATCACAGTTGTATGTCCAAGAGATAGTGTGTTTGCACGGAGTTCCTGTCACTATAGTTTCTGACAGAGGTCCCCAGTTTACAAGTCATTTTTGGGAGCAGTTACACAGAGCTTTAGGTACCAAGTTAAGGTTTAGTACAACCTTTCATCCACAGACTGATGGACAGTCGGAAAGGACTATACAGACCTTGGAAGACCTGTTGAGAGCATGTGTTCTCCAGTTTACCGGAAGTTGGGATCTACACCTAAGCTTGATAGAGTTTGCCTATAACAATAGCTATCAGCATAATATTGATATGGCACCTTATGAAGCCTTGTATGGAAGACGTTGTAGATCACCCTTGTGTTGGTATGAGACTGGTGAACATCAGTTGTTAGGTTCTGATCTTGTGCAGCAGACTACAGAGAAGATCAAAGTTGTTCAACAATAGCTTAAGACTGCACAGGATAGACAGAAGTCTTATGCCGACAAACGTCATAAACCCTTAGAGTTCCAGGTTGGAGACAGAGTGTACCTTAAGGTCTCACCTTGGAAAGGAGTCCTTCGTTTTGGAAGGAAGGGAAAGTTAGCTCCTAGACTTATGGGGCCTTATCCAATCATTGAACGAGTTGGAAAAGTAACCTATAGACTAGAGTTACCTCCAAAGTTGCAAAAGTTACACCCTGTGTTCCACATTTCTATGCTGAGGAAATGTCACCCTGACACCGAGTCAGTTCTACAACCTATGGAAGTAGAATTGAATGAAGATATAACTTATGAAGAAGGACCAGTGTCAATCCTTAATAATAGAATTAAAAAGCTAAAGAAGAAAGATATAAACCTTGTAAAAGTCCTCTGGAATCATCGTGGTGTCGAAGAAGCCACATGGGAACTAGAGGATGAGATGAGAAGGAAATACCCTGCTCTTTTATCCTAATATGTTTTATCGATTTCGGGGACGAAATCCTTGTAAGGGGTGGATAATTTGTAACATCCCTGACCTGGGTTATAACTAACCCTAGATTTTTTGCCTAAATGTGTAATTAAATACTTGTGATTATTCCCTGGCATGTAATTAAGTTCCTCAGGAACATATACTTTCAATTTTGGTCCTTTTAAACAAAGTGTAGTATTGTTTTGTAATGCAGGGACCTATGTGCAAATTACCCAGTTAAGGGGTTTAACTTGCAATGTTCACAGGTTAAGATGTTCGTCTGGTAATGAGACATCATATGAGTGAAAATGATGAGGTATGATGGATTTCCCAAGCTTGGGCATCAAGATGCAGCTTGAGGAATAATTTTTGTGCTTAAAACCCTAATTTTGGAGTAAAGTGCAATTTACCCAAATTATGGGGTGCAAATTGTAAAATACACCTTATAGATCATCTTTTATGACTCTTGACATCATTTAGAGTAGAAATGATGTAAGGGGCACATTAATGAGTAACCAGATAAGAAAAATGATCTTTGTGCATAAAATTCACCTAGTATGAGTAAGGAGACCCTTCATATATGTACCCTAGTTGAAGGTTGGTTTTCTTTACCCTTAGATCTTGAGTTTTGATGAGATTTACATAAGTTTAGATAGCTTGGGCGTGCCTTAGAAACAAGGAGGGACTTAGATGAGAAATTCATGTTTTAGAGGTCCTTATGATAGAAAATAACCTAAACTATATAAGCCTTCACCCTTGCAAACCCAACTAAACGTATCCTTTTTCCTCTTCATTTCTCATCTTCCTCAACCGACCAAGGAAAATCTCTGGAGCTTAGGGAGACGACCAACTAGTACTAAGGTGAGTAGGAACCATCTTCTAGCTCGAATTCTTGGAGGAATTCTTCTTAAAAGGGTGGTTCTATGGTTAACTCACTTAGATTATTTGTTCTAGCCGACCATCCCCATCTTTTCCTTGGAGAATCACCTCTGGCTGACTTGTGGATCTCAAGACGCCATTAGAGGCTTGAATCTTGGAAGCTTGGAGCTCTAGGAACAACGTTTGAGGCGGGTTTTATAACTCTAAACTCTTTTCTTTATATTGCTTATCTTTGTTCTTGTAAAGTATACTTAGTTCTTCTTCTACCTCCCTTCTTCCTTGCACTTTTGCAAGCAAAATGGTGGAGTAACCAACCTGAACAGAGGTTGAAAATGATGGGCGTGAATTCCTAGGTAACTTTATCAAACGACCCTGGACCCTTTTGGTCCAAACGGTTGCAAACCGTTTGATCTCAAACGGTCTCAAACCGTTTGATCTCAAACGATCTTGCAAGACCGTTTGGATTGAAACGGTCTCAAGATCATTTGATAGGGTTGACCAAGGGACGAACGTTTGAGGGTCTGTTGGTAACTTATTGAATTTCATTCCTACAAATAATCATAATCTAATTCTTAATCAATTGAGAGTTGAAGGCACTTCAACACCCTAACCCTAATCGGGCTGAAATTGTTGATTTCAAGTATAGATCTTGTTGAGTTTTGGGTTGAAGGACCCAAACGGTCTCAAGACCATTTGGGGATTCATCCAAACGGTCTCAAGACCGTTTGGTGACAACCCAAGACCGTTTGGAGGTCTAGGGTTGAGGTAATTGGATGGTTTGAGGGTCCAATTACAATAAGTTGAGGAATTGATAAAAATGCTGATTTTAGACCTATTTAGGGTTCAACCCTTATCCAACCGACTTGGTTTTTGGTCAAACTTTGGGCAAACGGTCTCAAGACCGTTTGGAGGTCATCCAAACTATCTCATGACCGTTTGGGCCAAGTTTGGGTCCAATTGGAGGTCAATTGATAGGTTCAACCTTGATTTGATTCATATTGTTGAACATTGATGTTTATCCGATTGAAACCCTAATTGAGATGGATTTAACCCTAATTGGCTTTCAATTGAGGGTCAATTTAGTGTCCAATTGATTAAGGCTCATCCTAATTAACTCAATTTGTAAGTGGTTAACATGGATTTGGATAAGTGAGGGCTTCAACACACATAACCATAATCGATTGTAACGTTTGAACCTTGTTTGAGGTCCAAACGGTTTGAGCCCATTTGGACCAAACGGTCTCAAGACCGTTTGAGGATAAACGGTCTCAAGACCGTTTGGGGCCAAACGGTCTCAAGACCGTTTGTGCTCAAACGATCTCAAGATCGTTTGGACCAATCAATCTCAAGAACGTTTTGATCAAACCGTTTCAAACCGCATAAGCTTCAAACGGTTTGAAAGTCAACTCTCCCCAAACGGTCAACACACTCAAACGGTCTCAAGACCGTTTGGTGGTTGAAGGTTGAAACCGTTTGAAGGTTTTCAAGGTTGTTTATACTTAATCACTTAAAGGTGTAAATGGTTCAATGGTGATCTAATCTAAACCCTAATGGTAACCTAGGACATTAAGGGACTCGGTGACTAATGAATTGACCCATAGTGATGATCAATGGGTAATTTACCAAAATGCCCTTAAGGGATTCAATTCAGTAATACCTTGTTCTAATCAAACCCTAATCACTTGATAATGGTGATTTGGCTTATGTTAATCAATGAGGACTTAACCTAACCTAATCTAGAGTGGTGTAATCACCATATACTAGTAAGAGGAGAGAGAAAGTACCATTTATGGTGGAAACTCAAGTAAAGTACCATCAAAACATATGAATGTGCATGATTAGGGTATGATCCACCTATGTGAGATCATGGAAACCCTAGTTATGATAGTTGATGAATCTTAATCTTATGTGAGATCATGGAAACCCTAGTTATGATAGTTGATGAATCTTAATCTTATCTAAGGGCTTTAATGATGATGTGTCTCATACATGATGATGTTATGAGTTCATTTCACCATGAGGTGAATAGTAAACCCTAATTCTAGGGTGATGACATGTAATGTGAATAGTAAACCCTAATTGATGAAAATCAGGGAACCTAACTCTTGTAAGAGTAGGAAGGTACAACTTCTTTAAAATGAATTGTTTACTGTTATCAGTTGAATTAACCATGTAGGTTCTTATGGGAAGATAATCATATCCAGGTAAGGATGATGATACCATATTCATTGAAAGCATGATTATTAGCTTTATGAATAGTGAAATACCCTGTTGCCTAGTAAGTGGCATCTAATGAGATTGTTAGGCTACGAGAGCCATGAGTATCATCAAAGTCATGCTTAACAGATGACTTGTGATGAGATGATTGAGAAATGATAATTGATGTGAGTGAGACTTGTTACATTTAAGTATTCTACTTTCATAACTGCTATGCTAATGATTAATGTTTGAGAACATGTATGATGTTAAAAGAATACTGAAATGTACATAACTAATCAAGTATAATCATACCATGTAGATCCCTGATCATAGATCCATCATTGTCATAAAGTAAAATGATGGTGAAATAGGTTTTCCTAAGGGAACTCCTGGATCGCATACTTTTGAGTATGTGGGGGAATATGGATGTGTAAATCCTTACATCCTAGTGTAGGAATTGATGTAGATGTATCTTAATCCATCAACCCTTCACTATATGTTTATGCTGCAACACAATTATCTCGAGGAAATCCTTATATCGCATCGATTAGAGATAAACAAGAAATCTCTCGATGATGAAGAGAGTACAGAATGCCACTGTAACTCTAAAAATAGCGAAGTACCAGATTACCCTGGTGAGCTATATTAGCAGAGACACAAGATGTCCTGCAAGTTATCCTCACTCTGACTGAGGAAGATGAGGTCATAAGAATCCGGCTCTTTTGATGACCTAGGTATGATACCGATGCGACTTAACAAGTGATCGGTTGGAGTATGAGCGGTATACCTCATCTCCGCAGGGCATAATAATGTTTATAAAACATAATCAACAACATAGTATATCTGTTAGGATTAACTACGAGATACTTGATTAATGTTACACTGTATAGTACACATGTTCTTCATATTTCTTAAATGATGAACTTCTGCTTATTACCAAACTGCTGTTGAATACTTTGAGAAGCTTTTATTGCTTATGATATTCTTTGAATTGCTATATAAAGCTTCTAGTGGAGAGTTATATCTCCCGCTGGGACAATTATTTAAAATTGTCTCACCCCGTAGACTTCAACTTTTTGGGTGGTCGTCGAAGACGGAGGAACCAGCCTACATGTGACCAAAACCAGCAGCAGCAGCACCAGGAGCAGCAGTGAATCTCAGGTGGAGATACTGACTGCTGAGTTATGTAGTTAGATAGTCCTATGTCGTCTCTGTACTCTCAGGTCCTAGGAGTTAGTGTCTGAGATTTTGGTTTTGACTCTTGAGATTTTTGTATCATGTTGTGTATAATTACTCAAGAAGTAATTCAACAGAGATGTAAACAGTTTATCTCCTTTTTATGAAAGAAGTTTATGGTTTCAAACTCTTATCTCAAAAAGTTTTTAATTTCCCGTGATTTTTGTCTTCCGCTGTTAATCGAATGCTTCCGCTGAGTTTAAATCGTGTTTATATAGTGGTTTGGAGATCGGAGCCCACATCTGTCAGGGTATCACAAGACCTACCCGCCTCTACATGCAGACTACTGGGGAAACTACTACCCAAACCCCCCCAGCACAGGAAGGAGCACCACCAGAGCCACCATAACAGCCATGGCCATCTACCCTATCATTCCTAGACTTTAGTGTCATGCTAAGGACAACATGATTCTAAAGTTTGGGGTGGTAGGGTGGTGTTCTCTCATTTCACTCTTTTTGCATTTCATCCTGCCATTTACTTTTGTTTTCATAGTCTTGCTATCTAGATTAGATTTTGCTTGCTTTGCATATACACATATCATGTACTTCATTTTCTTGCATTTTTGCATAATTTTAATTTTTTTGCTCTTCTTGCCATGCATTGCATATCATGTAAATTTTTGTAACTTTTTCATTTTTGTAGCTAGGATGTGCTTGTTTATTTCTTTTTGTTTCATAAGAAAGGATTAGATGTGATTGAATGCTATTTAGAACCATTTTGGCCATTTTTTCCGAAATTTGGAATTTCTTGCCTAAAAGCATGTTTTGACCCCAATCTCTACTTGTAGAATTCAAAATGTTGAGCTTTGATAAATGCATGCTACATTACCATGATATGTTGCTAAATGGCCTCAATTATTGACTTTTTACATGTGAATCACCTCTCTCATGCTAGTGAATTGCTTTGTTGAATTGTGATTTAAGCAAGCCACAAATGCTTAGGGTTTGTAGAATCTCATGATAAGAATGTGGGTTTCATATTGCTCATTCGTATGGTATGTCATTACTTGATGAAATTGTTGGAGTAACCTTCACGTAAGAGATCTTATGTTGAAAGCCACACTAGTGACCCCTCTTAGATTCACTTTTCTTTCATCATTTCTTATTCTCCGCCTCATGTAAGAATGCCAAATAGCACACATTCAGCCTTGGATACCTCCAAAAGTTTGGGGTGGCCATATCTATATCTCCCGCTTCATTCTCACCATCATGTGCCCTTTCTACACCAGGGGCAAAGAAAAATAAGAAGAAATACAAAAAGAAAATAATAGACGCTCCTATGCAATAACATCTAAATAAATAAAAGACGAGTACTCCTATGTAATAACACTCCATCCCCTTACCACAACCCTTTCTTTTATTTGCATGCCCATTGAAATAGGAAACATCAAACCTAACTCATTTTGTCCTTTTTCACAACCACATGGACCATTTAGTGTGGATTGACATATGAGATTGAATGCATGAAGGTAAAATAGCAACCCTAGTCATTTTGATTGTCGCCACCATGAAATGGTTTATCCTAAGTTATATGACAACCATATGGATTGATTGTGTATTCTATGCTCTATATGTGAAGTTTGTATGCTAAGTGCTTTAATCATGATTGGTTTGTAAAAGATGAGAGGAGAGAAGTAGAATACATGTACTTATCATTGATCTCATTTAGTTAATATACATATGTTGCAATGCATTTGTCATGTCTTATTTGTTGAAAAATTGAAGAGAGATTGAGTTGAAGCATACTTGAGGACAAGTATTTTTTAAGTTTGGGGTGCTGATGTAGCCCTATTTTAGGGATTCATCTTGTGTCTTATCACACTTCAATCACATACATACCTATTAAATTACATATTATTTCCCTAAATATGTATATTTCTGCCAAATGCACTTGTGGATGTTCTTCGCATGTTTTTTAAGTACTTGGACAATGCTTGGATGGAAGAAAGAAATAAAGGGGCCCAAAGAAGGCCCCAAAGCTCCCCAACCTACCCCTAATGGCCAAGAGTCAAGAAAAATCAAAGAAGTCCATGGATTGTGAAGTTCAAAGCTCAAAGTGCAAGCAAATACAATAAAATAGTCATCCTGCCAAAGAACGACTGTGTTGGCTAAGAAAAAAAATCACAGTAGAAGGTTAGATTCAAGAAGTGAAGACAAAGCTAAACAATAGGGTCGTGCTAGCCATCACAGCCGTGCTATGAAGACCCCAACATGGATGTGCCAGACAGAATGACCCTACTGGCTAGCGTGAGCGTAGACATTCTCAACAAAATGAACAATAGTGCCTTAACCCAAAACGGTCGTGTGGCCCACCATAGCCGTGCAACCACTAGCCCAGCATGACCATGCCACTGACCATTCAAAACCTAAAATTCCACTGTAACTTTCCACCATTTTTCACCTCCTCCGTTCCACACCACCATGGCCGTGTTGCCCACTTCCCAGCACGACTGTGCAGCCCAACACAACCGTGCTGCCATTTTAAACCTATTTTACCCTCAACTTGATCTAGTGCTTCCCCACCACATATATACTTGGGTGGTGACTATATCTCAAGATTATCTACCTCCTACCACCTCTTAGCTCCCCAATTTTGCCCCTTAGCCATTCCATCTCATTTACACTTGATTTCTCCATTTCCACCATAAAACTCTAATTTTCTAGTGTTCCTACCACTTTACACCACCTTTCCATGCCATTCAACCTTGGAGGAGGGAGGAGCATGCCCTTGAAACTACTGGAGAGGATGATTTATTCATCTACACTGAGCTCCATGGATACTTCTACCTCTTTCTTCTCTCTTTTTGTACTTTCTTATTCTATGAGTAGCCAGGCCCCTTAGGTGGGCTGTTTGGGGTCAAAAATGATACTTTGATACCATGTTAGAGGGAAATGACATGTAAATATTATAATTTCATTTTATAATGATTGTGTTCTATTCCTATATCATTTCCCCTAAATTGCTTTGTGGTTTGTGCTTGAAATCACCTAGATTCTAGGAAATTTACTTATACGTGGCTCTTTTTGGGAATTGCTCCTATGCCCAATTAGTAGATCCCTAGTTAGCTATTCACCTTCCTACATGTTAATCAATTATCCTACATGTAGTTGAGAAATCTAAGTATCTAGTATAGAAGCTTTTAGTGTAATTGTCTTGGAGCCTTCTCAAGGCCAGAATGTAGGTGATGTGAGGTCTAAAACTTCACTTCCATCTTCCATTACTACCCTCAGCCCCTAATTACCGTAAGAGTTCCTAGACTAGAAACCCAGGCTCTATCCTAATTGAATTACACCTAAACCCTAATCCAAGTGAGCCTCGTAAGGGTGGGTAGGTGGTGTTAGGGACTAGTTCCCCTATACACACCTACTCTATCCATAGCCAATTAGTAGTTTAGGGCAATTCATTAGCATCTAACTTGTCATTTGGTTTGGTAATTTAAATGAAAGAATAATGTTTGCATGTTATCATCCCCAAACCAATTGACAAGTGCATCCCCAAACAGCCCACACTTCTCTTAGTTGCATTAAAACACTAATTACCTATTTACTTGTTTAGCTCTCTACTTGATTAATTAGTTCATTGCCTTGTTCTTGCTAGTTTAGGTATTTAATTGCTCTTTTTCCTAGTTTGCTAGCTTAGTGTAGTGTAGATCTCTTCTTGCTTTCCTTAGTGTAATTTTATCCTTTCTTTCCCTTTTCTTGCTTAGCTTATCTTTCCTTGCTCAATAGAATTAATTGTCTAGGTTAGCCTAGATTTTTTTTTCTTATTCTTCCTTTAATTATTTTCTTGTTCAACCGTTAGTGTAGTTAACTCAAAATCAACCTACAAATCCTTCAACCCTAGACTCCACAGTAGGAACCTAGAAAAAACTAACCTAGATCTAGAGCCCCTTTTTCTCCCTGTGGATTGACCCTATTCTTGCCACTTGCCTATACTATAGCATAACCACATGGCCTATAGTGTCAGACCTTTATAAATTTGAAAGATCCCTATTGTGTTCAAACCTCTAGGTTTGCATCTAGTCAAAGTCAATTGGTTAGTGTGTGGCCCTAAGGAGAAACACATCACTACACGTTGCCAGTCGGTTGATTGGACCATCTAGTCAGTTGACTGGCACACCAATAGATTGATTGGACTATCCAGTTTGTCAATTGGTTTGTGACCAGTGGCTAATGACACTATCTTTTAATGTGATGATTAATGCATGTCATTATGCATATCATTAATTGTTTGTCCCAGTTGAACTGGCATTTCACATATGTATTTGACCTAGTCAAACATATCGATTCTAAAAGTGATCCATCGATCAACTAAACACTCTAGTCGATCTAGTGGACACTCCAATCAACTAGTGCTTTTTAATTTGATTACTCAAATACTTTTAGTAACCAAGTTAAATCTTATCCACAAGCAAATGCATATTCTAAGTACATCCTATGCGTGTAACCCTATAGGTCCCATTTTACATTGGCAGTGAAGTCCATGACCATTATGACTTCACAAGCAATGTGCAATATATAGAAACACATCATTTCTATCAAAGTAATTGGAAAGTTGGAGAACAAGTTCAACCTATAATCTGTGATCAATGTTACCATGATCATACATTTCCTTTGTCTTAGATATCCAAACTGAACATGAGGCATGGAATCGTCATTCTCTTAATTCTCAATCTATGTTCTGGAACTAGAGCAGACTATAGAGATGCATGTGAACTCACATATCACACACATGAGTATGGTCATATGTTTCTCAGTCTTGATTATCAAGGGCCCATGATATCAAACTCCCAATAGAAGGGACAAATCCCATCCACATTACTCACAGTCAATCCCCATGTGTTACAATGTACCCAAGCACCATCTTTATGGAAACCCTCATTCAAGGTCACACTGGATGTGTCAAAGTTCATCGAACGACATGTGATGAGTATAGTGACTTCAGGTCTAGGAACCACAATTACCACTATCACTTTAAGAGATGAATCTGACTACGATTCCATGGTTTCCATGTATCACTCTCAAGGTGGGTCTATCTGATACATTGATATCTAACATGTACCTATGTGTTTGACTTGATATCCAATATCTTGAATAATGAGACTCTGTTACCAGTCAACACACATTCTAGTCTTATATGTTATTGTTTCCTATTTTGCTTCCACAATAATATATGACTAGGGACATAAAAAGAATTTATGTACTCTTATCATAAATATGATCTCATTCTTCAGTCCCTAAACCTAAAGACATATGTCATTGAGTACATCATTATTTATACATCTATTATGACGTGCCATCATCTGATAACTAAAATCAACATAAATAGATAGAATTTCCTTTATTAATATTATCAAATCAAGTACATAATTCCACATTACAATCATCAAATGACTGGCTCTCTGGGCATACATACCAATAGACTCCCACTTACAATTAGATCTAGTCATCCATGAATCTAATTTCTAGTGATCTAACATGACCATCATGCTTTTGTTGCGAAAGTGCTTTTGTCAATGGATCAACAATATTGCTTTTTGTTGGTACTCTAAAAATATTCACATCCCTTCGATGTACAATCTCTCATATAAGATGGAAGCACCGAAGTATATGCTTGGAATTTTGATGCAATATAGGTTCCTTAACTTATGCCATAGATCCATTGTTGTCACGATATAACTCTACTCCATCGCTAATGCTTGGAACCACTCCAAATTCAATGGTGAACTTCTTCATCAAAGCAACTTCCTTTACTACACTCGAGGAAGTGATATATTCAACTTCTATTGTAGTACAACAATTGTGTCTTGTTGGGAACTCTTCCAACTTACAACTGTCATTGAGGCCAAACACATAGACAAATTGCAATCAATAATCATCTTTGTCAATTTGGAAGCTTGCATTGGTGTAACCATTTGCACCCAACTCTTCCTCACCACCATAAACAAGGAAATGATCCTTAGTTCTTCTCAAGTACTTAAGGATGTTCTTACGACAGTCTAGTGACCTCCATCAAGTTATGATTGATATCTACTGGTCACACTCCAAGCATACGAGACATCAGGACGAGCACATAATATTTTATACATGATAGATCCAATTGCAGACACACATGGCATCTTACTCATGTGTTCCCGTTCTTCATAAGAAATGGGACACTGGGCTTTAGAGAGACTAATTCCGTGACAAAAGACATTTTTGCATAAGTATGGTTTAATTACTCTTTTACCCTCATTATGTTCACTCTTGACCCCATTATTTTTTTAGCTACTTGATCACTATTGATACTCAAATTCAAATATGGCGATCAATGTGAATTTTATATGCATTATGACACCACAAATTATGTTAATTTATCACTCTACTCAAAGAAAAAAAGTCTATGAAACTTCATATTCTGGTCCTAAAACTTTTTCTAAAGGTTCTTCACATTTTTTTGAACATGTGGTCCAAATTTCACTTCATTTGGACATTCCAACAATTTTCTATGAATTATTGAATTTAATGTGTTGAAGCCCTTTATTTGCCCTTTAATTGACCTTTGTCAGGTCAATGATTCAAGGCAAGGGATTGAGGGTGAGTCTCATCCCTTGGATCCAGCTTCCAACAAATCAAGGCCAGATTGCATGACCAAGGACTCATCTTCAACCTCTCCCTCATTGTGGGGAGGTGTTATTATGACCGAAATGAGCAATCAAGTGTTCTTGACCATGGTTTGAACTTCTAATCGAGAAAAATTACTCCTCTCATGGTTTCGTGCTCAATGAGCCCTAGTTTGACCCACATTAATGTTCTCTCTCACCATTGAGACTTGCCTCTCACCCTCCCATCTCACTCCGGTGATGATGGCCATGTATAAACCTTGATCTAGCCCTAAAGACCACCTCCAGTCCTATAAATAGGCTCCTAAGTCTGGCCACCACCACACCATGCTCGGAGCTTTCTCTTGCATGCCCTCTTGACCTCAAACACCCCCAATTTCCTCCCCGATCACAAACTATTTGTACAAAACCACCGAGTAGCCCATTTTGCGTGTTCATCCTACACTCCTCTTCTCCTCAAATCTTGACCCTCATCCAACTCGCAAGTTCTTGTTGAACTCCAATGACACATTCTCTGCCTTCATTGGCCACTCCTACTAAACCTCCCTCATGCTAATGATGCCCTCTGCCCCAATTATGAGATTGTGAGGAAGAATAGATTGAAGGGGAAAGGGTCTTGACCACCAAGTCCAAGAAAAAAATTGACCCGATCCAAAGGAACCGAGTGAACCATTGATTTAACCACTCAATCAAGGTTTTGAATCGTGAACCAAAGATCAAACCAGTCCATCAAGCTATGAATCTATGTGGCCCAATCTCGACCGTTCATTGTGCATCGAACGACCTCCCTTTTTCCAAATTGAGGTATTTTATATTTCTTTCTGACAAATAATCAATAGAATGGTTAGATCTTGCTTAAATCATAAAAAATGCATCCTAGCTCCAAAAATTATGAATAAATAGTCAATTTTGATCAGAAAAATCCAATGAACTATTTAAAATACTTGTAAAGCCTAATTTTAGATGTTTCTCATTGATATACCTAGACCTTGATCCCTTACTTATATAATTTGTCTAATGATTAAATGATGGTGTTTAATCCTTGGAAACCCTAATATGTGACTCTGATGACTATCTTGAAACTCTAATCTAGATCTAATAGTGTTAGATTATCCACTCATGAATATTAATCATGTACTCAAAATTAACGATTAATCTTGATATTATCTTGTGAAAAACCTTGATCATTTGACCTAATACTTGATCCATGACTTTACTTTTACATCAATTAAGACTTGATCTAATCATGAATACCAATGGTGTTAATCCATCTAGAGACTTGATAATGACGTGAATAAAGATGACAATAATTAGGGTTAACATATATGTTCCTAAAATACCTAGGGAGGTCATTCATACTAGATATAATCTTGACACTTGAATAATGTTGGACATCTTGAAATATTATTGATCAAAAGTGGATGACCTAACCCTATGGTTAATAGCAATGAATAACCCCAATCTCGAACATTGGTGCATGATCTTTGTGTATATCATGATCTCGACCCTTGATCCACATATTGATTGATCTAGGATCTACTTGAGACTTGATCTATTATTTCTTGGAATCTATACTCTAAAATCTTTTGTAAAAGGTACGGTTTTATAATAATTCCTCCTTGAACAAGCTAGTGGTATTGAGTAATACTTGTATGTACCTCTTGAAAATCTTAGCTATGTATTTGTTTAAGCTAATGTTCTCTATTGATTAGTCTTCTAATTTTCTATATTATAGTTTGCGGCAAACTTGAAAACATAAATGATATTGTCCATTATGACTTCCAATAATACTTGTTGATATTGAGTACAATTGAACTCCTCATTCAGAGGATGGAACTTGTACATGTTGAATGATCTCAAATCTTGTACATGTCAATTGACCTCCTAAATCATATGAAGAGAAGGATCCTAGTGACCTCCCCTAGCTCGTTGGGGCAATGGAACCACATAAAGTATATAAGCATGCTTGTCGATATCATCATAATGGGAATTCATAATAAAATTGAATTGTTTGAAATAAAAATCTTGTCAGATAAATGTTGGTTTGAAAGTTGCTTGTTGATTATATTTTTCAACATAAGTCCTGCCAAGTACTATATTTTGCTATAAATGTTTTCAGTTATTCAATATCTATTCTTTTCAAAGAGTAACAATGCATTTGCATTGATTATGTCTCAATTTACCTGATTTTAGGCAAACCAGATGGATCATTGACTAGATCGTTTCCACTCTTGATAAACTCTGACGACAAGGACAAATCTACAAAGTCTCCTATTAGGATTGGTTAGGTCTTTAAATCTCCTATTTTATGAGTTATTATTTCTTATTGTATATGCCAGTGTGTGAGATCCTTTTGGGCCACTTCGAGACAGGCGCTTCAATCCTTTTACCATTGTCTAGGTAGTGGGATTGGGGTAAGAATGGTTTCGTGACAAATTCCATGTGACATGGGTATATTTTCTCTCTTTAAGTCCTATGTGTTGAACCTTTTCAGCACCTTGTCAGTTATTGTACACTGTCTTAGGCCAAGAAGCCTTCTAGATCTATCTCTATAGATCTTTGTTCCTAAGAGATGCTTCACCAAAATCCTTAATGGAGAAGGTACTTCCTATCAAGTTATTTACCGTTTATAGGGTAGGGATGTCATTCCCACACAATAGTACGTCATCTACATATAATATGACGAATACAACTATACTCCCACTAACCTTATTGTAATCACATGGTTCATCTTTATTTTGACTAAAGACAAACTCTTTGACTACCTTGTCAAATCAAAGATTCCAATTCTAAGATGCTTTCTTCAATCCCTAGATTGACCTTTGCAACTTACTTACTTTATTTTCATTATTTGGATTTGTAAACCCTCGGGTTGTGTCATGTACACATCCTTAAGAAGATTCCCATTAAGGAAAGTAGTTTTAACATCCAATTGCCAAATCTCATAGCCATAATAAGCTGCAATGACAAGCATGTTCCTGATGGATTTAACCATGGCAACTGGTGAAAAGGTTTCATCATAGTTAATACCTTGAACTAGTCTGAAACCCTTGCAACCAATTTACCCTTATATGTTTGTACATTCACATCCATGTCGGTCTTCTTCTAAAAGACACACTTGCACCCTATGGGTTTTACCCCTTTGGGTGGATCCACCAAGGTCCATACCTTGTAGGTGTGCATGCAGTCCATCTTAGAACTCATGGCCTCAAGACATTTGTTAGAATTTGGTCCCTGAATAGATTCTAGGTAGGTTGCTGTCTCATCATATATGACCAACTCATTGCCTTCGTGAGTCACACAATATCCAAATCCTTCAGGCTCAAGTCATGTCCTACTAGATCTATGAGGTTCTTATGTTACATGAGGAACTTGAGATTCCATAAAAGTTTGTGATTCTCCTTATTTCTTTTGTACCTCTATAGGTTCAATATTTTCCTATTGGTCTCAAACATCTTATACTTCTACTTTTCTCCCACTAATTCCTTTGGAAAAGAATTCATTTTCAACGAATACATCAGTCTTATAAATAAAACACTTTGTTGTCAGATGGAGTGAACAAGTAGTATCACCTGGTTTCTTTGAGATAGCCAACAAAATTACATTTATCTAATTTGGGTCCAAGCTTTCTAGGAAACAATTTTCTCACATTAGTTTCACATTCTTAAATCTTCATACACGACACATCAGGATGTTTCCCATGCCATATCTAATATGGTGTCTTTCAGATCGATTTAGATGGTATACAATTTAGTGCAAAACATGACGGTTTGCAGAGTGTGTCCCCAAAAGGAAGTCGAAAGATCGGCAAAGCTCATCACTGATTGCACCATGTCCAACAAGGTATGATTTCTTCTTTCCGATACACCATTATGTTGTGTACCAAGTGGAGTCCATTGTGATAAAATACCATAGTCTCATGAAAGGTCCTTAAACTCTTGGCTTAAGTATTTAAGTATTCTCCACCTTGATTTGATTGAAGTGTTTTACCAAGATGGTTCTATCATCATTCATGAAATCCTTGAAAATTTTAAAGGATTCTACCTTGTGTTTCATGAAGTACACATTTTAAAAGAGTGAAATCATCCCTTTACTAAAAATTTGAAGAATAAAAATCTATTCCAAACATACTCAAAATGTATGTCGGAACAGGTGTAAAATTTCCAAATCTTTATATAATAGTATACAAAAGACTAAAGTGTATAGTAGCGGAATAAAAATCATGACTATATTCAATTTTTCAAAAATTAAAAAATTCCATCATATCTCCCGTTAAGGGTTTACATGTAAGATACATCAAAGGATCTAAGATAGAGGAAAGTCTAAACTACACCAACTTTGTCTCTAAGCAACAACTTCATGACTTTGGCCCATGTTGAAGGTCATGTACACCATGTCTAGGCTAGTACTCCATGCTCCTACTACGCACTCTGATCCTAGGCCTTGCTCAACACCTTGATCAAACCTTGGGTTGTTGGGAAGACACCCAATAAGAGAAAGAACCAAGGTATGTGTCAAAAATTGAACAAGGACAAAAGATAAAGAAATAACATGGATAGTAAGGCTAAGATTTCATCATAAGATGAGGATGGTCAAAAGTATGAGGCATAATCAAATAGATGCTTGCCATAACCAAAAAAATAATAAAAGGTTTGCATGCATGATTAATATTGACTACCTTAACTAGTCGAGTTGAGGCACCTACCGGACCTCAATCAAATAGGTGAAGGAGAGAAGAACATTCAAATCACCTATCAAATATTTTATATTGGAGAGAGAAACAAATTCCCCTGGGCGAATTTACACATGCCCTATCTATGGGTGGTTATAAAAAAGTACCACTACACTAGTTAAATTGTGATGTGCCGTTCAAATAAAATGTATTTAACTAAAGAGGAAGCTATCATTAGCAGTGGATTACTGAAAATCACTAAAAATTAAAACCATTTACAAAGAGATCCATTCTCAGGAAAACTCATTAAACAAGAACCACATTATTATATTTACATACAGATTCACAAAGTACATTCCATGTACCATCTTTTCTTGAGGGATATATATACATCATTTCTCTTCTTAAAAAGCACAAGTAACAAAATCCTCAAGGCTTAAAGCCAAAATCTCAGATTGAAATTTTAAAAGCACTAACTCCTAGGACCTAAGAGTACAGAGAAGACACATAGGACTCTACATACTAATACTACACATGATAACCAATATCTCCACCTGATTATCACTGATGTCCATGTTGTTGCTGCTGCTGCTCTTCCCCTGCTACAAAGTTCCTGCCTCTTTGTCTGCATCTACCTAAAAATTTTGGATCCCACGGGGGTGAGACAATTTGTAAATTGCCCCAGTGAGAGATATAAATCTCCACTGAAAACATTATTATTGCAATTTAATAGAAATAAACTGAACAATGGAATCATATAATCAACAGTAGATAAATCAATATCTATGCAGATTAGAGCAACATTTCTATTCAATCAATTTAGCTATAAAACTTGATAAGTCAGCATGTCTCTTATTCAATAAGGAATTGAAGAACATATATATAACATTTATGTATCAAAGACATGCTAAGCATGATAACATCAACCAGTGATTATCGTATTTCAATCTTATGCAAATACGCTACACGGTTGATTACAATTTACAATCACACTTAAGCTCTGAGGAGATGAGGTATACCACTCATACTCCAACCGACCATTGCAAAGTCGAAATCGGTACCATACAAGGTCAATGGAAGAGCCAGCTTCCAAGACCTCCCACATCCCGGTTAGTGCGGGACCACATGCAGGACATCTTGTGTCTCTGATACATAGCTTGCCAGGGTATAATGGCATCTTCGCTATAGAGCTACAGCGGCGGCTGCACTCTCTTCACGATCGAGAGATTTCATGTTTACCTCCATCGATCTGACATTAATCATCATCAGGAGATTAGTGATACATCCATCCCGGCACATATAATAAAGGATTGAGAGGTTTAATGTTTACCTTCCATCAATTCCTCCATTAGGACATATGTATATTTTCACCCATTGACCCCCACATATTCAAAAATATGTGCTCTCCAAGAGATCCCGTAGGAAAACCTGTTTCACCATCACCAGCTACTGATGATGACTATGGTCAGAGCACTACATGAATAGATTTCACTTGATTAATTAAGTACATTATCATATTCTTTTAGCATCATCCAAGTTTTCAAATATAACTTATTAAGACAAATGCTACAAAGAAACATTTACTATTTTCATTAATCACTTCTCAGTCTTTATAAGACATTGGGATCTCAGTCCCTCATTTCAATATTGGGAACTATCATCCCTTCAAAATCTCAATGCCATAATCATATGGTTCTGGGTATTCAAACCCTTAGCTCATCACTGAGCACTGTTACCACTTTTTTAGGTAACTATCACCTTCAGGTCATCTGACCAAGGTAAACATGACACTTTCTACACAAGCATCTCTTATGCACTTGAGGCCCATTAACTCTCTTGTTACCTCTTACTAGGCAACAAGGCATATTATGGCACACAAGGCTCAATAAACAATTTCAATACATAAAACATCATAGCTCATACCTGGCTATGTTCATCATCTCATGATCCCTGCATGGTTAGTACAAATGATAACAGGTATATCAATCATATTTCAATTCCATGCTATTCAAGGGTAACACCACTATTCCCTTACTAGTGTTAGGATTTCCCATTTCATGTCAATCAAGGTTACTCATTCCCTTTGCACAATTAGGACCAATGATTTATCATTTCATTGTCCAAGGTTAGAGTTTCATGCTATATAATATAACCCATAATTAGGGTTTTATATTCCATTACCCACAATTAGGGTTCACTATTCATCCTAATTAGGGTTTATCATCAAAATACCCTAAATTAGGGTTATTCATGTCATTATCCCAATTTCATATCACATCATCCTACTAGTTTAGAGTTTCACTCAGAATTGCCCTAAATTAGGGTTTGAGTTCATTAATCAACTCAATTAGGGTTTTATGATCTCTTATTCAAGGATCATACCCTAATTGTACATCACATCATTTTGAATTTTTTAGGCTTAAGTGCTGCATGATTATCATTCATGTATGAATCTTTCTCTCTCATCCTACTCAGGATGTTCACTTCTCAAATCTTAATTAGATTGAGCCTAATCTTTATTCAAATATATGCATTTATGGCTAACATGATGTATTAAATTATTACATCATTATACATCCATGATTAATCCCACTAAGGGTATCAATCATCTAAGTACATTAGGTTTCCAAATGGTTTAATCAATTGAACCCTTTATTATATGAGGGTTCCAAATGAATTGACCAATTGAACCTTCAATTCCATTGGATGATCAATTGGATTAACCAATTGAATCTTCAATTGCATTAGACATTCAATTCAATTGACCCTATTGGACCTTCAATTACATGAGGTATCCTAATGGATCAACCATATTAAACCTCAAAGAGATTTGATTACATAGGACCTAAACAAATCTTGGTTCTTAGAATTCAATTGGTAGAAAACCATTTGGGCAATTTATCCTTGAAACCGATTGGACAAAATAGGTGTTGAAACCGTTTGCACTTTGGCTCTCCAAATGGTTTGAGACCGTTTGGACCCAAAAAGTCTTGAGACCGTTTGGGCTCAAATGGTCTTAAGACCATTTGGTCCAAACCATCTCAAAACCGAATGGACCAAAAAGTCCTTTCAACACTTACATGATTCATGATTTCAATGGATGAACCAATTATCAATTGAGTCCTTGATTTATTTATCACTTGAACTATTGAATAAACCTTCAATTAGACCATCAATTAGGGTTTTGAACCCAATTGATCTAGGATTTCTACTCAAGAACCTTCAATTCGGGCTTTGAAACCGAGTAGCCATCAATGATCAACATTGTGGAATTGGTTCAATTGAAACCAATGAACCATCATCAAACTTTTGACATGACCTGACCCCAAATGGTCTTGAGGTTGTTTGGATGAACTCCAAACGGTCTTGAGACCGTTTTCCCCATCCTATCTTTGGAATTGTTGCAATTTCATTAGGGTTTAGATCATTTGGTTGATCATCAAATCAGTAATTAATTGTATTTCAATTTGATATCTTTGGACCTTCAATTACTCAACCATACTCAACCCTAGACCTCCAAACGGTCTTGAGACCATTTGGGTGACCTCCAAACGGTCTTTGTTGACCTCCAAATGGTATTGAGACAGTTTGGGTGACCTCAAAATGGTCTTGAGACCGTTTGGGCTAACCAACCAAAAAATCTAAATCAACTAATTTGAATTTCAGCACTTAACCCAATTAGGGTTTGCTAATTGATTAACCTTCAACTGATGAATCCTTTAGAATTATTCAATCAAATTTGGTGGGTCATCAACCATCATTATTAGCATAAAAATTTCCAAATGGTCAACTGTCCCAAACGGTTTGAAACCGTTTAGCTTCTAACGGTTTGATGAAACCGTTTGCTTTCAATCGGTTTTGTTGAAACCGAATGAGCAAGTTTGTTGAAACTGAATGGAATACAATTTCTTTGGGAAATGTGTCCAAGATGATGTCATCATCATCTACCTTCGTTCGTGTAGTTCTTATTACTTTTATTTCATGGATTTACCAGCTTCAACCAACAATTAATCAAGATGATGAAGGAATCAACGAAATTGCAAGATTAATAGTTGAATAACAATGTAAAGGGGTTCAAGTTATATAACCCGCCTCCAATTGAGCTTCAAATATCCAAGCTCACATCAAAAATGGTGGATGCAACTCGTTTCACTATCCCAAGGCTCGTCCTCAAGCTTTGAGTGAAAAGGAATGGTTAGAATTGAAGATGGGATCGAGATAAGAAGAAATCATGCATTGTTTTGTGATTTCCACCATGAAATCAAGGTGAATGAAGGTCAAGAAGCTTACCAACAGGTTGGGGGTCGTCTTCCTGGTCCTTAAAAGCTCCCTTAGTCGTTTTTAAAGCAAAGAGAAGAAGTGTTTTCTAAATTACCCTTTCATTCTATGGATAAATGAGCTTATATGCAATTTTTATTAAAAATTCAATTAAGAGAGAGAAAGTAGGAATTGTCTCTCCCAAATTCTTGCCACTTGCCCACTTCTCTTCCTTAGGGACGAGGCTATCCTATTTGCCTCTTATTACCTTCAATTATACATGTTTTAAAGAAAAGCAAATTAAGCACCTTAACCCTTTTTATATTAATATCCATAAGTTAGTGGATATTTCTTTTTCTTATAATAAGGTGAGTGGAGTTTTCACCTCCTTAGGATATTTTCGTGCCTTTTCAAGTCATAAGGAAGTTCACAATAGATCACACCCATCCATCTCGTTTTTGGTTGAAGGCCCTTCAATTATTTTATTTATTTTTTTGCATTAAATTGAATTAAGGTTTCAATTATGCTTAAATCTTGATTATTTTAATATCAAGATTCTCTCTTCTTCAGAGTAGCTCAAATGAGATACACCTCTTATATTCTTGCCTCTAAAAGATGTCAAGAATTATTAGAGACCTTATTGAAGTGGAAATTTGCATATTGAACCCTAGGTTTTGGGTAAATTGCACATTACACCAAAACTAAGTTTTAATGCACAACCATTGCTTTATCAGCTCTTTCTTGGTACTCAGGCTTCCACAAGCCATACCTCTGCATCATATTCATTCTCATTAAGCTTCAACACATGAGGAACATAGTATCATGTACAACTTGCAATTTAAACCCTCAACTTGGGTAATTTACACTTTAGTCCAACACGCGCAAAATATTATTTTCAACATAATTCAAAATGGACTAGAATTGAAATATAAGTTCCTATTGGGCCTTAATTACTTTTCAAAAGATAAAATCAAGCATATAATTACCTTTCTTAAACAAAACACCTAGATGTCACATAAATAGTCCAATAAAATCAACGTGCTAAAGAACTATGGAAAGTATAAGCATAAAATAATATAAACATGACAGTGGGGTACAAGACCCAAGAAATAAATAGCAAAATTGACTTTGAGGAAAATATAGAAAAGGGAATATCAAAAGAGAGATTAGGGTTAAATAAGTGCCTCATTAGGGAAATTATGTTAAGGTTACAAATATTCCCTAATAATGTGTAAGGAAGCACATACCTCTCTTAATGAATTTAATTGCTCACTTTCACAACTTTAATTGAGTCCAAGGTCCACTTTTCCTATTTTCAATGTATAATCATGTATTAGGGTTTTTCATATGCATTAATGTAAAGAAACCCTAACTTTCAGACTTTTAGAACAAAACCTCGATTTATCACCATTTATCTAATTAGGTTCTCCTAATTAAGAAAACATATAATTTTACCAATTGGAGTTATGATGATTAAAGTGTATTTTTGGTGATTTTTATGTATTAAAATCATTTTTTGAAAACACCCTTCGACAAAGCTCAGAACTAAACCTCAAAATTATTTTTTTAAAAATCTTACATTTTTCTAATTCCAAAACATATTTACTTTTAATTTTTGGACAAAGGAATAAAAAGATATGAATTCAACCAATCAGAAAATCAAAATTGCCAAATAAGCAAGAGTTTGCAAAAGAGAGAGGGGCCGTCTTGTGACTTGGCCCAATAGAAGGCGGCCAAGTCACTGGTCAGAGCCTCATCGTCAGCGTGTTGACCTGCTTCAAAGTAAGGAAATCATGGGCTAAGAAGACATTTTTTTCCCTTGGATGAGAAAATAAGGAAACGAGTAAAGCAGAGGGACAAACCAGGGATTTCACAAAGGGGATTCATCTCCTTCACCCCATGACACCATGGATATGGAGAAGTAGCATGGCAGGAGCTTGGTAAGAAAGGGGAAATTTCACAATCCCAACAATAACTAATCTTGAAAAGCCCAAACTGGAGTAGCACTCTCGAGATAACTCTCCAAGTAGACAATTTACCTCTTGGTGAAGAAGAATAGTTGCTGTGAGCTCTGAACACTTGGGAAAGAAAATGAACTCGGTGGAAGTGTAGCACAAGATCTAAGGTGCAATTGGGACTAGGGAACAACTGACTGAAGCGAGCTGAAGCCAGAGTAATCAGGCATATATAGGGCTCTGTCCCTCGACCGATATGGGTGAGACTAGAGAGGCTCAAATTGGAATTTTTAGGTGTTTAATAAATAAACAGAGTCAAGAATTGAGTAGTAGCTTACCATGTGTAGAATTTCAAGATGAAACCATTGGTGAAGGATTCTTGAGCAATGATCCACCACAGAGGGAGAAATCACAATTTTATATTCTACGGATCCACTAACCAGTTTTCAAAATAGGCGTAAGGTTGATGATGATCTCTGAGCTGTGGGAAAAAATATAACGGTTGAGGAAGTGCATGCATTGGATATGCATGACATTTAATGTCATTTCCAAAACTGACTCCGATTAAAGTGTAAAATCAATTATGTAATATATTCTCTTTCCTCAATTAAGGGTGCAAACAAACTCCAAATCAATTGAAAATTGACACCTAGTCTATTTTTGATACGATGAATCTGAATATGAAATTAGTTTTGCCTTTTAATAACTTTTGTTTCATCAAACAAACCAAATCTTATTTTCTCTTTCTTCCATCATTAATGGTTATAAGATTCTCCAAATTTGATGAAACTTCACCCACAAGTCATGTTGTCTTGGATACGAATTTGCCATCAATTTTACATGTTGAAGTTGTTTGTACATTTATTTAATATTTTGAAGGTTCTACACACTTTCTCTCTGTCCTGATATCACATGTATATTAAATATTATCCAAATTACATGAAACTTCACCCAAAGACTATTTTTAATGTGTAGATTATGAATCCAAGATTAATTCCACTTTTGGAGTCATGAAGTATTTTATTTCATATTCTGAGGAAAACTCACATTTTCTTTTCAAAATAAAAGAAATATAGTTATTATCATCCCAAAATTATGAAAATTAGCCTCCAAGCCAAACCAAACCCAAGGAAAATGAATCTAAAGTTATATTTAACCAATTAGTCATCCTTTTACGAATTTTAGCCCATTATCCAATACTACCACTATTTCTCATATTAAATAAATTCATATCACATTAACATGTTCAAAGCATTATTATTCATTCCTTATTCTCTTCCTTGCTCCATAAGATTAAGGAATGATCTAGAATGAATACCTTTTATTAATATGTCACATAAGTGGTTAGATTGCATACTAGATCCTGATTAAAGCATTCACTGAGGTATTTGTGCATAAACCCATTTAATGGCATAGATAATGAAAAAATGTTCACCAAACCACTATTATTTCCACAAATTAAACATAAAGGCTAAAGAGGATAGAAAAGAAAGGAAAAGCATGGGGAAATGGTCAAAAAGATAATATAGCTAGATTTCAGATCGTTACAACACTCCACCCCTTAAAAATGATTTCATCCCCAAAATCTAAAGCAAAGAGGGAAGGGTGAGTGTGCAAAAATCGTCTTTAAAAAACCTATAAAACTTTCACTAACAACTCCTCATAGGTCAGGTTTTCACGGATCACCTAGGGTTCCATTAATAAGATTCATTTTTAACATTTTAGGCTTATTAGCATTATATTTATTAGGATATGACATCATCATTATTATTCTATTAATTGTATCGAATTATATTCTCTTTGTTGCCAAAAGAATTATATTTCATTATTATGCAGGAAACTTTATATATTTCTTATTTATCTCATTAGGAATTTTAAGAACAATTAGGGTTTACTGAATTATCTCAATATACTTTATCATTATCCTTAATTATTTGGTTCACATACAAAATCATGATTGTGTGATTAATTAGGTGTGCATTAGAAAAGAAAGTGATACACATTACATATTGATGAGCAATCAAGCATTCTTGACCCCGATTTGAAATTCTAACCGAGCAAAATTACTCCTCTCATGGTTTCACGCTCAACGAGCCCCAGTTTAACCCCCATTAATGCTCTGTCTCACCATTGAGACTTGCCTCTCACCCTCCCATCTCACTTCAGTGACGATGGCCACGTACAAACCTCGATCTAACCCTAAAGACCACCTCCAGTCTTATAAATAGGCTCCTAAGGCTCACCACCACCACACCATGCTCAAAGCTTTCTGTTGCATGCCCTCTTAACCTAAAACGACCCCAATTTCCTCCCCGATCACCTACTATTTGTACAACACCACCGACTAGCCCATTTTGGGTGTTCATCCTACATGCCTCCTCTCCCCAAATCTTGACCCTCATCAAACTCGTGAGCTCTTGTTGAACTCCAACAACACATTCTCTGCCTTCATCAGCCACTCTTGCTCCCAAACCTCCCTCGCACTAGTGATGCCCTCTGCCCCAATTATGGGCTTGTGAGGAAGAACAAATTGAAGGGGAAAGGGTCTCGACCGCCCAGTCCAAGAAAGAAATTGACCCGGTCTAAAGGAACCGAGTGAACCATTGATTTAACCACTCAATCAAGGTTTTGAACTGCGAACAAAAGATCAAACTAGTCCATCAAGCTACGAATCTATGTGGCCTGATCTCGACCGTTCATTATGCATCGAACATCCTCCCTTTTTCCATATTGAGGTATTTTGTATTTCTCTCTGACAAATAATCAATAAAATGGTTATATCTTGCTTAAATCATAAAAAATGCATCCTAGCTCCAATTGTTTTTGAATAAATAGTCAATTTTGATCAAAAAAAAATCCAACGAACCGTTTAAAATAATTGTGAAGCCTAATTTTAGATGTTTCTCATTGATATACCTTGACCCTGATCCCTTACTTATATAACATCTAATTATTAAATTATGGTGTTTAATCCTTGAAAACCCTAATATTTGACTCTGATGACTATCTGGAAACACTAATCTAGATCTAATATTGTTAGATTATCCACTCTTGAATATTAATCATGTACTCATAATTAATGATTAATCTTGATATTATCTTGTGAAAAACCTTGATCATTTGACCTAATACTTGATCCATGACTTTACTTTTACATCAATCAAGACTTGATCTAATCATGAATACCAATGGTGTTAATCCATCTAAAGACTTGATAATGACTTGAATAAAGATGACAATAATTAGGGTTAACACATGTGCTCCTAAAATACCTAAGGAGATCATTCATACTAGATATAATCTTGACAGTTGAACAATGTTGGACATCTTGAAATATTGTTGATCAAAAGTGGATGACCTAACCCTATGGTTAATAGCAATGAATAACCCTAATCTTGAACATTGGTACATGATCATTGTGTATATCATGATCTTGACCCTTGATCCACATCTTGATTGATCTAGGATCTACTTGAGACTTGATATATTATTTCTTGGAATCTATACTCTAAATCTTCAGTGAAAGGTACACTTTTATAATAATTCCTACTTGAATAAGCTAGTGGTATTGAGTAATACTTGTACGTACCTCTTGAAAATCTTATCTATGTATTTGTTTGAGCTAATGTTCTCTACTGATGAGTCTTCTGATTTTCTATATTATAGTTTGCAACAAACTTGAAAACATAAATGATATTGTCCATTATGACTGCCAATAATACTTGTTGATATTGAGTACAATTGAACTCCTCATTCAGAGGATGGAACTTGTACATGTCGAATGATCTTGAATCTTATACATGTCAATTTACCTCCTAATTCATATGAAGAGGAGGATCCTAGTGACCTCCCCAATCTCATTGGGGCGATGGAACGACATAAAGTATATAAGCATGCTTGTTGATACCAGCATAATGGGAATTCATAATTAAATTGAATTGTTCGAAATAAAAATCCTGTCAGATAAATGTTGGTTTGAAAGTTGCTTGTTGATAACATTTTTCAACATAAGTCCAGCCAAGTACTATATTTTTCTATAAATGTTTTCAGTTATTCAATATCTGTTCTTTTCAAAGAGTATTGATGCATTTGCATTGATTATGTCTCAATTTACCTAATTTTAGGAAAACCAGATGGATCATTGACTAGATCGCTTCCACTCTTGATAAACTCTAACGACAAGGACAAATCTACAAAGTCTCCTATTAGGATGGGTTAATTCTTTAAATCTCCTATTTTATGAGTTATTATTTCTTATTATATATGCCAATGTATGAGATCCTTTTAGGCCACTCAGAGACATGTGCTTCAATCCTTTTACCATTGTCTAGGCAGTGGGATTGGGGTAAGAACAATTTCATGACAAATTCCATGTGACATGGGAACATTTACTCTCTTTAAGTCCTATGTGCTGAACCTTTTCAACACCTTGTCAATGTATGTACTCTGTCTTAGGCCAAGATGACTTCTAGATCTATCTCTATCTCTATAGATCTTAGTTCCTAAAATATAGGATGCTTCACCTAAATCCTTAGTAGAGAAGGTACTTCCTATCAAGTTATTTACTATTTATAGGGTAGGGATGTCATTCCCCAACAATAGTACGTCATCTACATACAATATGAGGAATACAACTATACTCCCACTAACCTTCTTGTAATCACATGGTTCATTTTCATTTTGACTAAATCCAAACTCTTTGACTACCTTGTAAAATCAAAGATTCCAACTCTAAGATGCTTTCTTCAATCCCTAGATTGACCTTTGTAACTTACTTACTTTATTTTCAGTATTTGCATTTGTAAATCCTCAGGTTGTGCCATGTACTCATCCTCAAGAAGATTCCCATTAAGGAAAGTGGTTTTAACATCCAATTGCCAAATCTCATAGTCATAATAAGATGCAATGACAAGCATGATCTTGATGGATTTAACCATGTCAACTAGTGAAAAGGTTTCATCATAGTTAATACCTTGAACTTGTCTGAAACCCTTGCAACCAATTTACCCTTATAGGTTTGTACATTCGAATCCATGTTGTTCTTCTTCTGAAAGACCCACTTGCACCCTATGGGTTTTACCCCTTTGGGTGGATCCACTCAGGTCCATAACTTGTTGGTGTGCATGCAGTCCATCTTAGAACTCATGGCCTCAACATATTTGTTAGACTCTGGTCCCTTAATAGATTCTAGGTGGGTTGCTGACTCATCATATATGATCAACTCATCACCTTCTGGAGACACACAATATCCAAATCTTTTGGGCTCAAGGCATGTCCTACTAGATCTATGAGATTCTTATGTTACATGAGGAACTTGAAATAGTTTGTGATTCTCCTTATTCCTTCTGCACCTCTATAGGTTCTATCTTTTCCTATTGGTCTCGAACATCTTTGACTTCTACTTTTCTCCCACTAATTCCTTTGGAAATGAATTCCTTTTCAACGAATACATCAATATTGGAAATAAAACACTTTGTTGTCAGATGGAGTGAACAAGTAGTATCACCTAGTTTCTTTGAGATAGCCAACAAAATTACATTTATCTAATCTGGGTCCAAGCTTTCTAGGAAACAATTTTCTCACATTAGTTTCACATCCTTAAATATTCATATACGACACAACATGACATTTCCTCTGCCATATATAATATGGTTCCTTTCAGATCGATTTAGATGGTATATGATTTAGTGTAAATGTGACGGTTTGCAGAGCATGTCCCCAAAAGGAAGTTGACAGACCAGCAAAGATCATCACTGATAGCATCATGTCCAACAAGGTATGATTACTTCTTTCTCATACACCATTATTTTGTGTACCAAGTGGAGTCCATTGTGATAAAATACCACAATCTCGTGGAAGGTCCTTAAACTCTTGGCTTAAGTATTTAAGTATTCTCCACCTTGATCTGATTGAAGTGCTTTAATACTTTTACCAAGCTGATTCTATCATCATTCATGAAATTCTTGAAAATTTTAAAGGATTCTACCTTGTGTTTCATGAAGTACACATTTCAAAAGAGTGAAATCATCCCTTTACTAAAAATTTGATGAATAAAAATCTATTCCAAACATACTCAAAATGTATGCCGGAACAAGTGTAAAATTTCCAAATTAATAGTATACAAAAGACCAAAGTGTATAGTAGCAGAATAAAAATCATGACTATATTCAAATTTTCAAAAATTAAAAAATTCCATCATATCTCCCGTTAAGGGTTTACATGTAATATACATCAAAGGATCTAAGATAGAAGAAAGTCTAAAATACACCAACTTTGTCTCTAAGCAACAACTTCATGACTTTGGCCCATGTTGAAGGTCATGTACACCATGTCTACGCTAGTACTCCATGCTCCTACTACGCACTCTGATCCTAGGCCTTGCTCAACACCTAGGTTGTTGAGAATACACCCAACAAGAGAAAGAACCAAGGTATGTGTCAAAAATTGAACAAGGACAAAAGATAAAGAAATAACATGGAAAGTAAGGCTAAGATTTCATCATAAGATGAGGATGGTCAAAAGTATGAGGCATAATCAAATAGATGCTTGCCATAACCAGAAAAATAATAAAAGGTTTGCATGCATGATTAATATTGACTACCTTAACAAAGTCAGGTTAAGGCACTTACCGGACCTCAACCAAATAGGCGAGGGAGAGAAGAACCTTCAAATCACGTATCAAATATTTTATATTGGGGAGAGTAACACATTCCCCTGGCCGAATTTACACATGCCCTATCTATGGGTGGTTGTACAAAAGTACGACTACACTAGTTAAATAGTGTAATAAAATCAACATGCTAAAGAACTATGGCAAGTATATGCATCAAATAATAGAAACATGACAGTGGGGTACAAGACCCAAGAAATAAATTACAAAATTGATTTGAGGCAAATATAGCAAAGGGAATATCAAAAGAGAGATTAGGGTTAAATAAGTGCCTCATTAGAGAAATTAGGTTAGGGTTACAAATATTCCCTAATAATGTGTAAGGAAGTGCATACCTATCTTAATGAATTCAATTGCTCACTTTCACCACTTTAATTGAGTCTAAGGCCCACTTTTCCTATTTTCAATGTATAATCATGTATTAGAGTTTTTCATATGTAATAGTGTAAAGAAACCCTAACTTTCAGACTTTTAGAACAAAACCTCGATTTAGACTCTAAAATTGTCCCATTGATCTTATTAGGTTCTCTTGATTAAGAAAACATATAATTTTATCAATTTGGAGTTATGATGATTAAAGCATATTTTTGGTGATTTTTATGTATTAAAATCATTTTTAGAAAGCACCCTTTGACAAAGCTCAAAACCAAGCCCTCTACATTTTTCTGATTCCAAAACATATTTACTTTTAAATATTGGACAAAGGAATAAAAAAGATATGAATTTTATGAATTCGAACAATCAAAAAATCAAAATTGCCAAATAAGCAAGAGTTTGCAAAAGAGAGAGATGGGCCGTCCTGTGACTTGGCCCAATAGGAGGCGACCAAGTCACCGGTCAAAGCCTTGTCGGCGGTGTGTTGACCCGCTTGAAAGCAAGGAAATCATGGGTTAAGAAGACATTTTTTCCCATGGATGAGAAAATAAGGAAACGAGTAAAGCGGAGGGGCAAACTAGGGATTTCACGGAGGGGATTCATCTCCTTCACCCCATGACACCATGGATACAGAGAAGTAGCATGGCAGGAGCTCAGCGAGAAAGGGGAAATTTCACATTCCCAACAATAACTGATCTTCAAAAGCCCAAAATGGAGTAGCACTCCCGAGATAACTCTCCAAGTAGACAATTTACCTTCTGGTGAAGAAGAATAGTGGATGTGAGCTCTGAACACTTGGGGAAGAAAATGAACTCAGTGGTAGTATTGGGACTAGGGAACAACTGACTGAAGCGAGCCGAAGCCAGAGTAATCAGGCATATACAAGGCTCTGTCCCTCGACTGATGGGGGTGAGGCTAGAGAGACTCAAACGGGAAATTTTAGGTGTTTAACGAATAAATAGAGGTAGGAATCGAGTAATAGCTTACCATGTGCAAAATTCCAAGATGAAACAAATGGCGAAGGATTCTTGAGAAATGATCAACCATAGAGGGAGAAATCCTAATTTTATATTCTACGGATCCGCTGACCAGTTTTCAAAATAGGCGCAAGGTTGATGATGATCTTTGAGCTGTGAGAAAAAACATAACGGTTGAGGAAGTGCATGCATTGGATAGGCATGACATTTAATGTCATTGCCAAAAATGACTCTGACTAAAGTGTATCAATTATTTAATATTTTCTCTTTCCTCAATTGAGGGTGCAAACAAACTCCAAATCAATTGAAAATTGACAATTGGCCTATTTTTGATACGATGAATCTGAATATGCAATTAGTTTTGCCTTTTGAGAACTTTTGTTTCATCAAATAAACCAAATCTTATTTTCTCTTTCTTCCATCATTAATGGTTATAAAATTTGCCAAATTTGAAACTCTTGTAGCTACTAAGCCCTAGATCCACATACAAATAGCGGTCGCTTTGGCTTCCTCTCTGGCGATCGTGAAGGTGACCTAGGGTTCTGAGCACTCGACCCTTCGGCTCAGGGGAGGAGGTCGGCTGCCAGCGTGTGGCCACCCTCTCCCCCTGGGCTTTTGTCGGTGCCTGTCCGCTTTGCAGATCACACTCCTCGTCCGTCTGGCTTCTCTCCTCTCCATCACCTTCTGCCTTTCCCCTTTCTGGCCGTCGGGGCCGGGTCTCCCGGTCCTCTGATCCAGGAGTTGCATGGTGAAGGTGTGGTGGCTTCTGTATGGCGGCTTCGCCTCTGGCACAACTCTTGCTTGGTGGCAGTGTCGAGGCGGCTGACTCTATGGAGTCTGGTGTGTACCTGCCGAAGGCTGGTGTTTGCTCCCCTATTTAGTGTTCCTACTATCCAATCTATTTGATTTCCCTTTTGTGCGTGTGTTCTTGGGTTCTAGGCAGGTTGCTTTGCCTTCTAGTCATCATTCTTTGGTGTTTGTGTGTCCTTTAGGGGGCTGTTTCTCTCTCCTATCGTGAGAGTATCGTGATCTCTAGCATGTCTCATTTTGCCTCAGGTTCGTTTGCTGCTCAAGCTGCTGACATGGATGGTAGAGATAACAATCAGATGGAATACTGGTTTGGTTCATCCCTTACACCGCTGCCTAATGCTCAAGTTGAAGACATCTCTCATAAAAGCTGCTTAAGTTAGCCTCCAAGAAGAGAGATGTATGCAGAAGTGCTTTATTCTCGTTCCAATATGAGTGGTAGTGGTTTTAAGTCTGTGTACCTGACTGTTGCTTGTTCTTGTTGTTGTTCATCTCTACTTGTAGATGCCGTTTGGCTTGAGTAATGAATGGATCTATTTACTCTAAAAAAAAGATTCTCCAAATTTGATGAAACTTCACCCACAAGTCATGTTGTCTTGGATACAAATTTGCCATCAATTTCACATGTTGAAGTTGTTTGTACATTTATTTAATATTTTGAAGGTTCTACATATTTTCTCTCTTGTGATATCATATGTATATTAAAGATTATCCAAATTACATGAAAATTCACCCAAAGACTATTTTTAATGTGTAGATTACGAATCCAAGATTAATTTCCACTTTTGGAGTCATGAGGTATTTTATTTCATATTTTGAGGAAAACTCACATTTTATTTTCAAAATAAAAGAGATATAGTTATTATCATCCCAAAATTATGAAAATTGGCCTCCAAGCCAAACCAAACCCAATGAAAACGAATCTAAAGTTATATTTAACCAATTAGTCATCCTTTTATGAATTTTAGCCCATTATCCAATATTACCACTATTTCTCATATTAAATAATTTCATATCACATTAACATGTTCAAAGCATTATTATTCATTCCTTCTCCTTGCTCCATAAGGTTAAGGAATGATCTAGAACGAATTCCTTTTATTAATGTGTCACATAAGTGGTCAAATTGGATATTAGATCATGATTAAAGCATTCACTGAGGTATTTGTGCATAAACCCATTTGTTGGCATAAATAATGAACAAATGTTCACCAAACCACTATTATTTCCACAAATTAAACATAAAGACTAAAGAGGATAGAAAAGAAAGGAAAAGCATGGGGAAAGGGTCAAAAAGATAATATAACCAAATTTCAGTTCATTACAACACTCCACCCCTTAAAAAGGATTTCATCCCCAAAATCTAAAGCAAAGAGGGAAGGGTGAGTGTGCAACAAACCGTCTTTAAAAACCCATAAAACTTTCACTAACAACTCCTCATAGGTTAGGTTTTCAAGGATCACCTAGGGTTCCATAATTAAGATTCCTTTTTAACATTTAGGCTTATTAGCATTATATTTATTAGGATATTACGTTATCATTATTATTCTGTTAATTGTATCGAATTATATTCTCTTTGTTGCCAAAAGAATTATATTTCATTATTATGCAAGAAACCTTATATATTTCTTATTTATCTCATTAGGAATTTTAAGAACAATTAGGGTTTACTGAATTATCTCAATATACTTTATCATTATTCTTGATTATTTGGTTCACATACCAAATCATGATTGGGTGATTAATTAGGTGTGCATTAGAGAACAAAGTGATACACATTACATATTGATGACTTGATTAATCTATGATTAAGTGATTATATACCATTTGTGTACCAAATTATATTATCTAATTATGACACCTAATGTCACTAATGTATCATGAATGTCATTAAGGATGTATATGTTAAGATTAGATGATTACATCTTAGGGAAAAATTCTAACGATTGAGGAAGTACGTTTATCAGCAGATAGGTGTGACATTTAATGTCATTGCCAAAACCAACTCCGACTAAAGTGTAAAACTCAATTATTTAATATTTTATCTTTCCTCAATTGAGGGTGCAAACGAACTCCAAATCAATTGAAAATCTACACCTGGCCTATTTTCGATACAATGAATCCGAATATGTAATTAGTTTTTCCTTTTGAGAAATTTTATTTTATCAAATAAACCAAATCTTATTTTCTCTTTCTTCCATCATTAATGGTTATAAGATTCTCCAAGTTTGATGAAACTTCACATACAAGTCACATTAAGTGTCTTGGATACACATTTGCCATCAATTTTACATGTTGAAGTTATTTTTACATTTATTTAATATCTTGAAGGTTCTACACACCTTTTCTCTCCTGATTTCACATGTATATTAAAGATTATCCAAATTAAATGAAAATTCACCAAAAGACTATTTTTAATGTGTAGATTACAAATCCAAGATTAGTTTCCACTTTTGGAGTCATGAAGTATTTTATTTCATGTTTTGAGGAAATCTCACATTTTTTTTTCAAAATAAAAGAGATATAGTTATTATCATACCAAAATTATGAAACTTGGCCTCCAAGCCAAACCAAACCCAAGGAAAATGAATCTAAAGTTATATTTAACCAATTTGTCTTCCTTTTATGAATTTTATCCCATTATCTAATATTACCACTATTTCTCATGTTAAATAATTTAGTATCACATTAGCATTTTTAAAGCATTATCATTCATTCCTTTTTCTCTTCCTTGCTCCATAAGGTTAAAGAATGATCTATAACAAATTCCTTTTATTAATATGTCACATAAGTGGTCAAATTTCATATTAGACCCTGATTAAAGCATTCACTGAGGTATTTGTTCATAAACCCATTTGTTGGCATAAATAATGAACAAATGTTCACCAAAACACTATTATTCACACAAACTAAACATAAATACAAAAGTGGATACAAAATAAAAGAAAAGCATGGGGAAATGGTCAAAATGATAATATAGCCAAATTTTAGTTTGTTACACACATAGCCATACCTACTAAGATCATCAGTAAAGGTAATGAAATACTGGAAACCACCTCTGGTATTTGTTCTAAAAGGTCCACATACATCAATATGTACGAGTCCTAATAGATCAATCACTCTCTCACCATTTCTAGTGAAAGGTGTTTTTGTCATCTTGCCCAACAAACAAGATCCACGTGTCTTTATTGGTTCAAAACCAAAAGAGTCTAGATAACCATCTTTATGGAGCCTGGAAATGCATTTCTCATTTATGTCTCCTAGATGACAATGCCACATGTATGTCTTGTTTGACTTATTGAGTTTTATCCTTTTTGTATTTAAGTTATAAATGCATGTCTCTTGAGCTAACAAATATAGACAATAGTACTGATAACATCAATTTTGGTGCAATTTCAATAGCCTTTACTTAATAAATGTCTTTATAAATAATGTTTAGATGTTTATATTTACCCATTTTATTCTAGTTTACTTAATTAATAAGTTCTAGGCCAATTTTGGTGACATTTGAAGGAATTAGACGCAAATCAAGTGAATCAATGAAGTTTGATTAATTGTTCAAAAGACCTCTCGACAGTCTGTGGATAAATTGGTCAACAAGGTCTGATCAAGAGGATCGAGAAAAGACTATCGATTCAAGCCCAAAAGACCTATCGAGCATCAATCGGATGAATTGAAGTACCTCGATAGCCATCTATCAAGGGAAGGAGTGTCGAGCAAAAAGGGGCAAAACTCACCTCAGTCAATGCAACATCGATAGCCCGATTCTTCAACATTGATAGACACTGGTCCGGTATGAAGCTATCAATCTAGCACTTGACACACCTATCAAGTAGAGGACCCTCGATAGTCCCATTGAATCATTCCACAGATAGACTATGTCGATAGTGTTATCGACGCCCAAAGACAACTGTCGGGGAGTCACCTCGACAGAACTATCGACAATAAGATTAAAATATCATTTGCAAGTGAGAACTCTGTCGACAACAAGAAGAGATCGACATATCTGTTGATCGATGAAGATTGTATTAAGATCCATTGTTGACCTAGTCATCGATAGACTACACCAACTTTGTCTCTAAGCAACAACTTCATGACTTTGGCCCATGTTGAAGGTCATGTACACCATGTCTAGGCTAGTACTCCATGCTCCTACTACGCACTCTGATCCTAGGCCTTGCTCAACACCTAGGTTGTTGAGAATACACCCAACAAGAGAAAGAACCAAGGTATGTGTCAAAAATTGAACAAGGACAAAAGATAAAGAAATAACATGGAAAGTAAGGCTAAGATTTCATCATAAGATGAGGATGGTCAAAAGTATGAGGCATAATCAAATAGATGCTTGCCATAACTAGAAAAATAATAAAAGGTTTGCATGCATGATTAATATTGACTACCTTAACAAAGTCAGGTTAAGGCACTTACCGGACCTCAACCAAATAGGCGAGGGAGAGAAGAACCTTCAAATCACGTATCAAATATTTTATATTGGGGAGAGTAACACATTCCCCTGGCCGAATTTACACATGCCCTATCTATGGGTGGTTGTACAAAAGTACGACTACACTAGTTAAATAGTGTAATAAAATCAACATGCTAAAGAACTATGGCAAGTATATGCATCAAATAATAGAAACATGACAGTGGGGTACAAGACCCAAGAAATAAATTACAAAATTGATTTGAGGCAAATATAGCAAAGGGAATATCAAAAGAGAGATTAGGGTTAAATAAGTGCCTCATTAGAGAAATTAGGTTAGGGTTACAAATATTCCCTAATAATGTGTAAGGAAGTGCATACCTATCTTAATGAATTCAATTGCTCACTTTCACCACTTTAATTGAGTCTAAGGCCCACTTTTCCTATTTTCAATGTATAATCATGTATTAGAGTTTTTCATATGTAATAGTGTAAAGAAACCCTAACTTTCAGACTTTTAGAACAAAACCTCGATTTAGACTCTAAAATTGTCCCATTGATCTTATTAGGTTCTCTTGATTAAGAAAACATATAATTTTATCAATTTGGAGTTATGATGATTAAAGCGTATTTTTGGTGATTTTTATGTATTAAAATCATTTTTAGAAAGCACCCTTTGATAAAGCTCAAAACCAAGCCCTCTACATTTTTCTGATTCCAAAACATATTTACTTTTAAATATTGGACAAAGGAATAAAAAAGATATGAATTTTATGAATTCGAACAATCAAAAAATCAAAATTGCCAAATAAGCAAGAGTTTGCAAAAGAGAGAGATGGGCCGTCCTGTGACTTGGCCCAATAGGAGGCGACCAAGTCACCGGTCAAAGCCTTGTCGGCGGTGTGTTGACCCGCTTGAAAGCAAGGAAATCATGGGTTAAGAAGACATTTTTTTCCCATGGATGAGAAAATAAGGAAACGAGTAAAGCGGAGGGGCAAACTAGGGATTTCACGGAGGGGATTCATCTCCTTCACCCCATGACACCATGGATACAGAGAAGTAGCATGGCAGGAGCTCAGCGAGAAAGGGGAAATTTCACATTCCCAACAATAACTGATCTTCAAAAGCCCAAAATGGAGTAGCACTCCCGAGATAACTCTCCAAGTAGACAATTTACCTTCTGGTGAAGAAGAATAGTGGATGTGAGCTCTGAACACTTGGGGAAGAAAATGAACTCAGTGGTAGTATTGGGACTAGGGAACAACTGACTGAAGCGAGCCGAAGCCAGAGTAATCAGGCATATACAAGGCTCTGTCCCTCGACTGATGGGGGTGAGGCTAGAGAGACTCAAACGGGAAATTTTAGGTGTTTAACGAATAAATAGAGGTAGGAATCGAGTAATAGCTTACCATGTGCAAAATTCCAAGATGAAACAAATGGCGAAGGATTCTTGAGAAATGATCAACCATAGAGGGAGAAATCCTAATTTTATATTCTACGGATCCGCTGACCAGTTTTCAAAATAGGCGCAAGGTTGATGATGATCTTTGAGCTGTGAGAAAAAACATAACGGTTGAGGAAGTGCATGCATTGGATAGGCATGACATTTAATGTCATTGCCAAAACTGACTCTGACTAAAGTGTATCAATTATTTAATATTTTCTCTTTCCTCAATTGAGGGTGCAAACAAACTCCAAATCAATTGAAAATTGACAATTGGCCTATTTTTGATACGATGAATCTGAATATGCAATTAGTTTTGCCTTTTGAGAACTTTTGTTTCATCAAATAAACCAAATCTTATTTTCTCTTTCTTCCATCATTAATGGTTATAAAATTTGCCAAATTTGAAACTCTTGTAGCTACTAAGCCCTAGATCCACATACAAATAGCGGTCGCTTTGGCTTCCTCTCTGGCGATCGTGAAGGTGACCTAGGGTTCTGAGCACTCGACCCTTCGGCTCAGGGGAGGAGGTCGGCTGCCAGCGTGTGGCCACCCTCTCCCCCTGGGCTTTTGTCGGTGCCTGTCCGCTTTGCAGATCACACTCCTCGTCCGTCTGGCTTCTCTCCTCTCCATCACCTTCTGCCTTTCCCCTTTCTGGCCGTCGGGGCCGGGTCTCCCGGTCCTCTGATCCAGGAGTTGCATGGTGAAGGTGTGGTGGCTTCTGTATGGCGGCTTCGCCTCTGGCACAACTCTTGCTTGGTGGCAGTGTCGAGGCGGCTGACTCTATGGAGTCTGGTGTGTACCTGCCGAAGGCTGGTGTTTGCTCCCCTATTTAGTGTTCCTACTATCCAATCTATTTGATTTCCCTTTTGTGCGTGTGTTCTTGGGTTCTAGGCAGGTTGCTTTGCCTTCTAGTCATCATTCTTTGGTGTTTGTGTGTCCTTTAGGGGGCTGTTTCTCTCTCCTATCGTGAGAGTATCGTGATCTCTAGCATGTCTCATTTTGCCTCAGGTTCGTTTACTGCTCAAGCTGCTGACATGGATGGTAGAGATAACAATCAGATGGAATACTGGTTTGGTTCATCCCTTACACCGCTGCCTAATGCTCAAGTTGAAGACATCTCTCATAAAAGCTGCTTAAGTTAGCCTCCAAGAAGAGAGATGTATGCAGAAGTGCTTTATTCTCGTTCCAATATGAGTGGTAGTGGTTTTAAGTCTGTGTACCTGACTGTTGCTTGTTCTTGTTGTTGTTCATCTCTACTTGTAGATGCCGTTTGGCTTGAGTAATGAATGGATCTATTTACTCTAAAAAAAAGATTCTCCAAATTTGATGAAACTTCACCCACAAGTCATGTTGTCTTGGATACAAATTTGCCATCAATTTCACATGTTGAAGTTGTTTGTACATTTATTTAATATTTTGAAGGTTCTACATATTTTCTCTCTTGTGATATCATATGTATATTAAAGATTATCCAAATTACATGAAAATTCACCCAAAGACTATTTTTAATGTGTAGATTACGAATCCAAGATTAATTTCCACTTTTGGAGTCATGAGGTATTTTATTTCATATTTTGAGGAAAACTCACATTTTATTTTCAAAATAAAAGAGATATAGTTATTATCATCCCAAAATTATGAAAATTGGCCTCCAAGCCAAACCAAACCCAATGAAAACGAATCTAAAGTTATATTTAACCAATTAGTCATCCTTTTATGAATTTTAGCCCATTATCCAATATTACCACTATTTCTCATATTAAATAATTTCATATCACATTAACATGTTCAAAGCATTATTATTCATTCCTTCCCCTTGCTCCATAAGGTTAAGGAATGATCTAGAACGAATTCCTTTTATTAATGTGTCACATAAGTGGTCAAATTGGATATTAGATCATGATTAAAGCATTCACTGAGGTATTTGTGCATAAACCCATTTGTTGGCATAAATAATGAACAAATGTTCACCAAACCACTATTATTTCCACAAATTAAACATAAAGACTAAAGAGGATAGAAAAGAAAGGAAAAGCATGGGGAAAGGGTCAAAAAGATAATATAACCAAATTTCAGTTCATTACAACACTCCACCCCTTAAAAAGGATTTCATCCCCAAAATCTAAAGCAAAGAGGGAAGGGTGAGTGTGCAACAAACCGTCTTTAAAAACCCATAAAACTTTCACTAACAACTCCTCATAGGTTAGGTTTTCAAGGATCACCTAGGGTTCCATAATTAAGATTCCTTTTTAACATTTAGGCTTATTAGCATTATATTTATTAGGATATTACGTTATCATTATTATTCTGTTAATTGTATCGAATTATATTCTCTTTGTTGCCAAAAGAATTATATTTCATTATTATGCAAGAAACCTTATATATTTCTTATTTATCTCATTAGGAATTTTAAGAACAATTAGGGTTTACTGAATTATCTCAATATACTTTATCATTATTCTTGATTATTTGGTTCACATACCAAATCATGATTGGGTGATTAATTAGGTGTGCATTAGAGAACAAAGTGATACACATTACATATTGATGACTTGATTAATCTATGATTAAGTGATTATATACCATTTGTGTACCAAATTATATTATCTAATTATGACACCTAATGTCACTAATGTATCATGAATGTCATTAAGGATGTATATGTTAAGATTAGATGATTACATCTTAGGGTTTAGGTCAACATGATCATCATACTTTATTTATACCTTATTAATATGCATTAAGTCTAAGATTAGGTTACAATTATCTTACTCATCATTTCATTAGGGTTTATGGGTCGATGACATGTTTAACATCATGTGTATCCAAAATTAAGATTAATATGTGAGTTACTTTTATTATATGCATTAAGTGTTCATTAGGGTTCAAGCATATGAACTATTCATTAAATAACCATTATATGTTCAATAGTATATAAACAAACATATTAGATTATAATTATAACTTGTTTTGTTCAATACTAAAGATCCAATCACACTATCATCCTAGTCATGGAGTTAGGTTTTCTAAAGTCACGTTGTAACATACCAAAATTCTGTACAAAATTTAATTATTGATATAAAAAAAATATTTTACCTTTCCATTCATATTTACACTTCATTTGAATTTATGTTGAAATTTGGACACCTGACTACAATTTGTCCCTATTTTGATCAAATTATTCCATTTGGACCACAACTGAAAATTTAATTCAACTCAAACTCTTAGCATTGGAATCACACAGAAAAAATACAATACTTGTAATTAGATAATTACATATGTACTAGTTCAGAGAATAAATTTATTAACCACCTCAGGATCATAAATATGAGGGTTTATAATTTTAGAATTTAGTTTAATGACACCTAAAGGCGTGGTGAAAATTTTAAGGAAAATTGACATGTAACGTAAGATATACGAAATTTCAAAATATTGAAAATTTTATTTAAATGTGCCTTTTTCTCCCGATCAAACCAGGCTTTGACCCGGGTGCTGTTTCCTCACGCTGAAGCAGCGTCGCGGCTATTTTGTTCGGAGGAGCAACGACGAGGATGTTCTCCCTCATTTCTTGGCTGTTTCAAGCAATTCAAAGTGCATTGAATTCACCATTCAATCCTCTAACCCGACGACTACATCTCCAGGCGCCCAAAACGCTACACAAGGTACTGCCATTTAAGCCTCCTGGAGGTTGACAGAAACTGACGAGCCTCTGATCCCTACGTTGCGCTGCCCAGATCTAGTTGATAGGGCTCCACCTTTCTATGGAAACCCTAGATCCACCATCTAACTCGTATATATATATCCCCATCAGTCTCGCCGCCAAGGTACCCCGATCTGCAAACCTTCCGCAGCATCTCCACCTCCCTCAATCTGCTGCGCCGCCAGCATAGCCATGGCCTCGCCAAGCACCTAGATGCATCTACAAGACCTGCTCCACCATTGCACCTCCTTCTCCATCCTCTCCTCTCTGACCTGCTGTCAGGTTCTTCCATCAACTTCCACCACTAAGACAGAAGCACCACCACCACCCCCTGCAACGGCGGCGACACATCTCTTCCTCCCTGAACCCTCGGCCGTCCTTCTGGTCCACGAACACCCTATTCTCCTCCTCGCTAATGGCAGTAGCAACCAGCCTGGTGCACACCGACGAGCCTTCACGCTTGCATCTTCTTCCTTTCCATCCCTTCTTCGACCTCCTGTGCGCCGACCAACGCAGGCTGCAACAAGCAGTCACAAACAACAACAACTACGACGTCGACAGCCATCATATATACCCCAACTCCGCAGGCATCATTGATCCTACGAACTCCTCACTGATGTGTGTGCCTTGCAACTGAATTATTAGACTCCAACTTCTACAGCTATTCAAAACTCCAACCTGAAGGTGACCAATGGTTGAAGAAGGACTCTGCAGAAATGATCTGTAGGTGAGTTCATTGGCCTTATAGTTCACGTTTGTTCTTAGCATGCGGAGACCCATATTTAAAGACCTAACTAAATATAAAATGTGAAGCCAACGGAGAGATTAGGATATCAGTATAGCCAATGTATTACAGTAAATGTTATTGTAATAATATATATACAATACAATTACATAGTGTACTGCTACTAGTAAGTTAGTAATTAAGTTTTTTGAATTCCAGCGTATTGTAAATAACACATTAATTTTTACACATAACTAACTATCAATTGGAAACAGCGGCGGAGCCACATAGAGAGTAGGGTGGGCAAGTGCCCTACTCCCAATTCCAAATTTATTAAGAACTATATATAGAAGTAGACAAATCTACATGAAATTATCTATTGCTGCTGCCCCCACCTAAAAACACCCCTTATGCTCTTACAATTAAGTGTGCCTCCCTTGCCAGCGATTTCTGGCTACGCCACTGATTGGAAATACATGAATCTACCCAAATATAAAGAGTTAGAGAAGGAACATTATATACATCCTCTATAGGAAAAACTATAGTAAATAGGTGGTATTTTAATGATGATATTATTTATATGAGGGATGGTACGTGTGTGTGTTGAGACCGTATAGATTGATTTCGAAGGTCTTATATCTTAATGCACATACAACATAATCTTACCACTAATATGAGTTAGTTAATTGTATACTAAAATACAGATCATGATAATCTACCTAGAACTATATACATTAGCTTATAAATACTTAGAGATCCTAATATATGAAATTTAGTTGAATCCTTCTCTTTTGGGTGTTATTGATTAGTCAACAATAATATAATAGATAGATGATGATAATAATCATTAGGCTGATGCGAAATCATGTGATATTAGTATATGTGCTAAGATATATATACGTTAGAATGTCAATAATAGCAATAATTGATAAATGTAGCAATAATATTGCTAACACAATTAACCTTCTTCTTTATGAAGTCAAACCTTAGATCACCAATTAGTTATATTGATAAAATAACCTAATTGATCCTAGTGACTAAATGGAATTCCATTACATATAAGATAAAATAACATTTCTTTTATGATTTAATCTAGAGTAAATGTGATAAAACAATTGCGTATGTGATATGGATTATGTATAACCTATCTAGAAATTGTAGAAATGAGACTAATGGGAAATATGGAATAATAACCTAAAGGATAACCCTGATAGCATTTGATTTCTAGGAAACAACCCTATGATGACATAGAAATTCATTTTTTTTGATAACTAAAGTATGGAGCTCATTGAACTTTGGGTGTGAAACAACACATAATCTTAGATTGAGAGAAGGTACTTAATTCTCGATTATTTATTGAACTATTTATTTCCCTCTTGGATTTCATCTACATATCTTTGAAAAAGTGGTGAACCATTTTATTAGCCTTTTCCTTATCGTTAAAGTTCAGCGAAACTACATTTGAAAGTTGAATATTATAGAGAAATCAAAATGTTGTAGATTTAGACATTGGCACAAAAAACTCAAAATATTGGCTAAAGAGCTTTGGCTCACTAGATCCGGTGGGTTACGACCCCCAACCCTGCACAGTAGATAATGGACAATTAGAGGTCCCCCCAGTACTGGTTACCCCCACAGGTGAAGTGTCGTTCTCTCATAGAGGGGATAATACTAGGCACCTAGCCACTGGCGAAGACAAAATATTAGATTGATTGTGCCAATAGATAAATCATTTCATTTTTAATAATTTGATATGTTGATATTTGTTTGAAAAATCTCGTTGTTGATTCTAGTTACCACTCTACATTATTGTACCCCTTTTGAAATTATCATGGTAACTAGTTCATTTTTTGCTATTATCATAGTCCACCAAGCAATCTTACCCAAATTTGATCTATAACTCTTTAATTTTTAATAGTTCAATAATGGATTTAGTACCAACCTAGCTGACCTTTATTATTCCCTTCAATGGGGTCCATGTGTGGTTTTTTTCTTCTCGGAACTCATGGGCAGGTGATACAAAGAAGAAATAGACGAGACATGCATGAGCTGTCATCTGTTGAAGATTAGATAGGAGTCAGTTCTTATTTTTTTCAATCTTGTAATCTTATGTTTACAGCTTCCGCAACTCTGATGTAAAAGTATGATTGTAATATAGATTGTTTATAATTCTGATATTATTTTGTAAATATTTGATCATAAAGATCGAGTGTTTACAACATGGTATCAGAGCCATAACCAGTCGACACTCATGTACGTCTTGTGGAAGTTAGGGTTTAAAACTAGCATACCTAAAAATTAGTCAAGTACTTTTGGACCAACTTTAGTTCGACTAGCCTTGTGTAGTTAAATAGAAATAATAACTCATGTAGAGTTAATTTTCACAAAGTCGTATGACTTACCAATTAGTGAAGATGAAACATCACCGTATTAGTAGAGATGAGTTAGGGTGTCAGAAAATGTGAACAACCTAGTAAGTGGATGGTAAATAGTAAAACCAGAAATATAAGTTTGAATTTGTGTACAACATTCGTATTGCCTATACAATAAGTGAACTATTGAGTTAAATAGTTAGTATGGAGAATGTTAGAAAAGGTGATTGTGACTTACTCATCACATTGATTTTGGCCAATTTTAGTTTTGCATCGAATGTTTTCCACAAGAAATTATTTTTTTTATAATACTATATGTACAAAAAAATACTATTTTATGAGATTTTATCGAAGATTTCTTGAGCTAAGTCACAATAATGGGATGAGAAAAACATTAGAGAGTCACATAGAATCATCAAAACCCATAGTTGGGGGTTAAGAGAGTGAAGTTAGATTGTGGTTGACATGCTATATAGACCCATACTTGAACCCTTACGAGTAATGGAGAGTAATACTTGACATAGACTGTGGTCGTGCCGATGTCGAGGACAAAATCCCTTTTAGGGGAGATGAGTTGTAACATACCAAAATTCTATACAAAATTTAATTATTGATATATAAAAAAAATTATTTTACCTTTCCATTCATATTTACACTTCATTTGAATTTATGTTGAAATTTGGACACCTAACTACAATTTGTCCCTATTTTGATCAAATTATTCCATTTGGACCACAGCTGAAAATTTAATTCAACTTAAACTCTTAGCATTGGAATCACACACACAAAAAATATAATACTTGTAATTAGATAATTACATATGTACTAGTTCAAAGAATAAATTTATTAACCACCTCGGGATCATAAATATGGGGGTTTACAATTTTAGAATTTAGTTTAATGACACGTAAAGGCATGGTGAAAATTTCAAGAAAAACTGACATGTAACGTAAGATATACGAAATTTCAAAATATTGGAAATTTTATTTAAATGTGCCTTTTTCTCCCGATCAAACCAGGCTTTGACCCGGGTGCTGTTTCCTCACGCTGAAGCAGCGCGGCTATTTTGTTCGGAGGAGCAACGACGAGGATGTTCTCCCTCATTTCTTGGCCGTTTCAAGCAATTCAAAGTGCATTGAATTCACCATTCAATCCTCTAACCCGACGGCTACATCTCCAGGCGCCCAAAACGCTACACAAGGTACTGCCATTTAAGCCTCCTGGAGCTTGACAGAAACCGACGAGCCTCTGATCCCTACGTTGCGCTGCCCAGATCTAGTTGATAGGGCTCCACCTTGCTACGGAAACCCTAGATCCACCATCTAACTCGTATATATATATATCCCCATCAGTCTCGCCGCCAAGGTACTCCGATCTGCAAACCTTCCACAACATCTCCACCTCCCTCAATCTGCTGTGCCGCCAGCATAGCCACGGCCTCGCCAGGCACCTAGACGCATCTACAAGACCTGCTCCACCATTGCACCTCCTTCTCCGTCCTCTCCTCTCTGACCTGCCGTCAGGTTCTTCCATCAACTTCCACCACTAAGACAACATCACCACCACCACCCCCTGCAACGGCGGCGATACATCTCTTCCTCCCTGAACCGTCGGCCATCCTCCTGGTCCACGAACACCCTATTCTCCTCCTCGCTAACGGAAGTAGCAACCAGCCTGGTGCACACTGACGAGCCTTCACGCTTGCATCTTCTTCCTTTCCATCCCTTCTTCGAACTCCTGTGCGCCTGACCAACGCAGGCTGCAACAAGCAGTCGCAAACAACAACAACTACGACGTCGGCAACCATCAAAACTCCGCAGGCATCATTGATCCCACGAACTCCTCACTGATGTGTGTGCTTTGCAACTGAATTCTTAGACTCCAACTTCTACATCTATTCAAAACTCCAATCCGAAGGTGACCAATGGTTGAAGAAGGACTCTGCAGCAATGATCTGTAGGTGAGTTCTTTGGCCTTATAGTTCACGTTTGTTCTTAGCATGCGGAGACCCATATTTAAAGACCTAACTAAATATAAAATGTGAAGCCAACGGAGAGATTAGGATATCAGTATAGCCAATGTATTACAGTAAATATTATTGTAATAATATATATACAATACAATTACGTAGTGTACTGCTACTAGTGAGTTAGTAATTAAGTTTTCTGAATTCCAGTAAACTGCGTATTGTAAATAACACATTAATTTTTACACATAACTATCAATTGGAAATACGTGAATCTACCCAAATATAAAGGGTTAGAGAAGGAATATTATATACATCCTCTATAGGAAAAACTATAGTAAGTAGGTGGTATTTTAATGATGGTATTATTTATATGAGGGATGGTACGTGTGTGTGTGTTGAGACCGTATAGATTGATTTCGAAGGTCTTATATCTTAATGCACATACAACGCAATCCTACCACTAATATGAGTTAGTTAATTGTATACTAAAATACAGATCATGATAATCAACCTAGAACTATATACATTAGCTTATAAATACCTAGAGATCCTAATATATGAAATTTAGTTGAATCCTTCTCTTTTGAGTGTTATTGATTAGTCAACAATAATATAATAGATGGATGATGATAATAATCATTAGGATGATGGGAAATCATGTGATATTAGTATATGTGCTAAGATATTTATATGTTAGAATGTCAATAATAGCGATAATTGATAAATGTAGCAATACTATTGCTAACACAATTAACCTTCTTCTTTATGAAGTCAAACCTTAGATCACCAATAAGTTATATTGATAAAATAACCTAATTGATCCTAGTGACTAAATGGAATTCCATTACATATAAGATAAAATAACATTTTTTAACGATTTAATCAGGAGAAAATGTGATAAAACAATTGCGTATGTGATATGGATTGTGTATAACCTATCTAGAAATCATAGAAATGAGACTAATGGGAAATATGGAATAATAACCTAAAGGATAACCCTGATAGCATTTGATTTCTAGGAAACAACCCTATGATGACATGGAAATTCATTTTTTTAGATAACTAAAGTATGGAGCTCATTGAACTTTGGGTGTGAAACAACACAGAATCTTAGCTTGAGAGAAGGTACTTAATTTTCGATTATTTATTGAACTATTTATTCCCTCTTTGATTTCATCTACATAACTTTGAAAAAGTGGTGAACCATTTTATTAGCCTTTTCCTTATCGTTAAAGTTCACCACAACTACATTTGAAAGTTGAATATTATAGAGAAATCAAAATGTTGTAGATTTAGACATTGGCACAAAAAACTCAAAATATTGGCTAAAGAGCTTTGGCTCACTAGATCCGGTGGGTTACGACCCCCAACCCTGCGTAGTGGATAATGGACAATTAGAGGTCCCCCAGTACTGGTTACCCCCACAGGCAAAGTTTCGTTCTCTCATAGAGGGGAGAACACTAGGCACCTAGCCACTGGCGAAGACAAAATATTAGATTAATTGTGCCAATAGATAAATCATTTCATTTTGAATAATTTGATATGTTGATATTTGTTTGAAAAATCTCGTTGTTGATTCTAGTTACCACTCTACATTATTTTACCCCTTTTGAAATTATCATGGTAACTAGTTTATTTTTTGCTATTATCATAGTCCACCAAGAAATCTTACCCAAATTTGATCTATAACTCTTTAATTTTTAATAGTTCAATAATTGATTTAGTACCAGCCTAGCTGACCTTTATTATTCCCTTCAATGGGGTCCATGTGTGATTTTGTTCTTCTCAGAACTCATGGGCAGGTGATACAAAGAAGAAATAGTCGAGACGTGCAGGAGCTGTCCTCTATTGAAGACTAGATAGGAGTCAGTTCTTATTTTTTTTTCAATCTTGTAATCTTATGTTTACAGCTTCTGCAACTCTGATGTAAAAGCATGATTGTAATAAAGATTGTTTATAATTCTGATATTATTTTGTAAATATTTGATTGTAAAGATCGAGTCTTTACACACGTAGCTAGATCTTGGTATGGAATAGGGCCTCGTCCCCCATAAAAAGGATTTCGTCCTCAAAATCTAACTACCCAACAACAACAACTAACCACTATCCACCCCTTAAAAGGTTTGACCTACCAAGCCAAACTAAACTATAAGTAAAAGGGTGTGTCTAATTAAACCATGTATAAGATCCATCATGCTTCCACTGTGCACTCTGATAGCTAACTAAACACCAAACTTAAAGTCTAGGTTTTAGGGTTAGGCTGACCAAACATGTTGTCCTATAAGACATATGGGGAACTATATTGGGTATCTATCTTCAAACAAGTCCCAAGGTCATCACATTAAGTTCCCAAAGATATCCAATATATATGTATAAGGTTACTATTGCCTAAAAGCATGCTATTTCAGACAATCCATATCATCTCAGGTCAAGCAGGTATCATATGGATTCAGGAGTCCTCATAAACCAAGCTAGTGGTGTGGAGGAAAATCTTGCCAGCCCCCGGACCCTGATCCTTTCTAGATACTTTTGCTTTCAACTTCATGTCCTAGTAGCTTCCTAAAGGGCAAACTAAACAACCTCCATTTACTATGGTTACTTATGCGTCTTTTAGTTGTGAATATTTTAGGGGTTTATTCAACATGATTTTAAGGTGAAACTCATAGGATCCTGCATCAAACTTTCATCAACTCAAGGTTTGCATATATCAATTCTAAGGCAAACATGTCACTTAAAGGGGAACTATGCAAGGCAAGGGTTCTAATTAGGGAGACAAAATTGAAATAGTTAGATTCCGACTACCATGGGCTTTGACACCATGATGTAAAAGAGTGAATCACACCTTTACTAAAAATTTGAAGAATAGACATCTATCCCAAACATACTCAAAAGGTATGCTAGAACATTTATAAAGTTTTCAAATCTTTATATAATGGTATACAAAAGATCAAAGTGTCTAGCAATAGAATAAAAATCATGACTATATTCAATTTTTAAAAAGATTACAAAATTCCATCATATCTCCCATTAGGGGTTTACATGTAAGATACATCAAAGGATCTAAGATAGAGGGAAGTCTAAAATACACTAATTTTGTCTCCAAGCAACAACTTCATGAGTTAGGTCCATGTTAAAGGTCATGTACGCCATATCTAGGCTAGTCCTCCATGCTCCTACTGCACACTCTGATCCTAGGCCTTGCTCAACACCTTGATGAAACCCTGGGCGGTTAGGAAGACACTCAACAAGAGAAAGAAGAAAGGTATGTGTCAAAAATTGAACAAGGACAAAAGATAAAGAAATAACATGTAAAGGCTAAAATTTCATCATAATATGAGGATGGTCAAAAGTATGAGGCATAATAAAAAAGATGCTTGCCATAACATTAAAAATAATAAAAGGTTTGCATGCATGATTATTATTGACTACCTTAACTAAATAGGGTTGAGGAACCTACCGAACCTCAAAAAAATAGGCGAGGGAGAGTAACACATTCCAATCACATATCAAATATTTTATATTGGGGAGAGTAACACATTCCCATGGAAAAATTTACACATGCCCTATCTATGGGTGGTTGTATAAAAGTACCATTACACTAGTTAAATAGTCTAATAAAATCAACATGCTAAAGAACTATGGCAAGTATAAGCATCAAATAATAAAAACATGGCAGTGGGGTATAAGACCCAAGAAATAAATGATAAAACTAATTTTCAGGCAAATATAACAAAGGAAATATCAAAAGAGAGATTAGGGTTAAATGAGTGCCCCATTAGGGAAATTAGGTTAGGGCTAAAAATATATTACCAAATAAGGTGTAAGGAAGCACATACCTCTCTTAATGAATTCAATTACTCACTTTCATCACTTTAATTGAGTCTAAGGTCCACTTTTCCTATTTTCAATGTATAATCATGTATTAGGGTTTTTCATATGCATTAATGTAAAGAAACCCTAACTTTCAGACTTTTAGAATAAAACCTCGATTTTGACTCTAAAATTATCACCATTGATCTTATTAGGTTCTCTTGATTAAGAAAACATATAATTTTATCAATTTTGGAGTTATGATGATTAAAGAGTATTTTTGGTGATTTTTATGTATTAAAATCATTTTTAGAAAACACCCTTTGAAAAAACTCAAAACCAAACCTTGAAAATATTTTTATTATAAAGATTACATTTTTTGATTCCAAAACATATTTACTTTTAGTTTTTGGACAAAGGAATAAAAAAATATGAATTTTATGAATTCAGCCAATCAAAAAATAAAAAATTGCCAAATAAGCAAGAGACTACGAGAGAGAGGGGTCATCCTGTGACTTGGCCCAATAGGAGGCGACTAAGTCACCGGTCAAATCCTTGTTAGTACCGTGTTGACCTTCTTCAAAGCAAGGAAATCATGTGCTTAGAAGATGTTTTTGCCCTTGGATGAGAAAATAAGGAAATGAGTAAAGCAAAGGGGCAAACCATGGATTTCGTGGAGGGATTAATCCCCTTCATCTTGTGACACCATGGTAGTAGAGAAGCAACACGAAAGGAGCTTGGTGAGAAAGGGGAAAGCATATAAGCCCAACAATAACTGATCTTGAAAAGCCCGAAATGGAGTAGCACTCCCGAGATAACTCTCCAAGCAGATAATTTACATTCTGGTGAAGAAGAATAATAGTTGCGAGCTCTGGACACTTGGGGAAGAAAATGAACTCAGCAGTGATGTAGCACAAGAGATAAGGTGCAATTGGGACTAGAGAAAAACTAACTGAAGTGAGCCGAAGCCAAAGGAGTAATCAAGCATATATAGGGCTCTGTCCCTTGAATGATGGCGCTGAGGCTAGATAGACTCAAACTAGACATTTTGGGCACTTCATGAATAAATGGAGTTACGAATCGAGTAGTAGCTAACCATATTCGGAGTTCCAAGATGAAACCAATGGTGAAGGATTCATGAGCAATGATCAAACACAGAGGGAGAAATCCCAATTTTATATTCTACGGATCCGCTGACCAGTTTCCAAAATAGGCACAAGGTTGATGATGATCTCTGAGCTGTGGGAAAAATTCTAACGATTGAGGAAGTACGTTTATCAGCAGATAGGTGTGACATTTAATGTCATTGCCAAAACCAACTCCGACTAAAGTGTAAAACTCAATTATTTAATATTTTATCTTTCCTCAATTGAGGGTGCAAACGAACTCCAAATCAATTGAAAATCTACACCTGGCCTATTTTCGATACAATGAATCCGAATATGTAATTAGTTTTTCCTTTTGAGAAATTTTATTTTATCAAATAAACCAAATCTTATTTTCTCTTTCTTCCATCATTAATGGTTATAAGATTCTCCAAGTTTGATGAAACTTCACATACAAGTCACATTAAGTGTCTTGGATACACATTTGCCATCAATTTTACATGTTGAAGTTATTTTTACATTTATTTAATATCTTGAAGGTTCTACACACCTTTTCTCTCCTGATTTCACATGTATATTAAAGATTATCCAAATTAAATGAAAATTCACCAAAAGACTATTTTTAATGTGTAGATTACAAATCCAAGATTAGTTTCCACTTTTGGAGTCATGAAGTATTTTATTTCATGTTTTGAGGAAATCTCACATTTTTTTTTCAAAATAAAAGAGATATAGTTATTATCATACCAAAATTATGAAACTTGGCCTCCAAGCCAAACCAAACCCAAGGAAAATGAATATAAAGTTATATTTAACCAATTTGTCTTCCTTTTATGAATTTTATCCCATTATCTAATATTACCACTATTTCTCATGTTAAATAATTTAGTATCACATTAGCATTTTTAAAGCATTATCATTCATTCCTTTTTCTCTTCCTTGCTCCATAAGGTTAAAGAATGATCTATAACAAATTCCTTTTATTAATATGTCACATAAGTGGTCAAATTGCATATTAGACCCTGATTAAAGCATTCACTGAGGTATTTGTTCATAAACCCATTTGTTGGCATAAATAATGAACAAATGTTCACCAAAACACTATTATTCACACAAACTAAACATAAACACAAAAGTGGATACAAAATAAAAGAAAAGCATGGGGAAATGGTCAAAATGATAATATAGCCAAATTTTAGTTTGTTACACACATAGCCATACCTACTAAGATCATCAGTAAAGGTAATGAAATACTGGAAACCACCTCTGGTATTTGTTCTAAAAGGTCCACATACATCAATATGTACGAGTCCTAATAGATCAATCACTCTCTCACCATTTCTAGTGAAAGGTGTTTTTGTCATCTTGCCCAACAAACAAGATCCACGTGTCTTTATTGGTTCAAAACCAAAAGAGTCTAGATAACCATCTTTATGGAGCCTGGAAATGCATTTCTCATTTATGTCTCCTAGATGACAATGCCACATGTATGTCTTGTTTGACTTATTGAGTTTTATCCTTTTTGTATTTAAGTTATAAATGCATGTCTCTTGAGCTAACAAATATAGACCATAGTACTGATAACATCAATTTTGGTGCAATTTCAATAGCCTTTACTTAATAAATGTCTTTATAAATAATGTTTAGATGTTTATATTTACCCATTTTATTCTAGTTTACTTAATTAATAAGTTCTAGGCCAATTTTGGTGACATTTGAAGGAATTAGACGCAAATCAAGTGAATCAATGAAGTTTGATTAATTGTTCAAAAGACCTCTCGACAGTCTGTGGATAAATTGGTCAACAAGGTCTGATCAAGAGGATCGAGAAAAGACTATCGATTGAAGCCCAAAAGACCTATCGAGCATCAATCGGATGAATTGAAGTACCTCGATAGCCATCTATCAAGGGAAGGAGTGTCGAGCAAAAAGGGGCAAAACTCACCTCAGTCAATGCAACATCGATAGCCCGATTCTTCAACATTGATAGACACTGGTCCGGTATGAAGCTATCAATCTAGCACTTGACACACCTATCAAGTAGAGGACCCTCGATAGTCCCATTGAATCATTCCACAGATAGACTATGTCGATAGTGTTATCGACGCCCAAAGACAACTGTCGGGGAGTCACCTCGACAGAACTATCGACAATAAGATTAAAATATCATTTGCAAGTGAGAACTCTGTCGACAACAAGAAGAGATCGACATATCTGTTGATCGATGAAGATTGTATTAAGATCCATTGTTGACCTAGTCATCGATAGACCTAATGATAGGAAACCATCAACTTCGATGGAAAGGGGTCGACAACCTTAACCCTATAAATATGCCCCAGCACAACCGTCTCAGGCATCTTAATTTTTTTTGAAGTCAGAGCACTGAGAGGATGTCGCCAAACTTTCTCGAGTTCAAGAGCTGGAGGGCGAGTCCTGTTCACCTGCTTGAATCCCTTAATCTAGTCTTGGACCTGCTCTTGGCCAGTTCCTTCATCACCAGTAAGTAACAAAAGGACCTTCTTGCCTCAAGTCAAGATTAGAAATGAGGAGAAAGACCATCAACACCTCTGTCGACTTCCAAGATATCAACTGAGAGGTTGGTAGATTGACCATTCGATCTACCCTTGTATCGGTCTTCTCTTTCTCTTTTCTACATCATGACTTAATTTAGTTGTATTCTTTTTGTTTCTTTGGCCATGTGTGGCTAAAAACCTAACTTGGGTTGGGAGTAGCCGTGATTCCCTCCCAACCATGTAATTGTTCACCTTTCTATTTTATGGAATATATTCTTAAATTTTTTGTTCTTATACTCTTGTTTTATTGCGTCCATTGATAATTAGCTACCCTATTCTGATGTTTGATATGAATATTGTTTGAGAGAATGATTTCAATTAGATCTAGAGTATCTGATAGTAACAATTCATGTGAGTGAGGAGTTGCTATAATAAAAGTCATATTATCTTCCAATGATCTTTTGGTTATTAATTCGAGAGAAGGAATCCCGTTAGATAGACATCTACCTAGATCTCGAGAGAAGGAAGGGACACATATTTCCTTATGATTGGTTGCAAAACAAGTAAAGAATGTATATAAAATAGGAGTGAAGGTTTTATGTGTTTGAGGTTAGCTTGATTGGTAAAACCCAATCCAAGCCCTTTAAATCTTTATTTCTTGATTAGTCTGTTTTTCTTCTTTGATTTTCCATAATTTAGGCTCACTTCTTAATTAGGTTAAATTCGTTCCTTAATTGGGACACCACAAAATTGCTTTCAGTTAAGCTAGACTAAGGAAATATTTCACATTTTTATTCTGTTATTCTCCTTGTCCCTGCGTTCAACAACGCACTATGCAAAGACTCCATATTGAGTTGCAAACGTCTCTATTAGTCAGATACAAATTCAAAGTCTGATTTCTTTAACTAGGACAATTGAGTTTACACTTTTGGCCCATGAAAAAGTGCAATCAACTTTTGGCGCCGTTGCCGGGGACAAGGCATCAGATAGCCTCTAAAATCCTGGGGTCTACTTAGCACTAGTCATCACTTCTGAATTTTGCAAAGAGTTTATTAGAAAATCTCTTTTACTACCTATTTGTTATGATATTGGTTACGTTTCTAGTCTTAGACTATAATTCATTCAATAATCCATCTATAGGTAGCCTCTTCTTATTTCTAACCTATCCTGGAGTTCCTCACTAAATATCCAGAGGCATATATTCTAATCATAGATGCAATGGCAGCAAGAGGTCCCCCCTGATGCAAATGTTCCTGAGGAAAAGCCTTCTCTATGCTCCTTAGTCATAGGTCATGTCAATGATGACTGAGATCCTATAGTTCTCCCTCGCATGCCAGCAACAAACTTTGAGTTGAAGTCTGGATTCATCAATATGATCCAAAAATCAGATGTTTGGGAGAAACTCTGTGGAAGATAGTCCTTATCACCACAAACCTCTACAATACTATTAAGGTGAACAGAGTACCACAAGATGTTATCTACATGAAATGTTTCCACTTCTCTCTTTAAGACAAATCCTTACGATGGTACCTATCTCAAAAGGGCATCACTTCATGGCAACAACTGTCTGAAGCCTTCGTAAACAAATTCTACCCACTGGAGAAGACGGTAAGATGCAAGCTAAAGATTATCAGTTTTAGACAGAAGGTTACTGAAAACCTACATGATGCTTGGGAAAGATACCATGAATACTTAAGAGACTATACTCATCATGGCTATGATGATGGGTTTATTATCACCACCTTCTATGAAAGCTGTACTTCATTTGAGAGAACGTCTCTAAGCATTGCAGCTAGCAGTGATTTCATGAAACATGATGCTGACACCTCCAAAGAGATAATCAATAACATGGTAGCTCTCCAAGTGGGTTGAGATTTTGATAGGAGTTCTTCAGTGACTATGTCTACCGCTAGTGAATCCCTAGACTCTAAGCTATTGGGGAAATTGAACAAAAAACTAGATAAAATGGCATCTGACGTCTAAAATTTGAAGGAAGTCAATTCCATATGCATTACCAAGGCATTCATAAAAGTGTGTCACATGTGGAGAAGGGGGTCATGGTATTGATCACTGCATCTACACCCATGAAGTAGAAGACACACAAATTGAGAATGTGTCTTATGTGAACTACAAACATCCTGACCATCCTAGATACTCTTATGGGAACACCTCAACATTAGAAAACTCATTTCAACTAAATCAATCTTATCAGGCAATGGGTAGAGGGAAAGCCATCGAAAGAGGAACACCACCCATATTTCAACAAAATAGATCTCAGCCACAATAACAGGGTACATTCAATGGGAAGAGGGGGATCCTTTTTCAACAACATCAAAAGTCTATTGCCAGTCTGGAGTCTTTAACAGAAAAGATGGGGGAATGTCTCATGAGTAACAACAACATACCAACAAACATGCATACACAAATGAGCATAGTGAATACTCAAATAAGTGATCTCCAAACTCACAATCAGATGATCGATCAACAATTAGCTTCTATTGCTGCATAGATTGGAAGATCATTAGGAAAATTCCCATCTAACACCGAACAAAATCCCAAGAAAAAAACAATAAAAATGGCCACACTCCACTCTGGGAGTTCTACTTCAATTGCACAACCTAAAGTATCAATCATTGAAGGAAGCAACAATAACCCAGAAGAGGCCCCAATATGCAATAAGTCAAAAAGATCCACAAACTCTATTATGTCCTTAAAGGTGACAAAATATCCCAATGGAGCCCCTTATCTGCATCACTTCATTAAGGCACAAATAAAAAAGAGGTACACCAAATTCCTTGACCATTAAGAAAATTCATCTTGATATTCTTCTCCTTGATGTCATCGACGAGATGCCTACATACACCAAGTTTCTGAAGGATCTCATCACAAAGAAGAGGAAGAGGGGAGAAGTCGAGATGGTATGCCTTACAAAAACAACATCTGCCTTTTGCTAATTGAATATGACAACCAAACAAAAAGATGCTGGTGCATTTACTATACCATTCCTCATTGGTGAATCATTGACAAGATGTGGTCTTACAAATCTAGGAGCCAACATCAGTCTGATGCCGTACAATTTAGCGACCAAGTTGGGCCTCCACAAATATTATAAAACAAATATGAGAATTCAATTAGTAGATAATTCTTATACTAGACTAATTGGGATGGTGGATGACCTACCAATCAGGATAGGGAATTTATTCATCCCTTATAATGTTGTTGTCATTGACATAGATGAAGATCCCACCTATCTAATGATGTTCAGACAACCTTTTCTTTCAATAGCACAAGCATTGATTGATGTGGCTGATGTGTCAATTACAATATGAGTCGGGAATGAATCTATCGATTTCCACATACTCGATCACATTTGGGCCCCTCTTCAATAGAAATAAGTTACTTTGCCTACTGTTGTAATCAGATGTTTGTAGAAATAGCAGAGAATAATGCTATGGTTGATCCTTTGATGTGTGCATTAAACAACCCTACATCAGGATTTGACGATCTTGAGGTTGAAGAAATCCTAGCTTACTTGGAAACCACAAATGAAGAAGAAGAGTTTTACTACACTATTCAAATGGTATGATATGCCTCTCTTCAATGTGAACCAAAAGACATTTCAGTTCCAAAACCACTACAGGAACTCTAGCCACTCCCGGAGGGTTTGAAATGTGAATTTCTCAACAAAGAAAAGAGAAATCCGGTGATCATTAATGCATGACTTCCCTTCAATTAGTAGGAGAAACTTTTATCTGAACTGAAACACCAGAAAAAGGCTCTTGGATACTCTATAGATGATATCAAGGGTCTCAGTCCAACGACGTGCATGAATAGAATCAACCTTGATAATGACGCAAAGCCATGACTCCAAGGTCAAAGGAATTTGAATGAAAAAAATGTGAGAGGTTATACGCAAGGAAGTCATCAAGCTTATGGATGCCAGTATTATCTATGCTAATAGTTACACCAACTGGGTTAGTCCAGTTAATGTGGTTCCTAAGAAAGGTGGGATGACAGTAGTAAAGGATAGTGAATGGAAAGAACTAGCCACACACGGTGACTGGTTGGTGCATGTGCATAGATTACAGACTACTGAATGCATCAACACTAAAGATCATTTCCCCCTTCCCTTTATTGATCAAGTTCTAAAGAAGCTGGTGCATCATTCACATTTCTATTATTTAGAAGGGTATTCAATAATTTATTAGATTCCCATTCATCCAGAAGATCAGGAAAATACCACATTCACTTGTTTGTATGAGATGTATACTTTTAGGCGCATGCTGTTCGGTTTGTGCAACGTGCCTTCCACCTTTCATAGGTGCATGTCAACCATATTTTCCGAACTCATATAAGTGGTCATGTAAGTCTTCATGGACAACTTCTCTGTGTATGTGTCATCTTTTTAAGACTGTTTAAAGATCCTATCCCTGGTTCTCAAAATATGTGAAGAAAAGTTGTTAGTACTCAACTGGGAGAAGTGCGACTTTATGGTACGAGAAGGAATAGTCCTAGGACATAAGGTGTCTGAAACTGATATAGAGATGGATAAAAGAAAGGTAGAGGCAATATCTAAGCTCCCACCCCCATTCAATCTCTTCTGTCTATATTTTTCTAGGACATGTAGGATATTACTGCCAATTTATCAAAGTCTTTTTAAAGATTGCGAAGCCCTTGTCCAAACTATTGATAAAAGACACTCCATTTGTATTCGATGAAGAATGCTGATAACCTCCCATTTTGTGATGTTATCTTACTAATTTTCCTCAATTTTCCATACTCTTTCTTAGTTAAATTAGATAGAATCTTTAACTTTCTACCTTTTTGTAAATATACCATTAGATTAACTTCTCCTTTTCACTTCTTACAGAAATGCACAAAAAAATTACAAAACTCCCAAACGGTCCCAAGACCTAATGGAAGTCAAACGGTCCCAAGAGCGTGTGAAGCCAAACGGTCCCAAGACCGTATGAAGCCACACGGTCCCAAGACTGTATGAAGGTCAAACGGTCCCAAGACTATATGAAGCCAAATGGTCCTGAGACCGTGTGAAGCCAAACGGTCCCGAGACTGTGTGAAGCCAAATGGTCCCGAGACCGTGTGAAGCCAAACAGTCCCGAGATCGTGTGAAGCCAAACGGTCCTGAGACCGTATGAAGCCACACGACCCCAAGATTGAATGAAAGCAAACAGTTTCAGACCGAGAGGACTCAAATGGTCTCCAGACCGAGAGAGTCCAAACGATCTCCAAACCGTGTGAAAATCCAAATGGTTTACAAGACCGTTTGGACCCACATATCCCAAACCGTTTAAGGCTCACTCAAAATCCTATAAGTAGAACTGAAAGGGGTCCTCACAAGGGGGAGTTTTTCAGATGCCCAAAGGCTGCCTCTATTGTTCCAGAGCCATTCCATCCTTCACTCATTGCCCCGAGGCTTCCGATCTGAGATTTATACTCCATCTCCAAGCTAGTTTCTCCCTCATTGGCAAAGAAGGTGGGAAGAGGAGGATTCATCATCAAGCAAGCTACAAAGTGTGAAGATCATTGTTCTCTCTCCTCCAAGGGGTCAACCTTCCTTCATCCTTTGTGGAGATGACACTCTTTCTCTCTCTTCTCGCCCCCTTCTTTGTTCTTACCATGAGCAAGTAGTCTCATACACTAGGGTGCGGGGAGTAGCCCCACTACCCATGTTTTCATTTCATGCAATGTAATTCATGAGTTTGCAATAGAGATATACTTTCTTTTCAGTTCAACATCAATCGTTTAATGAATGCTTGTTGCTTGATCACCAACTTATGTTACTTATTATCTATTAGTATGAATTGTCTATGTTTGTGCTATTAGATTTGAATCTCGATTGAATGTTGGTTCTTGATGTATGTAGTCACCATGCATCTGTTTTGGTATCTAGGAGTGCTTTTCAAGAAGTGGAGTAAACTCACTTCCATCATTGTACTTTCATATCGTAACCTTGATAAGTCAAGGAACACACTTTGCATAGGGAATGATGCAAAGCAAGTGACCATTCATTTGGGGATGGCTGGCTTTGCAACATTCCCACACTTCTTATAGTTAGTTCTCTGAAAGGAAACTAATTCTATAAAGATACTAACTGCTTAGACTCTTATGCAGGCTATGCTACTATGTTGCATGTTTTGATCCTTGTGTAGTGGTGGTGAAAGCCGATCACATCCTAGTAGTTTCTTAACATTGTTTACAACCTCAAAATTACTTTCTTGCCTTTACTTTACTTGCACTTAGTTTAAACAACCAAACCAACTCTTTGATCTAAATACCAACTGTTAAGGAGTTAAATGGAATTCTAACATTTTCTATCTTGTCGATCTTAACAAGACCGTTGTCCTGTGGATTCAACCCTTAACTGTAAAGACCCGATCTTTACAATCAAATATTTACAAAATAATATCACAATCATAAACAATCTTTATTACAATCATGCTTGTACATCAGATTCACGGAAGCTTACAAATATGATTACAAGTTTAAGAAATAAAATTCATTCCTATCCAATCTTCAACGGAGGACTACCCAGTGCATGTCTCTTCAAGCTCTTCCATCTATCACCTGCCCATGAGTTCCCAAAGAGAACGCAACCACACATGGACCCCATCGAAGGGAAACAAAGGGTCAGCAAAGCTGGTACTAAATTCTTATATCGAGCTATTTGCAAAATATAGGTTTTAAGTATAAATCAAGGTAATATCAAATCTAGGTAAGGAACATTTTGTGGACTAATTTTGGAAAATCAAGAATAACAATATTTCAATGTTTGTATTTTAAGATCAAATTTTACAAGGCTATTCAAAATAGTTTAAGATACCAGATTATCAAAATATTTGCAATGATCAACTTTTGAATATTAAGGTTGAGCACTATCATATCATTTCCTTCAAGGGCAACAATGCCTTATGTTCAATCATCTATGAAAGAACAACATTGAGCCTAATTACTATGTTAACCAGTCGACTGGGGGACAACTAATCCATTACACCTGTGCACAGGGCGGCGGGACGTACCCTACCTCAAGTGAGCCAAATCTCTAAGGGGCCAAAGCCCAAAGGGACCAATGTCCAGGGAGTCAAAACTCCAAATAGATCAATTCAAGTGCTATTATAATATTCAATGCATTCAAACAATAATCAATCTGAGGTGGTGAACTTTCAAAGAGGTAATAAAGGCTTAAACAAGTAAGTATAGGGTTCACCACTAAACAATGTACAAGGCATTCAAGAGGGAAAAGAACAACTCAATATAAAAATAGAGAATCTAGTACCTCAATTATTCAGGGCTCCAAGGATTGCATAATCATACTGTGTCTCCAAGAATTTATGAAGTGGTAGCTACAAAGAATAATAATATTGTCACCATTTGACTTGGAATCAATGTTGTTCAATCTTTTTCTATTTTTGTTTTTATTTCCCACTTAGGATTGTTACTATTTCACAGTCCTTCTATTCTCTCTCTTGTTAGGGTTTCTAGTTGAGTTGAGTATATAATAAATTTACTAGTCCATTTATCTTATACTATAGATAACCACCACATTGTATTATTATTAACCTCATTCTATTCTTTCTCAATGTTTGTCATGTTATTAAGTGGGCATAAAGTCATAAGTATATTTACGTCCTTTCTAAGGTAGGTTCGTGATCACATATACATATCAATATTTGGTTAGAGACTATAATATTAGGTGTATATGTCATCCTCACAATTACCTATTCAATTACCAAAATTCGTATTTTAGACTTTGATCTAATGTCCTACATTCTCTTTTTATTTCTAAAGTCCTCCATAGTGTTATAGCTATTGGCATTAATACATCAGTTTACCTTCATAATATACATACTAGTCGGATTATTACTTGGAAATAGTCCATTGAACTATATTAATATTATAATTTGTTATATACATAATAGGTTGCGTTATCTAATTAATTACTATGAATATTGTATACTCACTGAGATTACAAACATCTATCTTGCTAATAAGATATATGGGTACATGTATATAGTGCAGTAAAACGATTAAGAATTGAACCTGTTTACTAGGAATAGCCCTATTACCCAACAACTATTATCTAAATCTTTCTTATTCATCAATCACGTAGCAGCTAGTTTAGAAAGCAGAGTGGATGTACGTGCACGGATCGCTGAATGCCAACATCAAGCTGTACTAGATTTATGTCATCTAATATATTAACGTGATTCAGTCTCATATCCATGAATGTTGTGATTACGATTAGTTATTCATCTTAATCTGAATGCAAAAGTAGAACACAAACTACTTACAGGTCGGCTGTTTATTGTTGATCATTTTTGTAGATTCACTTTTTAGTAGTGTACCTATATATATACACACTGGTTTCTTACGTAGCTGTATAGATGGGCTTATTGTTTATACCTTTCAGAATATCACATTTATACCTCTTCCTAATACCATAAACTGAATGCAATGAAATACTAACCTACGAATGGTTGAGGTAGCGATAATCTGTAATTGCAGGTCTGCGTTACAGATCTGTGATGTCTTGCTGCATTTGGTCAGGTTATCTGTGAGGCGGCGAGGTTCATGGCAGCTAGCTCTGAAATCCATGGATCTTCTAGGGGTCGAGGATCCCTATAGCTGTGGGGTTAACAGTTGCAGGTTTCCATATCCAGGCCGTGCAACCGAGATGTGAGCCAACGTCAGGTGATTGCAGGCTGACAGCGAGATGGTTGCAGGTCTGATCAAGGTTGGCGCCATGGCGGGGAGGTCCGAAGCAGTAGTCACCATGGTGTTGGTAGGCTGTCATCTGCTTTGTCAAGACCAAGTAATGGTGGCGGATTCTGGTGAGGCGCCATTGATCATGGTTCAAAATAGTTGTAATTCGGCGGTGAAGAAGATCGGTAGAGAACGGGGTCGTCGATTTGCAGCACCAGTCCCGATGGCATCGAGGTGCTGTGGCGCACAGATGCAGGCCGATGGAATTGCGGCCGGAGGTGGAGGATGCGGGCACCGCTGGTGGCGTCTAGATATTAGGGGATCTACTACGAACAAACTTCACTATTGCCGCCACTGTTATTACCACCATTAACACCTTCATCGACGACGCCATTTTCACTTCTTCCGCCATCTTTCCGCCGCTTAATCGTCACTGACCGTTCCATCTTCCTCGCGGTGTCCACCCATACAGTCTTGAAACCGTATGGAGCCATACGGTCTTGAAACCGTTTGCAGCCAAACAACCTTGAAACTGTTTCTAGCCATACTATTTTGAAACCGTTTGGAGCCATACAGTTTTGAAGACATTTGGAGCCATACAGTCTTGAAATCGTTTAGAGCCATATGGTCTTGAAACCATTTGGAGCCAAACAACCTTGAAACCATTTGGAGCCATTCAGTTTTGAACCTGTTTGGAGCCATACAGTTTTGAAACCGTTTGGAGCCATACGGTCTTGAAACCATTTGGAGCCATATGGTCTTGAAACCATTTGGAGCCAAACGGACTTGAAACCGTTTGGAGCCAAACGACCTTGAAACCATTTGGTGCCACACCAGTATGAGTTCACCCTGAAAACAATTTCATTTTTCAATGCTAAAATTCTTTCCACATTTTTCTTCTCTTTTAACATATATAATCTTTCAATTATAGAATGGCCTCCCCAGCAAAAGAAGCCACCGGAACCACTGAAGCTCCCTTCTGGACAAGGGAGCAACTGATGGAGGACTGCGCCAAGCTCCAAAAGATCATAGACATCTATGACAATAAGGGAAAGGTCCCACCGAAACTTAACCTGCTCAGTGTCATGAATGAAATTGACTGCATCAACATGTGCTTAACTGAGTATCTTTTCCAAGATATGGAAGAAATTTCTTCCAGTGATGAAGGCTCGGCATACGAGCAAAATTCCGAGGATGAATCCCCAACCATAAATTCCAAGGGGAAGAGGAAGGCCCAGGAAGCTGCCACAAAGAAACCAATAAAGAAACAAGCAAGGAAGCAAGTCCACCCCACCAATGCAAGAGAACAAATTTTAGTGGGATTCGTGACACCACCTACCACCACCACTACTGCTGCTGCTTTCCCTACCGTCACCACCACAACACTGGCACCAACAGAACTATACATCCACAACCTCCCGTCACTTGAAAAGACGCTGAAACCAACCAAGTACGTTTGCTCTAGCGTACTGAAGAAGATGGGGATATATGATAGAATCCTCACTCTACTCGACAACGCCAACCTCTCAAAGCTTTACTTTGTCACAGAGATATCTTATGTTGAACCCACAACTGAATTCTTCACGTATATGAACAAAGAAGCTGTAGACATAATGGATAGATCGAAGGACGAAGGTGACCACAGGCTGGTCACCAAACTCTTTGGAAATAAGGTTGTCATAACTAAAAACATGTTAAATGAAAGTTTCATCGACAACCAGGAGCAGCTGAAGAAAGCAAAAGCTGTAGGCGCAGAAAGCTCCGAGTTCAAAAATCATATCTTCTGGAAATCCCTGACAGGGATCCCAACCTACAAGGCAAAAACATGCAAAGCCTCCAATATTCAATCTGGCCTGGTGCGCACATTACATAAAATTCTTACAGGTGCACTTTTCCCTAGGATAGAGGGCGGAAATGTTAGCATTTCCGATCTTTTTGTTCTCTGGTCCATTCTAAAAGGGCAGCCGGTCAACATTGGATGACATATGATACAAAAGCTTTTAGCTTACGCCCTAGGGAAAGAAATATGTATGGGTGGTCACATAACCTATATTTTGAAATATCTTAAGATGAACATAATACTACCCAGTGCACAGTAATCAAGGGCGACATCCTTACTAATGAACATAGCTTAAAGAACTCATACATCATAAAAGAGAAGGATGCTAAACTACACTACATCTTCTGCCCTACTGTAAAATCCTCAAGGACTCTGCTGCTGCTCCCGGAGCTTGCTGATTATGGTAAGGAAAAACTTCTCTTCATCGACGAGGAGCTTACACACCTCCTAGCCTCGGTCAAAATTCAAGAAAAAAAAATCCAAAGTGGGGCAGACATAGAATAACATCACTGCCTCGACAACAAGAATAACAAAAATACTAGTAAAACGACCATCGAAAGGGTGTTTGCAGACACAACAACTATCAGGAACGTCGACATCAAAACCAATACCTGAGGCAGAACCTCCCCTCCCCGAAGATAATATCATCACCTCATAACTAGACTCCTTCATCATGAGTCTAAATGTAGAACTTACCCCCACCACCACCCCCACCACACTACCATCCTCCACTATCCCACAATCCACAACTCTCCCATCATTCTCCACAATGATGTCCACCACATTGCCCTTACCCACATCCACACCTCCACCAACATCCTCAACCTCCTTCTTTCTCTCATCGGGCATTCCATTCCCCATCTCCATGCCCGACCTCGCCTTCACATCTACCGCTTTTCCCTCGACATTTTCAGTTCCACCCTTCTCACTGAAAATATCACCACCCTTCTCACACACATCATCCACCACCACCCCAACACCACTGGTGACACCATCTATAGTCACCCCGCACTTCATGCACCCATCAGTAGTGTCTCTTCCATAAGACACTTCCACCCTTCCACCTCGGCCCCAGCCCCCTCACCCTTCCACCACTGGGGTCCCCTTCACAAATGTTGGTGAGGAATTTGGCCGTCAATTTGACGCTATCCGAAACTTCCTCACTGAACCCTCCAACATAATACAATCTATTTTCTCTTGTGTGCATGGTCTTACTAAATAGGTCATCAAGATCGACAAGCAAAACCACACCTTACCAAGCATCCTCTCAAGTATCCACCAATGGCAGGAAGCAGCAGCCACGCAAGTCGAACACATCGATGACCGCATAAAACAACTGTCACAATTGGTGCTTGAGGTGAAAAGCTAACAAGCAACATTAGCTCAACAAGTTAACATGATCTCTGCGTAGACCCAACCTCTACCTGAGACCCTGTGTGAGCTTAAGCAGCAACAAATTACTTTCGAAACGTGCTTGGATGACATCAAAAAAACCCTCACACACATCGTCCACCACTAAGAAGAATCGTCAAACAAAGAAATCATTCAACTATGTGCACAAGTAACAGATCTTTCTACACGACTCTTTTTTGCTGAAACACATAATTCAGATCTCAAAGAAACCCATGACGCACTGCTCAAAACACATGAGCATGTGCAAGTGGCCTTCGACAAGCTACAAGCTATCCACCGGCAGTGCAAGAAAACAACGATAAATAAAACAACAGATACGGCGATAAACGATGATGAAGATGAAGACGACGAGGATTCTGATTCCTCAGCGGAATCCAATAATGATACTTCTTCTTCAGATGACAAACCTGATGACCCAAGACATGCTGGGGAGGGAACCAGCCGAGGAGAAGAACCTTCAAAGATAGCATACAACAAAGACCACCACAAAGGTGGAAACGATCCCAAATCCCATGATCACAATGACAACGTTAACATGTCATATGGGGATCAATTCCTCGACTACTCAGCCATGGGATTTCTGGGGGAAACGGTCAAAGAAGAAGCCTTTGCTGAGTTCCAACAATGTATATTGGGAACCAACACAAGTCAACCAACAACAATCCTTCCACATCACTCTGCCCCAGAGCAATATTCACCTTTTCCCCAGACCACGATGAAGAAGACAGAGTGAGTCTAGACATGGATATTGGACTCAACTCTGCTTCTAAATCAGAATAAGATGAAGATCTACAACATTATATGGATGACTTAGTGCAGACTTCTCCTCCACCTCCATAAGAGCTTCCCCCGCCACCACCTCTACCTAAGATGATGAACGACCTAGACATGGAGGCCATCTCTACCCTAGATGTCCAGGATATCTTCATCCTGAACACTATTGTAGATGATGCCAAAGAGGGGGGGACATCATCTACACAAATATATAAACTAAGCGTAAGTTGACACACAAAGATTTCCGCACTATCCTTCGACCACAATCAACAGTGCCGATGGCAATCTTCTGGGTCTTTCTTGCCAACTCTATCAAAATATACAGAAGCTCAAAGCGACCGCAACCTGTTTTCAACGCTTCACCAGCTTTGGCTATGAGCCTATTATACAAAGACTTACACAACAAGTCTATAGAGCGGCTGCGCGTGGGGATCACTCAAAAAGTGTGATATCTCACGGTCCCTTTTCAAATTGCCGGCCACTAGCTACTCATGATAATTGACACCGTGGCCCGCGATGCTAAGGTGTACAACTTTTGTGCCGGCGAACTAAAGGCCGGAACAATCAAATTTGTTGGAGAAGAAGCCAGAGAAGCAAGATGCATCCCCTTCTGGCTTCTCAAACTAATTTGGGCTGCCTGCCCTTCTCTCAAGAATGGTTGGAACCAACCTTGGTTCCAAATCATCACTCCACCAGTCCAAACCATTGACGGATATGGGGATTGTGCTTTCTGCACCATACGCCACATTCAAGCGCTTAATCAACAAACCCCCTTCACCAAGCTGGCCACAGAAGATTTTCACTCGCTATGAGGGCGTTACGCCATGGATCTCATATGTGACAGAAGGTTTTTCAAGGACCCAACTATGGTGCCAGATGACGTCTCTCTCTACCTTTTCTCGGCCATCCAACGTCCACAAAGGCGATCTTTTTGACAAATGTTAACGGAGTTGGAGATAGAACAACAACCCGCCACAGTCCCTAAAAAAAGACAATGGGACCTTTACACTTTTGATTTGGCAGAAGACACAAAAGACATCGAATTGGTATCAGGGCCCACCATCAATAGATCTTCCACACAAATGGTGCCCCTACCTGCCATAGAACCAATGTTTCCTAACTTCGACCTTGCAACTTGCAAGAATCTTTCTGAACATGAACTCTGACTCATCATGTCTAGGCTATATGCCGAGAAAGATGAGCTAATTTTTTAGTTGGAGATATTCTAGTCATGGTAGATACCCTCCGTGAAACCGTACAATTAAAAGGATTTCTATCCGTGAGCATGATGACTGCTTATCAATATCTCCTCGGACGAAACCATCCCACTATTTACATGGCATCTGCTTACATGAAGGATGACCAACTAAAAACAAAGAAATTTGGAACCACTGAGGCACTTATCTCTTGCCTCCATCATACAACTCCAAAGTTCATTATGTTTCCTTTCCTTCACTCAGAGCACTGGATGTTACTGGCGACAAACCTTCCTAAAGGAACAACAATCATCTATAACAGTTCTGACAACCAATTTGATCCTAACCAAAACCAGTATACTATGACCGCTAACACGCCCATAGAGGAGGTGGCAAAGGAATGTGCTAACAAACTACACGATCTTTTAAGCAAGCACACAAGGGTGTACGATAAAGAACAATTTCATCACCCTACCTTCAACCACAAATTCCCCCAGCAACTCCGAGAATCTAACGACTGCGGTTTCCACGTCCTCTACTGGATTTTCACCCTCGCTGTTCTTGGAAGACCAGTAGAGGACATGATGGACATGGATTACCACGCTCTACGTGGAAAGTTCGCAGCTAATCTTCTCCGAACGCATGGAGCTAACAAAGGACTAACAGAAGCCTAATGCCATTGTCCATGTACTTCTCAACCTATCACTTTGACACTCTCAGGACAAAGTGAGTGACAAGTTAGGGGGGGAGGTACACTGGATAAGGGCGAGGTATCTTTTTTCAACCCTTGTCCCTCTACTCTTTTTATTCACTCTCATTTTGTCTTTTCACTTTTAGACTTTTTAGTATTTTTTTTCCACATAAGTATAACATCACTTTTGGAAAAGGTCACCCCCAGCTAAATTTAGAATCAAAGTAGTCCTCAAAAAGCGATAACAGAAAAAGCACTTAGGCATGTAATGGTGAATTAATAAATCATTTTCACACTCGATTTCCATGCTTTTGCTTCAACTCCGCTCCAGACTCTACACAAGTTAACATCATAGACAAAGCCAACCAAAACTCTCCCAAGTACGGGACGGAACCAAGTGAAATCCAAATCAAGGAACCTCGCAAGTGGACCACTGAGTACAAAACCAAAATAAGTGCATGTCAGGAGACTCCAAGAACAATTTTCTTCTTTTCAAAAGAGGCCTGGCAGCCTAAACAAATTCCTTAAATATCCAACTCCTAAGCCTGTGAGTATAAGAATAAAAGCCAGAGCGTTGAATAAAAACATGAGAGTTGTTCCACACCTAAGGACCTATATGAAGGACCAATAAAGGTCTCAACTGACCAATACATTCAGCTTCCCTCACAAAGGCAGATGTGTCGTGCACGGTAATGAGATCCTAAGGTCTCTGAATATATGAAATAGATAATAAAGGACTCACCCGGCCGGTACATTTAGCTGCCCTCACAAAGGAAGATGTGTCACGCCCAGTAGTGAGATCCTAAAAGTTTAGATAAAACCTCCCCCACTAAAAGGGGGAGTTACACATCAGCCTTTAGCCTACCCTCATGCCTATCTAGTTTCCAGTAGGTTTTTCTAATAAGTATAAAACTGATTGGAGTCGAAAACATGCACAAAATGCGATCGAGGAAAAGGTGGTCCCAACACGAGCTACGCGATACAGAAGAAATCTGAGATCCACACAACTCCCAATACCTGAAAGAGTTAGTGCGAGCAGAAGCCCGATAAAACTCTAAGAGATCTCTGGTTTAGAATTGAAGCAAGAGTATGGAAATATTCACTGAATAAAATCGCCTCGCCACTACATGCCTTAGCTCTATCCATCTTGAGGACAAGCTAGACTCTAAGTAAGGGGGGGTGATAACCTCCCATTTTGCAATGTTATCTTACTAATTTTCCTCATTTTTCCATACTCTTTCTTAGTTAAATTAGATAGAATATTTAAATTTCTACCTTTTTGTAAATATACCATTAGATTAACTTCTCCTTTTCACTTCTTACAGAAAAGCACAAAAAAATTACAAAACTCCCAAACGGTCCCAAGACCGAATGGAAGTCAGACGGTCCCAAGACCGTGTGAAGCCAAAGGTCCCAAGACCGTATGAAGCTACACGGTCCCAAGACCAATAAAGGTCAAATGGTCCCGAGACCATATGAAGCCAAACGGTCCCGAGACCGTGTGAAGCCAAACGGTCCCGAGACCGTGTGAAGCCAAACGGTCCTGAGACCGTGTGAAAGCAAACAATTTCAGATCGAGAGGACTCAAATGGTCTCCAGACCGAGAGAGTCCAAACGGTTTCCAAACTGTGTGAAAATCCAAACGGTTTACAAGACTGTTTGGACCCACATATCCCAAACCGTTTAAGGCTCACTCAAAATCCTATAAATAGAACCCAAAGGGGTCCTCACAAGGGGGAGTTTTTCAGATGCCCAAAGGCTGCCTCTATTGTTCCAGAGCCATTCCATCCTTCACTCACTGCCCCGAGGCTGCCAGTCTGAGATTCATACTCCATCTCCAAGCTACTTTCTCCCTCATCAGCAAAGAAGGTGGGAAGAGGAGGATTCATCATCAAGCAAGCTACGAAGTGTGAAGATCATTGTTCTCTCTCCTCCAAGGGGTCGACCTTCCTCCGTCCTTTGTGGAGATGATGCTCTTTTGTCTCTCTTCTCGCCCCCTTCTTTGTTCTTGCCATGAGCGAGTAGTCTCATACACTAGGGTGCGGGGAGTAGCCCCGCTACCCATGTTTTCATTTCATGCAATGTAATTCATGAGTTTGCAATAGAGATATACTTTCTTTTCAGTTCAACATTAATCGTTTAATGAATGCTTGTTGCTTGATCACCAACTTGTGTTACTTATTATCTATTAGTATGAATCATCTACGTTTGTGCTATTAGATTCAAATCTCAATTGAATGTTGGTTCTTGATGTATGTAGTCACCATGCATCTATTTCGGTATCTAGGAGTGCTTTTCAAGAAGTGGAGTAAACTCACTTCCATCGTTGTACTTTCATACTATGAAATGGAATCAGTTGACGTATAAAAGTACAACCTTGATAAGTCAAGGAACACACTTTGCGTAGGGAATGATGCAAAGCAAGTGACCATTCATTTGGGTATGGCTGGCTTTGCAACATTCCCACACTCCTCGTAGTTAGTTCTCCGAAGGGAAACTAAATCTAAAAAGATACTAACTGTTTAGACTCTTATTGCAGGCTATGTTACTATGTTGCATGTTTTGATCCTTGTGTAGTGGTGGTGAAAGCCGATTACATCCTAGTGGTTTCTTAACATTGTTTACAACCTCAAAATTACTTTCTTGCCTTTACTTTACTTGCACTTAGTTTAAACAACCAAACCAACTCTTTGATCTAAATACCAAATGTTAAGGAGTTAAAAGAAATTCTAACATTTTCTATCTTGTTGATCTTAACAAGACCGTTGTCCTGTGGATTGGACCCTTAACTATAATACGATAAGACTTCCACATATCCTAGCATACGTGGGTGGAGTTTTTAATCTAGTATAAGCAAGGCTAAACCGAAAGACTTACTATCTTTAGGATTTTTAGTGGTACATGCAACTGCACGCAAGTGGAAGCTCCATTAAATGCTAGAAGGCCATCCACACCCTAAAAGATGCCTTGACCACTGCCCCCATTCTACAAGATCCAGATTGGGATCTCCCCTTTGAAATAATGTGTGACGCTAGTGACTACGCAGTAGGGGCTTTACTAGGACAAAAGAAAGACAAGAAACATCATGCCATCTACTACACCAGCAAAACTCTTGATGAGGCTCAAATTAATTACACCACCATTGAGAAAGAGATGTTGACCATTGTCTACACCTTCAAAAAATTTAGGTCCTATATATTAGGTTGGAAGGTGACAATCTCCACTTATCATGGGGCAATCAAGTATCTCATGCATAAAAAAGACACCAAACCATTTCCCCTCCGCTGGGATCTTCTTTTACAAGAATTTGATCATGACATTGTTGACAAAAAGGGGACAAAAAATTTCATCACTGATCACCTCTCTAGGATAAAGGTGGAAGAAAGCAAACCCATCCCTATCAAAAAATCCTATCAAGACGAATCATTACTTCTTATTCATTCTATTGATTAGGTAACCCCATGGTATGTTGATTTCTACAACTACCTAACATGGCAACAACTACCTCTAGGAATGACCTATAATCAAAAGAAGAAATTCTTTTCTGACATTAGGAACTATTTTTGGGATGACCCCCTACTCTTCCAAAAGTGCACATATAATGTATATCATCATTGTGTGGATCATGACAAAGCTCGTTCCATCTTAGAAAAATGTCATGCAACTCCATATGAAGTACATATTGGCATTGAATTGCTTTAAAAATATTGAACTCTGGTTTTTATTGGCCAACTATATTTAAATATGCCCAAACCTTCACTAAACAATGCGATGTGTGTCAGCACACTGGAAATATCAGCAAGCATAATGAGATGCCCCTTGCAAAATGGATCAAAGTAGAGATCTTCATTGTTTGGGGGATAGACTTTGTGGGACCCTTTCCACCTTCTTCTGAGAACAAATACATGTTGGTGGCCATTTACAACGTCTCAAAGTGGGTGGAGGCTATACCATCATCAACATGACTCTAAGACAGTTATGCACCTATTCACAAAAATTATATTTCCTAGATATGGGGTTCCACGTACTATAACCAGTGACAGAGGGTCACACTTCATTGAAAGGAAATTTGAGGCTATTCTGAAGCTATATGGGCTGAGGTATAAGATAGCCACCCCGTACCTGAGATTTCCAGGTTAGGTCAAGGTTCCCAACAGGCAGATCAAGTAGATTCTTGATAAAACTGTGAGAAAATCAAGAAAATATTGGTCGTCTAAACTTGATGATGCTCTTTGGACGTAGCAGACTTCTTACAAGACACTCATAGGAACCACTCCCTATTGGCTAATATATGGGAAATCTTGTCACCTCCCATTGGAGCTGGAACATAAGGCCTATTGGGCAATCAAAGCCCTAAACATAGATGCTGGACTTGTTAAAGAAAAGCATTTCTTACAGTTACAGGAGCTATACGAAATTCACCTGCACGCATATGAAAATACAAGAATCTACAAGGAGCGCACCAAGATCTGTCATGATTATAATATTGACGTGGAATATTATCACACTAACCAACTCACCCAGGGTTGAAATCCCTGAGCTTTTACCAAAACCTTGTGCTATAATACCACTCGCAAGTAGATGGATCTTATCATAGTATAGTTGAGGATCGAATCCCAAGGGACAACATTTTTAAGAATCGTTGTTAGTCGAATCTATCTCAAGCAAGACTAATATTTAAAATGACTGATTGGTTTGAGGTTAATTAAACTAATTGCAAGGAAGTAAAGAGCAAAATTAAGGTTGATCTAGATTAACGATATGGGATCACTGGGGTGGTCTCGGGTTTCACCACCACTGCACATGCAAACACATCCAACCACAAAACATCAAGGCAAGATCCAACTATCCAAATAGAACTACTGCGAACCCTCCCTGAGGAATATTTAGGTCCATGTAAGAATCTCCTTAGGCATTAGATGTCTCGTCGCCATCCGGATCATACACTTACGGTTCCGAAGATACAAAATCTGACTGAAGCTGTGGCCCCCCTATACAGGCGTTAGGCACACATAAGCATTACCGTGGGCTAGATGGCTCATCACCTCACAGATCATACAATTACAACCTCAAGGAATCCCATTATATTTCTAGCTTGGGAGTCAACCGTGTTAATCGACATTCTTATCCTACATATTGAAGTTCTCACAACATAGGAAAGAATAAGATAAAAGCAAGCAGGTGATCAATCTACAAGCAAACACCGACGATTAACAATGAAATGAAAAGTTATATACATTGCCTTGGAATGTTAAATGAAAAGACATGAAATCATGGGCAGCGGGGCTAGTCCACACACCCCAGCAAAAAGGAACTACTCGCTCATGATGCGATAAAAAAGAAGAACAAGAGAGAGGGATGATTCCGCCATGAGCATGATACAGAAGGTAGTCGCAGCTCAGTGAAGATGATGTAGTCTTCTACGTCGTGTCAGAGCAGATCTGGATGAGGAACGAGGGATGCCAAGACAGACCGGGTCACTCCTACTTCCTTCTCTTCTCAGTCTCCTTGTTCGCAGTAGGAAGAGAAGGTGAAGTGATGGTAGCATGGATCTGGATCGAATCTTGCATTTGGGTAGCCTGGCAGTGTCCCAGATCTGATTGACTCAAATGAGGATCATGTTGGTCCTATTTATAGGTACTGGTTGGGGTCTTCATGGTTTGGGCCCATTTGCAATTTTTACAACTTTGCTTTAACAGTTTTGGGGACCGTTTAGTGTTCTTAACGGTCTAGGACTTTTGTCCAAATGGTCTTTGAGATCATTTAGTGACCAAACGGTCTTGTAGTTCTATGCTCTAACGGTCTTGGGAAACTGATAGGCTTCTATCGGTCTACTACATCCAAATGGTCTTGAGCCAGTGACCACGCGGTCTTTGTCTGATCGGTCTTGAGCATTCTATCCATACGGTCTTCATGCCCTAATGGTCTGCAGTGCTCCGATCGATCTTCATGCTCACATGCCATCGAAAATGGTCTTGTAGTTCTTGTGGTTTGTGGCCATCACGATCTTCAACTCCAAATAGTCTTTGGCTCCGTTCACATGCTCTTGGTCTCGCGAATCGATGTAGCTCCAAACAGTCTTGGACTCCGATCAGTCTCATGCTCAAAAGGTCTCGTGGCCTGCTGTTCTATCGGTCTTGAGACCATGTGCCACCTATGCTGTAGGTCCTGGTCGAGAAGGTAGCGCGGTGGTGAGGTAGGAACAGAGGGGTGTTGGGCAACGGAGGCGTCGAGGAGGTCAGGTGAAGGAGGTAGAGGCGACGCTGCTGATTGCTGTCATGGATGGCGGAGGAAGGTGCTGTAGCACTACTATCGTTCATGGAGGAGGCAACGATGATGGTAGCAGGTGGCCTGGGCGATAGTGGCCTAGGGTTTGCAGAGGTGGCGGAAGGAGGTAGGCACATCATCATGGATGAAGAGGGGACATGGTGTCATCATGATGATACTGAAGGCGGCAGAGGTGTAGGTGGTGCTTGCAGGCACCAGAGGAGTTAGGTTTGCAGGTTGGACGAAGATGGAGGTAAACGAAGAAGGAGGAAGAGATTCAACCGGTCTTATGTAGAGCGGGGTTCCATACGGTCTTGAGTAGGTGACTTTGGTTGCCCATACGATCTTGAGACTGTGAGGCTACACATGGTCTTGAGACTGTGTGGAAGGGAAACCGTTTGGAGAAAACTGTCTAAAGAAAAGGAACACAAGACCATTTAGGCATGTGAATGAGAAGCGTCGATCCATGATCTGATGGTGTGGAATGGCTCGCGGTTTGAAGACCGTGTGGATGAATGGCTAAGACCGAAAGGTCAAAACCGAATGATACATATCGATTGTTCAGGACCGTTTGATCAAGACCATTTGGTCAAGACAATTTTTGGTCAAGACCATTTTATAAAGACCAAGGATGAGAGGATCTTGAGTGAAGGTAGATTTAGGGCAAAGAAAGGTGGGCCCCACTTATTAGGGTTTGATTTGGATGATGGTTGATGGAGATAAAGGTGGAGTGAAGTGAGCGGTGATAGGGTTAAATGGAGGTGGGAGTCATCTGATGGTTGAACCTCCTCATGACCTGCATAAAGTCAACATAAACTCAGTCAATAACCTTAATAATTGAACCAATTAAGTAATTTTGTATTTTGTGAGATTTAGGATATGAAAGTGAAAGCATTGTGTCAAATTTGGCCCCAGATGATGACTTAGTATCATGATGAATATGCGTTCATCACAACACCCTGAACTTAAACGTTGCTCGTCCTTGAGTAAAACAAAATCTGAAACAGTCGCCAAATGAATACTTTCAACTCGTGTGGTTTCCTCTTCTTCACATCACGATTGTTTCCTTTCGGCTTAGTATGACTGAGCATCTCAACTTCCTAAGACCACTAAACACATCTTACCATATCTTCGTTCCTGAGTTTGTTTTCCAACATCACTTCCTCCTCACTTTTTCCAACAATAAGCATGTCAAAGAGTTTGTAAGAGTCCAGAGATACCCACAGAACAACAAGTGTGCACCTAATATGACACTGGTGTTTTTCAGGGTAGTGGAGGCATTCATTGTGCCTTTAGGTGGAAAAGGGAGTGAAGGGTGGTATGGAAGAAATAAATCTTTCCACTATTCGACTCGAGATTTGTATTATATAATTTGCAATTTCATTTATTGCATTTTTTGTGTGTGAATCTCTCCTCTGTTCGACTCGAGATTGCATTTGTTTTTGTGTGCTTTGGCATCTTTTCTTGGTGGTACGCCCCTATTACTTAGCAAGGGGTATGGAAGAAGCAGATATAGAGGGAAATGGCATGCCACCCCAAACTTAGGGTTTGACACTATTTTGGTTATCTTGTTTCTTTTTTTTGATGGACGGAGGGGTACGAAGATGGTGGAAGAAGTGTAGAAGAGAGTTCAGATCAGAATGCAACTTGATTTACAGATCCATGCACCAGGTCATTCTTGTTGCGATTCCTCTAGAGGTGAAACACACTAGCCGATTTGACTCGACTAGATGCACCCCATGAGGCCAGAACACGTGGTGAGATTGTGCTTTTGAAATTTATAAACCTAAACTAGCTACCTACATCTACTAAAACACTACACCTGCAAGCGCACGGGGTCGTGTCGTAGTATAGGAAGGTGGCAAGTATAGGGTCGATCCATAGGGAAAAGAGGGGGTGCTAGAGCTAGGTTACTTTAGCTAGGTTCCTACTACAGAGACTAGGGTTAAGGGTTTAAAGGTTGATTTGATTGTTAACTAAGGATGAACAAGAAAGTAGTTAAAGGCAGGAATGAAATCTACCTTAACCCTAGACTAGATTAAGACTACACAGGAAAGAAAGGACTAAGCTAGGTACAAAAAGACAAATTATGCTAAGGCAAGCAAGAGAGAAGCAAAAGAGCAATTAAAGAACTAAACTAGAATAAACAAGGCAAGAGCAAGGCAAGAAGCTAACTAAGCAAGAAAAGAACTAACTAAGCTAAGCAAGCACATAACTAGGGTTTTAAGCAGTAAAGAGATGTGTGGGCTGTTTAGGGGTATGAACTTATCACTTAAGTTGGGGGTGACATGTGAACATTATGATTCCATTTAGATTATCCAAACCAAACAACAAGTTAGAGTCTAATGAATTAACCTAAGCTACTAACTGGCCATGGATATGCTAGGTTGTGTATAGGGGAACTAGTCCCTAACACCCCCTACTACCCTTACGAGGCTCAATTGGGTTAGGGATTAGGTTCAATTCAATTAGTGTCTAATCAAGTCTAGGTTTCTAGATTAGGCATTGCTAGGGCAATTAGGGGCCGAGGGTAGTAATGGGGAGGTGAAATTAGGGTTTTGGACCCCAATTCCCCCACATTCTAGCCTTGAGAAGGCTCCATGCTAATTGCACTAGAATTATCTAATCTAGCTACTTAGATCTCTCACTTAGGTTTAGGGAGATTGATTAGGATGTAGGAAGATGGGAGGCAACCTAGGGATCTAAGAATTGGACCTAGGGGCAAATCCCAAAATTCACACATACAAGCAATTTGCCTGAATTCCTTGGTGATTTCACACACAAACCAACAAGAAATCCATGGAGAAAGAGATAGAAATAGAATATAATCATTAACAAATGGAATTACAACATTTACATGCCATTTCCCCCCAACATGGTATCAAAGTAACATATTTTCCCCCAAACAGCGCACCCAAGGGGCCTAGCTACTCATAACAAAGCAAAATACAAAAAGAGAGAAAATAGAGGAAGAAGTAGCCATGGAGCTCGGTGTAGATGAAGGACTCCTCCTCTCCAACAGCTGCAAGGTCATCCTCCTCCTTCTTCTTAGATATGGGGGGTTATGTGGTGGAAATGGTGAAATGGAGTGGATTTGAGGTGGATATGGAGTGGAATGGAGTGGGTGACAATTTGGGGAGCTAGGAAGGGGTAGAAGGTAGCTAGCCCCGTTCCCCAGCTGCCACCTAGGTATATATAGGTGCGGGGAGGAAGCACTAGGTCAAGTAGGGGCAAAATGGGCAAACAGTGAAAACTAGGTGAGTTTTGTGAGTAGCATGGCCGTGGTGGGTCACCACGGTCATGGTGGGTAGGGTAGGCCACGACCGTGGTGGATGGAGCACGGTCGTGGGTTTATTCCATCAAAGTTACAGGGTTTTGGTCGATTTTGGGCTGAAAAGGCCACGACCGTGGTGGTCACCACGACCGTGGTGGAGGTGGTGTGCCACAGTCGTGGTGTATGGCATGACCGTTTTGCTCTGCTGTTCCACGTCCGTTTTGCAGAGCACGGCCGTGGTGCTCTCTGCTTCACTTGAATGTTGAACCTATTGATTTCCAAGTAACCTAGCACGATCGTTCTATGGTACCACAGCCGTGCTGGGTCCTGGATCAGCACTTTAACTTGGATCTTTGGCTTTTCTTGGACTTCTTTGCTTCAATTGATCTTTGGCCACTAGGGGTAGGTCGAGGGAGAATCAAACTTCACTTTGGGCCTCTCCAAGTGCAGAGGAACCCTAGGATCGTCCCTTCTCTCTCTCTTCCATCAAGCGTGGTCCAAATGCCTGAAAAACATGCAAATAATGTCCATAAGTGCATTTATATGAATAAGCATATTAGGGGGAATGTCATGCAATCTAACAAGTATAGATGTGATTGAAGAGCAAAAAGACACAATATTAAGCCGTAAAATAGGGTTGAATGGCCACCCCAAACTTAAAACATACTTGTCCTCAAGTATGCTCCAACTCAATCTCTCTACAAACTTTCACAAAAAGAAATGACAAATGCAATGTAAAAGACGATTGGTTCTGAATGGGATCAAAGATGGCTAAGTACATGCATTTCACCTCTCTCCTCTCCTTCTTTCACAATCTAATCATTAAAAGAGAACAAAGAATATGAACTTCAAATATAGCGCATAGAATAAACAAGTTATCCATTATTCTTCTATTAAGTTCTGGGTAAACCATTTCATGGTGGCGTTAATCAAGAATGACTAGGAGTGTTGTTTCACATTCATGCATTCAATCCTATATCTCAAATCACACCAAATGACACACGTGGCTGTGGAAAAGGGTAAAACGAGCTAAGTTTGATGTTTCCTAGCTCAATGGGTATGAAAGTGGAAGAAAGGGTTGCGGTAAGATTTTTGGAGTGTTTTTACACACTCATCTTTTCTTTATTTGAATGCTCTTAAACGGGAGCATCCTTTTATTTTATTTTGCTTTTCTTTTTCTTTTTCTTGCCCTTGGTGTAGATAGGGCATATGGTGGATAGAGTGAAGTGGGGAGATAAAGATATGGCCACCCCAAACTTTTGGAGGTGGCCAAGGCTGATTATGTGCACTAGGGCATCTTTTTATGAGGCGGAGGGGTATGAAGATGGTGGAAGAATAGTCGGGTCAAAGAGGGGTCATTGGTATGATTTTCCACATAAGACATCCTACATGAGTATTAATCCAATACTTCATCCAAGATATCACAGAACATGAATGAACAAAATGAAATTGATATATCAAACAAGTAATTCCACATACACTAAGCATTCAAAGCTTGCTCAATTTCACAATTCAACCAATTCAATCACAATCCTAAGAGAGGTGATGCACATGTAAAAAGTCAAACATTGATACCACATTGCAACAAACAATGGTGATTCACTTGCATTTGTCAAAGGTCAACATTTTAATTCAAAACAGTAGAGATTGGGTCAAAACATAATTTTTAGACAAGAAATTCCAAATTTGGGAAAAATTGGCCAAAATGCTGCCAAGTTGCCTCCAATCACATCTAAGACTATTTTATTGAACTTAAAATAGCAAACAAGCAAATCCTAGCTAAAACATGTAGAAATTACCAAAAATCTACATGACATGCAATGCATGGCCAAAAGAGAAAATTTTTGAAAATTACGCAAAAAAATGACAAGAAAGTAAACTACATGACATGCAAGTATGAAAAGTAGTAAAGATGACTAAGATAGATAGCAAAAACAATAAAACAAAAGTGGATGTGGCTGGTGAAATGCAAAATGAAACTAAGGCATACCTGCCCTACCACCCCAAACTTTTGAATAATGATGTCCTCAACATGATCCTAGAGTTTAGGATGATAGGGTAGATGATCATGGCTCTCTTGAGGCTCTGGCGGTGTTCCTCCCTGTGGCGGAGGATATGCGTAGTAGATTCCGTACTAATCTACCTTTAGTGGCTGAAATTGGTCTTCAGCACGGCCGTGCTACGTAGCATGGCCGTGCTGCCTGGCACAACCGTAGTGCAGTCCTTTGGCAGCTTTTCTCAATTTTGCTTCTAAATCCAGGGATTTGGTGTGTTTTTCATGCAAATGACCACGGTCGTATTGATGTGCCATGACCGTGGTGGTCCCTGTAGCTGCTACTTTCAAAATGAGGAACATCAAACACTCAAAAACTTGACCCAAAGTGATTTTTCTTTGAATCCTTCTCTCAATTATACTCAAATTTCCATCATTTCACCCTGTTACCACCTGCACATCTTAAAACTAGACAAAAACTATTAAACACAAGTGTGTGTGTGTTTTCTTGGAAAGTGTAAAAAGAAAGCAATTGTATCAAAAAGTGAAGGTTGGGTCAAAATTTCCCAAACCTATGTGGGTTGCCTCCCACAAGCGCTAAGTTTCATGCCTTCAGCCAGGCTTCTTGTTCTTTCACCATCAACCATGGTCCAAAAATAAAATGTTTTAACCCCCATCATAAGAAATCCTCTCAAATGCTTTCCTTGATTGATCTTCCTCCCAAGGGTCATGCGAGCTTCGTAAGTTTTTTTCAGCAATTCTCGCTCCTTGGGGATCATCATCATAGATCTTAATCAGCCTTAAGACCCTCAGAAATATCATGCCATAGGTTTTCTCTCTCTTGAGGAATGAGTATTCATAGGCACCAAAGAGAGGGGTCTCAATCATATCCATTTGCTCATGGTAAGTAGGGGGAGCATGTGATAGTTGTGGTGGTGGCATCAGTGTTGATGGCCGTTGGACTTTAGATGGAGGAGGGCATTGAGGTTGGAAGGTGAATTGTTGGGAGGGTTGTGGCAATGGAGGTGGTGGTGGTGTGTAAGGCTTAGGATAGCCTTGGAGGTAGGGTAGTGGAGGAGGGAATTGAGGTTGGAAAGTGAAGTAGTGGGAAGGTTGCGACAATGGCGGTGGTGGAGGTAATGGATGGGTTTGTGCATTTTGTCCTTCCATCTTGTCTTCTCTGAGTGGCTTGTCACATGCACAAGGCACAACCAAACAAAAGAAAGCAAGTTAGCAAACCAATATACACAAAGAATGCAAAGAGTAATGAATAAAGAATAGCAATGTTGAGGGCAGTAGGAAAACTCAAAGAAAAACTAACTAGCTAGGCCGAGCGCCTCTAATCCCTGGCAACGACACCAGAAAGCTTGGTGTGATTCCGCTAGAGGTGCAAGACACTAGCCGATTTGACACGACTAGATGCGCCCCATGAGGTTGGAACGCACGGTGAGATTGTGCTTTTGAAAGTTATAAACCTAAACTAGCTACCTACATCTACTAAAACACTACACCCGCAAGCGCACGGGGTCGTGTCGTAGTATAGGAAGGTGGCAAGTATAGGGTCGATCCATAGGGAAAATAGGGGGTTCTAGAGCTAGGTTAGTTTAGCTAGGTTCCTACTACGGAGACTAGGGTTAAGGGTTTAAAGGTTGATTTGATTGTTAACTAAGGATGAACAAGAAAGCAGTTAAAGGCAGGAATGAAATCTACGTTAACCCTAGACTATATTAAGACTAAGCAAGAAAGATAGGACTAAGCTAGGTACGAAAAGACAAATTATGCTAAGGCAAGCAAGAGAGAAGCAAAAGAGCAATTAAAGAACTAAACTAGAATAAACAAGGCAAGAGCAAAGCAATAAGCTAACTAAGCAAGAAAAGAACTAACTAAGCTAAGCAAGCACATAACTAGGGTTTGAAGCAGTAAAGAGATGTGTGGGCTGTTTAGGGGTATGAACTTATCAATTAAGTTGGGGGGTGACATGTGAACATTATGATTACATTTATATTATCCAAACCAAACAACAAGTTAGAGTCTAATGAATTAACCTAAGCTACTAACTGGCCATAGACATGCTAGGTTGTGTATAGGGGAACTAGTACCTAACACCCCTACTACCCTTACGAGGCTCAATTGGGTTAGGGATTAGGTTCAATTCAATTAGTGTCTAATCAAGTCTAGGTTTCTAGATTAGGCATTCCTAGGGCAATTAGGGGCCGAGGATAGTAATGGGGAGGTGAAATTAGGGTTTAGGACCCCAATTCCCCCACATTCTAGCCTTGAGAAGGCTCCATGCTAATTGCACTAGAATTATCTAATCTAGCTACTTAGATATCTCACTTAGGTTTAGGGAGATTGATTAGGATGTAGGAAGATGGGAGGCAACATAGGGATCTAAGAATTGGACCTAGGGGCAAATCCCAAAATTCACACATATAAGCAATTCGCCTAAATTCCTAGGTGATTTCACACACAAACCAACAAGAAATCCATGGAGAAAGAGATAGAAATAGAATATAATAATTAACAAATGGAATTACAACATTTACATGCCATTTCCTCCCAACATGGTATCAAAGTAACATATTTTCCCCCAAACAGCCCACCCAAGGGGCCTAGCTACTCATAACAAAGCAAAATACAAAAAGAGAGAAGATAGAGGAAGAAGTAGCCATGGAGCTCGGTGTAGATGAAGGACTCTTCCTCTCCAACAGCTGCAAGGTCATCCTCCTCCTTCTTCTTGGATGGAATGGAGTGGGATGATGGTGGGAAGTGGATGGAAGGCTTAGATATGGGGGGTTATGTGGTGGAAATGGTGAAATGGAGTGGATTTGAGGTGGATATGGAGTGGAATGGAGTGGGTGATGATTTGGGGAGCTAGGAAGGGGTAGAAGGTATCTAGGCACGTGCCTCATCTGCCACCTAGGTATATATAGGTGTGGGGAGGAAGCACTAGGTCAAGTAGGGGCAAAATGGGCAAACAATGAAAACTAGGTGAGTTTTGTGAGTAGCACGGCCGTGGCGGGTCACCACGGTCATGGTGGGTAGGGTAGGCCACGGCCGTGGTGGACGGAGCACGGTCGTGGGTTTATTCCATCAAAGTTACAGGGTTTTGGTCGATTTTGGGCTGAAAAGGCCACGACCGTGGTGGTCACCACGACCGTGGTGGAGGTGGTGTGCCACAGTCGTGGTGTCTGGAACGACCGTTTTGCTCTGCTGTGCCACGTCCGTTTTGCAGAGCACGGCCATGGTGCTCTCTGCTTCACTTGAATGTTGAACCTGTTGATTTCCAAGTAACCTAGCACGGTCGTTCTGTGGTACCACAGCCGTGCTGGGTCCTGGATCAACACTTTAACTTGGATCTTTGACTTTTCTTAGACTTCTTTGCTTCAATTGATCTTTGGCCACTAGGGGTAGGTCGAGGGAGAATCAAACTTCACTTTGGGCCTCTCTAAGTGCAAAGGAACCCTAGATTCGCCCCTTCTCTCTCTCTTCCATCAAGCGTGGTCCAAATGCCTGAAAAACATGCAAATAATGTCCATAAGTGCATTTATATGAATAAGCATATTAGGGGGAATGCCATGCAATCTAACAAGTATAGATGTGATTGAAGAGCAAAAAGACACAATATTAAGCCCTAAAATAGGGTTGAATGACCACCCCAAACTTAAAACATACTCGTCCTCAATTATGATCCAACTCAATCTCTCTACAAACTTTCACAAAAAGAAATGACAAATGCAATGTAAAAGATGATTGTTGCTGAATGGGATCAAATATGGCTAAATACATGCATTTCACCTCTCTCCTCTCCTTCTTTCACAATCTAATCATGAAAAGGGCACAAAGAATATGAACTTCAAATATAGTGCATAGAATACACAAGTTATCCATATTTCTTCCATTAAGTTCTGGGTAAACCATTTCATGGTGGCGTTAATCAAGAATGACTAGGAGTGTTGTTTCACATTCATGCATTCAATCCTATATCTCAAATCACACCAAATGACCCACGTGGCTGTGGAAAAGGGTAAAATGAGCTAAGTTTGATGTTTCCTAGCTCAATGGGTATGAAAGTGGAAGAAAGGGTTGCGGTAAGATTTTTGGAGTGTTTTTACACACTCATCTTTTCTTTATTTGAATGCTCTTAAACAGGAGCATCCTTTTATTTTATTTTTCTTTTCTTTTTCTTTTTCTTGCCCTTGGTGTAGATAGGGCATATGGTGGATATAGTGAAGTGGGGAGATAAAGATATGGCCACCTCAAACTTTTGGAGGTGGCCAAGGCTGATTATGTGCACTAGGGCATCTTTTTATGAGGCGGAGGGGTATGAAGATGGTGGAAGAATAGTCGGGTCAAAGAGGCGTCATTGGTATGATTTTCCACATAAGACATCCTACATGAGTATTAATCCAATACTTCATCCAAGATATCACAACACATGAATGAACAAAATGAAATTGATATATCAAACAAGTAATTCCACAAACACTAAGCGTTCAAAGCTTGCTCAATTTCACAATTCAACTAATTCAATCACAATCCTAAGAGAGGTGATGCACATGTAAAAAGTCAAACATTGATACCACTTAGCAACAAACAATGGTGATTCACTTGCATTTGTCAAAGGTCAACATTTTAATTCAAAATAGTAGAGATTAGGTCAAAACATAATTTTTAGACAAGAAATTCCAAATTTGGGCAAAATTGGCCAAAATGGTGCCAAGTTGCCTCCAATCACATCTAAGCCTATGTTATTGAACTTAAAATAGCAAACAAGCAAATCCTAGCTAAAACATGCAGAAATTACCAAAAATCTACATGATATGCAATGCATGGCCAAAAGAGCAAAATTTTTGAAAATTACGCAAAAAAATGACAAGAAAGTAAACTACATGACATGCAAGTATGAAAAGTAGTAAAGATGACTAAGATAGATAGCAAAAACAATAAAACAAAAGTGGATGTGGCAGGTGAAATGCAAAATGAAACTAGGGAATACCTGCCCTACCACACCAAACTTTTGAATCATGATGTCCTCAACATGATCCTAGAGTTTAGGATGATAGGGTAGATGATCATGGCTCTCTTGAGGCTCTGGCAGTGTTCCTCCCTATGGCGGAGGATATGCATAGTAGCTGCCGTACTAATCTACCTTCAGTGGCTGAAATTGGTCTTCAGCACGGCCGTGCTGCGTAGCATGGCCGTGCTGCCTGGCACAACCGTGGTGCAGTCCTTTGGCAGCTTTTCTCAGTTTTACTTCTGAATCTAGGGATTTGGTGTGTTTTTCATGCAAATGACCACGGTCTTATTGATGTGCCATGGCCGTGGTGGTCCCTGTAGCTGCTACTTTCAAAATGAGGAACATCAAACACTCAAAAACTTGACCCAAAGTGATTTTTCTTTGAATCCTTCTCTCAATTGTACTCAAATTTCCTTCATTTCACCCTGTTACCACCTGCACATCTTAAAACTAGACAAAAACTATTAAACACAAGTGTGTGTGTGTTTTCTTGGAAAGTGTAAAAACAAAGCAATTGTATCAAAAAGTGAAGTTTGGGTCAAAATTTCCCAAACCTATGTGGGTTGCCTCCCACAAGCGCTAAGTTTCATGCCTTCAGCCAGGCTTCTTGTTCTTTCACCATCAACCATGGTCCAAAAACAAAATGTTTTAACCCCCATCATAAGAAATCCTCTCAAATGCTTTCCTTGATTGATCTTCCTCCCAAGGGTCATGCGAGCTTCGTAAGTCTTTTTCAGCAATTCTCTCTCCTTGGGGATCATCATCATAGATCTTAATCATCCTTAAGACCCTCAGAAATATCATGCTATAGGTTTTATCTCTCTTGAGGAATGAGTCTTCATAGGCACCAAAGAGAGGGGTCTCAATCATATCCATTTGCTCATGGGAAGTAGGGGGAGCATGTGATAGTTGTGGTGGTGGCATCAGTGTTGATGGCCGTTGGACTTTAGGTGGAGGAGGGCATTGAGGTTGGAAGGTGAATTGGTGGGAGGGTTGTGGCAATGGAGGTGGTGGTGGTGTGTAAGGCTTAGGATAGCCTTGCAGGTAGGGTAGTGGAGGAGGGAATTGAGGTTGGAAAGTGAAGTAGTGGGAAGGTTGCGACAATGGCGGTGGTGGAGGTAATGGATGGGTTTGTGCATTTTGTCCTTCCATCTTGTCTTCTCTGAGTGGCTTGTGACATGCACAAGGCACAACCAAACAAAAGAAAGCAAGTTAGCAAACCAATATACACAAAGAATGCAAAGAGTAATGAATAAAGAATAGCAATGTTGAGGGCAGTAGGAAAAGTCAAAGAAAAACTAACTAGCTAGGCCGAGCGCCTCTAATCCCTAGCAACGACACCAGAAAGCTTGGTGCGATTCAGCTAGAGGTGCAACACACTAGCCGATTTGACTCGACTAGATGCGCCCCACGAGGTCGGAACGCACGGTGAGATTGTTATTTTGAAATTTATAAACCTAAACTAGCTACCTACGTCTACTAAAACACTACACCCGCAAGTGCACGGGGTCGTGTCGTAGTATAGGAAGGTGGCAAGTATAGGGTCGATCCATAGGGAAAATAGGGGGTGCTAGAGCTAGGTTAGTTTAGCTAGGTTCCTACTACGGAGACTAGGGTTAAGGGTTTAAAGGTTGATTTGATTGTTAACTAAGGATGAACAAGAAAGCAGTTAAAGGCAGGAATGAAATCTACGTTAACCCTAGACTAGATTAAGACTAAGCAAGAAAGAAAGGACTAAGCTAGGTACGAAAAGACAAATTATGCTAAGGCAAGCAAGAGAGAAGCAAAAGAGAAATTAAAGAACTAAACTAGAATAAACAAGGCAAGAGCAAGGCAAGAAGCTAACTAAGCAAGAAAAGAACTAACTAAGCTAAGCAAGCATAGAACTAGGGTTTTAAGCAGTAAAGAGTTGTGTGGGCTGTTTAGGGGTATGAACTTATCACTTAAGTTGGGGGGTGACATGTGAACATTATGATTCCATTTAGATTATCCAAACCAAACAACAAGTTAGAGTCTAATGAATTAACCTAAGCTACTAACTGGCCATGGATATGCTAGGTTGTGTATAGGGGAACTAGTCCCTAACACCCCCTACTACCCTTACGAGGCTCAATTGGGTTAGGGATTAGGTTCAATTCAATTAGAGTCTAATCAAGTCTAGGTTTCTAGATTAGGTATTCGTAGGGAAATTAGGGGCCGAGGGTAGTAATGGGGAGGTGAAATTAGGGTTTTGGACCCCAATTTCCCCACATTCTAGCCTTGAGAAGGCTCCATGCTAATTGCACTAGAATTATCTAATCTAGCTACTTAGATCTCTCACTTAGGTTTAGGGAGATTGATTAGGATGCAGGAAGATGGGAGGCAACCTAGGGATCCAAGAATTGGACCTAGGGGCAAATCCCAAAATTCACACATACAAGTAATTTGCCTAAATTCCTAGGTGATTTCACACACAAACCAATAAGCAATCCATGGAGAAAGAGATAGAAATAGAATATAATCATTAACAGATGGAATTACAATGTTTACATGCAATTTCCCCCAACATGGTATCAAAGTAACATATTTTCCCCCAAACAGCGCACCCAAGGGGCCTAGCTACTCATAACAAAGCAAAATACAAAAAGAGAGAAGATAGAGGAAGAAGTAGCCATGGAGATCGGTGTAGATGAAGGAATCCTCCTCTCCAGCAGCTGCAAGGTTGTCCTCCTCCTTCTTCTTGGATGAAATGGAGTGGGATGATGGTGGGAAGTGGATGGAAGGCATAGATATGGGGGGTTATGTGGTGGAAATGGTGAAATGGAGTGGATTTGAGGTGGATATGGAGTGGAATGGAGTGGGTGACGATTTGGGGAGCTAGGAAGGGGTAGAAGGTATCTACCCCCATGCCCCAGCTGCCACCTAGGTATATATAGGTGTGGGGAGGAAGCACTAGGTCAAGTAGGGGCAAAATGGGCAAAACAATGAAAACTAGGTGAGTTTTGTGAGTACGACGACGGTGGTGGGTCACCACGGTCGTGGTGGGTAGGGTAGGCCATGACCGTGGTGGACAGAGCACAGTCGTGGGTTTATTCCATCAAAGTTACAGGGTTTTGGTTGATTTTGGGCTGAAAAGGCCACGGCCGTGGTGGTCACCACGACCGTGGTGGTCACCACGACCGTGGTGGAGGTGGTGTGCCACGGTCGTGGTGTCTGGCATGACCATTTTTCTCTACTGTGCCACGGCCGATTGGCAGAGCACGGCCGTGGTGTCTACCCATTGCACGGCCGTGGTGCTCTCTGCTTCACTTGAATGTTGAACCTGTTGATTTCTAAGTAACCTAGCACGGCCGTTCTGTGGTACCACGGCCGTGCTGGGTCCTGGATCAGCACTTTAACTTGGATCTTTGGCTTTTCTTAGACTTCTTTGCTTCAATTGATCTTTGGCCACTAGGGGTAGGTCGAGGGAGCATCAGACTTCACTTTGGGCCTCTCCAAGTGCAGAGGAACCCTAGGATCGCCCCTTCTCTCTCTCTTCCATCAAGCGTGGTCCAAATGCCTGAAAAACGTGCAAATAATGTCCATAAGTGCATTTTATACAAATAAGCATATTAGGGCGAATGCCATGCAATCTAACAAGTATAGATGTGATTGAAGAGCAAAAAGACACAAGATTAAGCGCTAAAATAGGGCTGAATCAATTCTCTTTGTCATACTCTGCTCAAATAATGACTTGATGAGGATCCGGTGGAGATTCCATGTTATTGTTCCACTTATCAGTTAGGAAGCATGATGTGTTTGATCCCTATCAGTTCGACAGACACTTGCCATTTTTGTAGAAGGATCATGATGTTAGGATTCATAAGCTTCACAGGATGATTTGAATCAAGAGGCTAGTTTTCAGAAAATGGCCCTTTTGAGGATATGCTTCAAATAAGGAGGGTATAATGATTCGAAATGCATAACAGGATAGTAAATGACTTTTAATGAAACAGAAAGCGTCAAAACTTTGTCAAGTTTCTATTCAATTTCTTTGATTTTTTTTTGAAAATTTTGGTCAATAATGCAATGATGAAAACTTAAGTTTGAAGTAGATGGGTGAAGGTGGAAAGTGAAGTACGTACCACCCACCCTCCACCCCAAATTTTGAAATTTGCTCATCCCGAGCAAACCCTAAATCCAAGATGGAGGGGAAAATTCATGTTGTTTGGACCAGCAGATGTGGTTGCGTTCCAAGCAGCGTGCATCCTCCATCTAAAAAATCTCAAAATGAAGATCAATCTGAACTCAAAATGGCATCTCACGATGCAATTTTTTTATTTAGTGCAAACTTATCTAAAATATAAAAACAAAATTAAGGAAGATTCTAATTAAAAGTAAAAATAAATTTATTGATCGGGTTGCCTCCCGACAAGCGCCTTTGTTTTATGTCGATGGTTAGAATGAACCCTTAAATTTTATGGTGGATTGGAAAGATCCAACATTGCTACGGTACCTGTGTCAGCTGAGGTAAAGTATCTCTTCAATCATTGACCATTTGCCATAAATTTTCCTGACTTTTCACTCCATAAAGAGAAAGCACCATGTGGGGAGATGCTCTTGACAATGTAAGGCCTAGACCATTGAGAACGGAGTTTCCCTAGGAATAACTTCAGTCTTGAGTTTAATAGAAGAACTTGGTCTCCCACTTGTAAGTATTTTCTTTTCAGATGACCATCGTGCCAAAGTTTTGTACGTTCTTTATAGATTCGTGCATTTTCATAAGCTTTCATCTGAAGTTCTTCCAGCTCATGAAGTTGCAGAATCCTGTCTTGGCCTGCTTTCTTCATATCAAAATTTACTTGTTTTATTACCCACCATACTTTGTGTTCGAGTTCTACAGGCAGGTGGCATGACTTCCCATAGATTAGCCAAAATGGTGTAGTACCAAGGAGAGTCTTAAGAGCGGTTTGGTAGGCCCACAATGCGTCATTGATTTTCACTGACCAATCTTTTCGATTGCGGCCTACTGTCTTTTCCAAAATAGCCTTGAGTTGATGGTTAGAAACCTCTACCTATCCACTTGTTTGCGGATGGTAGGGTGAGGCTACTTTGTGCGTTAAACCATATTTTCTTAGCAATGTTTCAAAGCTTCTTTCCAAGAAATGAGATCCTATGTCAGATATCACGGTGTGTGGGACTCTGAAACGGGGGAAAATAACATCTTTGAACATTTTGATGATAGGTTTGGAATCTCTAGTGACGGTTGGTATGGCTTCTATCCATTTTGAGACGTAATCTACCGCCACTAGGATGTAGGAAAATCCATGAGAAGATGGGAATGGACCCACGTAGTCCACACCCACACATCAAATATCTCGACTTATTGCCATAACTTCAGTGGCATCTCTTCTCTCTTTGTTATGTTACCCATTCTCTGACACTTGTCACATGATAAGACAAAGTTGTAGGAATCTTTGGATATGGTTGGCCAAAAGAAACCACATTGCAAAATTTTTATAGCAGTTTTCTTATAACTCATATGGCCTCCAACTGGGCCTGGGTGACATTGCTCTAAAATGAGTTGGGCTTCTTCCTCAGTAATACAATGTCTATAAAGACCATCAACACAGAGCTTGAAGAGGTACGACTCATCCCAGTGATACTGCTTCACATTGTGCATGAATTTCTTTAGTGCATTTCCGGTGCATTCTGGGTGGATGACACCAGCGGCGAGGTAGTTCACATAGTCCGAGTACCAAGGGGTAGCTTCTGAAACTTTCATTAGTTGGTCATCCGGAAGAGAATCGTTAATCAGGATCTTCTCGGTTTCAAGAGTGTGGATGCGACTTAGGTGGTCTGCTGCAACATTCTTTGTACCCTTTTTATCTCTTATCTCTAGATCAAATTCTTTCAAGAGGAGGATTCATCTTATCAACCTGGGTTTTGCATCTTTCTTTTCTAGGAGGTAACAGATAGCGGGATGATCCATGTAGACAATGACTTTTGAACCAATGAGATAGGACCTAAACTTGTCAAAGGCATACACGACTGCAAGAAGTTCTTTCTTAGTAGTTGCATAATTCCTCTGAGCCTCGTTGAGGGTCTTCGATGCATAGTATATCACATTGTGTTTCTTCTCTATACATTGCCCTAGAACAACACCCACAACATAATCACTAGCATCATACATAATTTCAAATGGGTGATCCCAATCTAGAGCTCTGATGATGGGTGTTATTGTAAGAGCATGCTTTAAGTTGTTGAAACTTTTAACACATTCTTCGTCAAAGTGGAATTCAGTATCCATTAGAAATAGATTCGTCATAGGTTTTGTTATTTTGGAGAAATCCTTAATAAAACGTCTATACAAACCTGCATGACCTAGGAATGCGCAAACTTCTCTTATATTCATTGGAATAGTGAGTTTGGAAATCACTTCGATTTTCACTCTGTCAACTTTGATTCCTCGGTTACTGACCCTATGGCCAAGGACAATGTCTTCTTTTACCATAAAGTGACATTTCTCCCAATTTAGCACAAGATGTGCTTCTTCACATCATTTGAGGACCATGGAGAGGTGTTTCAAGCATGAGTCATACAAATCCCCTTATACGGAGAAATCATCCATGAAAATTTCCATAATGGTTTCGGTGAGTCTAGCAAATATGGCTGCCATACAACGTTGGAAAGTGGGAAGAGCATTACAAAGTCCAAATGGCATCCTTCTGAAAGCATATGTTCCAAATGGGCAAGTAAATGTTGTTTTCTCTTGGTCATCTGGATGTATAGGTATTTGATAGAATCCAGAGTAACCATTGAGATAACAAAAATACTCTTGGTGAGCCAACCTTTCTAGGACTTGGTCAAGAAAAGGCATTGGGAAATGATCCTTTTGAGTTGCCTTGTTCAACTTCCTATAATCAATACACATCCTCCACCCTGTGACTGTTCGAGTGGGGATGATTTCATTGTCTTCATTCCGTATCACTGTAGTCCCACCTTTCTTCGAGACAACATGCACAAGACTTACCCATGGTGAATCAGAGATCGGATAGATAATTCCTGTCTTGATCAACTTTATAATTTCAAGGCAGGCAACTTCTTTCATATTTAGATTAAGCTTCATTTGGTGTTCAACATTTGGCTTGTGATCTTCCATCATGGGGATTTTGTGCATGCACAGTGCTTGACTGACCCCAGTGAGATCACTCATCTTGTAGCCTATGAATTTTCTTCTTTCTTTTAATTCCGTCAAGAGTTTATCTTCCTATTCTTCCGTTAGATCAGAATTTATGATGACTGGGTAGACTTTGAGGTCATCTAGAAACACATACTTCAATCCCTCAGGGAGGGGTTTCATTTCAGGAGCTTGTGGTTTTTCACATGGTTCTTCAGTGACATCCATTGCTTTTATTTAATCAATCCTGGCTTTAGGATCTTCTTCAGTCGTATCGAGGTGGAGAACACAATCCTTTATTTGTTAATCAATGGAGTTATCAGTGGATGGGTTTGTTAGAGCCACTTCTAACAGATCATTTTGTTCATAATCCTCTTGCGTAAGCAGTGTCATCTACTCTATGAACTCAATCAAGTAGACTTCTTCTTACATAATCGGTCTTCTCATACTTTCAAAAACTTTAAACTTGAGGGTTTCTTTTCCTAATCTGAGCAGCAAGGTTCCTACTTCAACATCAATTCGAGCTCTTGTAGTGGCGAGGAACGAATCTCCAAAGATGAGAGGGTATTTAGTGTCTTCCTTTATGTCCATGATGATAAAGTCACAAGGGGCATAAGAATCTTTGCCAACCTTGACAGGGACATCCTCAATGATTCCTAAGGGTCGAGTCACAATGTTATCTGCAAGTTGTATTGTCATACCAGTCGAGAGTAGTTCAACAAACCCTAGCCTTTTGCAAAGGCTAAGTGGCATGATGGAGATACTGGCACCAAGATCGGCCAATCCTTTCTTACACGATGAATCACTAATATGGCAGGAGATCCCAAAAGATCCTAGATCTTTCTACTTCTTGGGCATCTTACTCTGGATGATGTCTGAAGTAGTTGTTGCTAACTTGACTGTCTCATATTCTTCAGTTATATATTTCTTAGTGAGAAGTGACTTCAAGTGCTTTGTCCAGGCTAGTATTTCAGCCAGTGCATCTAGAAAAGGTATATCAACATGAAGCTTTTTCATGGCTTCCTTGAACTTATTAAAATGAGTATCAAGCTTGGTTTGCCTTTAACGAGTAGGGAAAGGTGGATGAGGTTTGTACACTGGCATATCCGACTCTGGTATTTCTTTCTCGGTACCAGTAGGTTTTTCAGAACTTTCCTCATCTATCTTATCAGTTGTTGCTGGCCCTTTTGGTTGAGACTCAGGTGTTTTAGAGTCTTGAACAATCATCAGTTCATCCTCGTCTGTAATAACCACATGTGTCTTGATAGGAGGATCAGAATAGTCTTTTCCAGACCTGGTGGTGACCGCCTTCAGTTGCTCGGGGTTCTTAGGATTATTTTCTGGTTGGCCAACAAAGGCTGCAGTAGGTGGCTTCATGCTAGCTGCAAGTTGAGCTAGTTGAGATTCAATAGCCTTCTGATGAGCTTGCTGGTTAGCTATCATAGTTTGATGTGACTGCAACATCTTCTCAATGGCTGTTAGTTTGTCATCTGGAGAGATAGGATTCACTTGCTGTCCTTGTGGTTGATAGGGGACCAGGTTTGGATTCTGAAATTGAGAATTTCTCTAATACTGGTTGTAGTTCCTATTCTGAAGGTTACCCCTAAAGTTTCCTCGATTCCCTAAATTTTGTTGTTGGTTATACTGGAATTCTAGTGGGCCACGTTGTTTATTGTTTGAACCAAGTTGTCGTGAGTTTTCCGCTCCTGAAGGATTTCCAAATTGAAAACTAGGATGGTTCCTATTCTGATTCAGATTGTAATATCCTTGTGTAGGGATGGTGTTGACAACATTGAGATTTTCCATTTGAGCATTATCTCCTAGTCCATAAGCATTGCTTAGAACAACATTGTAGAGAACATTGCATGCTAATGTGGACTGATCAGTGCCTTTACATGCTTCACAAAATAGTGAAGCCGACTTGATCTGCTCTTATTGTTAAGGGGGTGAACGTCTTCTTCCAAATGCAGCAAGGGATGATTTGATATGGTCTTTCTTAGCAACTAAGAGTTTGAGGGTTTCAGTGTTAGACTTGTATTCTGGAATAACTTCAGCCATAACTACCTTCAATACTCCTTTCCCTACAGATCTACCCCAATTTGCTTGATTTTCAGCTCTAAGGGTGACAACCTTCCATTCACTATCATAACTTTGACGCATGAAGTTCCCTCCAGATGAGGAATCTAACAATCTCTTGATATTGTCATTCACACACCTATAGAAGATCTCAATGAGTTGATTCTTAGGAATACCATGGTGTGCAAACTTGCGTAGAAGCTCTTTATATCTTTCCCACACTTCCGCAAGGGTTTCTCCAAGGGTTTGAGTGAACATTGTTATTCGACCCCTAATTTCATAGGTGAGAGAAGGAGGGTAAATTTTTTCCAGAAAAACATTTTGCAGTTGTTCCCATGTAGTGATGGGCTCGCATTGCAAGGAGTTGTGCCAACTCATAGCTCTATCAGCAATCGAATGCTTGAAAAGATGGAATCTAATGGCATCGTCGGACACTCCATTTTTCTTTGTCATGGCACATAGATCAATATACCTCAGAAGATGTTCTTCACTATCTACTCCTTGTTTACCATAGAATTGACTGTTTTGAAGCAAGGTAATCCAATGTGCTCGTATCTCAAAGTTGGGAGCATTGATGGGAGGAGGTTGAACTGGGTGATGAACATCAACAACTTTAGGGATTGAGAACTTCCTAAGATCCTTTTGTAGTTCTTCTACTTGCACTGCGGATTGTGCTTCTAGGATTTCTTCTTAAACCATAGCTCTGGCTTCTTGCACGAGCCTTTCTCTTTGTGCATTAATGGCTTGAGCTACCCTTTGGGCTATTTCCTCCTCTTGAGCCATTCTTGCTTGATTCTCTCTATTTTGATGATGAAAGGTCCTGTCTGTCTCTAGATCAAAGCTAGCAGAGAGTCTGAGACTGTTCAAACGGTGCATACACTAGTCTTTTGGATGTACCTGAAATGGAAAAGTTTTGAAAGTGATATCCACGGAGTAGAGTCAAATTCAAGTGAATGATCAATTGTATCAAAAGAAAAACAAAAACCTAGATTAGCCTTAAAAAACTAGATCTGACTAACCGATTCCATTGTCCCTGACAACAATGCCAGAATTTGACATGGAATATTATCACACTAACAAACTCACTCAGGGTTGAAATCCCTGAGCTTTTACCAAAACCTTATGCAATAATACCACCCGCAAGCGAACAGATCTTACCGCAGTATAGTTGAGGATCGAATCCCAAGGGACAACATTTTTAAGAATTGTTGTTAGTTGAATCTAGCTCAAGCAAGACTAATATTTAGAATGATTGATTGGTTTGAGGTTAATTAAACTAATTGCAAGGAAGTAAATAGTAGAATTAAGGTTGATCTAGATTAATGATATGGGATCACTGGGGTGGTCTTAGGTTTCACCACCACTGCACATGCAAACACATCCAATCACAAAACATCCAGGCAAGATCTAACTATCCAACTAGAACTGCTGCGAACCCTCCCTGAGGGATGTTTAGGTCCGCGTAAGCATCTCCTTAGGCATTAGATGTCTTGTCACCATCCAGATCCTACACTTACGATTCCGAAGATACAAGATCCAACTGAAGCTGTGGGCCCCCTATACAGGCGTTAGGCACACAAAAGTACCACTGTGGGCTAGATGGCTCGTCCCCTCACAGATCATGCACTTACGACCTTAAGGAATCCCATTCTATTTCTAGTTTGAGAGTCAACCACGTTAATCGACATTATTATCCTACATATTGAAGTTCTCGCAACATTGGAAAGAACAAGATAAAAGCAAGCAGGTGATCAATCTACAAGCAAACATCGACGATTAACAACAAAATGAAAATTATATACATTGCCTGGGAATGTTAAATGGAAAGACATGAAAGCATGGGCAGTGGGGCTAGTACACCCCAACAAAAAGGAAATACTCGCTCATGATGCAAGAAACAAGAAGAATAAGAGAGATGGATGATTCCTCCATGAGCATGATGTAGAAGGTAGCCGCAGCTCTGTGAAGATGATGCGGTCTTCTACGTCGTGTCGGAGCAGATCTGGACGAGGAACGAGGGACACCAAGATAGACCAGACTGTCTTTCTCACTCCTGCTTCCTTCTCTTCTCAGTCTCCTTGCTCGCAGTAGGAAGAGTAGGTGAAGTGATGGTAGCGTGGATCTAGTGTTGGATCAAATCTTGCGTTTGGGCAGCCTGGCGGTGTCCTAGATCCGATTGCCTCAAAAGAGGACCCTGCTGGTCCTATTTATAGGCACTGGTTGGGGTCTTCACAGTTTGGGCCCAGTTGCAATTTTTAAAGCTTTGCTTTAATGGTTTTTGGGACCGTTTAACATTCTTAATGGTCTAGGAATTTTGTCCAAACGATCTTTGAGATCGTTTAGTGACCAAACGGTCTTGTATTTCTATGCTCTAACGATCTTGGGAAATCGATAGGCTTCTATCAGTCTTCTACATCCAAATGGTCTTGATCCAGTGATCACGCGGTCTTTGTCTGATCAGTCTTGGGCATTCTATCCATACAATCTTCATGCCCTAACGGTCTACACTGCTATGATCGATCTTCATGCCCACATGTCATCCAAAATGGTCTTGTAGTTCTCGGGGTTTGTGGCCCTCATGATCTGCAACTCCAAACGGTGTTTGGCTCTGTTCACATGCTCTCGGTCTCGTGGATCGATGTTTTTCTCCAAACGGTCTTGGACTCTGATCAGTATCGTGCTCAAAAGGTCTCATGGCCCACTGTTCTATCGGTCTTGAGACCGTGTGCTGCCTATGCTGTAGGTCCTGGTCGAGTAGGTAGTTCGGTGGTGAGGTAGGTAGCGAGGGGCACTGGGTGAAGGAGGCATCGAGGCGGTTAGGTGAAGGAGGTAGAGGCGACACTGGTGGTTGCTGTCGTGGATGATGGAGGAAGGTGCTGTAGCACTGCTGTCATTCATGGAGAAGGTGGCGATGATGGCAGAAGGTGGCCTGGGCGACAAAGGCCTAGGGTTTGCAGAGGTGGCAAAAGGAGGTAGGCACATCGTCGTGGCTGAAGAGGGGCCGTGATTTCGTCGTGATGCTGCTGAAGGCGGCATATGTGCAGGTAATGCTTGCAAGCACCGAAGGAGTTAGATTTACAGGTTGGATGGAGAAGGAGGTAAACAGATAAGGAAGAAGAGATTCAACTGGTCTTGCGTAGAGCGGGGTTCCATACAGTCTTGAGTAGGTGACTGTGCTTGCCCATACAGTCTTGAGACCATGAGGCTACACATGGTCTTGAGACCGTGTGGAAGGGAAACTGTTTGGAGAAAACCATGTAAAGAAAAGGAACACAAGACCATTTAGGCAGGTGAATGAGAAGTGTCGATCCACAATCTGATGGTGTGGAAAGGCTTGTGGTTTGAAGACCTTGCGGATGAATGGCTAAGACCGAAAGGTCGAAACCGAATGGATGAAACCGAATGGTACAGATCGATTGTTCAGGACCGTTTGATCAAGACCATTTGGTCAAGACCATTTTTGGTCAAGACCGTTTGGTCAAGACCAAGGATGAAAGGATCTTGAGTGAAGGTAGATTTAGGGAAAAGAAAGGTGGGCCCCACTTATTAGGGTTTGATTTGGATGATGGTTGATGGAGATAAAGGTGGAGTGAAGCAAGCGGTGATAGGGTTAAATGGAGGTGGGAGTCATCTGATGGTTGAACCTCCTCATGACCTGCATAAAGTCAACATAAACTCAGTCAATAACCTTGATAATTGAACCAATTAAGTAATTTTGTATTTTGTGAGATTTTGGAAATGAATGTGAAAGCATTGAGTCGAATTTGGCCTGAGATGGTGACTTAATATCATGATGAATATGCATTCATCAAATATCAAGAGGAAGAATATTTCAAAAGGAGATAAAGTTCTACTATTCAATTCTACTCTACATCTTTTCCCAAGAAAGCTTCATTCTCGTTGGTCTAGACCATTCACAGTAATCACCATCTATCCCTCTGGAATGATGGACATTCACTATGAGAAATTATGAGCAATCTCAGTCAATGGTCACCAATTAAAGTGGTACTATGAAGATGAAGCAATCACCAGAAAGGTGGATTTAGAGTTTCCAGATTCCCAAGAAGCAGAATGAATTGGGTGTTCAAAAAGTCAAGGTACACAACTATAAACAAAGTTCTACTTGGGAGGCAACCCAATCATTTTTCTTTTATGTCATTTAGATTGGATTTCAATGATTTTGTTTCATCTCATAAAAACACTTCTTAAGGATTGTCCATATAAATCAAGGAGGACAACCATTTTATTTTAAAATGATAACTGGAAGGCAACCATTTTACCATGACTTGTCGAACTAAAATCTAATCCGCCTTATCGCATGTTACATATAGAAACTTGATAGCTTGTCGATCGTAGTAGATAAAAAATGATGTCGATCTGCTTAGGTCGATAAGCCTGTCAACCACCTAGAATTGATCTTCTTTATGGAACAACTGTCATCTTTGCAATTGAGAGGATTGACACGATTCTTGTCGATGGTTTGGTTCGACAATGCTCTTGTCGACTTCATGATCGATAGTGTTCAGGATATGATCAACATGCCCACATTTAAGACTTGTCAACCCTCTTAGTCAACACTCTATTGACTGAAAATGAGTTGTTAGATCTGGATCTGCATCCAAATAACTGACTTCAGTTTCACCGACCTTAACATTGGCTATAAATACTGAGCCCAGTGTTAATACATTTTTACCACTTTCTAATCATAGAGAAACTCTTCCTCTCCATCTACTCACCTATTGACCTCCAAGCACATCCACCTGACAAGCCTCCTGTTGATGCCCAGTCGATACTCCTAATCTATGTGTTCCTATTGACTACGGTCCCATCCGATTGATAGGTAGATTTACATGCTGGTTGACACCCATGTTGACCGACACCATGACTTACCTATCGATCGGTAACCTTTTTGGCTGTTCACAAATCACACCGTCAACTTGATTTCATTATAATCTATCAACCGCCATATCGACCGTGAACTCCTTTTTCAAATCGATATCAATGGCTTTTATGCATGCTGTCGACGCTTGAAATCAACAAGACCAATACACACCTAATCAGTACCCTTTACCTTTTTCTTTACAACAATGGCTCACCAAGGAACCACCATCCCATCAAAGAAGGGAGAGAAGAGACATCTTCTTGAGCAGCCCATACTTGAAGTAGACAAAAGGGCCGTGACTACTGCACTAGCACCACAGGCTCCGCAAGGTTCATAGTTGGAGCTCCCCTATCAAGGAACCTTTAGGCCTTGAAACAAAGACAATTTATAGGCCTTCAAGGCAATGAAAAGAGCGATTTTCAAATCCACACACTTCATCTCTTCCACCACCCTTGATGAAACATGCATCTGGGCACGAGTCGAGGGAATGTTGCCTAAATCCAATTTAGCCCACCTCTATTTCTCTACTCCATGAGCTTATGCAGAGGAAACTACAAAGTTCATGCCATCTATCAAGGTGATAACATCTACCAAGGAAGTTCACTCTAAATAGATACAAGTCTGAATCAACAACATTGACTACATTCTCACTGACCAAAGACTGAACAAACTTTTCTATGGTTCAGAGGAAGAAGCTACCGGGGCCTCTATTGGCCTCCTAGAGAAAAAGGATTCCAGTTTTAATGCTTCTAAATATTGGGAGAAATTGATAGGATAAAAGAAGTATCAATTTGGACACTCCAAAGCATCCGCGGTGCATTTCAGTTTTTGGAGAGTTATGCAAAAAATAGTAGCCAACATCATCTTCGCCAAAGTAGAAATGGGGAACATCTACCTTGAGGAATTATATTTGCTATATTTGATAATGGATGGCTGCCTTGTCAATACTAGCTGCCTCCTGATTGATAAATGGCTACTTATCTGCTCTGCTCGACAAAGTGAATATTATATGGGTGGTCTCGTCAGACTTGTATTTTAGGTACACAAGCACCCCCATGTGTCTCTTTTAAGGAAATAATAGATGACACCTTTATCACCATAAGGTACCTAATGTCTACTCGTATTTTGGTATGGTGTGACAATTCTACCAGCTATAGGTTCACAAAAACCAAGCTTTCTATTCCTTTACCTGGTCTGGAAATTTATGACAAAGGCCAGTCACTTTTTTTGAGGAGGAAATTACTGCACTTGTTTAGAACTTTCAGTAGACAAACTAAGCACAAACAAGCACATCACAAGGCCGGGTATGGCCAAAGTCTATCATTACAAAACAATCTAAGCGACCACTGTCTAAGATATCAGAAGAAAGTGATCAAAGAAGAGTTTTTAGGTATGACCTCGAAGAACTACGAGTACCACTAGAGCATGGCCCAGACTCCCTCTCAGTCTCTAAAGAAGACCATGCACCAGTCACTCCTACTGCTACAAGCAAGCAACATGCACCCACCACAATCCACCTCACCTCCATCCCAGTTACAACTACTGCTAGAAAACCTATCTCTACCCAGACAGATGATGCATGATGGTCTAGAAAGCTCACAATGACATCAACCACGTTCCCATCAACCCTTTTCTTCTTATCAGAACCCTAGGTCTGATACTCATTCTTCATCTTCTTCAGAGGTGGATACTTTGGGAGGCACCTTTGTTTGTGAATTTGACACTATCAATAGAGTCACTAGTTCAATCGTGACTACCTTTCCTAAACTTCAAAAGGTTGTAACAAACATTGAACAATAGGTTCTAGCAATGGACACATGGGTCAGTGATCTAAGCACCATTCATGTACAAATGGTGACCCTTTAATGCCAGCTAGATGGAATACTGCAGGTCCAAAACCACCTCCTACTCAACATGACTTATCAAGAAAAGGCCATGCAATGCCAAGAAGAACAACACGCCATGCGATGAGAACAAAGACGAGCACGTCGGTGCAGTTCTATTGAAGCATCATCTTCACCATGTTCTCAGTCTGCCGAGGGTAATTCTTATGTTGTTGATACTATGAGTGAAGATGATCATCACCACTCTCTAGATCAGGCCACTGGGTCATTATGAGAATCTGTATCCCACGTGTCAGAATCAGTTTTTGGCTCTACTAAACCTTCATCAAAGAATGGCCTTTGTATGCCTCATCTGCCATAGCATTTAGTGGATGGCCTATCTTAGTTTGAGAAAACACCTATTATTAACCCTTATGATGATAGACCATCCAAAAATATTTCTCCTCCATCTCTACCATCGTACCAAGATATTTTTGGAAGGGAGATGAAATAGAAACTTGATGAAGCACTGCTCAATCTAAGCCCAATACACTCTCTTCTTAGTCTACATATAGAGGAAGACATATCTATTGGGGTTTATACGACACACATGGATCTCGATGATGCTATAAGTCCTTCCAACAACAAAAAAGTTTCTTCTAATGATGATAATGGTGATCTCTCCATTGTTCTATCAGCTACACCTCCTCGTCTTTTGGAACCTATCTTTTCAGAACCTCTGTTGCCACTTCCACCTTAGCTTCCTATGCAAATGAGTGGATTTGATCCAAATTGCTTGATGGGAATGTAGGTTCATGACATCTTTGTCTTACAAGACATCATGGACGATCAACGTGATGGAAGCCATATTATCTATAACAATGGTTCCATCACCCTCTCCTGAGATGATTTTTGGAATCTTTATTATAATGCCACTCCTTCTTTGGCAAGATTCTTATTCAAGAATTGTTTGAAGGATCAAGCTATTTTTACCTTACATGCAAAGCTTGAATATAAGAAGACAAGGGTTACCTTATTACTCTTTTATTTTAGAGGATTGTGACTCTTGTGCGTTGCTGACCTCAACAAACATCAAATTACTCTATTCAACACATGCGTTAAAATGCTTGCACATTCTGATATGCGATTTCAAGATCACACTGCCGAAAAGCTACCTCATATCCCAATTCAACTTCAATGAGTTGTTCGAGAAGTCCCATATTATCAACCTAACTGGACAAATTATGTGATTACACCACTCACCTTCCAACACAATCCTAAGCACAATAATAGTGCTTTGATCGTTCTCTGGGTCATGGAATCCCTCAATCATGAAACTTCTATTTCTATCCTGGACCCAATTGGCTTCACGCCTCTTTGTGGGTTATGATATGGAAGTCATCCATGACAAGCGCTACTTTCAGGACCCTAAATTGCCAGAAAACCTAAGGGATATGTATCCACTTATTCCTTGCTTGATGAAGGAGGCCTTCCGAGATGTCTTGTAGATGTAGAAGTAGAAGAATGGCAGATCACACCATCACTTATTGTCACTGAACCTCCTGCTACTATTACAACAACTACAAAGTTAAAGAAGCTGTGAATATACTAAAATTCCTTGATGAGCTTGAGCCATTTCCAGTATATGGCCCCATTACCAATATAGAGCCAAATTTTGAGGATTTTTACCGTAGTACATGTTGCGAACTTTCACTTACTCAACTAATGATGTTGATGCACCACTTCAAGCTTGGTGGAAATCATGTCATTTTTAGTAGAGATGACCTTTTGGTCATAAAAGACGACCTCCTAGAGACTCTTCAACCATGAGGATGTTTATCTCATAGCCTCATGGTAGCTTACCAATCTCTTATCTGTCAGGATGTTGATGATGTCTATATGGCTGGTCCTGATCTTGTCAATTATCTTTGATGAGACTCTGATTCAGGTGAAAAAGATCTTCTACTTCGACAACTACATGAATCTGTTCCTCGCTATATCTTTGTCCCTATTCTTCATGATGCACATTGGACTTTGCATGCTGTCTCTACTTGTTAAAGGGAGGTCATGCTATACAATAGTTCAAATTCTTCTTTTGATCCTGAAGGCCCTAAATACTCAGTGCTAATCTATGATACCCATGAAAGTATTGCTGATTCATGTTCTAAGGTGCTTATTGTGCTGATCCATGAATTCAGTAATGGTTATTCTTCTTAAGAACCAAGAAGATGGAAGGTAACCAGATTCAAGCATCATTGTCCTCAACAACGTCCACTGTCCAATGATTGTGGCTTCTATGTTCTACACTGTATGTACACCATTGGAGTTTGCCATGATGTTGTTGAAGAAACTCACAATCATAATTATCATTGCCTTCGAGGAAATTACTCTATGATGCTTCTCGATTCACCATGGGAAACAGTGGACCTTTGCTGACAAACTCACATGTTTACATTTTCTTTTCCTTTCTTTTTCACACTATGTGGATAGTGTGTGTTGTAAGTTTTAGGGGGGGTGTAATCCCATGAGTAGGTATCCATTGTATCATAAACTTTAATTCTTTTCCTTTAATATTTCTTTTCCATAATTTATTTATTTCCATTTACTAATTTAAACATGCTTATGAAAGAAAGATACAGTTGATGGAAAAACTCCCTCTACAAAGATTATAGTTTGTCCCTGAATTATCCCCTTATACATGACATTTCAAGTCAAAAATATTTACTGATACAATCTTTATGTTTTCCTCCTAGAAAATGTCATTTATCTTTTACGATGTCATTTATCTTTTACGATGTCATTTACAAAAAAAGAACATAATTACTAAAGTCTTATCTTGTCAAAGTTATACTGATACAAAAATAAAGAAAGAGCTACCTCATTCTATCTACCAATGCTCATCCCAAATAGAGCAAAGAAAAAGAATCTTGAAGACATCCCATGAATTAGAGCTATTGAAACGGTGTAGTGCTACACTCATGAACGCAGATATGTCGATTTTATTTAGTCTCTACAACTCCTACCTCACTCTAATGGAGTTAATACTTAGGATGTGCAATCACTGCTCTAAAACCATCTAGTTTGGAACCTAGGGATCACTCACCTATCTAAATAGACATGTACTTGAATGACCCATAGGAAGAAAGGAATACCCATAAGCCTATCTAATTTCTCCACATATATACATGGGCGAGAGTGAAATCTGCTTTGACAAAGTGATAGATATACTGGAGACAAGCATAAAGCAAAAACAAAATAAAGAAAGAAGTTGTTGACATAATGACATCTTTGATAAAGATTAGTTTTGTTAAGAGGATTGTATAAACTCATGTTTTCAATAATTTCTAGATTTTTCTTTATTTAAAGAAATAATGATTCCCTTAGCTTGAGGACAAGCTAAAATCTAAGGTTGGAGGAGTTTTTTTTTGAATTTAAACAGACAAATTTTATTATGGAGGAGCCATACGACATCTACATGAGGAGAAAAACAAACTAAAAGACCACACAAAGATCAAGAACAGATACAAACCACCACAAAAACTCATATCAGAATCTAATAAGGATAATGATGTATAGATCCCTCTTCTCCTTCGCTGGTTAAGGCAGCTTTCTATGAGGAATACCTTCAACCTGAGTATGTATATGTGGTAGAGTACCTGCACCAAATTGGTGTTCCAAAAGGATATTTTTCCCGCACTTGCTTCCATACAAACTCCACAACAAAATTGAGCGAGAAAGAAAAATCTACCATGAGAAGAGAAAGCAGCGCTGATTAATAGCGATATATGTTGGGTTTTAGGGGAGACAGAGAAGGCAGCGGAAACAAAAAATTTTCTCCCCCAACCCATACCGAGGAAACGCGTCAACGTCTATATAATAGGAAAGGATGGTTTGTGGAATCATAACTTGTCCCGAGGCTTGCTCGGCGACAATACCTCGCGCAATGCGCGGTCTTCAACTCCGGTCTTGGACGGCATCTGTGCAGCTCCTGGTCGCACCGGGACTGACGACTCCTCCTCCTACCAGACTGTCGGATGACAGTTGTCCTCCTGAGCGGCAGTGTCCTCCCGCCTCTATAGTAGTCCACACGGACCACCTGGAACTCCACACTCCTTGTCCCACAAGGAAGTGGAAGGAGTCGCACCATCCTGTTGACGTACTAGTCGCCAACACACTCTCATGCTGCCAGTTGCAATTACAGTTGTCCTTCCCTTGCTGCACCTCCCTTTTGCGGGAAGCCCTTGCTCGGGCACTCTCTCGGTTACCAAAACCAGAGAGAACGACAACTTCGCAAAGCAACCAGCTTGCATTGAGTTGTGCTTTGAGAAGCCCCCAATACCCCTATATATATAGGCGGGTCATGGGACAGAGTTCTCTGTGTCCGGCAATATGGGACTAAAGCAGGAGTAGAAGGGTTCGATAATTTTCCACAAAAAGCAACCGGTTCGCAACTTGAAATGATCGGTTCACAACTGAACCGATCGGTTCGTCCATTGAGCCGATCGGTTGGACCTGAGCCGATCGTTTGGGGCACTCCAACCGATCGGTTGGTGCCCTAAACCGATCGGTTCATAGTCCTAATCCGGCTCAAAAAGACTTTCCTTGTTTCGTTCCCAATTGGTATCGAATACCAATGTTATTCCCAATCGAATTGGGCAATTTGAAACCAAAGGAAAATTCTTGCCGACATGACTTTTTCCAACTGGTCGGTTGCACCAGTTGAGCCGATCGGTTCAACCCTTGAACCGGTCGTTTCAACCTGGGCATGAGCCGATCGGCCTGGACACTCCAGTCGACCGGTTCAGCAACCTCATCCGACCGGTTCATCACATGAACCGATCGGTTGGGAGCACAGGTTGGGCAAAATCAGTCAATTGCGATTTCAATCAATCCGATACTCTAATCAATGCGTCCAACACCTTGAACCATACGATATAGAGCCATCGACTGATTGAGAGTTTAATTGAACTAATAAACTCCTTTAGTAATCAATCTAAACATTGCTTGTGGACAAAACTCCTCTTCCAGGTTAAATCCTATGTGTGTGACCCTGCAGGTCCATTTCACGTTGGCAGTGAAAGTCCATAACACTTATGACTTCACAAGCAAAGAGCGGTGCCTAGTCACACATCAGTGCTACCCAAGTGAAAGTAGAAAGTTGGAGAACAACTTTCATCCTACAATCCGTGAATGGTGTTACAGTGAATGTATAATTCCTTTGTCACTGATATCCCGAATGAACTCAAGGCATGGATCAGTCATCCTGTCAATGTTCATTCACTTTCTTGATCTCAGAGTGGATTGAAGGAGATATGTATGACATCAATATCACATACTGATTCACACATGTGTGCGCACGCCTATCTCAATCCTACTCATCAAGTGGCCTTGGATTTCAAACTCCCTCAGGAGGGAAAAATCCCATATCTATCACTCACCCCTCAAAAGCCCCATGTGTCAAAGCCACCCAATCATCACCTTTATAACAACCCATGTTTCAGGACTGCGTTTGATGATGTCAAAGTGTGCCCAACAACATGTGTTGAGTGCAGTGATTTCTAATAAGAATCACACTCACCACCATCACTGTGAGTACTGACTGTGACTACCATCTCATGGTTCCATGTGTCAAACTCACGGTGGGTCTGTCCGGTACTTTGTTCTCTAACAAGTACCTATGTGTTTGGTTTGATATCTCTATATCATGACTAATGAGATTCTGTCATCAACCAACACCACAATCTAGTCTTGTGTGTCATTGCTGTCTATCTACCTTCCATAATGACATCCGACTAGGGACATATCAAGAATGTACAAACTCTTAGCATCCGTATGATCTCATCGTTCAGGTCATGAACCTGAAGGCATACGTCATTGAGTACTGTCATTCTCTAGACATTCAATATGTTCTATCACTATCTCATATGACTGAACCAGAATGAATTGGAAGCTTTCCTTTGATGTTTATCAAATCAATCTTAATGTATCCCACCAATCATCCCATGATTGGCTCTCAGGGCATACATACCAACAGACTCCCACTTGCACTGCGAGCCAATCACTCTTGAATCATATTCATAGTGATATTGAAACATGTCCCACATGTTACTGTGCTCTAGTGCCAACATAGTGAGTAATGGCAACACCTTGCCAAAGTCTGTATAAATTGCATGTCTCACATGTCTTTGCTGTACGTCACACGTATGAGATGGAGTTGCCGTAATATGTGATCTAGTATTCCTTTGCTAACCTTTAGCCACATTGCATGATCAAGGATTCCAGACTTGTCATCAATGAGTGGAATATCTATAAGTTCATCTTATGAACTTCCAGATCCATATAGTATCTACTGCTGTTCTCTAACACATAGATACTCAGCATTTCCTTTTAAATAGTTTTATTGGAACATTTCCAATTATCAACCAACTTTCACTTTTATACATCCTATGTATATTTTGCGATTAATTTTCTGTCCTTTCGGAAGTTCGCATCAATGTAACTCTTTACATCAAACTCTTCCTTATCTCCATGGAACTAGTACTTCATAAGTACTTATCAAGTTCTCATGGTATTCCAGTAACACTTACTGGAAGTAGACAGACATCCACTCGTCATGTCCCATATACAAGTTATTAGTATGAGCACATCATATTGTCATGTCATACATACAAAATGATGAATGCATTTTATTCTTGCCATGTCATACATGCAAGACAATGGGATGATTACATACATGATAGATCCATATATATTCTTAGTTTTCCCATTCTTCATAAGAATTGGACACTTGGCCTTGGGATACTAATATCCATATTACATGGACAAGTTTTCTCCCACTGAATCTGTGCATACTGAACCCTTCAGTACAGATTGCCAATGTATGCTCTCTCTTTTCTAGGTCAAGAGATTTGTCGAGAACTATCTCTATAGATCTCTATTCCTATCATATAGGAAACATCTCTATCTTCCTTAAAGATAATTTCCACTTTTAGATTTCCATTCTAGAACAATTCCATTTCACATCAACATGTGAAATGTGAATACGCTCCCACTAAATCACAGATCCCTTCTTTATCTTTTACATGTCAGTCAAACCCTTTGACTATATCATCAAAGTAAAGATCCAATTCTTAGTTGCTTGTACTCAATCAATCACATTGATTAGTCCATTGTAACTTATAGACTTCATTTGCATTAGTGGATTCATAAACCTTATAGGTTGTGTCACGTACACATCCTTGTTTTATTCCTCATAGGAATGCAGTTTTAGTATCCATATGCCAAATGTCTTAGTCATTAAGTTGCAATCAACAAGCATCATCCCTCTCAAAATGTTATCCATGTGTCTTAACACTTAAGACTCATTTGCACTTATGGATATGATCCAATGAGTGCTACCATCAAGGTCATACCTTATGGTTCACATGGATGTCATTTAGGATGTAATGGTCATAAACCATAACTCAAGATTCGGTTCCTCATATTCATCTTGATAGTTGACTCATCACATGAACAACTCATCACATAGATAATTGAGGTGTATCTGTTAAGGATATAAGAACTCACAACCCTTGTGATTCTTAATTTCCTTTATTAGTGTGGGGTATTCTTTTATTAAGAAGAATTCAGTTATTCGATAATCATTCTCTAACTCCTTAGAGTATGATTCCTTCTTGATTTAGACATCACCATGCCTTAATCATGAGTTCACTATGATACACTATCATAATCACTCATAAGGATCTCAAACATTTGGTCCAAGTATTTCATTCTTTGATCTCATCAAGAATTAATACTTTACCAAATTTGTACTTCATCTATGATAATCTTGAACACTTCAAGATATTCATATTGGTATTTCTCTTAACACCATTTGAAGTATTAGCATTAGTCCCAATAGGTATGTAAATACATCACATGTATTATACCTAATAGGATAATCATTCTCCCACTACCATTAGTGAAGATTGATTAATCATGTCCAAGATATTCATGTCTCTTACTGGTTCTCTAACCAAAAGAGTCTAGATTTATCCATCATATGGAAACTAGAAATGAATTTCTTATGATATATGCTAATTTAATTGTTTGAGTTATCAATAACTTTAGGTATCATTTTATCTTATACATACCATGTATTACAAGATAAACAAGGCATTGCCACAAAGATCATATCTTTAAGATTGAAACATCAATTTTATTAATTGCCATCATTGTCATACAATATGCAAAAATAAAGTGTTTCTATCTATTGGCAATATATGAAATAGCAGTTCTCAACTCTATTTCGTGCCCTTTAGGCTGAAATAAACTGAAAGATACTCCTATCTATGGCAGCAACACTTGCTCCAATGATGGGTATTTCTTTCTTGGTCCTTTCACAAAGGCCATCACTTCTTTGTGGATATTGCATATCATATATGACATATCCATATCTTGGTATCATATACCTCAGATAAAGAAGCGGTTCATTTCATGATACCTTAGGTGGAGATCTCCATCCCTCCTTCATCTTCTTTTGTTCTTCCAGATATAGAGGGCAATCCCTCATACACCCTTTCCCCATGTGCCTTGAGGCTGAAGACGGCTTGGATTTCTGGCTAGCATCAGAACACTTCTTAGCTTTGCCCTTGTCCTTGCCCTTAAGATTACCTTTTCTTTGATCATATCAAAGAATGTGGTTTGTCTTTCTTCATCTTTGCCTCTACTATCCTCAACATGTCCAACAACTCTGTCAACGCTTGTCAAAGTTGTTCATGTTGTAGCTTATCATGAATTGTATGATTCTCACTACATTTGCAGTATCATACCAATAGCCAACTCTTGGCTCAGAGGGAATCCTTCTTAATCAGGTTTTCCACATACCCAATCACATTAAGTGTGTGAATACCTTACTGGATCTCCTTCTGTCATGACATACTAGGACAGTATCTTGGAGACATCATATGTCTCATGTTTTCTCTGCAACTCACAGTTCAGAGAACACAACATCAAGCACTCCTCATCAATGTCATCCTTGGTATGCTTCCATAAGCATACTTTCAGCCATTGATGTGGTGGGATCGAGTTCATCTGGTTCTGGTATAACTAGGACTTAGAGCTTTCACTCTTTGATTGAGAACACTTCTCATCGTCCTAACCAATCGTGGAATTATTCCCATTTAATTTGTTGATCTCAAAGACCGATCGCAAATAAAGTGATTTCTTGATTAACCATTTATTTTATCAAAAGGAAATATATGCAATTTTAGTCCAAAACTCTTTTGACTTGTTTGATTGATTTGAAAAGTTGACGATATAATTAGGCCTTTAATTAATTATCGCTCCCACTATTTTAGTTCAAATTGATAGCCCTCACCATCAATTCGGAAGATTGCAACGTACAACCTTCTAGTGGGCAAGATCCTGAAATCCTCTAAGTCATGAGTCAGCTTTGGCTGATCGCCCACAACTTAGATCTCTCAGGTAGGCAACTCTTGCCAATTGCATCATATGCAACTCTTGTTGAATGAACATGCACAACACCTTGCCATGAACATTCCTTGCCTCTGGGCCTAGACGCTCTAAGAATCACCAGTTAAGTCTAACCCAAAAGCCGACACGGTAAACATGCACCCTACTTTGGCAGAACCTACATGTCTACCCTTCACACTTCCACAAGATAGATGGCGCACCACGCTTTGGCATAACCTACGCTTGGTCGATCGAGCTTTTCATGTGTGCCGCTAATGGAAGGCATATAAGACTTAATATTTTAATGAGGGATTTGGTTTTATATACATATATATATCCAATCACCACAATACATAGTACATATCATATACGTGCTATATCCCACAGAAAACATGCAAAAACGATAAAAAGCGATGATTATGGCCATCCTAATGTGATTCCTCGAGCCAAGAGGAATCACGGTCATCTAGGTCTACATCACATGCAACCTGTACAAGATGAACATCTGTGCCTTGCCATCCGAGTTGATCAACTCATCACATGAATGATCTGTACTCTCCAGCCGGTCGTCTGGGTGCCACCAGTCGATCGGTTGGCTCCTCCAACCGATCGGTTCGCCTCGTCGTCGTGCATCTCGTCATGTCCGCCACCCGCTCGTCTCGTTCCTCGAACCGGTCATCAACCGATTAGTTCACTCCTTGAATCGACCGTCTGCAAGGTCATCCGATCGGTTCACGCCTTGAAACAATCGTCTGAGCATTCGTCTTGATGTCCTCCGGTCTTCGACATAATAGGAAATAAAATCTATCCTATTTATTACATGTTACGACCCATATCAGGGTTAGTCAATAAATACCTCGAATTACGTGAAACACCTCAATTAGTGTTGAATATCAAATTAAATATCATGTTTAATCAAATAAGTTAATATGTGAATCAATGGTTGAGATTGAAACCTCTGAGGCAACTAATGATAATTGCAGTGTTAATAATTAAGTTAATTAAGTTGAAGTAAGTATACAAGTTGCAATTAGAGCTTGATCCAGTGAAATAGTTTAATCAGTATGTTTCCATGCTTTGAGTAGGTAGAGAAGTTTGTGCTTGATTGGGTGCAAAAGAAATCATCCAATTTGGACCCCCGAGGCCATAGTTATGGCAATTTTAAGAATCCTGGACTGAAATGCAATTTTTCCAATTTGATTTGCATTAAGTGGGTCGGCTACCCTCTTCTCCTCTATCTCTTCCCGATAGAACAGTAGGCAACCGCCTAAGCGGCGCTCATCCAGACCGAGCAAGAGCAGAAGGCAGGGTGATTTGAGCGCCCTTGGCTTCGTCCATCAACACCTTGCCTCTGCCCACTCCTCTCCTTCCTTTCTTCTTCCTCCAGCTCGCCCTAGCGGTGCCCTAACAACAGCTCGATCTAGCAAGCAGTAGCACCGGTGGAGCCCCATTGCTGCGCTCGATCAGCAGCGGGGGGAAAGAACTGCTGCTTCAGTCATCCAGGGGAGGCCGGCAGGTTCTCTCAGATTTCTTCTTCAGTTTTCTCACTCCCGAGGAGGATCATCAAAACCAGACAACGACCCTGCCCCATAGGAACAAGGGCGGCAGTTTTGGACTAAATCGTTAGGGCGGGAGACGGATCTCGCCGGGGTCTTTCCTGTGTGTGGTCGCCGACGGTCCGGCTTCTAGTATCCAGTGGATCCGGTGGTGTGTGAGCTGGGAACATGAGCAGTACCATAGCCAACGGGTTGGTCCACAAGGCGTTCTGCTCCCAGGCATCACCTGGAGACAGCCATAGCAAGTCGTTCACGCGACCGCCGAGGAGTACCCTCGTGAGGGTTGGATCCGGGCCAAGAGGAGATCATCTCTTGGTGTATCATAGAAGGCGGCTAGTGCTGGTGAACAAGTTCATTGGAAAGGCTTTGGTTCACAGATCAGCTGCTGCTTAGTTTCCTGGCCAGCGCAGGAACAAGTTTGAGGTGAACACCACCAAACGGCGCCAGCGACTTCGCCCAAGAGGCCACAATACAAATCCACAGCTTCCAGTCCTCAATCAGCACCCAACCAAGCTTCCCTTTCACCTGGGCGTGAAGGAGCTGCTGCTTGCAGCAATATGCTTGATTAGAGTCAACCTGGGCGTAAAAGGTATTAAAAGAGGTAGTTATGACTTCGGCATAAGGTCTTGATCATGAATTCGTAGTGTTAACTTAAGACTTAGTTTTTGATCGAGTTCATCTTCAATGAGTTTTCCGTTTCTGCACAGGTTGCACGGTGTGCAAATCAGTTTGCACGGCGTGCAAAGTTACAGAAAAAAAATAGGATAGATAGTCGGCCAGTTTGCACGACATGCAGATCAGTTGCACGGGGTGCAGATCAGTTGCACGGGGTGCAAAGTTGCAAAAAAGCAGAATTAGGTGTGTTTGTGGACATTTTCGGTGTATACGAACACACCGAATTGGGTGAGTATTATCTCACTTAGTTATCAAGGTTTAACTCGTTTAAAAGTAGATATTGCGTATATGAAAATGTTGTTTATGTGCATATGTGGGTAATAGAGATTACTCGAATGCCGAGCATAGTTATCATCCCTAGACTTTTAATTTGCATAGTTCAAATGAAATGAAATGATTAGTAAAATAAATGTGTATGCTTTACAAGTAATTTCAGTAAGATGTGAGTAAATGTGATAAAGTATTTCAGATTGAGTATTCTTTTCAATACAGTATATTTGAATGTTCAGTAACATGAAATCAGTATAGAGACGTGGAATGGATATGAAATCAATTTACAGTGAACGAATCTGTTTGCATGAAAGCATAGCTGAGTTATGAGTTATTGCGATATAAGTAAATAATTGTTGCACTATATATAGAAATGTTATGAAAGTTGAATTTCTAGTTTCAGCTAGTGAATTGCAGAATTACAGTATATTCCAGTAGTCGAATATGTGAGAGAGAGGCACAATGTTATAAGAGTTTTCTTGTTATAATAAAATGTGTTAGACTTAGATGCCCTGACACCGTAGAATCCCTTTTGGAGGTCTGTGCCTTAGGGGTGAAACGACCTACCTAGCGTGTGTCTAGATGGTCGGTGGATCGTGTTCAACAATAATCCGTGCGTGTGTCACGGTGGCACGAGGACAGAGAGGCAGTGTTCAACAATAATCCGTGCGTGTGTCACGGTGGCACTGGAAGTAAATAGGGGTTATTCAACAATAATCTGTGCGTGTGTCACAGTGGTAACCCAGACTCTCCGCCTGTGTGCTCAGGTTAGAGGAGGAGTCTAGAGTACACTCTTTGAGAGTGCAGAGAGGCCGTGTGAGCCTGAGAGTCCTGACGCAGACCAGGACGGCAGTCAGACTTAGCATTTCCCGGGTGTGTCGCTAAGTCTTGTACGGTGGGTTCGTAGTTCGCTATGAGACTTTATATGCAGAGTACACTGCATATGATCAGGGCATAAGTTAAAAGATGATTACTTAGAATTAAGGTAGATTAATATGAAACTTGTGTATGTTCAGATTTATAATTTATAATACTTGTTCTTAAATGTTCAGTATACTTTTCTGCGATAATTGCACTGTTTAATTTGATCTGCTCAGTTTGTTATTTTATCCACATATTCCTGTCAAATGTAAAATTATGGAGTTATCTGATGATGGCTAAGTGAAATATTATTCACTGAGCGAGTAGGCTCATTCCTCTACTCAAACATTTTCAGGTCAGCGACAATTCCAGGAATCAGAAGGATCTTTTCATCCTAACGCTTAATCTGTAGAAGGTATATGTAGTTAGTTTAGTTAGATAGTGGTCTCTTAGTCCTTTCCCCTCGGTCCTTGGGATATGGTGTGGGTGAGAGAGAGTGTGTATGTGAAATGTGTATAAAGATGTAAATTAACTGTTATGTTCACTTTCTGTTAAACAATGTTACATGTTGTAAACTCTGATTATGTTCTCTAGCCAAGTTTAATTGAAATGCTTCCGCAATAGTTTATTATGTTTTAGTTTACAGCAATATCCGGATATCTTTACGAGGTGTTAAAAAGAAAAAGTTCTTAGTGATTTGTTTATGTGTTAATCCCTCCGTCGCGCCCTAATCTTGTGATTAGTGGTTAGTGTGAGATCGGGGTGTGACATCTTTTGGTATCAGAGCATAGGTTGAGTAAATGGTTACTCTAAGTCAAGGTCAGGGGACGATAAGAGACCAATAGGATTAAGGTTTAAGAGTTTTTCTTCTGTCTGTAATTTTCTAACAGGAAGTGTTCTGTTATACTATTACAGATGGCAGGAAAAGGATGTGGTCACGAGAACCAAGTAAAGAGTTTAAGTTGAGTCGTTAAGAATCATTAAGATCAAAAGATAAAGTTATAAGTGAGGCAAATAATAGCTGATGTGTTTTAGCTCTGGGAGGTCTGAGTGTTTAGATACCCTGGCCAGGTATCTGAATACTTAGATTGACCAGTATCAAGCTACTCTGTCTGTTCTTCTCTGGATGCCCTGGCCAGGTATGCAGAGGAAGGATAGGCTAGAGAGAAAACCCTAGAAATCTTAGGGTTAAGAGATCAGAAATTAATGTAGGAATAAGAGATTACATATAAGATGTGATTCAACTCTTGTCTATTATTGTTTATTTGATTTAAAGATCACTAGAAATTCTTTTATATGCATGAAATGAAATTTTCAGTTTGTAAAGTAAACATGATTCTTTTATATTGTTGTGTCATGAAGTGAATTGTTAAGTGTTTGTTTTATTAGTACTAAAGTAGACCCAAATTTATGTTTAAATGAGTTTGCTCTGAGTGGATATTCATTCCACATGTTTAAGATTAATAGGGGTAGATTAATCTCGAGTAGCTCTTGGCTTCAGGACTACAGGCTCGGCCTGGTCCGGCTGGCAGGATGCGTTACTGGGATTTAATGACTCCTATTAACAGTAAAATAAGAGTAGACTCTGGATGAATTAGACCCGTAACATAGTAAGAATGTATATACACTAGGATGTTTTAACTATAATAAGAAGTCTAAATGTTCTTTTGTCTTGAGATTTAGGGTTTGAGAAGCATAGACCCTAATCGGCCCAAAATAGGGTTTTGATGATACATAAACACAAAATTTGATAAGTAAAGTGTCTTAGTAAATGATTTTTGGTATTTTATGTGTAACTTTGATTTAGCTCAAATTTGGATATATAAAATATAAACAACATTGGAAAATATCAGAATTTTTGAAGTATGTTCTGACTTGTTTATTGGCCGAGTTTCAAACTCGACCGATCACATTTTTAGAATGATATAACAGTGTGGTAATTGAATTTTATCTTTTTATTTGTATATCCAATTGATCTCAAATTTTAACTGTGCTTGAAAAATACAATTTTAGACACTCTACTAAATTGGCGTAATTTTTGGATGACTTTTGATCTCTACAGTGAGGGTGTCGGCCGAGTTTGCAACTCGACCGAATCTGCTGCAGACTGCAATATAGCAGTGCACTGTTTGATTTTTATTTATTTATTGGTAATTAGAAATGATCTAAAATATTTACTGGAGGTCTAAAACTTCATTAGGTATAACATAAAAAATTTTCAGAATTTTTGGAGCTTCTGTTAGCTATTTAATAAACGAATTACAGAAAACTATTGTGAAAACTGAATTTTCAGCCAATATAATTAAAGTTGAGTGTTGGGTTAATATGCTATTGACCCAAGCAGCTCAAATTGATCTATATGATCGATCACACACACACACAATAACGTTACATTATTGATAAGGACCAAACCCTAGAATGATTAGAGTTGAAATAGTTCAAGGGATGTCGCTAGTGATTTAATCTTGAATACTAGCATCTCTATAAAACAAGACCCTGAGATTTGATCTATGAAAAGTAAGCTGGCTTTGATAGTGATCTAGGGTTTAAAGGTAGTTAATCTGAACGGTACATGAACAACATGAAATGACTTAGAGAAAAGAGTAAAGCATAAAACTGAAATGTAAACAATAAGAAAGTAGCATAGAATGCGGAGTATTATCCGATATATGATCTGAAGATAGTTGATGTAGTTCATGTTTTTAAGACATGGCGTCACTATCTTTATGATGTGACAATAGATTACCACCCTGGTAAAGAGAATGTGGTGAATGATGCTTTCAGCAGAAAGTCAAGTTCAACAGCTAATGCATTCTCTATGACAGGTTTCAATAGAGACCTGTTAGTAGAAATGTGGGAGTTGAACTTAGACTTAGGGGTGACAGCACAAAGTGGTTTGATTGCACAGATGCAAGTCAGACCTACTTCTTATGATCAGATCAAGGAACTACTAAAGGGTGATAGTGAGTTAAACCAGACCATGCATGACATGATAGGAGGAAAAGAGACCAGAGTTTAAGTTTTTAGATGATAAGGTGTTGTATTAGCATGACATGTTGTGTGTACCTTGAGATAGTGAATTGAAAGAAAAGATTCTTATGGAAGTGCGTGTATTGATGTATGCTATGCTTTCAGAAAACACAAAAATATATATATATGAATCTCAGGAGTTGTATTGGTGACCTGGTGTGAAAAGGATGTAGCTGAGTATGTGGTTAAAAGTAGTGTGTACCAGTAGGTTAAGGCTGAACCCTAGAAATCTATAGCTACCTTGTAATCTTTTTCTATGCCTGAATGGGAATGGGAATTTATCACAATGGATTTTGTGGTAAGATTACCCAGGACACCTAGAGGTTGTGATTTGATATGAATGATTGTGGATAGACTAATTTAGTCTGCTCGCTTTCTTCATATTAAGTCAACCTTTGATGTCTCAAAACTTGACCAAGATATACATGAATGAAATAGTCAGGTTGCCTGGTAATCCAGTTTCAATCATATCTTATTGAGATCCTAAGTTCACATCTAGGTTGTGGAAACAGTTGCATCGTGCTTCAGGCACAAAGTTAAGATTTAGTATAACCTTTTCATCCGCAGACGGATGGTTAGTCTGAGAGAACCATTCAGACTCTTGAGGGCATGCTTAGAGCATGTGTTAAGCATCTCAGTGGAAGTTGGGAAGAACATTTAAGTCTTATAGAGTTTGCTTAGTGTGAATGTTGAGTTAGAAATACACAACTGATAATGGTCCGATTTGAATATAAACCCAGGCAATACAAATTTGGTAAACCATTAGGTGCATGATTTCAAGATAGTAAGATAGCATTAAAATATGTAAATAAACCTAATTGCATGCTTCCTGTCATGTTAATGTGTATGACTTAAAATTTACATGAATTGACACGTTTCTCTGAGATATTATTAGAAATTCTCAAGTACTATTAAATATTTGTGTTATGATACGTAAATAACTCTTAATTGAGTTATGTGATGCACAAACCAGGAATTTGGTTAATATGCACGTACTTCGAGAAATTTCAGACAATTGATAAATATTATATATGGTTTCTTATAGGTGAAGTAAATTACACTTATTGGTGTAATAAGATGTTCAATTACATGAATTCAGTATGTATGTGCCAAAATTGATTTGAGTTTGGAATATTTATGAATTTTAAATCTGCCTGCATGCATGATATAAAGATTACTCAGTAATTACAATGATTTTGAATATACTGCTCTACCTGTTCTAGAATGATACCGTATTGTGATTTGAACTGCAATCAAACAGATGAGATAACGGAAACCCTAAGAGTAGGGTGTTGCCATGTGACTAGCGAATGAGATAACCCTAAGAGTAGGGTGTTGGCATGTGATGAATGAATAAGGCAAATGAAACCCTAAGGATAGAGTGTACGATGAATCAAGTATTTTGATATCAATTTTCATTATGAGATGTGATGATGTTTAACAGTTAAATTGCATGATTTCATTTTAGTACCAAATTGACATGCATTCTGTTTATTTAATAATTTTAGTTTGTCTGCATGTATAGTATGATAATTTCTCAGTAATTACCATAAATTGAGATACTGTTATAACAGTTTTACAAAGACAATGTTTTGTGGTTTGATCTGGAATTAGATCAGATGTGTCCTATGTTGAGGGACCAATACAAATAGCTGATCTGAGGATCAAGAAACTTAAGAATCGTGAGATACCTTAGAGAATGTTTTGTGGAGAAACTACAACCTAGAAGGAGCCACATGGGAAGTTTTGGGATTAGATGTGCGTAACAAGTTTCCTTTTCTCTTTTAGGAATTTCAGGACGAAATTCTTATAAGGGAGGGAGATTGTTACGACCCATATCAGGGTTAGTCAATAAATACCTCGAATTACGTGAAACACCTCAATTAGTGTTGAATATCAAATTAAATATCATGTTTAATCAAATAAGTTAATATGTGAATCAATGGTTGAGATTGAAACCTCTGAGGCAACTAATGATAATTGCAGTGTTAATAATTAAGTTAATTAAGTTGAAGTAAGTATACAAGTTGCAATTAGAGCTTGATCCAGTGAAATAGTTTAATCAGTATGTTTCCATGCTTTGAGTAGGTAGAGAAGTTTGTGCTTGATTGGGTGCAAAACAAATCATCCAATTTGGACCCCCGAGGCCATAGTTATGGCAATTTTAAGAATCCTGGACTGAAATGCAATTTTTCCAATTTGATTTGCATTAAGTGGGTCGGCTACCCTCTTCTCCTCTATCTCTTCCTGATAGAACAGTAGGCAACCACCTAAGCGGTGCTCATCCAGACCGAGCAAGAGCAGAAGGCAGGGCGATTTGAGCGCCCTTGGCTTCGTCCATCAACACCTTGCCTCTGCCCACTCCTCTCCTTCCTTTCTTCTTCCTCCAGCTCGCCCTAGCGGTGCCCTAACAACAGCTCGATCTAGCAAGCAGTAGCGCCGACGGAGCCCCATTGCTGTGCTCGATCAGCAGTGGGGGGGAAAGAACTGCTGCTTCAGTCATCCAGGGGAGGTCGGCAGGTTTTCTCAGATTGCTTCTTCAGTTTTCTCACTCCCGAGGAGGATCATCAAAACCAGACAACGACCCTGCCCCATAGGAACAAGGGCGGCAGTTTTGGACTGAATCGTCAGGGCGGGAGACGGATCTCGCCGAGGTCTTTCCTGTGTGTGGTCGCCGACGGTCCGTCTTCTAGTATCCAGTGGATCCGGTGGTGCGTGAGCTGGGAACATGAGCAGTACCGTAGCCAACAGGTTGGTCCACAAGGCGTTCTGCTCCCAGGCATCACCTGGAGACAACCATAGCAAGTCGTTCACGCGACCGCCGAGGAGTACCCTCGTGAGGGTTGGATCCGGGCCAAGAGGAGATCATCTCTTGGTGTATCATAGAAGGCGGCTAGTGCTGGTGAACAAGTTCATTCGAAAGGCTTTGGTTCACAGATCAACTGCTGCTTAGTTTCCTGGCCAGCGCAGGAACAAGTTTGAGGTGAACACCACCAAACGGCGCCAGCGACTTCGCCCAAGAGGCCACAATACAAATCCGCAGCTTCCAGTCCTCAATCAGCACCCAACCAAGCTTCCCTTTCACCTGGGCATGAAGGAGCTGCTGCTTGCAGCAGCATGCTTGATTAGAGTCAACCTGGGCGTAAAAGGTATTAAAAGAGGTAGTTCTGACTTCGGCATAAGGTCTTGATCATGAATTCGTAGTGTTAACTTAAAACTTAGTTTTTGATCGAGTTCATCTTCAATGAGTTTTCCGTTTCTGCACAGGTTGCACGGCGTGCAAAGTTACAAAAAAAATAGGATAGATAGTCGGCCAGTTTGCACGGCGTGTAGATCAGTTGCACGGGGTGCAAAGTTGCAGAAAAGTAGAATTAGGCGTGTTTGTGGACATTTTCGGTGTATAAAAACACACCAAATTGGGTGATTATTATCTCACTTAGTTATCAAGGTTTAACTCGTTTAAAAGTAGATATTGCGTATATGAAAATGTTGTTTATGTGCATATGTGGGTAATAGAGATTACTCGGATGCCGAGCATAGTTATCATCCCTAGAATTTTAATTTGCATAGTTCAAATGAAATGAAATGATTAGTAAAATAAATGTGTATGCTTTACAAGTAATTTCAGTAAGATGCGAGTAAATGTGATAAAGTATTTCAGATTGAGTATTCTTTTCAATACAGTATATTTGAATGTTCAGTAACATGAAATCAGTATAGAGACGTGGAATGGATATGAAATCTATTTACAGTGAATGAATCTGTTTGCATGAAAGCATAGCTGAGTTATGAGTTATTGCGATATAAGTGAATAATTGTTGCACTATATATAGAAATGTTATGAAAGTTGAATTTCTAGTTTCAGCTAGTGAATTGCAGAATTACAGTATATTCCAGTAGTCTAATATGTGAGAGAGAGACACAATGTTATAAGAGTTTTCTTGTTATAATAAAATGTGTTAGACTTAGATGCCCTGACACCGTTGAACCCCTTTTGGAGGTCTGTGCCTTAGGGGTGAAACGACCTACCTAGCGTGTGTCTAGATGGTCAATGGCTCGTGTTCAACAATAATCCGTGCGTGTGTCACGGTGGCACGAGGACAGAGAGGCAGTGTTCAACAATAATCCGTGCGTGTGTCACGGTGGCACTGGAAGTAAATAGGGGTTATTCAACAATAATCTGTGCGTGTGTCACAGTGGTAACCCAGACTCTCTGCCTGTGTGCTCAGGTTAGAGGAGGAGTCTAGAGTACACTCTTTGAGAGTGCAGAGAGGCCGTGTGAGCCTGAGAGTCCTGACACAGACCAGGACGGCAGTCGGACTTAGCATTTCCCGGGTGTGTCGCTAAGTCTTGTACGGTGGGTTCGTAGTTCGCTACGAGACTTTATACGCAGAGTACACTGCATATGATCAGGGCATAAGTTAAAAGATGATTACTTAGAATTAAGGTAGATTAATATGAAACTTGTGTATGTTCAGATTTATAATTTATAATACTTGTTCTTAAATGTTCAGTATACTTTTCTGCGATAATTGCACTGTTTAATTTGATCTGCTCAGTTTGTTATTTTATCCACATATTCCTGTTAAATGTAAAATTATGGAGTTATCCGATGATGGCTAAGTGAAATATTATTCACTGAGCGAGTAGGCTCATTCCTCTGCTCAAACATTTTCAGGTCAGCGACAATTCCAGGAATCAGAAGGATCTTTTCATCCTAACGCTTAATCTGTAGAAGGTATATGTAGTTAGTTTAGTTAGATAGTGGTCTCTTAGTCCTTTCCCCTCGGTCCTTGGGACATGGTGTGGGTGAGAGAGAGTGTGTATGTGAAATGTGTATAAAGATGTAAATTAACTGTTATGTTCACTTTCTGTTAAACAATGTTACATGTTGTAAACTCTGATTATGTTCTCTAGCCAAGTTTAATTGAAATGCTTCCGCAATAGTTTATTATGTTTTAGTTTACAACAATATCCAGATATCTTTACGAGGTGTGATGGAGCTGGAACTTACACCAAAAGATTTTCAGTCTTCCAATGGGAGTTCCAGGATTCTATCACCAAAAACCCTAGAGAGGATGAATGTCTTCCCTAGGTTTACCTATAACTGGTGCTTAGATAACAACTCCAACCCCATAAGAGTATGGAAGCCTTATCATAGTACAGATTTAGGATCGAACCCAAAAGACAACGGTCTTGTTGCAAGCAACAAGATGGAAAATGTACAACACTTCACTTAGTTACTTTACTAATTGGCACTTATATCAAAAGGTTGGATTTTGATTGGTTTTTAGACTAAAGCATGAAAAGTAAATAAAGCAAGTAAAACTAATATTTAACAAATGATGATGAATCACTGGGGTTAAGCAGGTATTCACCACCGCTACACATGCATTGTTTATGTACTAATCAAGCAAGACTTATAAGCTAGATGCATGGATGTTCCACAAGACCGATGCCTTATAAGACAAGAGTGATGCTTTGCATTCAAGGATGATCCACAAGACCGATGCCTCGTAAGACAAGAGCAATGCATTGCATCCTTCGATGTTCCACAAGACCAATGCCCATATAAGACAAGAGCAATGCATCGCATCCTTCAAGGGTTAAGTAGCTCTCATTCGGTACATTTCTACGTGTCAATGAAGATATGTAGTCTTCCAAAGAGAGAAATCTTACTCAACCTCATGAAACGTGCATCTAAAACTAACAAGCGAGCGATAATTATCAAATCGAATAGTGTCTTTGTAGGCCTAGTCTCCTATTCGGATAACCTAGCTACGAGAAGTGCAGGAATGTTGCAACGCCAGCCATTCCCGATCAAATGGTCACATGCTTTACATCATTCCCCTCGCAAAGCGTGTTCCTCGACTTACCAAGGTTACTTCCATACAGATGGAAGTGTAACGGATGATAGTGAGTATACTCCACTCTTTGAGATACACTCCTAGACACCGAAGCGGATGCGTGGTGGATACACACACCAGAAACCAACACTAAATCGGTATTCGAGTCTCGAGAGCGGTCGTAGACAAACCACAACAAAAGACAATAGATGCATACAAGAACGTGGCCATCATTCAAGCATGTATGAAATGATTTAGTATTAAAACGAAAGGATAACATCTTTTTAGTACTAAGTACAAAGCATGGGCAGCGGGGCTAGTCCCCGCGCCCCAGTGGATGGAACTACTCGCTCCTCATAGAGGGAGCAACAAAGGAGGAGGCAAGAAGAGATAGAAAGAACATCATCTCCACTGAGGAGAGAAGGTTGAACCCTTGGTGGAGAGAGAAACGATCTTCACCCTTCGTGGCTTGCTTGACGACGGGTCTTCTCCTATCACCTTCTTTGTTGATGAGAGAGAAGGTAGCTTTGCAATGGAACGTGAGTCTCAGACCGGCAGCCTCGGGCGGTGGATGGTGTTGTTCTGGTAGTAGAGAGACAACCTCTGGACGTCTGGACTCCCTCAGGGATGGCCCTTGAGGTCTTATTTATAGGCCTTGAGTGAGGTCAAACGGTCTTGAGACCGTTTGGGTTCAAACGGTCTTGAGACCGTTTGGCGTCAAACGGTCTTGAGACCGTTTGGCGTCAGACGGTCTTGAGATCGTTTGGCGTCAAACGGTCTTGGGACCGTTTGAACTCCATGCGGTCTTGGGACCGTTTGGCTTCATGCGGTCTCGGGACCGTTTGAGCTTCATGCGGTCTCGGGACCGTTTGAGCTTCATGCGGTCTCGGGATCGTTTGAACTCCATACGGTCTTGGGACCGTTTGGCTTCATGCGGTCTCGGGACCGTTTGAACTCCATGCGGTCTTGGGACCATTTGGCTTCATGCGGTCTCGGGACCGTTTGAACTCCATGCGGTCTTGGGACCGTTTGGCTTCATGCGGTCTCGGGACCATTTGAACTCCATGCGGTCTTGGGACCGTTTGGCTTCATGCGGTCTCGGGACCGTTTGAACTCCATGCGGTCTTGGGACCGTTTGGCTTCATGCGGTCTCGGGACCGTTTGAACTCCATGCGGTCTTGGGACCGTTTGGCTTCATGCGGTCTCGGGACCGTTTGAACTCCATGCGGTCTTGGGACCGTTTGGCTTCATGCGGTCTCGGGACCGTTTGAACTCCATGCGGTCTTGGGACCATTTGGCTTCATGCGGTCTCGGGACCGTTTGAACTCCATGCGGTCTTGGGACCGTTTGGCTTCATGCGGTCTCGGGACCGTTTGAACTCCATGCGGTCTTGGGACCGTTTGGCTTCATGCGGTCTCGGGACCGTTTGAACTCCATGCGGTCTTGGGACCGTTTGGCTTCACTCGGCCTTGAGGTTGTTTATTCTTTTATGATTTTTTTGTGCTTTTTCTGCAAGTGTAAAAGGAAAAAGTTAGTTTGATGATGTATTTACAAAAAAGGGGTAAAATTAGGTTTATGTACCGTATAAACGTAAAAAGAGTATGGAAAACTAGAGAAAAAGACTAAGATAAACTACTAAAATAGGAGGTTATCACCCCCCCTAACTTAGAGTCTAGCTTGTCCTCAAGTTAGATAGAGCTGAGACATGAAATGGCGAGGCGATCTTAATTAGGGTCTCCATACTCTTGCTTCAATTCTTGACCTGAGTTCCCCAGGGGTCATATCGAGGCTTATTACATGCCTTGATTCTTTTGGATTTTGAGAGTTGCTTGGATCTCAGGGTTTTTCTGTATCTCAAAATTTGCCTTGGGACCACATTTATTTTGTGCATGCCGTTGACTCTAATCAACTTTATACCTCTCTGGAAACCTATTGGAAGCTAGAGAGGGTATGAGGGTTGGCTAAAGGCTTGGAGTGTAGCTCCCCTTCGAGTGGGGGAGGGCTGTCTATGCTTTTTAGGATCTCACTACCGGGCACGACACATCTGCCTTTATGAGGGCAGCTGAATGTACCGGCCGGGCGAGTCCTTTATGAGCCTTTTCATATACTTGGAACTTTTAGGGTTTCACTACCGGACGCGACACATCTACCTTTGTGAGGGCAGCGGAATGTGCCGGCCGGGTGAGCCCTTTATCAGTTCTTCATATAGGTCCTTATGCGCGGCACAACTCTCATGATTTTATTCGTCTCTCTGGCTTTTATTCAAAAACTCACAGGCTTGGGTTTTGGAAAGAGGATTTATTTTGGGCGGCCAAGCCTCTTTTATTTTGAAGAGAGGGAAGCTGTTCTTTAAGTTTTTCAGCATGCACTTATTTGGTTTGTGGTCCACTTGCAGAACTTTTTGATTCGGAAGTTGCCTAATTTCCCTCTCGTCCTCGAGATCTCGGCTTATTTCTGCCCTGATTTTGACCTGTGGAGAGTCAGATAAAGAATTGAAGCAAAAAATACGGGATCCATAGTAGGTGGAAATTGATAAATCGCCATTTGATGTCTGAGTGCTATTTACTTGCAGAGACTAACATGATTCTAGGGTTAGTTGAGGTGACTATTTTTGAAAAAGAATTGTGAAAAGCATTAAGACTTTAAAGAATTGTAAAAAAAATTTTAGGAATGAAGAAATGTATGGAAAAAGGAAGTATAGAAGTTGATACCTAGCCCTTGTCTAATGTATCCCCCCCTAACTTATCACACACTCTGTCCCCAGAGTGGCAAAGTGAAAGGTTGAGGAATCATTAGAACAAGGGCTGCAGGTTAAGGTAGATTTTCGTTTGCCCCTGGAGAACGGAGTAGTGTAGATGCGAACTGCCCACGTAAGGCGTGGTAGTCCACGTCAGTCATTTCCTCCACTGGTCTTTGGAGGACGATTATGGTGTATATCCAGTAGAGGACATGGAAGCCGCAGTCGTTGGATTTTCGTATTTGCTGGGGGCATTTGTGGCAGAAGGCGGGGCGATTGAAGTGTTCCTTGCTGTATGCCTTAGTGTGCTGACTCAGAAGCTCTATTAATTTCGCAGCGCACTCTTTTGCCGTTTCTTCTGTTGGCGTCTTGGGCGTTACGACGTAGTGTCGTTGTCGGGCGTTGAACTGGCTGTCGGAACTGTTGTATATTGTAGTTGTTCCATCTTGGAGGTTGGTTGCCAGAAGAATCCAGTGCCCTTGATGCAGGATTGGTAACATGATGAACTTCGGCGTTGTATGTTGGAGATATGCGATCAACGCTTCCGTTGTGCCAAAGTTTTTGAGTTTGAGTAGATCATCCTTCATGTATGGGGACGCCATGTATGTATCTGGATTATGTTGGCCAATCTGAGACTGGTAAGCTGTCATGAGACTGACAGAAAGTTGCCCCTTATCTTGCAAAGTTTCTCGCAGTGAGTCGGCCATCACGATAATGTCTTGAGACATGAATACTATGCCATCTTTTTCTGCGGAGAGATTCGCCATGATGATGCGCATTTCAAGGTCGGTGAGACCTTTGCACGAATCGCGATCAAAATCAGGAAAAGTTGGTTTAGTGGTGTAAGCAGGATCGTTTTTGCTGGTATCTTCTTCTGGCGACTTGTGTTGTACCGACTCTTGCAGAATTTGGCGGAAAGGTCGCCGTTGTCGGCGTTGTACAGCTGAAAAGAGATACCTTGGAACATCATCTAGTGACATAGTAGGATCGTTGAAATATCTTTTGTCACAGATGAGCTCCATGGTGTAGCGTCCTCTTAAGGAATGGAAGTCTTCAGCTTCCAAATTGGTGAAAGGAATTTCTTGGTTCAGCGCTTGGATATGTCGGATGGTGTAGAAAGCGCTGTCCCCAGATCCCGTGGTGGCTTGAACTGGAGGGTTAATGATTCTGAACCAGGGTTGGCTCCAGTCTTGACGAAGAGAAGGGCGTACAGCCCAGATTACTTTGAGCAGCCGGAAGGGTATACACCGGGCTTCACCTGCTGCGTCCCCGACGAAGTTTATTATGCCGGCTGGTAGCTCGGCGTTATTGAAGTTGTAAACTTTAGCGTCCCTTGCTTCGGTATCCACTACCATAAAAAGCCAGTGGTCCGAGACTTGGAATGGCATTGTAATATAGCGTGCCCGGCGTGCTAAACCGGCACGCAGCCTCTCAATCGACCGCGCGCGCAAGCTTTTGTGTAAAAGGCCAAAAGACAATGCGGGTGAAGCGTTGAAGGCTGGTTGTATCCGCTGTTTACTTCTGTAGATTTCTATACAGTTGGCGAGGAGGACACGGAAGATTGGCATTGGCATCATAGACCGGGGTCGGAGAATGCAACGAAAATTTTCACGTGTCAACGTACGCCTGGTTTTTGTATTATTGTAAACTATGTCGTCCCCCGCTTTTGCATCGTCTACTATAGTGTTCAGGATGAAGATGTCTTGAGCATCTAAAGTAGAGATGGCTGTCATATCAAGATCGTGCATTTTTTGTGGGAGAGGAGGTGGCGGGGGGAGGTATTGTGGTGGAGGGGAGGCGTGCTGTTCGGGGGCCTCTTCATGGTCTCTGAGGTTGTCGTCTAGATCGGAGGCGGAGTCAAGATCTGCGTCAGTATCTAGACTCACTCGGTCTGCCTCGTCTAGGTAAGGGGGAGAAGGTGTTGAGGGGGGGGGAGAAGTTTTTGGCGTGGTAGCGCTGGCTCTTAGTATGCATTGTTGGAGCTCAGCGAAGGCCGCATCCTTGGCAGCTTCCCCCATTGACCCCATAGCGGAGTAATCAAAGAATTGGTCCCCGTAAGAGATGTTTATGTTGTCATGCTGTGGGGACTTGGGGTGGTAGTCACTTTCCTGGTGACCTTTATCAGACCCTCTATGGGGGGGTCCTGCTGCGTTTCCTGGATCTTCACCGTCATCGTGCTTGTCTCCTGAAGATGTGTCTTTATTGGAGTCAACAGATGAATCAGATTCGTTTTCTTCTTCGTCATCATCGTTGTTGTCGTCCGCAGCTTCGTCAGTTGTCTTCTTTTTAGTCAACTTTTTGCACCGCCGGTGAGTGGCTTGTAGCTCATCGAAAGCCACTTGCAGATGCTCGTGTTTCTCGAGCAGTGCGTCGTGGGCTTCTTTGAGATCTGTGTATCTTCCCTCGGCAGAGAGGAGGCGTGCTGTCAAATCTGTGGCTTGGGCACGGAGTTGTTGTGTTTCATTGATATTAGCTTCCTCTTGATGATGATGGAGCTGCGTGATTGTTTCGGCGATGGAAGCCAGGCGCGTGCTTAGCTCTTCTTGATTCTGCTCAAGCTTGCGGAGATTCCCTTGCAGAGGGTGAGTCTGGTTGGAGATCTCATCGACTTTTGTTGTCGTAGCTTCTTGCTGGCGCGTTGCCCCAAGGATCAGGTCTGGCAGGTTGTTGGTGTGGCTGTTGATATGCTCAACTTGCTTAGCCACTTCATCCTGTCGTTGCTGGATGCCTTGTAGGACGACAGGAAGAGCTCGGTGTTGGTTGTCGATCCTGGTTACCTGTTTAGATAAATCCTGTACACAAGAAAAAATAGAATGTAATAGGTTAGAAGGATCGGTGAGGAGGTGTCGGACAGCGTCAAATTGACGGCCGAATTCCTCACCGATGTTAGTAAGGGGGCCCCCAGAGGCGGAAGGGTGATGTGGCTGGGGCCTATGTGGGATGGTGGTAGTGTCTTGCGGAAGAGACACTGATGATAGCCCGAACTGCGTAGTGACTGTTGATGAAGTCACCAGCGGTGTCGGGGTTGTGGCAGATGTGAAGAGCGGTGGTATTTGTGGCGAAAAAGGTGGCACTGATGATGAAGGGGTGGGAACTGTGGATGTGAATGGAAAGGTGGTGAAGTCGGGCATGGAGGTGGAGAAAGGGAAACCCGATGTTAGGGTGGGTGAAAAGGTGGATGCGAATGCTGGCGTGGATGTGGGGAGGAAAGTAGTGGTGGGGGCAGCGGAGAGCTGCTCATTTAGACCCTGGATGAAAGAGTCAAATGAGGAAGTTGTTAAGATTTCATCGTTAAACCGCTCGTCCTCCGGGTTTGGGCGGGACGTTGGTGTCCCCGACAGCTGTTGGACCCGCAGCAACCTCCTAGAAGGTCGTTTGACAGGGATTTTTGTAGATCGAGCTGTCGGGGCTGTGATGCTCGTTTCAGTTGGGCCCGCAGTTTGTTTCTTTGCAGCGGGTGTGACCGAAGCTAGTAGATGAGTAAGCTCCTCGTCAGAAAAGAGGAGCTGTGTCATATCATAGTGTGCTAGCTCTGGTAACGGAAGGAGGGTTCTTGATGACTTAACCATCAGGCAGAATACATAGTGTAACTTCCCATCCTTTTCTTTGATTATAAACGAATTTTTCAAAGATTGTTCGTTTGTAAGGATGTTGCCCTTTATTTGCGTGCATTGGGGTAATAGCCTGTCCATCTTAAAAAATTTAATTATGGATGTGACATGGCCCCCCCAAACAGATCTCTTTCCCTATGAAGGCGGCGGATAATTTCTGGACCATCAACCGTCTGATGTTGACTGGCCTGCCGTGGAGGATAGACCAGAGGACAAAGAGGTCTGATATTGTAACGTTTCCTCCCTCCGTTCTTGGAAAAAGTGTGCCAGCTAGGATTTTGTGCAGAGTGCGCACAAATCCGGAGTGTATGTTGGACGCTTTGCATGTTTTGGCGTCGTATGTGGGAATCCCAGTTAAACTTTTCCAGAATGTGTGGCGGTTGAATTCTGGATGATCAGTTCCCACTGATTTTGCCTTTTGTAGCTGTTCCAGGTCGTCAATGAATATTGAATTGAGCATATTCTCTGTTAAGACGACGTTGCTACCGAAGATTTGGGTGACAATCCTTCTATCACCCCCATCCCGTGACCTATTTGCAATGTCGACGGGCTCCTTTGTCAGGCAGGAGAAAAATTCCGCTGTGGGCTCGATGTAGGATAATTCAGGTATTAAGCACAACCTGGTGAGGTTGGCTTTTTGTAGCGCTTTGAAGATGCGCTCGTGAATTCCCATTTTAGCTAGTATGCTGGAGCAAACATACTTAGTTGGTTTAAGGTTTTTATCGGTGGTGATGGAGGTTTGGATGGATAGGTGCTCTGGTGGTGGTATTGGGGCAATGATGGGAATGAAGGTGGTAGGGATGGTAGCTGCAGAGGTGATGGTGGTAGCAGCGAAGGTGGATGGTTTGGCGGCAATGATGGGAATGAAGGTGGTTGGGATGGTAGCTGCAGAGGTGATGGTGGTAGCAGCGAAGGTGGATGGTTTGGCGAAGGGTTGGTCCATGGCAGATAGAGGGTGGACTTGTTTTCTTGCCCTCTTGGGGGGCTGCCCAGATGCAACCTTTGTAGCTTTGCGTTTTCCCTCTGTCTCTTGGGCAGAGGAGTCTTCATCGGGATTCGGTATGTAGTCCGATCCTTCATCATCGTCTGAAGAGATGTGCTCGATGTCCTCTTCCGGGGCCTCACCCAAGCATTTGGTGAGGCGAGTTATCTCACACAGTACGTCGATGATCTTGACCTTGGGAGGGACGGCGCTGGTGGCGTTGTAAGTGTCCCTGATCTGTATGAGCCTGTCTCGCTCTTCCATCATCTGCTCCCTTGTCAGAGCAGGGGCAGTTCCTGAGCCGGAAGTTTTGTTTGCTGGTGACGCCATTTCTGAAAAAGAATAAGAGTTTCATAATTAGAGAAGATTTGAAACAATGTAGATTTGATTTGTAGTTATATCTTTTATATATTTTACGAAAGCAAAAAGGGAAACGAAAACCAAACGGTTTCAAGACCGTTTGGTCCCAAACGGTTTCAAGACCGTTTGGTTCCAAACGGTTTTGGGACCATTTGGTTCCAAACGGTTTGAGGACCGTTTGGTCCCAAACGGTTTCAGGACCGTTTGGTTCCAAACGGTTTCAAGGCCATTTGGTCCCAAACGGTTTCAGGACCGTTTGGTTCCAAACGGTTTCGGGACCGTTTGGAAAGCGAAGAGTCGCAGGTCGCCGGCGCGGGAGAAGATGGAACGGCGCGAAGGTGAAAAACACGCCGGCGCCTTTAAAAACGATGAGAAGAACGGCGACGGTGATGAAAGCGATGGAGAGGTGGTGAAATCTTTCGACAGAGACGGTGATGGCAGAGCAAGAGACGTCGTGCGATGGTATAGGAAACTGCAACTGGCGCCATGATGGTGGCGACAGGACGGCGCGGTGACGAAAGTGATAGAGGAGTCGGTGAACTCGTTCGATGACGACTGCGATGGTGGTGAAGGAGACGTCGGAGTGAGCAGCGTGCTTGTAGTCGCCGGACTACCTTGCGGAAGGTGGATGGACGAACGGGTGAGAAGCTTGCGCGGATGCAACAGGAGCAAGAACGAGATTCTTCGCACGAAAGCTCTGGAGAATTCGAAGGTTCGAAGAGAGAAGGACTGAGGGGTAGGGTTGATATTTATAGTGATTGGTTGGTGACCTTTTGTATTCCAAACGGTTTGAAGACCGCTTGATCCCAAGCGAACTCAAGACCGTTTGGTCCCAAACGGTTTCAAGACCGTTTGGTCCCAAACGGTTTCAGGACCGTTTGGAGGGGCACAAAAGGTTTGTATATTTTATGTTTGTTTTTGGGTATGTATATTATATTTTTTTTTGTATTTTGGTTTATGAATTTTTATGTTGTTTGTTTTATGTATTGTTTTTGTAGTTTTGATTATGTAGATTTTTTTGTATTTTTAGATTAATGATGAAAGAACTTAAAGAAAGCAAAACAAATTCAAAAGAAATTAGAGAAGGTGATACTGAGGTCTTGGGTTGCCTCCCAAGAAGCGCCTTAGTTTTATGTCGCTGGCTCGACGAAGTTAAAACATTATTATGCTGCTGTCATAGTATTTGATTGCTCATGTCTATTTGGCCCATGTTTAGGGTTCGATTCAGGCTGCCCAGCGAAAGTGCCTGTTGGGGGTTTCAATTGTGCAGCAATCTGGGCAAGCTGTGCTTCAACTGCCTTCTGTTGAGCTTGTTGGTTGGCCAGCATGGTTTGCTGAGACTGAAGCATTTGTTTTATCAAAGATAGCTCATCTTCCGGTTGTGCAGTGACGTTTTTCTGAGGGTTTTGTTGTTGAGACTGTTGAATATGCAATTGCGGGTGAAGCGGGGGATGAGTGTACTGATAGTAGGCTGATTGATTTCTAGGGTAGTTAGCCCTAGGGAAATTGTTCCTTGGGTTCCCTTGATTTTGGTTAAAATTGTTTGGAAATCCAGGAGGCAGCCTATTATCAAGCCCCCCTTGTGTCTGATGTTGCAGATTCGCAGTTCCAGAGGGATTCCCATACTGGAATCCGAGATGGTTCCTTGGTTGACTGGGATTATAGTAAACTTGTCTGGGAATAGTATGGATGGAATTGACTTGCTCTGGAATCTGATCTTCAGCCTGATTAGTGATGGCCTCATAGGATTGTGGTGGTGGATGCAGATCCATCATCACATTATAGAGTATTCCGCAGGAAAGAGTCGGATGATCCGAAGAATGACAAGCTTCACAGGATCCTGTGACGGCTTTGACTTGATGAACCAGCGGGGTTTTCTTCTTATCAATTTCCCCTAGGGTTGTTTCAAAGGTTTGCTGTTTATGAGCGATTGTCTTCAAAGCTTCGGCTATTGACTTTAGTTCCATAGATTCCTCAGCTTTACAGACTTTAAGGACGCCTTTTCCGGTTGACCGCCCCCAGTTGGACTGGTTTTCAGCTCCTAAAGTAACGATTTTCCAGGCATCTTCATAATTTTTCCTCATGAAATTTTCTCCAGATGAGGAATCTAGGAACTGTTTAATGTCATCGCTTACCCCTCGATAAAAAGTTTCAATCAATTGATTCTGTGAAATTCCATGATGAGGGCATTTGCGTAGAAGTTCCTTGAATCTTTCCCATGCCTCAGCGAGGGTTTCTCCAGGTAGCTGGGAGAAATGGTTGATCTGCCCTCTGATTTCATAGGTCAGCGAGGGTGGAAAGAACTTCTCCAAGAATTTTTCCTCTAGAGGGGCCCAAGTGGTTATGATGGGTTCTCTGTCCAGTGAGTTGTACCAACTCAAGGCCCTTCCAGATAAGGTGAAATGAAACAGGTGGAGCATTATTGCGTCGAAAGCAATGCCAGCTTGCGGGACCAGGCGGCATAATGCCTTAAACCGTTTCAAGTGGTCCATGCAATTGTCCCCTGAACCTACAGAAAAGGAAATTCCTTGCATAATCTGGATCCACTGGGTCCGGATCTCAAAGTTTGGGATATTGATGATCGGAGGTTGGACCGGGTGGTTGTCTTCGTAATTCTTCGGGACAACATAGTCCCTCAGTTGCTTGTTTCGTAGTTCGAGCTGAGCAGCCTCGGTCTCTGCTCTTATGCGGGCTTGCTCTTCTGCTCGTATTTCCGCTTGTATTTGGGCACGGGTGTCTGCAATGAGTTGTGCCCGTTGTGCGGCGATAGCAGCATTGACTCTCTCCATCACCAAAGCGGCTTGATGCTGTTCGTCAGCCATTTGACTAGCGCGTTGGCGATTGAGACGGATTCTGCGGTGGAAACTTCTCTCTACCTCGGAGTCAAACTCCGGATCAGGGGAGAATCCTCGATTATGCGGTGATTGCATATACGGGTTCTACCTGAGTAAAGAAAAGAGAACACCTTTAGATAATAGAGACAATATGAAAGCTTCAAGAAGATAGTGAATTATGATTCAAAAAAGAAAGTGTAAAATCCTAACCAACTAGAAAAATAAACTAAGTGAAATACTAACGTTCCGTTGTCCCCGGCAACGGCGCCATTTTTTGATGGAGCTGGAACTTACACCAAAAGATTTTCAGTCTTCCAATGGGAGTCCCATGATTCTATCACCAAAAACCCTAGAGAGGATGAATGTCTTCCCTAGGTTTACCTATAACTGGTGCTTAGATAACAACTCCAACCCCATAAGAGTATGGAAGCCTTATCATAGTACAGATTTAGGATCGAACCCAAAAGACAACGGTCTTGTTGCAAGCAACAAGATGGAAAACGTACAACACTTCACTTAGTTACTTTACTAATTGGCACTTATATCAAAAGGTTGGATTTTGATTGGTTTTTAGACTAAAGCATGAAAAGTAAATAAAGCAAGTAAAACTAAGATTTAACAAATGATGATGAATCATTGGGGTTAAGAAGGTATTCACCACCGCTACACATGCATTGTTTATGTACTAATCAAGCAAGACTTATAAGCTAGATGCATGGATGTTCCACAAGACCGATGCCTTATAAGACAACAGCGATGCTTTGCATTTAAGGATGATCCACAAGACCGATGCCTCGTAAGACAAGAGCGATGCATTGCATCCTTCGATGTTCCACAAGACCAATGCCCATATAAGACAAGAGCAATGCATCACATCCTTCAAGGGTTAAGTAGCTCTCATTCGGTACATTTCTACGTGTCAATGAAGATATGTAGTCTTCCAAAGAGAGAAATCTTACTCAACCTCATGAAACGTGCATCTAAAACTAACAAGCGAGCGATAATTATCAAATCGAATAGTGTCTTTGTAGGCCTAGTCTCCTATTCGGATAACCTAGCTACGAGAAGTGCAGGAATGTTGCAACGCCAGCCATTCCCGATCAAATGGTCACATGCTTTACATCATTCCCCTCGCAAAGCGTGTTCCTCGACTTACCAAGGTTACTTCCATACAGATGGAAGTGTAACGGATGATAGTGAGTATACTCCACTCTTTGAGATACACTCCTAGACACCGAAGTGGATGCGTGGTGGATACACACACCAGAAACCAACACAAAATCGGTATTCGAGTCTCGAGAGCGGTCGTAGACAAACCACAACAAAAGACAATAGATGCATACAAGAACGTGGCCATCATTCAAGCATGTATGAAACGATTTAGTATTAAAACGAAAGGATAACATCTTTTTAGTACTAAGTACAAAGCATGGGCAGCGGGGCTAGTCCCCGCGCCCCAGTGGATGGAACTACTCGCTCCTCATAGAGGGAGCAACAAAGGAGGAGGCAAGAAGAGATAGAAAGAACATCATCTCCACTGAGGAGAGAAGGTTGAACCCTTGGTGGAGAGAGCAACGATCTTCACCCTTCATGGCTTGCTTGACGATGGGTCTTCTCCTATCACCTTCTTTGTTGATGAGAGAGAAGGTAGCTTTGCAATGGAACGTGAGTCTCAGACCGGCAGCCTCGGGCGGTGGATGGTGTTGTTCTGGTAGTAGAGAGACAGCCTCTGGACGTCTGGACTCCCTCAGGGATGGCCCTTGAGGTCTTATTTATAGGCCTTGAGTGAGGTCTAACGGTCTTGAGACCGTTTGGGTTCAAACGGTCTTGAGACCGTTTGGCGTCAAACGGTCTTGAGACCGTTTGGCGTCAGACGGTCTTGAGATCGTTTGGCGTCAGACGGTCTTGGGACCGTTTGAACTCCATGCGGTCTTGGGACCGTTTGGCTTCATGCGGTCTCGGGACCGTTTGAGCTTCATGCGGTCTCGGGACCGTTTGAGCTTCATGCGGTCTCGGGATCGTTTGAACTCCATACGGTCTTGGGACCGTTTGGCTTCATGCGGTCTCGGGACCGTTTGAACTCCATGCGGTCTTGGGACCGTTTGGCTTCATGCGGTCTCGGGACCGTTTGAACTCCATGCGGTCTTGGGACCGTTTGGCTTCATGCGGTCTCGGGACCGTTTGAACTCCATGCGGTCTTGGGACCGTTTGGCTTCATGCGGTCTCGGGACCGTTTGAACTCCATGCGGTCTTGGGACCGTTTGGCTTCATGCGGTCTCGGGACCGTTTGAACTCCATGCGGTCTTGGGACCGTTTGGCTTCATGCGGTCTCGGGACCGTTTGAATTCCATGCGGTCTTGGGACCGTTTGGCTTCATGCGGTCTCGGGACCGTTTGAACTCCATGCGGTCTTGGGACCGTTTGGCTTCATGCGGTCTCGGGACCGTTTGAACTCCATGCGGTCTTGGGACCGTTTGGCTTCATGCGGTCTCGGGACCGTTTGAACTCCATGCGGTCTTGGGACCGTTTGGCTTCACTCGGCCTTGAGGTTGTTTATTCTTTTATGATTTTTTTGTGCTTTTTCTGCAAGTGTAAAAGGAAAAAGTTAGTTTGATGATGTATTTACAAAAAAGGGGTAAAATTAGGTTTATGTACCGTATAAACGTAAAAAGAGTATGGAAAACTAGAGAAAAAGACTAAGATAAACTACTAAAATAGGAGGTTATCAAGGTGTTAAAAAGAAAAAGTTCTTAGTGATTTGTTTATGTGTTAATCCCTCCGTCGCGCCCTAATCTCGTGATTAGTGGTTAGTGTGAGATCGGGGTGTGACATTACATTTATTCAAAAAGGGAAACCCCGAGTTACATTCGGGGGGAGCAAAGGTAGGAAAGAATCTCGAATTATTTCGAGTTACATCAGGAATAAGAGAGGGAAGATCGGTGCGCAGACCGAGATGCAAGCAACCACAAACAACCACACACAGATAGGGGTTTATAGGCCATAATCATGCTACACACATCCACCACAAAACTCATTTAAGGGTGACGCGTATCGAGTGCATTAATAATACATATCATATATGTAATTGGGATTTGTGGATTTAGGATTGGACATGCATAAAGCCAATATTATTCGCATCATATGCAATAAATAAAGGCGACAAACCAAAATCGATCATATCAATATTCCTAAAATATAGAGCAGTTGACGTGGCTCTGATACCACTGTTGGGTTTTAGGGGAGACAGAGAAGGCAGCGGAAATAAAAAATTTTCTCCCCCAACCCATACCGAGGAAACGCGTCAACGTCTATATAATAGGAAAGGATGGTTTGTGGAATCATACCTTGTCCCGAGGCTTTCTCGGCGACAATACCTCACGCAATGCGCGGTCTTCAACTCCGGTCTTGGATGGTGTCTGTGCAGCTCCTGGTCGCACCGGGACTGACGACTCCTCCTCCTACCGGACTGTCGGATGACAGTTGTCCTCCTAAGCGGCAGTGTCCTCCCACCTCTGTAGTAGTCCACACGGACCACATGGAACTCCACACTCCTTGTCCCACAAGGAAGTGGAAGGAGTCGCACCCTCTTATTGACGTACTAGTCTCCAACACACTCTCCTGCTGCCAGTTGCAACTGCAGTTGTCCTTCCCTTGCTGCACCTCCCTTTTGCGGGAAGCACTTGCTCGGGCTCTCTCCCGATTACCAAAACTAGAGAGAACGACAACTTCACAAAGCAACCAGCTTGCATTGAGTTGTGCTTTGAGAAGCCCCCAATACCCCTATATATATAGGCGGGTCATGGGACAGGGATCTCTGTGTCCGGCAATATGGGACTAAAGCAGGAGTAGAAGGGTTCGAGAATTTTCCACAAAAAGCAACCGGTTCGCAACTTGAAATGATCGGTTCACAACTGAACCGATCGGTTCGGCCATTGAGCCGATCGGTTGGACCTGAGCCGATCGTTTGGGGCACTCCAACCGATCGGTTGGTGCCCTGAACCGATCGGTTCATAGTCCTAATCCGGCTCAAAAAGACTTTCCTTGTTTCGTTCCCAATTGGTATCAAATACCAATGTTATTCGCAATCGAATTGGGCAATTTGAAACCAAAGGAAAATTCTTGCCGACATGACTTTTTCCAACTGGTCGGTTGCACCAGTTGAGCCGATCGGTTCAACCCTTGAACCGGTTGTTTCAACCTGGGTATGAGCCGATCGGCCTGGACACTCCAGCCGACCGGTTCAGCAACCTCAGCCGACCGGTTCATCACATGAACCGATCGGTTGGGAGCACAGGTTGAGCAAAATCAGTCAATTGCGATTTCAATCAATCCGATACTCCAATGAATGCGTCCAACACCTTGAACCATACGATATAGAGCCATCAACTGATTGAGTGTTTAATTGAACTACTAAACTCCTTTAGTAATCAATCTAAACATTGCTTGTGGACAAAACTCCTCTTCCAGGTTAAATCCTATGTGTGTGACCCTGCAGGTCCATTTCACGTTGGCAGTGAAAGTCCATAACACTTATGACTTCACAAGCAAAGAGCGGTGCCTAGTCACACATCAGTGCTACCCAAGTGAAAGTAGAAAGTTGGAAAACAACTTTCATCCTACAATCCGTGAATGGTGTTACAGTGAATGTATAATTCCTTTGTCATTGATATCCCGAATGAACTCAAGGCATGGAACAGTCATCCTGTCAACGTTCATTCACTTTCTTGATCTCAGAGTGGATTGAAGGAGATATGTATGACATCAATATCACATACTGATTCACACATGCGTGCGCACGCCTATCTCAATCCTACTCATCAAGTGGCCTTGGATATCAAACTCCCTCAGGAGGGACAAATCCCATATCTATCACTCACCCCTCAAAAGCCCCATGTGTCAAAGCCACCCAATCATCACCTTTATAACAACCCATGTTTCAGGACTGCGTTTGATGATGTCAAAGTGTGCCCAACGACATGTGTTGAGTGCAGTGATTTCAGGTCTAAGAATCACACTCACCACCATCACTGTGAGTACTGACTGTGACTACCATCTCATGGTTCCATGTGTCAAACTCACGGTGGGTCTGTCCGGTACTTTGTTCTCTAACAAGTACCTATGTGTTTGGTTTGATATCTCTATATCATGACTAATGAGATTCTGTCATCAACCAACACCACAATCTAGTCTTGTGTGTCATTGCTGTCTATCTACCTTCCACAATGACATCCGACTAGGGACATATCAAGAATGTACAAACTCTTAGCATCCGTATGATCTCATCGTTCAGGTCATGAACCTGAAGGCATACGTCATTGAGTACTGTCATTCTCTAGACATTCAATCTGTTCTATCACTATCTCATATGACTGAACCAGAATGAATTGGAAGCTTGCCTTTGATGTTTATCAAATCAATCTTAATGTATCCCACCAATCATCCCATGATTGGCTCTCAGGGCATACATACCAACAATATAGACAAAAAAAGAGAACAATCTAAACAGTAAAAGAGAAAGGGGATAGGAAACTCGTCGCAGCTGGGCTCAACGACAGGGGGGAAGAAGACCATTGCCTCCAAATACACCACATTCACACACCTCCCGAAGAGAGACACTGCTGATGACGGGTGAGAAGAGGCCGAGGGGGAGCGGGGCACCGCTTTGCGGCGGCCAAACCCCCTCCCCCCAGCCAGCTGCCTATGGAGGAAGAACCCTAGCGGCGCTAGGGTGAGAGAGCGGGGAGAGAGTTTTTCTAAGTTTGGAGGAGTTGATAACATCAATTTTGGTGCAATTTCAATAGCCTTTTACATAATAAATGTCTTTAGAAATAATATTTAGATGTTTAGATTTACCAGTTTTATTCTAGTTTACTTAAATAATAAGTTCTAATTCAGTTTTGGTGACATTTGAAGGAATTGGACGTAAATCAAGTAAAATCGATGAAGTCTGATTAATTATTCAAAAGGCCTCTTGACAGTCTGTCGATCAATCAGTCGACAAGAAGGTATGACCAAGAGGATCAAGAAAAGACCATCGATTCAACACCAAAAGACCTATTGAGAATCAACCAGACGAATTGAAGTACCTCGACAGCCATCTATCAAGGGAAGGAGTGTCGAGAAAAAAGGGGCAAAACTCACCTCTGTCGTGCAACATCGAGAGCCCAATCTATTGACATTGAATAACACTGGTCGGTTTGAAGCTATTGATCCAGCACTTGACACACCTGTCGAGTACAGGACCCTCGATAGTCCTGTTGAATCATTCCACTGATAGACTATGTCGAGAATGTTATCGATGCCCAAAGATGACTGTCGGGGAGTCACCTCGTAAGACCTATCGACAATAAGATCGATAGATCACTTGCAAGTGAGAACTTCATTGACAAAGAGAAGAGATCAACATATCTGTCGATCGACAAAGATTGTATTAAGATCCATTGTCGACCTGGTCATTGATAGACCCAATGACTAGAAACCATCGACATCGATGGAAAGGGGTCGACAACCTTAACCCTATAAATATTCCCCAACATAGTTGTCTCAGACATCTTGAATTTTTTGGAGTTAGAGCGCCGAGAGAGTCTCAAGTTCCAGAGTTGGAGGTCGAGTCTTGTCGACCTGCTTGGATCCCTTGATCTAGTCCTTTCGACCTGCTCCCAACCGATTCCTTTGTCACCCTCAAGAAACAAAAGGACCTTATTGCCTCAAGTCAAGATCAGAAATGAGGAGAAAGACTATCGACATTGTTATCGACTGCCAAGATATCAACCAAGAGATTTGTAGATTGACCATTCGATCTACCCTTGTATCAATCTTCTCTTTCTCTTTCTCTTTTCTGCATCATGATTTACTTTAGTTGTATTCTTTTTGTTTCTTTGGCCATGTGTGGCTAAAACCCTAGATTGGGTTGGGAGTAGCCATGATGCCCTCCCGACCATGTAATTGTTCACCTTTCTATTTTATGGCATATGCTCTTAAAAGTTTTGTTCTTATACTCTTATTTTATTGCGTCGATTGATGATTAGCTACCCTCTTCTGACATTTGATATGAATATTGTTTGAGAGAATGATTTCAATTAGATCTAAAGTATAGGATAGTAATGATTCATGAGAGTGAGGAATTTCTATAACAAAAGTTCTATTATCTTCCAACAATCTTTTGGTTATTAACTCGAGAGAGGGAATCCTATCAGATAGAAATTTGCCCAGATCTCGAGAGAAGGAAGGGACAAATATTTTCTTATCACTATTTGCAAAACAAGTAGAGAATGTATATAAAATAGGAGTGAAGGTTTTATGTGGTTGAGGCTGGCTTGATTGGTAACACCCAATCCAAGTCATTTTTATCTTGATTTCTCGATTAGTCTATTTTTCTTCTTTGATTTTCCATAATTTTGGTTCACTACATAATTAAGTTAAATTCATTCCTTAATCAAGACACCACACTATTGCTTTCAGTTAAGATAGACTAAGCAAAGATTTCATGTTTCTATTCTTCTATTCTCCTTGTCCCTGCGTTCGACCCCGCACTACTAAAAAAAATTGCATTGAGTTGCAGACATCTCTATTAGTCGAGTACAAAATCAAAGTCAAATTTCTTTAACTAGGACAATTGTTTTTACACTTTTGGCCCACGAAAAAGAGCGATCAAGTACATTGGGGTAGTGCCATAAAAGATCTCATCTCTAGTAATAGAACATCGACAATTCTATATAAGAAATTCTAATCCATTCTTGTCCAAACAAGATACATTTATGATGTTTTATTAATGGTAGGTACACAATAATAGTTCATTAACTCTATTAAAAGTCCACTGGGTGAGATAACTCATAGGTTCTAACTGGACTGGAAAAAACTCTTTCTCCATTAGTGACATTCACTTCAACCTCACTTTTCTTTAAATATCTGCATCTCTTCAGATCCTGCACATTTGAGAAAATGTGAGATCTGCATCTAGAATCTAATACCCATGTGAAGAAGTGGAAAAGTTAATCTCAGCAATATATATACCTGAAGTAGAGATCTTTATCCCTTGCTTCTTCCTTAATTCCTTTAAATTAAAAGGACAGATTCCTTTTGCACTTACCGTTCTCCATATCTTGAGTGCAGAAGACTTGGACTTTAGCTTATCCTTCGAATTTTCTTGGCCTTAATTTTTCCCTTAGACTCCCCTCACTGATCACCATCAGGGGTTTGTCCTTCATTCATGTTTCGACATTTATCAACATGCCAAGAAATTCAAACAACAATTTAGCCAAGTTACTCAAGTAATAGCTCTCCATAGGCTGGTGATAAATGCACATTTATCCATTTTATTTGCATGCTTTACATCAATTCTTAGAAATGTTTTGTTAATTATTCCCTAGTTTTAGAATTAATTATCTTAGTTTATATTTTCTATATTTAATTAGAGTTTTTATTATATTTTCTTGGATTTTGTAGGATAATACCCCAATCACTTCAAAGCCTGAAAATGTTCAAAAATGCTCTTCAAGGTGTTTGCACAATTTCCCATAGTACCAATAATATATATGTATATATATAGATATATGTATATGTGTGTATATATAGATATATGTATATGTATGTATGTATGTGTGTGTGTATATATATATCTATACACACACACACACTCACTCACTCACACACACACACACACACACACCTTGTACCAAGATTGCTATTTCTTTCAAATATGAACACCAAATTTAATGTTCAGTATATATATATATGTATGTATGTATGTATATGTATATATATGTATGTATATGTATATATATATATATGTATGTATATGTATATATATGTATATATACACATATGTATATATATATATATATATATATATATATATATATATATAGAGAGAGAGAGAGAGAGAGAGAGAGAGAGAGAGAGAGAAAGAGAGAGAGAGAGAGAGAGTCAGGCTAGAATACACTCGAGTGTATTCGGAGAAAAATACACTCAAGTAGTTTTTCATGATGCAATATTTTTTTTTTAAATCTAATCCATTGATCTTCTTAAAAATCTTGTGAATAACACATACACAAAATTTGAGCCCATTTGGACATTTATAGGCCATGTTATGAAGACCACAATAAATTATGCAGTTATAATTAGTTTCATGCGTCAATTTTGTTGCCCTCAGATGAGTGACTTAAACTCATCCAAATGCGCTCAAAATTTGTATGTAGACTAATTATAGTATGAAAATGAAGATCAATGGTTTACATTTTATAAAAAATAGTCTTGATATTAAAACACAACTTGAGTGTAGCGTGCAATCCATACACTCGAGTGTATTCTAGCCCGACTCTCTCTCTCTCACTCTCTCTCTCTCTCTCTCTCTCTCTCTCTATATATATATATATATATATATATATATATATATATATATATATATATATATATATATATATATATATATATATATAGAAACACACCCCACACCAAGATCGCTATATCTTACAAATACGAACACCAAATTTAACGTTCTAATATGTATTGGATAGGGAATTTAATTGTCTATAGAAAAATATACTTTTGAACTGCTTTTGAACTTGTGACATGATCAAATTTGCTTTAAATTCATGTAATCAAAATATGTAGCAAAGAGAATCAAAGAAGTTAATGAGCAGTCAAAGTAATTAAAGGAACGCAACTCAATAAATTTCTCCATTTGGGGCAAACAATTAATGTTGTCAAAGATACTCCCTTGACCAGGAACAAAGGCAAGTTGGAAAATGACCATGAGATTTTGTATAAAATAAATAATGTAATTAAATCCTTGCCCTTTGACCAGGAAAGAAGCCATCAAATCAACAATAGGAAATCTACCAAAGCAAGACCTCATTTGTTAGACAACCATAATGCATACTTAACATCCATATCTATTTTTTGTTGGTGGCTTCCATTGATTGATCACCCATGTCAACTACCAATGCCTCCACCTCCATGAAGGCTCAAAGGTCTTGATCTCGAAGGAGGCATCAATCAATGACACCCCTTCCACCATTGATGCCCGTCTCCATCATCATCAAACACCTACTTCTCCTACATGGTTACAAACAAGTTTGTAAAGGAGGAAGATGATGCCTTCAAGACCACCATCAATGACCATCAACAAGTGATCTTGTTGCTTCGTTAGATACCATCATTCCATGTATGAAACCAAGAATTCACACACCACAGTTGTGCCTTCATATTCTACTATGATGATAATCTTCTTCCTCTCTTTTCCTTTTAATCTTGTTGTTGTTGTTGTCATGATAAAGTACTCCTCTAGCTAGGGTGCTAGGAGTAGCCCCACTACCTATTTTTCTCTTTTCTACTACATCCGTCTTTGTATATACCTTGTTACATTTTAATTATATCAGTATCATCTCACTTATGTGTTTGGCTGACATATGTGCATGTTCATCTGGATTTGGGTGTAGAGAACTTTGAGCCTTAGTCTAAGGATATGTAAGGTTCTTGTTAAACCCTTTATAAGAATTTTGGATAGGAATTTTCCAAGGCAATAGGTACTCCCATCTTACTTGTGATTCTCTACCCTTATTAGGAGACATCTCTAGTGGATGCAATGCTCTTCTAGTGCTGATCTTGACTAGTATCTGACCCTAATATTAAAAGATCCTATCATAGGATCCTTCATAAATGCATAGCCAATATGAAGGAAAAAGAAATCAATCGTATAGTGAAGCAACATTGGCAAAATAGAGGGATCTATTATTGGTGAGTGCTAGAATTCTTATCCAGGAAGATTTATAAGTAGTTGAAGAAGTAAAAGGACAAAGATAGCTATAGGAGTTCTCTATTACTAAATCTACAAATGTCTATCACACAGTAGGCCATCCATCCATTGAGGCACCAAAATATGAAATCAAGAAGCAATGTGCGATGATGATGCCAAACAACATAATTGGCGGCAGAGACAATGAGGATGGAAATGCAAGCTAGAGTGACTAACAAAGCCATCAAGAATAGACTATTATACTATTTAATCATTAGAAAAGCTATGGTGTGGGTAAAAATCCCTAGAAAATGGTATCATTAACACTTGGAGTAACTTTGGAACATGCTATTAAAGAAGTTCTTTATGCCCCCACTCACTTTCCAAGTTGGGGGAAAATTATGCAGTTTGAACAGCTCCTAGGGAAAACTCTCTTCAAAGCTTGGGAATGATAGAAAGAGTTATTGTGTAAATGTTGTCTTCCTGACACTCCCTCTAACAACTTATCAAAAACTTCTACAAAGGAAAGGATGATGATATCAAGTAGTGTCTTAATGCCGCTTCAAAACAGAACTTCATGAGGTAGAGCTTTGATGCTGCATGCAAAGTTGTGGACATGGGAGTAGAGATCCATGCTAATATGGGTACAACATGAATGAGAGGAGTTCTCAAGTTTGCTATGGTGGAAGAATAGTTTGATATGAATGCTATTGCTAAATATTTGATGGTGCTTATTCTTAAATAAGACAACCTTGTATCAACCTTCCATAGTTATGGACAAAGAAGTTCATTTTCTTTTCAAGCTAAGGCAACCCAAGAGGTCTTCTAGTTCTACATCATTGAGGGACACACTATTATGAAGTCCAACCACCTCTACCAAGACATCATGAGCACACACAAACTTGAATTCAATAGAAGCCCAATAATCGAAGAATTCATGTTGTGAAATCCATTCTAAGATAAGGGTATTACAACCCGAAAGGACCAAGAAATCATCTAGGTTTCTGTAAGACCCCTGACCTGGCTCAGTCTTGAACATACTTTCTTATCTTAATTGGATTCTTAAAACTATAATAAAACCCTAATACATGATTTAATATCACACGAGAAAGCTAACTTTCAAAATTGGTCCAATTTGGACATTGTTTGATTGAGTTTTACAATTTATGATCTTGTAAGGGCTTTTATCCAATTTTTCTATATCTTGGGTTTTATCTATAATTGTCACATGTATGTTGTGGTTCATAAGATTTCATGAAATTTTTGATATAGTTGCATATTTGGGCACCTAGATGCACCATTGGATGTGGGGTGTTACAACGTCCCAGGAGTTGAGGCCTCAGATAACATGATCTTAAAAGGAATGATTGGACTACCCATATCACCAAGGTGCACCTCCTTTTTAGGGAGCCCATCACTAAAGAACTCCAAAGTTAAGCATGCTCAACTTGGAGTAGTACTGGGATGGATGACAAGTCAGGAAGTTGATCCTGGCTTGCGGTTTAGTGCGGACAAAGTGTGCAGTTAAGGCTAGTGGTGGTCTGTGGGGACAACCGTCATTCTTGAAACTCTACTAGAGCCTTGGGTAGTGGGACCAGGTTTTATAAATATATTTTAACATCCCAAGATTTGAGGCCTTGAATAGAATGATCCTATAAGGAATGATTGGACAACCCATATCTCCAAGGTGCACCTCCTATTTAGGGAGCCCATCACTAAAGAACTCCATAGCTAAGCGTGCTCAGCTTGGAGTAGTACTAGGATGGGTGACTAGTCGGGAAGTTGACCCTAGATTGCGCGTGAGTGAGGACAAGGCACACAGTTAAGGCTAGTGGTGGCCTGTGGGGCCAGTCATCATTCCTGAAACTCTACTAGAGCCTTGGGCAGTGGGCCCGAGTGTTATAAATGGTATCAGAGTCATAAACCCTCTAGTAGGTGGGGCCCACATGGGAATGTGACATGCCAGTCTTGAGCTGTGTGGTCCAAGCATGTTGGAAAGGGTTGTCCGTGGTTGACATAGCCACCCTTGTGCTGGTATTCCATGATCGGGAGTTGGGTGTCCATGGGTCATTCTGGGTCTAACTGAAATGGGGAAATATTATGAGGCCATATAGTTGAGCCTTGATGAGGACGTCAAGAGTGTAAGTGGGGGAGATTGTAACATCCCAAGATTTGAGGCCTCAGATAGAATGATCCTATGAGGAATGATTGGACTACCCATATCACCAAGGTGCACCTCCTTTTCAGGGAGCCCATCACTAAAGAACTCTATAGTTAAGCGTGCACAGCTTGGAGTAGTACTAGGATGGGTGACCAGTCGAGAAGTTGATCCTGGCTTGTGCGTGAGTGAGGACAAAGCGTGTAGTTAAAGGTAGTGGTGATCTGTGGGGCCAGTCGTCATTCCTGAAACTCTACTAGAGCCTTGGGCAATGGGCCCGCGTGTTACATGTGTTATCTAACTTAGGGTTGAGAACTAGTGTTTCTCACCTAAGTGCCCTAACTCGATGGTTTCCCTTTGTATGTTTGGGATCTGATGGTTAGCCATGGGAAGTGGAGGATCCCATGGTTCTCTTATGTAACATGAAATTCTATGGTTTTCTTTGAGGCACAATAGGTCGATGCTTTTGCATGAGGAAGGCAACAACCGATGGAGGTTCTAGGGTTTGCTTTGTGGCCAAGTGAGGGAAAGATCCAATGGCCTATCTGATGCTTGAGCTCGATAATGCCCCTGGAGTGGACAATTTATGGTTCCCCTAGCATGAATATCTGATTGTAGGATTGTTTGTATGGATAGGAGGTTTCATATATTGGACACATGGCATGCATGCTTTGATACCTCAACCTACCCTTCTCTCTCCCTAAGATTTATATACCTCTCTCCTTTCACCCAAACGAATTCTTTACACACCTTCATCATCTTTTTGTTTCTTGGAGAGGTCCAAACCTCATGCATGGTGGAGGTTACAAGCTACAGAGGAGGAATCTTAGTCGAGCTTGGTTGCATGTGCTATGGGGTTTGGATCTTCCCTCTCTAGGAACGTTTAGAGCTTCCTTACCTAGCTTGTTGACCTAAGCAAGTAAGATCATCTTCTTTCCCTTTGTTTTCCTTGCTGCCATCCTTCTTCCCTCTTCTTGGTTAATTCCATGATGTTCTTGGTGGAGCTTGTGCATGTGGATGAGTAACACCTTCTTTCTTCTCTCTTTACCTAGGTTTTTCCTTATTCTTAGAGAAGGAGCTAGCTTGTACATGTAGAGTGCTCAAGCTAGGGGTTTTCTTCTCTCTTAGCCTATTCTTGGAGAATTGAGCAAGCTTGGACTTGTGGTTTACCTTTCGTTAACATCTGGTGGATTGCCTAGCCTTGACAAACAATGGTTCCTCTAAGCCTTAACAACCGTTGGGTCACCCAACTTGACAAACCAATGGTCTACCTATGGTTGACAATTGATTGGTTTTCTAGCTTTGTCAAATGATGGTATTACTAGTCCTAACAAGTGATGGTTTCTATAGGTGTATGATTCAATGGTTTTGTCTATTTGGAATATGATGGTTTTGTTTGAGGTCTATAATTCGATGGTCATGCTTTGAGTTACATATGAGTTCATACTTGTGCATAGTAGATGATCTGATGCTTTGTGCTGAAGCACATGATCTGATGGTTTGTGTTTGAAGCATATAATTAAATGGCAGCGTTTTGCCTTAAGTGCATCCATGATTTGATGGGGATTCTAGGTGTATGAGTTATGTTTTAACCTAAGTAAGTGTACGAACCGATGGGGTGCTAATTTAACATTCATATTAGTTAAATGATTAAGTGGTGATGGTTAATTATACTTGTCTCCCTTTATGTTGTTGTAATGGAAGGATACTCTCATCATGATAATGGTAACCCTACTTTGTTACATTGTGAACATCATATCTCTTATGATTAATGAAATATTATGCCAAGTCTGTGTACTACAAGTGTGTTGATGATGTGTGGAATCTTTTACAAAGGTGTTGAAAAATAATGATGTTCTTGTAGGAGTTAATGTGGATTGTCTAAATGACCTTGCGGTATGACTTGAGCCCTAGTGGAGGTGTAATCCTCTTTATGATGGATAAGGGGATGGTACCTCATAATGTTGTGATAAGGAATATCTCATACATTTTATATCTTCTGGACTTGTTATATACGAATGTTTTTGTAGAAATCTTTTAGGGTTTGTATGTAACTTGATTGATACAACCTAAACTCGCCCAATTATCTTTAAATAACTAAGAGAAACCCTAATCATGTAGTGCCCTATGCCATAGAGATATTCTAGTATCAGTAATTGTTGGATAGTAATACACGTATTCCAAAAGGGAAACCCATAGTCGTATAATGTTGAGTATATGCGGGTGTAAGGAGAGTGTATCCTTGTCATCCTGATACCATGGCTATGGAGAATGGTCAAGGACGTACCTCAGGTGAATGATTATATGTATATGAGATGTGATTGAGGACAATTGTAGTTGTATCTTAGATGTTATTGATGACTACCATAGTTTCTAGTGCCATGACCTATATACCAAGGGCAGACTAGGCTATTTGCAGCTTGACTAATATGTCACTATGATGGACTCATACAGACCGAGGGGAAGAGATCTTAGGATTCTGGCTCTCCTAGATCTTGTACGAAACTGATTGCAATTTTGCAGTTGTCAATTGGAAGTTTGAATGGTATGCCTCAAACTCCATAGAGATGAATTAAAGATGTTATCTAGCCACGTAGTATATCTATTAGAGTTATACAACAAATCATATTGGATGATAACTCTAGCCTTATTTCTTGTAATTTGTAGTTGATGTATGCCATGGTAGGAGAATCAAATGTTTAAAAGGTGATAATTTTATCTGTACCTCTGTCTATTATGTTAATCATCTTTGTTGTAATATTAACTGCCTTATATATTTAATTACATAACCTGCTATAATCAATAAATGTTGTTGAGAGTTATATCTCTTATTGGGATATGTGTCTCACCTTAGGGGTCACCACATCTTTTTAGGTGATCATCACTGACACCGTCAGGCTCATGGTGGTGAAGAGGAGAAGCTTGGAGATCAATAGGAGAAAAAGGTTGGCTAGTGTTTAGTGTGTCCTAGAGTCATCCATGTACTCTTAGGTCTGAGAAGGAGAAGTTTTGTAGACATGTACATCTACTCGAGTTTTTGGTAGTATGTTGATGTTGTATATGCCATGTATATGTGGACAATGATTTTGCAGAAAAGTTATGGCTGAGGCCAATGGATAGTTGTATAGACACCTAGTGTGATATATGCTCTTATGCATGATGTTGGACATATATGTAAATGTTCCTAGACATGTTTGAAATGTTTAATTTGGTTCTAATAATCCCCTTTTCTTGCTACGAGATTGATTAGTGATCAATTGTGTTTTGAGTTTTGAGTAATCTCATTTAGCGTGACGGTGTGCCACAATGTCCATTATGGCAATCTAAATAGAGTAGAGAATTCTCATCAACTTAAGCAAGGACCAAATCAAAGCCAAGTTTGAGGTTCTATGGTGTTTAAAAAATAAAACTTCAGTTAGAACAATTTGATTCTTCAGTAGTACTGGACAATTATAATCAAAATGATAACTACAACATCTAGGTACCTCTCCTAGGTCAAGGAAACCAAACGTGTGTACTTCATGATCAAGGCCACTTAGATGCTATTGTTAATCTATTAGTAGGTCAACAACCATACACCAAGTCAACGGAGGGCCAACTTGCAAAAATCAATGCATATAGTTTCCAAACTGTAAATCTTTCATAGGTCATCCTAAAACCAATATGAAGCATGAGGAGTAGTTGAAGCATGTTACCACATGTTCTGGGTTTGTACTACCAAAATCAACAACCATGGTCACCAAAAAGATAAATTTGGAGGACAGCAATGATGATGAATTCATTCTAGTGGCTATACAAATTGAATAGACATTATAACTCCAAAGATGACCATGACATCCAATACTGAGAAGACTCTAGAAGTTACACCAAGTGTTTCTATGCACTTAATACCCATTTACAAGATGCTTCCACCCTACTAAAGGTGACTATCTCAGACATGACTAGACCTGAGATTGATGAAGTTCAAGGAGGCGATGAAGAAACTACATCTGAACATTCCCTTCCTTGAAGATTTTGTAAATACCCCTCACATATTTTTTACTTCAAACCTATCCTCACTCAGAAGTGCACAACATACGACTAAGCGACTGTGAAGCTCAAATAGACAATGCCCACACTATTTCAAGTGATATACCACAAAAACTAAAGGAGTCAAGATCCTTTGGATCTCCTACTTAATTGGAGATTTCAAATGCCAAAAAGGTATAGCTAACCTGGGGGCAAGTATTTCTATTGTTCCCTATAACTTATGAAAAAGAATAAGCTATACCAAAAAAACTTTCCACCGAAACCATGATTTAACATATTGACTCTTCTATGACCACCCTATGGGGATTGTATCAAATGTCCCTATGAATGTGGGCCCCAAATCTTATGTCCCTATGATTTTCATCATGGAAACCAAGAAGAACCTTTGATACCCCCTTATCTTTGGTTTCCCATTTCTTGCAACTATTAGAGCCTTGAATAAGGTTGAAGCTGGAACCTAACATTAAGGTTTGGGATAGACACACTTGACTTTAAAGTCTTTGAGAGCTCAAGGGTTCCTCTTTTTAGGAACAATGGTTCATCATTAACTATATTGAAAAAATGGCACAACTACGATAGGAAGCACCTACTTCTAAAGACTCTCTTTAGATAACACTCATAAACCCTTATGACCACACATTTAATGACCAATAAGTGGAGAAAATTATCTTTCACTTAGACAATGTTACGTATGACCCTAAAGTGGAGTTTGAGAACTCAAATATATCTCCATCATTGAAGAAGAAGACAAGGAACCCACTAGACTACAAATCAACCCTCTACCTAAGGGGCAAAAGTATGTCTTCATAAAAGGGTAGAAGGTATGACCAATCAACATCAATTCAGATCTTACAACTGACCGAGAGTTGATTGAACTCAGAAAGAGGCACAAAGCACTTGTCTACAAGATGAGTGATATGGGCAATGTGATCCAAGCCCTCTATATGCAAATATTGATATGATCATCAATTACAAGCCCTTCATCAATCCTCAATGTAGGTTGAAAATAATTTTAAAGGTGATCGTGCACACAGAAGTGGTACAACTAATGTTGTTCAGGATCATCTATCTCATTTCTGATTCACCTTGGGTGAGTCTTGTGCAAGTAGTGATAAAAAAGGTAGACACTATAATTGTTTTAAATGAGAAGAATGAGTTTATCCCAAACCAAGCTGTTGAATGGGTAGCACATGTTCATCGACTATCTAAATCTCAGCAATGCTACTCGGAGGAACCACTTCCCACTCCCATTTCTTGAACAAGTCCTAGAGAGGATTGCACACTAAGAGTTTGTCTCTTACTTTGATGGGTACTATTGTTGGTATGTATGCCCATAGAGCAAGTCATGTGATGATTGTAATGGGATACTTTGTAAATGATTTGAATAATAATGAAGGAAATTTTCGATCTATATGTTTTAACTGTTTCTGAGATGATAGTGTAACATGATAGATGTCTAAAGAATTAGTTTACTCGACGACGTATGGTTTTGGGTTGAGGACCTAAACGATGAGATCATACGAATGTTAAGAGTATGCATTCATGTTTAGTCCCTAGTTGGTTGTTATTGTGGAAACAATCATAGACATCAATAACACTAAAGACTAGATTGTGTTTTGGTCGATGACAGAATCTCATCAGTCATGATATAGTGATATCAAACCTAGCACATAGGTACTTATTAGAGAACAAGTGTACCAGACAGATCCAATGTGAGAGTGACACATGGAACCATGATTTGGTAGTCACAATAAGCTCTCACAGTGATGGTGTGAGTGTGATTCTTTGACCCGAAATCACTACACTCAACACATGTCATTGGGTACACTTTGACATCATCAAATGCAGTCCTGAAACATGGGTTGTTATAAAGGTGATGATTGGGTGACTTTGACACATGGGGCTTTTGAGGGGTGAGTGATAGATATGGGATTTGTCCCTCCTAAGGGAGTTTGATGTCAATGGCCACTTGATGAGTAGGATTGAGAAAGGTATGCACATACATGTGTGAATCAATATGTGATATTGATGTCACACACATCTCACCCAGTCTGCTTTGAGATCAAGGAAATGGATGAACGTTGAAAGGATGACTGTATCATGCCTTGAGTTCATTCAGGACATTAGTGACAAAGGAATTATACATTTGTTGTAACACCATTCACGAATTGTAGGATTGAAAGTTGTTCTCCAACTTTCTATTTCACTTGGGTAGCACTGATGTGCAACTAGGCACCACTCTTTACTTGTAAAGTCATAAGTGTTATGGACTTTCATTGCCAATGTGAAATGGGCCTGCAGGGTCACACACATAGGATTTAACCTGGAAGAGGAGTTTATCCACAAACGATGTGTAGATTGATTACTAAAGGAGTTTAGTAGTTCAATTAAAACTCACTCAATTGATAGCTCAATATCATAGTGTTCAAGGTGTTGGATCGATTGATTAGAGTATCATATTGATTGAAACTACAATTGATTGATTTTGCACAGTCTACACTCCCGACCAATCGACTCATGTGATGAACCGATCAGCTCAGGATATACTGAACCGACCGATTCAAGGGTTGAACCGATAATCTCAATTGGTCCAAAGGAGAAAGTTGGGAAAGTCAGGTTGGTGAGAAATTTCTTTTCATTTCACTTGTCCAATTCAATTGGAACAAGGATTGGTAATTGGATCAATTCGAAACAAAAGAGGAAAAGTCAATCGGGAACTGACTAGGGTAGTGAACCGATCGTTTCAGAAGTGAATTGATCGGTTCAGGTGCCCCAATCGATCGGTTCAAGTGTGAACTGATCGGCTTAGGTCCCCAACCAATCAGTTCATACTTGAAACGATTGGTTCAGCTGGCGTAGTTGGTTGTTTTGTGGAAAATCTAGAACCCTTCTACTCCTGCTTTAATCCCGCATTACCTGGGGTAGAGAACCCTGTCCCATGACCCTCCTATATATATAGGGGTATTGGGGACTTCTCAAAGTACAAATTAGGACACCAATTGCTCTACAAAGTTGTCATTCTCTCTGGTTGTGGTAACCAGGAGAGCCTGAGCAAGTGCTACCCGATAAGGCAAGCACAACAAGGGAAAGACAACTACAGAAAAGTGACTGGTGGCAGGAGAGTGTGTCAGTGACTAGTACACTGACAGGAGGGTGCGACTCCTTCTGGTGCCTTGTGTGACAAGGCGATCGGAGTTCCAGGTAGTATGTGTGGACGACTGTAGATGCGGGAGACCTCTACTGCTTGGAGGACAACTGTGACGAATGATTCATAAAAATAAGATTAACTAATGCGGAAGCGATCGTTAGCAGTGGAATTACTGAAAATTACTAAAAATTTAAAACTTTTTACAAAGAGATCCATAACTGAAAAACTCTTTTCATAAAGAACCCAAGTAGGTTATTTACATTCCAGTTCATGAGTACATCTCTGTATCATCCCTTTCTCAAAATTTACAAGCATCAACTACCCTGTTAAGCTATACATAGGCAGTATAAAAATCTTGAGGCATCAAGCCAAAATCTCAGATCAATATTAAACTAACTACTGATTCCTAGGACCTGAGAGTACATAGACGACACATAGGACTCTCTATATACAGGACATGACAACCAGTGTCTCCTCCTGAGGATTCACTGCTGTCCTTGATTCTACTGCTGTTGTTCTTCCCTTGCTGCAGGGTGCCTACCTCTTCTGCGATGTCTACCTAAAAAGTTGAATCCCACGGGGTGAGACAATTGAAAAATTGTCCCAGCAAGAGATATAACTCTCTTCCAGAAACATTATTATTGTGACTAATGGTATATAACTGAGCAAAAGATTCATAAATGATTAACAGTAGATAATTCAATATATGTCAGATTAGAGTAGTATTCTCTATTCAAAGCATTTCACCTATAACTTGATAAAGTAGCATGTTACTTATCCAATAAGGAATTTAAGAGCATAAATATCATTTGTTTATTTAGAATATACTACACAAATTAACATCAACCAATGATTCCCATATTTCAACCTTAAGCAAATATGCTACACGGCTGATTACATTTTACAATCATACTTAATGCCTTGAGGAGATGATGTATACCACTCATACTCCAACCAACCATTGCAAAATCAAAATCGGTACCATACATAGGTCAATAGAAGAGCCGGATTCCCATGACCTCATCTTCATCAGTCAGTGTGAGGACCAACTACCGGACATCTTGTGTCTCTGCTAAATAGCTTTCCAGGGTATACTGGCAACTTTGCTATTAGAGTTACAGTGGCATGCTATACTCTCTTCGCAATCGAGAGATATTATAATTATCTCACATCGATCCGTCATTAAGATCATCGGGAGATTAATGATACATCCATCTTGGTCCTCGGGAGATTAGTGATACATCCATCCCGACCTAAATAATGAAGGATTTAGAGATTTAATGTTTACCTCACATCAATTCCTCCATTAGGGCGTAAGGATATTCACGCCCATAACCCCCACATACTCAAAAGTATGCCCTCCAGGAGTTCCCATAAGAAAACCTATTTCACCATCACCAAACTACTGACGATGATGGATCTATGGTCATGGCTCTACATGATATCATTTCACTTGATTAATTAAGTACATTTTAGTATTCTTTTAGCATCAAACATGTTTACACACATAAAACATTATAACAATTGCTGTAAAGAATGAATATTATTTATATCAAGTTCCTTTCAAAGCTTGTTAACATTGGGATCTCAATCCCTTATCACATCAGGGCAATCTCATCCCTTATCATCTCATCATCATGATTATGAAACATGGGTATTCAAACCCTCAAATCATCAAACACTAGTTACCAACTTATCAGGTAACTTAATGCCATCAGATTAACTAATCATTGTATGCATAATAATTGTAGTGCAGGTATTTCACATGGCTCTTAAAGCCCAATAATATTCTCTTGTTATCTCTCACTAGGCAAAACAACATGTTATGGCTTACAAAGCCCATAAAGCAATTTCAATAGTAAAATATCATAGCTCATACCTGGCTATGACCACCATCTCATGAAACCTGCATAATTAGTGCACATGATAGCAGTTATATCAATTACAAATCAGCACTTTGCATTATAAGAGTAACATCACTATTTCCTCATTTGAGTTATGTTTTCCCAATTTATATACATTAGGAATACATTATCTCATTACTCAGATTTGGGTCATGATCTATCATCATATTGCCTAAAATTAGAATTTCATACATTACAGCCCAAGATTAGGGCTCCACATATCTTTATCCTATAACAGTATAGGATTTCATATCAAAGTGCCACATGCCAATATATGGCATTACCTTGACTTAGATTTTACATCCCATCATTGCATTAAGGTTTCATTTTGATCTTACCCTTGTTTAGGGTTCCACATATCTTTATCCTCACTTAGGGTTTCATATGGCTTCACCCTTAATTAGGGTTTCTCATAACATCATCCTCAATTAGGGTTTACTATTCATATTCAATCAGGGTTTATTATCAAAATACCCTGAATTAGGGTTTCTCATGTCATTACACTAAATTAGGGTCATACCTTTACCATAGATTAGGGTTTCACCTATCATTACCTTCAATTAGGGTTATTCCTTCACCATAGATTAGGGTTTCACCTGTCAGTGCCCTTAATTAGGATTAGGGCACATTAACCTTCTTAATTAGGGTTCATGATCTCTTTATCAAGAACCATACCCTAATTACACATTCATATATGTTGAAAGTGTTGAGACTTAACCAATACATGATAATCATCCATGTAGGAAGTCCTCTCTCTCATCCATTATAAAATGATATTTGCATCAGACTTGATTGGATTAGGTCAACTCATCTTGGATAAAGAGTTGACACCACGTATTATGTCATTACTTCCTTAATCATTAAGGATTAATCATTCAAAAGGTATTAATCATCCTATATTATTAAGGGTACAACACTATAATCACCTTTGGTTCACATCATATAATGTTCAATTATACAATTGATCTTTAAGCACCTTAAGTGTCCATGCGATTTAGAGTTAATTACTTCCGAATGGTCTTGGTCACTTGGACCCCAAACGGTCTTGACCAATCAGACCTCAAATGGTCTTGCATGAATAACCTTCAAACGGTCTAGGTCTAACACTTGAAACTGTTTAGCAAAGTAGGTACTTGAAACCGTTTGCTAAAGTAGATATTAAAACCGTTTGACAAAGTTGATGTTGAAACCGTTTGACAAAGTTGATGTTGAAACCGTTTGAGTCTCAACCGGTTTGGGATCATTTGGTCCCAAATGGTCTTGAGACCGTTTGGGCCCAAACGGTCTTGAGACCATTTGGACTCAAACGGTCTTGAGACCATTTGGTCCAAACCTCCTCAAAACCGATTGGACCAAGAATGGTTTCAACCACTTAAATCGATTTAGGGTTTCCATGTTTAACTCCATCATTAATTAAATCCATATAATTCCTCATCAATTGAACATAAGAATCATGCTTCAATTGAGATAATAAATCATCCTTCGATTGGTTAAACCTTCAATTGGTCATCAATTAGGGTTTTGAACCCAATTGAATTAGGGTTGAAATCGATGATCCTTCAATATTAGACATTGTGTCACTAATTGCTTTGAAATTATTGGACCATCATTCAAATTGGGCATGAACTGACCTCAAACAGTCTTGAGGTCATTTGGATGACCTCCAAATGGTCTCGAGACTGTTTTCCCAATCCATCATCAAAATTGGTGAAGTTCAATTAAGGTTTGCATCATTGGATTGCTCGTCAATCTAGTTATTGATTGCTTTACAACTTGATAGCTATGGATTTTAAACTACTCAACCATACTCAACCCTAGACCTCCAGACGGTCTTGGGTGACCTCAAAATGGTCTTGAGATCATTTGGGTGATCTCCAAATGGTCTTGAGACCGTTTGGGTTAATCAACCCAAAGAATTACATTAATCAATTGCAAAATCAACACTTAAACTGATTAGGGTTTCCAATTAGATGATTATCTATTCATTAGTTTAATCAATTGGAATCATTAGATCCTTATCCAACATGTTCTAGGGTTCTGAACTCAAATGGTAACCCATCCACATGGTCAACCTTCTTAAACGGTTTGGGATTCCAAACCCCAAACCGTTTGGTCTCCAAACGGTTTGGTGAAACCATTTGGACCAAAAACTTCAAAACAGTTTGCAAGGGGAAATTATAGGATTGCATGCCCAAGATGATATTATAATCACCTACCTTCATTCCTTTAAGACTACTACCATTTGCATGATAATTACAACAATGGATCAAGGGAATTGCAAAATAGATCAAAACGTTCAACAAATGATGAAGATTTGAAAGCAATAAAAATATTTAAGGGTTTGAGTTATATAACCCGCCTCAAATTGAGCTTTAAAGCTTGGAGCTTCACATAAAAAATGGTGGAGGAAGCTTTTGCAACTGCCTAAGGTCCGTTCTCAAGCTTTTTGGATGAAAGGATTGGCTAGGATTGAAGAGAGAGTGAAATAGAGAAGAAATCATGCATTGTTTTATGATTTTCACCATGAAATCAAGGTGAAATAAGGTCAAGAACTTACCAACAGGTTGGGGGTCGTCCTTCTCCTGCTCCTAAGTTCTCTTGTTCGGCCAAAGCAAGAAGAGAAAAGGAATTCAGAAAAAGATCCTTAAGTGGATAGGAAATGAGATATGTATAAGGAAATTCCAAGAAAAGAGAAAATGGAATTAATTCCTTTAATTTCCAAAATTAGTGCCGCCTCTTCCCCTCAAGTCCTTGGACACGAAGAGATATTCATCCATTTGCAAAACCTCTTCATTATCCAAGAATTAAAGGAAAAAGAATTAAGCACCTTAAACATATTATACTAATATCCTCTTTTTAGTGGATATTTCTTTTTCTTTTAATAAGGTGAGTGAGTTATCCATTCCTTTGGATATTTTCGTTGCCTTTTGCAAGGCACAAGCTCGTACAACCCTTTGCAATTTCATACCTCAACTTTTGGTTGAAGGGCTCTTCAATTATTTTATTTATTTTTTTGCATTAATATTGAATTAAAGTTCCTTTTATGCTTAAATCTTGATTATTTTAATATCACGATTCTCTCTCCTCTGAAATAATTCAAATGAGGTGCCCCTCCCATTTTATTTTCTCTACATGATGACAAGAAACATGGGGGACCCTTTAGAAATGGTATCACTACTACAGAAATGTCTTATAACGTCACTTTTCAAGGTGTCGGTTGTATAAATAAACCGACACCTAAAGTCTACAGCGTCGATTGATAACATAAACCGACATCCAATCTATGAAAGGAGACTAGACACAGGTACCGCTTTTATTCAGTGTCGGTTACGTAATAAAAAACCGACACCTAAAATTAACCGCCAAATCCAAAATTTCCAGCGAAAAAAATTACCTCCAAAATTTGACATATGGCGTCGGTTGATAAATAAAATACCGACGAATAAAGGTTATTCGCGAGACAGAAATTGGGCACATTTTGGTCGTTGGTTTTACTACAATTACCGACGCTTATGAGTTTTCCCGTGCTATCCGCGGGGAATTTTTCACACCCTTTAAGCGTCGGTTTTAGGTAGAAACCGACGACTATGGTCATAAATCGAGAACAATTTTTTTAATCGACATATGTATATAGACGTCAGTTGTTTTTTAGTTAAAAACCGACGACTATAATCAAGAATTGGTGTCGGTTTTTGTTTAGAATTGACATTGTTAGTTATAGTTGTTGGATTTTTTGAATAACCGACGCCTATGGTACAGTTAATAGCCCCACAAACAGAACTTTTCCCCATTGTCTCTGTTTCATTGCGACTCTGTGCTAGGTCTGGCGATTGCTCCCCCGATTGCTCCCCGCCGTCGCCGCCGTCATTTCCTGGCTCCCCTGCACCACCGTTTGTCTCCTCGCACGACGCTCGTCTCCTCTCCGTCATCTCCGCCGCTCCGCCAAGCCGAAGTTCTCCTCTCCTCGCCGCCGGCGCTGCCAGCTCCGCCGAGCCGAAGTTCTCCTCTCCTCGTCGCCGGCGCTCCCAGCTTCACCTCCAGCTGCTCTCCTCTGCTCCGGCCGGGCCTTCTTCCTCTGCCCTCAAGGTACGCCACCTTCTTCCTCCTTCCTTCCTCCGCCTAGTCTAGGTCAAGCCCTGCAGGTGCCTTGGAGCAAAATCGTCAGGTGCCCTACTGGGCATTTTTTTTATTATTTTTTATGTTATTTACTTATTGCATGGTAACTTGATAAGTGTTGAAATAGTCAATAACTATATTCTGTTACGTGATTTATGATTGTATATGTGTGCTAGCTAGCAATAGACTGACCTGGTCTTGAGGATCTATAAATACATTCTTACATTCTATAAACTGTGTAATCTTACATTCTATAAATACAGATATAACACAACATTGCTGTGTGTGCTTGACAGCCCAAATTACTTCTCATTATTCTTCTTTTAATAAGTAACTCATATCCATTGATGTTGAAGTAAGTTAGGAAGCGAGTTTGTTGACAGTGATATCTGATTATCCATCTTATATTTTAATGTGATAGGGTGATCAATATGGTAGATAAAAAAATGATTATGTCTTTGTTAGAAAAACCTTAGCTATGACTCCTATGGACATTCCACACTAATGAATAGTTTAACTATGAAATTGGTAACTTGTTTTATTGTTGAGTATATTGAGAATCCTAATCTCCCTTCTTGCTTAATGATGAACTGTAATGCACACATGTGACATGCTTGGAATGTAAATGATGAACTTCTCCCTAAATTGCCAATCATGCTTTTAAAGACATCAATAATCACCCTAACTTGAAGAACTAGGATTTTAGGTATAAGAATGACAACACATTATTTGTTGGCCTAGAAACCCGTCCAAGATTTACTCATTAGGAGTAAATCTTGGATAGTCCCCGGTTTGGGACTGTTCTTGAACACCTAATCTCGCTTAGGATGTAAGTGTATAATGTGTATTGGGTTTTCAAGAAAATTTTGGCAGCATTTCCCCATTTGTTCTCTAAGTACATATGTACTTAGAGAACAGTGGGGAAATGCTGCCAAAATTTTCTTGAAAACCCAATACACATTATACACTTACTAGTGAGATTAGGTGTTCAAGGATGGGATAGGTGGTACATGTACATTTATTATATATAAGAATGACATCACATGTATTTGTTAACCCTAGACCCTAATCTTGTTGTAATATATACTTGTTTTCTCTTTGATCATAGAGCTTTACAATTTTGTTGTGATATATACTTTGTTGTAATAATGTGAACTTTCAATGTGAGCTTTACAATTCGAATTACTTTACAATGTGAACTTTACAATTTGAATGTGAATTTGTAGATGGCTGACCATTCTCCTAATGACCGTGCTGATGATTACCGTGAGGGTGAGGACATCAATGTGCCGCCTCACAATGTAAGTTTTAAAAATATATCATATATTTATATCTATATGTCCATTTATAGTTATATTTTGTAAATGTGATTATTTTGTCAAATTTTAGGTCGATGATGCACATGTACCATCTGAAGCACTTGATCAACAATACCAAAAAGTTGACAAGAGAAGGGGCATCACTATGATGAAGAAGTTAATTGCGCAAAAGGGCAATGGACCCAAACTTGTTGTGGATTTTGATAATGCAGGAAATGCATGTGGTGTGAATCGCAATTCATTTGTTTCATATCTTGGGTTTGTTACTCGTAGCCATTGCGATTTTCGCTTAGATTCTTGGCATAACGTTTCTAAGGAGAAGAAAGACTTAATATGGAGGGATTTATGCGTGAGTTATTATTAATTTGCAATTCTATTTTGTAGATTACTAAATTTTTGGATACTAGTTAATAGCAATTCTATTTTGCAGAGTATATTTGAATTGGATGAAAAGCTGCATCGTAAATGCGTGATGCAACGCTATGGGAGAGTCCTAAGGAACTATAGGACAAATCTCACCCGAGAATACATAAAAGAAGCTGACAAGAGGAAGAAGACAACCACTGAACAGTGGAACTTCCTGGACAAAGAAGAATGGGACGCGTTTGTCGCTTCAAGACAAACTGATGAAGTCAAGGTATTAGGCGTCAGTCTCAATCTCATTAATTAATATATGTTGTATTCACCTATTCAAGATTAACATTTAGTGTTACTAACCAAATCATTAATGTGCATACTAACTAGGCCCTCAGTGAGGCACAAAGATCAAGGCGTGCACTGAATGTGCATGACCACACAATGGGTCCAAAGGGGTATGCATGCATTCGCCAAAGACTACAGTCTGATGCTGCTCAGGAGTCCTCTACCATAGGTAGCACACCTCTGCCTTGCCATGATGTCTAGATAGCTGGGAGGCAAAATAAGAAGGGAGAAATAACAAAGGCGGCAACTGCTGAGGCGGCTGCAAAAATGGTAAAATACAACTCTTACAACAATCATTCGAATATTGATTATTTGTGCTGTTTACTTAATTACAAAATTTTGTTTTGGCGATTAGCGGGAGCTGCAGAAGCTGAGGAAACAAGGCAAGTTCATCCCTGAGGGCACAAGGGATGAATTGACAGTTGCTCTGGGTAACCCAGAGCATCCTGGACGTGTTAGGGCTGCAGGCACTGGTGTGGGCATCAAAGCTTTTTTTGGTCCATCCCAGCGCAAACATGTCCCGAAAGTGGGACTTTCACAAGAGGAGGTAACATATTCTTTCTTTATAATGTTACTGTAAAAGAGAATTCAATAATTAGAAGCTAACATTTCTTTTATCCATGTATAGGTAGATAAGCTAGTTGATAGGAAACTAGAAGAAGCAATGAAAAAGTGGCAGGCATCTCAGACTGCCACTTACCAGACAGTACCTACTGCAGGCTCTACTCCTCCTACTCCTACTGCAGAGGTTGCGAGTAATCCTGTAGAACCACCACCTAGCACATCCGCTGTAAGTATTTTTATGACATAGTAACTAGTTTTTTAATTCAAGATGATATGTATATATGAAATTGTAGTCATTTAAAAAAAAGATGATATGTATATATGTATATAACATTCTTTACACAAAAATTTGTAGGGGTTGAAGCCATGCCGTCTAAAAAGTAAAGAATTTGTCATTGCAGAGGCGTCGACTTACCCATCCCTACCAGGGGAAACGTGTCACGGGTCTCCAGTACCAGCTGGTTGGATTCGTGTGAGCCCGATACATATATTCTCCCAGTGGATGGATCTTCCATTGCCATATGCCCACCCAGATTGTGAAACGCTTGGTGAGGCAGTAGGCGAAGTGATATTGTGGCTAAAAGTGGATGTCCCCTTTACTGAAAAGGTATGGTAAATTTATATTATGTTCAATTGTTAGTGTGTGTATATGATGGCAGTTGATCTGAAATTATATATATATACAGGTTAAAAGAAGACACCCACAACATCTAGGCCTCCACTTCCACATCCTACATTACCTAGTTGGGTTCCACAAGACCTACCTGTCCCGTTAGGTCCTAACTGTAGGGGTATGGAAATATGGTTAGGCGAACATGATATAAACTCCCCTACAACTGTTTCTTCCGATTCAGATTCTACAGGTCAGTCATACGAAACAAAACTATTTATACAAGATATTTTGGAGTTGTTTCGATATGATTGGCTAAATACATCTGTGATAGAGCTATGGATAAGGTGAGATATTCTTTATACATCCATATACCTTGTGTATGATCTGGTGATCTGGTTTCTTATTTATTAATGCATGCGTAATTAATACATATTTTGCAGCTACTTAGACAACATATGTGCAGATTTTGGATTCGAACATGTAGGGTTTTTGATTCCAACTTTGATTAGTCTAGTAGCTAAAGACCCTACGTCAGTTCAACAATACTGCTGTGAGGCTTTTTCAAATTTTTCTGTAAATAAGAAGACGGTGATAATGGCTCCATTCAATGTAGAGTAAGTTTACTTTGCTTATTATAATTTGGACTTAAGAAAATTATATTTTTATTGTGGATTTTGAGTTATTAATTTTTAACTTTTTTACCTCTAGGGGTATGCATTGGGAGTTACTGGTTATTTCCCCCGAGACGTTCACTGTGTATTATCTAGATCCTAAGGGGAGTAAATTGAATGCAAGATTTGGACACATAATGAAAATGGCATTATTACGGTGAGAAATATTTCATTTTCATATCCGTTAACATATGTTATTACATTACTATTTAATTGCAATGTTCTGTGTTACATTAACATGTAGGAGTTTTGAGGAGTTCAAAAAGGCTGGAGGAAAGGTCCCCACGAAAAAGAACCAGCCAATAATTTGGAAGAACGTGAAAGTAAGTTCCTGACTGCAATATATGTATATATTATTTATGTGAACAATGCTTAATTAGTTGTATTTTTTAATATTTTGTATGTTTGAATTTATAGTGTGCTACACAAGACAACGGATGGGCATGTGGATACTATGTCATGCGATATATGCACATGATTATCAAACATGCCACACTGGATATCGAGTGTATTGCTCAGGTATTATATAGTCTCATTAGATAATATGATCGAAATATATCAATCTTATTTATAGCTCATTAATTATATATATACATCATTCTCTTTACAGGTGTTTAAAGCTGACCCCATTACAGGAGAGGCCTTACCAGATGAAAATGCTCCCTATACAATGGGAGAATTAAATGAAGTAAGAGAAGAATGGGCAACAACCATACAAATAGTGGGGGCTTTAAAATATAATTGGGATCCTGATAGCGAATAATGACTAAACAATGATATTTTGTAAATGAATTTCTAAATTATTATATATGTGTGAATGTTTCTACATGTCTGGATGTTTCTACATGTGTCTGAGTGAAAATGAATGAAAGTGTTGGTTGCTATATGAATGTTTCTACATGTGTGAATGTGAATGAATGGAACTACAGATTGCTAGCTACATGAATGTTTCTAAATGTGTGAAAATAAAATGGAACTGCAGGTTGCATTGCTAAATGCATGTGTGAATATTTTTGTTGTTAATTTTGCAGGTTTGTGGCCTGTTGTCGGCTGATATCAATGGATGTCGTAAAACCTACAGTTCATAACTGAACTAAATAGGTTTCTCATCCTGTGACCAGCCACAGCAGGTCTGCAGACTGACAGAAAAAAAAACAAAACAATAGGCGTCGGTTATTTGTAAACAACCGACACACAATGTTATAGTGTCAGTTTTATATAAATAACCGATGTTATTTGTAAAAAACTGACACTGATAGTGCCCAAGATGGCACCCTTTCTGTGGCGCGAAGGGTTTGGGCATCAGTTTCTTATCTAATAACCGATGCCTATAGTCCCATGATGGCGCGTTTTCGGTGGCGCGCGAAGAGTTTGGGCGTCAGTTTTGGAACTGACGCCTAATGGGTGAGCTTTTAGTGTCGCCCACATAAGTGTCGCTTAGAAACCGACACTAAAGGCTTTAAATAACCGACACTAAAGGTAGGTTCTGTAGTAGTGTATTTTGCATATTAAACCCTAGGTTTTGGGTAAATTGCACATTACACCAAATCTAGGTTTCAATGTAGAAGGATTGCTCTGCAAGCTTTATCTTGGTGCTCAAGCTTGTGGAAACCATACCACTGCATCATTCTCATCCTTATGATGCTTCAACATCTGAGGAACATATTATCATGTACAATTTGCAAGTTAACCCCTCAACTTGGGTAATTTGCACTTTAGTCCAAAACTAACAAAATAAAGTTTCAACATTATTCAAAAAGGACTAAAATTGAAATTTAAGTTCCTCATGAGCCTTAATTAATTTCAAAGAAATATAAACAAGCATCTAATCAACATTTTTAAGCAAAACATCAAGGGTTAGAGAATAACCCAGGTTAGGGATGTTACAAATTATCCACCCCTTACAAGGATTTCGTCCCCGAAATCATCAACAAAAACATTTAAGAGAAAAGAGTAGGGTATTTCCTCCTCATCTCTTCCTCTTGTTCCCATATGGCTTCTTCAATGCCACGGTGATTCTAGAGGACTTTTACAAGACAAATGTCTTTCTTTTTCAGCTTTTTAATTCTTTTATCAAGGATTGTTACATGTCCTTCAACATATGATATATCATCATTTAATTCTACCTCCACAGGTTGTAGAACTAATTCTGTGTCAGGATGACACTTTCTCAACATAGAGATATGGAACACTGGGTGCAATTTATGCAGCTCAGGTGGCAACTCCAGCTTATAAGCTACCTTTCCAATCCGTTCAATGATTGGATAAGGCCCCATAAATCTAGGAGCTAACTTTCCCTTCCTTCCAAATCTAAGGACTCCTTTCCAAGGTGAGACCTTGAGATATACTTTGTCTCCTACTTGGAATTCTAAAGGTCTTCTCCATTTGTCGGGATATGATTTTTGTCTATCCTGTGCAGTCTTTAACTGTTATTGTATTACTTTAATCTTCTCTGTTGTCTGCTGTACTAGCTTAGGACCCAAAAGTTGATTTTCTCCAGTTTCACACCAACATAAAGGAGATCTACATCGTCTACCATATAATGCTTCATATGGTGCCATGTCAATACTGTGCTAATAGCTATTATTGTAAGCAAATTCTATCAAGCTCAGGTGTAGATCCCGACTTCCTACAAACTGAAGGACACAAGCCCTAAGCAAGTCCTCCAAGGTTTGTATGGTCCTCTCAGATTTTCCATCTGTATGAGGATGAAAGGTTGTACTAAACCTTAACTGCGTACCCAAATCTTTATGAAGTCGTTCCCAAAAATGGCTCGTGAACTGGGGACCTCTATCAGAAACAATTGTAGTTGGAACCCCGTGCAACCGTACTATCTCATCTACATATAACTGTTCCAACTTCTCAACAGTATAGGTTGTTTTGACAGGTATGAAATGTGCTGTCTTTGTCAACCTATCAACTATCACCCATATGGAATCATGACCTTTGGTTATTCTAGGCAAACCAACCACAAAGTCCATGGTGACATGATCCCATTTCCACTGAGGTATAGGCAAAGGTTGCATTGTTCCTGCAGGCTTTTGATGTTCATATTTAACCTACTGACACACCAGACACTGCATAACAAACCCACAACATCTTTCTTCAAATTAGGCCACCAATACATATCTTTCAGGTTATGATACATCTTGGTGCTTTATGGATGCATAACATACATCGAAGAATGAGCTTCTTCCAAAACTAACTTTCTCAAGTCATTGGGATCATGTACTACCATCCTACCATGGTAACAGAATACCTAGTCCTCTGAAGCATGAAATCCATCTCATTTCTCACTACCATACTCTATCCTAATATGCTGAACTACAACATCAACTTGCTGTACTTCTTTAATCTGCTATCTCAGAGTTGGTTTTATGTGCATTTCAGCTAACAACCTGGCTAATGATGATACTTTAAACTGTACATTGTTTTGCCTCAAGGATATGACCATATCTCTCTTAGAGCACACTAAAGAATCCAACTGTCCTTTATCTAAGGTTGGTGTTGCTGATTTTCTACTTAGTGCATCAGCTGCCACATTAGCCTTCCCTGGATGATAATCAACTGTACAATCGTAGTCCTTGATTAACTCCATCCAGCGGCGTTGTCTCATGTTCAACTCATGCTGAGAAAAGATATACTTTAGGTTCTTATGGTATGTGAAAAATCTAGAATGTCTCTCCATAAAGATAAAGTCTCCAGATCTTCGAAGCATGAACCACAACAGCTAGTTCTAGATCGTGTGTAGGATAATTCTCCTCATGTTTCTTAAGCTGTCGAGAAGTGAAAGAAATCACTTGTTTATCCTGCATCAACACACATTCTAAACCATTCTTAGATGCATCACAAAAAACTATGTTCCCCTTTCCTTGCTCAGGTAACACCAGTACAGGTGCACTTGTCAACCTTTCTTTCAACAACTGAAAAGAATATTGACACTTGTCATTCCAGACAAAAGGAACCTCTTTCCTTGTCAACTTGGTCAGGGGTAAAGCTATAGAACTGAAGTTCTTAATGAACCTCCTGTAATAGCCTGCCAACCCTAAGAAACTACGTATCTCTGTTGGTGTCTTAGGTTGTTCCCATTGCATGACAGATTCTACCTTCTTAGGATGAACATGAATACATGAGGCAGATATTATGTGTCAAAGAAATGAAACTTCTGGTAACCAAAACTTGCATTTGCTAAAATTAGCATACAACTTATGCTCTCTTAGCAAAGTCAAAGCCTGACGGAGGTGTTGCTCATGCTGTTGAGCATCTCTACTGTATATCAAGATCTCATCTATGAAGACTACTACACACTGATCAAGAAAAGGTCAAAAGATTCTATTCATGAGTTCCATGAATGCAGCCTGTGCATTAGTTAGTCCAAATGACATAACTATGAACTCATAGTGACCATACCTTGTCCTAAAGGCAGACTTAGGTATGTCACCCTCCTTGATATGCAACTGATGATATCCCGACCTTAGATCTATCTTGGAAAAGACAGTTGCACCACACAACTGGTCAAACAAGTCATCAATCCTTGGTAAGGGATACTTGTTCTTTATAGTTACTTTATTCAATTGCCTGTAATCAATGCATAATCACATTGATCCATCCTTCTTCTTAACAAAGAGTATCAAAGCACCCCATGGTGAAGTACTCAGTCGAATAAAACCTTTCTCAAGCAACTCCTGCAATTGCTTCTTAAGCTATGCCATCTCAGTAGGTACCATTCTATATGGGGTTTGTGCTATAGGTTGTGTGCTCAGAATTAGATTAATCTCAAAATCAATCTCTGGGGTTAGAGGTACACCTGGAAGTTCTTCAGGAAACCCCTCTTCAAATTCCCTAACCATTGGAACTTTAGAAGGATTAGAACTCTCCATAGTGGTATCTACCACATGTGCTAAGAATGCTAAACATCCTTGCCTCATTAACTTCTCAGCTACCATAGCTGACACAAGACAGGTTGGCAGAATCTTTCTATCTCCCTGAAAGATCCATGTGTCACTATCATCCGTGAATACAACCTACTTCGACTCACAATCTAAGACAACCTTATACTTTTCTAGGGTGTCCATCCCAAGGATTATATCAAACCCATGCATTTCAAGCGGTATAAGATCCACTTGAATGTGATGTTCGGAAAAGAAAAGAGTGCAAGAAGAACACACCTCCCGCAACACTGCAGATCCCATCAAATGAGTTTCTAACTTCAAACTCTCTACCCTATGACCAACTGTCATATTGTAGTCAAGAATCATTCTTTTAGTTATGAAAGAATGTGCAACACCCGGATCAATTAAAACAAATACAATACAGGATGTAGACATATCAGAATAAAATAGTTCCATCTGACCTGCCACAACCCTAGGGTTGACTACTGCATCATGCTAATTCATCGCATAGAATCTCACCATCACCTGTGGTTGACTCGGTGCTCGATTGCTAGGTGGCGATGATCCATCTTGGGACGCTTGTCCACCTCCTCTAGCTCCACTTGGAAACTGTCACCCCTGAGAGTCTTGCTGACTCTGCCTCTGAGGTTGAGTCACACTTGCTTCTCTGACTCGACAATCCTTCATCATATGCCCCATCTTTCGACATATAAAACAACCTTTGTTCCCTAACTGTGGTCTGGATGGTCCTGTCACCGACACCGATGCTGAGTTGTGGGCTCCTTCTTGTGGTAAACTACGACCTCTACCCCTATTAAACGTCCATTGCGTCTGGGTATTAAACCTTGGTGGTGCTATTGGTGCAGAAAACCTCAGTTTCTTAAAAATTTTGGACAAGGGTCCTTGAAACTGGGTAAACACCTTTTTACTGATAGTCTATCGCTTCTCAGTCATAGACCTCTCTATCCGTCTGACAGACTCCACAAAAGTATCAAACCTCTCCCTGTTTTCTAAGGCAGACAGAGTAGTGGTCAAATCGGTGTTCAACCCCTTCTCAAAATGCCGTATCCTCTCTTCATCGGTAGCTGCCATATGCGGACAGAACCGCAGAAGCTCCATGAACTTAACCTCAAACTCGCTAACATTCATTGGTCCTTGCCTTAATCTCTCAAACTGAGAGATCTTCTCATCTAGGAATGTCATAGGAAAGTATCTATTGACAAATTATCCTCGGAACACTTCCCATCCGATCTCCACACCCGGCTGCCTTCTTCTATAATCCACCAATGACTAGCACTTCCTTTAAGAAGGTATATAGTGTGTTTAACCTTCTCAGCTTCTGGGATGTTAAGGATTCTGAAGGCCTTGTCTAGTTCAGTCATCCACATGTCTGCGTCTGCTAGGTCAGCTGTACCAGCATATTCTATGGATCCAACCCAGCGAAGTCATTCAAATGTCTTGCTGGCTCCATGTCCTTCAGGGTGGGTAGGTACCCTAGGTGCAGGTAATGGCATCCTATCTGTCATATGAGTCACGGTGGCCATAAACTATCCAAACATAGCTTGGAAGGCTGGGTTCCCCATATCTGCTTGATTGAACTGGGGTTGTTCAGGTACGAGATCCTCCCTATCATGGTCTCTTGCACCTCATCCTGGTGTAGCAACACTGCTCTCAGTAGCATGTTCATCGTGTGATCCAGACATCTTTAGTTTTTCTTCTCCTCCTATATGAGCAGAAGACACTATCAGATAAACTGGAAGACACTAGATCAGACTCAACAACCTTAATCCTATGTCTCTATAGAATCCGTGAACCTAGAGCTCTGATACCACTAAACTGTGACGAACGATTCATAAAAACAAGCTTAACTAATGTGGAAGCGATCGTTAGCAGCGGAATTACTAAAAATCACTAAAAATTTAAAACTTTTTACAAAGAAATCCATAACTAAAAAACTCTTTTCATAAAGAACCAAAGTAGATAATTTACATTCCGGTTCATGAATACATCTCTGTATCATCCCTTTTTTGAAAGTTACAAGCATCAACTGCCATGTTAAGATATACATAGGCAATATAAAAATCTCGAGGCATCAAGCCAAAATCTTAGATCAATATTAAACTAACTACTGACTCCTAGGACCTGAGAGTATAGAGACGACACATAGGACTCTCTATATACATGACATGACAACCAGTGTCTCCTCCTGAGGATTCACTGTTGTCCTTGATTCTGCTGCTGCTGTTCTTCCCTTGCTGTAGGGTGCCTGCCTCTTCTGCGATGTCTACCTAAAAAGTTGAATCCCACAGGATGAGACAATTGAAATTTTTTCCCAACGAGAGATATAACTCTCCACCAGAAACATTATTATTGCGACTAATTGTATATAACTGAGCAGAATATTCTAAATGATTAACAGTAGATAATTCAATATATGTCATATTAGAGCAGTATTCTCTATTCAAAGCATTTCACCTATAACTTGATAAAGTAGCATGTTACTTATCCAATAAGGAATTTAAGAGCATAAATATCATTTGTTCATTTAGAATATATTATGCAAATTTTACAACCCCACCTTCCGGTAACCCCCAATTAAGGGAGACTGAGAGGTCGAAGCCGTACCCATAACTTCCAGATCAAAGGTTCAACACTTAACCAAGAACAATTATGAAATTTTAACAGACTAAACTGAAAAGCTGTAAGAAAATAAACTTTTGCATACCTTTTTTTTTTGAAAACTTGGATCTCTAAACTTCTATCCACTTAAGGATTCTACTCTAACTAATCCTCCTTGTACTTTACTTCATGTATTTCCCAATATGACGATTTACTGTTTGTTCTTTTGGCTTGTACCTAAAACGCCGACAAACAAAACGTCAGTCAACCGAAGCTGGTATGTGGGGTAAACAATTATCATGCAATTATTCTTAACAATGTAATCATTCAATTAATCATTTAACAACCAAGATTACGTTTTAAGCCATACTACTCAATCCTTACCTATCCCCTAACTCTGTGCTATCCCTACAGTGGACTTGTATTCTACCTCTCTTTAGGTATATTCTTACCCCCATGGTCCTACCTTATAGGTAGCCAATACATAGGGTAATAGAGTCGCATGGCACTACCTGAAGGTAGCCCAATATCTAACTCAATGTGACTTGATGGACCTACCCCATTGGTAGCCATGTACTAAGTCATCCAATGACCTGATAGACCTACCCCATAGGTAGCCATGTACTAGGTCAACTATTAAGCCACAGAGGGGACCATGATCTGAGCTAGTAGGCACATATCTTATGTGATAGTCATATCCACATTATAGTTTGCATGAATTAAAATCATCCAACAATTAATTCATGACATCAATGAAAACTTCAGTAAACCTCAGAAAACTAACTCGAGATATTCATAAGTGTAACCACATACCTGATCTGATTATTTGAACAGAAATATCCATGCAAATAAGAATCCAAGAAAGCAAGCATTTTCAATAAGATCCTGAAATAATCATGTAATTCCCTTTTTATTATTCATGTCATCAAGATCTATTAAACCTAGCTCGTTTCCTTGGGTTTCTAATTCACTTTTAGGGTTTCCATAGCAATTAGGGTTTCCCTTCATCTTTTACTATTTCAAACCCTAATTTTATACCATTACTCATAAACCCTTACTATCTCATATATTCTTCAATATTAAGGTTATCTTAACAACATATAACCCTATTTTCATATTAAAGGCACATTAATCATCAATTGATTTCATTAAGCTTCTTTTTCATTAAAACTACTATTTTTATCCTTTTAATCCATGACAAGATCATTATACACATCTATCATTAATTCAAAGTTCATTAGGGTCTAATTAACATATGAACTCATTTTACCATCAATCTACCTTTTATTCATGAGAAAACCCCAATCACTACATATAGGATATTTATCCAGAATTAAGGACTTTTATGTGCAAATAACTTAGAACCATCATTCCACAATGTATTTTCACCTTTTGCAAAACATATATGATCTTATCCTCTTTTACCCTAAATTAGTGTTTCTAAGGTTTCTTACAAAATCCTAATCATCTTAATTATCTTCATTAAGGATTCTCTAATCCAAACTATGTTCAAGAATCATTATATTATAGTTGTATGCTTGCAATATCACGTTATGACCACTAAAACTCATGTTTACTCAAATCAAGGTTTTTAGTCCATTAAACCATGTTCATGATCATACAACTGTAAAACCAACATACTAATCATCCTTTTATAATTTTACCATTCCTTTTATTCTTAACAGGTTAAGATCGATCAAAAGCATATAAAAGATTCATCATGATTGATTTTATATCATTCTAGGGTTTTTCAGTCAATTAATGCATTAAAATATGTAAAATACTATACTTTTTGAGTTCCAAACATATTTAAGCTTCAAATCTAATTTCTTTTCATTCCTCTCGTTCTGAGGATAAATTTTCATATAAGACTTGTTTTAATCTGAGTTACCAATCTTTAATTATGAAATTCACAAGGATTCACTTACTTGGCTAATCGAATTGCACCACGTCACCCTTGCTATGCAAAGCGATCGACTTTGGAACATTTCAAAATGTCTCTTATACCCTTAGCTTAAGTAGATCCACTCTTCAGCTTGCAGAGGGAAAAACTGTCCAATGCCCTCTGTCTTCTTCTTCCCCGTGAGCTCTAGGTCTTCCGCTACAGTAAGGGTCGTACGCGGCCTAGTTGCAGCTACATGGACTTCGTCGTCCATTGGGGGCAGTTCCATTGCCTTCGTCGAGCCCCCACGTAGGTGGGGCTACCTTGGATAAGGCCGCCATGGCTGATAACTGGCCCTGCTAGACCACGACCCACAACCATGCTACAGTCGTGCTGCAGGTGTGCCACCGGCGTTTGGGTGAAGCCCGACGTTCAAGGATGTCAGATGATTATCCACTGGTCATCGGGGTACATCAGGACACTCTCAAGATGCCTCCACATCTCTCCGTTGCTCCAGAGAGGACACCACCTGAGGTTTAGGGTTTTGGACATAAATGATGAAGAAGGAGAGAGAACGATTGCTTGGAATTTACTTAAACTCGGCCAAGGGCTCTACCCCTTATATTGGGGAGAGTATCCATGCCCTACAGTGCTCATCCATGCATTAGCGATGCCCTTTCCTAAAAGGAATGCAATTCCTTCATTAGAAAGCTAGTTTCTCTCTCTCTTATTTCTTTAATATTCCTCCTTCTTTTGATATTAGGATTTCGAAAATTATATCTTTTATCTTCTTTGTACTTGCCTTTTAATTTATTGGCACGAAATCATATTCTCTTTTATTAGAAAATACTTCCTTTCTATCCATATCACAAAATCCATTAATAATGTAGCCCATTATACTTTTATTATTGCAAATTTTGGTATTTTCTCTTTCTTTCCTCTTTATTGGGACTCCTTGTATCCCAAGAAACTCTATTATTTCGAAATCCTTTTTATTGGATATTTATTATCCTTCTAGATGCATCTAAAAGCATTATTCTTCATTATCATGGTTATTTCTTATTCAAATATTTCCTTTTTGAGGATTTCCCTTTATTTCTCTTTTATTTTCTTTATTGGTATTCCTTTTATTATTAGGAATCCTTGGGATACAAAATCCCACTAAGGATAACTCAATTGTACCTCTTTTTACTTATTTTCCACTTTTTACCGATATTTTCAATTTCTTTCTTAATACAAAAATATTTAATTGATCTTTTCTTTTCTTATTGCACTCTTTATGCAACTTTGGATTCCTTGGAACCCAAGGAACCCAAGAGGCACGAAATCCCTCTTTGGATTTGCCTTCTAGAGGTTTCCACATTATTCTTTTCTCAAATATTCAATTATTCATTCACTAATTGAATTTTCTTATTATTTGGGCCCAATAGCCAATAAAGCCCACAACACAAACATCAAGGCTATTGTAAACAAAATCCATTTATTCAAACATATTATATCATTTGTTGTTAAAATATTTTTCATATGAGAAATTACATTTCTCACCAAAAGAACTCAAAATTTGGGGTCGTAACATCCTTCCCCTCTTATAGGTATTTTGTCCTCAAAATTCTATCAAGCAAACAAACAATTCAGGATAAGACTTTTCCATGTCCATCATTGTCCCCTATGTGGCTTTACCGTACTCTTGGCGCTTCCAAAGAACATTTATCATCACATATTCTTTCCTCTGAGTTCTTTCATCCTGGCGTCTATAAACTGCACAGGTGACTCAGGCCATTTCAGCCTCCCTTGGGGCTCACTAGGTTCATTGCTCAGCACCTGGTCGGGGTACCTCACATAGTTCTCTAAATTGGACACATGGAACTCATCACACATTACTTTATCCTGAGGGGTAAGGTCAAACTTAACCTTCTCCACCAAACCATGTCAAAAGAACCCATGCTTCAGGGACTCAGCTCTCTTAGCTATAACTTAGAGGGGTCGGATTTTCATGTCACATATTTCCCACAGTGAACTGCATGTCAATCTACTTTGCATCTGCCCACGACTCTCGTCGTCTCTAGGATCCTTTCAGCCATTGCACGATCAAAGCGACTTCATCTACACACAGTGGCCCATTTCTAACCATCACATGGTCCTTTCACTAACATCACCTTACTGAAGTGGTGATCAACACAACCTCCCTTACAGAGCTTCTTTAAATCCCGATACTGGCTACGGTGGTCATCATCACATTTTTCCTAGGACAAGAATTGTCTATATCCATCACCCTGAACAAGCACATATGCTCTCATCCGACGCTTTAGTCTGGATAATACTAACCTTTAGTTAGGGGTGATAAACTGTATTAACATAGAGTTCTTCATGTACCTTCTTCCACCTTATGGAAGTAACCCTTTAGGTTATACTCAAGAACTTCTGAATTCACCTCATGGTGTAGTTGAACCATCCCTCTCATATGTGGTTCAACCCGATCTATCCCTTGACAATACTCTTTCTTTCTCATGTCATCTAGGTAAGACAATCTACCATAACCCACATTGCATCTTGACCTTCCTTGGTCTAGGGGAGACCTACAACATCCATAGTGATGAACTCCCTTTCTCTTTTGGGGACTCTTTATCAATGCACTGGGTAACTGGTATTCATCCTTCTCCCTCAGCTTGCATGGCCATATATCACATGCAACTTTATCTTAGGCATCTAAAGTACTATGCTACTGTCACTTATTATCTTGGTAGTACCATGGTGCATGGTGATCTTCAATCATGATTTCCTATATGTCATGATTCCTCAAGATTGATACCTCAGAAACCCTAAACCACTTTCATCAGGGTTTCATCATCTTCCTTTCCAAAGAAGTGCATCTGAGGTTCTACATCCATCTTTTCATTGCATCCAGGCCTAGGCTGGCTAACCAAACAACCATTAACTTGTTCCACAGATCTCATTACATCTGAGTATTATCCAAACTTATCTCCTTTCCAAACTTAGGGTTAGGCAAACAACCTCTTCTTGCTTCTAGCCAAACTAGGCAGATATATCTCAACCAGAGCATCCATTACCACTTCTCATCCTTAAGTATTAGGTAATGTTGGAGACATACACCTTCATGTATTCCACTTATAATCTCATCTCAACTCTAAAACTATCTTCATCGAGAAAACTCTGGGCTCATCCTCATGATGATCAAACTATACCTTGCATTACTTGCAAATCCCACATAGCTCAGGCTAACAACATCCTTATAGGATGACTATCTTATCTCTCTTTAGTGTTTGCAAACCATCCATGTATCCTTCACTTTACCAGGGTATGTTATCTTCTCTATCCTCATGCCTCATAGCAACGTTCCAACTCACATCATCTTTTATCCTTGGTGTATGACATGCGCACTGTCCTATCTCTCACTCCCATAACAAGAAGAAATAAGCATTTGGCTGCAGTCCAAATACAGAGTTCTTCCTGTTCTAACAGTAGAGATGGTGCATCCCAACTTTCCAGTACACCTTTAAATCTAAGTTGAAACATGCTGTTTATGCTTCTATATTACAATCATCTTGATATCCAAGTTACCTCCATGGAAAACTGGCTTTGAACCTACTTGGGTCACCTCACAATCCTTGGTCATCTCCTCTAGATCTATAGGGTGCCGACACTTTTGGGGTCATCCCTCTTCCCTTATGCATCCAGAGAGTGCCCTACTCATCTGTCCTTTGGGTCCCATGAGTTCATGAAGGTGATCAATCTCCTAACCCATGGCCTCCAGACAATGATAACTGTTACCTCCCGACCCTATGGTCATGTGCAACTAGGGAATTAGGCAACCCCTACCTCCATCGGTCTTATCCCTACCTGACCCTAGGATAGACTTAGGATTCCATTATAGTACATGTCCAACTTATAACCTCACCCAAGCCTTCATCATCTCTCTTTCTGCATTCATGGGCTGACTTTTATCCATTGATAGGGATCATGGCAACCTACCTACCCTGGTCAAACCCCATATCGGTTACCTCCCTAGTAACACATCCACATGCACTTAGAGATGGTTATCTATGGGTATATAGGTTTATCTTCATACCATGTACTTTTCACTTAGCCTCTCAAGATCCTATGAGACCTTTTTAGGTTAACTCAAAAATTGGTGTACTCCCTTAAAAAGGGTCCCTCTCCCAGGATGGGAGGAAACTATCTCTAGACAACATGGTCACAACCGCCCTTAGGTATAGGGTTTACATCCATATGCTTAACCCTAGTAAGCTATTAAGACACAAGCAGACCACTAAACCAGGCTAGGTCATCTGGGTTCTCATTCCTCAACATTAGGTCAAGATCATATCTTCTCATGTCATCAATCTTAGCTGGGAGGGGTTTACCAAACATACGCTAAATGTAAGGGTTTTTGTTCCTTTCCTTACAACATAGGAAGTTCCATGCGCGCATCTATAGACACTCAACTCTCAATACGAGCATTAGGCACACCACTTCCCCTCTTAGGCCTAGGAACCCTAGGTTCACTTTTAGGTCTCCAACTACATGCTCAACCTCTTAACCACAAACCATGCCTATATTGGGTCATCCTTTTTCCTCGATCGAAACTTTAATGTTGAGTCTTCCCTGAGGACAAACAACAAGGTACAAGGCCTCATAACCTATTACTAAACCTCTCCAGGGTATACAAAACTTCTTCTTCCTTTCTCAGAAGGTAAACACTTATATCATAGGCACATAGGTACTAGAAGCCCCATTCTCTCTCTAGGGTTTGGTTCATCTAAAGGCAACCAAGATATCATCAGCCTCTAGGGATCGAGCATGAGGAAACCCCTATCATCCACTTAGGTCACATCATCCTCAACTCCCCACTGTTCTTCAAACCTCGGAGTCTAGGCTTCCAACCTTCTTGCATGGGTCCTTCTCTCTCTCTCTAGAGACAACCCTACAACCAGCCTCACCATGAGAGGTCCTCTCTTCATGAAGGATCAACCTCATAAGCATACCTCTACCTAGGTGAAGCCTATGTTCAACTTATGTTCGCTCATGGTTATCTATAGTTCTTATGCTTTCTCCTGGTCAGATCTCAACCTATTGCTCACACTACTAATGTACTCTGGGTGCATGCTATGCCCTACTCACATAAGCCCATAGAGTTTCTATAGGTCCTCCACTGACATCATCATCGAAGGAGCTATCCTTTACTCTAACATGCACGACCCTTCCCAGGGTTGGGTTGCCAAAGGTACTAGGTCACCCATGGATTATATGGCATCCCAAAGGCATGTCCTTTCAAACACCTAGTCTATCGTGATATTTATTCACCACTTCATATCTCTCTAACCAACACTTAGGGTTAGGGTTATCATCATCCTCAGAGGATGTGCCAGGTCTCTACTTGCAACAGAGATCTCTATCTCCAAGACTAACTTTCTTTATTTATCCTCCCGACAAGGAGGTCTATCCTCATGTCTCTCCTGAGGGCATAACAACTTATGTCATACGACCTAAGCATGTATCTATTCTTTAGTTTGCGCTTAATCTATTAAGCTCATGTCCATGACATCTTATTTATATACTTTTCATTAATTTTTTTGGAGGATTTCTTAAACCTGATAAACCTTACCCATACCTCAAGAGGGTGAGGAGAAGAGAGAAAACCCTAATCCTTAAGGTCCTTAACAGAATTTGAGTTGAGAAGGGATAAATCAAGATGAGAAAGTCCTAAAGGTATCTTATTTCAATTCATAGCCTAAGAATTTGGCCAGGCTGTCACAGATCCGAGAGTCCTCATATTCTGACTAGCAGTGTAGAGGAAAATATTGCCAGCCCCCGGTCGTGATCCTTTTCTGGACACCTCCGTCTTTCAGATAATCCTCTAATAACTCCCTTGGGTTCTATGGAGTTTGTAAAATTTAATAATTATTAATGGTTAATTGAGGAACCTAGGCTCTGATACCAAATGTTACAACCCCACCTTCCGGTAACCCCCAATTAAGGGAGACCGAGAGGTCGAAGCCGTACTCATAACTTCTGGATCAAAGGTTCGACACTTAACCAAGAACAATTATTAAATTTTAACAGACTAAATTGAAAAGCTGTAAGAAAATAAAATTTTGCATACCTTTTATTTTTGAAAACTTGGATCTCTAAACTTCTATCCACTTAAGGATTCTACTCTAACTAATCCTCCTTGTACTTTACTTCATGTATCTCCCAATATGACAATTTACTGTTTGTTCTTTTGGCTTGTACCTAAAACACCGGCAAACAAAACGTCGGTCAGCCGAAGCTGGTATGTGGGGGAAATAATAATCATGCAATTATTCTTAACAATGTAATCATTCAACTAATCATTTAACAACCAAGATTACGTTTTAAGCCATACTACTCAATCCTTACCTATCCCCTAACTCTGTGCTATCCCTGCAATGGACTTTTATGCTACCTCTCTTTAGGTAGATTCTTACCCCCATGGTCCTACCTTATAGGTAGCCAATACATAGGGTAATAGAGTCGCATGACACTACCTGAAGGTAGCCCAATATCTAACTCAATGTGACTTGATGGACCTACCCCATTGGTAGCCATGTACTAAGTCATCCAATGACCTGATGGACCTACCCCATAGGTAGCCATGTACTAGGTCAACTATTAAGCCACAGAGGGGACCATGATCTGAGCTAGTAGGCACATATCTTATGTGATAGTCATATCCACATTATATTTTGCATGAATTAAAATCATCCAACAATTAATTCATGACATCGATGAAAATTTTGATAAACCTCGGAAAACTAACTCGAGATATTCATAAGCGTAACCACATACCTGATCTGATGATTTGAACAAAAATATCCATGCAAATAAGAATCCAAGCAAGCAAGCATTTTCAATAAGATCCTGAAATAATCATGTAATTCCCTTTTTATTATTCATGTCATCAAGATCTATAAAACCAAGCTCGTTTCCTAGGGTTTCTAATTCACTTTTAGGGTTTCCATAGCAATTAGGGTTTCCCTTCATCTTTTACTATTTCAAACCCTAATTTTATACCATTACTCATAAACCCTTACTATCTCATCTATTCTTCAATATTAAGGTTATCTTAACAACATATAACCCTATTTTCATATTACAGGCACATTAATCATCAATTGAGTTCATTAAGCTTCTTTTTCATTAAAACTACTATTTTTATCCTTTTAATCCATGACAAGATCATTATACACATCTATCATTAATTCAAAGTTCATTAGGGTCTAATTAACATATGAACTCATTTTACCATCAATCTACCTTTTATTCATGAGAAAACCCCAATCACTACATATAGGGTATTTATCCAGAATTAAGGACTTTTATATGCAAATAACTTAGAACCATCATTCCACAACGTATTTTCACCTTTTGCAAAACATATATGATCTTATCCTCTTTTACCCTAAATTAGGGTTTCTACGGTTTCTTACAAAATCCTAATCATCTTAATTATCTTCATTAAGGATTCTCTAATCCACACTATGTTCACGAATCATTATATTACAGTTGTATTCTTGCAATATCGCGTTATGACCACTAAAACTCATGTTTACTCAAATCAGGGTTTTTAGTCCATTAAACCATGTTCATGATCATAAAACCCTAAAACCAACATACTAATCATCTTTTTATGATTTTACCATTCCTTTTATTCTTAACAGGTTAAGATCGATCAAAAGCATATAAAAGATTCATCATGATCTATTTTATATCGTTCTAGGGTTTTTAGTCAATTAATGCATTAAAATATTTAAAACCCTATACTTTTTGAGTTCCAAACATATTTAAGCTTCAAATCTAATTTCTTTGCATTCCTCTCGTTCTGAGGATAAATTTTCATATAAGACTTGTTTTAATCTGAGTTACCAATCTTTAATTATGAAATTCGCAAGGATTCACTTACTCGGCCAATCGAATTGCGCCACATCACCCTTTATATGCAAAGCGATCGAATTTGGAACATTTCAAAATGTTGCTTATACCCTTAGCTTAAGTAGATCCTCTCTTCAGCTTGCGGAGGGCAAAACCGTCCAATGGCCTCCGTCTTCTTCTTCCCCACGAGCTCTAGGTCTTCCGCTGCAGCAAGGGTCATACACGGCCTAGTTGTAGCTTCCTGGACTTCGTCGGCCATTGGGAGCAGTTCCATTGCCTTCGTCGAGCCCCCATGCAGGTGGGGCTACCTTGGATAAGGCTGCCATGGCCGATAACCGGCCCTGCAAGACCGCGACCCACAACCATGCTACAACTGTGTTGCAGGTGTGCCACCGGCGTTTGGGTGAAGCCCGACGTTCAAGGATGTCAGATGATTATCCACTGGTCATCGCGGTACATCACGCCACCCTCAGGACGCCTCCACATCTCTCTGTTGCTCCAGAGAGGACACCACCCATGGTTTAGGGGAGAGTATCCACGCCCTACAGTGCTCATCCATGCATTAGCAATGCCCTTTCCTGAAAGGAATGTAATTCCTTCATTAGAAAGCTAGTTTCTCTCTCTCTCTCTCTCTCTCTTATTTCTTTAATATTCCTCCTTGTTTTGATATTAGGATTTTGAAAATTATATCTTTTATCTTCTTTCTACTTGCCTTTTAATTTATTGGCACAAAATCATATTCTCTTTTATTAGAAAATACTTCCTTTCTATCCATATCACAAAATCCATTAATAATGTATCACATTATCCTCTTATTATTGCAATTTTGGGTATTTTGTCTTTCATTCCTCTTTACTGGGACTCCTTGGATCCCAAGAAATTCTATTATTTCGAAATCCTTTTTATTGGATATTTATTATCCTTCTAGATGCATCTAAAAGCATTATTCTTCATTATCATGGTTATTTCTTATTAAAATATTTCCTTTTTGAGGATTTTCCTTTATTTCTCTTTTATTTTCTTCATTGGTATTCCTTTTATTATTAGGAATCCTTGGGATACGAAATCCCACTAAGGATAACTCAATTGTACCTCTTTTTACTTATTTTCCACATTTTACCATTATTTTCAATTTCTTTCTTAATAAAGAAATATTTAATTGATCTTTTCTTTTCTTATTGTACTATTTATGCAACTTTGGACTCCTTGGAACCCAAGGAACCCAAGAGGCAAGAAATCCCTCTTTGGATTTTCCTTCTCGAGGTTTCCACATTATTCTTTTCTCAAATATTCAATTATTCATTCACTAATTGAATTTTCTTATTATTTGGGCCCAATAGCCAATAAAGCCCACAACACAAACATCAAGGATATTATAAACAAAATCCATTTATTCAAACAAATTATATCATTTGTTGTTCAAATATTTTTCATATGAGAAATTACATTTCTCACCAAAAGAACCCAAAATTTGGGGTTGTAACATCAAAGTAACATCAACCAATGATTCCCGTATTTCAACCTTAAGCAAATATGCTACACGGCTGATTACATTTTACAATCATACTTAATGCCCTGAGGAGATGAGGTATACCGCTCATACTCCAACCGACCATTGCGAAATCAAAATTGGTACCATACATAGGTCAATAGAAGAGCCGGATTCCCATGACCTCATCTTCCTCAGTCAGTGTGAGGACCAACTGTAGGACATCTTGTGTCTCTGCTAAATAGCTTTCCAGGGTATACTGGAAACTTCGCTATTAGATTTATAGTGGCATGCTGTACTCTCTTCACAATCGAGAGATATTATAATTATCTCACATCGATCTGGCATTAAGATCATCGGGAGATTAATGATACATCCATCCCGATCCTCATGAGATTAGTGATACATCCATCCCGGCATAAATAATGAAGGATTGAGAGATTTAATGTTTACCTCACATCAATTCCTCCATTAGGGCGTAAGGATATTCACGCCTATAACCCCCACATACTCAAAAGTATGCCCTCCAGGAGTTTCCGTAAGAAAACCTGTTTCACCATCACCAAACTACTGACGATGATGGATCTATGATTAGGGATCTACATAATATCATTTCACTTGATTAATTAAGTACATTTCAGTATTCTTTTAGCATCAAACATGTTTACACACATAAAACATTATAACAATTGCTGTAAAGAATGAATATTATTTCTATCAAGTTCCTTTCAAAGCTTGTTAACATTGGGATCTCAATACCTTATCACATCAGGCTAAGCTCATCCCTTATCATCTCATCATCATGATTATGAAACATGGGTATTCAAACCCTCAAATCATCAAACACTGGTTACCAACTTATCAGGTAACTTAATGCCATCATATTAACTGATCATTGTATGCATAATAATTGTAGTGTAGGTATTTCAAATGGCTCTTAAAATTAGGATTTCATACATTACAACCCACGATTAGGGATCCACATATCTTTATCCTATAACAGTATAGGATTTCATATCAAAGTGCCACATGCCAATATATGGCATTACCTTGACTTAGATTTTACATCTCATCATTGCATTAAGGTTTCATTTTGATCTTACCCTTGTTTAGGGTTCCACATATCTTTATCGTCACTTAGGGTTTCATATGGCTTCACCCTTAATTAGGGTTTCTCATAACATCATCCTCAATTAGGGTTTACTATTCATATTCAATTAGGGTTTATTATCAAAATACCCTAAATTAGGGTTTCTCATGTCATTACCCTAAATTAGGGTCATACCTTTACCATAGATTAGGGTTTCACCTATCATTGCCTTCAATTAGGGTTATTCCTTCACCATAGATTAGGGTTTCACCTGCTAGTGCCCTTAATTAGGATTAGTGCTCATTAACCTTCTTAATTAGGGTTCATGATCTATTTATCAAGAACCATACCCTAATTACACATTCATATATGTTGAAAGTGTTGAGACTTAACCACTACATGATAATCATCCATGTAGGAAGTCCTCTCTCTCATCCATTATAAAATGATATTTGCATCAGACTTGGTTGGATTAGGTCAACTCATCTTGGATAAAGAGTTGACACCATGTATTATGTCATTACTTCCTTAATCATTCACAAGGTATTAATCACCCTATCTTATTAAGGGAACAACACTATAATCACCTTTGGTTTACATCATATAATGTTCAATTATACAATTGATCTTTAAGAACCTTAAGTGTCCATGCGGTTTAGAGTTAATTACTTCCAAATCATCTAGGTCACTTAGACCCCAAACGGTCTTGACCAATCAGACCTCAAACGGTCTTGCATGAATAACCTTCAAACGGTCTAGGTCTAACACTTGGAACCGTTTAGCAAAGTAGGTACTTGAAACCGTTTGCTAAAGTAGATGTTGAAACCGTTTGACAAAGTTGATGTTGAAACCGTTTGACAAAGTTGATGTTGAAACCGTTTGAGTCTCAACCTGTTTGGGATTGTTTGGTCCCAAATAGTCTTGAGACCATTTGGACTCAAAGGGTGTTGAGACCGTTTGGTCCAAACCTCCTCAAAACTGATTGGACCAAGAATGATTTCAACCACTTAAATCAATTTAGGGTTTCCATGGTTAACTCCCTCATTAATAAAATCCATATAATTACTCATCGATTGAACCTAAGCATCATGCTTCAATTGAGATAATAAATCATCCTTCAATTTAAACCTTCAATTGGTCATCAATTAGGGTTTCAAACCCAATTGAATTAGGGTTGAAATCGATGATCCTTCAATATTAGACATTGTGTCACTAATTGCTTTGAAATTATTGGACCATCATTCAAATTGGGCATGAACTGACCTAAAACGGTCTTGAGGTCGTTTGGATGACCTCCAAATGGTCTTGAGACCGTTTGCCCAATCCATCATCAAAATTGGTGAAGTTCAATTAGGGTTTGCATCATTGCATTGCTCATCAATCTAGTTATTGATTGCATTACAACTTGATATCTTTGGATCTTCAACTACTCAACCATACTCAACTCTAGACCTCAAAATGGTCTTGGGTGACCTCCAAACGGTCTTGAGATCATTTGGGTGATCTCCAAATGGTCTTGAGACCGTTTGGTTTAATCAACCCGAAGAATTACATTAATCAATTGCAAAATCAACACTTAATCCGATTAGGGTTTCCAATTAGATGATTGTCTATTCATTAGTTTAATCAATTGGAATCATTAGATCCTTATCCAACATGTTCTAGGGTTATGACCTCAAACGGTCAACCCATCCAAATGGTCAACCTTCTTAAATGGTTTGGGATTCCAAACCCCAAACGGTTTGGAAACCGTGTGGTTTCCAAATGGTTTGGTGAAACCGTTTGGACCAAAAACTTCAAAACCATTTGTAAGGGGAAATTATTGGATTGCATGCCCAACATGATATTATCATCACCTACCTTCATTCCTTCAAGACTACTGCCGTTTCCATGATAATTACAATAATGGATCAAGCGAATTGCAAAATAGATCAAAACGTTCAACAAATGATGGAGATTTGAAAGCAATAACAATATTTAAGGGTTTGACTTATATAACCCGCCTCCAATTGAGCTTCAAATCTTGGAGATTCACGTCAACAATGATGGATGAAGCTTTTGCAACTGCCCAAGGTCCGTTCTCAAGCTTTTTGGATGAAAGGATTGACTAGGATTGAAGAGAGAGTGAAATAGAGAAGAAATCATGCATTGTTTTATGATTTTCACCATGAAATCGAGGTGAAATAAGGTCAAGAACTTACCAACAGGTTGGGGGTCTTCATTATCCTACTCCCAAGTTCTCTTGTGGTCGGCCAAAGCAAGAAGAGAAAAGGAATTCCGAAAAAGATCCTGAAGTGGATAGGAAATGAGATATGTATAAGGAAATTCCAAGGAAAGAGAAAATGAAATTAATTCCTTTAATTTCTAAAATTAGTGCCGCCTCTTCCCCTCAAGTCCTTGGACACGAAGACATATTCATACATTTTCAAAACCTCTTAATTATCCAAGAATTAAAGGAAAAGGAATTAAGCACATCAAACATATTATACTAATATCCTCTTTTTAGTGGATATTTCTTTTTCTTTTAATAAGGTGAGTGAGTTATCCATTCCTTTGGATATTTTCGTTGCCTTTTGCAAGGTACAAACTCGTCCAACCCTTTGCAATTTCATCCCTCAACTTTTGGTTGAAGGGCTCTTCAAATTTTTTTTTTTGCATAATATTGAATTAAAGTTCCTTTTATGCTTAAATCTTGATTATTTTAATATCAAGATTCTCTCTCCTCTGAAATAATTCAAATGAGGCACCCCTCCCATTTTATTTGCTCTACATGATGCCAAGAAACATGGGGGACCCTCTAGAAATGGTATTTTTCATATTGAACCCTAGGTTTTGGGTAAATTCCACATTACACCAAAACTAGGTTTTAATGCAGAAGGATTGCTCTGCAAGCTTTATCTTGGTGCTCAAGCTTGTGGAAACCATACCACTACATCATTCTCATCCTTATGATGCTTCAACATCTGAGGAACATATTATCATGTACAATTTGCAAGTTAACCCCTCAACTTGGGTAATTTGCACTTTAGTCCAAAACTAACAAAATAAAGTTTCAACATTATTAAAAAAGGACTAAATTTGAAATTTAAGTTCCTCATGAGCCTTAATTACTTTCCAAGAAATATAAACAAGCATCTAATCAACATTTTTAAGCAAAGCATCTAGGGTTAGAGCATAACCCAGGTCAGGGATGTTACAACAACTGCCAATCTCGACAGTCCCGGTGAGACCAGGAGCTGCACAGACACCATCCAAGACCAGAGGTGAAGACCACACAAGCCGTGAGGTAACATTGCTGAGCAAGCATCGGGACAAGGTATGTCTCTACAAACCATCCTTCCTATTGTATAGATGTTGACGTGATTCCTTTAGACTGGTTTCGGGAGAAGAAATTGTTTTGTTTCCGCTGCCTTCTCTATCTCCCTCTAAAAACCCAACAGTGGTATCAGAGCCACGTCAATTGATCTATACTTTAGGATTATCGATGTGATCAATTTGGTTTTTCGCCTTTATTTATTTCATATGATGTGAATAAAATTGGCTTTATGCATGTCCAATCCTAAATCCCCAAATCCTAATATACATATATGATATGTAATATGAATGCACTCAATACACGTCGCCCTTAAACGAGTTTTGTGGTGGATGTATAGCATGGTTATGGCCAATAAACCCTATGTATGCTTAGTTGAATGTGGTTGCTTGCATCTCAGTCTGCGCACTGATTCCCTATCTCCTATTCCTGATGTAACTCCAGATAACTCGAGATTTCTTTCCTACCTTTGCTCCCCCTGAATGTAACTCGGAGTTTCCTTTTCAAATGAAAAATATGATAGATCTTTTATTTCTTGTTATGTCAAAGAATGGCGGACAACCTGATGACGACTGAGATGATTAGTTCAAGGAGTGAACCGATCGGTTGGCATTCTAGACGACCAGTTCAAGGAGCAAGATGAGCGGGCAGAGACCTGAGGAGATGCATGACGACCAGTGAACCGATCAGCTGGAGGTGCCAGTCGATCGGCTGGTGGCACCCAACTGACCAACCTGATGGTGAGCCGATCAATCATGGAGATGAGTTGATCAAACCCAAAAAGGCAAAACATATAGTTCATCTTGTACATGTTGCATGTGATGTGGACCTAAATGACCGTGATTTCTCTTGGATCGAGGAATCACATTAGGATGGCCATAATCATGGCTTTTATCATTTTGCATGTTTTTCTGTGGGATATAGCATGTATATGATACTTACTATATTGTGGTGATTGGATATGTATATGTACCTATAAAACCAAATCCCTCATTAACTATTAAAGTTTTATATGTCTTCCAAATGTGACACATGTGAAAAGCCTGATCGGCCAAGTGTGGTTATGCCCTAGCATGGTACACTATCTATCTCATGGAAGCGTGAAGGATGGATATGTGGGTCTGCCCTAGAAGGGTGCATATTCATCGTGTTGGCTTTGGGTCAGACTTAACAAGGTGACCTAGATAGGATCTAGCACCTTGAGGCATGGAGGTGATCATGGCAAGGAGTTGCACATGGCATCTTTCAAGAGTTGCATATGATGCAATTGGCAAGAGTTGCCTACCTGGAAGATCTAAGTTGTGGGTGACAGCCCTAGCTGGTCCATGACTCAGAGGATTTCAGGATCTTGACCCACTAGAAGATTGTACACTGCAATCTTCCGAATTGATTGTGAGGGCTGTCAATTTGAATCAAAATAGTGGGAGCAGTAATTAATTAAAGGCCTAATTAACAATCGTAAAATTTTATTCAAATCAAATCAAATCAAAAGGAGTTTTGACAAATGTAATTTTCTCTTGTAGAATGGCAAAGGAACCATATTTTAAAATGGGCAAATTAGTTGAGAATAAATTCCATAACTAGTTGGGGATTGTGAGAAGTGTTCAACACAATCCAGAAATACCGGTAGCCTTTGAATCCACTCTATATACGCTTAAGAAGAAGGACCGTTCATTGATGGATATCAATGGAACAAAGTCTAAGGACAAAGGTGAGGGAGAGAAGGGTTCTCTTGCCAAACCAATGTCAGAATCTTCTACGCTCAAAACATGGAGAGGATGGAAGGAACGATGGAAGAAGAAGCAAGAGATAGAGATCTCTACTTCTAGTGTATACATGATAGAGATTAACTTTACTACTTCTTTGTCATGGGTACTTGATACCAGATGTGGATCTCACATTTGTTCAAATGTGAAGGATCTTAAAAGGAGTAGGCCTTTGGGGAAAGGCGAGGTTGAACTACGTGTTGCCAATGGGGCAAGGGTTGCCACCAGTTCTGTAGGAACCTATGAGTTAACTCTGCCTAGTGGGTTAATAATAGAGTTAAAGAACTGATATTATGTACCTACCATAAATAGTAATATCATTTCCATTTCTTATTTAGACAAGGATGGTTTTGAATTTCTTATTAAGAATGGAAAGTGTTCCATTTCAAAAGATGGGATCTTTTATGGAACTGCCCCAATGTCTTATAGTCTATACTTGATAGATCTAGAGACAAGTGTATACAACGTAAACACCAAAAGGCAAAAACTCAACAACTCAAACAAAACATATCTTTGGCATTGTTGTATAGGGCACACAAATGAGAAGTGCATTTCTAGACTCCATAAAAATGGTTATCTAGACTCTTTTGATTATGAATCAATAGAGACATGTGAATCTTGTTTGATGGGAAAGATGACCAAGACTCCCTTTTCAGGTAAAGGTGAGAGAGCTAGTGATCTATTAGGAATCATACATACTGATGTATGTGGGCCTTTTAGAACTAATGCCAGAGGTGGGTATCAGTACTTCATTACCTTCACTGATGATTTTAGTAGGTATGGCTATGTGTACCTAATGAAACATAAGTCAGAAACCCTTGAAAGGTTCAAGGATTTCATGAATGAAGTACAAAACCAACTTGGTAAAAGAATTAAAGAACTTTGATCCGATCGAGGTGGAGAATACTTAAACTAAGAGTTTGAGGACCTTCTGTGAGCCCATGGTATCATATCACAATGGACTCCGCCTGGAACACCACATCATAATGGTGTGTTTGAAAGAATGAATCACACTTTACTAGATATTGTGCGATCAATGATGAGTTTTGCTGATCTTCTGATTTTCTTCTGGGGTTATGCTCTTGAAACCGCCACGTTTAAGTCAAAGCACATACATTGATAAAGTGCTGAAGTGGTTCAACATGGAGAACTCAAAGAGAGGCAACATCCCCATGCTACATGGAGTCACCATCTCTAGAGCTCAATGTCCCCAATCTTATGAAGAGAGGGAGTGTATGAATGGGATCCCATATGCATCAGCCATCAGATCCATCATGTACGCTATGTTGTGCACACACCCAGATGTCTCGTATACCCTCAGCATGATGAGAAGGTACCAATCTGATCCTGGGGATGCTCACTAGACAACCGTAAAGAACATCCTCAAGTACTTGCGAAGGACTAAGGATCAGTTCCTTGTATACGGCGGTGAGGAAGAACTAGTTGTAAGAGGTTACACCGATGCAAGCTTCCAAACCAACAAAGATGATAACAAATCACAATCAGGATTTGTATTTTACCTAAACAATGGAGATGTGAGATGGAAGAGTTCCAAGCAAGAAATAGTTGCCGATTCTACTACAGAGGCTGAGGATATTGCGGCTTCACATGCAACAAAGGAAGCTGTGTGGATCAAGAAGTTCATCTCTGAACTTGGTGTAGTTCCCAATAGCTGTGATGCAATTGAGCTTTATTGTGACAATAATGGGGCTATTGCTCAAGCTTAGGAGCCCAGATCACATCAGCGGTCCAAGCACATACTACGATGCTTCCATCTTATATGAGAGATTGTACAGTGAGGAGATGTGAAGATTTGTAAAGTACCAACTGAAGACAACATAGATGATCCGCTAACTAAGGCCCTTTCTCAGCAAAAGCATGATGGTCATGCTAGGTCACAAGGAATGAGGTTACTAGGTGACTGGCTCTAAGTGCAAGTGGGAGTCTGTTGGTATGTATGCCCATAGAGCAAGTCATGTGATGATTGTAATGGGATACTTTGTAAATGATTTGAATAATAATGAAGGCAATTTCCGATCTATATGTTTTAACTATTTCTGATATGATAGTGTAACATGATAGATGTCTAAAGAATTGTTTTACTCGATGACATATGCTTTTGGGTTGAGGAACTAAACGATGAGATCATACAGATGTTAAGAGTATGCATTCTTGTTCAATCCCTAGTCGGTTGTTATTGTGGAACTAACCATAAACATCAATAGCACTAAAGACTAGATTGTGTTTTGGTTGATGAAAAAATCTCATTAGTCATGATATAGTGATATCAAACCAAGCACACATGTACTTGTTAGAGAACAAGTGTACCAGACAGACCCACTATGAGACTGACACATGGAACCATGATTATGTAGTCACAATAAGCTCTCACAGTGATGGTGGTGAGTGTGATTCTTCGACTGAAAATCACTACACTCAACACATGTCGTTGGGTACACTTTGACATCATCAAACGCAGTCCTGAAACATGGGTTATTATAAAGGTGATGATTGGGTGACTTTGACACATGGGGATTTTGAGGGGTGAGTGATAGATATGGGATTTGTCCCTCCTAAGGGAGTTTGATGTCCATGACCACTTGATGAGTAGGATTGAGAAAGGCATGCACATGCATGTGTGAATCAATATGTGATATTGATGTCACACACATCTCACCTAGTCTGCTCTGAGATCAAGGAAATGGATGAACATTGAAAGGATGACTGTACCATGCCTTGAGTTCATTCAGGACATTAGTGACAAAGGAATTATACATTCGTTGTAACACCATTCACGAATTGTAGGATTGAAAGTTGTTCTCCAAATTTCTATTTCACTTGGGTAGCACTGATGTGTGACTAGGAACCACTCTTTGCTTGTGAAGTCATAAGTGTTGTGGACTTTCACTGCCAACATGAAATGGGCCTGCAGGGTCACACACATAGGATTTAACCTGGAAGAGGAGTTTATCCACAAATGATGTTTAGATTGATTACTAAAGGAGTTTAGTAGTTCAATTAAACACTCAATCAATTGATAGCTCAATATCATAGTGTTCAAGGTGTTGGACTGATTGATTAGAGTATCAAATTGATTAAAACTGCAATTGATTGATTTTACACAATCTGCACTCCCAACCGATCGGCTCATGTGATGAAGTGATCAACTCAAGATAGACTGAACTGACTGGTTCAAGGGTTGAACCGATCGGCTCAACTGGTCCAAAGGAGCAAGTTGGGAAAGTCAGGTTGGTGAGAAATTTCTTTTCGTTTCACTTGTCCAATTTGATTGGAACAAGGATTGGTATTTGGATCAATTCGAAAAAAAAAGGAAAAGTCAATTGGGAACTGACCAGGGTAGTGAACCGATTGTTTTAGAAGTGAACCGATCGGATCAAGTGCCTGAACCAATTGGTTCAGGTGTGAACTGATCAGCTATGTCCCCAACAGATCAGTTCATACTTGAAATGATCGGTTCAGCCGGCACAGTTGGTTGTTTTGTGGAAAATCTCGAACCCTTCTACTCCTACTTTAATCCCACATTGCCCGCGGTAGAGAACCCTGTCCCATGACCCTCCTATATATAGGGGTATTGGGGGCTTCTCAAAGTACAACTCAGAACACCAGTTGCTCTACAAAGTTGTCGTTCTCTCTGGTTGTGGTAACCAGGAGAGCCCAAGCAAGTGCTACCCGATAAGGTAGACACATCAAGGGAAAGACAACTACATAAAAGCGACTGGTGGTAGGAGAGTGTGTCAGTGACTAGTACACCGACAGGAGGGTGCGACTCCTTCCGGTGCCTTGTGTGACAAGGCGATTAGAGTTCCAAGCAGTCCATGTGTACGACTACAGAGGTGGGAGACCTCTGCCGCTTGGAGGACAAATGTCAATCTCGACAGTCTCGGTGAGACCAGGAGCTGCACAGACACCGTCCAAGACCGAAGGTGAAGACCGTGCAAGCCATGAGGTAATGTCACCAAGCAAGCCTTAAGACAAGGTATGTCTCTATAAACTATGCTTTCTATTGTATAGACATTGATGCGATTCCTTTAGACTGGGTTCGAGAGAAGAATTTTTTTTTTGTTTCCACTGCCTTCTCTGTCTCCCGCTAAAAACCCAAAAAATATGACTTCCTTCAACCATCCATTCAATGATCTAGATAAGACTACCTTCACATGTCCCTTTGGAATGTATGCCTTTCTACAAATACCCTTCAACCAAAGCAACACACCTTCTACCTTTTGGCAATGCATGTCTTCTATCTTTACTAGCCTTATCAAGACAATAGCTGAAATCTTCATGAACGACTTCTTGCTCTATGAAAGTTCATTTGTTGCATGCCTACATCATCTATCCCTAGTCTTAGAATTTTTTGAAGAAGAACATGTGGTGCTTAATTAGGATAAGTACCACTTCAAGGTGAAGGACAACATAATTCTAGGACATTGTGTTACCACCAAATGTAAGGAGCTTGACAAGGTGAACATGGAGGTGTTTGCCAAATTATCTCCTCCAACTACTATCAAGGAAGTCAATTTTTTTGGGACACATCAACTCTACAAGAGGTTCATCTATAACTTCATAAAGATCACTAAACCTTTAGAACCTTCTATTGGAGGAGTGAACTTCATCTTTGACTCTGACTCCATGATGAGCTTCACCGCACCGAAAGAGGCACTATTTTCTATCCCCTTCCTTCTTGCCTTATATTGGACCCTTTATTTCAAGATTAGGTGTGATGCTAGTGACTATGCAATAGTCACTATTTTGTGGGTAGCGTGTTGGCAAAAAGTATCATGTCATTTACTATAAAAACAAGATGCTAGATGACACACAAAGATATTATGTGACCATTGAAAATGAGCTTCTCGCTATAGTCTATGCCTTCAAAAAGTTTTGCTCTCTTCTAATAGGCTTGCAAGTGATAGTCTACACTAATCATGCTTATATTGAGTACTTGATGTCAAAGAAGTATGCAAAGACCAATCTTATCAAGTGGATCCTACTACTACAAGAGTTTGATCTATAGATAAAGGATAAAAACAGAACAAAAAATGTTGCTGACGATTACCTCAACTGATTGCAAAACCAAGATGATGGCCCAATCCCTATCAATGACTCTTTTCCTAACAAAAACTTATTGAAAGTAATCACATTCACCTTGTGGTATACCAATTTTGTGAACTACCTATCTGTAAGAGTCATTCATCCAGATTGCACTAGGAAGGAAAAGAAGAAATTCATATATGGCCTCTGCTGTTACTATTGGCATGATCCATATATATTTTGACTATGTTCAGACATCCTCTACCACCACTATATCTTTGAAGATGAATCTGCTATAATACTTGAACAGTATAATTCTAGCACTACTATGATACACATGATTTTTGACAAGACTACCGCTAAAGTTCTTCAATGTGGGTTCTTTTGGTCTTCTATATTAAAGGATGCTAACAACTATTCCAAGTCTTATAATAGATTTTAGAGAAATAAAAAATTGTCCTAAGAACTATGAGATCAGTTAATCTTTGATATGAAGTGAATATTTTGATGTATGGGGTGTACACTACATGTCCATTAACCTCCTCTTATATCTTCTCCTACACCCTTGTTGCTGTTGATTATATTTCCCAATGGGTCAAATCCATCCCCACATTTTCTTGTGATTCTAAGGAAGTCATCAAGTTGTTTAGAGATACCATATTTCCATGCTTTAGAGTCCCTCACACCGTCCTTTCTAATGAAGGATCCCACCTCCTTGAGAAGTCAGTTGACAAATTGAGGCAAGAGTGGGCTCACAAGTTAAATGAAGAACTTTGGTTTTATAGAATTGTAGGTAAGACTCCTATGGGCACTACCCCTTTTCATCTGGTTTATGAGAAATGTTATCACCTATGGGTGGATCTTAAGCCTAATACTATGTGGACCATCAAACAACTCAACATTGACCCCCAATCAACAAAAATATTGACAACTTCAATTGTAGGAACTAGAACAACTACGACTAATAGTGTATAAAAATGCCCACATTTACAAGGCTTTCACTAAGATGAGGCATGCTAGATACTTGAAGATGAAAGATCTACATGTGGGAGATCAAGTGGTATAGCACAACTCTCATCTTTGACTCTTCCATGGAAAGCTTCAGACCATATGGTTGGATCTGTTCATCATCAAGCACATCTTCCCTCATGGCGATCTTACAATTTGGGATGTGAAGACCGATGAACTCAAAGTCAACTTCAAGTCACACAAAAACTACTTCAGAATGGTAGCAATGCAAGCGGATCATCATATCAAAATCCTTCACCCTCCATTTAATGAGTGAGCTTCATGCATCGACCAACCAAATTTAAACACAAGCACTTCTTGGGAGGCAATCTAAGTGTTCTTTTCTTTAAAATTTTAGATTTAAGCATCATCTTTGCTTTATTTAGAGTGTAAATATAAGTAGATAAAAATTCCTAACAATTTTGGTTTTAGGTGGATGGATTTTGATAAATGTATAGATAACATTTCTCATGGTATATCCATCTGACTTCTTCCCCTCCATATAGGATTTAGTGCTTGCTTAATGACCAACAAATATCTAAGTTCAGGGTGGAGGATGGGTGGTACATACTCTAATTTTTGCATAGACCTAATTTTTTTTTTGAATTATGATCTCATCATTGCATATCTTAATCACATTATACTAAAAAAGTTTTCAAAATTTTGTTCTTTAGAATAAACAAGCCATTATCCAGTTGGCTTATGTTTAAGTTATTATTTTCAGATATGCATGTTTTCATCAATTGACTACCCTTATTTGAAGTGACACCTCATAGTATCTAGTTTTTGAAACAAGAAAATGTGGCCTAGGAACTAAAAAATCACCCTATGTGTCTTAGGAACTCAAAAATCTTATTTCCCTAGAAAAGAAGGCAAGTATTTGAGGAACTTCAAGGGATCAAAGACATCTTTCTTCCCACCAACTAGTGAATGTATCTTGTCACTAATTCGGTATTGTTAGAGTATGATAACAATATGGCGCATTAAATTGTAAAACAATTAGCATTTTTATCTCACCCTCTTCGAAACTTTTTGTTCCATCTTCTGTCCTTCCATCCACCAAACATAATATAAAAAGACATAAAAGTGCCATACCCTAAGTTTGGAGCAGTACACCCTCCATCGTACTCTACCAATATAAGGACTGAGATATGAGAGGGGATCCACTCTTACTCAATTGAATAAAATGAATCATCATAATGGGAAACACTAACATAAATGTTTCTTGGGAATATGATTTTGTATATTCAATTTATTGTGTTAAAACACAAAAGAGAGAAAAAGAAGGAAATTGTCACACCCTAATTTTAGAACCTAGTAAATATTTGATAAAGTTTTTCATTAAGGCAATATAGGATTGATTTATGGTATAATAAGGTTCCATCCAATTTTCATGATATTTGAATATAAGGGAAAAGTATGCCGAAAGGGTCATTTGTGCTAGTTGGTCAATTTTGATGTTTGAGAATCATTGACTCTAAACTTGAGAATGTTTGTATGTTTGTTAAGACACAATAAGATAATGGTTTAGGGAATGACGGGGCCTAAAATAGCCTTAGATGTTGGGGCCACGATGGAGGAGGTTCTCTAGGGCTTTCGTCGACTAGTGAGAGATGGGTAGAGCAATGGTAAAAAGAATGGGAGGTGGCGATGGTAGTTTTGTGTTGATGCCCCAACCTTCTTTAGACCCGCAACCTTCTCAGAACACTAGAAGAGCAAGAAATGGTGGTGGAGGAGCCAAGATATAGAATCAAATGCTCCACCCAAGCCGATATCGAGGGGTTCCAGAGGCCCACCCAGCAGGCAACACCGTTATAGGAGTGAAACAGAGGAAAGTTCCCCTCAATAAGCAGGTGGGGAAGGAACAAATCACACCCAGATCCACATGGGCCAATGTAAGGCTATCCGACCCCTCTCAGGCATTGGATTATATTTGAATGGGCACAATTGTTTCAACTAGGTAATTTTCATAAATTTCATATCTCTCAATCTACATATCCAATTTTAACCAAAAGATGCCTATAAAAAGATTACAATGTCTACTATTCCATAAATATAGATTGGAAGGGTGTATTAGATGTCTGATAATTATTATAAATTGATTACTAAAAGATATGAGATTTCTATGTTTTGGGCATTAGAAATAGCAATTGACTTTGGAAATTAATGAATATTTTACCTAAGGTATATTTGATGTTTCACATAGTATTCTAAATCCTGATCGATCTGATGTGGTCTTTTTACCTAAGTTTTAATGTAAACCCTTATAATAGCATTTTGGGTATTCCACCGATTGTTTGACTATGAAATGACCTGATATTTTTATTTGGACCCTAATACATGGTATCATTATCGTTCTTGAGGTTTTGGTGAGATTTCATGCCATCTTAAATTAGTATTTGGTTTTTAAACCTAAGAGGATATTATATGATGTATTTTATGTACATTGATAAGATATTACAATAGATATATGCTTAATCGATTTAAATCACTATTTTTGAGATATTTATCTTTGATTTTAACCAAATAATAGTAACTAGAGACATATGATTATATTTTAAAGTTTCCACTTAATCACAGATTAATATGTTTGCATATTGTGCATTATGTGATTATTATGGTTTTTTTATTATGAGGGTTACAATGATTATATAATGTGAGTTTTAATATACATTCATATACAAGACTTTATCATGGTCTTAGATCATATTTAGATTCATTCTAAATAAGAACACTAGCTTAGTTTAGGAAACAGAAAGAAGGAATACACATATGGACTTATAGAATTTTTTTAATGTCTAGGTATATATGATGTGAATGAAGGAAACATGACTATAGTAAAGATATCTTCAAATAAGGTAAGTGGGCCATGTCCTTTGAATTCATGTTATATATTTTAGACTTATAACCTAATTATCCTTCTTAGATTTATCCATTAAACACATGGTCTAATGTTCATCTGTAGAGTATTATTTTCTAGTACAATAGAATTACTACCTTGGAAAGCTTGTTCCTAGATCTTATCAAGTCTCACTTTTCAGTTATTGTTCTTATATAATTGTTAGAAATTAGTATGTGAACTACCAGAACACATAATATAATGCCTTCAAGTTAGCATGCAATTTCTAGAATTCAGAATATAATGATGAAAATTTATTTCATGGTGTTAATTCCTTGTTATTAGTTATAATTTAGTATTCTTTTAGAATATTAAAACTAAATATAGAATCTAGAATTAGGATTTATCAAAATTGTTTAATAATTGAGTTTTGGAACTCAAATAGATTTATCAGAACTTAGAGTGGAAATATCAAAAGTTATCTATAGTTTGGAGTTCCTTAATGCTATACCAGAATATAGATTTATCATACAAGTGAGAATAGAACTGAGAATCTAGAATGCAAGAACAAATTCATACTTCAGAATTTATCTTAGTTATTTGAGATACAAAACTGGAATAGATTCAGAAATAGAATCAGATGTAGAAATATAAATAGAATAGAAAATGACACCAAAACATAATTCAATATTATATAATAATTCCTCATAAAATAGAAGTACTATAGTACACAGAACAGAAGACATTTATGCCACAAAAGGTGTGTAGTACCATATAAGGCACATTGTGCCATAGAAGACACCTTGGCATTAGTAGAAGGCTTTCATGCCACAGATAGTGTGTTGCACCATAGAAGGCACACAGTGCAACTGAAGATGACTTATTGTATGGTAGTGGCCACCGAAAGAAAAAAGATGTTTACTCTAGTTGTGTATATCTCATTTTTTCAATTCAATTATTTCCTTCTAGTTATTAGAATTCAATTCCACTTACTCTAATCTACATTTCCCTTTATGCATGGCTAGGGACGAGATGTCTGCATATACTAATCTTCAAGAAGATCAATCAAGAAGAGGATAGAATTACAAGTTGCAAGACTTACTTGGTGGGACGTCATCTACATGGTTCTAGATTTGAGATGAGATTTGTATAAAGTACTATTAAGGTGTTAAGTTTGTTTTGTATACGATGATGTGATAGAGTTTCTTTCCTAAGAATTTATGAGGATGCATTTTTATACTAGTCTGTGGCAGTTCTTGTCTATTATTATTGTTATGTATATCACATTTTTTCACTCCTAGAATAAAAATTATTAGCTTTCACACATGTGATATTAAAATTGGGGTGTTACAATATGGTATCAAAGCAATAATGTAGATCGCCATTAGGAAAATTATCTTATTTCTAGTTTAGATTGCCCATTAGAAACCAAGTGAGACTAGATAGATTTATAAAGATAGTTAGTAACTTTGGTTATAAAAAAGTGTGTGAAAGATGATAGAATCTGGGTTAGGGTCTGGTCAGGCAATAGAAGTTGAGACATGTATTAGGGTTAGTGTCTACCTGCTTTGGAATTTTTATGTTAACTTTAGATTTGTGCATATCATGCCCTCTATTTTTCCCACATGTTTGTGGTATAAGATACAAGCTTAGGGGTTTTTATAGTAGAGATGATACATGCATGATTATATGCTTAATATGTTTACCACAATCTTTCTAGTGCATATGGTATGGGACATTTTTACTATTAGGTGATATAAATATGATAAGGCATGACACCTTCAAATGTATGACCGATCAAAATGCATCAACATGTGTCAAAAAAGTTGACACAAAATGTTTGAGGTAGATGGTCACCTCAACCTAATCATATACCTATTAGAACCCTAGACTGCATATTAAAGGTGGATAATTTGAAATGGATGGGTGACTTGGCTTTAAGGTGGAATAATGAGTGGAGGGATATGAGGTCTTTTTTCTACTATACTTGATGAGAATTAGAGTACTCTTTATGTCCTAGGATCTTCACCCCAAAGAGGAGTTGTAATTGCAAGTCAAATCATGATGGTCGTTAAGGAAAATGCTTGATGATAATAGATTTGATGTTATGAACTGAGCTTAAGATTAATGTATGATGATTGATAGAAGCGACTAAAGATCTTTAAGGTTAGACAGGATGATGCTTTAAGCATATGGTGATATATGATAGTATGGATCAATGATCTATGATAACTACAATACTGACTGTTAGGTGATCTTCACATAGGATACAACCCAGAGAATTTGTTTGATTAAGGGTTTATTCAGTATTCATTAGGATAAGAATAGTTTCATGAGAGAGTAATGACTATTAGTATCTTGGGTTCACCTAGCCTAGAGAATCATGACAAGATTAAGAAATTCATTAGGGATAATATTAATATAAGACATGAAGTGAAATTTTTGTATTTTCATGGATATATCCTTACTATGCCAAATATATCAAGTAGAGGAATGTTAGTAAGATTTATCAGAATGATTACGATCTAAGAATTAAATGTAGGATAAGATAATAATATTTTAATGCATTAAGTCATGACTATGTCTCCAAGATAGGATCCATGTGTTAAGGTTTTATATCATGTTAAGACCATGAGTTTAGAATGCATTAATATTCACATAAGATCAGATTTAATGAGATAAAATGAGATTATGGAGTGCGTCATAGGCCCACAGTGTAGGCAATTCAGATACATAACTTAGGCCCTAGGTGCAGGTTATGTGACCCAAACACCTTAGTGCAGGTCATGAGACCCATGTACCAGAGTACATGTCTCCAGAAAAAGATAGTTAAAGAATAATGAATTAAGAGTAAAGAAAGAAAAGTTGTATATGCTTAATATTCTCCTACAAATTTCCATGTAGGTTGTACATGCTAGTTTGATAAGATTGTTAGACATAATTAGTTATCCACGATAAGGTCATATTTCAAGGTTCCTATGAGACTTTATAACAATTGTCAAGAGCTAGTGTTTGTAGGGTACACGAAACCCTAAGGTGGGTAGCCTCCTATAGTTTAGCTGAATTTTGAGGATGAAATTCCTAAAAAGGTGGGTACTATTGTCACATACTAATTTTTGAAACCTAGTAAATATATAATAAAATTATTCATGAAGTCAATAGGATTGATTTATGGTTATAATAAGGTTCCATCCAATTTTCATGATATTTGGATATATGGGAAAAAGTATGAATAAAGGGTCTTTTATGCAAATTGGTCAATCTTGATGTTTGAGAATCATTGAATCTGAACTTGGAAATGTTTGTATGCTTGTTAAGACACAATATGATCAGGGTTCAGGCATGGAAAATCTTGATGTGAATTTGGTCATTCAATTTGATGATATATAGTTGGATTATATAATAATGTTCACCTACGTTTAGGATAGTATGGTAATTTTGTATATATGATAGGGTGTGAATTAGCCACATGCATGTAGTGATGAAATTCATTGTGATTTTATGTTCTTTATAATATATATTGGACATGGTATGATTTTGGTGAAGTTTAGATTTAATTTGGTGATTCAATTTGTTGATATAGGTCATGGGACAAGTGAGATCACACACAATATACTAGAGTAGACTATGTGATGAACTAGGCCTTGAGGATTTTTCTACTAGAAGACGATATCTATAAAGACCCAATCTTTACGATCAAATATTTACAAAATGTATCAATATATAAGCAATCTTTATTACAATCATGCTTGTACATCAGAGTGCGGAAGCTAAATAAAAATATACATAAGTCCTATCTAGTCTTCAATCCAAAAAGGACATCTCCTGCATGTCTCTTCTATGACTTCTTCAAGCCACCTTCCCATAAATTCCCAAAGGGAATGAAACAACACATGGACCCCATTGAATGCAAAATAAATGTCGGCAAAGCTGGTACTAAATCCAATCATTGAGCTATTAAAAACATAGGTACAAAACATGATTTAGGTATAAGATGAATTCTAGGAGGGGGACTGGTGATGGCTATCATTTCTCGATGAGCAGAGCTAAGATGGGGCCTTGGAGATCGCTAGTAGAGGTCACCGGTGATGGTTGGCGAGTGACAATGGTTAGATCCTGATGGGTGCTTGTTGCAGTTGGTTGGCGGTCAAGGCCAGGCATGGAGAGTAAGGAACCTTGGCACTGGTGTCCTTTGCATATGGTGGTGGAGCGAGCTTCAACGTCTGTGAGGGAGGTCGACAACGCCATGTCTGAGTTGTAGACTGCCAGGCATAGGGCAGAGGATTCATATCTATGGATTATGGTGAGTTGAGGCCTAATGAATCAACCACAGTACATAATCATGGGTGGCTCGACTTTCGATTATGGCCGTTAGGGTGGGTTCTAGGAATCCATATTGGGTAGGGGAAGACCTACATATCCTCAGTGCCATCACAGGTGATGGTAAGTCTAATATTGACTATTTTGGTGAGGCATGTTGCTTAGTGGTTGCAATGATGTGGAAGTGACTGTAGTAGGAGGTCTGGGTGGTGCTAGTTTCAGGTTGACCATCACATGAAGGAAAGGAGGACGAGGGGGCACATCTACAACTTGGTGTTGTAGGAAGGTGGGGGAAATTGGTGCACGATGAGTTGTAGGTCTTGTGTGCACTCTGTCCTACTGGAGACATGTTGTCAAGGATTAATGTAGGTGGTGGCACCAATAGGGTTTCACAAGAAACATGGCCAATGGGTGAAGGGGAGGAGGTTGCATGCTATAGAAACCGTCGACGATGGTGTTGGGTTGGGGGAAGATGTGAGGGTTCATGTGAGAGAGAGGTGTAAGCGGGGCATTACTTATTGTGATATGATATGGAGTTAATGAGTATAGTTATTATTGCATTCCTATTAGTATTATAACTTCTAAATAAAATGAGATAGTGACAATCATTTTATTTCTATTCAACTAAGATCCTAGTACCATCACTTTACAAATCTAATTTAATTGCCCCTATAATTAATTCTAGTTTTTCTTTCTTTAAGAGTGATTAATGTTTCTCCTTGGCCAAATTGAGAGAAAAAGATGGGTTCAAGATGTAATCAAGGTATTTAGGCACAAACACATCAAGTTAGATTTAATGATTTCAACTATGATAATTGATATTCAAATGAGGGATTGAATTGCAAATATTTATCAAGTGAGGAATTTGATACATTTAAACATGGTGGAATTCAATTGAAGACTATTCCAATCAAATGTCACCTTGATAATTTAATAAATATAAATAAGTAGGATTTAAAATGAAGGGCAGTGGTAAATGAATTCAATGTAGGGGAAAATAGTTCAACTTAGTAGCCAAGATTGAGTATGTTACAACACTATCACCCTTAAAAGGGATTTCATCCCCGAAATAAGGACATCCATACTCTATTCAAGTACTATTCTCCACCCCTTATAAAGATTGAACTAGAATTCTAAATAGGCGCATCAACTACAATGTAGCATGCTTACTAACTCTAGGTTTCTTCTCTATGGTTCTTCTCACACTTCCTTGATTGTGACTTAGCTTAAGAAATCATTAGTAAAATTGCATAAAATATTTTTTCTTGGTACATATAATATTATAATGAAATTAGTTTTTTGACGAAAAAATTTGTGATACAAAATTGAAACATGGCCAAAATCAATACGACGAGTAAACCACAATCACTTTTCACAACATTCACCATACTAACTATTTGACTCAATCTAGAACCTAAGGGTCACTAGAATAACTTCACTATTATAAGAAGGAAGGATATTGTTTTCTACCAATAGGGGATTCAAAAGTAGGGTTTCTAATCCCACTATTCACATTTCAACTGCAAAGTTGTTCATGTTTTCTAACACCTCAACTCATCTTTGCTAATATGGTGAATCTTTTTTTCTTCTTCACTAATTGGTGGGTCATACAATTTTGTGAAAATTAATTGCACTTGAGTTACTATTTCCATTTAGCTAGATAAAGATATCAAGATTAGGGTTGATTGTAAACTATTTGCCTACATTCTAGATATACTAGTTATTTTACCCTAAATTCCATGAGACATGCATGAGTGTCGACTGTTCATAGCTCTGATATCATGTTGTAAAGACCCAATACTTACGATCAAATATTTACAAAATGTATCAAAATATAAACAATCTTTTTTACAATCATGCTTGTACATCAGAGTACAGAAGCTAAATAAAAATATGCATAAGTCCTATGTAGTCTTCAATCCATAGAGAACATCTCCTGCAAGTCTCTTCTATGACTTCTTCAAGCCACCTGCCCATGAATTCCCAAAGGGAATGAAACCACACATGGACACCATTGAAGGGAAAATAAAGGTTAGCAAAAATGGTACTAAATCCAATCATTGAGCTATTAAAAACATAGGCACAAAACATGATTATGGTATAAGATGAATTCTAGGAGGGGGACTGGTGATGGCTGTCATTTCTCGACAAGGAGAGTAGAGCTGGGGCCTTGGAGGTTGCTAGGAGAGGTCAACGGTGATGGATGGTGAGTGACCGTGGTTAGATCCTGGTGGGTGCGTGTTGTAGTTAGTTGGCAGTCAAGGCCATGCATGGAGAGTAAGGAACCTTGCTGGTGGTGTCCTTTACGGATGGTAGTGGAGCCAACTTCAACGGCTGTGAGGGAGGTCGGTAGTGCCAGGTCTAAGTTGCAGACCACTAGGCGTAGGGCAAAGGAGTCAGATCTATAGATTATGGTGATTTGAGCCCTAATGACTCGACCATAGTACAGAATCATGGGTGGCTCGACTTTCGGTTGTGGCCGTCAAGGTGGGTTCTTGGCATCCAGATTGGGCGGGGGAAGACCACCGTAGGTGATGGCAAGTATGATATTGACTATTGTGGTGAGGCATGTTGCTTACTGGTTGCAATGATGTGTAAGTGAGGGTAGTAGGAGGTCTAGGCAGTTCTAGTTTTAGGTCAACCATCACACAAAGGAAGGAGGAGGAGGGGGCGCATCTATGACTTGGTGTTGTAGGAAGGTGGAGGTGATTGGGGCATGATGGGTTGTAGGTCTTGTGTGCACTCTGTTCTACTGGAGACATGTTGTCGAGGATTAATGTAGGTGCTGGTGCTACTAGGGTTTCACAAGAAACTTGGCCGATGGGGTGAAGGGGAGGAGGCTGCACGCTATAGAAACTGTCCATGACAACGTTGGGTTGGGGGAAGATACGAGGGTTTGCATGAGAGAGAGGTGTAAGTGGGGCGTTACTTCTTTTAATAGGATATGGAGTTAATGCTTATAGTTATTATTACATTCCTATAAGTATTATAACTTCTAAATAAAATGAGATATTGACCATCATTTTATTTCTATTCAACTAAGATCCTAGTACCATCACTTTACAAATCTAACTTAATTGCCCCTATAATTAATTGTAGTTTTTCTTTCTTTAAGAGTGATTAATGTTTCTTCTGAGTCAAATTGAGAGAAAAAGATGGGTATAAGATGTAATCAAGGTATTTAGGAACAAACACATCAAGTTGGACTAAATGATTTCAACTATGATAATTGATACTCAAATGAGAGATTGAATTGCAAATATTTATCAAGTGAGGAAATTTGATACATTTAAACATGGGGGATTTCAATTGAAGACTATTCCAATTCAAGGCCGCCTTGATAATTTAATAAAAATAAATTAGTGGGATTTAAAATGAAGGGTAGTTGTAAATGAATTCAACTTAGGGGAAACTATTTCAACATAGTTGCTAAGATTGAGTATGTTACAATATTTGTATGAAGTGTTGCTCAAATTTTCGAACCAATCGGGACAAATGAGTAGCCAATAGAAACATTTAGAAGAAAGTAAAAGGAATATAGAAATTTTATGGACTATTTGAGCAATGAACCAAGGAAGCAAAGGCTAAACTATTTGTTCATGGCCAACCTTCCAATTCAATTGAGATGGGCCAACTATGAGAAGAACAATCACAAAAAAAGAAGAAGGGGGGAATTCCTTGCGGCCCATGTTCTTTTGAGTCAGGGACACGTCGGCAGTCCAAGCTATCCTGGACTTATTGGGAGATCGAAAATGAAGGTCTATAAAACACTTATATGTTGGGGCCCCGATGGAGGAGGTTCAATAGGGTTTTCATCAACTAGAGAGAGATGGGCAGAAAAATGGTAAAGAAGAAAGGGAGGTGGTGAAAACACATTTGTGTTTGAACCTCAACCTTCTCTAGACCCGCAACCTTCTCAAAACTCTATAAGAGAAATCAATGGAAGTGGACAAACCAAGATCTGGCATCAAACTCTCCACCCAATCTGAGATCAAGGGGTGCTAGAGGCCCTCCCAACTTGCGATGATAAATGCATATTTATCCATTTTATTTGTATGATTTAGATCTCTATTTAGGATCATTTTGTCATTATTCTCTAGTTTTAGAGTTAATTATATTAGTTTTACATTTTTCTACTCAATTGGAGTTTTAATTGATTTATTATGCCTTTTGCAAGAAAATAGACAATTTATTTCAAAGTGCAAAAATTCCCACTACTCATGGAAGATGTTTGCACAATTTCTCATAGTGCCTGATGTAAGACCACTGACTTGAGTTTTGGGGTAACTCTATTTGTTTTGACTTGATTGCTTAATTACCTTAATCTAATCCTTTTAGATTCTTATAGAGCTTGTGGAGAGCTTAAGTTTCCAGTTTGAGCTTGTTTTGATGATGTTTGTGCTCTATGTGCTAGTTTTGGGCCAAATTGCAATTTACCCAAATGAGAGTGCTATCTTAAAATTTGACACACCTAGAGTGTACCTTACCTTCCTTTTCTGCATGAGAGAGAGGGTGTGGTGCTTTAGGGTGCCTTAATTGAGCCTTAGATGAGTGGTGACATCACTAGATGTGATTAGGGTTTCTAGGGTTTGCTTGGTGTCGACCCTATGATTTTGGTTGAGGTGTAGCAACCTTGTCTTGAACTTGTAGGTGTGTTTTGAGAGTGTCTCAACCAATACACCTACCTTGTCTTGGTTTTGTCTCTACCATGATGATCTTGGTGGGGTTGGGTCGAGACAATGGTATTCTTGAGGTGTGTCTTGACCTGGATGTGGTGGTGACCTTTTGTCTCGACCTAGACATGTATCTTGGTGTTGTTTCGACCCCCTTTGGAGTGTCTCGGTCCAAACCAATGGGTTGGGGGACCTAAATGGTTGAGACCCAACATAGGTTGTATCACCATCTCATGCATGCAAGGTTTGAGTGGTTTCATGTTGGTTTCTTGGGTGGACAAGTGTCCCTTTGGTGTCTTTAGGTGTTGACACACCATCTCCACCTTACCTCCCTCCTCCTTCATGTATATAACCCCTCTCCTCTCCAACCATGCATCCATTTCGTCCCTCTTTCTTCCTTCTCCTCTTTTTCTCGTCCTTGGATCTTGGTGGATCAAGGAGAACTGATTCTTGGAGTTTTGGTGATCAACATCCCTTGCATGTGGTGACCCTTGCTCATCTTCAACCTTGGTAAGTGTATGCCTTTGTTTTGTGATGTGTTCCTTGGATCTTGTACCCCATCTTCTTATCTTTTCTTGGCCTTAGACCATGAATCATCCATGGTGGTCGTTTTGGAGAGAAACTCCTCATCACAAGGGTCATAGGCCATGTTTTGACAAGGTGGTACCCAAGTGAGAGGAAGTTTCTTCTCTCTTTCTCCCTTCCTCTTTTGGTTTGGCCTTGGGTTATTCCCCTCTTTTCTTGCACAATCTTTGACCTTGGTGTCTTCTTCTTCTTGAGGTGATATTGTGGTTGAAAGTGGAGCCTTTGGTGGAGAATCATCATCATCCTTGGTGATCGTATGCTTGGAGCTGGTGATCCTTGGAGTTGATCTTCCTTAAGGCGGGTTATATAACTCTCTACCCTCTTCTATTAATAACACTCTTAATCTTGCTTGCATGTTGTTGTTTCCATATCTAAAACATGATCTTAACATGCCAGATGATGTTTCTATAATCTAGGGTTAATCCTAAGTGATGATCCTATGATTTTTTCCCTTTCCTTAAAACCCTAATCTTGGTACTCAATTTTGAGGGAGTTATGAGATAGATGTGTTCCTCTTGTTTTAGATCAAGGTTTTCCATCAACATGCAATGGTTTGAGTAGCTTGATATAGTAGAGAGTTTAGGTTCTATTTTTCATGTGTTGATCATGAATTATCTGTCTTACATTAGGTTCTTTTGTGCTGATTTCCATGGTACATGTTTGGAGTTTTTGGTAACCACCTTAGTATGGAGTTTTCCATTGAATTGGTGATAAGTTTTCCTTGAAGGTAATCTTCTGTTTTGACCTCTAATTTTATGATAATATACTAGATGAAGTTATAATGAATTAAGGTTTAATACTTTGTAGTCATCTCATGAAGATTACTCTCTTTCTCAAACCCTAATTCCATGAATCTGATTTCTAAGTGATGGACGGAGTGATGATGCTATATGCAACATGATTATTGGTTTTATCACCATGTAAGTCTTTGGCCAAAATGTTTCATTGAAGTTTTGAGTAGTATTCATATGTAATGAAGTTTGGTTTTCTCTCTCCTATGTTGATTTACTTATTGACCTTCATGTTATTTATTCTAGGGTTTGATGATCATGAACACATTAGTGTTGAGCATGATGACACCTAGTTTTCCTTCTATTTACCTTTTTTCAGTCGGGATACCTTGAGTGGTTTTGGGGCCGAGACACTTTGTGATGTGGTCAAGACATCTTGTGTTGGCTTTGGGTCGAGACATGAATGTGCTTTGTCTTGGGTCGTAACACCTGGTCTTGCTTGGGTCGCGACACCTTGGTTCTGCTTTGTTTGCAACATGTTTGATGTTTTGTGGGGGGTTAACCATGTGTATGTTGAGCCTTGTCTCGGTCGTAACATGTTGCTAAGGTGGTTTGACCTTGGTGGTTGTGACACCTTGTCTTGGTTCTGGTCGAGATGCCATGTTGCTGAGTGGTCACGATGCCTTGTCTCAGTTTTGGTCGAGATGCCTAGTCCTGGTTCTAGATGCAACGCCTTGCCTTGTTGCATTCATGACCCTTTCTATGGGAGGGGTCGTGACATATGGTGCTATAATGGTTGAAACACATATGATTTTGGTGGTCACGACCTGGTTATTGTGTCGGTCATGACTTGGTTGGAGTGTCTTAGTCATGACTCTTTGTGTTGATGGGAGGTCAAGAAACACATGTGTGTGAGTGGTTGAGGACCTCTATATGTGATGGTAGGTCGTGACCCATGTAGACTTGGTATGGTAATCTCATATATAAATGCACATGTTGGTTGACACCTAATGTAAGATGGATAACTTCTTAGTCAAGGCAATAATGATGTGCTAACCCTAAACGATTCCAAGAAAGTAGGGAATGATGTAATTATGGTTTGGTTCCATAACTCGATGTGATGGAACCCTAATTAGCTATGTATGTGGGACCCTAACCCTGATTTGTGTCATATGATATATCTTGGTTATCATACTAGGAATGATTATCATATTATAATGTTTTCTCTCTCTAGTTTATGAACCCCTAACCTTGTAGGTGAAATGAATACCATGGCTTGTGTATTACACAGTGATGATTATGTGATATAGGGTGTTGTCTATAAGATTTGATGAATATGATGAGATCCTATAGATGTGATGGGTCCTATGGTCTGGTGAGGGCTTGATGCCTATTCTGAGGTAGTATTATCTAGTAATGTGATTTGAGGTATTGGTATCCCCATAGTAAAGTGACATGGGTGATGTGTGATAGTGATAATGGACTTGTGAATGGTAGTGCTACAATGTTATGTGATGATGTGACAAGTTCACACCTTATACGTTGCATATCTTCTAAAGTTGTTTCATAGTTATGCTTGCAAGATTTAATTAGGGTTGTGTATCTCCACTTGCATGCTAAAGCCCTAATTCACCCAATTGGCACAACTAATAAAGTGAAACCTTAATCATGTAATTTCTATGTGCCATAGATCCTTTGCAGTGTCAGTTTTATTGTTGGATTGGTGAAATGAGTTTAGCTCAGAGCACATATTGTTGAATATGTAGGGGTGGAAGTTGAGTGAATATCCTTCAGTCCACAATCATATGTGATATGGAGGATGACTGTGGCCATGCATGAGCTTCAGATCATGCGTCAAGATTTGTGATATGTGATATGTGTGATGGTAGTAGTGCAACCACATATGACTTTTATGGGAAGGTCATGCGTGAGATGATCCTCTAGCACCATGACCTGTACAAAGGCAGACTAGGAGTTTTTATCTTGACTATATGACACTATATGCAGATGACTCATATGTTATGTCCCTGCAGTGATCTCGTGTACTGACCATGGTGTATTAGAGAGATCGTGGATTCTGGCTCTTCCATTGACTTTATATGGCACCGATTTTGATTTAGCAGTGGTTGGTTGGATTTTGGTGGTATGACTCAAATCCTCAAGGCAATAATAAAAGATGCAATGCAACCGTGTAGTGTACTGGCCTAGGGTAAAAAATGAATAACATTGGTTGATCCCTTTGCCTTATCTTTGTAATGATATCTTTTTTTTTTATAGAGTAAACAGATCCATTCATTACTCAAGCCAAACGACATCTACAAGTAGAGAAGAACAACCACAAGAACAAGCAACAGTCAGGTACACAGACTTAGAACCACTACCACTCATATTGGAACGGGAATAAAACACTTCTGCATAGATCTCTCTTCTTCGAGGCTGACTTAAGCAGCTTTTATGAGAGATGCCTTCAACTTGAGCATTTGGCAGCGGTGTAAGGGATGAACCAAACCAGTATTCCATCCGATTGTTATCTCTACCATCCATGTCAACAGCTTGAGCAACAAACAAACCTGAGGCAAAATGAGACCTGCTAGAGATCATGATACTCTCACGATAGGAGAGAGAAACAGCCCCCTAAAGGACAGACAAACACCGACGAACGGTGACTAGGAGGCAGAGAACCTGCCTAGAACCCAAGAACACACACACAAAAGGGAAATCAAACAGACAGAAAAGAAAGAACACTAAATAGGGGAGCAAACTCCAGCCTTCGGCAGGTACACGCCAGACTCCATAGACTCGGCCACCTCCACACCGTTACCAAGCAAAAGCTGCGCCAGAGACGATGCTGCCGCTCAGAAGCCACCACCTCTTCACCCTACAACTCCCGGATCATAGGACCGGGAGACCTGACCCCGTCGGCTAGAAAGGGGAAAGGCAGAAGGCGATGGAGAGGAGAGAAGCCAGACGGACGAGGAGCGCGATATGCAGAGCGGACCGACACCGATGGAAGCCCAGGGGGAGAGGGTGGCCACACGCCGGCAGCCGACCTCCTCCCCCGAGCCGGAGGGTTGAGTGCTCGGAACCCTAGATCGCCTTTGCGATCGCCAGAGCGGAACGAGAGCCGTGTTCCGACGACAGGGTTACTCATTTGTTTGTAATGATATCTTGAATTATAATACGGTAAGGGAAGCAACTGTTATACATGTTCTTCATATTCCTTCTTAAAATATTAATTGTTGTACTACTCAATGGTAACTGCCTAGCTTGTTAATCTACATTATACGTTGGATACACATCATTTAGTTGAATTTGGTCAACCTACTAAGTAGTTTATCTACCTACTTAGTTATATGTGCTTTAATAGACGTTGGCAGAGAGTTATATCTCTCGCTGGGACATTTGGTCTCACCCTGTGGGTTTCACATCTTTTAGGTGGACGTGAATGTTAAGATAGAGATCATGCTGTTGAAGCTGTCTATGAGAGCATCCATGGCCGCGTATCATGGACATGCTTTTAGTGTCTAGTAATAGAGTCATATGTGCCATCCCTATACTATCAGGTCCTTGGGGAAGTTTTGTAGACATTGTACATCCGTTTGAGTTTTTGGGTCTATATGATGGTGGTACAAACGTGATTTGTATACATGAACATGCTATCATATGTAACTGTTTGTGGCTAGTTGGTCAGTGAACTACGATACGTAACATCGTATGGCATAAGTAAAATATAAGTGGAACAAGTTCTATGGCTTTATATGTGATGTATTCAGCTTAAAGATGCCTTTATGTGATCAGTTTTAGTTTACCCTATTTTGTGGTGATTTGGTTATTAGTGATAATTTCAAGCTTGTTTTGAGTAATCTCGCTTTGTGGACGGGTGTCACACCTGATATACATATATACCCTGCACCAAAATTATCATATATTTTGCATAAAAACTCCAAATTGAATGTGAAAATATGCGATGGAAAGGGAATTTATTTATCACTAGAAATTCATATTTTTGGACTTCTTTGGAACCTTTCATAAGATCAAAATCAGCTTGGAATTCAGTAATTGAAATCTGAAGTAAAGAGAGTCGAAGAAGTTAATGAGCGGTTAAAGTAATTAAGGGAATTCAATTCAATAAAATTCTCTATTTTCTATTTGGGGAAAAAATTAATGTCATTAAAGTGACTCCTTTGACCAGACACAAAGGAAAGTTTGTTGGATCAAGGGCTCTTGAGGGGGGGGTGAATAGAGCTTCAAAAATCTTACAAAATGAATTAGACCACCAAATTATATTAAGTATATAAACTTAAACATACAAACAATTTGAGGTTCTAACTAACATGCATAGAAAGGGTGAGAGACAAGGAAGAACATACACTTGGACACAATGGTTTAGAGTGGTTCCACACTTCAAACTAGAAGTGAGTTAGTCCACTACCTAAAGGTGGTTAGGCTCTAGGACTTTGCAATATTGATGCTCTTATATTCATTCATAAGATTACAAGACAAAACCACATTCATCCAAGGACTTAATACCTCAATCAAGGATCTTCAACCTACCGAAGGAACTTACCCACTTGAACTAGGGAGTCTTCAGCCTTCAACAAGGACTTACCCACTCCATCTTCAAGTCTTTGGCCTTCAAGGAATTACCTATCCTTCTTGAACGCTCACCTTGCCTATCTCCTTCACTTGGAGATCTGGAACACCATGTTTTCTTCAACCTTGAAGAACATCAACTCCTTCTCCTTCACTCAGAGAAGATCTTTAAGCCTTTTATTCAATAAGGAAAGGGGGTAGGAAGATGGAGGTGGAGAGTGTACATGGATACAAGGGGTATCTATCTTACAACTGATCCTAACTCACTCATACTCATAGATTTGACTTGAAGGTAGAGAGAGAAAGGGGCTCAAAGGTGTACAACACTCTCAACTAAGTAAGAACCAAGCATATGTGGAATGAGCAACCTTGGAATGAACTTAAAGTGGTCCTATTTATAAATGAGGGTGCTCCTTTGAGTTGGGGAACACTTAGGGTTGAATTATAGCCATTTTTGCACAAGGAAATAGTATATTTTCGTCCAAATAAGTCACCAACGGTCATAATCACTTTTTCTACAATTTCTATACAGTGCATTCGGTCGAGTTTCAATAAAGGTAACTCAACCGATTGGGTAAAAGACAAACCCAATTTTCAAACCATCAGTCGAGTTTGTCCTGAGGAAACTCAACCGACCAATGAAAGTTGTGTTTGGTCAATAACCTGATCGGACGAGTTCTGTGAATGCACAACTCGACCGATGCACTCTCCAAAAAATGGATCCAGTAGATCAGTTAAGATTGTAACTCGACCAATCAACCGCCTGTGATCGATTTTCTAAATTGCATCAAAATTGATTAAAACTTGGTGCAAAGTATCCCAATCAATTTTCTCATCTTAGTTACAAGACATATCATCAATACAAGTGATTACAAAAATCTTCTAAGGTCATTTACATGGATTTCCTAATTTGTACACTTGTATAGCTTTTGACTTGAACTGTAGCAAATTAGGGCTTGAGTAATTTGATCCTTTTCATGTACCTAACACCTGAAAACAATCTTGAATACACATATTAGATACATATGAATGGAATGGTTAAGTCATTTTCAAAATATGGACAATGTATAACTTCTTTGTCAACATTCTCCCCCATTTTGACAATGACAAACCATTCCTCAAACATATTGAAAATGATTTAGAAATTATACCTTTTCCTTGTGAATTAGGGGGATTCAAGATTTGACCAATGTGAATTTCTCCCCCTCAATCTATGCTTACTTTAACCTGCATAGTTAGTCTATCTACACAAAGCAATTATAGCATACATGTGCTATATGGTCCTTTGCAAGTCACATGATAAAACATAAAATGAACAAGAAAAGGATCATATAAGAAATAAACAAAAATATGACAAAGAATAACAATATGATTGAGTTTCAAGACATTGAAATTCTCTCCCCCTTTTGACATTATCAAAAAGTAAGGGCGGTAGAAGAGTAGATAATCAGGTCTTCTCCAAAACACAATCAAGGAGATAATCATACATGCAATCGCATACCATATATCAACCAGAGATGAAGGAAACACACAAACTAAGTCATAATCAAAATATGGTGAATCATGGCACCAACTCATAAGATATAACAGAGCAAAGAGAAAGAGTGCACATAACATATATTACAACTCAGAAGCATGTTCTCAGAAAAGTAGCTATAAGCAGGAAGCAATGAAAAACTAAAGATAAAATAGTACATCTCGAATAATGTGCCCAGATGTTTCTAATACAAAATAGTCTAGAAAGATATATATGATCAACAAACTAGACTAAAAAATAAGAAACAATCTAGACATCTAGACTATCTATGTCCACAACATCGTCATCATCAGCTCCAGGCTCATAGTCCTCGTCTCCATCTGAAGGTGCAACAGTAGTGGCTTCATCACTATAATCACCACCAGAGCCATGACCATCTTTAGAAGCATCCTCACCATCACCATCATCGTCATCAGTAGTAGCAGTCTCAACATCAGCTTGGTCAGGCATCTCCTCGTCCACAGAAGGACCAAAGCCATGACCAGGCCAATGAGCATTCTTCTCATCCCAAGTCATACCAAGAGCATTGAGCTCATTGGCCTCTGGGAAGGAAGGAGCAAAATCGCCAAGACTGGTGAGCAGAGTGGACAAGGGGCCAGGAGGCAACATCAGGTACATGGGAGAAGAACCACCAGAAGCAGAGGGTGGAGGAACATCAATGGAAGGCTCGGGGGTAGGGTAGTAATGATGATATGCATAGGAAGCATACTCACTACCGGGGAAAGGCTGGTAGGTGGGGTATGGGTGTGCACATGACATGTTCATGTTTGACATGATTGAACATAAATCCTGGTGCAGGTGCTCCTGGACTTGGAGGTTGTATGCCTGTTGGTGCATCATGTAGCCCATAAGGGTTTCATGAGATACATGAAATGAGGCACGGCTAGGTCTAGGTGGCTGAGGAGGTGGATCTCAAGTAGAGGTGGAGGCAGGGGCTACAGAGGTAGAGGATGAGGGGGTAGCACTAGGTGTAGTAGAGGCAAAGATAGGCACATACTTATGAATCATGTTCTCACTGATTCATACACCTTTCCTGGCTAGCTTGTAATGATAGTAAAAAAAGAGTGATTTCTTAGTGGCAAACAGAAACAAACCACAAATCAGGGATGGATAGGGTGGATGGGTGCCTCAGGTGTTGTTACCAAAATCAAAACAGGTCATATGGTGGAGAATGTATCTTGACCATTTGACTCTGATATTCTCAAGAAGGCAATACATTATGACCACTGTGTTCTCTGTAATATCTGTTTGATTCTTTTTGGGATGGATGTTGCAGTTGACCACTAAGGCTAATATATGATTTCTGAGATTGAGGGCGGAGGAAGGTAGGGTGATCTTCTTCTTGTATGGAACATCGGGTTTCTTCAAGTATCAGTGGATGTCAGGAAGAGTGAGCTCATTCTGCTTGTAGAAATCCTTACGATTCAAAAGGTCGAAATACTCACCATAATCCTTGCCCCAAGTTTCATTCTCATTATCTCCAGAAAAGAATACATTTAGAATATCCTCTAAGATTTGAAAACTCTTCCCAGTGATCATGGAAGTTAGGATCACTTGAGTATTCAGCGGGGGTACAAGGGTCTCGTAATTCCAATGCGAATTAGCATAGAATTCATAACCTGCTTTTGTGCTAGTCATTGAATTATGAAACAATCATGCTGGACAACCAGGGGAGAAAGGTGATGAACATCTAGCAACTTAGCTACTTGGTCTATGACCGCTTGACGCCTAGGGCTAGGCTCAAACAAGGCGTGAAAAGGAAAAAGACTTCTAGGAAGAAGGTCCTTATACCTATTTACAACCTCTATTGAGACAAACAAGGTGTCATTAAAGGGAAGCAAGCAGGAAGATGAAGAAGAGGATGGAGCATTGCTTGGGGCAGATCTTTTTCTTCTATAAGAATCCATGGAGGCAAAAAGAAGGAGAAAAATAGACCAAACGCACAAAGCAAGCCACCAAAACCGTTCAAACACCAACAAAGAGCAAGAGGGGAGGTCTAGGACAACCTATCTAGATCGAGAAAGGGCTAAGATAGGGAAGGTAAGGGTTTGGGTAGAGAGCTTAGGTTTAGAAGAAGGGGAATCGGTTGGCTATTCTCTAGTTGAGGGGGAGAATAGTCGGCTGAACCCAACTTAAGTTGGCTTCAACCCACTAATCAATCGAGTTCTGAGAGTGGGAAACTCGACTGATTAGTCCATTTCAGAACAACTCTCAGCCACAGATCAGTCGAGTTTGTCCTGGGGGAAACTTGACCGATGGTCAACCTGACCTAAAACCATCAAACTTAATTTCTAGCTATATGACTGCTAATTAAATTCATTTTTTGAGTCTATTATGTATATTGAACATACTTAGGCTCATATCACTCATCATTGGGTACTATTTAGCGATAAAAACAAGAAAATTTAAGAAATGCCCAAAAACAAGTGAAACTAAGCATGTCAACAAGCAAATTTTAGCAAATGTTAGCAATTTTAGGCAAGCAAGGTGAATAAAGCATGAACAAGACATATAGGATAGAAGCAAATAGCTAGATAACATGTCAATATCATCTAAAGCAAATTGTAGCAGTTTAGATCTAATAAAATTAAATTGCTCTCTAGCTAGAGGTTTAGTGAAAATGTCCGCCAACTGATTTTCCGTGTCCACATGCGTGATATAAATATCCTTTTTGGAAATGTGATCATGAAGAAAATGTTGGAGAACCTCTATATGTTTAGCTCTACTATGCAATATAGGATTATAAGAAAGATTGATTGCACTAGTATTATCACAATAGATAGGAGAAGCATCAAAATGTATGTTAAAGTCTTGGAGCATTTGCTTCATCCATAGAACCTAGGCACAACAACTCCCGACTGCAATGTACTCAACCTCGGTAGTTGATAATGCCATAGTGCTCTATTTCTTGGAAAACCAAGACACCATGCATGATCCTAGAAGGAAGCAAGTGCCACTTGTGCACTTTCTATCAACCAAACAACCCCCGTAATCCACATCACTATATGCTATAAGAGTATAGTCCCTTGACTTAGGGCACCATAGTCCAAAGTTTTGAGTTTTGGCTAAGTACCTCAAAATCCTCTTAATAGCAATAAGATGTGATTTCCTAGGACTTGATTGAAAGTGAGCACACAAGCCAACACTAAACATAATATCAGGTCTAGAGGTAGTTAAATAAAGTAACCTTCCAATCATACCTCTATAGAGATTCTCATCTACCTTCTCACCTTGTTCATCTCTATCAAGTTTGGCAGTGTTGGACATGGGTGTATCCATCATCTTCATGTTCTCCATTCCAACGCATTTGAGTAGTTCATTGGTGTACTTGCCTTGGTTGATGAAGTTTCCATATTTGGTTTGCTTGATTTGGAGGCCGAGGAAGAAAGTAAGCTCATCCATCATGCTCATCTCGAACTCACTCTACATAAGAGAACTAAAATCCTTGCAAACATCAAGATTAGTCCCGCCAAATATGATATCATCAACATAAATTTAAATGATAAAAATTACTAGAAGTGTGTTTTAGAAATAGAGTAGAATCTACTTTGCCCATGACATAGCCATTGTCTAACAAAAAGTTCTTTAATTTCTCATACCAAGCTTGAGGTGCTTGTTTGAGTCCATAGAGAGCTTTTTGAAGCAAATAAACATGGTTAGGTAGCTTGTCATTTTCAAAGCCCGGAGGTTGAGCAACAAATACTTCCTCCTCAATTGTACCATTCAAAAATGCACTTTTGACATCCATTTGATATAGCAAGAAAGTTTTATAACTAGCAAAGGGAAGTAGCATTCTAATAGATTCAAGTCTAGCAATAGGAGCATAAGTTTCATAAAAATCAATACCTTCCTGTTGATTGTAGCCTTGTGCTTGTAACCTTGCTTTGTTCCTTACCACCTTTCCATTTTCATCAAGGTTATTGCGTTAGACCCACTTGGTGCTAATGATTTTTCTGTCACTTGGTCTTGGCACTAGAGTCCACACTCGATTCTTCTCAAATTTCTTTAGTTCCTCCTGCATGGCTAGGATCCACTCATCATCTCCAAGAGCTTCCTTGATGTTCTTTGGCTCTAGCTGTGAGATGAAGGCACTGTCTGCTTGTTCTTTCTTGTAGGCAACTCGTGTCTTCACTCTCTCAAATGGGTTTCCAATGATTATATCTTTGCGATGATTCTTTGCAAAGTGAGGAGTAGGATCCTTCTTTTCTTCATCTTCAGCTTCCACCACCTACTTACCTTTGTTATCAATGTTGAGGTCTTTTAAGATAGACATTAAGTCATTTGCAACATCATTATCAACAACATTCTTTCCAATGGCAGGGTTAGATTCAATAAACTTGATATTAATAGATTCTTCAATTTTAGACAGTTCAATATTGAAAACTCTATAATCCCTGCTTGTAGTGCTATAGCCTAGCAAGAAAGCCTTGTACGATTTCAGATCAAACTTGTCAAGAGAATCCTTCATGTTCAAAACAAAACAAGGAGATCTGAAAACATGAAAGAAATTGATGGATGGCTTTTTACCACGCCATAACTCATAGGGGGTTTTCCTCAAAGAAGGATGCATAAAAACTCGGTTCTGCATAAAGAAAGAGGTGTGGATGACTTCATCCAAAAACTTCTTAGATGTCATATTCTAGAAGCATGGTCCTAGCCATCTCCTATAGTGACCTATTCTTTCTCTCTACTACCCCATTTTGTTGAGGTGTATGAGGAGAAGAGAAATTGTGCGAGTAACTAGATTTTTCACAAAAACACTCAAAAAGATCATTTTCAAGCTCTCCCCCATGGTCACTACAGATAGAAACAATCCGACAAGAAGCTTCATTTTCAACTTGTTTACAAAAGCTCGAGAAAACATCCAGAGTATCACTTCTAGAAATGAGAAAGAATGTCCTAGTATAGTGAGAGAAATCATCAACAATCACAAGACAATAATTGGAACCATGATGAGTTTGAGTTCTCATAGGTCCAAATAGATCAATATGAAGAAGCTCAAGATCTCTTTTGGTACTAAGGACTCCTTTGGATTTGAAGGAGGACTTGGTTTGCTTGCCTTGTGTACAAGGTTGTCATTCCTCGTCCTTTTCAAAATCCAATTTAGGAAGCCCTCGAACCTATTCCTTTTTGCTCAATTTCTTCATTTGATGCATATTCAGATGACCCAACCGACGATGCCAAAGAGAAATATCATTTTTATCCACAACCAAGCATCTATCAAGTACGGGCTTTAGAGCATCAAGAACAATAACATAAATATTACCATTTCTAGTTCCCTTATATATGACATTGTAAGTGAGGGAATCTAGAAGCAAACATTCTAAGGAAGTAAATAGAACAAGATAACCATTATCACAAAGTTTTCTTACACTTATCAAGTTGTGATGTAGACCATCAACAAGAAATTTTTTTTAATAATTAGCTCATTGCCTACATCACCCTCACCTATTACCTTACCCTTTTTGTTGTCCCCGAAGGTCACCGATCCTCCTTTATTTTTCATGAATTTGTTGAAATGACTGATTTCACCTGTCATATGCTTTGAGTAGCCACTATCAACATTCGACCCTCTTTTGACCCGCATGAAAGAAGGATGTTGGTATCCAACTCAAAGTTTGGGATTCGGGGTTAGCTTGGGGACCCATTTCATCTTGGGGTTGGTTCCTTTTAGCTTGTAAGGACAATAAGTAGAGTAATGATCATCACATTTACAATGAGCACATACCATTGGGTTCTTAGAGCCGGAAGTCTCTCCATGGAAGACAGGAGGTTCCACACTCTTCTTCTTACCCTTACTCTTGTTCTTGTTCTTACCCTTAGGAGTAGTCCCATCATATCCTAAACCACTAGTACCAATTTGTTTGGTAGAGTGTTCTAGGACAACATTAAGGAATTTCTTTCCCATAAGAAACTTTTGTAAAGAATCTCTTAACTTAGCATTATCATCACTAAGGTTAATGACAGTAGAAGATAAACTGGCAAGATCATCTCTAGCATGCAATAGGTCAACCTCTAAATAGAGGGCTTTAGTAAGAAAAGAATCACAATCTAAAGCAGTGCTAGCTACCTCATTACTTTGCAAAATAGGTCTAGATGATAGATCATTAACTTGAGCAAGCAACTTAGCATTTTTAGATTTAAGAAAAAGAATTTCTTTTTGATAAGCATGCATTTCTTGCTTCCTAGCTTCATCAATGAGATTAAGTTCTACATTTTCAGTTTTAAGAACATCTATCTCATCTTGGCATTTTTGGTTTTCTTCCTTAAGAGTAGCAATGGTATTAAGGTAGACACCATTCTCAACTTCAACTTCATTTTATTGGAGCTTAAGATTAAGAAATTGCCCTTGCAAGATATCAATGCTATCAAGGTGCAACTTTTCATTTTGATCAATAATCTCAATCTTAGCATAAAGATCATCTATAATCTTTCCTAAACTTTTCTTTTTAGCTTTGCATTTAGTAAAAGATGACCGACAAGCATTAAGCATATCAATAAGAGTTTCTTTAGACAACTCATGTAAATTGACTTCACTTACCTCGCTTACCTCACTTACCTCACCTACATCTTCACTTGTAGAGGCCATGAGAGCAAGGTGGCATTCTCCATCTTCAGATCTTGAAGAACTTGAGGAAGACTCCTCCCAATCTGCATGAGCTACATCTTTGCTTCTTCTTTCGTTCTTCTCCTTTCTCTTGTATTTGTCTTCTTTCTTATACTCCTTGTCCTTCTTGTGGCTGCTCTTATGGTGGTTCTTCTTGGCCTTGGGGTAGTCACTCTTGTAATGACCTTATTGGCTACATTCATAGCATCTAGGAGTTAATGAAGAAGATTTCCCTTGAAGTGTTTGGCCTTGAAGTAGTTACCTTCATGCTCATTTGGGCCTTCATATTCACTTGAGGAAGGAGTAGGGGACTTGAGAGTAAGTTGTTGCTGCCAAACCATCTCTTCAATTTAAGCTTTGAAGGTTTTCTCCTTGATCTTCTTGGACTCCTTTTCTTCTCTCTTTTCTTCTTCTTCTTTCTTATCAATCCTTGGCTCATGAGCTTGAAGATTGCCAACCAGCTCCTCGATTGACAATTCACTAAGCTTGTACACTTCTTTAATGGATGTCACCTTGGGGTCCCATCTCTTTGGAAGAGATCTTAAGATCTTGGAGTTGATTGTGCCTTTGTCCATCATACTACCAAGGGCTGCCAATCCATTGATGATCACATTAAGCCTTGTGTACATGTCCGCCACTCTTTCATTCTTACCCATCTTGAAGTTATCAAGTAGACCACCAAGCATATAGATCTTGGCTTCCTTCACTTGCTACGTTCCTTCATAGGTGACACATATCTTATTCCAAATTTCATGTGCGGCGCCCCTTGAGGAGATTCGATTAAACTGAGATGGGGTGAGGGTTGCATAGATGATGCTCACGACTTTGGCATTGAGATGAGCTTGCTTCATTTGGGTTTCCGTCCATGTGGAGATTTCCCCATTTGGATCTTCACATTTTAGATGCACCACCTTCCACATCTCATATCTTACTCCTTGGAGATAGAAATGCATTCTTCTCTTCCAATAGAGGAAGATGGTGCCGTCGAAGACTGGAGGTTACATGGAGAAGTTTCCCACCAAGTTGAGAGATCCAAGTGCTAAATCGCACATCTTCTCCTATTCGTGGAAGTAGCTTGGAGAAGAGTTGCTCTAATACCACTTGTTGGATCAAAGGATCTAGAGGGGAGGTGAATCGAGCTTCACAAATCTCACAAAATGAATTATACTACCAAATTATATTAAGTACAGAAACTTAAACATATATCCAATTTGAGGTTCTAACTAAAATGCATAGAAAGGGTGAGAGACAAGGAAGAACATACACTTGGACAAAGTGGTTTAGAGTGGTTCCACACTTCAAACTACAAGTGAGTCAGTCCACTACCTAGAGGTGGTTAGGCTCTAGGACTTTGCAATCTTGATGCTCTTATATTCATTCATAAGATTACAAGACCAAACCACATTCATCCAAGGACTTAATACCTCAAGAAAGGATCTTCAACCTACCCAAAGAACTTACCCACTTGAACTAGGGAGTCTGTAGCTTTCAATAAGGACTTACCCACTTTATCTTCAAGTCTTTGGCCTTCAAGGAATTACCTATCCTTCTTGAATGTCTGCCTTGCCTATCTCCTTCACTTGGAGATCTCGAACACCATGCTTTCTTCAACCTTGAAGAACAACAACTCATTCTCCTTCACTCGGAGAAGATCTTCAAGCCTTTTCTTCAATAAGGAAAGGGGGTAGGAAGATGGAGGTGAATAGATTTACATAGATACAAGGGGTAGCTCTCTTACAACTAATCCTAACTCACTCATACTCACAGATTTGACTTGAAGGTAGAGAGAGAAAGGGCCTCAAAGGTGTGCAACACTCTCAACTAAGCAAGAACCAAGCATATGTTGAATGAGCAACCTTGGAAAGAACTCCAAGTGGTCCTATGTATAGCCGAGGGTGCTCCTTTGAGTTGGGGAACACTTAGGGTCGAATTATAGCCATTTTTGCACAAGGCAACATATCTATTTTCGTCCAAATAAGTCACCAACGGTCACAATCACTTGTTCTACAATTTCCATACAGTGCATTTGGTCGAGTTTCAATAAAGGTAACTCGACTGATTGGGTAAAAGACAAACCCAATTTTCAAACCATTGGTCAAGTTTGTCCTGAGGAAACTCGACCGACCAATGAAAGTTGTGTTTGGTCAGTAACTCGATTGGCCGAGTTCTGTAAAAATGCACAACTCGACTGATGCACTCTCCAGAAAATGGATCCAGCGGATCGGTCGAGATTGTAACTCAACCGATCAACAACCTGTGATCAATTTTCTAAAATGCATCAAAAGTGATTAAAACTTGATGCAAAGTGCCCCAATCAATTTTCTCATCTTAGTTACAAGCCATATCATCAATACAAGTGATTACAAAAATCTTCTAAGGTCATTTACATGGATTTACTAATTTTTACACTTGTATAACTTTTGACTTGAACTGTAGCAAATTAGGGCTTGAGTAATTTGATCATTTTCATGTACCTAACACATGAAAACAATCTTGAATACACATATTAGATACATATGAATGGAATGGTTAAGTCATTATCAAAATATGGACAATGTATAACCTCTAGGTCAACAAAATTGATGAATACCATGTGCTTTGTGTGGAGGAAGAATATACATAAAGACTTAGTCAAATGCCAAAATGAGAAAGTCATCCATGCGGTCAAATTTATACCAATGTGACTTTAGGATGAAGAAAGTCATTCCTATTATGTTTTCCCCCTACTTTCACCTTATGAAAGGAGAGACCTCTAAAGAAAAAATATCTCTTATATCCTGAATCTTTGATCCAACTTTTCATAGTCTAGCCTTTGTTCACTTGCATCATGCCCTAGTAGTTCCTCCTTATCGGGACATGGGGAGTAGTCCCATGATCTCCATATGTTGATTTTAGCAACTTGTAAAAATCATTTAAAATATGAATGAGGTGTTTATTATCTGTTCATACCTTGGAACATCACCTGATCCATCATGCACCATGATAGTCGATCTATGATGAAATAATCATGGTCTTTTGGACATTGGATGAGACACATGTTCTTTCAGAAGAGATCCATTCTAACAACACATCGGGTGATTATACTAGGACCTACAGATCACAATGACTGTGAGACCATAGAAAGTTTAATCCATGGGATATAATTCTGAAGAGGACATATCTCCATGGTCCTAACCTATAAATATCTAAAAGGAACCTAAAAATGGCTAAATTAACTATGGAGTCGTGGGGTGAAATCCTGACTTCTGATAACTCATAAAATCTGAATGAATCTTAACCAATTGATTCCTTTGCTTTTTACAATCTTCATTTACATTCAGCTATTAACTTATTTTTAGTTCTTGCAATTTAATTCTAGAACTTTTAATTTCTCCACTTTCAATTCAACAACTTTCATTTTTAGCAACTTTACTTTCTTGTTTAGATTAATCACTCTCTCAACTTTGTTTTAAATATCGTTCTTTGTTTATGATTTAAAATGATTCTCGAGTCACTATATATCTCTGTGGATCAATACCTATTATACTACATTAGTTCATTTGTTTACAAGTGAATTGGTTACTCGTCAAAGGTTAAACTTCAGAGACTATTTTCCTCTGGTGAATTTTGTGTGTTGGAGATGACACATCAAATTTTGACGTCGTTTCCTGGGATGACAAATAGATTTTTTTCAAACTTGAACCACTTTGAATAATTAGGATTGTTGTTTTTTTGCTTTTACCGTTCCTTTATCCCTTCTCTTTTCCTTGCCTACGGAGTCCCATTCAGGTAGTGTAACTCTTTCTATTGAGTTTATATTCTGGCAGTACATTTTTTCTGCAAATTTTCATACTTGTTGATATTGAATCTTATCCTCTTAGATCATCTAACTTTAGCTTTATTTTGTAATTTTTAGCTTGTTTTATAATTTTTAGTTTGTTTTACAATTTCTTAGTTTATTTTTATAATGTTTAGTTTAGTTTTGTATTTTTTTTGTTTCCCTTCTCAAAATTTCGCTAACTTTTGTTTTTGTTTAAAAAAAATGGAGTGGTTGGCACAATGTTCTTTTCAATGTCTACATTGTGGTTACTACGACCATGCATCTCTTGATTGTCCAAATGTGTCCCCTCAATTTATGGTAGCACATTGTAACATCAAATCTTCCTATCATGGTTAGTATGATCCCAACTATAACCCACATTTTTCTGAAGGCTATTATGATGAACCATGATACACATATCAATATCAAGAGGGCTATGATCAACAAAATTATGGGGGATACCATGAAGAACCGTCTCATGAAAATCAACCTTCACCTCATCTACAAGAGTAATGAAATGAGCTAAAGATGCTGATAACTGAGTGGATAGTTGGGCCCAAATGAATTGCGACACTAGTAGCTCAACTGAACACACAAATCTCCCCCCCCACCCCACCATTGGAGGACCAAATAGAGGCCCCCCTGAGGAGTTTAGAGCCGCCGAGGATGATTTTTTTTTTTTATGACATGCGACGATGATGATGATACCATCCTCATGTCAACTATACCCAATTCAATAGAAATAGAAGAAACTAAGGTGTTTCTACCTAGAGGTGATGAGTACACTGGTATTCCAACCCTTCCTCTAGAGGCTTTATTACTTGAGTACAAAAAGTCTCAACAAGAGAGTTGTCCTTGTTTGTCTATAAAACTTGAAGCTCCACCGAACTGTGATGTAAAAATTGATCCAAACATTATCAACGAACAACAAAAGTTGGTTGAGCCTATACAGGATCATATACTTGTCGATCTTTTTGAAGAAGGGATTCCTCATCAAGAGTCCTATGATCCACCTCAACTACTTTTTGTCCCACATCATCTTGAACCCAATAACGTGATCTCCAAGAAGCTAGATCAACTAGAGATGACTATAGAACATGAATCTTCACCAACCACCTCTAATGCAAAACATTGATACAAGTTTTATCAATGACCAACAAAAGTTAGTGGAGCCTATTCTGGAGCATATACAGGTGGATCCTTTTAAAGAATGGCTTCCTTATTAAGATCCCTATATTCCTCCTCAACCATCCTTTATTCCACATCTGGTTGAACCTTATGAGGTGATTCCACCTCCACAAGAACCTTACACGTCTCCTTTATATTTTGAGGCAATCCCTTCTGAGCCCATTGAGTTGGGAGCATGTTCTATGAGGGAATCAGATATCCCCTTCAACATAGTAAAGGGCCCCGATGCCTCCATTAACCTTCATATTGATCAAGTGTTAGACAAAGAGGACACACATCCCCATACAAAGATGCACCAGCCTGATAAGATAGTTCCTCCCACGTTGGAACCATAACTACTACATGTAGATCCAAGTGATGAAGAGAAACCCAAGCTAGATCCTCCACCTAATCTACCACTATTGGTGCTACACATAGTGGATTCATCTTATACCACCATCCTTTTTGAAAAAGACAATCCACCTTGAGTATTTAGGGTAGTGTTAATCCCAAAAACAACCAATTAACTCAAGTTCTCTATCCACACACATCACCAACGCTTCCTCCATTGATGAAGTAAGATCTATGGATCCTATTGGAGGGATCGCAAGGTGACAAGCAATCTCATTTTAACCAACCAGAAAGCCCCTTTGAGCTTCCACGACCAACCAATCAATGGATGTACCATCAACATCCTCTATTCAAAGATCTAGCCCTCACCAACATCCCCTTCATATGGACAATTTTTGAGCTACTAGGGATGGCTTGTGATTCCAGAGAAATTCTTCCCTCCATTCTAAATTTAAGTTTTTCTCAGGATCAATAAAATTTTTAGTTTGGGGTGTAGGTGGGTGGTACTTCTCCCTTCCACACACTCTATCTTATTTTCTATCAATATAAATTATGTTATTTAGCTTTAAAATTTTCAAAGTTTTCCTTTTTCTTCCTTAGTTTTGGCCTTTACCTAGTTGACCATTTAATTGATATGCTTGTAGTCAATATATCCTATTAATTGGAGTGGATCCTTTACAACTTTATCATAACACCATTTTATTAAAAGGAATCCATCATCTAGGACCTCAATTAGCACTCTTCTCGAAAAGTTGGCAAGCCTGAAAAGGATAGATAGGAACCAAAATACAGTGTGTCTTTATGAGAAGTATGGAATTAACTTGTGAAGTTACTAATTTTTTTTTTGCTTTTTTTAGAATGGTCTGAACTGATGTTATAATACTCCCAAGGCACTAAAATTCTGAAAAGCAAGAAAAATACAAGACCAATCTCTTTCACATTTCTTCCACCTTCTTAACTCTCCATCTACCAAAAGAAAAAAATAAAAAAAACATAGAAAATGTGCCAAATTCCAAGTTGGGGTGGCACATCCCCTTCTCCTACCTCTTTCACTTTTTCCATAACCCTCGTACATTTGATAGGGGCGTACCATCAAGAGAGGATGTCAAAAGAGCATACCAAAATATGTGATTAATGTAACTATAAACAAAGAAATAAAAGGTCTCAATTTGAATAGAGGAGAGGCAGATTCCTTCCACACCACCCTTCACTCCACTTTTATGCCCTGGGGAATCTACACAAGTCCATCAAGTCCTTGAATCCTAGTCTTGTGCAATTTTTTTGTAAGAATATGCAGGAGTAATAATGATGGAAGGGATATAACTTCTAATTCCTTGCAAGTTTTTAAAACAGAAGCAAGTTGTGATGCAAATTCGAGTAAGGAATGTTTGCAAATTGTGGTTTCGTGGTTCAAGGTCATTAGGGTGCTTGATCTTGAAAAGTTGGTGAGAACAAAGTAGTACTATGTGAGTGAGGTGAACAAGATATTAGTACAATGAGTGGGTGTCTATGATTGTGTATTTTTCGGGACTAGCAACAAATAAATTTGGGGTTTTGATAAATGCATATTTATCCATTTTATTTGCATGATTTAGATCTCTATTTAGGGGCATTTTGTCATTATTCTCTAGTTTTCGAGTTAATTATCTTAGTCTTACATTTTTTTAGCCGATTAGAGTTTTTAAATGATTCCTTATTCCTTTTTAGGAAAATATACAATTTATTTCAAAGCATAAAATTCCGAAAATTACACTTGGAAAATGTTTGCACTGTTTCCCGTAGTGTCTGATATACACATATACACTGCACCTAAATTACCATATCTTTTACATACAAACTCAAAATTTAATGTGAAAATACGCATTGGAAAAGGAATTTAATTTTCCACAAGAAAATTATAATTTTAAACTTCTATGGAAAATTCCAATAATGGAATTATGTAACAAAGAGAGTCGAATAAGTTAATGAACGGTTAAAGTAATTAAGGGAAGACAATTTAATAAAATTCTCCATTATCTATTTGGAGGAACAATTAATGTTATTAAATGTACTCCTTTGACCAGACACAACGGAAAGTTGATGTATGTCATATGCTTTGTTTGGGGTGAGAATATAAACAAAGACTCCATCAAATGGCAAAATAAGAAAGTCAATAATGCAGTCAAAGTTTTACCAATGTGACTTAGGGCTAAAGCAAGCCATTCCTCTTGGGTTTTCCCCCTTATCCCCCCTAAGAGGGAGGGGGAATCCAAAGAAGAAGTATTTCTTGTATCTCAAATTTTAGATCAAACTTTTCATACTCTATCCTTTGTTCACTTACATCATGTTTGAGTAGTTCCTCCTTATCAAGACATCAGAAGTAGCTCCATGATCTCCATATGTTTATTTTAGCAACTTGTAAAACTCCTTTAAAATATGAAAGAGACGTTTATTATCCATTTATACCTTGGAACTTGAACTAATCCATCATGCTCCATGACATTCGATCCATGATGAAATAATCATGGACTTTTGGACGTCAGATGAGACACATGTGATTTTAGAAGAGACCCATTATGAGAACACATCGAACAATTAGACTAGGACCTACAGATCACCAATGACCATAGGACCGTAGAAAGTTTAATCCATAGGATCTGATTCCTAAGACGTCAAATATCCATGGTCCTAACGTCTAAATATCTAAAAGGAACCTAAATATGGCTAAATTAACTATTGACTCGTGGGGTGAAATCCGAACTTTTGATAACTCATAAAAGCTGAATGAATCTTAACACATTGGTTCCTTTTCTCTTTATTATCTTCATTTACATTTTGCTGTTAACTTAGTTTCAATTCTTGCAATTTAATTATTGAACTTATAATTTTTGCACTTTAAATTCAACAAATTTCATTTTTAGCAACTTTACTTTCTTATTTAGATTAATCACTCTCTCAACATTGTTTTAAATATTTTTTTTCTTTCAATTCGAAGTAAGTCTTGACTTACTATCTCTATAGATTGATACCTATATACTACATCAGTTTATTTGTTTACAAGTGAATTGGTTAGCCATGAAGTTCTTATAGTGCATATTCTTATACATGATGATATTCAAGGATGCATAAAAATTTGTGTTATCTTGTGGCAAATGTCAAAGGTCTACAAACATTAACAACGGAGATGAAATGCCTTTAATTCCCTGGAAAGAAGTTGAAAATTTTGATGTTTGGGGAGTAGATTACATCAGCCCATTCCCCTCTTCATAGAACTTCTCTTATATATTTGTAGCAATATATTACATCTCCATATGGGTAGAGTCCATACCTATAGTTTTTAGTAACTAAAAACCTATTATACAACTATTTAGGGACATTATCTTTCCTCTTTTTTGGATTTCCATGCATGGCCATATCTTATGGAGGTTCTCATCTTCAAGAAATAAGCTTTGAAGCTCTAGTGAGGAAATATGGGTTTCATCATATGGTGGCATACATTTCTATTATTTCCATTTTGATCATATCCCAGAAATATCTGAATTTATGGACCAAATTTTTGATGACCATCCCTTCATCAGTTGTTGAAACCATCAGTTTCCATTACATATATAATACCATAGGGTTGCATTACATCTATAATACCATCGGGTTGCATTACACCTGCCATTCTGTCGATTTCAATTCCTTTAGTTGATGCTCCATCAATGCAGGTCTTCGACCTTACGCCTAACCCCCCTAGTGGGCTTGCATTAGTCTGCCCAACCATCAGTTTGGACACACTATGCAACCATGAGTTGACACTCACTACCTATCTGGGGATGCCTTTTGATGGCCCTCTTTTAAAGGTTCTCCTATGCACAACGACAGAAGGTACTCCTTCTTTTCCTTCCACTGGAGTCCCTACACGCTCTTTTAATTGTTTTTCTATAATCATCTTTCAAAGGAAGCTTGACACTTGCCTTATGATGGCATCCCTACACTTCCCAACTGATTAAACCTCAACATCCACCTTTCGAAGGTAGTTCTATTCCACCTTCTGAAGGCAGTTCTTCTTCACCTTCTAATGGGTCATCTTCTTTGCCATCCGCTGGTCATTTTGTGACCATTTGCCTACTAATGGCTCCACTAAACATTGCCAGACTATTCGCCTAGTGATGAAATATGTATAGATTGATGACCCTTCATCTTCTTTGCACTATCGCTGACTCTTCACCTCCATGGTGGCTAATACTTAACTCCATGGTGGCTGGGAGGATACCAATACCTACCCTATGCCTATAAATAGAAGACTGAGGCTTTTAGGAAAGGGATCCACCATTATACGTTACTAGGTTGCTTCTATCCACACTCACCTTTGACCTTCAGGGACCCTTTCTATCAGTTGATGAACATCAACCAAAGGTGCTTCCACCTCCATTGCCTCCAAGGTACCAAGACCATACCTCGAAAGTGGCATGTTCTGTGGTACCTCCTTCCATCGGTTGACAAAGTGCAATCACCAACCTGCTACATTTTACACACAATAGTAGACCCACTACACAAGTGAGGAAGATTGACGTCCCTAGTCCATCCCTAAAAATCATCCAGAGGTGTTCTTGACTATCCATAGATGCCATCATATCAGACTTTGATGAGTTGCTTATGCACACCACGACTGCATATCCTTCTTCTATGACCATGGCTTTCTTCTTCTTTCCCCTTGATGTTTATGCTATTTTTTCTGTGAGAAAGTAGTCCTCTTTCTAGGGTGAGGGGAGTAGCCCTGATACCCAATTTTGTTCTCCTTAGTGCATATGTTATTATATTGACCATCATATGTTGTTAATGAATCATTTTTATGCTTATATTCTTGACGGATCATCAAGGTGTAAATCAGATCTTGGACGTAGAGAACTTCAAACATAGGATCTAGGATATCGATTGATTCATGTTAAACCCTTTGTGAGAATTTTGGATTGTTTTTTTCTTAGGTATAAATGCATGAGATCTAGGGAATGCAAGAATGAGCTTAGAGTGATATCTATCTGAGTTTAATCCTAACTCCAAAAGGGGGATTTTCCTAGCCTCAACACATATTTTCATTCTAAATATGATACAGTGAGACAATGAACGTTAGGTAGAGGTGGTGAAACCCATTCCACCCTAGTCTCCCTACAATTTGATTAATCAACCATTTTATCCATCAATTTATTATTTGCTTCGTATTATAATCACCAAACCACCTTTTGTGATAAAGACCATTTCTTGTTTGGTTACCTTGATCAGACGACTTCATAGAAAATTGTCCTTGGGTTTGATCCTCAAGTATACTACAATAAGATCCGTCCACTTGTAGGTGGTGATTAATGTACTTATCTAGGTAAAGTCTAGGTATTTCACCTCTAGTGAATTTTCTAGTGTAATAAAGGTCACATCATAGGTGCAATCTCAATAGCTAGAGGAACTAAGACTAATATCATATGAAAATGGAGTGATCTACAAAGAGATAACAAAATCATGGGATTATGGACATATGAAGAGGAAAGACATACACATCAGAGGCTAGTTTATGCTTTTAAACTCACAATTTAGACATTTACTAGGTAAACTTTGATTATGCTAGTCTGGGCCATACCATCATGAGGCATATATACCCACATGGCACTTGCATCAGGTGGAGCAAGAAGTCTGGTGAGTTCATGGTGAATGGACAAATATGAATGCTTAATTCCCTCTCCTTCTTTCTGCATCTAATAAACTAGATAACCAAATTCATCCATCAGACTAATGATGTAAAACACAAGTACATGTTGGAAGGTTATCCAATCACTACTTTAGTTTCTATATTTGATTCAGATTACATAATCTTTTGCATCCATTAGATAATGCATTGTAAGATGCAAACTTAGGTTTGGGTAATTTCTTTTTTAGATTACATATGGCAGTTACATTATTGATAGGAATGCAACCACATCTCATGGTCCAACTAGGATGATTTTTCCCCTTCATCTCATATTTAATGTTTTCTTATGGATGAGAACATTTCTAAGTTTGGTTAAAATGGTGGGTGGTGTGTATTCTACTGTCCACAGACAGCTATATGTTTTTGACTTAAGAGTCCATCATTACATTTTGCTGATTTTTTTTTCAAAATTCTTCTACCTTAGAATAATTAAAGCTATTACTTGCCAACTTATACTTAATTTTTCAGTGTACATCCATACATATTTGCATCATTTAACTCCCCTAATAAAAGTCTACACCTCAACAAGACCAAAATTTGAAACTAATTAATTGCTAGAAAGTACCCTATATGGCCTATGAATGTGGATATCTTGTTTCCTTTGAAATGATGGTAAATTTTGGAGGACCTGGGAGGGATCAAACACATTGTACTTCCTACCAACTAGTGGAACAATATGATGAATTCAAAACTCCTCCCCCATCATGCCATTATTTGGTTGTAGTGTGACAATGAGAAAAACTTGATGCACTGAATTGTAAATCAAGTTAAATGTTCGATCGGACCCTTGTTCTACAATTCTTCCTCCATCTTCTTACCTTCAATTCATCAAAAAGAAATAAAAGCCACAAAAGTGTACCAAAACCTAAGTTTGAGGTGGCACACCCCTTCTCTTTGGATCCCCTTCTTCCATTCCCCTCTCTATGTAATATGGGCATACTATAAAAAATTAAAGAAAAGATGCCGATGTGCACAAGAAAAATTCTACAACATATATATTTGTGCAAATAAAATGCAATCTAAGTCAAATATAGGAGAGTTTTGAACCTTCCTTATAAACCTAAATTGACCTCCTTTTCTACCTAAAAGAACAATGAATGCATCAAATTTTACCATTATTTTAAAAAACCCAGTTTCGGATCATGTGCATACTTCTTATTTTGTGGGGCTATTTGAAACCTAATTAAATTCCCAAACATTATTTATGTTGGGAATGGTGATGAAGAAGTGTCTTTGAGAAACAAAATCTAGAATGAAGATATATAAAGATCTATTTTGTTATCTCAAAAAGTTGGGCAACTTGGCCTTATTCTGTGCTAAGGAAAACATCATGATGAGAAGATGAGGTAATCACATGGTTTAAAACTATTAATTTTATTATTGTTTAAGATTTTATGTTACAGGAGGATTAGAAAAGTTTAAGTTTGTGGTGGTTTAATGAATGAATATTTTATCATACTTTTTTTGCAATTCTTAGACCATTTTTAAATTTAGATTCATGGGTTGCCTGGGAAATATCACCTTTTAATTTGTAAGGGTTTTGATACTTTTCTTGACTCTCTTTACAAGTTTGGAGTTTTATACCTTCATTCTAGACATACTAGTGTGGCCTAGGGGCTCGATACCATTTAATGAATGGAATTCAAAAGGGGAACACCTCTCATAAGCTATGGGGAAGCACCCTAGCCAGAATTAGATTGTGGACATGTCTGAAGACAGCCAGATAATTTTTTTTGTCTTAATACCATGGTCAACTACCTTGATTGACCTCCAATGATCGATATCTTACTATCGAGCTCCATCTTGATCTCCCTCCTAACCTAGGAAATCAACTTTAAACAAATAGGTTGTTCAAGACTCCATCAACCTCCCAATCGACCAAAACCATACAAAATCTTGAGAGGTAGTCTAGATTTAATGATCGATCACCATGATTGACCAATTAGCAAAAAAGCAGCATGAATCAACCATGTTGTCAAGGTATATGACTAGCAATTGATGATTGACCTCCAATGTCACACCCATATTACACAATCACTAATAGAGCATGAAGTTAGGGCATAACCTGAGACTAAGAAAAACTAAAACACCACTTATTTTTTCTTTTTCTTTTCTCTTTTTCAAACCTGTATGGCATATAGGATGCAGTTACATCAATCAACTTGTATAAGACAAAAAAACTTTATTCTTCAATTTGTTGGAAACCATTACAGAATTAAATAAGTTATCTATACCATCTTTTCATCTTAATGATTGTTGTATTGAAACACTATCATGGAGAAACATTATTGCAACATAATTCACATGCAACTCTTTATACTTTTGAACAAGGACCTATAGTGATAGGGATCGACAATCTAAACCTCTCTAACATATGACTTGTAGTAGAATCCAAATATACATTTAGATATCCACATACTGAGTGTGTACCTAAGTATTTTTTAGATACAGTGGTGAGCTATCCACCTAGTAAATGAGTACTTCTGTGAAATAGTTTAAAACACCTAAATAGTCAAAAGATATATTCTTGAGCAACTGAATTTAAATAGAACACTAAAGTTCTATAAAGGAACTAGTCATTTAGAAGCATACAAATCACAAAATTACTCTAGATGGCTACAAAGAGTAAATACATAAGTGTAGATACTTGATTAATCTCTTATTCATATACTATGACCCGAACCCACATGAAGTATACCACGACATGTAAAAGTATCACGACAATCTCAGATGTCCATGTACAAGACTTAGAGTAGGGTTGAGACACTTAAGTCTGCTAACTAGCTCCTCGATCTACAATAGGGCTTGCCACATCTGATCTCGACAACTATATCAAGTGGCTGGATAAATTGGACTCCTCCTCTAAACCTGGGTATTTAGGCACAAATTCAAAAGCACTATGGCTAAAACCACCTATATTCATGGTTCCACAAAGACTGACTCAGTGAGTAGTAACTCAACTAGGCACCACTAGGATCTATGGTAAATTTTGAGTATCTAACTGTAACTATACTAAACTTGGTACCATCGAGATCTCTAATTAATGTTGGGTGCCATTGGGTATCAATAGAATCTCTAGTTAATGTTGGATACCTACTATCATTCAAGAGGTTGTCCAAATTGGGATTAACCCCTCGCTCCTTATTAGAAAGTCAGGCTTCCTCTCTTGGACACTTCTAGTGGGTAAGCTATTTCATTCATTGTGGTGTCAACCTTCACTAGGAATCTATGGTGTTCAGGGCATCTACTGTCTAATTGATGCTTTAATTTTACTATACAATCATGTAGTCAACATTTCCTATCTTAACCTTGTATTAAGTTCTTTCCACATATTTTTATGAGATTTGTATCATAAACTTATCTACCACTTATCATATCGAGAACATTGGATTGAAAATATTATATTTACTAGTTGTGTACTCTTAGGGTTTCATTTACTTCATTAACATTTAACATATCTCACATATGTAACTTTATTACATCATAAGATTTAAATTAAGAAGACTATGTCTACTAGCTTACATACAAGTAAACATGCATATGTAATCCTTGTATGAAATAGAATTAGGGGTTCCACACAATTCATTGAAATATCATGCATATCAAGAACAAACTGATTAAATAAAACCAAAATTCTTCAAATGGATCATTTTTAGTGACTTCCATTCTATTTTTCACAAATCTTCCAAGTTTTCACTCATCTAGGGCTTCACCCTCTTTACTAAGATATCAAGTAAGCATTGAAAACTACAATTAAATCCCTAACTAATGTTTGGTGTATCTATACTAAACATTCAAATAAAAAATTGAATAATATACAAGAAGATTCAAATTGGTAATGTTTGTTACTTAGTTATATTGCAAGTTCAAATACAACTGAAAACCTTAGGTTTCAATTTTTTCACCTACCTTCTAAAATAATTATAGAAATTTTATTCTAAATGTTTTGTATCTGATTCTAGTATGATTTCAACATCTAAAATTCATCACATAAGGAGATAATCTTGTACAAGCTTGAACTGATTAGCAAATTTAGGATTCATTGTCATAAATAGAAGAAAATGAATATTTTAGTGATTCAATTCATTTGAGTACCATATATTATCAAATGTAAGTACCCACTCACCTCTAGTGTAAAATACCTTAAAAAATGTTGCCAAAGTTCTAAATTTCTAGAAATCCACCCAAATCCATTGGATTCAACTCATTTCTTGATCTTCTCAACTTAGGAACCCTACAAAATGGAATCAGAGAGAAACAAAGAAAAAAGAGGTTGATTTGATATCCTTTCGATCCAAATAAGAAGAGGGGTGGAACTAGATATGAAAAATAAGATTCAACATGAAAACCTATCTAAAGACGGTAAATTGTACTTGCTTGTATCACTCCTCGGAAGATAAACTCTAGATCAACATCTCTACCTCCTTCCTCACTCAAACCCTAATTCTCCATCCCTGTACATGATTTTTTTATCTAGAAAAAATAACGAAATATGAGAGCTACTAAAGTCTTAGGTTACTCATATAGAGCAATTAAGGTGCTTGGCACAATTGGAAATAAGTCCCACACTACATTTTGTTTTATTTCAGTAGAATTTTTTGTCATAAAACTTTGTGAAAGACATTATCTATCATCAATTCAAAATCCTATTAAAATTATAAATTTATTGTGTTATCTGAGATGATGTTTTGGAGATAAAACTATTTTTTTAGCACATCTAGAGTTACAAATAACTAAATAAAAATTAAACGCTACATTGTTATACTATGTCAGCAGCATAGTCGATCGAATTAGAATTTGACCCACTAATAGATTCAAAGATCATTCACAATGCTAAAAATATTAAAAAACATGTATATTTGAGTTATACAAGTTATATACAAATTTCAAATAATTCCCAACTACTTATAAAATCCTACAAATAATCTAATAAGTATTGTATCTATCAAATTGTGTATTCATATACTATCAAAATACTAATTTTGGCCAAGTAGATCCTAATTATTCAAAATAAAAGCATGCTAGGAGTTTCTCATTAGGTTTAAAGCATCATAATTAGATTCTCATTATTAGCCAACTTTAAACAATGATAACTCTAGTTTAGCATGTAACCATCTAAGTAAACCCTAATTAGATGGCTAAGATGAAAAAGGGTCACAATTGTTTCTCCTCCTAAAAAAGTTTCATCCTCAAAATATGAATATGTATGAAAAGTACATTTAAGCTTTCTTTCAAAAATTTGAAATTGTGCAATTCACTTACTCTTGTATTTCTTATTTGACTACTAACTTCAAAATTGAGTCCTATATTATCTTCTAACCACAAAAAATTTGAAACAAAACTTTTCAATGACAGACTATATATCACAATAAAGAGAAAGAAAAAGGAACCCTATTCAAACTTGTCATTTTCTCTTGAGGTTCTACCTTAGTATGGGTAATCTAATTCAACTATAACAATTTATACAGTTCAGTTTGTACTATTGTTCTATATCACATCTGTGTTATTAAAGAGAATTCACCTTTGTTTTGAAGTTCACTATTGTGCTACTCTGAAACCAAAGCACTGATAATATGTAAGACTAGGATTTACATCAATCGTACAATATTGAGATGGATCATTGGTATGAATGACTAAAATCATAACTCAATAACTTTTCAATTTGATATTTTGCTTGCACATGTACAAATGAAATCATATGTGAAACAAATTTACATACTTTGGTATGTCTTTAAAAAATTATATTTCTAAAAGAAAATTCATATATTACTAAAAAGCACTTGTTTTCTGTTAATTTGTTCTACTTCATTACTAGCTGCTTATTCTTACTTGTCTTTATCCTTTTGATGATACAAAATAAATGTATATAAATGTAAAAATATTTGAGGTCAGAATGGATTATCTATCCTTCTTTTTATTACTAAATTTTTTGTTGTTGCATATAACAATTTGTTCACATCATACTTCTCCTTTTGTTCGGATCATGTTTCCTATATTTCCAATTTAGTTCTTATCCTCAATTCTTTGTCATTTCCATGTTGGAATTTATCTTTTCCATTTGCAACCTTTAAACCCTAAATTACTATCGCTCCTAGTTTACTATTCATATTGCAAATTTTAGGATCTTGTTTAATAACATTCTTAGTACTCAAAAGTCAAAACCCTATTGACACCCATTGAACTAGCTATTCCAAGATCTTGTTTTTTCTTTGTGTTCCATTTGTAAGCCCATGAATTGCTTATGCATCAATTATCATGCATTTCTATCAAGATACATGATTTCATGATCATTTTTTTAAAACTTATGTTGCTAATTTGTTTATTTCATCCAATTCGAGTATCTATACATCAACTTGGTGCCACCAAAATCCTTGTCGATGCTATCAACACCTTATGACCAATAACTAAATTTTTAGAGAGCGACATTGGTGATACTGAGAGCCACTCGGTGCTACCGACCATCATGTTGATGCCACCAAGATACAAACTTGATGGTACTAACTGAGGGTTCAAAGAGCATCAGAGAGGGAGAATTATTACCTCAGTTTTACCAAAAACACATTTAGTGGTACCGACTTCAACCAATAGACACCCATGAGAATTAACTCAATGCTATGAACACATCTATCTATAGTGTTGATGTAGATCAAGAAGGAAAAAAGCCCAACCAGATTGGTTCCACCCACACCTATTTGGTGGTGCCAACATTGCATGATGAATGCAATTCTAAAATAAAGTTAGATCCAACAATTGCGAATCAAGTAAGGGTTAGCCCTCATTTGAGGCCTTGGATAACATGATATTAAAAGGAATGATTAGACTACCCATATCACCAAGGTGCACCTTCTTTTTTGGAAGCACATCGCTAGAGAACTCCATAATTAAGTGTGCTCAGCTTGGAGTAGTACTAGGATGGGTGACCAGTTAGGAAGTTGATCCCGACCTACGTGTGAGTGAGGACAAAGCACGTAGTTAAGGATAGTGGTGGTCTGTGGGGCCAGTCATCATGTCTGAAACTCTTCTAGAGCCTAAGACAGTGGGCCCATGCATTACAAATGGTATCAGAGCCAATTCTCCTCCAGTAGGTGGGGCCCACATGGGCATGTGGCGTGCCAGTCTTAAGTTGTGTGGTCCAGGCAAGTTGGAAATGGCTATATGCTGAGGTGAGATGGAGCCGCCCTTGCGCTGGTAGACGTGGATGGGAGCTAGGTGTCCATGGGCTATTTGGGTCTATACTGAAATGGGGTAGCGATTAGAGGTCGTATAGTTGAGCCATGATGAGGATGTCAAGAGTATAAGTGGGGGAGATTGTAACGTTCCAAGAATTGAAGCCTTATATAACATGGTCTTAAAAGGAATGATTAGACTACTCATATCACCAAGGTGCACCTCATTTTTAGGGAGCCCATCTCTAAAGAACTCCATAGTTAATCATGCTCAACTTGGAGTAGTACTAGGATGGGTGACCAGTCAGGAAGTTTATCCTGGTTTACGTGGGCCCAGGCTTTGTAGAGACAAAGGAGATAGTTGTCAATTGGATGATCCATGCACTTCTAGAGGATAGATTTACAACTTGAAAGTTGTTGATCATGGTTTTCATCAGAAGGGATCTCTGTGACAACTTCTGTAAGAGTTTCTATTAGATTTTTGATGTTTTGGTTCTCTTTATCCTTTTCTTCTTCTTGGGATTTGATGAAAAACATGCGTCTTAAACCCCTCTTTTCCCTAGGACCTAGGAGTATCCCATTACATCATCGTACTTGAATTTAATGAGTCTATAATATAGTTTCCCTTCTTTAAAACTTGAATCTAGGATATTGTGAATGATTTTCTTATGCCCGATCAACATTATCAAAGTATCACACTGCTAATTGATTTGCATGAGGGATTAGAAGTTAGAAAGGTCATAGACTCACATAGCTAATATCACTCTTTGGAAGAAGGCTTAGGGATATGAAAGAACAACCCATAGAATAAATGATTCACATAGATTTACTAGATTTCTATATGAGTGGAGTTTGTCTTAATTCTAGTCATGTATCATGTTGTAGGAGCTGGTGATGCTAGTTACAATTCTTTTGCTCATAGTAAGGGTAGTTGATTATAAATGAAAACAATTCAATTGTAGTGCGTGTCATGGTGAAACTAAAAATTCTAGGCAATTCATCAAATCTTGCTCACAACCACCTTAGTTCAACTTTCTTAATTTTTGTTCTTAGTTAAATAACAACCGACGAACCATTTCTTTAGCCAAGCTGATTAGGTTTTATTTAGTGGTATTTTTTGGTGAACGATTCCCTATGTTTGACAACTCATGCCTCTTTGTCCTATATTACAAGACACATACACTTGTGTATTACACTCACGTCATATGTGGTGGTATATTCATCCTAGTTTTAGTTGCGTTTTTGGTCTAATTTTGCATTCATCTTCATTATGTTATTTTAGAACTAGTTTGCATTAGATTTTCTCAATTGTATGATAATTTATAAGGTTTTAATCCAAAATTTGGGTAATCATTATAGGTTGAACTTCATTGCATGTGAGGAGTGTAGGAGGAGGTGGTCCTCATTAATGACTCTTTGCCTAACAATCACCTATTAAAGGTGTCCTCATTCACCCCATGGTATGCTGATTTTCTGAATTATCTAGCCACATGAGTCATTCATCCAGAATACACGGGGAATGAGAAGAAAACATTAATGTTCGACATTCACTTTTATGATTGGTATTAGCCTTATGTTTTCCAATTATGCTTAGAGCATTTACCATTAGTGCACCTATGATGAGGAAGCTCCTCTCATCCTTGAACAATGTCATTTAGGCCCAACTAGGGGCCACATGAGATCCAAAAAGATTGCGTTTAAAGTTCTCCAATGTGGGTTCTTTTGGCCCTCTATCTTCAAGGATGCTCACGGATATGTCAAGTCCTATTATCATGTTAGCGATCATGTAATATCTCCAAGAGTGAAGAGATTCCTCTCAACCTTTGGCAAGAAGTGGAGACCTTTGATGGGAAGTCTACACAATGAAGACTCATCGACCGACGAGACTCCAATCTAACGGGAAGTCTAGCCCAATGAGTGTCCTGCCAGACAAGATCCATGCCATATGGAAATTTTCCCAATGCAATTCCTGTATTCTTTGACTGACAAGATAAATGCACTAGCAATAACTGACCCCTGATAGGATTCCAACCTAATGAGGCTTCTGTACCCACAAATGATAGTGACATTGAAGGGTCACGACAACCCTTTTTCTGCCTCTCAACACTGGTTTCTCTTGCCCATAATGGTTATACAAAGTGACAAGGGAGGGTTCCAAACCTTAAAGCCCACCTATAAATAGAAGACCACAAGCATAATAAAAAAATCACTTAGATGCTTCCAGGCTTCTCTTTTAAATCCATAACACCTACCTCTAGCCTCCGGTAGCCCTTCCCATCGACTGCTTTTGTCGATCTACCGGCCTACAAGATCCCATCTCCACAGTGACTCTAAGATTTAGAATACAAAGGAAGTTAGACCAAGGGAGTTTTCTACCATATCCTTCTTCCACAAGCTTCACTTCACGAAGACAGATCTGATTCACAAGGAAGGAAGGTTGATGCCCTGTAGTCCTTCCCCATTGAACATGGAGGAGTGGATTGTTGTTGTGTCAACCATCATTATCGTCAACCTCAAACCCAAGCATCTAAATTACCTGAATGGTCCTCTGTTGTCTACTATGATGATGACTTCTTCACTTTATTTCACTATTAATCTTGTATATGTTGCCATGACTGAGTAGTCCCCTCACTAGGGTAAGAGGAGTAGACCCACCATCCAATTTTGGTCTCCTTACTACACGTGTTGTTGTATGAACCATTATATGCTTGGAATTAGTCATTTTTATGTTTATATTCTTCCCTAATCATCGAGTTAATATGTTAATCAGATCTTGGGTGTAGATAACTTTGAACCTAGGATCTAGGATATCAATTGATGTCTATTAAACCCTTGATTAAAACTTTGAATATGTGTCTTTTGAGGCGATAGATGCATGAACTTTAGGTAATTCAATAACGATCTTAAAGTGATATCTATACGAGTTTTAATTATAACACCAAAAGGGGTATTTACCTGGCCTCAAGATAAATATGTTTCCATGCTTAATATTGTAACAACCTAAATTTCACTATGAAAAAAAAATCCTTCGCCACTTTGTATAGTTTTCCTAATTTGAAAACTCTTATTACAAGCTTCTTACAAATATATTGATATTTACAAAATATCTTAAGTTAGAATCCTTGAATTAATAATTACTTTTCACTTTGATCAAATTATCCAAGATAGACCCACAATAAAATAGATAAACCTCATTGAGGAGATTTGCCTTGGAATTCCGTTAAAAGACATTATCATGTTTGGATATCCACATGGGAAGTAATTGTGAGACTAATTAATCCATCCATCTTAGAATCGTACACCAGGGGAGTTAATATTTTAGAGATAAAGTAAGAGAAATTAAGCATGTGGTCAAAATCTTAGGAAAAATTGGCCTATGGTATAAGAGATACAAAATTGGGAATGAAATGCAAAATCACAGATATACAACTAAAAGTTTACTTACTTAGGTTTTGTCAAAAAACATTTGACTAGGGACCCACAAACCTGGGTCATCCCTAACCCCTAGCATGTATGCCACCATTTCCTATGCACGATAGTTTTGTTGTCTGTAGAACACGAACCATGAATCTTCTCTCCCTTCCTACCTCTCATCTCTTCCGTTTCCAAGCTGTGAAGTTATTGACTATTTTAGAACTCATGAGAAGGACCCAAAACGCCCAATTCCATCATTGGTAGGCAGTCAGTGACAAAAATAGCCAGCGAGGCACTGATATCTACTTTACACTCCCACAGAACAATCTAGAAATGTTGAGAGATTCATGTGGATCCCTAGGTGCTAACCCTAATAACTAAAACCCTATACAACCCTCAGGACCACCCCCATTGAGAACTAAACCTACAAACAACATCCTAGAACCCTCCTTTCATCCTAAGACCACCGACCACCCTCCCAACCAGTTCATGGAGTTCTCTTGAGATCAAGGCACTCCACTCAGTAGTTCCCACCCACGAGTTGGTTTTGCCACATCCCACTCATTCTTTCCCCTCTTCGGCCTATTTAACTCCTAGATCAGTGTTGACGTGCATGAACCTGATCACAACCCTAAGTTGTGTCAAACATGAACAAATCATGCAGGACACCATTGTTCCCAACAAGACACCATGTCTCCACAACCCTAACCTTGCTGTAGGTCCTGACCAAGAGAGAGCAGTACCCCTAGAGGTTGATACTGACCTTCTCACAACTTAAGTGCCCATAGCAAGGTGGACTCATGATATCACCTATACCCCCACATAACAAGGTAACACCTAACTCTCTTTATACCCCCACTTCCATGCAAACGTAATACACTAGCAAATCTACCTTCTAATCAACTATTGAACTAGTGACTTTCACCCATAAGAAATGATACATACTAGGACTCACCATTAGATATGGGATACAATTACCAAAGTACTGACATGTAATTGTTAGGCAAGAAATAATAACAAATGAAGGAGAAAATAGTTACAAATGGGGACGTAGAGGAAATGCTCAGATGATGTAAACTACTACTTTAAAATGTATTCAATTGTAACTCAATAGTTATACTCTTGTTAACGTACATGGAAAAATAATCCCCAAATTGTACAACCTATGTGTTTAGTCCATACTATAACCAAGATTTATTTTCCCTTATGCATGACATATGTTAAGGATCTATTAATCTAAAGATGATTGAAATTGTTTTACAACCACCAGTCAACATGGGGGAAGAGGGGGGAGAGGCGATAGTGGCGACACCAATGTGGGTATTTGAGGCTTGGCGGAAGTGAATCATTTCTCAGGGGTCATTACGGGGGAGAGGGGGATGGAAGGAGGAAGGCATAAAGATCCTGACAAGCCCTTAGACAGAGGTGGTGAAACAACCACATTTGGGTTTAGGGTTTTGATTCCATTAGTGGGCATTGATTTTCAATTTGATGGTATGAGGGGACCCTCTAATGGAAATAAAAAAGGATTAACGGCTAATGATGCTTGATGAATGCATACCTCATCTATCTTTTTCATATATTTCATAATCATTTTCATTAGAAACTATCTCTTTTTTCAGTAATTAATAGGACCAAATTGCAATTCACTCACTTATTGATTTATTTTGCAAATACCTATCTACCTTCTCAATCTTTGTAGGGCTTTTCTCCATAGCTGATTTATGACCCACTAAGACCATGAGACGGTCATCTCACTAGTCCCATATGATAAACTCACCCCCAAGAGATCCCAAGATTCAAGATCCAAATGGCCAATTCAGCCTCAGCTCAACCAACTACTTCAACATGCTAGACGGGCATCTCGATTCATTAAGACATTCGTCTCATGAACCCAAATGAGTATTCCAGCAAGTCCAGATGGCTAGGCCACTTGACCTAAAATCAAATCCCTTCACAAAAGGGCACTACCACTTTATTAGGGTTCCAAACCTTTGATTACACACACAACAACGTGAGACGGTCGTTCCACATAGTACAGACGACCGTCTGGAACATTGCTTCGAGCCCAAGTTTGCAACCAAATGGCGTTGCCAACACCCTCCTTTGGGTTTCAACACAAATATTCTAGATCCAACCCACGTCATTTCCATAAGACCGTCTTTCCTAGTGAGACAATCATTTCATAGGGTGCAATTAGTGTATTCGAGCAGCCGTCTCTCCCTTGCTTCTTTCCCCCATTTTAGGGTTTTCTACCCCTCCTTCCCCTATAAAAGTAGGGGGGACTACACTAAGAAAAGGGTCCTCAATTTTTGTATTCATACTTTAGTTGAAACTCTGTTACTTTCAATTCTTACTATAATCTTTACCTTCAAGCAATAAAATTCAATTCTTGTTCTAGATCTAGACTTCTTTATTTCTTGTTCTTTCTTCTCGTTCTTTCTCTTGGAGTGGGGGATTTAGACATCAAGCGATTTAATTGTCACCACCTTTCGTCTCTTTGGAGATTCTGGATTTATGGTCTATGGGTTCCTATCTTTTTCTCCTTGTTTCTCCCTTTCGCGCTATGACTAGTGAGTAGTTCCCTTATTGAGGCAAGGGGAGTAGCCCCTTAGCCATGTGCTAATCAGATCGGGTTCTACACGACTAATTTATATAGATGGTTTTTAGTTTAGTAAGAACCTATTTAAACAAAGTAATTAATTATTTTCATCACCTGTTAATCTCAGTGGATGTGACCATGGAAACCGGGATGTAGAATTCCTAAACTGACTTCATGAGGATTCAGATGTGACCATGGAAATCGAGATGTAGAATTCCTAAACTGATTTCATGCAGATTTGGATGTGACCATGGAAAAATCCTCTTTAGGATGAAGAATAAGGATATGTGAACACCAGGACCAATGGTTTCATGTGGAGTTCATCTCTTGAATTTTTCTTACAAATAATCTACATACCTACTTCTATCTTATTGTTGTGTATCACTTGATCTTATTTTCGCTTTGGCTAAAGTGGTGAAACCCCTAGGCCACGATTCTTTCACTCCTAATTTTAAATCATGTCTTCACACTTATTTTCAATTCACCTTTTTAATGTGCACGTTACTTCTTATTTATATAATATTGTGTGCTAACAATGTACTTCCTTTACTTTCTTGTCTTCGAATAATACTTTCCTTTCTTTGTATTAGTCTAATGTTGTACTTTCTTGCACATTTAATTTCTCATTCTAGTGTAATCAAACAAACCCCCAACCAAAATTTAATTTCTATTCTTATTCAAAAATATTAAAAAGAAATAATATCAAAAATCATTCAGTATCAAAGAGAACAATCTAAAAAACATTGTCCCATGGGATCGACCCTTCTATATTAGCCTTAACTAGAAAGTAAAAAAGGATAAAACTCTAGGATAATAATCTTAGTGAATTAGCGTGCTCTTCGACGTGTATCAATTTTGGTACCATTTTTGGGGACAACAAATTGTTTTCTTGAACCCCAATAATTTTTTGAAAAACTTTTTTTTTCATTTTTTATGCCTTCCAAGTAACATTCTGGAAGTACGATCTCCTCTTTCTGCTGAGTTTTCATTCCAGCAGTACATTTTTTTCGCACTCAATTATTATCTATCATTATAACTATGCATGTGCACCCACCATGCTCTGATTCTACACCGCCAGTTTTTGATCCCGAGCCAGTGAGAAAGTTCCATTATTTGAATAGACACAATAGACTTAGGATGGATGAGGAAGAGGTTTCACGTAGGATTTGGCAGACACTTGCTACTCAAAGAGAGGCCATGATGGCCAAGCATGCGGCTCAAGAAGATGCTTTACAAGCTACATACCTAGCCGAACAAGAGGTTGTAGCAGCCGCTCAAAGGGAAGCCAAACAAAAAAAAGAACTGAAAGATTTTTCTACTCCCAAAATCGGATATGCACAACATTCCATTGTGTCACCCACAATAACAACCTCCCAATTTGAGATCCGCACACAATGGATTACCATTCTTCAAACCAACCCATTTTCTGGGAACAAGAGTGAGAGTTCCCAAGATCACCTCCAATTCTTCACTGACCTTTGTTCTTTGATCAAGATCCTAGGCATTTCTAAAGATGCCACTAGACTTAGGCTTTTCAAATACTTTCTTATAGGGCCAGCCAGTAGTTGGTACAATGCCATGGGGAGTGAGGACCACATCACCACTTGGAAATCTCTTCAAACCAAGTTTCCTGATAGATTTTCCCCCATTCCCTCACCTATGAAATTAGGGGACAAATCCTTCTCTTTTCTATGGTCCTAGTAGAAACTTTAGGAGAAGCTTGGGAAATATTTAGGGAACTCCTGCATCTCTGCCCCCATCATGACATCTCCCAATCTCAATTTATTGAGATATTTTACCATGGTGTTGATGATGACACCAAGAAATTCCTTGATTCCTCATATGGAGGAAATTTCACGTTCCAAAGTCTTGAAGAAGCCTGGGAAGTAGTGAAGCATTCTTTAGAAACACAAGACAAATGAGGAACTGGAGCGGTCCTAAAAGTTGCAAGGTAGAGGCAAATACTAACATTCAAAATATTGTTGAAGCCCTTAAGATGATTTCCTTGAAACAGGATTGCCTAGAATCTTCTTTTATTGCCTATGAGAGGCAACCTCAACAAGTTAGGGCTACTGAATCTCTATGTGGGATATGCCAAGGGTAAGATCATGCTACCCTCCAATGTCAATATATCTACAAGACTCCTGTGCATCTGATAGTTGGCCAGCCAGTGGAAGACCTAAACTCCACCCATAACATTTTGAGTCAAGCTTATTACACTCCCAACCAAGATAGAAATCATCCTAGATTCCAATATGGAAAGCATTTAGGAGATGAAAACTCTTCTCAACTTCCACCCCCACAAAGACCACCTCATCCTGATGCTAACATTCACCCACCACCAGGATTTCCCAACAATTATAACAACCAATGGAATTATGGGAAGCAAGGAAATTACAGGGGAAACTTCCAAAACCGTGGTCCTTACCAAGGACAATAATATCAAAACCTTCACCAACCTCCATCTCAACCTCAATTACAATAGAATGTCCCCACCCCTTCAACAGATGATAGAGTAGCTGCCTTAGAGCAAATCATAATAGCACATCAGAAGTCAACATATGCTCAGTTTTGCTTGTCTCTTTGCACAAATATGTGATGATGATCAATAGAAAGAAGAGAAAGTCTAAGGGCAAGGGCAAGGGAAAAGCAAAGAAAGGTTCTAATGCTAGCCAGAAGCCGAAGTCATCTTCAACTCTCAAAGATAAGGGAGGGGTGAACAAGGGAGGCAAATGTCACCATTGTCATGAGCCAGGACATTGGAAGAGAAATTTCCCTCTCTACATAGATGAACTAAAGAAGAAGAAGGAGGAGATGGAAGTCTCCACCTCAGGTATTATGAAATAAACTTAAAATGGTTCTTTATCTTGGATATATGATACTAAGATATAGATATGACATATATGATGTGCATGATCTGAAAATAAGTGATGACCTTTATGAAAGGACCAAGAAGGAACACTCATCAACATTGGAGCAAGTGTTGCTGCCATATATAGTAGTACCTTTTAGTTTATTTTATCCCACAGGGCATGAAATAGTGTTATGAACTGCTATTTCATTTTCCCAATAAATAGAAACACTTTATTTCTACATCTTGTAATGACAAGGATGACTATCAATAAAATTCATGTTTTAATTTCAAAGAGATGATCTTTTATGGAAAAGCCTTATTTATCTTGTGGTACTTGGTATGCATGAAATAAAATAATAATGCCTAAAAGTTATTGATGACTCAAACAATAAATTAGCATTATCGTCTAAACAAATGAATGAGAAATTCATCTCTATGTTCCATATTGATGGATAAACTAGACTCTTTTGGTTAATGAACCCATTAAGAGATATGAATGTCTTGTTTATTGGGCATGATGACAAGTCAATCTTCACTAGATGTAGTGGAAGAATGACTATTCTATTAGGTATAATACATATTGATGTATATACATAACTATTGGAGTAAATGTTAATACGGAAGATATGGTATTTAAGGAAATACCAATATGAATATCTTGAAATGTTAAAGAATATCATAAATGAAGAACAAACTTGGTAAAAGTATTAACTCTTTGATATGATCAATGAATGAGATACTTAAACCAAATGTTTGAAGACCTTGTGAGTAACTACGATAGTGTATCATAGAGAACTCATGATTGAGGAATAATGATGTCTAAATCAAAGAAGGAATCATACTCTAAATAGTAAGAGCATGATCATCAAACAAATGACTAATCTTCTAAAATTCTTCTAAAGAACATGTTTTACACTAAATAAACGTACAAAAGGAAATTAAGAATCACAAGTGTTGTGGATTCTCAAATTCCTTATGTAATAGATACACCTTATATATCTAGTAGAAAACACCCTGAGCTTGATGGATAATGATATCCTACGAACTCAAAGGTGATTAATTGGTCATATGATGATGAGCCAATAATCCGTCTAGATGATGTTGAGGAACCAAATTTTGAGTTATGGCTTGAAGCCATAAGATCCAAAATGACTTCCATGTGAACCAAATAAGGTCTGACCTTAATGGTAGAACTTATAGGGATAAAACCCATAAGTGCAATTGGGTCTTAAGAGTTAAGACTGACATGGATGAAATTTGAAGAGTTGATTCGTTGAGATAAATTCAAGTGAGTTCAAGGTGTTAAACCTGATGATTTTATTTTACCAATTGTAGTGGCTATAGGCCATAAAGGATCATGCTTTCTATTGGAACTGAAAGACTATGAAATTTGGCATATGGATATTAAAACCACATTCCTAGAAGGAATAACATGAGTCTATGATGTGACACAACCTGAAGGGTGTTATAATTCTATTAATGTAAATGCAATATATAAGTTACAAGAGTTTGATCAATATGATTGATTAAATACACGCACCTCAAAACTAGAGTACTTAGTTTGATTATATAGTCAAAAGGTTTGACCGATATATCAAAATAAATAAGGGATATGTGATTACAAAGATTAGTGGGAGCATATTCATATTCCACATGATGATGAGGAATGAAAAGTTCTAACAAAATGAAACTGGTGTGGAAATACCTTCTTTAAGGAATAGAGAGAAATGTCCTATGTGATAGGAATAAAGACCTATAGAGATAGTTCTCAAAAGACTCTTATCCTAATAAAGACAGAGCATACATTGGCAATCTATTATGAATGGTTTAGTATGAAAAGATTCAGTGGGAGAAAACTTGTCCATATTACATGGAGTTTGTCTCTCAGATGTGTAGTGTCCCAAATTCTTATGAAGAATAGGAACACATAGATGCCTTGTGCATTCATAATTGGATTTATCATGTATGTAATCATCCCATTATCTTGTATGTATTGGACATGACAAGAAAATATATATGCATCCATCATCTTGTATGTATTGGACATGACAATATGATATGCTCATTCAGTTATCTCGTATGTAATAGACATGACGAGTGGATGTATGTCTACTTCTAGTGAGAGTCACTGGAATACCATACAGAACTCATTTAAGTACTTATGAAGTATTAAAGGATTCGTTATGTGGTAATAAAAGTAAGAGTTGAATGTAAATAAGTTACACTAATGCAAGCTTCTAAAATGATAGAATAATGATCGCAAAATGCAAAATATAAAAGTTATATTCGATTGTAAAGTGAACAAGAGTTATTAAGTGGAAATGTTTTGAGTAAAATTAAAACTCTATTTAATTCTAAAAGGAATGTTGAGTATCCGTGTGTTATGAATAGAAGAGGATACTATATGGATCTAGAAGTTCATATATATGAACTTATAGATATTCCAACCATTAATGACAAAGTAGAAATACTAAGTCAAACTATGGAGATAATTGTTAGGAAAAGGAATATCAGATAACATATTATGAAAACTCCATGTAATACGAAATGTCGTACAGTGAGGAGATGTGAAACATGCAATATACTGACTAAAGCAAAGTGTTGTAAACTCATAGGAATAACACTAGTGCAGCAGAAACATGTGGGACATGTTTAGAGATCATTGAGAATATGATTCAAAGGTGATTGGCTCTAAGTGAATGTGGGAGTCTATTGGTATGTATGCCTAGAGAGCCGATCATATGGTGATTGGATTAACATATGTTCTAATTGATTTGATAAATATCAAAGTCAAACTTCCAATTTATTCTAGCTCAATTGATTATGAGATAAATAATGGAGACGAATGTATGTATAAAGAATGACAATACTCAATGACATATGTCCTCAGGTTGAGGACCTGAACAATGAGATCATACAGATGCTAAGAATATGTACATTCTTGTTATGTCCCTGGTCAGATGTCATTGTGGAAGGTTGATAGACAACAATGACACATAAAGACTAGAGTGTGTGTTGGTTGATGAAAATGTCTCATTAGTCATGATATATGATATCAAACCAAGCACATAGATACATGTTAGAGAACAGTGTATCAGATAGACCCACCATGAGAGTGACACATGGAACCATGACATGATAGTCAAAGTCATCTCTCATAGTGATGGTGGTGATTGTGATTCTTAAACCTAAAATTACTACACTTGTCGAATGTGATTGGGTACACTTTAACATCATCAAATGCAGTCCTAAAACATGGGTTGTTATAACGGTGATGATTGGGTGGCTTTGACGCATGAGATAGACTATGAGTAATAGATATGGGATTTTCCCTCCTAAGAGAGTATGATGTCTAGGCCACTTGATAAGCGAGATTGAGAAAGGCATGCACATGCACATGTGAATCAATATATGATATTGATGTCATACATATATCTTACAGTCTGCTCTAATTCAAGAAACATGAATGAACGTTGAAAGGATGACAACTCCATACCTTGAGTTCATTTAGGATATCTGAGACAAAGGAATTATACATACACTAGAACACCAATCATAGACTCTAGGATTGAAAGTTGTTCTCCAACTTTCCTTTTCACTTGGGTAGCAATGATGTACGACTAGGTACCACTCTTTGCTTGTGATGTCATAATATAGTTATGGACATTCACTGTGAATGTGAAATGGGACCTATAGGGTCACACACAAAAGATTAAACTGGAAGACGAGTTTATCCATGAATGATGTTTGGATTGATTACTAAAGTGCATAGGTACTCAATCAAACATTCAATCAACAAACTTGACTCAGAATCATCAAGCTCAAGTGTTGAACCAAATGAATTGAGTGTTAGATTGATTGAGAACTGAATTGATTGTGTTTTGCACGATCTAGACCACCAACCGACTGGTTCACTAGATGAACCAATCGGCTCATGGTCAGTGAGATGACCGGTTCACTCTGGTGAGCCGATCGGTTCATTTCTCCTAATGAGAAGTGTTGGATTTTCCCAATTTGTGAGAAAAGGTTTTTTGTTTCACTTGTTCAATTTGATTGGGACAAGAATTAATCTTTGCATTAATTAGAAATGAATAAGGAAAGTCAATTGTGGGCAAGTCTGGGAAGTGAGATGACTGGTTCACTAAGTGAACCGATCGGTTCACACTCCCAGTTGACAGGTTCACAATTTAACCGATTGACTCACCTTGCCAAATTACCGTTTCATTTATGAAACAACCGATTCCCCTGCCGCAGTGAAAATTATTCATGGAATTTTCGGACCCTTCTACTCCTGCACAGATTGGGAACCCTGACCCAAGCCTCTACTATATATAGAAGGGTACATGGGGCTTCCCCAGACACACAACTCAGAATATCAATTATTCTACAAAGTTGTTGTCCTATCTAGTTGTGGTAATCGAGAGATCCCAAGCAAGTTCTACCCATCTAGGGAGGAACAACGAGGGAAAGACAATTGTAGAAAAGCTGGTTGTGGGAGAGTGTGTCGATGACTAGTACGTCGATAGAAGGGGACAACTCTTTTTAGTCTATCCTTCAGGATGACTAGAATTCCCAGTTGTCTGTGTGGACTATCTATAGAGGAGGGAGACACTTTCCGCTCAGGAGGATGACAGTAAACCACAGTTCGAGTTAAGGCCAGGAGCTGCACAGACATCATCGAAGATAGGTGGTTGAAGATCGCACCTGCTGCAAGGTATTGCCACTGAGCAAGCCTCAGGACCAGGTATATCTCTCTAAAACCATCCATTCCATTACATAGATGTTGATGTGAACTTCTAGTTAGGGGTTTATGGTCAAGTAAATATTTTGTTTCTGCTGCCTACTTTAACCACGCAAAACCCAACAAGATTCAACTAGCTATTCGGGATTAACTGATCTTGGAGCTAGTATATCCATCATTCATCTAAGCATGTGTAGGAGGTTCAGTCTCACAAATTCTTGAACCACTCGTATGCATATTCAACATGCAGATTCCTCCATCACCAAACCCCTAGGTATTATTGATGATGTGCCAGTCAAAGTCCAAAATTTCTACATCCCCTATGGATTTGTGGTGCTTGATATAAAAGAAGACAGTTGTTACCCTCTCATTTTTTGTAGGCCCTTTCTTGCCACTGCCAGGGTTCTTAACGACGTTGAGGTAGGACTTCTCACACTATGTGTGGGAACACATTTCATCAATGTTCAAGCCTCTGGGGGTAGAATGAAGTATACTCAAGAAGAAGAAGTCTATTTCCTCGCTTGCATGGACCGATTCAATCAAATGCAACAACACTTTTTGAATTCTAAACCGCCACCTATTACCAAAACCCAAATTTCTCCGGTGGACAATCAAGTTGCCATTCAAACTGCCCCTGCTAGCCCTATAAAGATGGACATTTCCCCTCCCACTGATCCTATTATGAGCACAACCAACATCTCCACTCAAGAAATTCCCCTTTGATAACCCCCTCTCCCATCTATGACCATACCCATTTCCCCCCTCCCTCTCCCTTCAAGGCATCGATTTGTGATACTCATCAAACTCCTTCTGAATCATCATTACAAATCACAACCCACATGGCGCAACCAAATTTTATCGATGGATATTTCCCTTCTCCTCCCTACAACCCACCTTCCATTGACAATAGTGGCCATTATAGGGAAGTAAATGAAGGTTCATACTTAACTCTATTCTCACCTCCCATAAATAATCATCTTTTGCTTCCCTACAACTATCCTCCACCACATCCCAAATAGTGGGAATCTAATATGATTGTTTCAAATTTTTGTCCTTGGTATACATATGTATGCCAAGCATTCTGGGATACATTTCAAATCACTCAAGAAAAGATGATGGAGTGGTTCCCAAGAAATCAATACTACAACCCTACCCTCCTCTCTACTCCTCCACCTATTTATTATCCACTGCCAGAGTGATTTTCTCCCCACCATCTCCAATTTAGGTTTTTCTTGGGATGAGCAAAAGTCCAAGTCTGGGGTGGAGGTGGGTGGTTTGATTTTATTCCACACCCTATCTTTTCCCATATTTGCTTAATTTTTCCTTTTTATTGTTTTGCATGTATTTGCTTTAGATTATGGCCTCTATCCAGTCGACCATCCCTTTATATTTTACTGAGTTGTAAAATGTCCATTATGTAGTCGGCCCATTGAGTGGACATCTATCACTGTACCACAAATTGAATTTAGTAATTTTTTTTCAAAATTATTACAAATTTCCATGTATGAAACCATCGCATCACCTAGGACCCCTAATAATACCACTCCTTAGAATAGTTGGCAATTCATACGGAATCAATAAGAACCAAGTATAATGTTTCCCTATATTTAAACAAACAGATTACCTTGTTATAAAATTTGCATGATGTGATTTATAGGAATGCTCTAACTTGAGCAATGACACTCTCTGGAAAACAAATTGAAAAAAAGAAAAAAATGTTGAAGTTATAACACAAGAACATCTCTTTTTTCCCTCTATTTTTCTTCTAAGAAAGAGAAGCAAAGTATCACCACCAGACAAAAATCAAGTCCTGGGTGGCATGCTTCCTAAAATAAAAATTCCATATCGCAAAAAAGTGCATACCATAAAAAGATGCCAAAAGTGCACAAGAAAAAAATGTGACCAATGTAGCCACAGCTCCACAAATTAATATCTCGCGTCAAATAGAGGAGAGATCAATATTTTTCGTCACTTACTTCTTTGTTTTCACACCCCCATCCTATTCTTGTGAAACAACTTACAAAAAAAAATAAAAATTGAGAGTGTCAAAGTGAAAGTAAAATGAAGCCTATTTTTCTACAAATTCTCTTTTAGAAGAAATACGTGATAATTGTTTTGATAGGGAATATAGAACTTTATGCTATGTGGTAGTAGGAGATTGGGTCACTTGGTCAAATTTTGGAGGTAAGGATTATAGTGGTATTACAAAGGTGAGGATGACATTTTGGGAGTATCAATTAGACTTTATTTTTAATTTAATTTTCTAGGGACTAGTAAAGATTCAAGTCTGGGGTATTTTGTTGAATGCATATTCATCTATCTTTTTCATATTTTTCATAATCCTTTTCATTAGAAATTATCTTTTTTTCTAGTAATTTATAGGACCAAATTGCAATTCATTCACTTATTGATTTATTGTGCAAATACTTATCTACCATCTCAATTTTTGTAGGGTTTTCTCTAAAGCTGATTTCTGACCCACTGAGCATGCAAGACGGTCATCTCACTAGGCCCAGGCAGTTGGCTCACACCCAAGAGATCCCACGATTCAAAAGACAAATGACCACTTCGACCTCGGCAACACAAGATGGGCGTCTGGATTCATCAAGACAATAATCTCATGGACCCAAACGAGCATTCCAGTGTGCCATGATGGCTAGGTCGCTTGATCTAGAATCAAATCCCTTCGTAAAAGGACACTACCACTTGATTAGGGTTCCAAACCTTTGATTACGTGCACAGTGGAACGAGATGGTCATTCCACATATTCCAGACGATCATCAGTAACATTGCTTCGAGCCCAAGTTTGAACCCGAATGACGCCATCCACATCCTCTGTAGGGTTTTGACCCAAAGGTTATAGAGACAAGCCACATCATCTCCAAACAATCGTCTCACCTAGTGAGATGATCGTTTCATAGGGCACGATCAGTGTATTCCAGCATCTACCACTCCCTTGTTTCTTTCCCCCATTTTAGAGGTTTCCACCTATCCTTCCCCTATAAAAGGAGGGGCAACTCCACTAAGAAAAGGTTCCTCAATTTTTGTACCCGGATTTTAGTTGAAACTTTATTAATTTCAATTCTTAATGTAAAATTTACATTCAAGCAATTGAATTTTATTCTTGTTCTAGATCTAGACTTCTTTTTTTCTTATTCTTTCTTCTCCTTTGTTCTCTTGGAGTGGGAGATTAAGACATCAGACAATTTAATTGTCACCACCTTTGATCTCATTGGAGATTCTGGATTTTTGGTCTATGGATTCCTATCTTTTTCTCCTTATTTCTCCCTTCCTCAGTATGACTAGTGAGTAGTTTCCTTATCGAGGCAAGGGGAGTAGCCCCTTAGCCATGTATTAATCAGATCGGGTTTTATACAACTACTTTAGACAGATGGTTTTCAATTTTGTAAGCACTAATTTAAATGAAGTAATTAATCATTTTCATTTCTTGTTAATCCCGATGGATGCGACCATGGAAACTGAGATTTGGAATGTGTAAACCAATTTCATGAGGATTTGGATGCGACAATGGAAAAATCCTCTTTAGAATGAAGAACAAGGATATGTGAACCCCAGGACCAATGGGTTCACATGGAGTTCATCTCTTGCATTTTATTTACAAGTAATATGCATACTTGCTTCTATCTTATTGTCGTGTATCACTTGATGTTGTTTTCATGTTGGATAAGGTGGTAAAACCCCTAATCCTCGATGCCTTCCTTTCTGATTTCAAACCGTTTCTTCAACGCTTGTTTTGAATTCAACTTTTTAATTTCAACATTTTACTTCTTATTTATACTATATTGTGTGCTAACAATTTTCTTCCTTTACTTTCTTGTCTTAGACTAGTAATTTCTTGTCTTTGCATTAATGTAATCTTTTACTTTCTTGCATTTATAATTTCTCATTTAGTGTAATCAAACAACCCCCAATTAGAATTTAATTTCTATTCCTTATTCAAAAATACCAAAAAGAAATAATTTCAAAAATCAACCGGGATCGAAAGAAAACAATCTTAAAGATGTTTTCCTGTGGTATATACCCTTATATACTAGCCTTAATTGGAAAGTAAAAAAAAGGATTAAACTCTAGGATAATAATCTTAAGGAATTGGTGTGCTCTTTGACGCATATCAATTTTGTCACCGTTATTGGGGACAATAGATTGTTTTCTCGAACCCTAAAATTTTTTGAATTTTTTTTCTTTCATTTTTTATGCCTTCTGAGTAACATTCCTAAAGTGCTATCTCCTTTTCTACTAAGTTTTCATTCCATCACTACATTTTTTCTACACTCGATTATTATCTGTCAATATAACTGTTCATGCGCCACCTGTCACAAGTTGATTCCACGTCACAAGTTTTTGATCCCAAGGTAGGGAGAACATTTGATCATTTGAATAGACAAAATAGACTAAGGATGGATGAGGAAGAGGTTGCCCGTAGGATTGAGCATGCACTTGCTACTCAAAGAGAGGCCATGATGGCCTAGCATGCGGCTCAAGAAGTCACTTTGCAAGCTACATGCTTAGCCAAACGAGAGGCCGTAACAACCACTCAAAGGGAGTCTGAACGACAAAAATAACTAAAATATTTTTCTACTCCCAAAACTGAATATGCACAACATCCCATTATGCCACCCGCAATAACATCCCCCTAATTTGAGATCTACACATAATGGATCACCATGCTTCAAACCAACCCATTTTTTGGGAACAAGAGTGAGAGTTTCTAAGATCACCTTCAACACTTCACTGACCTTGTTCTTTGACCAAGAACCCAGGCGTTTATGAAGATTCCATTAGACTTAGGCTTTTCAAATACTCTCTTTGGCCAACCAAAAGTTGGTATAATGCCATGGAGAGTGAGGACCATGTCACCACTTGGGAAGCTCTTCAAACCAAGTTTCTTGATAAATTCCTCCCTCCCTCGCCTATGAAATTAGGGGACGAATCCTTCTCTTTTCTATGGTCCTAGGAGAAACTTTAAGAGAAGATTGGGAAAGATTTTGGGAACTCCCACATCGCTGCCCCCATCACGCCATCTCCCAATCTCAACTCATTGAGATATTTTACCGTGTTGTTAATGATGACACCAAGAAATTCCTTAATTCCTCATCTAGAGGAAATATATGTTCTAAAGTCTAGAAGAAGCCTAGGAAGTAGTAAATCATGCTTTAGAAACACAAGCCAGATAAGGAACTGGTGGGGTCCTAAAAGTTGCCAAGGCAGAGGAAAATCTTGACATTCAAAATATTGCTGAAGCCCTTAAGCTGATTTTCTTGAAACAAGATCGCCTAGAATCTACTTTCAATGCCTATGAGAGGTAACCTCAACAAGTTACGACTGTTGAATCTCTATGTGGGATATGACCAGGGTATGATCATACTACCTTCCAATGTCAATATCTCTACAACACTCCTATGTATCTGAAAGTTGGCCAACCAGTGGAAGGCCTAAACTCCATCCATAGTATTCTAGGTCAAGCTTACTACACTCCCAACCAAGCTAGAAAGCATCCCATATTCCAATATAGAAACCCTTCATGATCTGAAAACTCTTCTCAACTTCCACCCTCATAAAGACCACCTCATCCTCATGCCATAATTCTTCCACCACCAGCCTTTCCCAACAATCATAACAATGAATGGAATTCTGGGAATCAAAAAAATTATAGGGGAAACTTCCACAACTGTAGTCCTTACCAAGGACAACAATATCAAAAACTTCATTAACCTCCATCTCAACCTCAATTACAATAGAATGTCCCCACTCTGTCAACCTATGTAGGCTACCCGCTTAGAGCAAATCATAATAGCACATCAGAAGTCAACAGATGCTTAGTTTGCCCGTCTCTTAGCTAAAAAAAATCTCTTGTCGGTACATTCGCCAACCTGAACCCAACCCCAACCACATGGAACAACTCAAGGTTGTTACTAACATATCTGTACTTACTACATATAAAGGGAAACTTACCCCCTCATAGAGTTTGACCGAGGGGAAGATGACGAGGTTATTGTACCACAACCCTTGACCACCCCCACCACTCAAGAAGAATTGCCTAAGTATAAGCTATGTATACCTTTTGTTGGCTGATTGAAGAAAACCCAATTGGACTCTAGGTTCAACAAGTTCAAGGATATCATGAGGAAACTATGTGTCAACATCTTACTTCTGGACTCCATGACCAACTGATGAATCCTCCAGATTCATCATTACAGTCACCAATTGTAGGGTTTTTATACCTCATTATGACTAAATTACCCTTGCTTTGCTTTACTCTGAGTATTTCTTCATTCTCACATAAATAATGCTTACTAGCTCAAATTACCCTAGTTTCCAGATTATTTGATCTCCTTTTCCCCTACTCATGTTCTCTCTCCTCTGCAGATCATCCTCAACCATCACCAATCGTCATGACCCCTACAACACTAACTCTAGTAGACTCAAGACCGTTTGAGTCCATGCGGTCGCAAGACCGTTTGAGCCCATGCGGTCTCAAGACCGTTTGAGCCCATGCGGTCTCAAGACCGCTTGAGCCCATGAGGTCCCAAGACCGTTTGATCCCATGCGGTCTCAAGACCGTTTGAGTCCATGCGGTCTCAAGATCTTTTGAGCCCATTCGGTCTCAAGACCGTTTGAGCCCATGCGGTCTCAAGACCGTTTGAGCCCATGCGGTCTCAAGACCGTTTGAGCCCATGCGGTCTCAAGACCGATTGCTGCGATTGTAAAGACCGAATGGACAGTCAAATACAAAACCATTTGGAGAGGTAACGAGATTCAATGGTTCCTTTTCATCCAACCATGCGGTCTCAACCTTCATGCGGTCTTGACCTCCATGCGGTCTTGATCTTCATGCGGTCTTGACCTCTATGCGATCGCGACCCGCATGAGATCTTGACCATCTTGCCACAAGCGCAGACGTCACCGTCAACAGCAACGATGGTGCCCACGACGACTGGCTTGCCACAAGCGCCGACGTCGTCAGCAGCAGCAATGAAGGTGCCCACGATGGCTGGCTTGCCACATGCGCCGGCATCGTCAGCAGTAGCAATGACGATGCCCACAACGGTTGGCTTGCCACAAGCGCCGACGTCGTCAGCAGCAGCAACGACGGTGCCGCGTCGTCAGCAGCAGCAACGACGGCGCCCGCAGCACTTGCAACCTACGCCGTCGACATCCACATTCTGCAGCTCACACAAACAACACCCGCAACCTACTCGTCGACACCACTGCTATCCGCGACCGCTGGTGTCGTCGTCTTCACCAACCTTTCTCCACCGCTATCGCATGTGCACGAAGTAATGCCACCGCCATCTCTGCCATCGCAGCAGCCATGCCGCCCTCGCCAACCACGCATGCAAGACAGTTTGCATCAGGCACATGCATGCAAACCGTTTAGAACCTTGGCGTGAGATCATTTGCTGCTGCTAAACATCAAACCGTTTGGAGTTCAAGAGTGCATGCATGCACGTGATCATGAAGGACCAAATGAATTAGCAAGAGCTTTATCAAAGATCACAGCAGCGCCGATAGCTTTAATGCATGCGTGGAGAACGCATGGCCCCACGTGGGCATGAGAACGTGACTTCGCAAACCACATGGAGCATTTGCATTATCAAGACCGCATGGGCATTTGCAAGTGAAGACCGCATGAGCAATTGAGAAACCAAACCGCTGGACCGTATAGCCGCAAACACGTGAATGTGAGGCTGAAGGAATAGAATGTATGACAAGGATTAATAGAATCCCACATACTTGGCAAATCAAAGGGAGTGGGTAGAACAGCTATTGCGCCCACGTGAAGAAGCTTTTGCACCCACATGAAGCTACCAAAGCACCAAGACCGGTTGCTGATTTGCCATGCAAACCACAGGCCAATTGCCATGTGAGGACCGAATGGAATGGCAGCTGAAATCAAGACCGTTTGCTTGCTGCACTTGCCACGTGAAGAACCAAGTGAAGACCGCATGCACCGAAACCGCATGAAGCAAGTATGAGACCAAACCACATGACCAAGGAAGCAAGACCATATGACACATTTGCATATGAAACCGCATGGCCAAGCAAACCGTATGGAATAGCTGCTATAGCAAACCGCATAAGCATTATTAGAGCAAACCACATGGTAGAAACCGTAGGGACAAAAGGGCACGCACAAGGTGTGATTCCTGGGCCCAAGATATTTTGGCAAGCATATAAATAGAAGGGTAGAGGCTTGGTCGGGGGGGTATCTCATGATGGCCCAAGGCTGCCAGACTGAGACCAGTGTCGAGACGCTGCCAGACTGCCCGAACACTGTTTCTGACCAAACTTCACCCACAACCTCTGAATCCCGGTCTGAGTATAGATATGGAAAGCTGCCAGACTGGAGACAGATCTAGAAGGTTGTTCCATCACCATCTCACCTCTACCATCGTTCTACCATTGTTCTACCTCATTCTTCCCGTGCAATCCCGGAGGTAGACACGACGATCGAGGCGGAGAGACAGGCGTCATCGACCACAACAGAGCAGTCCCGGAGACTGTGACGATCTACACTGGGATGTCACAGATCTACTCTTCTGCTCTGATGATGCTTTCTTTCTCTCTCTTCTCTTTCTTTGTTTCTTCCTCTATGAGGAGCGAGTAGTTCCATCCACTGGGGCGCGGAGACTAGCCCCGCTGCCCGTGTCTTGTAACTTGTACTAAAAAGATGTTATCATTTCGATTCAATACTAAATCGTTTCATACATGCTTGAATGTTGGCCGCGTTCTTGTATGCATTTATTGTCTTTCGTTGTGGTTTGTCTACGACCGCTCTTGAGACTTGAATACTGATTTATTGTTGGTTTCTGGTGTGTGTATCCATCGCACATCTGTTTCGGTATCTAGGAACACTTTCTAAGGAGTGGAGTAAACTCACCTCCATCGTTGTACTTTTGTACTATGAAATGGAATCAGTTGACGTACAAAAGTGCAACCTTGACAGGTCAAGGAACACACTCTGAGGAGAGAGTGGTGCAAAGTACTTGACCATTCGTTCGGGAATGGCTGACGTTGCAACACTCCTACTTTTCTCGTAGCTATATCCTCGAAAGAGGGATAGACTATAAGGATACTAATCGATTTGGTAATTATCGCTCGCTTGTTAGTTTTCCGATGCATGTTTCACAAGGTTGAGTAAGATTTTCTCTTCGGAGACTACATATCTTCATTGACACGTAGATATGTACCAGATGAGAGTTACTCAACCTGTGAAGGATGTGTGCACTACTCTTGTCCTATAAGACATCGGTATTGTACAACATCCATGTATCTTGCTTACAAGTCTTGCTATGTTTGGTACAAGTACAATTCATGTGTAGTGGAGGCAAATACCCACATCACCCCAGTGATCCATCATCATTTGCTAATCTTAGATTTTAATCATTAAACTAGTTTTTATTCTTGCCTTTGCTTTTGCATGTTTAGGTTAAATAAATCAAATCAAACTTATGGTCTTAGATGATTAACTTAGATTGATACGAAACAAGAAAAAGACACTCAAATTCTTAACATTGTCCTTTGGGTTCGATCCTAAATCTGTACTATGATAAGGCTTCCACACTCTTGTGGGGTTGGAGCATTTATCTAGCACCAGTTGTAGGTAAACCTAGAGAGAACATAAACTCTCTAGGGTTTTTGGTGCATATTAGGACTTCCATTGGAAGAGTAATCTTTTGGTGTAAGTTCTAGCTCCATCAAAAAATGGCGTCGTTGCCGGGGACAACGGTATAAGAATCGTCTTTTTTGAATTTCATGTCGATTTAGGTTTCTCTAGGGTTTTTCACTTTTCTTTTTAAAAACCTAAAAAGTAAAGGACTTAATCTTGTATATCATCTTGTATTTGAAGTGGTTGGTTAAGCTCGATAAATTCATTCCCTGATTTCAGGTACCAATTCTCTTCAAAATGAAGCAGTCAGTGCCACCAACCAATAGTTGTCAATTTTGTGGCGACTATTCTCATGCATCGATCAACTATTTCAATGTTCCTCCTCACTACGTGATGGGATTGTGTCAAATCATCACGAATCGTATAGTTGGGAACCTCAGAGCATCCACTCCATACAACCATGGATATAACGCAGGTTATAATCCGTATCACCCCGGGGGCTACTACGAGAAACCTAACTATGGCGGATTTCAAGGCATACACTACAATGTAGGAGGGAACCTGGAAAACAATGAAAACAAATACTATGATGAGGAGAGTTATTATCGACATCAATCCAATGGATACAGCGAAGAGCCTTCTTATGGAGATCAAGGTACACTAATGGAAGAACTACGTGTCTTACAGACATTGGTGGCCCAACAACTAGCTGAACAAACAGCCGTGACCAAGAAGTTGATAGCCGATCTTAATCAACTTACACAACTTGTCAACGCTCCTGAGCAACATGTAGAACATCCACCAATTTTCCCTAGTCCACATGCTGATTATGATGATGATTACGATATCATGTGGGAGGTGCCTTCCAATGATCTTCAAGCATCAATGCAAGGTGGGGAATCATCCTCAGAGTTAATAACCGAACCCAAGGATGATTCCTTCACAACATCACAGGAAAAAGAATCATTTTCCAAGCCAAGGTCTGACTCGGATAATGATTCATGCACTATGTCCTTGGATGAAAGAATGAATAGCCAATATGAAGTTTTTCTACAATTGGAAGATAAATTGGGGATAAATTTCGGTGTCTGTCCATCTTCTCCCCCCATAGACCCAAATCCAACCATACAGATTGAGGGGCAATCAGCAATGATCAACTCCTTATACGACAAATATTCTTCAACTTCAATTGTCTTGTCGTTGAATTCTAATGAATAAGGGTCTACGTTACAAGAACCCTACACTCCTTCACAGTCAGACTTAGATGAATATGTGACTGATTCAGATAAGGAGACGTCTTTTATGCAAGAGACTCAAATGACTCCATTTCTGGAACATGATCTGATTCTTCCTTATGAAGAAATTTCTGATCATTCGACTGATCTAGAAACAAACTTCGAGGATGGGACTGATCAAGATCTTGATTCAGAAATGGACCATACCACTCTCATTGATGAAACATAATCAAGGGGGGATGACGGGTCTCAAGATGACAATCCTATGACCGGTCCTTTTCATGAGATGATATTACTTGAGTTACCACCACCACAAGAAGTCCAGTCGGAGCCAGTCCTCGAACAAGAACATGATCTTTCTATTGAATCTCATTCTAGTCACTTGAACGAGTTGACAGTGCACTATGAAGAGAAACATGATCCATCTCTTGACTTTGGAACGGATTACGATATTACTGTAAACTCTTGTAATGACAAAAAGGACACTTGGGAAGACATCAAGTCGCAAACCTATCCCTCTATAGTCACTCATCCCTATGAAGAAGCCCCTCCTGATATTCAAGAAACTAAGATATGTCCATTACCTGAGCTAGGTTCCATTCCTCCCATGGAAACTCTTCCCGAGCACTCAATAGAACCAGAGGAGTGTCATGAAGAAGAACTGGAACAACAACATGACTCAGAAATGGTATATATTGGTCCCAATATCGAAGAAATGGGTTCATCAAGGGATTTTAGCCCTCAGAACGATATGTCATTGACTAATCCCTCCCATGAAGATACATCATTGGAACCTATATCTAAGGATCCCATGATTTCCTTACCCGAGCAAGAGTTCATTTTACTAGTCAAATCCTCTTCTAGTTACTTGGATGAACTAAGGATGTTCTACGAGGAAAATCCTGAACAAAACCTTGAAAAGAAGAACGACGCTCTTACCAATTTCAACATTGATAAAATGATGATACTTCTCAAAATAACTCCTCTGATGAAGAAACGACATCCTGGCTACGATATCCCACACAAGAAAAGCCAGGTGACGAAATGAAGCTGGAACCGGATCCAGCACCTGATTCTGGACAGGAGAAAGTTCAAGTGGCCGACCCTCAATCAACTGCCCTAGATTTTGAAGAAAGCAGTTTTACTTTGAACTTCGAGGGTGAGCCACAACTGGAGGGCACAAGTGGGCATAACCTTGATTTCTTGCATAGTCCTCCAGTTTCGACTGCTTATATTTCACCTCCCTCGTTGATGGGGGAAGGTCTCTGGATTCTTCTAAATGGACAATGAGGCGAAAGAAATGTGCATCCAAGTCGTCCAGAAGACTCGTTCGAGTCGCCACAACCACCCAGTCAACAGGTTGTTCGGGCCACTTCCTTATCTCCAGCTATCGTGAGACACCTTTGTCGGACCTTCTTCCAACTAAGAGGACCACCTGGTTAACATTGCGCAACCCTTCCCCTCCACCTCGAACCTAATATTTGTTCGGAAATGAGTGAATTTATGAGTTTGAGGTGGAGGGCGGGTAATATGACTCTCACTCCACCCTTTATCTTTATTACTTCCTATTTTTCCATTCTAGTTTGTTTTTCATAATTTTTCCTCCTTTCTGTAGTCTTCCAAAAATAAAGCCTTTATCTAGTCGGCTTTTGTTTTTCGAATATGTGATCATCAGCTCTTTTCGTTGCAAATTTCTAAGAAAAGAATGCTTAAAACTAGCCAATGCGTGTTTTTCATCTTTGAATAGTCTATGAATCCTAATGTCATACCCTCAAATAGGAAAAGATGATACACTTCAATAAGGCTGAGATAGATCAAATATGTAAGGACCCTGACCTGCGTTTAGGGTTTACCCTGTTTGTTTTGCTTGATCTTGGTGCTTTGGTGCTTGCTAATCACCTTTGAGTGGTGATTAGGGTTTTGTTGTGCTTTGTTGAGAGTTCGAGGGGCTACTTGCAAATAACCCAAGTTTAGGGTTTTGTGGGCAAGTTTGCCATCTTGTGAGATGTTTTCCCTCTTTGCTTCCTCTAGGGTTGAGAGGAAGGCTTGGGCTTGTTGTTTGAGTCCTTTGGGCCTGAGTTGAGCTTGTTTGGGCCTTGGAGTTCCTTGTTTGGGCTTGCTTGAGCCTTGTGTCGCCCAGGGCAGGTGGTGTGTCGCCCAGTTGCTTGGTGTGTCGCCCAGTAGCTCTTGTTGTGTCGCCCAGATGGCTTGGCTTGGTTGATGGACACATGGTGCACATCTTGGACAAGTGCCTTATGGCTTGCATGAGAGGTGGCTTGAGTTGGTGGACATGTGTCCCTTGGGTGGACGACACATAGCATGGTTGTACCTTGGTTTCTCCTCCCCTTATTCCTATATAGGTAGCTCTTCTCCTTGCCTTAGTCTCCTTTGGTCCTTTGGTCTCCCCTCCACCCTTGGTGCACGATACCCCTCTCCATCTTGCTTGTGTTGGCCGATACACTTCCTTGGAGCTGAAGTGGTGGCCAACACACCTTCCTGGAGCAGCCTGGTGGACGATAGCTTTGGACCTTGGAGTGCTTTGGAGCTTTGGTGGCCGACAACCTTGGAGCTCAAAGTGCATCTTCTTCCTTGGAGCTTAAGGCGGGTTGCATAGTTTCTAACCCTAACTCTCTTACCTCTAGCTTTAACCTTGTTACATGTGAGTAGACTAGCTTAGTTCCTTTCTTGTGCACCTTTCTTATATACCTTAGTGGCCGATATCCCTCTCTTGGGTTTAGGGTTCCTTATATACCTTGCTTTTTAGGGTTTGTGCTCCCTTGTGTTGGAGGTTGAAGGTGACCTAGGGTTGGGCGATACCCCTTCCTTGTGGGTGTGTTGAGCGACACCCTTGTCCTTGAGTCGAACGATATCAGTGTTCTTGGTGTTGGGCAACACCCTTCCTCTTGGGTTGGACGATAGGTTGACCTAGTATGGATGTTGGCCGACATGGTGACCATGTTGGGCGATATGGTTCCTTGGGTTGAGCAACACCTTTGTTTTTGAGTTGGATGGCATGGTGTTCCCCTTGGTGGACGATATGGTAGCTGGTGTTGGGCGACATGATGAGTCCTTTAGGTTGGCCGATACCCTTGCCCTTGAGTGGGCGATAGGGTGAGCTAGGGTTTGTTGGCCGATATGGTGAGTACCCTTGGAGATGGGCGATACTCTCTCTCTCTCTCTCTCTCTCTCTCTTGTTGGGCGACATGGTCTGATGGTGTTGGGCGACATGGATGTCCTTGAGTTGGATGATAGAATGGGTGCTCTTGTGTTGAGTTATCTCCTTGTCCATGTGGTGGATGATAGGGCCAAGTAGTGCCATGATGGACGATAGGCTATGTGCCCTGATGGCCGATACCATGATGGCCGATACCATGATAGCCGATACCATGTTGGGTGACATGCCTTGGGCCATGATGGCCGATAGGGTTAGTGTGGTGGCCGATACCCATGTTGGGTGATAGGTTTCAGATGAGGGTTGTGAGGCTATAGTGAGGGTATGAGTTTCTTTGGTGACGGTCCCTTATGTGATAGAAGTGGATGTTTATACATTAACCAATAAAATGATGGTGGTGTTTGTGATATCATCAAAATGTAATATGTTGCCTTGCAAACAATAAGGATGCTAATGATAGTAATGTATATGATGTTAGCCCTCATGTAATTGATGCATGATGTGACCCTTATGCTTAATTGTTAATGATAAAGAAGATGATGATAACTACTCTAGTAGTTTGTTTAATGATAATAATGTTGGTAATAATGATGCTAAGTGACAGTTACATTAAAGGTTGCTTCATGATAAAGATGACAATAGTTGATGACATAGTAATGACCTTGTTAATAATAGTGTTGGTTCTGTAAACACAACATGATCTCTATATACCCTGATTGTTTGTACAATCTCGATATAAGGGTAAGTATCAGTATGGTTGTTTAATGATGTACTTAACATACTTGATTACCAAATAACTGTCATATTGATAAGTAGATTATATTGAATGATATTTCATGATAGTGAGCATATTCCTTATGTTGAATCTACAATTATTGCATACCTTAACCTTGCAGGTGATGACTTAGCCATGAAAGGGCTATGTGACATATGTAATGAGTAACATTACTTTGATAATTGCTCTATAAGATTATGTATGTGATGTGTTGGTCCCATGATGATGATGTGAGCCTTAAGAGGCAGTAACAATACATGATGAAGGGTTGAGACCCTGTGGTATGTGATGATCCTTGAGTTGGATCTGGATGGTTGGCAAGAGGCCAAGTGGTAACATGTGATGTTGGATCCTTAAGATGGATCAGGTTGATATGAATAGATCATAATATAATGTTCTTTACTTTCTGTTATATATTTGCATGTTATACAACTTGGTTGAATCTTGCAATCCATCTAAAAGATACTAATTAATCACAGTGAAATATATCATGTAGTTTGCCCTGGCCATAGATCCATCATCGTCAGGACTTGGTGATGGTGAAACAGGTTTTCCTACGGGTTAACCTGGAAGCGCATATTGTTGAATATGTGTAGGTTTCTCCTAGCCTGAAAATGAGGAGGTAAGAGTGTAACTTCGGTTGCAGACTCAGATATGTGTGTAGAGCATGGTGAACAGGCCCATGGCTCAGGATATGTGATGTATGGAGCATGAATGCGTTCATGGCTCAGAGCACGGTGATCAGGCCCGTGGCTCAGTTTTACTAGCGCTGAGACCTGTACCAAGGCGGGCTAGAGAATGGGTAGCCTATGGAGCTAACCCTATGGCTTAGACCACTTCAGCATGTGACTGCAGTCCTGCTTGTGTTGTACTCATGTACTGACCATGAGGTGGGAGGTCGTGGAGTCTGGCTCTTCCATTGACCTTGTATGGCACCGTCTTGGGTTTCGTAACCGAAGGTTGGATTTGAATGGTACGGTTCAAATCCTCAGGGCATAATAAAATGTAATACATTCGTTTAGTATTTACTAGTCATATCAAATACGAAACATTGGTTGAGGCCTTGTTTGTGTAATATTCCGTTATACCTTGCAGGTCATGTGGTAATCTACCTTATCTTGATAATCAGGTTATATGGCATTATACCATGTTCTAATAATCCTGTTACATGTTGATATATCTCATCTTGATAGTCATGTTCCTTTGAAAGACATCTGGTTTTACGCTTTAGTACAGCTGGTATGCTTGCCGGTAAGAATGATCTTGCTATATATATATAACTGCTTCTGATATATCTACTCATGTTATAATTGCTGTTATAGTTTCTTTTGCTGAGGTTCTGTAGTTGCGGTGGGGAGCTATGTTTCCTGCTGGGACAATTGTTCAATTGTCTCACTCCGCTGGTTTACACCCTTTTTAGGTGGTCGAGGTAGATGTGGTCGTGGTTGTGGTGTTGCGGACGAGCAGCTTGAGGAACAGTAGAAGGCAAGCGTTGGACATGCTGCTGTTTTGGATGTTTTGTAGTAGAGTCTAGAGTCATCCCTGTACTCTCAGGTCCTTGGCAGTGTTTTGACAATGTTTCACGAAGATCGTTCGATGATATCTGTATATCCTGTTGTTGGCCGGATGTGGGCCTTTATGTATATATGAACAGGTGGTGAACTCATGTGATGGATGGACAACTGTTCCTGAGCTGTGGACATGTGTCAGATCTTGTGTATGTACATATTTATATGACATGTTTCTATACAGGATGAGGACTGGAAAGTAATAGTTTCATAGTTTATCAGTTTTCCGCAATCGGTTTTAATTAACCTGTGTTTTTGATAATCTGTGGTTATGGTGTTTTCCGCACGTTTTCGCGTAACACCTCGTTATCTGTGTGATAATGGGATGTGTTGCCACAAAATACATCACGCCTTTATCTGATTAATGGATCTGTTGTATGGATTTCTCATTTGATGTTTCATCATGTCTCTTTTTGAACAGAGTGTGATGGAGAAAAGAGACCCGTCGCATGGAATCGCTAAGCAAACTGCATCATGATCCGAACTCTCTTCTACACTTCTTCCTTCATTTTCATACCCCTCTGTTCACTAACCATGCCAAAGTTTTAAGTTCGGTGTGGCATGCCACACTTCTTTCTAGTGAAAACTAGAACATTGCCAAACTTTAAGTTCGGTGTGGTAAACCACACCTCTGTAAAACTCTAAGTTCGGTGTGGTACACCACACCTCTTTTTCCACTACCGCTTCTTCCATAGCCCTCAATACATAATGGGGCGTACCACCTTCTCATATCACTTCAAAGAGTATACAATGATGATTATGCACATACCGAGGTTGGTGAAAAATCTACCCTGATTCTAAAAAGAGGCCTGGCAGCCCAAATATGCAAAAATCCAAAAATACCCTTTCTCCTAAGCCAAGTGAGAATGAATAAAAGATAGAGTGTGAATAAAAACATGAGAGTTGTTCCCTAAATAAGGATAACCGATAAAGGTCTTGCCCGGACGGTACATTAGCTTCCCTCATAAAGGCAGATTGTGTCGTGACCGGTAGTGAGATCCTAAGGATCCAAAAATAACCCCTTACCTCTTCTCGAAGAGGTAAAATAGCCAAAAGCCTTAATCCAACCTATACACACTTCTGAGTTACCTTTAGAAAAGAAAAAAATCAGGTGTAAGGCTAAGTCAACCAGAGTTGTGCATAAATCATTCAAAGTATCTTGATGAGTCAACTAATATTAAGAGTCTTGATTCAATCAGAGGAGAGACTCTTATCTTTTGATCATACCCCCCATTCTCTCCTTTTCCAACACCAGTGACAGATCATATGCATACTGTTGATTCAGAGGGTCTGTTCAAAGTCTCATAAAACTCTTTAACATGACCGATACAACAGAGAGTGAGAAGGAAGTACTTCAGCAAAGTGAACTCAGAAATGAGGATATCATAAGATGTATTCCGTGATCTAAGAAAGCTTTGATGCTGTATTGATCTGAGCCATGAACAAAATTACGATATGACAATAGGATGAGGCAATCACGAGATGAACAATTTCATTGGCGACTGCTTTAAGTTTTCCGTTCCTCGGGACGAGTAACGCTTAAGTTCGGTGTGGTGATGAATCCTCCAGATCCATCCTTAGTCACCAATTCAAAGGATTGCTAACGTTTTTGCCCTATTTTTGCTTAGCATCATTTTTTTCCTTTTCTTTTTTTTGAAAATTCTGACGCTTGCACGAAGGTGAGGTATTTATGAGACCAACATGCATGCATTTTGGCGACTGTCCTGGGCCTTTTCATTCCTCGGGACGAGTAACTCTTAAGTTCGGTGTGGTGATGAATCCTCCAGATTCATCATTACAGTCACCAATTCTAGGGTTTTTATACCTCATTATGACTAAATTACCCTTGCTTTGCTTTACTCTGAGTATTTCTTCATTCTCACATAAATAATGCGTACTAGCTCAAATTACCCTAGTTTCCAGCTTATTTGATCTCCTTTTTCCCCTACTCATGTTCTCTCTCCTCTGCAGATCATCATCAACCATCACCAATGGTCATGACCCCTACAACACTGACTCTAGCAGACTCAAGACCGTTTGAGTCCATGCGGTCGCAAGACCGTTTGAGCCCATACGGTCTCAAGACCGTTTGAGCCCATGCGGTCGCAAGACCGTTTGAGCCCATGCGGTTTCAAGACCGTTTGAGCCCATGCGGTCTCAAGACCGCTTGAGCCCATGAGGTCCCAAGACCGTTTGAGCCCATGTGGTCTCAAGACCGTTTGAGTCCAAGCAGTCTCAAGATCATTTGAGCCCATTCGGTCTCAAGACCGTTTGAGCCCATGCGGTCTCAAGACCGTTTGAGCCCATGCGGTCTCAAGGCCGTTTGAGTCCATGCGGTCTCAAGACCGTTTGAGTCCATGCGGTCTCAAGACCGTTTGAGCCCATGCGGTCTAAAGACCGATTGCTGCGATTGTAAAGACCGAATGGACAGTCAAATACAAGACCATTTGGAGAGGTAACGAGATCCAATGGTTCCTTTTCATCCAACCATGCGGTCTCGACCTTCATGCGGTCTTGACCTCCATGCGGTCTTGATCTTCATGCGGTCTTGACCTCCATGCGATCTTGACCCACATGCAATCTTGACCTTCTTGCCACAAGTGCTGACGTCACCGTCAGCAGCAACGACGGTGCCCATGACAGCTGGCTTGCCACAAGCGTCGACGTCGTCAGTAGCAGCAACGATGATGCCCACAACGGATGGCTTGCCACAAGCGTCGGCATTGTCAGCAGCAGCAACGACGGTGCCCACGACGGTTGGCTTGCCACAAGCGCCGACGTCATCAGCAACAGCAACAACGGTGCCCGCGTCGTCAGCAGCAGCAACGACGGCGCCCGCAGCACTTGCAACCTATGTCGTCGACATCCACATTCCGCAACTCACACAAACAACACCTGCAACCTACTCGTCGACACCACTGCTATCCGTGACCGCTGACGTCGTCATCTTCACCAACCTTGCTCCGCCGCTATCGCACATGCACAAAGCAGCACCACCACCGTCTCCGCCATTGCAACAGCCATGCCGCCCTCACCAACCACGCATGCAAGACCGTTTGCATCAGGCACATGCATGCAAACCGTTTAGAACCTTGGCGTGAGATCATTTGCTGCTTCTAAACATCAAACCGTTTGGAGTTCAAGAGTGCATGCATGCACGTGATCGTGAAGGACCAAATGAATTAGCAAGAGCTTTGTCAAAGATCACAGTAGCGCCGATAGCTTTAATGCATGCGTGGTATAAATCCATCATCACCACACTGGCTCTCTTCAGGCTTAGATCATATATCCATCACCTGGCATTATAATAAGGGATATCATGACCTGTAGACATACCTTTTCCTACAAGGTGTTAGGATTCCAAAACCACAACATAACTGTATGATTAGTACACATGAAATCATACTTAACCATACTCAAGTGACACAAGGGTTATTTACATTCATCACCCATAAGTCTGCAGTTAAGCCTTTCATAGGATTATCTTGTAATAAAATTTCACATAGTAACACTCTATATTAGGATCACATTTCATAATTTAACATAGGGGTATCAATCCCTAAACATCTTATCACTAAGGATCCGGAAAGTGAGAGTCCAAACCCATGGACTAATTATCACATTTATTACCAATAACATATTATTTTATCTGGTCATTTAAATAATATGACCTTTGATGATCATCAGTGCATATTACTCATGACTCATTCAACCTATCAAACTCATAAGTTATCACTTATCAGATAACATACATGTTCTTGAATATTAAACAGTAGCATAACAGCTAAGAAAGAAAGATACTAAATGTAACAAGTCTAACTTACATCAATTACCATTTCTCAATTCTCTCATCACAAGTCATCTGTTAAGCATGACCTTGATGGTACTCATGGCTCTCACAGCCCATCAATCTCATAAGATGGCACTAACAAGGCACCAGGATATATCACTATTTATAAAGCTAACAACATGCTTTTAATGAATATAGCATCATTATCCATACCTGGATATGATCATCCTCATATAGGAACCTGCATGGTCAATTCAACTGATAACAGTAAATAACTCATTTAAAGAAGTTGTATCTCCCTACTCATACGAGATCTAGGTTTCCCTGATTTTCATCAATTTAGGGTTTACTGTTCACAATACATGTCATCACCCTAGAATTAGGGTTTACTATTCATCATACATGGTGAATAGATCTCATAACATACCATGCACAAGAAACATCATCATTAAAGACCTCAGATAAGATTAAGATTCATCAATTATCATAATTAGGGTTTCCATGATTTCACATAGTGGATCATACCCTATTCATGCACATTCATGTATATTGAAGGTATTTTACTTGAGTTTCCACCATAAATGGTACTTTCTCTCTCCTCTCACTAGTAGATGGTGATTACACCACTCTATATTAGGTTGGGTTAAGTCCTCTTTGATCTTCATAAACCAAATCACCACTATCAAGTGATTAGGGTTTGATTAGAACAAGGTATCACTGAATTTAACCTCTCAGGGGCATTTGGTAAAATTACCCATTGATCATCATCATGGGTCGATTCATTAGTCACTTAGTCCCTTAGTATTTTAAGTTACCATTATGGTTTAGATTAGATCATCATTGAACCAATTAGACCTTTAAAAGGTTAAGTATAAACAACCATGAAAATCTCCAATTAGGTTAGGGTTTAACCTTCAACCTTCAACCCATTTGAACCCTCAAACGAGTGTGGACTCACTGAGTTGAAACGGGTGTGAACCCATTTAAGATGAAACGGGTGTGAACTCGTTTGGATTGAAACGGGTTGAACTCGTTTGGATTGAAATGGGTTGAACTTGTTTGGATTGAAATGGGTTGAACTCGTTTGGATCTAAACGAGTGTGGACTCGTTTGGGTCCAAACCGCATGGATATGAAAGGTGATACAAAGGTTATGATTAAATAGGATTTCCTATGTTGAAGCCTTCAAATGGCCCAAGCCATGTTAACCACTTAAAAATTGAGTCAAATAGGATGATCCTCAATCAATTGGACACCAATTTGACCTTCAATTGAAAGCCAATTAGGGTTAAGTTTAACTCAATTAAGGTTTCCAATCGGCTACTCATCAATTTTCATCAATGTGAATCAAAACAAGGTTGAGCCTATCAATTGAACTCCAATTGGGCCCAACTTGGCCCAAACAGTCTTGAGATCTTTTGGATGATCTCAAACGGTCTTGAGACCATTTGCCCAAAGTTTGACTAAAAATTAAGTTGATTTGATAAGGGTTGAGTCCTAATTAGATTACAAATCAGCACTTTTCATCAATTTATCAACATCTTGTGATTGGACCCTCAAACCATCAAATTTCTTTAACCCTAGACCTCCAAACGGTCTTGGGGCGTCACTAAACGAGTGTGAGATCGTTTGGATGAACCCCCAAACAGTTTTGAACCCGTTTGGGTCCTTCAACCCAACACTCAACAAGATCTATATTGAAAATCAGCAATTTTAACCCGATTAGGGTTAGGGTGTTGAACTGCCTTCAACTCTTAATTGGTTATGAATTAGATTATGATTCTTTGTATAAATGAAATTCAATATATTATGAACAGGAATCCCAAATGGTCAACTCTTGGTCAACTCATTCAAACGGGTTGGAACCCGTTTTCCCAAAAGGTTCAATTTGATTAGTTTGGAAAATCAGCACTTAATTTAATTTGATTGCCTAATTGATTGCACTTCAACCTACGATTCCTTTTGAATTAACCCCTCAAATTAGGTGGGTCATTAGTCTACATAATTGTGAACAGGAAACCCAAACGGTCAAAGCTTGGTCAATGCCCTCAAACGGGTTGGAACTTGTTTGGCCAAACCGACCTATTGAACCCGTTTGCCCTTCAAACGGTTGGTCAAGAAGGGGGGGGGGGGGAATCATGAGGTAGTTTGATAAAGTTGGATAAGGACCAACATAGGTATTAACGCCCTCCATCTTCCACCTTGAACCAAGTTTTGTTCTTCACGAAAAATCTTGCAAGAGTGCAAAGAATGATGGGGAAGAAGAACTAAGCTTAAAAAAAATAAGAACAAGGATATGCATAATAAAGATAGGAGTTTAGAATTATAAAACCCGCCTCAAACGTGGTTCCTAGAGCTCCAAGCTTCCAAGATTCAAGATGTTAATGGCGTCTTGAGCTCCATAGGTCATCCAAGATTGTTTCTTCAAGGAGGAGATGGGGAAGATCGGCTAGAATAAGAAACCTAAGTGAGTTAACCATAGAACCAACCTTTTAAGAAGAATTCCTCCATGAATTCGAGCTAGAAGATGGTCCAAGCTTACCTAGCTTCTCCTTGGTCGTCTTCCTTCTCCAGATCTATGTTCTAAGTCGGTCCAAGTAAGGGAATAAGAAAGGAAGTGAAGGAAACGTTCCTTTGCAAACAAAGGAAGGGTGTATGTATATATCTTGGGGTCATTTCCAACATAAGGACAACTAGTTTCTCCTTTTCTCTACTAGGTCCCTCCTTTATTTTAGGCACGTCCCTCCTCCTTATTTCTAAGGTAAAACTCCTTTTAAAACCATGAATTAAAGGCAAGGAAGGTCAACTTATCACTAAGGTGCACATATACATAAGGGTCTCCTTACTTACAACTTGGTGATTTAATTACAAAGGTACTCCTTATTATATGATTATTCAAAAGAAGTGCCTCCTTCATTATAATAACTTTAAATGATGTCAAAAGTCATAAAAGATATTCTAGAAAGTGTATTTTACAAGTTGCACCCCATAATTTGGGTAAACTGCATTTTACTCCAAATTAGGGTTTTTAAGCATAAGGATCATTCCATAAGCTGCATCTTGATACCCAAGCTTGGGAAATCCATTATACTTCATCATATTCATCCTTAGGTTGCCTCAACATTAAAAGAACATAAAACATATGTAATTTTCAAGTTAACCCCTCAGATTGGGTAAATTGCACATAGGTCCATGTATGCAAAACAATACTACAACATTGTTCATAGGGGACAGAAATGGAAACATATGTTCCCTAGAAGCTTTAATTACATACTAAAGGATAATTGAAAACATCTAATTTCATAATTAGGCAAAACACCTAGGGTTAGCTCATAACCTAGGTCAGGGGTGTTACAAATTATGAACCCCTAACAAGGATTTCGTCCCCGAAATCCCAGGGAAAGGAAGAACAGATTGATCATAATGATGATATTATGGGTTTGTAATTCGTACAAAGTCCCTTTTGTTAATTACTTCTTATCACTGTTTATGCTTGTGTAAAGCATAAACCCCTAACATAAGATGTCCATACTTTTTGAAAGGAAAAGCATAAAAGAACATTCTTCCAAAACTACTCAAGAATGCTTACCATCAGAGGAACATACATACCTTAACACAAATATTTTACTCAGTATATTGTCTCAAAGGCTTCACTAAAGGAGTTCATTGAGTATGGTTACTAAGTAGTTACTGAGGAAATTCACCGAGTATATTCACTAAGTTTGTTCACTAAGTATATTCACTAAGTATTCACTGAGTATGTTCACTGAGTATATTCACTAAGTATTCACTGAGTATATTCACTAAGTATGTTCACTAAGTATATTCACTAAGTATTCACTGAGTATGTTCACTGAGTATATTCACTAAGTATTCACTGAGTATGTTCACTGAGTATATTCACTAAGTATTCACTGAGTATGTTCACTGAGTATATTCACTAAGTATTCACTGAGTATGTTCACTAAGTATATTCACTAAGTATTCACTGAGTATGTTCACTAAGTATATTCACTAAGTATTCACTGAGTATGTTCACTGAGTATATTCACTAAGTATTCACTGAGTATGTTCACTGAGTATATTCACTAAGTATTCACTGAGTATGTTCACTGAGCATATTCACTAAGTATTCATTGAGTATGTTCACTGAGTATATTCACTAAGTATTCACTGAGTATGTTCACTGAGCATATTCACTAAGTATTCACTAAGTATGTTCACTGAGTATATTCACTAAGTATTCACTGAGTAGGTTCACTGAGTATATTCACTAAGTATTCATTGAGTATGTTCACTGAGTATATTCACTAAGTATTCACTGAGTATGTTCACTGAGTATACTCACTAAGTATTCACTAAGTATGTTCACTGAGTATATTCACTAAGCATGTTCACTAAGTATATTTACTTAAAAGATTCACTCAGCTTTTCTCATTTAATTTTTCCTATACTCTCTAGATTGTTTTAGAATAATTACCTGATCAGAGTAATCAAAAGATAACAATTTAGGAGTTTCATACTTGCCTTATCTACAATAACCATATACCTGGCCAGGGTATATGAGCATTGAGATTAGGTAGTATGTATTTTGCTTATCATCATATTCCTCGTTCTTCATATCATTATACACACAGAATTTACCATACTAGATTATTCTTCAGGTATCACATCTATATTTCATCCTTTTCATACATAGTTTAAGGGAGATTATAAATTGTTTTAAAGAAAACTGAGTAAGATACAAGTTCTTATCTCCCTTGTGTTCTTCAGGGACTTAGACAAGGAATTCAAAAGCAACAAATTTACATATCTTTTACACATAGAATCCTGATATGTAATATTAAAACAAAACTTATTTCATCTGACCTGTATGGGACGTTTGTCCACGTCCTCTATTATTATAGAGCCTCCCTTGTGAGCCTTGCAGACTTTGTCCTTGGGGTTGAGTCATTATTGTATTCCTGTCTGGACAATCCCTTGCCAGGTGTCCCGACTGTCTACATAGGTAACAGATCCTGGGTGCAAAGTGTCTATACGATCCAGTTACCGATGCTGATGCTATGTCAGAGGGTCCTCTTAGAATACTACTATGATCCCTACTTCCACTTGACACCCATTGTGTCTGGGTAGGAAATCCTAACAAAGCTGATGGTGTAGAAAATCTTGGTTTCTTAAAACTTTCAGGCCCTTGTTCTTGAGGCTGGGTGTACATCTTCTTACTACTTGTCTGTTGTTTCATGGTTTCTGACCTCTCTATCCTTCTTACTGACTCCACAAAGGTGGCAAACCTTTCTCTATTCTCTAGAGTAGGCACAGGAGTGGCTAGTTCAGAGTTCAAGCCCTTTTCAAAATGTCGAATTCTTTCTTCATCGGTAACTGCCATTTATGGACAAAACCGTAGTAACTCCATGAACTTAGCTTCATACTCGCTAACGTTCATGTATCCTTGTGTGATCTTCTCAAATTGAGAGATCTTCTCACCTAGATACGTCCTAGGGAAGTATCTATTGACGAATTCTCGTCGGAAAACCTCCCATCCTATTTCTTCGCCTGGTCTCTTATCCTCCTCTATCATCCACCAATTACCAGCACTCCCTTTTAGGAGGTATACCGCATGTTTTACCTTTTCAGCTTCAGGAATATCAAGGATCCTGAAAGCTTTTCCAGCTCCGTCAACCATAGATCAGCATCTGCTGGGTCAGATGTACCAGCATAGTCTATGGCTCCCACCCGGCGAAGTCTCTCGAAAGTCTTGCCAGCTCCATAACCTTCCTGATGGGCTGGTACCCTAGATGCAGATGGTGGCACCCTATCTGCTATGTGTGTTATGGCTGTCGGAAACTTATCAAATAAGGCATGGATAGCTGGGTTTTCTATCTCAGCTGGGTCAAACTGGGGTGGCTCCCTGGGTTGCTCAGGTAAGGGTTGCTCCATTTCTGGGTGCCTTGCACCTCCCTGTGGTGCAGCAACACTACTTTCCGCCACATACTCTTCATGTGGCTCAGACATCCTTATATATCTTCTTCTCCTGAGGAGCAGAAGGTTCTATTAGATAAGGAAGGAACACTAAGGATAGACTCGACATCCTAAGTACTATGTCTTTGTAGTCTCAGCGAACCTAGAGCTCTGATACCACTAATTGTGGGCTCTGATCTCCAAAGTCTGAGATGAACACATGAACTTCGAAGTAAACATAGCGGAAGCGATTCGTTTAGCAGCGGAATACCAAAAATTAGCGGAAATTAAAACTTTTTGAGATAAGACATTGAAACCATAAAAACTCCTTTCATAGATTCAAGATAAACTGTTTACATCTCTATTAATTACTTCTTGAGTAATTATACACATCATGCTACAAAATCTCAAGAGACGAATCAAAACTCAGACCATGACTCCAAGGACCTGAGAGTACAGAGGACGCATAGGACTGACTATCTATCTATATAACTCAGCAGTCTGAATCTCCACCTGATATTTACTGCTGCTCCGGGTACTGCTGCTGCTGATACTGGTCACCTGGAGATTGGTCCCTTCGTCCTTGGTGACCACCTAAAAAGTCGAAATCTATGGGGTGAGACAATTTTAAATAATTGTCCCAACGGGAGTTATAACTCTTCGCCAGAAACATGATTATTACATAATAAGAGGATAACAGTACACAAAGAAGTCATATATATTTTAGGAATAGTTAGAACAATGTTTCACATATTGTAATCTATTCCTCCTACTAGAAGCAAAGCATCTCTAAGACAACTCACATATCTCTTTTCTTTTAGAAATAAAAGGACATGTATAACATCTATTTATTATAAATCCATCATCACCACACTGGCTCTCTTCAGGCTTAGATCATATATCCATCACCTGGCATTATAATAAGGGATATCATGACCTGTAGACATACCTTTTCCTACAAGGTGTTAGGATTCCAAAACCACAACATAACTGTATGATTAGTACACATGAAATCATACTTAACCATACTCAAGTGACACAAGGGTTATTTACATTCATCACCCATAAGTCTGCAGTTAAGCCTTTCATAGGATTATCTTGTAATAGAATTTCACATAGTAACACTCTATATTAGGATCACATTTCATAATTTAACATAGGGATATTAATCCCTAAACATCTTATCACTAAGAATCCGGAAAGTGAGAGTCCAAACCCCTGGACTAATTATCACATTTATTACCAATAACATATTATTTTATCTGGTCATTTAAATAATATGACCTTTGATGATCATCAGTGCATATTACTCATGACTCATTCAACCTATCAAACTCATAAGTTATCACTTATCAGATAACATACATGTTCTTGAATATAAAACATTAGCATAACAGCTAAGAAAGAAAGATACTAAATGTAACAAGTCTAACTTACATCAATTACCATTTCTCAATTCTCTCATCATAGGTCATCTGTTAAGCATGACCTTGATGGTACTCATGGCTCTCACAGCCCATCAATCTCATAAGATGCCACTAACAAGGCACCAAGATATATCACTATTTATAAAGCTAACAACATGCTTTTAATGAATATAGCATCATTATCCATACCTGGATATGATCATCCTCATATAGGAACCTGCACGGTCAATTCAACTGATAACAGTAAATAACTCATTTAAAGAAGTTGTATCTCCCTACTCATACGAGAGCTAGGTTTCCCTGATTTTCATCAATTTAGGGTTTACTATTCACAATACATGTCATCACCCTAGAATTAGGGTTTACTATTCATCATACATGGTGAATAGATCTCATAACATCCCATGTACGAGAAACATCATCATTAAAGACCTCAGATAAGATTAAGATTCATCAATTATCATAATTAGGGTTTCCATGATTTCACATAGTAGATCATACCCTATTCATGCACATTCATGTATATTGAAGGTATTTTACTTGAGTTTCCACCATAAATGGTACTTTCTCTCTCCTCTCACTAGTAGATGGTGATTACACCACTCTATATTAGGTTGGGTTAAGTCCCCTTTGATCTTCATAAACCAAATCACCACTTTCAAGTGATTAGGGTTTGATTAGAACAAGGTATCACTGAATTGAACCTCTCAGGGGCATTTGGTAAAATTACCCATTGATCATCATCATGGGTCGATTCATTAGTCACTTAGTCCCTTAGTATTTTAAGTTACCATTATGGTTTAGATTAGATCATCATTGAACCAATTATACCTTTAAGTGGTTAAGTATAAACAACCATGAAAATATCCAATTAGGTTAGGGTTTAACCTTCAACCTTCAACCCATTTGAACCCTCAAACGAGTGTGGACTCACTGAGTTGAAACGGGTGTGAACCCATTTAAGATGAAACGGGTGTGAACTCATTTGGATTGAAACGGGTTGAACTCATTTGGATTGAAACGGGTTGAACTTGTTTGGATTGAAATGGGTTGAACTCGTTTGGATCTAAACGAGTGTGGACTCATTTGGGTCTAAACAAGTGTGGACTCATTTGGGTCCAAACCGCATGGATATGAAAGATGATACAAAGGTTATGATTAAATAGGATTTCCTATGTTGAAGCCTTCAATTGGCCCAAGCCATGTTAACCACTTACAAATTGAGTCAAATAGGATGAGCCTCAATCAATTGGACACCAATTTGACCTTCAATTGAAAGCCAATTGGGGTTAAGTTTAACTCAATTAAGGTTTCCAATCGGCTACTCATCAATTTTCATCAATGTGAATCAAAACAAGGTTGAGCCTATCAATTGAACTCCAATTGGGCCCAACTTGGCCCAAACAGTCTTGAGATCTTTTGGATGATCTCAAACGGTCTTGAGACCATTTGCCCAAAGTTTGACTAAAAATTAAGTTGATTTGATAAGGGTTGAGTCCTAATTAGATTACAAATCAGCACTTTTCATCAATTTATCAACATCTTGTGATTGGACCCTCAAACCATCAAATTTCTTTAACCCTAGACCTCCAAACGGTCTTGGGGCGTCACTAAACGAGTGTGAGATCGTTTGGATGAACCCCCAAACAGTTTTGAACCCGTTTGGGTCCTTCAACCCAACACTCAACAAGATCTATATTGAAAATCAGCAATTTTAACCCGATTAGGGTTAGGGTGTTGAACTGCCTTCAACTCTTAATTGGTTATGAATTAGATTATGATTCTTTGTATAAATGAAATTCAATATATTATGAACAGGAATCCCAAATGGTCAACTCTTGGTCAACTCATTCAAACGGGTTGGAACCCGTTTTCCCAAAAGGTTCAATTTGATTAGTTTGGAAAATCAGCACTTAATTTAATTTGATTGCCTAATTGATTGCACTTCAACCTACGATTCCTTTTGAATTAACCCCTCAAATTAGGTGGGTCATTAGTCTACATAATTGTGAACAGGAAACCCAAACGGTCAAAGCTTGGTCAATGCCCTCAAACGGGTTGGAACTTGTTTGGCCAAACCGACCTATTGAACCCGTTTGCCCTTCAAACGGTTGGTCAAGAAGGGGGGGGGGAATCATGAGGTAGTTTGATAAAGTTGGATAAGGACCAACATAGGTATTAACGCCCTCCATCTTCCACCTTGAACCAAGTTTTGTTCTTCACGAAAAATCTTGCAAGAGTGCAAAGAATGATGGGGAAGAAGAACTAAGCTTAAAAAAAATAAGAACAAGGATATGCATAATAAAGATAGGAGTTTAGAATTATAAAACCCGCCTCAAACGTGGTTCCTAGAGCTCCAAGCTTCCAAGATTCAAGATGTTAATGGCGTCTTGAGCTCCATAGGTCATCCAAGATTGTTTCTTCAAGGAGGAGATGGGGAAGATCGGCTAGAATAAGAAACCTAAGTGAGTTAACCATAGAACCAACCTTTTAAGAAGAATTCCTCCATGAATTCGAGCTAGAAGATGGTCCAAGCTTACCTAGCTTCTCCTTGGTCGTCTTCCTTCTCCAGATCTATGTTCTAAGTCGGTCCAAGTAAGGGAATAAGAAAGGAAGTGAAGGAAACGTTCCTTTGCAAACAAAGGAAGGGTGTATGTATATATCTTGGGGTCATTTCCAACATAAGGACAACTAGTTTCTCCTTTTCTCTACTAGGTCCCTCCTTTATTTTAGGCACGTCCCTCCTCCTTATTTCTAAGGTAAAACTCCTTTTAAAACCATGAATTAAAGGCAAGGAAGGTCAACTTATCACTAAGGTGCACATATACATAAGGGTCTCCTTACTTACAACTTGGTGATTTAATTACAAAGGTACTCCTTATTATATGATTATTCAAAAGAAGTGCCTCCTTCATTATAATAACTTTAAATGATGTCAAAAGTCATAAAAGATATTCTAGAAAGTGTATTTTACAAGTTGCACCCCATAATTTGGGTAAACTGCATTTTACTCCAAATTAGGGTTTTTAAGCATAAGGATCATTCCATAAGCTGCATCTTGATACCCAAGCTTGGGAAATCCATTATACTTCATCATATTCATCCTTAGGTTGCCTCAACATTAAAAGAACATAAAACATATGTAATTTTCAAGTTAACCCCTCAGATTGGGTAAATTGCACATAGGTCCCTGTATGCAAAACAATACTACAACATTGTTCATAGGGGACAGAAATGGAAACATATGTTCCCTGGAAGCTTTAATTACATACTAAAGGATAATTGCAAACATCTAATTTCATAATTAGGCAAAACACCTAGGGTTAGCTCATAACCCAGGTCAGGGGTGTTACACGTGGAGAACGCATGGCCCCACGTGGGCATGAGAACGTGACTTAGCAAACCGCATGGAGCATTTGCATTATCAAGACCACATGGGCATTTGCAAGTGAAGAACGCATGAAGAAACTGTAGGGATAAAAGGGCACACACAAGGTGTGATTCCTGGGCCCAAGATATTTTGGCAAGCCTATAAATAGAAGGGTAGAGGCTTGGTCGGGGGGGCTATCTCACGACGGTCCAAGGATGCCAGACTGAGACCAGTGTCGGGACGCTGCCAGACTGCCCGAACACCATTTCTGACCAAACTTCACCCACAGCCTCAGAATCCCGGTCTGAGTACAGATCTGGAAAGCTGCCAGACTGGAGACAGATCTAGAAGGCGGTTCCATCACCATCTCACCTCTACCATCATTCTACCATTGTTCTACCTCATTCTACCCGTGCAATCCCGGAGGTAGACACGACGATCGAGGCGGAGAGACAAGCGTCATCGACCACAACGGAGCAGTCCCGGAGATTGTGACGATCTACACCAGACTGTCACAGATCTACTCTTCTGCTCCGATGATGCTTTCTTTCTCTCTCTTCTCTTTCTTTGTTTCTTCCTCTATGAGGAGTGAGTAGTTCCATCCACTGGGGCGCGAAGACTAGCCCCGCTTCCCGTGTCTTGTAACTTGTACTAAAAATATGTTATCATTTTGATTCAATACTAAATCATTTCATACATGCTTGAATGTTGGCCGCGTTCTTATATGCATTTATTGTCTTTCGTTGTGGTTTGTCTATGACCGCTCTTGAGACTCGAATACTGATTTAGTGTTGGTTTATGGTGTGTGTATCCACCGCGCATCCGTTTTAGTATCTAGGAATGCTTTCTAAGGAGTGGAGTAAACTCACCTCCATCGTTGTACTTTTGTACTATGAAGTGGAATCAGTTGACGTACAAAAGTGCAACCTTGACAGGTCGAGGAACACGCTCTGAGGAGAGAGTGGTGCAAAGTACTTGACCATTCGTTTAGGAATGGCTGACATTGCAACACTCCTACGTTTCTCGTAGCTATATCCTCGAAAGAGGGATAGACTATAAGGATACTAATCGATTTGGTAATTATCGCTCGCTTGTTAGTTTTCCGATGCACGTTTCACAAGGTTGAGTAAGATTTTCTCTTCGGAGACTACATATCTTCATTGACATGTAGATATGTACCAGATGAGAGTTACTCAACCCGTGAAGGATGTGTGCACTACTCTTGTCCTATAAGACATCGGTATTGTACAACATCCATGTATCTTGCTTACAAGTCTTGCTATGTTTGGTACAAGTACAATTTATGTGTAGTGGAGGCGAATACCCGCATCACCCCAGTGATGCATCATCATTTGCTAATCTTAGATTTTAATCATTAAACTAGTTTTTATTCTTGGCTTTGCTTTTGCATGTTTAGGTTAAATAAATCAAATCAAACTTATGGTCTTAGATGATTAACTTAGATTGATACAAAACAAGAAAAAGACACTCAGATTCTTAACGTTGTCCTTTGGGTTCGATCCTAAATCTGTACTATGATAAGGCTTCCACACTCTTGTGGGGTTGGAGCATTTATCTATCACCAGTTGTAGGTAAAACTAGAAAGAACATCAACTCTCTAGGGTTTTTGGTGCATATTAGGACTTCCATTGGAAGAGTAATATTTTGGTGTAAGTTCTAGCTCCATCACCAACCTACCTAAGTGGAAGAAATTCTTTAAGACCCTTCTGAACTGTAAGTGCACGACTGAAGAATCTAAAATTGTAAAACTAGCAAGAACTACATCTGACATTATTTAAAGAAAGATGCCAAAGAGACACAAAGACCCAGTGGTGCGTCAAGCGATACATGCTCATACTAACCAATTAAGTTTGATTAGATGCACGCCATGGAACTTGAACACACTTGGGATCTTTCAATATTTGTAAAAACCCTAAAAAGACTCAATCACAATACTAAATAGGAGACCCACAAGCGTACATGGTACTATTGTAGTAAAGATGAGAGGCGAGTATAGGGGTTGATCCTCAGGGAGAGAGGGGGCGCTAGAGCTATGTTTATGTTGGCTATGCTCCTAAAGCAGAGATTAGGGTTTGAGGGTTTTAAATCAGGTTTGGTTTGATTATACTACAATTGTTATCAAGAAAGAGCAAGAAAGAAACGAAGTTATCAAACACTCTGGGTTACTCTAAGCAAGATAAGGCTATCAACTAAGCAAGGAAAGCAATTTGGCTAGAGCAGGGAGTTAGACTACACTAGCAAGCTAAGTGATCAACTAAGATGCAAACTAAGCAAATAGACAAGCAAGAATCTATGTTATCACTAGTTAGCAAACCTAACACAAGAAAGCTCAAAGGATCCCTAACTAAAGTGAGAACTAACTATCTAGAACTAGGTAATTAGCTAAGAATTAACAAAGGAAATTAAATACACTAGAATTAACAAGTTAAGAGGGCAAAGGTGTATTATAGACAATATGATGGATAGGTGGGCCATTTGGGAATGCAACTTGATATTAATTGGGGATAGTCAAAATAGCATGTAAATCTCATATTTCAATCTAGATTACCAAACCAAACAACAAGGCAAGTGCTATTAGAATATACCCTATAGTACTAGTTGGAGAACTAGGGTTAGGTATAATTCTAGTAGGACTCAGCAAGTATAGGTTTATAGGGTAAGTGGTATTAGGGAAATTGAGAGCCAAGGGTAGGAATGTGAGTAGAGATGAGGGTATTTCACCTCATGTTACTTGCCATCTAGCCTTTGGGAAACTCTAGGCAATTGCACTAATCACACTTACACTAGCTACTTAGATCACACACTCACTTATAGAAGAAGGGAGATGTATGTAGGAACAAATGGGGGGGGGGTAACTAGGGATCCACTAATTGGACCTCGGAGCCATTCCTAAGATTTCCACATACATTCCAATTTCCCCTAGAAGCTAAGTGTCATCAAGCTTCACAAAACAAGAAATTTATGTTTAAAAGCACAAACCACATGCAAGTTGATAGGAAATGAGATAGAAGCAAGAGGCAATCATCATAGAATGAAATCGTGTTCATTACAAGTTATTTTCCCACAACATGGTACCACAGTCACATTTTAATCCCAAATATCCCACCACTAGGGGCTTAGCTAGACATGCTCAAAGAAAAGATAAAAGAAATATGAAGAAGGGGATACGACTCCATGGAGCTTGAAGTAGATCCTCCTTCTTCACCTCATAGCTGATGTAGGGTGACCTCCCTCCTCCAAGGTGGATGATGGGCATGGAAATGAAGGGGATTATGGTAGAAAACCTAGAAAACTAAGTTTCTATGGTAGAAATGAGGTGGAAATGGTGGGTGGAGTGGAGAGGAGTAATGGCTGCTAAGGGAGGCTACCCTTGTGCTGTTGTCATCACCTATATATATATATATATATATATATATATATATATATATATATATATATATAGAGAGAGAGAGTCAGGCTAGAATACACTCGAGTGTATCCGGAGCGGAATACACTCAAGTAGTTTTTCATGATGCAATATTTTTTTTAAAAATCTAATCCATTGATCTTCTTAAACATATCGTGAACAACTCATACACAAAATTTGAGCACATTTGGATATGTATAGCTCATGTTATGAAGATCGCAAAAATTATGCATTTCAAATTAGTTTCATGCGTCGATTTTTTTGCCCTTGGATGAGTGACTTATACTCATCCAAATGGGCTCAAAATTTGTATGTAGCCTAGTTATAGTATGACGGTGAAGATAAATGGTTTACATTTTGCAAAAAATAGTCTTGATATGCAAACACACTTGAGTGTATTCGTGCGATCCATACACTCGAGTGTATTCTAGCCTGACTCTCTCTCTCTCTCTCTCTCTCTATATATATATATATATATTTGGTCGGTCAAAAAGTGTGTTACTATATACTAAAAACTTTGGGCACAAGGTACCCTAATACAAATCAGAAGCTGTAAAAGCTCACTCTAGGATCAGATACCCCACGCAGGGGGTAAAAAAAACATGACAAAGAAACCAGAAGGTAGGAAGACCAGAGAACTCAACAAGCTAAAAATGAGCAAACCATCTAGGAGGAAGCCAATTAAGAGATGTAATTACATGCATTTAGCTCACCCACAAAAAGTAAAAACAACTCTAAACCAGACATCCTCCAGAGAACCTGCCAGAACTTAGCTTGAAAGCTTCTGCTGTTCACCGACAGCATATGCACCAGGTTCTTAGCTAGAGAACCGTCCACCTGGGAACCCAAGAAGAGGCCTAAGTTTCCAATGAACCCTGAAACTCCAAACATCTATGCATCCAAGCGTCAAAGCTATTGTAGGGAACAACCAATCTCTGACTCGGTTGAAGAGGAGGTGAAGCAGGTTGAAGACTTTGAAACCTCCTCCACTAGCATTAGATACACCCACAAGGTATGAAGGAGAGAAGACAAAGTCTAGGAAACCTTCATCATCGTCTCAAGACCAGAGCCAGACCGTCTGGACCCTGATAAGCTTGAAGAAGAGGTCAGCCATCACTGGCATACCATCAAATATCTGGAAAGCAGCATCCAGGAACAACAACCAAGCGGCTACTACACCCCTTGGGCTTTCTGCTACGTCGTGAACGGAGTCCAGGCTCCTGTTTGCACAAGCGCGCCTCATCGAACACCTTAGGGGTGTTCCAGCAATCACCTACAGATAGCCTAAGCCACACCTCCTCAACCACCCACCGAGAGGCCGCCAAAGAGGAAGCGCCGCCATATCAGGCCCGGTGAGACTTCGCCACACCAGGGACTCATAGCATCAGGAGAACAAAGGAGAAGGGAAGACGCAGACCCCCCCCACCCCAAACCCACCTGAGCCTGCAGTCAGAACAAGCCATATTTACGAACCCCTCGACATCATTCATAACGCTAGGGACGAAACTCCCCTACCACCCTACGCTAGCAACGATGACGCCCACCTTGGTCCCCAAGCAAAGTAGCCCAAGCCAGAGAGGTGGAGCCAGCCGCCATCAGCCACCATCACCATAATTGGCTGCAACTCGGACCGAAGATGATCAATCGCAGCGAAGGGACGAGCAGCTCAGTCACCATCGGCGGTGATTGGAGCAACCAACCAGTAGGCACCAGATCCAGGGGAAGGCTCTCTCCATCCGTCTTGCTTGAACGGGTTGAAGTGGGGCAGAGCCGAAATGCCGACCCTCGTCGAACTGGTTCTGTGAGTTGCTTCTCGACCCTCTTCAATCCAGGTTACCGATCAGGGGACGGTGCTTGCTTGAGAACCATTCTTCAGCGGGTGATGTTGCCTAGGACACTGAGAGTGCCGATGGCCAGGGGGAGGAAAGCACCGAGGAGGCGCTCCCTCCCCCCAGCGGTGGCCGCCGGGGTAGCCCTAGAGAGAGGTGAGAGCTCCGCTAGAGAGAGAGACACCCGCTGCTTTTCATCTTGATATTATATATATATATATATATAAATATATATATATATATATATAGGTGGTGGGGAAGAACTAGGGTAAGTAGGGTCAAAGTGGGAAAAATAATGGTGAAAATGGATAGGTTTAGGTGGTCACTACGGCCGTGGTGGGGGTTGCATGGCATGGTCATGGGTAGTGGAACGACTGAGGTGGAAAATGGAGTTGAGGTGATAAGTGTGTATTGTGGCCACGGGCATGGCGGGGTGCCACGATCGTGGTGGGAAGAGGGTATGACGGCCGTGTGGGGTACTACGACCGTGTGGGTTACCATAGCTGTATTGGAGGAGGAGGCCACGGGCGAGGACGCTTTGAGGTTGTTATCTCTTCAACTTGCCATGCGCATGGTGAGCACCATGGGCAAGGTGACCTTCAAGGGCCACGGTCGTGGTGATGGCCACGTCCGTTGTCATTCACGTGTAAATTGGACCAATTTCCTATTGATTTTGGGGATCTATATGCATTTATCACCACGGTTGTCTTGCTGACCACGGGCGAGGTTGCAAGCACTGGCCACAACCATGCTAGGGGAAATGGCCATGGGGTCTTCAGTGACCATGACTATTGTGATGACCACGACCATTGTCATTCGTGTGTAAATTGAGCAACTTCCCTGTGACTTTTGGAGCATAATTCCCACGATCGTGGTGATGTACCACGACTATTTTGGGGCTTCTTGGTGTTGATCTCTACTTCATCTTCTTCATATTGCCTCCTTTTACTTTGAATTTCTCTTATGTATCCAAGGAAAGCTTGGGGAAGAGATAGGTCCACTCTTGGGGTGAAGACCCCATAGACATTCTTCATCTCTCCCATGCATCAATGCATGCATAAGTGCCCTGAAATACACACAAAAGGAGGCATAAGTGCATTTGGCATAAAATATCATATTAGAGGGAATAACTTGTAATCTAAACTATTTAGATGTGATTATCATGAAAAAATGCACACGATGAAGCCCTAAAATAGGGCTACATCACCACCCCAAACTTAAAACGTACTTGTCCTCAAGTATGCTCCAACTTAATCTATCTCTTCAATTTCTTTCAATTAAACAAGAATGATAAAATGCATTGCCACAAAATATTATTGAATAAAAGGTCTTAGAAGTGACTAAGTGCATGTGTTCCACCTCTCTCCTCTCCACTTTCACAAATCAATCATGAAAAGAGCACTGAGCATACAAACTTCAAATATAGAGAATAAAATACACAAGCTTTCTATATGTCCTTCATGTAATCTAGGTAAACCATTTCATGTTGGTGTTAATAAATGATGACTAGAAGTGTTGTATCACTTTCATACATTCAATCTTATGTCTCAAACCACACCAAATGACCCACGTGGATGTAGAAAGCTTGGCGCGCTTTTGCCAATGGTGTTACACACTACTTAATTGGAGTTTGAATAGATGCAACCTCATGAATAGAAGCACATGGTGGATTCACTTTCAAAATTTATAAAGATCTAACTTAACACACTCTCAAAAACTAAAATACTACACACACAAGTGCATGGGGTCATGTCGTAGAATAGGTAAGGTGGCAAGTATATGGTCGATCCACAGGGAGAAAAAGGGGCGCTAGAGCTAGGTTAGTTTTTGGTACTAGGTTCCTTCTGCGGAGACTAGGGCTAAGGTTTTAAAGATGATTGTTGATTTATTACACTAAGTTGAGCAAGAAAGCAAGTAAAGGAAAGAAAACAAGATTAAAACCTAAGTTAATGATAAATGTATATTTATCCTTTTTATTTACATCTTTTAGATATCTTTTTTGGATTTTTATATTATTTATCTTCTTAGTTTTGTAATTCATTGTATTAGTTTATATTTTTCTATTTATTTGGAGTTTTAATTATATTTGATTATTTTTTTTGTAAGAAAATATCTCAATGACTAAATTCCCTTACAAAGATATTTTGCACAAATTCCCGCAGTCTGATTTAAGTATATACCTTGTACCAAAATTGGTATAAATCTCACATCCCAAGGAGGAATTTAATGGGAAAGTATGCGTTGGAAAGAAAATTTAAGTATCTATAGGAAAAATATATTTTTGAACACTTCCAAACTCATGACTGGCCTAAAAATATGGTCGGAATCACTATTTTGGGAATCTACTATAAAAAGAATGCGAACGGTCAATATAATTAAAAGCAATCAACCGTTTTTCTCTACTGACTAGATCTACAAAGTTTTCAGCCATCGGCCATGAGTATTGTAGAGATTCTTTTATGTAGGGTTTCCACCCCCCCTTATCCTATAAAAAGAGGGGGGACTCCACTAACAAAAGGGGCCCCAAGTTCTCTTTGTATGCAATCAATATCGAAATTCTATCATTTCATTTTAGTGTAATCTTTCTTTCAATAAAAATAATTATTAGTTCCTTCATAAAGTTAGTTCTTTTATTTTAGTTTTGGGGCTCTCTTCTCTGGTTCTTCTTCTTGCATTCTCTTCTTGGAGCAGGAGAAAAACAAATGAGTCATTCAATCGTCACCGCCTTGGACTCGACGGAGATCTAAAATTGCAGTCTAGGACTCTTTTGCTTTCTTTCCATGTTTCTCCCATCCTTGTCATGAGTAGTAAGTAGTTTCCTTATCGAAGAAAGGGGAATGACCCCTTATCCATGTGATAATCAAATCTAGTTTTTAACGACTATTTAGATGGATGGTTGTTGGTTTAGAAATCACATATTTAAACGACGTAATTAATTATTTTTATCGCTTGTTAATCTCAGTGGATGAAACTATGGAAACCTCAATTTAGAACACCTAAACCGAATTCAAAGGGATTTGGATGCAACCAAGGAAAAGCCCCCTTTAGGATGAAGAACAAGGATATGTGAACTCCAAGACCAATGGGCTGATGTAGAGTTCCTCTTTTGTATTTTATTTACAAATAAAGCACATACATACTTCCTTCTTATTGTCGTGTATCACTCAATTTTATTTTCACAAGGGCTAAGGTGGTAAAACTCATAAGTCATGATGCCTTCCTCTTTGATTTCAAATTGCTTTTGAACGTTGCTTTCAAATTCACCCTTTAATTTTCAACATTTTACTTTTGTTTAGATATTCTTTTATGCTAACCACTTATTCTTTTACTTTCTCTTCTTTAGAATAATCTTTTATTTTCCTTGAATTAGTGTAATTTTTTATTCTTCTTACTTCCTTTCACGCATTAGATAAATCAATCCCCTCAAATAGAACTTTACTTTATGCAATTCTTTCAAAAATAACAAAAAGAAACAAGTTCAAAAACAAATTGGGCTTAGAAGAAACATATCTTAAAATGTTGTCTTGTGGGATCGACCCTTCTATACTAACCTTAATCAAAAGTAAAAAAGGATTAAAATCTAGGATACTAGTGAATTGGTGTGTAAATGATGCTTATCAATTTTGGTGTCGTTACCTGGGACAACATATCATTTTTTTGAACCCCAATTTTTTTTGAAAAACTTGTTTTTATTTTTTGTATGCCTTCCGAGTAAAATTTAGAAAGTGCTATCTCCTCTTTTGGATGAGTTTCCATTCCAAAAGTATGTTTTTTCTACACTCAAATATGTTTATATAATTGTGCATGTGCCGCCTATCAAACGATCTTACTTCGTCAGTTTTTGATCCCGAGCTAGAAAGGACTTTCCATTGCTTAAATCGACAAAACCAACTTAGGATGGATGAAGAGGAGGTTGCCCGTAGGATTGAGAAGGCACTTGTTTCTCAAAGAGAGTTGATGATGGATGAACACGTGGCTAAAGAAGTCAACTTGCATACAACCTATATTGCTGAGCAAGAGGCTATATAATCCGCTCAGAGGGAGGCCGAGAGACAAACACAACTAAAACAAATTTCCACTCCTAAAACCGGATATGCACTAAACCCAGTTGTGCCACCCGTGATCATCTCCCCTCAATTAGAGATCTGCACTCGGTGGACCACCATGCTTCAGGCCAATCTCTTTTTCGAGAACAAAGGTGAAAGTTGTCAAGATCACCTCCAACGTTTCATAGATCTTAGTTCCTTGACCAAGATCCCAGGTGTTTCTAAAGACACCATTAGACTTAGACTTTTCAAATACTCTCTTTTAGGGGCAGCCAACAGTTGGTATAATGCCATGGAGAGTGAAAACCCCATCACCACTTAGGAAGCACTTCAAACAATTTTTTTGGATAAATACTTCCCCCTTCCCTTACTTATGAGATCAGAGGACAAATCTTGTTATTTTCTATGGTCCCTGGAGAAACCTTAGGAGAAGCTTGGGATAGATTTATGGAACTCCTCCATTTCCCTCATCATGACATATCACAATCTCAACTAATTGAGATATTTTATCATGGTGTTGATGATGACACTAAGAAATTTCTTGATTCCTCATATGGAGGAAATTTTATGTTCCAAAAACTAAGCAATGCATGGGAGGTAGTTAAAAGATATTTTGAAACCTAGGCTAGATGAGGAACTGGTAGGGTCTTAAAAGTGGCTAAGGCTGAGGTAAGCCCAAACATTCATACTATTACGAAGCTTTTAAATTGATCTCTTTGAAACAGGACCTCTTGGAATGCTCGTTTAATGCCTATAAAAGACAAACTCAACAAGTGAGGGCTGCAGAATCTTTATGTGGGATATGCCAAGGGTATGCTCATGCCACCCTCAAATGTCAATATCTCTATAATACCCTTGTGTAGTCTAATGTTGTTCAACAAGTGGAGGACCTCATCTCTATCCATAGTATCTCGGGCCAGGCTTACTACAATCCAAATCAAGCCAGAAACTATCCCGAATTTCAATATGGAAACCCCTCAGGAGCTGAAAACTCATCTCAACTTCTCCCTCCATAAATACCCCCACAACCCCAAGCCAACTATCATCCACCACCAGGTTTTGCATACAATAACAACCAAAGGAATTTTGGGAACCAAGGAAATTTTAGGGGAAATTTCCAAAATTGTGGTCATTACCAGGGACAACAATATCAAAACCTTCATCAAACTCCACCTCAACCACAACAAAATGTCCCCACTTCTTCAACTGGCGATAAGGTAGCTACCTTAGAGAAAATAATAATGGCACATTAGAAGTCTATTGATGCTCAGTTTGCCCATCTTTTTCTCAACAAATACCCCTTGCCAACACATTTGTCGGATAACTCAAACCCAACCCCAAGCATATAGAACAACTTAAGACTGTTACTACCTGATCCGACCTTACCACAGAAGAAGAAGGAAGTTCCCCCCTCATAGATTTTGACCAAGGGGGTGACGAAGATGTTGTTATTGTCCCTCAGGAACTGAGATCACCTCCCCCATAAGAGGAGAATCATGTATATAAGTCGCATGTACCTTTTTTTGGTCGGCTGATGAATACCCAATTAGACTCTAGGTTCAACAAATTCAAGGAAATTATGAGAAAGTTATGCATCAACATCCCACTTTTGGATGCTATGACTGATCTACTTGAATAGAAAAAATTATTCAAAGCCCTTCTAAAATGTAAGCGCACTACTGAAGAATCTGAAATGGTAAAATTGGCTAGAACTACAACAGACATCATCCAAAGTAAAACACCAAAGAAACGCAAAGACCCAGGATCTTTTGGGATCACTTGTTCTATTGGTGACTCTACCAGCCATTTGGTCCTAGATGATCTTGGAGCTAGTGTATCCATCATCCCTTTGAGCATGTGTAGATGGTTCGGTCTCACTGATGCTAGACCCACTCTGATGGGTATTCAACTAGAAGAATCTTCCATTACCAAGCCTCTTGGTGTTATTGATGATGTGTCGGTCAAGGTCAGAAATTTCTATATCCCTTGTGACTTTGTGGTACTTGATATAAAAGAAGACACTCGCTACCCCCTCATATTTGGTTGGCCATTCCTCACCACGGTTAGGGCCCTCATCTACGTTGAGGCAGGACTTCTCACATTACAAGTGGGAACAAAGTTCACATATTTTAAAGCCTCTGGGGGTAGCATGAACTACATCCAGGAGGAAGAAGTCTATTTTCTTGAATGCATGGACCAGTTCAATAAGATGCAACAACGTATTCTTAATTTTGAACCACCACATGTGACTAAAACCCAAATTTCTCTACTGGACAATCACATTGCTATTCAAACTGCCCCAGTCAGCCCTATAAAGATGGACATTTCCCGTCGCACTATTCCTATTGTGGGAACAACCAACATCACCACTCAAGAAATTCCCCTCTTACAACCCCTCTCCCATCTATTACCATACCCATTTCCTCTCCTCCCTCTCCCTTTGAGGCACCACTCTATGATAATCGCCAAATGCCTTATGAGCCACCACTACATATCACTACCCAAGTAGCATAGCCAGATGTCATGATGGATACTCTGACTATCATCCCTTCATTCCAACTCCCATTGACTTTAGTGGACAACATACCACCAGACAACTACAATTCAGTCAAAACAATGCTCCTTATAATAATTACCCTTGTACAAATGAGATTCAATGTGACTACTCTCCACCACATGTCAAACCATTGGGACCTTACCGTCTTGATTTCAATTTTTTCCTTGGTATACCGATGTATGCCAAGCCATCCAGGATACATTTCAAGACACTCAGGAAAAGATGATAGAGTGGTTCTAAGGAAATCAATCAAGTCACTACCACAACCATGCCTCCTCCTCCGCTCCTCCACCGCCTTACTATCTACCACCGTTGTGATCTTCATCCCTCCATCTCAAGTTCGAGTTTTTCTCAAAACGAGAAAAAAAATCTAAGTATGGGGTGGAGGTGAGTGGTACGATTCTATCTCACCCTCTTATCTTGTCCATATTTGCTTTATTTTCCATTTTTATTGTTCTGCATGTATATGCTTTAGTTTATGGCCTTTATCTAGTCGTCCATTCTTTGTTTTGTTTTCTGTAGTTATAAAAAGGCCATTATCTAGTTGTCCCATTGAGTAGACATATATCATTGTAACCCAAATTAAATTTAGTAAACTTTTTGCAAAATCTATTACAAATTGCCATGTCTGAAACCAATGTGTCACCTAGGACCCCTAATAACATCACTCCTTGGAATAGTTGGCAAGTCATGTGGAATCAATCAGAACAAAGCATAATTTTTCCGTATTCTCTAATAATGGATTATCTTGTTATAAAACTTGTATGATGTGAATTATCAAAATATTCTAACTAGAGCAATGACACTCTCTAAAACAAGGAAAAAATGTTGAAAGTTATAAGCACAAGAACATCTCTTCATTCCCTCTATTTTTCTTCTAGAAAAGAGAAGAAAAGAATCACCAGTGGACAAGAATCAAGTCCGGGGTGGCATGCTTCCCATAATAAAAATTCCATACCCCACAAAGGGGCGTACCATCAAAAGATGCCAAAAGTGCACATGAAAAATTGTGACCAATGTAGCCACAACTCCACAAATTCAAATCCTGAGTCAAATAAAGGAGGGATAAAAATATTTATTTCCTTCTTTATTTTCACTTTCCCCCATCATCCTGTTCTTGTGAAACAACTTACAAAAAAATTGAGACTGTCAAATAAAAAGAAAGATGAAGCCTATTTTTCTACAAAATCTCATTTTTGAAGCAAGATGTGATAATTATTTTGATAGGGAATATAGAACTTTATGCTACGTGGTTCTACGAGATTGGGTCACTTGGCCAAAAATTAGAGGTAAGGATTATAGTGATGTTACAAAGGTAAGGAATGACATATTTGGAGTATAAATTGAACTTTATTTGTGATTTTATTTGCTTGAGGACAAGCAAAGATTCAAGTTTGGGGTATTTTGATAAATGTATATTTATCCTTTTTATTTACATCTTTTAGATATCTTTTTAGGATTTTTTTATTATTTATCTTCTTAGTTTAGTAATTAATTGTATTAGCTTAGATTTTTATATTTATTTGAAATTTTAATTATATTTGGTTTTTTTAGGAAAATATCTCAATGACTAAATTCCCTTCGAAGATATTTTACACAAATTCCCGCAGTGTCTGGTTTAATTATATACTTTGTACCAAAATTGGCATAACTCTCACATCCCAAGGCAAAATTTAATGGGAAAGTATGCATTGGAAAGGTAATTTAATTATCTATAGGAAAAATATATTTTCAAACCACTTCCGAACTTATGACTGTCCCAAAAATATGCTTGAAATTTCTATTGCGGGAATCTACTACAAAAAGAATGTAAACGACCCACATAATTAAAAGCAATCAACCGTTTCCTCTGTTGACCAACCGCTGGCCGGGAGTCTTCTAGATAATCTTTTATGTAGGGTTTCCACCCCTCCTTCTCCTATAAAAGGATGGGGGGCTCCACTAAGAAAAAGGGCCCCCAGGTTTTCTTTGTACGCAATATCAAAATTATGTCATTTCATTTTAGTGTAATATTTCTTTCAATAGCAATAAATATGAGTTCCTTCATAAAGCTACTTCTTTTATTTCAATTTTGGATCTCTCTTCTCTCATTCTTCTTCTCGCATTCTCTTCTTGGAGCAGGAGAAAAAGCAAATGAGTCATTTAACCGTCACTGTCTTGGACTCTACAGAGATCCAGAATTGTGATCTATGACTCTTTTTCTTTCTTTCCTTATTTCTCCCATCCTCGCCATGAGTAGTGAGTAGTTTCCTAATCGAGGCAAGGGGAATAGACACTTAGCCATGTGATAATCAAATTGAGTTTTTAACAACTATTTACACGAATGGTTTTTGATTTAGAAATCACAAATTTAAATGACGTAATTAATCATTTTTATCGCTTGTTAATCTCGATGGATGTGACCCTGGAAACCTGGATTTAGAACAGCTAAACTGAGTTGATAGGGATTTAGATGCGACTGTGGACAAACCCCCTTTAGGATGAAAAAAAAGGATACAAGAACACCATGACCAATGGGTTCATGTAGAGATCCTCTTTTGTATTTTATTTATGAATAAAGCACATACCTGCTTCCTTCTTATTTTCATGTATCGCTTGATTTTATTTTTACAAGGGCTAAGGTGGTAAAACTCCTAAGCCTCGACGCCTTCCTCTTTGATTTCAAACTACTTTTGAATGTTGCTTTCAAATTTTCTCTTTAATTTTCAGTATTTTACTTTTGTTTAGATATTCTTTTATGCTAACCACTTCTTCTTTTACTTTCTCTTGTTAGAATAATCTTTTATTTTCCTTGCCTTAATGTAATCTTTTATTCTTCTTGCAATTTACTTTCTCTCATTCGATAAATCAACCCCCCTCAAATTGAACTTTAATTTATGCAATTCTTTCAAAAATATAAAAAAGAAACAAGTTCAAAAATAAATCAAATTTAGAAGAAACAAATCTTAAAAATGTTGTCATGTGGGATCGACCCTTCTATACTATTCTTAATCAGAAAGTAAAAAGGGATTAAAATCTAGGATATTTTTCTAGTGAATTGATGTGCAAATGATGCATATCAGTTAACCCTAGACAATTAGTTCTACTAAGCAAGAAAGACAAGGCAAGGCAAGAAAGGGAACAATCTACTCTAAGACAGGCAAGGAAAGGTCTACACTAAGCCAAGCTAGCAAACAAAGCAAAAGAGAAATTAAAGACCTAAACTAGCAAGAGCAAAGCAAGAACAAGGTAAGAAGATAACTAAGCAAGAAAAGAGATAATTAAGCTAACACTATCTAAGTAAGAAGACAATTAGGGTTTTAAAGCAATAAAGGGAGATGTGGGTTGCTTGGTGGATGCACTTATCGATTATGATGGGGGGCGACATGCGAACATTATGCTTTCATTTATATTATCAAACCAAACAACAAGCTAGAGTCTAATGAATTATCCTAAACTGCTAACTAGACATGGATATGCTAGGTTGTGTATAGGGGAACTAGTCCCTAACACCTCCTCCTACCCTTACGAGGCTCAATTGGGTTAGAATTTAGATGTAATCTAATTAGAGTATAATCAAGCCTAGGTTTCTATGTTAGATGATCTTAGGATGATTAGGGGCTGAGATTAGTAACGAGAGTGGATGTGAGGTTTTAGGCCTTCCATTACTCACATTCTAACCTTGAGAAAGCTCCATGGTAAACATACCAAATTCATCTAAACTAGCTACTTAGATCTCTCAACTAGGGTTAGTAGAATTGATTATCATGTAGAAGGATGGATATCTAGCTAGGGATCCAAGAATTGGGCCTAGGAACAAATCCCAAAATTCACACATATAAGCAGTTTCCCTAAATTCCTAGGTGATTTTAAGCACAAACCAACAAGCAATTCATGTAGAGTGAGATAGAAATAGAACATAATCATTAGCAAATGAAATTATAATGTTTACATATCATTTCCCCCCAACATGGTATCTAAGTAACATTTTTTACCCAAAACAGCCCACCCAAGGGGCCTAGCTACTCATAGCAATGCAAAATACAAAAAGAAGGGAGAAAGAGGTAGAAGAAGCCATGGAGCTCAGTGTAGATGAAGAATTTCTCCACATCAACTGCTATAGGGCATCCTCCTCTCTCCTCCAAGGTGCAATGGCATGGGATGGTGGTGGAATAGGGACAAAACACTAGAAAACTAGGGTTTTGATGGTGAAATGGAGGTGGAAATGGAGTGGAATGGCTAAGGGGCAAAAATGGGGAGTTGAGAGGTGGTAGAGGGTATCTAACCTCATGCTCGAGCCACCACTTAGGTATATATAGGTGTGGGGGAAGCACTAGGTCAAGTAGGGGTAGTATGGGAAATGCAATGCAAAAAATAGCTAGGTTTTTGTGGGTGGCACGACCGTGGTGGTCACCATGACTGTGGTGGGGTGGGGTGAGAATGGACATGGTGGATGGGAATGGCTGAGGTGAGAAATGGGGAAAATCATAGGGACTTGGTTGATTTTGAACTAAAAGTGGCACGTCCTTGGTGCTCACCACGACCATGGTGGGGCTAGGGTAGCACGGTCGTGGTGGTCACCACGACTGTGGTGGCTGAAATTACACAACGTGTTCTTGGCTCCAAAATCATTCTACCTCAACTGTCACACGGCCGTGCAAGGTGGCACAACCATTCTAGGTCAGTTCACGATAGCCATTCTAAGTGGTACAGCTGTGTTGATTGTAGATTTGCTTGGAGATGGATTTGTTGATTTGTAAGTGTGCTAGCACAGCTATTCTGTGGTACCACAGCTGTGATGGCCTCTTGATAAGTACTTAGACTTGTTTCTTTGGATTTTGTTGGACATCCATGCTTCAATAGATCATTGTCTACTAGGGGTAGGTTGAGGGAGCATCATACTTCACTTTAGGTCTCTCTAAAGGTAGAGGGACTCTAGGATCACTCCTTCTCCCCCTCTTCCATCAAGCATGGTTTAAATGCCTAAAAAACATGCAAATAATGCCCATAAGTGCATTTTATACAAATATGCATATTGAGGGGAATAACATGTAATATAGTAGGTATAGATGTGACTAAAGTGCAATAAGACACAAGATAAAGCCCTAAAATAGGGTTGAATCACCACCCCCAAACTTAAAACATACTTGTCCTCAAGTATGCTCCAACTCAATCTCTCTGCAATTTTTCCACAATTAAGAAATGAAAAATGTAATGCAAAAGATGATTATTGTTGAATGGGATCAATAATGACTAAGTGCATGCATTCCACCTCTCTCCTCTCCTTCTTTCACAAACCAGTCATGAAAATAGCACAAAGCATATGAACTTCAAATATAGTGCATAGAACGCACAAGCTATCCATATTTCTTTCATGTAGTTTCGGGTAGATCGTTTCATGATGGTGTTAATCAAGGATGACTAGGAGTATTGTTTTACCTTCATGCATTCAACTCTATGCTTCAAACCATACCAAGTGACCCACATGGCTGTGGAAAAGGGGTAAAGTGAGCAAGGTTTCATGTTTCCTAGCTCAATGTGTATGAAAATGGAAGAAAGTATTACGGTAAGCTTTTGGTTTGCTTGTACATACTCATCTTTTAATTATTTAGATGATCTTAAATAGGAGCATCTTTTATTTTATTTTTACAATTTTTTTCTTTTTCTTTTCCCTTGGAGTAGATAGGGCATATGATAATGAGAGTGAAGCGGTGAGATGTAGATGTGGCCACCCCAAACTTTTGGAGGTGGCCATGGCTGATATGTGCACTTTGGCATCCTTTTATGAGGCACAGGGGTAAGAAGATAGTGAGTGAAGAGTTGGGTCAAGGAGGGGTCACTGGAGTGATTCTCAAAATAACGTCTCTCGCATGAAAATTAATCCAACACTTCATCCAACAATTTCACACCACATGAATGAACAACCTAAAATTGATACTTCTATCAAGTGATTTCATAGGAACTAAGTGCTCATAGCTTGCTCAAGTCATAATTCAGCCAAAACATTCACAAACACAAGAGAGGTGGTGCACATGTAAAAAGTCAAGAATTGATATCATTTAGCAATAAAAAAAGTCAATTCACTTGCATTTGTCATATGCCATCATTTTTATCCCAAGAGTGGAGATTGGGTCGAAACTCACTTTTAGGCAAGAAATATCAAATTTGGGCAAAATTGACCAAAACAATGCCAAGTTTCCTTCAATCACATCTAAGCCTATATTATTTAACATAAAGTAAGAAACAAGTGAATCCTAGCTAAAACATGCAAGAATTACCAAAAATCTACATGATGTGCAATGCATGGCAAAAAAAGCAATTTTTTTGAAAATTATGCAAAAATTGCAAGAAAGTAACTACATGGCATGTATGTTTGCAAATTACGTTAATTATAAACTAAAACAAACAAAAGCAAACAAACAAAGGTAAATGGAAGGTGAAATGCAAAATGAGAGTGAAAATGAGATAAGGGCATAACACCCTACCACCCCAAACTTTTGATTCATGTTGTCCTCATCATGACACTAAAGTCTAGGGATGATAGGGTAGATGATCACTACGGTGGAGGTGCTCCTCCCTATGGTGGAGGATGCTAGTATTAGGAACCCCAATAGTCTGATTGTGGAGGGTGATAGTTGTCCTAAAAGGCTGATAGTGAACTCCACTAATGTTCCCCCCATTGGGGGTTCCTCTGTGATTGGGCATGCTAGAACTGATACAAGTGATTGACCTGATAATGCATCTACTAATGGTCTAACCACATAGCATCTTGGGTGCGCTGGAAACCCTCTTGTGCCCTTAAAATATCCTCTTGGGTGCTCTGGATGCCCTCTAGATGTGCATGTATGGTAGACATGTCATATGCGTTCGTTGTGGGCTGTTGCTGTTGCTGCTGTGATGTCTCTACCTCATGTCGTCTCACCCTACACATCTCTCTCTCTTCGTCCATCCTCCTCCTCTTGGAAGATGCATGTGACTCTACAAGCCCTTCATGTAGATATCTAGGTTGTTGCATCCATGTATCTCTAGGGTGCTCCTCTTCCCACCTCCTCAAGATGTCTAGAAAATCCAGAGATGGAATACATCCCTCTAGGAGAGGTGTGCATGGTAGGGGAGATCTAGTAAAACCCCTACATAAGCAGGGTTGAACTAGTAGAAAATATTTTAATCAACCAAGGATATCATTGATGAGAGAGTCAAATAGTGAATGTCAACTAGCTTTCCTCCTTTTGCCTTTATGTAGCTAGATACATCATGCCCCAGGGCCAAACCAATGAAAGTTATAATCCCTCCCATAATAAAAGGGTTCTTGCTTTGGATGGGATTGTCTTCATGTGATCAATAATATCTGATCCTAGATTTACATGCTTTCCTGATACCATCCATCACAACACAAAGAGGTCTTTCTTGGTACAACTACCTTGATTTTCATAACGGGCAAAGATGGTGTTCGCCAAGACCTTTTGAATGTATCTTAAGATAGGATTGAGAATCATACTAGTCTTTGATTTTATCACCACAAAACTACTTTGCATGTAAGTATCTTCCACATTGCAATATAGTTCACATTAGTTTCTCTATATGTGCTTCCCTAATCAAGTGATGTCGCTGCCTCAGGGTTGGAGTAAAATGTCATTCAGAAAAGATGCAGTGATGAGGTAGGTGCTACTCCCCAAAGTGACACTGACAACATCCTGTGAGACCTTGTGTAGGGTTGTGAATAATTGATGTGTGAGATCCACATAGGTCTCCTAAACTATGGTCAACACCTCAACTAGCCCAACGGGCTCCAAGATATCCTGAAAAAAAATCAAATATACCCAAAGTTCTCATTCTCTCTTAGCACGTGTAGCGGGTGCCAATCACTCTGTGTGTCAAGCACTCTGGGTTCTTTGGCTTCTTCACTTTCTTGCTCTGACTTTCAGGTGCTGCCTCATGATGCGCTTCAGGTGCATCCTCTTGATGTGCATCTGACATTGCCTCATATGCATCATGTACTATTAGCCATCATTGTGCTCTCGGCTGTGGATGTGGTTGGCTGCGGTGTCGTAAACATCACGGGTCGTATAAATGAAAATGATGGATGAGCTACAAAAAATGATGGGTGAGCTTCTGAGACTGATGGTCGAGTTGCTTCCCTACCTCCGCTGGGTAGTCTAGAGGACTCCTCCATCATGGGATCCACCGTTGCCGCCGCATGGGGTGATTTCCCTTGTGAACCAGAGGTTGCTGATGGTGCCAAAAGGGAAAGAGGTGCTGATAGAGCCAAAGATGATGTGTTCTTGGACCGGAGTCCATAGGAGATCACATCCTTGGTCTTAGATACAAACTTCTTATCCATTTGCTTCATTTGGGATCAAAATTGGTGGTGAAAATGGGGTTTTAGGTTTTCTCCGAAGAACAGGGCTGTTGGGGCGGATTGGAGAGAAATGGGGGATTTTGTGGATGAAAATAGGTGGAATCTGGAGATTAAGGTAGTGGAAATGATGGGGGATTGATTGGATATGGATTGGGGGTGATTTGGTGGTGATTCAAGGGTGGTGGAGTGGCTAGGAGGTGTTGCACGACCTTCATTTGTGGGGAACGGTCATGGTGTTCGTGGAGTTAAGAATATAACTGATTTGTGATTTTTGCAAAATGCTAACTTAAGTTCTGAAGTCAATCTATAACATGGCCATGCTATGCAACATGACCGTGGTGGCTTGCTTACTGCTAAGTGGGTGGCCACACAGCTGTGTTGCCTTGCATGACTGTGGTAGGTCTGTTCTTCAGTTTTCGACTTCTTTGATTTTTCTCGATTCCCATGTTGATTGTGAATGCACCACCACAGCCGTTCCATGTCACCACGGTTGTGGTGAGTATTGTGGTAGTTTTCCCACACTTGAATCTCATCAAAACATCATCTTTGATTCAATATGATTTTTCATGGATTACTTGTCAAAACTTCATCTAATTTTCTTCATTTCACCCTATTTTCACCTGCACATCTAAAAACTAAACAAAAAATATTAAAAAACATGTGTGTGTGGTTTCTTGGAAAGTGTAGAAACAAAGCAAAAGTAAAAAAATGGAAGGTTGGGTGAAAAATTCCCAAACCTAGGTGGATTGCCTCCCACAAGCACTACGTTTCATGTTTTCACCTAGGATTCTTGGAGATTCTTCAATCATTCATCCATTTAGCATCCTCATGTGCCCATTCTTGCAATATATACATCTCTCATTTGTATTCAATCTATGTTCCTCATCCCTTTTATCACCAAAGCTATCATCAAATCCTTCATCTAGATCTCCTCTTCATGAATGATCAATAGGACTCTTGAAGAGACCATATCCAATATCCTCACCTCGAACTCGTCGCTTTGAGGACTTGTATATGTTGATCTTTATCTTCATGTACATGAAAGAAAACTGTCATTATGCCACTGTGAACATGTATCTCAGCATCAACTGTAGATAAGAATGGTCTCCCCAAGATGATGGGGATCTTCCTATCATCCAGCTCCATGTTTATAACAATGAAATCAACTGGTAACACTGCTCCTCTTTACTTATCAACCATCACCAAGACACAATCTGCTCATCCTCTAGGCACATTGATGGATCGATCCTCCAGTTGGAGAGTGCAATGTGTCAGTTTCTACTTGCCTAAACCCAACTCAACATAGACACTATATGGCATCAGATTCACACTGGATCCCAAATCAAGTAGGGATTTGCCTACATGATGTCCCATTATGTAGCTAGGTATGATTGGGGCTCCTGTGTCTTTCCTCTTCACGGGGAGTGAGTGCTGGAGGATAGAGCTCACTTGTGTAGTCAACTTCACTTTCTTTGGTATCATCCCTGTTGACCTTCTCTTCATAGTGCATAAGTTCTTAAGAAACTTGACATATTATGGGATTTTCTTAATAGCATCCAACAATGGAATGTTGACCTTCACTTGGCGAAATATCTTAAGAATGTTAACATTGTGCTTTTGTCTCCTCCTTACTTCCAGTGGCTCATATAACTCTTCAATCAATGATGGCTCACTTACTTTGGCCTTGCTTGCATCAACTTGAGATGGAACACTAGGGATGGTGGAATATGCAAAAGGAGTGTGAGGTGGAGCACATGGTATCCCAAAATTAACATACAGTATCACAAAATCATCTTTGATAATTTCAATCACAGTATCACCACTTTGGCTACTTTTTCTTTTCTTTATCAACCTTTCTTTGACTAGCGGGCTGCTCAAGCAATTTTCCACTTCTTAAAACTGTCACAACACTTCCTTGCTCATGGTGGAGAGGGGGAGCTAGTTGTGACTATGGAGGAGGTGGATGTGTTACTTGGTGTTGAAATTGAGGTGGAGGGGAGAATTGAGGTTGGAAGGTGAATTGTTGAGAAATTGGTGGCAATGGAGGTGGAGGTGGAGTATAAGGCTTGGGATCTCCTTGGAAGTGATATATGGGATGCACTTGCATGGGAGGTGGACTATAGAAAACTTGTGAAGAGGGAATTGGTCCATTTTCTTCATTGAAACTCAAGATGGGTTTTGAAGACAATTTTTCTTCTTGGAGAGAAATTATGGAAGATAGCTTCGCTATCCTCTCCTCAAGCCTTATCACATTCATTTGTATGTCATTAAAGCTCTTAAACCTAGATATAACCTCCTCCTCAAACCTTGAGCTATATATTGGACTTTTTGGTTCCTAGTAGATATAGGAATGAGGTGCCTTGTTTTCTTCACCATAGAACTCAATAGAATTGACCGGGTGCAAGGAACATTTGTCACTTGGTTCTTCATAAAGCTCATCATGTCACCAAGAATCTTCATCACTTGTGGTCTTGAGTCATTATGAGTTGGTGAAGTCATATCAAAGGCATAGACACCGTCATTCATCATGCTAGAAGCTTAGATTCTTGAACCTTCAGTCAGCTGCTCATACAAGGGCCATATCTCTTCGGTTGGCCTAGCCATGAAAACTTCTTCTCAAGTAGAATTTACTGAGGTTTGGCTCTTTAGAGATAGATCGGAGTAAAAGGACTGAACTAGCTACCACAAAGGGAACTCATGGTGTGGGCATTCTCTCAATATCCTCTTAAACCTCTCCCAGGCATTGTGAAACTTCTCATTTCCCATTTGATTAAAACTTGTCACGGCACACCGCATTTGTGTCAACCTTGCTATAGAGTATAATTGTCTTAAGAAGGAATTCTTAATTGTTTCCCAACTCATGATGTCCCTTCTTGAGTAATACCAATATTTGGCTTTATCTTTGAGGGAGAAAGAGAACAAGGTAAACCTGATTGTGTCATCACTAGACGTTGGCATCCTAAAGGTGGAGCATACTTTGAGAAATGAGTCCAAGTGCTTGTAGTGGTTCTCACTCTCTGAGCCATAGAAGATGGGAAAGAGCCCAAGAAGACCTGGAGGGATGGAGAATTGCTCCCTTGGCATTTGGTCAACTCTGCTAGCAATTGGCAATTTGTAGTTGCTAGGCATTAAGTAGTCTTGAATTGGCTTGTGGGGTGCATTTTTGTCTTCCATCTTATCTTCCCCTGAGTGGCTTGTCACATATAGAAGGCACAACTAAACAAAAGAGAACAAGTTAGCAAACCAATATGCACAAAGAATGCAAAGAATAAAGAATACATAATAGCAATGATTAGGGAAATAGGAAAAGTTAAAGCAAAACTAACTAGCTAGGTCAAACGCCTTTTCTCCTGGGCAACGATGCCAGAAAGCTTGGTGCGCTTTTGCCAATGGTGTTACACATTCTCAATTGGAGTTTGAATAGATGCAACCCTACGAATAGAAGCACACGGTGGATTCACTTTCAAAATTTATAAAGATCTAACTTAACACACTCTCAAAAACCAAAACCCTACACCCGCAAGCACACAAGGTCGTGTCGTAGTATAGGTAAGGTGGCAAGTATAGGGTCAATCCACATGGAGAAAAGGGGGAACTAGAGCTAGGTTAGTTTTTGGTGCTAGGTTCCTACTAAGGAGACTAGGGCTAAGTGTTTAAAGGTGATTATTGATTGATTACACTAATTTGAGAAAGAAATCAAGTAAAGGAAAGAAAACATGATGAAAACCTAAGTTAACCCTAGACAATTAGTTCTACTAAGTAAGAAAGACAAGGCAAGGAAAGAAAGGGAACAATCTACTCTAAGGCAGGAAAGGAAAGGTTTACACTACACTAAGCTAGCTATGAGAACCGATTACACTAAACAAGATTACTCAAAACATAAAACACAATCAATCACTAATTAATCACATACCCAAAAATATGAGTAAATTAAAATTGGTTTCAATGTCAGTACTGGCTTAGAAACATTTGCATATGAGCCCAAAATCTTTCTTATATCCATAGTATGCCAAGAATTTGATACAAATTGTTCTATCATTTTATCCACCACATATATACACAGGAGAACAATATTCATATATGCCACACAAACAAGCATTAATATGCTAACAAAAGTCTGATTCGTTTGAAACACTATATACAAACTTTTTCTCACTCGGACCTGAGAGTACAGGGATGAGTCTAGGACACACTAGACATCTAATCAACTTCCTCAAAGATTCATTACTGTAGCTCCTCTTTGTTGCCACATGTTTGTTTTTGTCACTTTCGATTACCTAAAAAAATGTGGCGAACCACAAGGGTGAGACCCATGTCCTAGTAAGAGATATAACCTCCAACAACATTTATTGATTACAACATTTTTAAGTAATTAAAAAATCAAGCAGTTTAATCAGATATAAAAAATAAGCTCAATAGTACTGATGATTAAAAAAATACATAAAGGAGTAGATAATTACTATCGTCATTAGCCAGACTATCATCCTTTATCTTGTTGACAATATAAGCAATTCAGTAGCATATGCATATCTAGCATCATGAGCAAGTCTAATAACATAGCATGGATAACAACATGAGCATGTCTAATTGGTTGAACATATCTGAAATATCTAGAGGGGGGTGAATAGATATTTTTGGTATTTTTAAAATTAATTAAAAATAATTAAACACTTGAACAAGAAGTAGGACGAAACAAGGAAGACACAAGGATGTAGAGTGGTTCCTACCTTAGAAATCTAAGGTAGTCAGTCCACTACCTAATTGTTTCCAATCGGGATTTTGAAAACAACTTATTTTATTACCTCACGAGGATGATATACAAAATACAATTGCTTTCCTACACCCTTGAAGTAGCCTTCGCCTGAAGTAGCCTCAATCTTCCTAGAAGTAGCCTTTTGAAGTAACTCCAAGCTCACCCTTGAAGTAGCCTTCACTTGAAGTATCTTCAATCCTTGAGACAACCTTCTAAAGTAACTCCAAGTCACCAGGAGCAGCCTTTACCATATGAAGTATCTCCACAAACCTCCTTTCAGTAGCCTCCATCCTAGGAGTAGTCAAGGAGAGCAAAATATAATAAAAGGAACAAGATTGGAAGAAAGAAACAATGTTACCAATGAGTACAATGCTTTGATCCTATATCAAGCGTTTTGATCTCCTATACACTATGGATGAACGTGATAGTGTGGTGTCTAGGAGATAATAATCTATAGGATACTAATGTAGAGCTCAATGAAACTGAATTGCAAGTGAAACTTTGCTTGTTTGCTCATAAAGAATGATTCTCAAGTTGTAATGTGTATGCTCAAGTAATTTGGGTGTCCTAAGGCATGTCCTATTTATAGGAATGGCTTAAAAGATCCAAGGGACATTCTAGACACTTTATAGGGTGTTCTTAGTGCTCAACTAGCCGTTAGGTGTCCATAAATTACATTGCAATGGCTAGTTGTTTAGTGCTGAAAAGTGCAGTCCAAAACCTGTCTCGGTCCAGAAGTTTGTCGACCGAACGTGTCTTGGTTGAGAGTTTCTTCAACCGAGGTAGGGTTTGGAGTGAATGTATTGCAACATTCATTTCCAACTTCCAACCACTTTTCTAGCTCAATCAAACATCTATAGAACATGCTAGAATGTCTACTCTCCGTCAAGAAAGTTGTCGACCGAGGGTTGATTTAGGGTTACATGTGCAGGTCATTAATTAGTGCTTATGTGTTAGACTAAGGTGGTTCTCGGTCGAGAATTTTTTTGACCCAGGGTGTCTCAATCGAGAAGTTTTTCGACCAAGAATGTCCCTATTTCAATATGTAAAATCATTTACTAAGTGTGTGTATCAATGTGTAATTATGATTCTATCTTAGGGGAGAATCTATCTAAGTGTTGTGAGTGGATAGGGAAGATCTAACACTTGATTTACATGATATCTATGTACTTGTACAAGTTTTTACATTGAGTAAAATCATGAAAATAAAAGTAATCTAAGAAATTTGATCTTCCAATTTTTATTGATCTTCAACTATCCACTTCCTTATTATTTATCCCTGAAATACTTAAATAACAAGTTAGATCCACAAGAATGAAATGTTTTTCATCATCAAAACAAAGGGTTTATTAATGTCCAATTTAGCCAACAATATCAACATCATAAGAAGAGATAACAACATAAGCACAACTATCTGGATAAGCATGATTAGCAGTATATGCCTCTCCAGTTACAAAGGCATGGATAGCATGCTAAACATAACCAACAACATGAGATAGCTACCATCATGATTATAATCAACAATAGCTTTATAATTATCAACATAATCACGACTACTGTATGTATGCATCTACAATCTTAAGCATATCCACAACATAAGTATATCTACTATCTCTTAATTGAACTAACCATCATCTTTATGTAAACATAACAAACAAGGGTTATCATCCAATGTGCAATGTTGTGTATAACCCTAAACAAATATGCTACACAACTGTGTTACATCTTTTATTACACCTTGGGGAATTTGAATCATACCATTCAAAGTCGATCCGACCCTTGCGAAGGGTTATTCGGTTCCGTACAAGATCTAGGAGTGCCAGTATCCTAAGATCTCTTCCCCTTAGCTAGTACAAGTAAAAAGGCAGTGACATATCAATCAAAGCTGCCACCACATCAACATATAGTCAGGCTTCTAACCACTAGTCCGCCCTTGGTACAGGTCATGACACTAGAAACTAGGGTATTCAAACCCAATCACTGAGGTACAACCACAGTTGTCATCTAATCACATCATGTCATAATCATCGAGACATGACTGTAACCATTCTCAATCACATCAAATATATGAGGCATGACCATAGCCAACCTCTACAATCTGCATTGTGGATGCCAAGGATATATCCTCAACCTGCCGCCCCCCACATACTCAAAAGTATGCACTCTGAGTTTCCCTTAGGAATGCTCGTTTCACCATCTAGCAAGGTTTGACACTGAAGATGGCTCTACGACACATGGCACTAAATGATTAGAGTTGTACTTGATTAGTTATGCCAATTGGGTTAATTAAGGCTGCATCAAACAAGTGGACATACAAACCCTATTTCACTTCTAGCAAGCATATAAGTATCAAAACTTCGAAAATATATAAAATGTGTGAAACATAATTTCTCATCTCATCATCACATGGTACTATTCACTTTCCATTCATGAGATTACACTAGTCATCATACTATCACAAGATATAAATCCTTTTCACAATATCACAGGGTATCAACCCTTATCAACATAAGAGGATTACACCTCATTCAAGGCTCAACCATGCCCAAAGGCCTTTAAGAGAATCATACTATCACAAGATATAAATCATTTTCACAATATCACATGGTATTAACCCTTATCAACACAAGAGGATTACACCTCATTCAGGGCTCAACCATGCCCAAAGGTCATTAAGACCATCCTATTATTCCCTACAAGATCATCATTATCTTTGCACGCCTTATAACAAGGCTCAACAACATCACATACATATAATACAACATGATCAACACAATATTGCATTAATGAGCTAGGAGATATTCATAAAAAATCATAGCAGGGTTATATTAACATTAAGAACATTCCTTTATTACATCAACATGCAAGGAATCTAGATATGATTAAACTCATCATATTCATAATACACATGTTTAGCATAAGAAAGTATCAACCATGTGGCTATGATAATCACCAATTAACACATTAAGGTTATGATCATGTTAAGGAGGTTATTCCACCATCATTCCATCATATAAGAATGCTAAACATGAATACTTGTCTTTATCTATTTGCATTAGAGTTAGTCTCAACATGATAAATTATATCAATGTTACTAATCAGCACTTATACCCAAACCCTAACTCACGACATCCCCATTGGATCATGGATGCATAAGGTGAAGCATCACCATAACATTATATACTTCTCAAGTATTAACCCACACATAAATCAAGGCGTAACCATCATGTTATAGCACACTAGGGTTTCAATAACAGTAACAAAGTACTCCATGATTGTATTAGTCATTTAAGGACTATTCATACCCAATTACCATCATTTAGTTATATTAAAGCTAGGTATAACAAGCTATACCTCATTAGGGTTACATATCCACACAATATGGTTTTCATCCCTTCTATTCATATGAGTGAATAGGTAAGACTACCTTGTTAAGGGTAACCCTCCATTTGTTCCATCATCATTCAACCCATATCACCATACCACAATGGCACCCAAAAACATTGGATGTTTAAAAGGTAAGACCATTGGTTGTTTACATAAGTAAACACCTTGGATAAACCACCTGTGAAGTCCGTGATTTTTGCTCTAGATAGAGTCACCATTTAACCCTATACATCCCTTGATTAACAACACAAAAAGTTCCATTGAGCGTAGGGTAAAACCCACAATCGACTGTTCATTTAAAACAAGCCATCCATTGTCAACAAGTAAGCTCCTTAGGTTGATCATATATCGGAAACCATCTAAATCACATTATTAGGACCAACATATTACATTAGCCATAATTCCACTTTATTGGAGGAATAAACATTAGATCTTGACCATTGGGTCAAGTTCATATGTTAAAACCATCAATTACAGTATAGGTCCGACCATTGCATCAAGTGGCCCAAGAAACCATTGGTCTAATGCTTAATTGATGCTAAAACAACAATGCTTAACTCAAAATAGGTTGTATAGACCTTATCCACCATCATTAGTGACCATTAAATCCCCATAGGTTGTTAGATCAACGCTATATTCATTAATCAACATCAAATATTAAGCTAATGTCATCATTGATTTATAAATCAGTAGGGTACTTAATGGTTGATCATTAAACTTATGATTGATCCAAAACCTGACCTAAGGGGTGACCTTAGGTTGTCACAATCATATGAAACCTTCGATCTCCACCATCAGTTGCCATGAAGACAACACCATAGGGTTGTTGCAATGGTACCATCTTCGGGTCATGGGTTTATAGAAGAAATCAGCTTTAAAACCTAAAATTGACCATTGGTTGATAGGTGCTTAGCACCATAAGTTTCCAAACAAACCTGATACAAGTCATATTATACCTTATGAATAAACTACACATGATTATAGGTTCATATAAAACTGAAATCAGAATAAGGAACATTATAAAAATTGAAATCCAAGTCAAGCATAGCTTTTTAGTGCATGAATCATCATTTTCAAGCAAGAACATGATCTAGAAAGCTTATGATAAGCAATAAACATGTATCAAGTTATAAAACTTGTCTCTAATGAGAAGATGAAACCCCACACAGAAGAAAAATCGAGCAGGTAGGGTAGAAAATCCAAGAATAAGCTATGAATTCGTCTATCTAGCACCTTTCTTCATCAAATGAGCAAACCCTACGCATAAGGAACAAGAAAGGTAGGGTTTTAGAGCTTTAGAGAAATTTCTACCATGGAACAGAAAGGTTCCGACCTGGAGAAATGTGGAGAAAGGATAAAAAACATATAAACTGAGGAAAGAAGGAAATTCTTACTCTTGTAGGTCAAAATCACTAGAAGGAAGCTTTTTAAACCCTAAAAGGAAGTCAATTGCAACCCTAGATCCTTTTTCCAAGAAGGTCCCTACTTTCTTCTTCCTTGTAAAGGAAAATTTATAGAAGAATAGAGGGAGAACGAGGTTGGGATAAGGAGGGAAGTGGTGAAGAGCAAATGTCTCGTTTTGGTGCTTAGGGATAAGTATATGAAACTTTAAGATAAAGAAAAAGAAAAAGTTGAAGTTCTAGTATCTTTCCAAGTGTCCATGGCCTTAAACCATTAAGAATATACAAGCACACACACAAGAAGATCCCCCACCATCCATAGAGACATTATTATCCCTCGTTTCTTTAATTTCCAAGCAAAACAAATAACTCATTAGTTGATAACTACTAAAGGTAGCTCATTCATGAATGGGTAAACCCTAAAATACCCTTGGAGAAAACACCTTCAAACCAAGGTTTAAATAGGTTCCCCATGTATCAACAAGCTCAATAATTATGATATAATATACAAGGAACATAATTCAAGTGATAAATTATAAAATAAAACCTCTCAATTGGGTAAATTGTAGAAAAGTCCAAAATGTGCATAAAATTGCATAACTTGCTGAAACAGTGTCCAAATTGGACCAAATTTGAAACTTAATCTTGTATTATGATTTCAAAGCATATAAAAATGTTATATTAGGGTTATAAGAATTAAATCATTATAATTAAGCTCATTCAACCCATTAAGCGAGTTTAGGGGCCTTATAGCTATAAACCCCTAACAGGAATTTTGCCCCTAAAATCCAAGGTAAACAAAGATGGGTACTTCCTTTGCACCTAATCCTATTACCTTCAAATGATTACTTAATATCATGGTGATGTCACATCATTCATACATATCTCATCTTGGGTCAACACAAAAACCCCACCTAAGAAGACATTCTCAATATGGAATGTAGAAACTTGTTGTGTCATCTGTACAACTCTAGTAGTAATGTTCAACTTTAAATTATAGATATCATCCTAAAATTATATCTATTATATCAACACATTACTCAAAAGTCATACTTTCTAGCTTTTTACCAATCAGGGCATGTGTCCCACACCATTTCTTGAAGAATAAAAAAAGCAATGCCAACAAGGAGTGGCTCAAGTGGTTAAGCACGATGTCTCCTCATGAAGGGACCCGGGTTTGAATACCAGTTGCCACCTTGATTTACCACCCTCCTGGGCATTTGGCTTCTTCCACATGCATGGAAAAGGAGGGGGTAAATTTTCTCTCTTATTCCCATAAAAGGGCAATGTATCCATCCTTTTTTATACACTGACACTATAACTCTTGTCAGTTCTTTTTCAGCATCAAAAGAAATGTTGACGCTGGAAGCTGTCATTCCATACAAGGAAACATCATTCCTAGTCAACCATGTTAGGGGTGAAACAACAACACTATCTTCACCTTACTAGGATTTACACAACCTACTTAGAAGACATATCATGATCCCATAAAGAAATTTAATCAACCCCATCTCACTCTTATTCAACTTGTCTCATAGTAATTGCTGTTTCAACAACCCTAAGGATTTTGAAGAAATATTGATCATATTTTTGATAATATTTGAAATACTTTGACATGTCATCATTCAAAGTTTGATATAACTTGTATGACATGACTGGAACACTCTGTTCCTCCTATTCATAATTTCTATTTGTACATTGGTTAGTCTATAGGACATAACTCTAAACTCATCATGGTCATGTAACTTATGCCATCCATTCTAACTCTTATGTCTAAAGGATATTTTATCTTAAAGAAACACGGTAGCACATGTCTACCGATCAACAAACTATCTATCCTTGATAGTGGTCTTACCCAACTATCACTGAACCATACACAATATTATAGAATCACTTTTGTTTTTCCTTCCAAATAACATTTAGGGGGTCATCATCAACTCTCTCTCTCTAAGGGAGAGGAACACTAGGAATGTTCATTTAATAAACATCTCCAACCTTCACATACTTCCCATACTATTGATACATCTTGGATACAAGTATTAATTACCTTGGTATCCACCTCATGTGCTATAAGGAACTCCCATCCTTATCTCATCTACTTTTACCAACATAATCAAATATCAATACGTATAAGAGGAGTCTTCCTAATTATTGGAAGGCTCAAAAGCAAACACATCATAAAATTTATGGTCTTGGAACCAAAGTCCAAACAACCTTATGCTATAATAAGCTATCGACCCTCATGTTTACAACGAATCCACACATACCAAGTGGCAATGACCCACTTGAAAGTTGTTCCCTGGAAAGGAAATATACAAACGGAAACACACTTCCCACATCATAGAAATATTGTTTAAGGGTTACTAGCAAAAAGGTAACCAATTCTATTTTCATTATGCAGGTTATGACTTCTAATGTATCATTTTACCTTTTTCATTTCAGGTTCCTTGCCATTAGCATTGGAATAATCATGATTAACATATCTTATTACTCCTTCCTTCATGACTATTTATCACATTTGGGTATGTTCTCTTATTTTACTATGTTTTTCAACCACTTATCAAAAGGCAAATCATCATACTCCACATTTTCTTCATTAAACATGGATCAACTGCCTTAATTTCTTTCATATGCTATGCTGATTTTACATTAACACTTTCTTACACACATAGGTGGGTCTGAGATTAACTCAGGTTCCACCTTATTCCTTTGTCATTGTTCCCATTTATCTCCTCATTTTGTACTTGTTATAGGAGTTCTTTCCATCTTATGTCAATTTCATACCTTGATTCACTTTATAAGCATAGACTTATCTATATTTTACTTTATTATCTTCTTGAATCACATCTTCAAGAACTCCTCTTTTCCTTATTTATATTCAGATTTAGATTTCAGGGTGTTGTATCTTTCTGTTATAGTTTCCAACCAATCAAGTTTTGATAGATAATGATGCAATTCTCATCTTTTTTAAGGTAGGATTGAGATATTCACATCATGATTTCTTATTTGTTATTCTCTTTAGATGGTCTCAAAATGACTACTTGATCAGAGTAATAAAAAGATAACAATCTAAGAGTTCCATACTTACCATTCTTCAATAACTGAATACCTGGCCAGGGCATCCAAGTAGTGAGATTAGGCAGTATGCACCATGTTTTTGTGTCACGTTCCTAACTTAGACATACTCCAAGTCTTAAGTCCTAGTGTCCCTACAGACTCAGTGAACCTAAAGCTCTGATACCAACTTGTGAGAACCCATTACACTATACAAGATTACTCAAAACATAAAACACAATCAATCACTAATTAATCACATACCCAAAAATATGGGTAAATTAAAATCGATTTCAACGTCTACACCCACTCAGATTACATTTGCATAAGAGCCCAAAATCTTTCTTATATTCGTACTATGCCAATAATTTGATACAAATTGTTCTATCATCTTAGACACCACATATATACACAGGAGAACAATATTCATATATGCCACACAAACAAGCATTAATATGCTAACGAAAGTCATATTCGTTTGAAACACTATATACAAAATTTTTCTCGCCCGGACCTGAGAGTATATGGATGACTCTAGGACAAACTAGACATCTAATCAACTTCCTCAAAGGTTCATTACTATAGATCCTCTTTTCTACCACATGTTTGTTTTGGTCACTTCCAATTACCTAAAAAACATGTGGCGAACCACAAGGGTGAGACCCATGTCCCAGCAAGAGATAACCTCCAACAACATTTATTGATTACAAAATTTTTAAGTAATTAAACAATTAAGCCGTTTAATTAGATATAAAAAATAAGCTCAGCAATATTGATGATTGACAAAATACATAAAAGAGCAGATAATAACTATCGTCATTAGCCAGACTATCATCCTTTATCTTGTTGACAATATAAGCAATTTAGTAGCATATGCATATCTAGCATCATGAGCAAGTCTAATAAAATAGCATAGCTAACAACACGATCATGTCTAATTGGTTGAACATATCAACATCATAAGAAGAGATAACAACATAAGCACAACTATCTTGATAATCATGATTAGGAGTATATGCCTCTCTAGTTACAAAGACATGTATAGCATTCTAAACATAACTAACAACATGAAATAGCTAGCATCATGATTATAATCAGCAATAGCAATATAGTTATCAACATAATCATGGCTACTGTATGTACGCATCTACAATCTTAAGCATATCCACAACATAAGTATATCTACTATCTCTTAATTGCACTAAGCATCATCTTTTTGTAAAGATAACAAACAAGGGTTATCATCCAATGTGAAATGTTGTGTATAATCCTAAACAAATATGCTACACTATTGTATTACATCTTTTATTATGCCCTAGGGAATTTGAATCGTACCATTCAAAGTCCAACTGACCCTTGCAAAGGGCTATTCGATTCCGTACAAGATCTAGGAGTGTCGATATCCTAAGATCTCTTCCCCTCAGTCAATATGAGTAAAACGGCAGTGACATATCAGTCAAAGCTGACACCACAATGACATATAGTCAAGCTGCTAACCACTAGTCCTCCCTTGGTATAGGTCATAGCACTAGAAATCAGGCTATATAAACCCAATTACTGAGGTACAACCACAATTGTCCTCTAATCACATCATGTCATAATCACTGAGACACGACCATAGCTATTCTCAATCACATTAGATGTATGAGACATGACCATAGCCAACCTCCATAATCTACATTGTGGATGACAAGGATATATCCTCAACCTGCCACCCCCACATACTCAACAACATGTGCTCTGGGTTTCCCTTATGAATACTCATTTCACCTGCTAGCAAGTTCTGACACTGAAGATGGCTCTATGACATAGTGCACTACATGATTAGAGTTGCACTTGATTAGTTATGGCAATTGGGTGAATTAATGATGCATCAAACAAGTGGACATACAAACCCCTAATTCACTTCTAGCAAGCATATAAATATCAAAACTTTGAAAATATATAAAATGTGTGAAACATAATTTCTCATCTCATCATCACATGGTACTATTCACTTTCCATTCACAAGACCACACTAGTCATCATACTATCATAAGATATAAATCCTTTTCACAATATCACAAGGTATCAACCCTTATCAACATAAGATGATTACACCTCATTCAGGGCTCAACCGTGCCCAAAGGTCATTAAGACCATCATACTATCACAAGATATAAATCCTTTTCACAATATCATAGGGTATCAACCCTTATCAACATAAGAGGATTACACCTCATTCAGGGCTCAACCATGCCCAAAGGTCATTAAGACCATCATATTATTCCCTACAAGATCATCATTATCTTTGCATGGATTATAACAAGGATCAACAACATCACTTACATATAATACACATGATCAACACAATATTACATTAATGAGTTAGGAGATATTGATAAACAATCATAGCAGGGTTATATTAACATTAAGAACATTCCTTTATTACATGAACATGCAATGAATCTAGATATGATTAACACTCATCATATTCATAATGCACATGTTTAGCATAAGAAAGTATCAACCATGTGGCTATGATAACCATAAATTAACATATTAAGGTTATGATCATGTTACAGAGGTTATTCCACCATCATTCCACCATATAAGAATGTTAAACATGAATACTCATCTTTATCGATTTGCATTAGATTTAGGTTCAACATGATAAATTATATCAATGTTACTAATCAACACTTATACCCAAACCCTAACTCACGACATCCCCATTGGATCATGGATGCATAAGGTGAAGCATCACCATAACATTCCATACTATTCTCAAGTATTAACCCACACATAAATTAAGGTGTAACCATGAAGTTATAGCATACTAGGGTTTCAACAATGGTAACAAAGTACTCCATGATTGTATTAGTCATTTAAGGACTATTCATACCCAATTACCGTCATTTAGTTATATTAAAGCTAGGTATAACAAGCTATACCTCAATAGGGTTACATATCCAAACAATATGGTTTTCATCCCTTCTAGTCATATGAGTGAATAGGTAAGACTACCTTGTTAAGGGTAACCCTCCATTTGTTCCATCATCATTCATCCCATATCACCATACCACAATGGCACCAAAAAACATTGAATGTTTAAAAGGTAAGGCCATTGGTTGTTTACATAAGTAAACACCTTGGATAAACCATCTATGAAGTCCTTGATTTGTTCTATAGATAGAGTCACCATTTAACCCTAGACATCCCTTGATTAACAACACAAAAAGTTCCATTGAGCATAGGGTAAAACCCACAATCGACTATTCATTAAAAACAAGCCATCCATTGTCAACAAGTAAGCTCCTTAGGTAGATCATATATCAGAAACAATATAAATCACATTATTAGGACCAACATATTACATTAGCCATCATTCCACTTTATTGGAGGAATAAACATTAGATCTTGACCATTGGGTCAAGTTCATATGTTAAAACCATCAATTACAGTATAGGTCCGACCATTGCATGAAGTGACCAAAGAAATTGTTGGTCTAAGGCTTAATTGATGCTACAACTACAATGATTAACTCAACATAGGTTGTAGAGACCTGATCCACCATCATTAGTGACCACTAAATCACCATAGGTTGTTAGATCAACACTATATTCATTAATTGATGAATGCATATTCATCTCTTATTTTTGCTTCATTTAGAATAATTAATTAGGACATTTTTTTTAATTTTAGCTAATTCAAAAATAAACAGCAATTTCATCTTCTTGATATATTTTTCCTGAATTCTTATGATACTTTTCTTGATTTTCAGGAATTATCTAAGTAATTAAATCGAGAAAATAAAAGATGAAGATATGAGGCTTTTCAAATATTCTCGCAGAGCCTGAGATACTCGTCACCAAAATAGCCATATCTTTTACATATAAAGATGGAATTTCAAGATAAAGTATGGAATGAAAAGAGAATTTTATTGGCTACAAAAACAACATATTTTATGGCAATTTTGGTGTTTATTTGGCTGCGCAATTAACCAATGAAAGTAGTCTTACGTTTTCCCACAGAGTCTGATTTCAGTATATACCTTTCACCAAAATTGGTATAACTCCCACATCCCAAGGCGGAATTTATTGTACAAGTATGAGTTCGAAAGATAATTCTATTATATATAGGAAAAATATATTTTCAGACCGCTTCCGAATTTTTAACTGGCTCAAAAATATGCTCGAAATTGTTGTTATGGGAAATTACCGCAGAAAGAATGTAAAGCAAGCAATTGTTTCCTCTATTGATTACATCCAGAAAGCTAGCAGCCGCCGTCGGCCATTTCTTTTGCCCTAAACCTAATGTATACCCCCCTCATTCTCGTATAAAAGGAGGGGCACTTCCTCCTCATTGGGGCATCACTTTTGCACCAGAATTCTGAGCATCTTATTTCTTATATTCTTCTTTTAGTTCTGCAACAAAGTAAATTTTCTTGAAGCATTGTTCTTCTTATTTTGTTCTTGGCGCTTTCATTTCGCTTTACTTCTAGATCTTCGTTTCTCCATTCTTTAGTTCTGGAGCAAGGAATTAAGAACTTGGACGTTTCTTTGTCTCTAGCATAAGGATTTACTTCCTAATTTTGGGCTAGACTAAGGCCAAAGTACTTTCTTCCTCCGTCTCCCCCTTCTCCTCAATCATGAGCGAGTAGCTCTATATCGAGACAAGGGGAATATCCCCTTAGACATGGTTTGATCGAATCATCTTTAATTGACTTCTTTAGACGGCGATTGGTTTATTAAATCGATGATCTAGTGAAGTAATTACTCGCTTAGATATATATGTTAACTCGGATGGAAATGACCATGGAAATCCAGGTTTGGAACGATTAAACCAATTCACATAGAGATTCTGATGTGACCGCAGATTTATCTCTTTTCAGATGACGAACTAGGAAACATGAGCACCAGGACCAATGAGCTCATGTGGAGTTCATCTTTTGTGGGTTTTTGTGATTCAGATGTCATTGCCTATTTGTCGATTAATTGTTAATTCGTTTTCTTGTCATGGCTAAGGTGGTGAAAACCCCTAAAGTCTCGATTATCTTCCTTTGATTTCAATCACCGACTTTCTTGTTTACTCTAGTTTTTAGTCTTTTAATTCATAGTTGCTTTTTGTGCTAACAAAATTTTTTTGTTTACCTTTTACAGGGCAAATAATATTTTGTTTAAGTGCAATTTCAATTTATGCGACGCCCGAATGTCAATTTTCAACCGTTTGACCCGGAAATAGAAAGGATTTTCCATCGTTTAAACCGTCAAAATCTAGCAAGAATGAATGAAGAAGAAGTCGCCCGTAGGATCGACCAAGCTCTCGCAGCTCAAATAGAACTTATCCAAGCTGAACAAGCGGAAAGAGAAGTCGCTTTGTGAGAAGCCTTTAGGGCTGAACAAGAAATCATAGAAGTCGATAGGAGGGAAGCTGAAAGGCAAAAACAATTAAAGGACTTTTCTATTCCCAAAACTGCCTATGCACAACATCCAATCATACCCCCTGACATTGTTGCTCCATAATTTGAGATCCGAACACAATGGATCACCATGATGCAAGCCAACCCCTTCTCAGTTCAATAAGATGCAACAACATTTCCTTAATTCCCCATTGTTGCCTGAGAAGGGGTTGGCTTGCATCATGGTGATCCATTACGTTCGGATCTCAAATTGTGGAGCAATAATATCAGGGGGTATGACCGGATGTTGCACATAGGCAGTTTTGGGAACAAAAAAGTCCTTTAATTGTTTTTGTATTTTGGCTTCCCTCCTATCGGCTTCTATGGTTTCTTGTTCAGCCCTAAAGGCTTCTCGCAAAGCGGCTTTTCTTTCCACTTGTTCTTCCTGGATAAGCTCTCTTTGAGCTGCGAGAGCTTGGCCGATCCTACGGGCGACTTCCTCTTCATTCATTCTTGCTAGATTTTGATGGTTTAAATGATGGAAAGTCCTTTCTATTTCTGGGTCAAACAGTTGAAAATCGACATTCGGGCATCGCATGCACAAATGAAGCAGTTAATCGTGTGTAGAAAAAACGGACTGCCAGAATGGAAACTCGGCAGAAAGAGGAGTAGCACTTCTGGAATGTTACTCAGAAGGCATAAAAAAAGAAAAAAAAGTTTTTCAAAATTTTTTTTGGGGTTCGAAAGAAACAAATTCGTTGTCCCCGACAACGATGCCAAATTGATATGCGTCACTTAACACACCAATCACTAAGATTGTTAATCCTAGAGTTTAATCTTTTTAACTCTCCGGTTAAGGTTAATATAGAAGGGTCGAATCCCAAAGGACAACTTTTTAAGATTGTTTCTTAAAAACCCAATTATTTGAAGAACTTATTTTATTTATTTTTGGTATTTTCATATTTAAAATGGAAAGTAAAAGTTGGAGTGGGTGTTTGGTTGATTACACTAAAACAAGAAAGAAAATGCTAAAATTGAAATTGCACTGAAACAAAATATTATTTGCCCTGTAAAAGGTAAACAAAAATTGTTGTTAGCACAAAAAGCAATTATGAATTAAAAGACTAAAAACTAGAGTAAACAAGACAGTCGGTGATTGAAATCAAAGGAAGAGAATCGAGACTTTAGGGGTTTTCACCACCTTAGCCATGACAAGAAAACGAATTAACAATTAATTGAAAAATAGGTGATGACATGTGAATCACAAAAACCCACAAAAGATGAACTCCACATGAGCCCATTGGTCCTGGTGCTCATGTTTCCTAGTTCGTCATCCGAAAAGAGATAATTTTGTGGTCACATCAGAATCTCTATGTGAATTGGTTTAATCGTTCTAAACCCAGATTTCAATGGTCATTTCCATCTGAGTTAACATATATATCTAAGCGAGTAATTACTTCACTAGATCATCGATTAAATAAACCAATCACCGTCTAAAGAAGTCGATTAAAGACGATTCGATCAAACCATGGCTAAGAGGCTATTCCCCTTGTCTCAATATGGAACTACTCACTCATGATTGAGGAGAAGGGGGAGACAGAGGAATAAAGTACTTTGACCATAGTCTAGCCCAAAATTAGGAAGTTAATCCTTATGCTAGAGACAATGAAACGACCATGTTCTTAATTCCTTGCTCCAGAACTAAAGAATGGAGAAAATAAGATCTAGAACTAAAGCGGAATAAAAGCGCCAAGAACAAAATAAGAAGAACAATGCTTCAAGAAAATTTACATTATTACAGAACTAAAAGAAAAATACAAGAAATAAGATGCTCAGAATTCCGGTGCAAAAGAGATGCCCCAATGAGGAGGAAGTGACCCTCCTTTTATAGGAGAAGGGTGGGGTATATATTAGGTTTAGGGCAAAAAAAATAGCCGGCGGTGGCTGCTAACTTTCTGGATCTAATCAATAGAGGAAACAATTGCTTGCTTTACATTCTTTCTACAGTAATTTCCCATAACAGCGAATTCGAGCGTGTTTTTGGGCCAGTAAAAAATTCGGAAGCTGTCCAAAAATATATTTTTCCTATATATAATTGAATTATCTTTCTAACTCATACTTGTACAATAAATTCTGCCTTGGCATGCGGGAGTTATACCAATTTTGGTGAAAGGTATATATTGAAATCAGACTCTGTGGGAAAATATAAGGCTACTTTCACTGGTTAATTGCGCAGCCAAATAAACACTAAAATTACTGAAAAATATGTCTTTTTTGTAGACAATAAAATTCTCTTTTCATTCCATACTTTATCTTGAAATTCCTCCTTTAGATGCAAAAAATATGGCTATTTTGGTGACGAGTATCTCAGGCACTGCGAGAATATTTGAAAAGCCTCGTATCTTCATCTTTTATTTTCTCAATTTAATTACTTAGATAATTCCTAAAAATTATGAAAAATATCATAAGAATTCAGGAAAAGTATATCAAGAAGATGAAAGTACTATTTATTTTTGAATTAGCTAAAATTAACAAAAAGCCCTAATTAATTATTCTAAATGAAGCAAAAATAAGAGATGCATATGCATTCATCATTAATCATCAAATATTAAGCTGATGTCATCATTGATTGATAACATCAGTAGGGTACTTAATAGTTGATCATTAAACTTATAATTGATCCAAAACCTGACCTAAGAGGTGACCATAGGTTTTCACCATCATATGACACCTTTGATCTCCACCATCAGTTGTCATGAAGATAACACCATAAGGTTGTTGCAATGGTACCATCATTGGGTCATGGGTTTATAGAAGAAATCAACTTTAAATCCTAAAATTGACCATTGGTTGATAGGTGCTTAGCACTATAAGTTGCCAAACCAACCTGATCTGAGTCATATTATACCTTAGGAATAATCACATGATCACAGGTTCATCAAAAACTGAAATCAGAACAAGTGCATGAATCATCATTTTCAAGCAAGAACATGATCTAGAAAGCTTATGATAAGAAATAAACGTGGAGCAAGTTATAAAAATTACCTCTAATGAGAAGATAAAACCCCAAAAAGAAGAAAACTCGACCAGTTAGGGTATAAAATCCAATAATAAGCTATGAATTCCTCCATCTAACACCTTTCTTCATTAAATGAGCAAACCCTAAGCATAAGGAGCAAGAAAGGTAGGGTTTTAGAGCTTGAGCAATTTCTACCATGGAACAGCAAGGTTCCGACCTGGATAAAGGTAGGAGGAAGGATATAAAATAAATATATGGAGTAAATAAGGAAATTCTTACTCTTTTAGGTCAGGATCACTAGAAGGAAGCTTTTTAAACCCTAAAAGGAAGTCAATTGCAACCCTAGATCCTTTTTCCAAGAAGGTCCCCATTTTCTTATTCCTTGGATAGGAAAATTCGAAGCAGTACAAAGGGAGAACAAGGTTGGGAGAAGGAAGGAAGTGGTGAAGAGAAAATGGCTTGTTTTGATGCTTAGGGATAAGTATATGAAACTTTAAGATAAAGAAAAAGAAAAAGTTGGAAGTTCCTAGTATCTTTCCAAGTGTCCATGGCCTTAAACCATTAAGAATATACAAGCACACACACAATAAGCTCCCCCACCATCCATATAGACATGATTATCCCTTATTTATTGAATTTCCAAGCAAAACAAATAACTCATTAGTTGATAGCTACTAAAGGTAGCTCATCCATGAAGGTGTAAACCCTAAAATACCCTTGGAGAAAACACCTTCAAAACAAAGTTTAAATAGGTGCCCCATGTCTCAAAAAGCTCAAGAATGATGATAGAATATGCAAGGATCATAATGCAAGTGATAAATTTCAAAGAAAACATCTCAATTGGGTAAATTGTAGAAAAGTCCAAAATGTGCATAAAATTGCATAACTTGCTCAAACAGTGTCCAAATTGGACCAAATTTGAAACTTAAGCTTGTATGATGATTTAAAAGCATATGAAAAGCTTAGATTAGGGTTATAAGAATTCAATTATGATAATTAAACTCATTAAACTCATTAAGCAAGTTTAGGGGCCTTACACTAGCAAACAAAGCAAAAGAGAGATTAAAGACCTAAACTAGCAAGAACAAAGCAAGAACAAGGAAAGAATCTAACTAAGAAAGAAAAGAGCTAACTAAGATAACACTATCTAGGAAAGCATAAAATTAGGGTTTCAAAGCAATAAAGGGAGATGTGGGTTGTATGGGGAATGCACTTATCAATTAGGTTGGGGGTGACATGTGAACATTATGCTTTCATTTAGATTATCAAACCAAGCAACAAGCTAGAGTCTAATGAATTATCCTAAACTACTAACTAGACATGGATATTCTAGGTTGTGTATAGGGGAACTAGTCCCTAACACCTCCTACTACACTTACGAGGCTCAATTGGGTTAGGATTTAGGTGTAATCCAATTAGAGTCTAATCAGGCCTAGGTTTCTAGGTTAGATGATCTTAGGATGATTAGGAGTTGAGATTAGTAATGGGACTGGAAGTGAGGTTATAGACCTCCCATCACCCACATTCTAACCTTGAGAAAGCTCCATGATAAACATACCAAATTCATCTAAACTAGCTACTTAGATCTCTCAACTAGGGTTAGGATAATTAATTAGCATGTAGGAGGATGGGTATCTAGCTAGGGATCCAAGAATTGGACCTAGGAGCAAATCCCAAAATTCACACATATAAGCAATTTCCCTAAATTCCTAGGTGATTTCAAGCAAAAACCAACAAGCAATTCATGTGGAGTGTGATAGAAATAGAACATAATCATTAGAAAATGAAATTACAACGTTTAAACATCATTTTCCCCCAACATGGTATCAAAGTAACATTTTTCACCCCAAACAACCCACCCAAGGGGCCTAGCTACTCATAGCAATGCAAAATACAAAAAGAAGGGAAAAAGAGGTTGAAGAAGCCATGGATCTCAGTGTAGATGAAGAATGCCTCCACTTCAGCTACTGTAGGACATCCTCCTCTCTCCTCCAAGGTGCAATGGCATGGGATGATGGTGGAATAGGGGCAAAACACTTGAAAACTAGGGTTTTAGTGGTGGAAATGGTGAAATGGAGTGGAATGAAGGTGGAAATGGAGTGGAATGGCTAAGGGGAGAAAATGGGGAGCTAAGAGGTGGTAGAAGGTATCTAACCTCATGTTGAAGCCTCCACCTAGGTATATATAGGTGTGGGGGAAGCACTAGGTTAAGTAGGAGTAGTATGGGAAATGCAGTGTAAAAATAGCTAGGTTTTTATGGGTGGCACGGCCGTGGTGGGAAGGGGTGAGAATCTTCGTGGTGCATGGGAACGATCGAGGTATGAAATGGAAAAAAATCATAGGGACTTGGTTGATTTTGAATTGAAAGTGGCACAACCGTGGTGGGGCTAGGGTCACCACGGTCGTGGTGGCTCCAGTTGCATAGTTCGTTCTTGGCTCCATGGTTGTTATGCCTCAACTATCACATGTCTGTGCAAGGTGGCACAAATGTTCTAGGTAAGTTCACCATGGCCATTCTGAGTGGCACGACCGTGGTGATTCTAGATTTACTTGGAGATGGCTCTGTTGATTTACAAGTGTCCTAGCACGACCGTTCTGTGGTACCATGACATTGGCCTCTTGATCAACACTTAGACTTGTTTCTTTGGATTTTGTTGGACATCTTTGCTTCAATGGATCTTTGGCCACTAGGGGTAGGTTGAGGGAGCATCAAACTTCACTTTAGGTCTCTCCAAGGGTAGAGAGACCCTAAGATCACTCCTTCTCTCTCTCTCTTCCATCAAGTGTGGCCCAAATGCCTGAAAAAACATGCAAATAATGTCCGTAAGTGAATTTTATACAAATATGCATATTGAGGGGAATAACATGTAATCTAACATGTATAGATGTGATTGAAGTGCAATAAGACACGAGGTGAAGCCCTAAAATAGGGCTGAATCACCCAGGATCTTTTGGGATCACTTGTTCTATAGGAGATTCAACTAGGTATTCAAGATTAGCTGATCTTGGAGCTAGTATATCCATCATTACTATGAGCATGTATAGGAGGCTCGGTCTCATAGACCCTAGATCCACTCCTATGTGTATTCCACTTGTATATTCTTCCATCACCAAACCCCTTGACATTATTGATGATGTGCCACTCGAAGTCAAAAATTTCTACATACCCTATGACTCTGTGGTGTTTGATATAAAAGAAGACAGTTGTTACCCTCTCATTTTTGGCAGACCCTTCCTTGCCACTGCTAGGGCGCTCAACGACATTGAGGCAGGACATCGCACACTACATGGTGGAACTCAATTCATTAATTTCCAAGCCTCTAGAGGTAGAATGAAGTATACTCAAGAATAAGAAGTCTATTTCCTCAATTGCATGGACCAATTCAATCAAATGCAACAACACTTTTTGAATTCTAAACGACCACCTATTACCGTAACCTGAATTTCTCCGATGGAAAATCAAGTTGCCATTTAAACTTCCCCTGCTAGCCCTATCAAGATGGACATTTTCCCTCCCAATGATCCTGTTGTGAGAACAACCAACATCACCACTCAAGAAATTCCCATCCCACAACCCCCTCTCCCATCTATGACCATACACATTTCCCCCTCCCTCTACCTTTGAGGCACCAATCTATGATACTCATCGAACTCCTTCTAAATCATCATTCTAAATCACAACCTAAGTGGCACATGCAAATTTCATCGATAGATATTTCCCTTCTCCTCCCTACAACCCACCTTCCATTGACATTAGTGGCCATTATAGGGAAATAAATGAAAATTCATACCTAGCTCCATCCCCATCTCCCATAAATAATCATATTTTGCTTCCCTAAAACTATCCTCCACCACATCCCAAACTGTGGGAATCTAATAAGATTTTTTCAAATTTTGTCCTCGATATATAGATGTATGCCAAGCATTTTGGGATACGTTTCAAAGAAATCAAGAAAAGATGACAGAGTGGTTCCTAGGAAATCAATATTGCAACCCAACCCTCCTCTCCACTCCTCCACCACTTTTTTATCCACCGCCAGAGTGATTTTCCATCCCAAGACAACAGAAGAGGGTAATGCAGGTGGACAAAATGTTGGGATACCAAATATGAACAATCGATTTGATATACTAGATAATGAAGAAGAGTATCACAGAAACAAGATAGGGGTTTTATATAAGATGGGTATTACAATAGTTTACAATGTTGTAAATAAGGAAGGTCTAGATAAAGTCTGGAAACCAAAGAGGAAAATTGATATTGCTGACAAGAAGTGAGCTATGTTGAAGGACATCACCACACTAACTGGGACAATGTAGCAAAGAAGATCGACATTTTGACTGGCACAACTAACGAGCAAAATCATGCGGTAGTAAACCCAGTTGTGGACAAGGTCATTCAAGTAATGGAGGATGATGGTTTGGATAAGGTTGTCTTGGTAAAAAATGGGGAAGTAGTTGTGTCAAATGCAGACAGTTCAAGAGTCATTAATAAAGAGGCAGCAGTGGAATCAAGTAACTCAACAAATGAGACACACATAACATACGACTTGCTTATGGAGGAGGAGGATGACACCAGGGTTAGAGACGACTGTCGTGAGAGTAAAGGAATATTAGAAACTATGTCCATAATACCTTAACCCCTACCTCTTAGACAAAAGATAAAGGGCAGTGGTGCTAAAATAAAGACAACTAGGACTACCAACCCCTACAGACATAGATGCAAAAGTGCTAGGCTACTGGCCAAGGCCGGGGAAGAAGATAACCCAAAGAAGCATATGGGTTACATGAAGGAGATGGGGGCTACTGAAGATAGTCCAGATACATGAAGACGTCCAGTGGTGCTTTACTTGAACATTTTAACAAGTATTTTATGCTAGACTTCCTCTGTTGGAGTGCCTGTGAGATAGGAAATGATGAGATGATTGATATATTTAAACCTAAGATCGTCACCATTATGGAATTGAAAATCGGTGTCGAAGCTACCACTCGTACAATAAAAAAATCTCAGGTTCACTAATTCCTAATGAGTAGAGGAAAGGGGGTTTACAAGCAACATTTGGGTGAGTTGGAATGTCCATCTGTGAACTGTGGATGTTGTTTGTAGCAACTGACAATTCATTTCATGCAGGGTTAATAACAAATGCTATATTACTTTCATCTATGTGTGTCCATAGTTTAGCACCAGATAACTACTTTGGAAACACCTCGTTCAAATGGGGAATAGGTTTAAGGCCCCTGGATTGCATTCAGGGACTTTAATAGTGTTTTGGATCCAAAGGAGAAGAGTGACAACCATATATTCAATAATTTCGAGGTGAATGTGTTTCAAAATATTTTGATGGAGGTTGACCTCTCCGATCTTGGATTCTCAGGAATGAAGTTCACTTACATGCATGGATTCCTATAGGAAAGGTTGGACAAGGCAAGTGCTAATAGATAATTCATCGCTAGGTATCCCTACGCTATAGTGGAGCACCTTCCCCGACTAGAGTCTAATCATTGTTTGTTATTGGTTCACTTCCCTCCCTCTCGCCTTTCACCCAGTAAGTTCATCGCCAAGGCATCGTGGTAGGATTCTGTGATGTTTTTCAATGTTTTTTTCAACTGCTGGAACAACTTGCTATCATTTTATGAGGCCCCCATGCTAGAACATAAGCCTATCTCTAAATGGGACATAAATAAACAACGTGATAAAAGAAGACATAAGGAGAGGTTGATCAATAATATCAACAAACTTCAGTCTGATTTGGAGGAACAATATAATTAAATCTTGAATTCCTGTAGCTCCACTATGTGGACAAATCTAAATGTTTATCCTCAAGGTTGAGGAAGTTGATTTACAACATCGTAGCCACATTAATTGGTTGAAGGAAGGAGATTGTAATTTGAGATTTTTCCACAACTTTACCAACCATAGAAGAAGGAAAAATACAATCACCGCACTTAAGAACCAATATAGTGATTGGATCTTTGACAAAGAGAATCTCATGATCATGGTCACAAGACACTTCGAAGAAATCTTCACTACACTGATAGGTCGTGGACTGATCCATTACTCTGAGTTTCTCGGATAGTTCAACAAATTGAGCAGAGAGCAACTACATGACATTAAGGCTTGCCCATTAGAGATAGAAATCATTTCCATTGTGAAGACCCTTGACCCTGTGAAAGTGGAAAGACCTGATGGGGTGAACAACATGCTTATTAAGGGAAACTAGGACATTGTTGGCGCCAGTGTGATCAAGTCTATCAAAGAGGCCATTACGATAAGGAATATACCTAATAAGATTTGTGACTCAACTATTGTCCTGATTCCAGAAATCTCCACTCCAGAGAAATGCTAAAACCTTCTTCCTATCTCTCTAAACAATATCAAACTAATGATTATTTCTAAGTTGGTGATTGAGTGTCTGAAAATGTTCATTTCTATTTGGGTATCCTCGGTACAGAGTAACTTTGTGCTGGGTAGACACATCACATACAACATCAATTTGGTTCACGAGCTGACACACACCATGAAACTATGGCGATCAAAATAGACCTTACTAAGGCCTACGATCAAATGTCTTGGGAATTCATTAGAGACACTGTTACACGGATTGGTTTTCCAGATAATATTGTGAGTTAAATCATGTCCTCTATCTCAAGAGGTGAGACAACCATTGTTTGGAATGGCATGACCATGGAACCATTTAGGGCGAGCATGGGGCTCATGCAAGGTGATCCCATCTCACCATATCTATTTGTTCTACACAAGGAGGGATTCAACCAGCTTATCTAGTAGAAGGTAGAACAAGGTGAGTGGAAGCCAATTACAACTGGAGATAGTGGTCCAAAAGTATCCCGCATATATTTCATAGACAACGTGATCCTTTTCACTCATGCCAATACATCTCAGATGAAGATCTTCTTGGACTATTTTTGTGAGTCTGATGTGGTCTCAGGACAAGTGATGTCAAAGAGCAAATACAAAATATTTTGCTCTAAAAGTGTTGATAGAAGTACTCAAAGAAGATTAACCAGGATGAGTGGTTTCCAAATCACAAAGAACCTAGTCATGTACCTTGAAGTTCCTATCATCCATCAGTGGGTGAATAAATCTATGTATAGTGATGTCCTTTAGAAGGTGAGAGGTAGAGTTTCTTCATGGGAAGCTAGGAGTCTTTGTTTCTAGCTGGGAGGATTTCCTTAGCAATGGACACCCTTTCGACTATGTCCACTTATGTCATGTAGACCTCTGTGTTACCTCTTCAGATCTGTGATACCATTGACGACATGATCCATCATTTTGTATGGGGTGTCAACTACAAAGCGCACCCGATGGCCTTGGTTTCCTGGGACAAAGTGATCTACCATAAGATTGATGGTGGGCTAGGTCTGAAGATTATGTGTGAATGAAATCAAGCCCTTTACCTCAAGAATGCTTGGGACCTAAGCAACAATAGGGAATCACAATGGTGTGATGGCATTAGGCACTGCTACAACAAGGAAAAGGGCAGGAAGAAGACTACATATTCAAGGTTGGGTAATATTGTCATCACTAGAAAGGAGTTCATCACTAATAATTCATATCTAATTCCTATGGATAGCCATAGCATTAGTGTATGGGGTGAAAAATGGTGGAAGGGCGGGCCTATCCTATGAGACCTTGCCTTGAAACCAATCCTCACTGAGATGGAATATCTAAAGGTTAGTAGTTTGGTCAATCTGAACGACGAGTGGGATACTATCTTCTTAGAGGAATGGCTCCTTGCATAGGCGGTGAAACAAATAAAAAGCCTAAAGACCCCTATAGACATAGATGGTAAGGACATCCATGTGTGGGAGCATATGTAGAACGATAGGTACTCCACAAAATCTGCTTACATGAAGCTACAAAGAGGAAAGGGTACCAAAGTCACGGAAAACTAGAAAGAAGTGCGGGAGGCAGGAGTAAGTCACCGAATTAAGATTTTTTCCTGGCTATTTCTACATGAAGCACTCATGACCAACAAGATGAGATTATAGAGAAAATTAACTCAGGATAGCAGGTGCCCTAGATGCCTACTGGAAGAGGAATCATCCTTACATTCTCTAAGGAACTGCTTGTATGTGAAGGATGTGTGGGAGGCATTGCTTCCCATCATTAGCATTGTCCAGTTATTTAGTCTGAGTGAACTCAAGCTATGGAGTAAAGAACAACTAGAAATTGGTGAGGAGACTAAAATTCTATTCCTTACAACTTGTTGGCATATATGGAATAGCAGGATTAGACACACATTTGAGAATGCTCGACCTCATACCATGAAACAAGTTACTTATATCCAAAAGGAGATGACAAAATAGTTGGAAGCTTTTTAGAAGAGTAATTCTACTCCTAGAACCCCAGACGTGCCCCAATTGAGCAGACCTAATAGTGGAGGATTGAAGATAAACTTTGACGATGCAATCAAGAACAAATGGATAGCTTCTACAGTTGTGGTGAGAGACGACCATGGGAAATGAATGGGGAGTTGTCGAGTGTTTTCAAGGCTCAGATGTTGTGGAGGCTAAGCTTAGAGGGACGAAACTCACCTTGGAAGTGGAGGAAGGGAACAACTTGGAATATGTTGAATTTGAAATTGATTCGCAGCTGGCAGTGCAGATCATACAAGAATCCTTAGAAGAGAATACTAGATATGCTAAGACTATCTGGGCCATTAAGAATAGGAAGAGGCAAAACTGGCATGTCTCGTATACAAACAAGATGAGCAAGAAAGTGGCTAACAGTTTGGCAAAATCACACCTAAAAACCTTTGGGAGTTATAAGATCTATAACCTTCCCCCACCTGGGACTATAGGTCCTTTAGAAAAATACTTTTGTAATGGTAGTAGTACTACCATGTTTTCTTTCTATTATTTAATTAATGAATGTACTCTCTTTTTTTATATATCTTTCCAGAGGAGGGGGGATGAATAAGATCGCCTCCCAACTTATCTAGAAAGATATGCTATTTTTTCAATCCCTAAGCTAATGAAACCATACCCTAGTAAATAGGTAACTTTTTATAAGATAAATATGAATAATTAAAAATCATGTACATATATGACATACGCTACTACAACATATAATATAAATACAAAGGGGTATTATGTGATATGTGATCTATGAATACAAAAGGCTTGGGAAGTCTAACCTATCATTATGAAACAACATTAACAGCCTAATCAAGGGAATTTGCCACTATTGAAATTATGAAACATAGACGAGCCTAAACCAATAGTAATACACTTTTTTCTATGTTGTAGACTCGTTATGAACAAACTTGGGGACACTCAATATTTTCATATTGAATTTTTTTGATTTGAAGTTTAGGTACGAAATTTCCATTATATTTGGAAAATTTATTCTCTCTTGATTGCATGCATAATTATATTGGTTGGTTGGCTTAAAATTGTTGTAAACTTTAGCATGTTCCTAGACTGCCACCAATAATAAATCTTGGGAAATAGTAGCTGATGCAACCCTATTTGTGGGCTCCATCTTGTCTCATATTGAGTTTCAATCACATCTATACATGTTAGATTACATGTTATTTCCCTTAATATGTATATTTGTTTAAAATACACTTATGGACATTATTTTCATGTTTTTTTGGTATTTGGACCACACTTGGATTGAAGTGGAGAGGCCCAAAGTGAATTCAATACTCCCTCAACCTACCCCTAGTGGCCAAAGATCAATTGAAGAAAAGATGTCCAAGAATGAACCAAGTACAAGCTCAAAGTGCTGATGTAGAGAGCAACATGGCTGTGCAACACATCATGGTCATTCTACCATGACCCAACATGGTCGTGCATCATAGCATGGTTGTGCTACCATGACCCAACATGGCCGTGCAACATGACACAACTGTGTGGCATATAGACCAACATGACCATTCCACCAAGAATGGCATAGCATCCTAGCCACCACGGTCGTGGTACTCAGCACAGACGTGCTACCCTTACCCCACGTCGGCCATGGTGACCACTGGTTGTGCCACTTCATGTACAAAACTTCAACCTTTACCGTGATTTTTCCCCATTTTTCTCCTCAATCGTTTCCACACACCACAACCATGTTCCCCTACACCCACCATGACTGTTCTACATACAAAAACCTCAACTATGTTTCCACTACATTTCCTATTTTACCCCACCGACCACCTATATATACATAGGTGGCGATTGGGGCACAAGGTTAGCCACCCTTAGATACATTCTACACCCTATTAGCTCATCGTTTTCACATTCCACCTATTCCACTTCATTTCCACCCCATTCCACTCCACTTCACCATTTCTATCACCAAAACCCTAGTTTCCTAGTGTTTTGACCCTATTCATCTATCATTCCATGCCCTTGCACCTTGGAAGGAGGAGGAGGAAGACCTTACAACTTTTGGAGAGGAGGAGTCTTCCATCTACGCTGAGGTCCATCTGTTCTTCTACTTCTTTCTCCGTTCTTATTGTATTTTGCATTTCCATGAATAGCTAGGCCCCTTAGGTGGGCTGTTTGGGGCTCAAAATGTTACTTTGATACCATGTTAGGGGAAAATGATATGTAAACATTGTAATTTCATTTGATAATGATTATGTTATATTTATATCTCTTTCTTCATGAATTTCTTGTTGGTTTGTGCTTGAAATCACCTAGGAATTTGGGGAAATTGCTTATATGTGTGAATTTTGGGATTTTCTCCTAAGTCCAAGTAATGGATCCCTAACTAGCTACCCATCCTCCTACATGATAATTAATTCTCCTAAACCTAGTTGAGAGATCTATGTAGCTAGTTTAGATGAATATAGTGTTCTTAGAATGGAGCTTTTTGAAGGCTAGACTGTGGATGATGGGAGGCCTAATAACCTCACTCCCACTCCCATTACTACCCTCAACCCCTAATCACCCTAAGATCCTCCAACCTAGAAACTTAGGCTTGTTTAGACTCTAATTAAATTTCACTTAAACCCTAACCCAATTGAGCCTCATAAGGGTAGTAGGAGGTGTTAGAGACTAGTTTTCCTATACACAACCTATCTTATCCATGGCTAGTTACTAGTTTAGGAAAATTCATTAGACTCTAACTTGTTTGTTTGGTTTGGTAATTTAAATGAAAGAATAATGTTTACATGTGACCCACAACCTAATGATAAGTGTATCCCCCAAACATCCCACACATCCCTTTATTGCTTTAAAACCCTATTTGCCTTCTTGCTAAGCTAGTGTTAGCTTAGCTAGCTCTTTACTTGCATAGTTAGATTCTTGTGTTGTTCTTACTTTTCTCTTTCTAGTTTAGGTTTTTAATTTCTCTTTTGCCTTGTCTGCTATCTTAGTGTTTTGTAGACCTCTTCTTGCTTGCCTTAGCATAGCTTGATCTTTTCTTTGCTTGCCTTGTCTTTTCTCGCTCAGTAGAATTAATAGTCTAGGGTTAATTTAGGTTTTGATCTTTTTTGCTTTCCTTTATGTGCTTGCTTGTTCACCATTAGTGTATTTAATCAAAACAACCATCAAACCCTTCAACCATGGACTCCACATTAGGAATCTAGCCCAAAAACTAACATAGCTCTAGTGCCCCCTTTAATCCTTGTGGATCGACCCTATACTTGTCACCCTCCTTTACTATGACACACCCTGTGTGCTTGCAGATGTAGTGTTTTAGTATGTGTGAGTGTGTACATGTAGGTACATTATAAATTTTGAAAGATATTCCAAGTGTTTTCCAATCTCGTGGGGCGCATCTAGTGAAATCCCAATTGATTAGTGTGTGCAGCTTTAGAGGGATGCACCAAGCTTTCTGGCACCATTGTCAGGGATAGAAAGTCCCATAACTACCTAGTAGTTGTGGTGTTGACTCTCCTTGTAATGACTGGGCCCACTGCCCAAGGATCTAGTAGAGTTACAGTAATGATGAATGACTCCACAGACCACCACTTGCCTTAATTGCATGCTTTGCCCTCATTCATGTGCAAGTGAGGATAAACTTCCCAACTGGTCACCCATCCTAGTACTACTCCAAGATGAGCAGGCTTAACTATGTAGTTATTTAGAGATGGGCTCCCTAAAAAGGAGTTGCACCTTGGTGATATGGGTAGTCAAATCATTCCTTTTAAGATCATTATATACAAGGCCTCAAATCCTGGGATGTTACAATCTCCCCCACTTAGACTCTTAACGTCCTCGTCAAGGCTCAACTATGTGGCCTCATAACATTTCCCCATTTCAGTGTAGACCCAACATGGTCATGTACACCCAGCTCCTGATCACAACTACCAGCGCAAGGGTGGATCCATCACCACGGATATCCCTTTCCAACATGCCTGGACCGCATGGCTCAAAGACTAGCATGCCACATGCCCATGTCGGCCCCTCCTACTGGAGGGGAATTGGCTCTAATACCATTTATAAAACTCGGGCCCAGTACCTAAGTCTCTAGTAGAGTTTCATAAATGATGAATGGCCCCATAGACCTCCACTAGCTTTAACTGCATGCTTTGTCCTCACTCATGTGCAAGCCAGGAATCCAAGGCCTCAAATCTTAGGACATTACAATCTCCCCCACTTAGACTCTTGACGTCCTCACCAAGGCTCAACTATGTGGCCTGGTAACATTTCCCCATTCAGTGCAGACCCAACATGGTCATGTACACCCAACTCCCAATCACGGCTACCAGTGCAAGGGTGGCTCCATCACCACAGATATCCCTTTCCAGCATGCCTGGATTGCACGGCTCAAAGACTAGCATGCCACATGCCCATGTTGGCCCCACCTACTGGAGGGGAATTGGCTCTGATACCATTTGTAATGATCGGGCCCAATACCCAAGGCTCTAGTGGAGTTTCAAGAATGACAGTTGGCCCCATAGACCACCACTAGCCTTAATTGCACACTTTGTCCTCACTCACACACAAGCCAGGATAAACTTCCTCATTGGTTACCCATGCTAGTACTACTCCAAGTTGAGCATGCTTAACTATGGAGTTCTTTAGAGATGGGATCCCCAAAAAGGAGGTGCACCTTGGTGATATGGGTAGTTGAATAATTCCTTTTAAGATCATTATATATAAGGCCTCAAATTCTGGGATGTTACACTCCCCTTTGGCATCGTCTTTTTCTAGACTGTTTTGTTACGAACCATTACATGCAGGAGATCTAATGTTGATATCCACACTAGTAACCCATCTTTGACTCAATTTTCTTCTATCATCTACTTACCTCTCCACCTCATGAAAGGATTGCAAAGTGCACAGATTTAGCCTTGACCACCTCCAAAAGTTTGGGGTGGACATATCTATACACCCCCCTTCACTCTCATCATCATGTGCCCTATCCACATCAAGGGAAAAGAAAAATAAAAAGAAGAAGAATATGCAAAAATAAAATAAAAGATGCTCCTATTTAAGAGCATCTAAATAAAGAAAATATGAGTGTTTAAAAGCACTCCAAACTCTTAGAGCAATACTTTCTTCCTTTTACATGCCCATGGAGCTAAGAAATATCAAACCTAGCTTATTTTTCCCTTTTTCATAGCCACGTGGGTTACTTAGTGTGGATGGACATATGAGACTAAATGCATGAATGTAAAACAACAAAAGTATTCATTTTTTACCTTTTCTACCATGAAATGGCTTACCCAGAGTGATATGACAACCATATGGATTGATTATGTTTTCTATGCTCTATATTTGAAGTTTGCAGGTTCAATGCTCAAATTATTGTTGGTTTGTGAAAGGGGAGAGGAGAGAGGTGGAATGCATGTACTTATTCATCTATGAGCCCATTTAGTCAATATGCATCTATTACAATGCATTTGTCATTTCTTGGTCATGGAAAAATTGTAAGAGAGATTGAATTGGAGCATACTTGAGGACAAGTATGTTTAAAGTTTGGGGTGTTGATGAAACCCTATTTTAGGGCTCCATCTTGTGTCATATTTCATTTGAATCATATATACACATGTTAGATTACCTGTTATTTCCCTTAATATGCATATTTGTGTAAAATGCACTTAAAGACATTATTTGCATGTTTTTTAGGTATTTGGACCATGCTTGCATGGAAGAGAGAGTCATAGAGTGATCCTAGGGTTTATATACCATTAGAGAGGCCCAAATTGAAGTCTAAGACTCCCTCAACCTACCCCTAGTGGCCAAATTTCAATTGAAGAAAAGATGTCCAAGAATGAACCAAGTACAAACTCAAAGTGTTAATGCATTGAGAAACATGGCCCTGCAGTACAACATGGCCGTGTTACCATGACCCAACATGGTCATGAAACATAGCATGTCCTTGGTACCATGACCCAGCATGGCCGTACAGTGTGGCACGACCATATGACATACATACCAACATGGACATTCCACCAAGAATGGACAGAGCATCCCAACCACCACAGTCATGGTACTCACCACAGCCGTGCTACCCTTGACCCACCTCGGTCTTGGTGACCACCATGATCGAGCCACTTCATGTACAAAACTTCAACCTTTACTATGATTTTTCCCCATTTTTCACCTCAGTCATTTCCAGACACCACTACCATGCTCCCATACACCCACCACGGTCGTGGTAAGCACCATGACCGTGCTACATACAAAATCCCAGCTACTTTTCCCACTACATTTCCTATTTTACTCCCACTTAACCTAGTGCTTCCCCACCACCTACATATACATATGTGGTGGCTAGGGAATTAGGGTAGCCACCCTTAGCTCCCCATTTTCACATTCCACCCATTCCACTTCATTCCCACCTCCATTCCACTCCATTTCACCATTTCCACCACCAAAACCCTAGTTTCCTAGTGTTTGGCTCTATTCCACCATCATTCCATTCCCTTGCACCTTGGATGAAGGAGGAGGACAACCTTGCAACTACTAGAGAGGATGAATCTTTCATGTAAACCAAGCTCCATGTCTTCTTCTACCTCTTTCTCTTTTCTTTTTGCATTTTGCATTACCATGAGTAGCTAGGTCCCTTAGATGGGCTGTTTGGGGATCAAAATGTTACTTTGAAACCATGTTTAGGGAAAAGGATATGTAAACATTGTAATTTAATTTTCTAATGATTATGTTATATTTATATCTCTTTCTTCATGAACTACTTGTTGTTTTGTGCTTGAAATCACCTAGGAATTTAGGGAAATTGCTTATATGTGTGAATTTTGGGATTTTCTCCTAGGTCCAATTCATGGATCCCTAGCTAGCTACCAATCCTCCTACATGGTAATTAATTCCACTAACTCTAGTTGAGAGATTTAAGTATCTAGTTTAGATGAATATAGTGTGCTTAGCATGGATCTTTCTCAAGGCTAGAATGTGGGTGATGGGAGGCCTAAAACCTCACTCCCACTCCCATTACTACTCTCAACCCCTAATCACCCTAAGATCCTCTAACCTAGAAACCTACTCTTGTTTAGACTCTAATTGAATTGCACTTAAACCCTAACCCAATTGAGCCTCATAAGGGTAGTTGGAGGCATTAGGGACTAGTTCCCCTATACACAACTTATCATATGCATGGCTAGTTAGTAGTTTAGGGAGATTCATTAGACTCTAGCTTGTTGTTTGGTTTGGTAATGTAAATAAAAGCATAATGTTTACATGTCACTCCCAACCTAATTGATAAGTGCATCCCCACAAAAGCCCATACATCCCTTTATTGCTTTAAAACCCTAATTGTCTTCTTTCTTAGCTAGTGTTAGCTTAGTTATCTCTTTACTTGCTTAGTTAGCTTCTTGCCTTGTTCTTGCTTTGCTTTTGCTAGTTTAGGTCTTTAATTTCTCTTTTTCCTTGTTTGCTATCTTACTGTCATGTAAACCTCTTCTTGCTTGCCTTAGCATAGCTTTATCTTTTCCTTGCTTGCCTTGTCTTTTCTTGCTCAGTAGAATTAACAGTCTAGGTTAATTTAGGTTTTAATCTTATTTGCTTGTTTGTTCACCATTAGTGTAATCAATCAAAACAAACATCAAACCCTTCAACCATGGACTCTGAAGTAGGAACCTAGCCCAAAAACTAACCTAGCTCTAGTGCCCCCTTTTATCCCTATGGACTGACCCTATAATTCTTGCCCTCCTATAGTACGACACGACCCCATGCTCTTGCGAGTGTAGTGTTTTAGTGTGTGCGAGTGTGTACGTGTAGGTCCATTATAAATTTTGAAAGATTTACAAGTGTGTTCCAATCTTGTGGGGCACATCTAGTCAAATTCCAGTTGATTAGTGTGTGCACCTCTGGCGGGTCACACCAATATTTTTGGCACCATTGTTGAGGACAGAAAGTGCCATAGCTACCTAGTAGTTGTGGTGTTGACTCTCCCCTTTGGAACCATCTTTTTATAGGTTTTGAGAAACACACCAGTAGCATATTGTTTAAACATCAAAAAGGGTAGTCTAGTGCCCATATTTTAGTGGAATAATGCTTCCACAACTCTACATAGAGAGAAGGACATGAAGTTCCTCAATATACTGAGAAACACAATTGGTGTGTTATCATTCTCATGAAGAGAACATATGAATTCCTCAAAACTAGACATTGACATGTGCTATCTATTTAAAAGCTTGAATCACTACTTGATATTGAAACCCCATATTCATTGTATACTTACCCATATTGCTTATTCTTGCATAAAAAAATCCTTGTTGCTAGATGCATATTTATTTAATTTTTTAAATACAAATTTTGTACCAATCATTCACTGACCTATATTTTTCCCTTCTTGGGGTCCATGTATGGTTTGGCTCCCTATGGGAACTCATGAACAGGGCATGTAGAAGCATCACCTAAAGAACCTAGATGGTAAGAAGGAAAAATGACTAAGGATGTCTAGGTAACCTTTGTTTAGATTTAATTAATCTTCCACTATTTAATTGTAGTCTCACTGAGACATTTAATTTATGAACTTGTTGATGAAAAGATATTTGGATTGTTGGATAAATGTGCAATGGTTTCCAAATAATGTTGATTATTATAATCTAGTCTTCACAAAAATGATGAGTGAGTTCCGCCCTAGTGTTCCCATCCATGGGTAAAACTAGACTTTTATTGAGAAATTTATTATTTGCAACTAGTGTAGTAAAAAACCATCAACCTTTTGTGATAAATATTGGATAAATTCTTAAAAATGTTGTCGTTTGGGTTCTCTCCTGAACTATACTACAATAAGATCTATCCTCTTGTGGTTGGTGAATATTGTATGTTGGTTAAGTTAAACTCTAGGATCTTCACCTTTAGTGAATTTGCCAGTGCAATATCATGCATGTCAAATTTTGGCACCGGTGTTGGGGACAATATATTTTCTGATCATTTAAACTAATAATCAATTGGTTAAGAATTTCCTTTTAGCATTTGACAACATTGCATATATTCTTGAATTCAGCTCCACTTCCATCATCTTACTCATGGTAGTCTTACTTCTTCAAGAACCAATCCTAATGCATGACACTCTTGTAGCGTCGATCCAAGACTAGATTTCAACCCTAAGATTGAATAAACCTACCACATGATCATGCATGCACAACAAGCTAAGATCAGTGAGGCAGAGATCAAGGGTAGGGTTCAAGTAGCACATCATGACAGACTCATTGTTGAAGTCAGAGTTGTTGTGCAAGAAGAATTACGAGTAGCCTAAGAGGCAGAACAATAGAGAGATCTGTCAGAGTTCTCTATCCGCAAGGGTATAGGCATTCACAACCCAATCATCCAGCCATACAGTGTGGCATCTAACTTTGAAATCAAAATGCAATGGGTGATGATGATGCAAAACAACATCTTTCTAGGGAGAGCTAATGAGGATGCACATGATCACCTATAAAAGTTCACAGATTTATGTGGACTAAGAAAATAGGTTGGTGTTTCTGATGAAGACATGAAGCTACAACTATTCTAGTACTCCCATGTTGACATAGCATTAGAACTTGGGAAGAACTTCACTACCAATTCCTCAAGAAGTTCTTCCCATCATCACTCACTTACCAAATGCAAGGGCAAATCACTCAGTTTGAACAACTCCCAGGAAATATCCTCTTTGAAGCCTAGGAAAGATTCAAAAGAACTATTGCGTAAATGCCCTCACCATAACATCACCTTTGTGAAAATTGTAGAGACCTTCTATAGGGAATTCGATGATGATGTCAACTAGTTCCTAGATGTCGCCTCTATTGGAAACTCGATAAGGCAAAACTTTGAAGACGCATGGAAGGTTGTGAGTAGGGGAGCTGAGAACCAAGAAAATTGGGGCTCTTCATAAAAGAGAGGAGTTCTCAAGGTGTATATGGCACAAGACCAATTTGGTATGAAGGCCATTATTGAATCCTTAAAGATTCTCGCCTTTAAACAAGATAACCTAGAGTCAACGTTCATGAGGATTAGGCAGAGAGGTTAGTCCTTTTTTCTAGCTGGGCAGCCAAGAAGTCTGTCAAGTATGTAGTGTAGAGAGAAACACAAATCTGGAATGCAACCACCTATACCAAGCTACATTGAACACACATCAGCCCTAGTTCAACAACAACCCCCTCACTGAAGAAGTTAATGTTGTAAACTCCATTTTCTGATAGGGTTACCAAAATCCCAAAAAGTCAAGAAACCATCTAGGCTTCTAGTATGGAAACCCAGATGAATCAAATAAAGCTCACCAACTCCATCATGGACCCAATCGAAACCAAGTTCAAGCTCCTCCCAGTTTCCAGCATAACTAGAACTATAGGTAAAAAAATTATAATCCCAACTAGCACCACAACAATTTCAATCAGGGTAACAACTACACTTTTGGATAACAACCCTGTAACCAATAAGTTCAACTTCTCCTTGGGTAGGGAATCTAGCATAATGTACCTACCTCCAATGACCAAAGAGGTATGGATACCATCAAGAGGATTCTCACAAGACAATAGATGTACAACAAATCCATGGAGGCTCAACTTGTACATATTGCTACCACCATTCGTCCTCCAGTGGGATCATTTGTTGCCAACCCAAGAGTAATCTCAAGCATTAGTGAGAGCAGTTAAAGGATGTGATGAAATGTTCTAGACATGTGATACTAGTACCTTCAACCCCAACCATCAACAGTAACAAGCTCATTCTTGAAGATGACAAAGATGAATATGTCACTCCACTGGTTATACTAATAGTCATACCAGTGGAACTAGTAGTGGAACCCTCCAGATAAGTAGCTCACCTAAACAAAAAAGGCACCTAAATACCTACCAACCACTCATGCTATCCATGGGATGCCTGTCTACAAACCATGCATCTACTACTAGAGTTGTCTAATTCATACACATATAGACTCAAGATTCAACAACTTTAAGGAAGCAATGGATAAGATACATGTAGATATTTCATCCTTGATGATCTTGTAGAGATTCCTTCCTAAACCAAGTTATTTAAGAATCTCCTCACTGACAAGTACTTAATAGAGGAATTAAAGACTGTCAAACTAGTACAAATGACATCTGACATTGTCTAGAGGAAGATGCCTGTAACGACCCCGCCTCCCGGTAACCCCCAATCAAGGGAGACCAAAAGGTCAGAGACGCTATCCCAATAACTCAAGATCTATGGTTTAACATTTAATCAAAAATTATTATCAAATTGTACTAAAATTATACTGGAAAATTGGAATAAAATAAATCTTTTGCATACCTTGTAAAAATTTCGGATTTATAGACTTCTATCCATTATAGGAGTCTATCTAACTAATCCTCCTTGAATTGGTTATTTGTATCTTCACAATATATCGATTTACTATTTGTCCTTTTCAATAATTGTACTTCAAATGCAGACAAACAAAATGTCGGTCAACATAAATGAATATGTCGGTATGCGAGGGACAATGAAAATTTTCACAAATAGTTTCTAACAACCTAATTATCACAAATAAGTTATTAACAATCCAAATTATGTTTTCAATGTGACATTCTCAACCGCTTTTTCTCTAACCCTGGATTACCCTCTCTTAGGGTTTTGTCCTTGCAAGGGACAAAAGACCACCTTCTCCATCCTGAGCTTGGTTCCCAATGGTCTTCTCTCTGGGGCTTGACTGAATAGACCTTCTGTAACATCCCTGACCTGGGTTATAACCTAACCCTGGAAGTTTTGCCTAAATATGTAATTATTTACTTGTGAATACTCCCTGGAATGTAATTAAGTTCCTCAGGAACATATATATTTCAATTTTTTCTCCTTTTTAAACAAAGTTGTAGCATTGTTTTGTATGCAGGGACCTATGTGCAAATTACCCAGTTTAAGGGTTCAACTTGAAAATTCACAAGTTAATATGTTCCTTTGATGTTGAAACATCATGAGGATGTTTATGATGAAGTTTGAAGGATTTCCCAAGCTTGAGCACCAAGGTGCAGCTGTGGAAGCAATCCTTATGCTTGAAAACCCTAATTTGGAGTAAAGTGCAATTTACCCAAATTGAGGGGTGCAACTTGTAATTTTCACTTTCTAGAACATCTTTTATAAATCTTGTCATCATTTAGAGTAGAAATGATGAAAGGGGCACATCAATGAATAATCAGATAAGAAAAGTGATCTTTGTGGTGAAAGTCACCTAATATGGGTATGGAGACCTTTCATGTATGTACCCTAGTTGAAGGTTGGCTTTCTTTACCCTTAGATCTTGAGAATTCATGAGTTTTGCATAAGGTTAGATGGGTTTCGACGTGCCCTTGAGCAATAAGGGACTTAGATGTAATTCCATAACTTGAGAGGTCCTTATGGTGTAAAAAGGGCTAAAGTATATAAGCTGTTTCCTTGCAAATAAGTGAACGGATCCTTCATTTCCTTCACTTCTTCTATTCTTTCTCAACCGACCAAGGCTAGCTTTGGAGCAGAGAGGGGCGACCAAGGGTTCTAGGTAAGTTTAGATCATCCCTTTTGCTTGAATTCATGGAGGAAACTCATTTTCAAGGTTAGATTCATGGCTAGCTCACCTAGCTCTATCTTTCTAGCCTTTCCTTTCCAACATTTCCTTGGATAATTCACCTTGGCCAAACCTGCGGAGCTCAAAGAAGCCATTAAAGCTTGGATCTTGAAAGCTTGGAGCTCAAGGAACGACCTTTAGGTGGGTTTTATAACTCTAAACTCTTTGCTTTATATGCATACTTAGTTCTTGCAAATTAGCATGATACTTCTTCTTCTACCTCCCTTCTTCCTTGCACTTTTGCAAGCAAAACGGTGGAATAACCGACCTTAACCAAGGTTGAAGATGATGGGCGTGAATTCCTATGCTACTTTATCAAATGACCTTGGACCCTTTTGGTCCAAACGGTTGCAAACCGTTTAAGGTCAAACGGTTTCAAACCGTTTGCTCTCAAACGGTCTTGCAAGACCGTTTGGATTGAAATGGTCTCAAGACCATTTGATAGGGTTGACCAAGGGACGACCGTTTGAGGGTCTGTTGGTAATATGTTGAGTTTCATTCCTGCAAAGAATCAAAGATTAATTCTTAACCAATTGAGAGTTGAAGGCACTTCAACATCCTAACCCTAATCGGGTTGAAATTACTGTTTTAAAGCATAGATCTTGTTGAGTTTTGGGTTGAAGGACCCAAACGGTCTCAAGACCATTTGGGGGTTCTTCCAAACGGTCTCAAGACCGTTTGAGCACAACCCAAGACCGTTTGGAGGTCTAGGGTTGAGATAATCTAATGGTTGGAAGGTCCAATTGCAATAAGTTGATGAATTGATAAAAATGCTGATTTTAGACCTAATTGGAGTTCAACCCTAATCCAACCGACTTGGTTTTTGGTCAAACTTTGGGCAAACGGTCTCAAGACTGTTTGGATGATGTTCAAACGAACTCAAGACCGTTTGGGCCAAGTTTGGGCCCAATTGGAGGTCAATTGATAGGTTCAACCTTGAATTGATTCACATTGTTGAATATTGATGACTATCCTATTTGAAACCCTAATTGAATTAGAATTAACCCTAATTGGCTTTCAATTGAGGGATACTTTAGTGTCCAATTGATTGAGGCTCATCCTAATTGACTCAATTTATGAGTGGTTAACATGGCTTTGGCCAATTGAGGGCTTCAACATACTTAATCATAAACATTTGTAACTTCTGAACCATGTTGGAGGTCCAAACGGTTTGAGCCCATTTGGACCAAACGGTCTCAAGACCGTTTGGATCCAAACGGTCTCAAGACCGTTTGAGGACAAATGGTCTCAAGACCGTTTGGGTCCAAACGGTCTCAAGACCGTTTGGGCTCAAACGATCTCAAGGTCGTTTGGACCAATCGATCTCAAGACAAGTTGATCAAACGGTTTCAAACCGCATAAGCTCAAACGGTTTGGAAAGTCAACCTTTCCAAACGGTCAACGCACCCAAACGGTTTGGGAAAATGACCTTGAGGTCATGCGGTCTTGGAGTCAAACCTAGCAAACGGTCAACGCACCCAAACGGTTTCAAACCGTTTGGTGGTTGAAGGTTGAAACCGTTTGGAGGTTTTCAATGTTATTTATACATAATCACTTGAAGTTGTAATTGGTTCAATGGTGATCTAATCTAAACCCTAATGGTAAATTAGAACAATCAGGGACTAAGTGATTAATGAATTGACCCATGATAGTGATCATGAGGTAAATTACCAAAATACCCTTGAGGGGTTTAATTGAGTAATACCTGTTTCTAATAAAACCCTAATCACATGTTAATGATGTTTTAGCTTATGTTAGCCCATGAGGACTTAACCCAACCTGATCTAGAGAGGTTTTATCACCATCTACTAGTATGAGGAGAGAGAAAGTATCTTAATAGAGAGAAAGTACCTTAAGAGAGAGAAAGTACCCTTTTAGAGTGGAAACTCAAGTAAAGAACCTTCAATACACATGAATGTGCATGATTAGGGTATGATCCACCTATGTGAGATCATGAAAACCCTAATTATGATATATGATGAATCTTAAGCTAATCTGAGAGCATCAATGATGATGTTCCTCATACATGATGATGTTATGAGTTCAATTCACCATGTGATGTGAATAGTAAACCCTAATTCAAGGGTAATGACATGTGATGTGAATAGTAAACCCTAATTCAAAGATGATGACATGTTATATGAGTATTAAATTCTAGTTGATAAGAATCAAAGAACTTAGCTCTTATGACAAGAGTGGAAAGTATAATCATTGTTTTGAATTACTTTTATTAGTTGAATTAACCATGCAGGTTCTGATATGGAGGTGATCATATCCAGGTATGGACGATGATACTATATTCATTAAAGGCATATTGATAGATTTATGAATAAGTAAAGTATCTTGATGCCTTGTCAGTGGCATTTTATGATAATAATGGGCTGTGAGAGCCATGAATACCATCAAAGTCATGCTTTAGAGATGACTTGTGATGATTATAATGAGAAATGATGATTGATGTGAGTTAGGCTTGTTACATTTAGTATTCTCCTTCTATAGATGTTATGCTGCTTTTATTGTTTGAAGAACAATGTTTGATGTTAAAAGAATACTAAATGTACCTAACTAATCAAGTATAATGTAGAGCCCTGATCATAGATCCATCATTGTCAGAGATCAAATGATGGTGAAACAGGTTTTCCTAAGGGAACTCCTGGATCACATACTATTGAGTATGTGGGGTATATGGATGTGTAGAACCTTACATCCTGGTGTAGGTGATTGATGTAGATGTGCAATCCGTCAACCCTTCACTACAAAACCCTACCGTATCAGTGGATGGTAAACATGAAACCTCTTGATGACGAAGAAAACATAGATATCCATATTAGTAGAGATAAACATGAAATCTCCTGATGACGAAGAGAGTACAAAACGTCACTGTAACTCTAAAATAGCGAAGGACCAGTTTACCCTGGTGAGCTATAATAGTAGAGACACAAGATGTCCTACAAGTGATCCTCTTACTGACTGAGGAAGGTGAAGGTCATGAGAATCCAGCTCTCTTAATGACCTATGTATGATACTGATGTGACTTCTTAGTAATCAGTTGGAGTATGAGTGGTATGCCTCATCTCCACAGGGCATAATATTGTTTGTAAAACATAATCAACCGTGTAGTATACATGTTAGAGATAACTACGAGTTAATTGATTGATGATACACGGTAATAGTGCTTCTATTCTTCATGTCTCATAAATGGTGAGCTCTTGTTTATAGCTACAACTACTATTGAATACTTTGAAAGCTTTACTGCTTAAGATATTCTTTGATGTTATAATAAAGCTTCTGGCGGAGAGTTATAACTCTCGCTGGGACAATTATGTAAAATTGTCTCACCCCGTAGACTTCAACTTTTTAGGTGGACGTCGGAGACGGAGGAACCGGTCTACAGGTGACCAGTCCCAGCAGTAGCAGCAGCAGCACCAGGAGCAGCAGTAAATCTCAGGTGGAGATTTAGCCTGCCATGTGGTGTAGTTAGAGTCAGTCCTATGTGTCCTCTGTACTCTCAGGTCTTGGAGTCTTTTGTTATGAGTTCTTGAGATTTTGTATCTTGATGTATATAATTACTCAAGAAGTAATTATCATGAGATGTAAACAGTTTATCTCTTGTTATGAAAGAAGCTTTTATGGATTCAAGCCCTTGTTTCGAAAAGTTTTAATTTTCCATGATTTTTGTCTTCCGCTGTTAATCGAATCGCTTCCGCTAAGTTTGAATCGTGTTTATATCGTGATTTGGAGATCAGAGCCCACACCTTCCCTATGGGGCTTGGTCATGCAACATAGTGAAAATCATAGTGACTTTATAGGATTGCAGAAATAAACACTTCAGTAGTTTAGTTGCATCCGATCGGTCAAAACCTTAATAAAGTGTTGTGAAACTAATCTGATTATTCATAAATAACCACATACCTATTTAGCTAAATCAAGCTAGCAATAATCCAAGCAGAAAGTAATCCAAGAAAGTAAGAAATTCACACAAGCAAGGATCCTGAAATAACCATATTATCTACTCACTATTCATATTATCAAGATCTATTTAATCAAACTCACTTCCTAGGGTTTTCTACTTTCTTATAGGGTTTCACTTGCAATTAGGGTTTCATTATCACTTTTGCTACTACAAACCCTAAATCTATAATAGTACTCATAAACCCTAAGTAACTCATCCAAACTCTCCTAACAGGCTTAGGATTAACAATTATCAACATATTTCCAAATAACTCGAATTAAACATATTAATCTCTTCTTTTACCCTAAATTAGGGTTTTTATATGCATTATCATAGATTCCTGGATTAAAACCCTAAAACAAAAAACTTCTCATATAAATTAGATTTGATTCTTACTTCATCATCCAACATGTTATTAGTACTAGAATTAACCCATTAGGCATCATAGATTTGATCTTTAATTACAATTAGGGTTTTTAACCTAAATTTAATTCATTCATGATCACTTAAGCCACTTTTGGAATTATGATCAGATTTGGGCTATGAAACTATTTTTACTAGATTCCTTACGATCTCGTGATCAATTTTTATATATAATACTTCTCAATCTAAGTTACCAATATTTACTTACGAATTTATAAAGAAATTACCTCCTCGGGCCAATAGAACGTCGCCATGCCATCCTGGAGGCTTGCCCTCCTTGTCCATGTGGACCGACTTTGGCGAATCTGGTTTGCCACTTCATCCTCCCATGATCCATGCGAGTAGGGCCTTTGCAGTGGTGGTTTACATCTCTGCCCTTATTCTCCTTCACAAATGCTGAGGGTATACTGGTAAAAATCCCCGACAACTTCTTCAATCTTCGCTCACCCCCGACTCTATTCGTGACGCAGCTCCAGGCTCGGTCAACCTTGAGGTTGACTTCGAGATCTACTACACTGAGGTGCCAAGAGAGGGCATCGACTCCCTTCCTAGGCCACCTCAGACTCAATGACGGCCCACGGCTGTGGCGAGGCGTCTTATAATGGCCGACGACAGTGCCCCTATGGTCGAGCACAAGAAGGGAGAGGAGGAGCATTGCTACTATGAAGTTAGGAGTGATGAGGGGTTCGATTAGTCCCGTGAAGTGACTGGGATAGGGTTTTGATCTCAATGGGGTTTCCTATCCCCCCCATTATATACCTATTGGTCTCGACATGTTTCTCACAAGAGTCTGCTGAATTGGGGAAACATGCTATATCCTTCCAAAGTGGATAAAACCTAGGTCCGTTGGATTCGTTTTGGTCTCGCGAACCCAATGGGAGACTTCCCAGGGCTGCCCGATCTTTGTGGGGAGAGAAAGCAATCCCAAATTCTTTGTTTATTTGTTCTTATCTAAGATCAGGTGCAAAAACAGCCAACGGCTCTCAGCCACTCGCCAAGAACAAGGTTACTAATTAAATGTGACATTTAATGTTATCCTTTACACTTTAGGAAACTTACAAAATTCATATCTCCCAAGCCATTTATCCTTTTAATACCAAATGTTGAGGGAAAGTCCATAATGACTAATTCCATGTGTGTACCAAAATGGAGACTCAAACTCGAAAGTATGAGGGACATTTCTTCATAAGCAAGTTATCCTTTAATAAAGTTTATTTAATTGGTATTTTCTCTATCGTATTGCATTATCTTTGCAACTTGGACTCCTTAGAACCCAAGGAACTCTAAAGGCACGAAATATCCTCTTAGAGGATATTCCCTAGCCTTCTAGAGGCTTCTACCTCTTTCTTTTCTCATTTTCCTTATTTATTCATTTATTATTTGAATTTACTTATCTTTCTCTTCTTATTGGGCCCAATAGTCAACAAGGCCCACAAACAAAGCAAACAAGGCTATTAAAAACGAAATCTATACATTCAAATCAAATCAAACCATTCTTTTTTCATATATATTTAATATGAGAAATTGCATTTCTCACTAAAAGAACTCGAAAATTGGGGTTGTAATATCCTTCCCCTCTTATAGGAATTTTGCCCCCAAAATTCCACCAAGCATACAAAAAAACATGATAAGGATTTCTTATGTCCATCATGGCTCCCATGTGGCTTCATCCTCTCCATGGTGCTTCCCAAGAACCTTCATCATCTTATATTCTTACATCTGAGTTGTCTCTCACCTTGGTATCTCGTACCCTTGTAGGTGGCTCAGGACATTTCAGCCTCTCTCAAAGCTTAATAGGTTCATGGCTCAGCACATGGCTCAGGTACATCACATAGTGCTCTAGATCGAACTCCTGGAATACATCATACATCATGTTATCCTGAGGAGTAATGCTACACATAAGCAACTCCACCTATCCATCTCAAATGGACCCATGTATCAGGGACTCAACTTTCTCAACAACAGCTCAGAGGGGTCAGGTTTTCATAACACATATTCTCCCACAGTGAACTGCATGTCAGTCTACTTCGCATCAGCTAACGACACATGTCATCCCTAGGCTTCCTCAGCCATCGCATGATCAAAGCGACTTCATCTGCACACACTGTGGTCTCTCTAACCTTCACAAGTTTCCTTTCACTGACATCATCCTAATGAAGTGGTGACCGACACGACCTCCCTAATAGAGCTTCTTACATCCTGATATTGGCTGTGGTGGCTATCATCACAAACTCTCATAGTACATGAACTGTCCCCACGTATCACCCTGAACGAGCACACATTTTCTCATCAGACCCTCTCGTCTAGATCATACTAACTATCGGTTAGGGGTGATAAGTTGTGCTAACTTCAAACTGGTATCGAGTTCTTCATGTACCTACTTTCACCGCATGGAAGTGAACTTGAGGTCATGCCTCAGATATTGAACTCAAATCATGGTGTAGTCAAACTATCTCTCTCTCATATATAGTTCAATCAGATCTGTCACATTGGCAGTGCTCTCTCTCTATCTCTCAGGTAAGAGATTAGGTCAACTTCGTAAGGTGATCTACCATAACTCATATTTCATCACGACCTCTCTCGATCCAGGGGGACTCACCACAATGTCCATGATGATCAACTGTCATTCCCTCTTGGGTACTCTTCACTCTCCATAGCAACTTAGTGGGTTACTGGTGTTCGTCCTTCACCTCCTGACATGCAAGGCGGAAAGCCACATGTAATTCTATGTACTCTTCACCTCAGGCATTCAAAGTACTACTTTAACTTTAACCATCTTGGTAGTACTATAGTATACTTGAAATCACAAACCTCTACTAGTCATGATTTCTCAAGGTGACTCCTCAGAAAACCCTAAAACACTTTAGTCGAGGGTTCCATCACCTTCTTTTCTAGAGAAGTGCATCTGAGGTTCTTCAACCATCCTTCTATCATATCAAGACCTAGGCTAGCTAACCAAGCAACCACTAACCCGACCCAACGGGTCTGGTTGGATCAGAGGGGTAGCCCGATATGTCTCACGAATTTAGGGTTCACCTAACAACCTCTTCTAGCCTCTCTACTGGCTAAACAAGATAGATTCGTCCCAACTAAGAGCATCCATTACCACCTTACATCCTTATGTGCTAGGTAACAGTGAAGAGATAAACATTCACATACTCCACTCAACATCTGAATCTCGGATTAGGTCTAACTGAGTCGATCTCATCATCTTAGTCATCATACACAAACTTATAAAACTCATAAATTCCATACTGCTCTTGGTAAGAACATCCTCATATGATGACTACCTTAGTCCTTTACACATTAGAAAACCATCCATACAACGTACTATCCAAATGGTATGCTACTATCTCTATCCTCAAGCATCATATCAATGTTTCAACTTACATCATATTTATCCTTAGTGTATGGCATGTGTATTGCCCTATCTCTCACCCCCATAATGAGAGGAAATAAGCATTTGGCTGTAGTCTAAATACAACATTCTTCCCATTCCAAGAGTAGAGATGGTGCATCCCACCTCATCAGTACACCATCCAATCTAAGTTTAAATGTGCATCACATGCCTCCACATCATGAACATCTCGATATTAGGTTTACTTCCATGGAAAACTGGTCTCGAACCCACTTGGGTTACAACACAATCCTTAGTCATCTCCCCTAGAGATCTGTAGGGTGCTGGTACTTTTGGGGTCATTTTCTCTTCCCTTATGCAACCAGGGAGTGCCCACATCAAATGCCCTTTGGGCTCTATGAGCTCATGAAGTTGATAAATCTCCTAACCCATGGTCCTTGGGCACAATAGCCATTACCTCCTGACCCTATGGTATTGTGCAACTAGGGAATTAGGCAACTCCTACTCCCATTTGTCTTATCCCCACCTGACCTTAGTATTGACTTAGGATTCTATCATGGTATATCTCAAATGTGAAACATTTCCCAAGTCTTCACCATCTCTCTTGGCATACATGGTCAGACTTACATCCTTTCATAGGGATCATGGCGACCTACCTACCTTGGTCAGGCCCCATATAGGTTACATCCATGTCAACATAACCTCATGCCCTTTAGAGATGGTCACACATGGGTCTATGGTTTCGTGCTCATACCATGTGCTCTCCACTTAGCTCATCAAGCTCACATGAGAGACCTCTTTAGGTTACCTCAAACCTACACAAAATCTTATACTCACCCTACAGAAGGGTCCCTCCCCATGATGGGAGAAAACTATCTCTTAATAGAAACAAAGGTCACAAACATCCCCACATCTAGGGTTTACATCAACATGAGCATGCTTAGCCCTATCAAGATGCTAAGGCACATAGCTAACAAGAATACCACCTTCTACACCATGCTAGGTCTCCATGAAGGTCATATTCGTTCCTATTCCTCAACATTGGACCAAGATCATACATACATTGGTCGCCAACCTATATGTTAGGGGTTCATCAAGCATATACCTTAATCCAAGGGGTTTCCTTTTCCCCTAAACATGAGGGGTGACATGCTCAAATCTATAGAAACTCAAACCTCATCATGAGCATCGGGTACACAAGGTACTATTACTTCCCCTCTTAGGTCTGGGAACCCTAGGTTCACTTCTTATGCAACAACTGTCCAACTACATGCTCTACTTTTTAACTACAAACCAAATAGGTACAATATATATCATGCTCTTCCTACTTTTATTGCATGTGAAAAACACCTCAGAGCCCTACACAAGGACAACCAACTAGGTACGAGGCCTCACAACTTGATACTATACCTCCTCAGTCTAAGGAACTATCTTCCTATACCTAAAAGGTACGCACCTATAACATCTATACATCGGTTCAAGAAGCCTCTTTCTTCCTCTAGGGTTTGGTTCCTCTAAAGGAATCCAAGGTACCACAAACCTTCAAGGATCATGCACGAGGAAACCACAACCACTCACTTAGGTCATCCATACTAGGTCAAAACATACCCAACTTCTCATGGTTCCTCATGTCGAGGAGTCTAAGCTTCCAACCTTCTTTCTTGGGTCTTGCTTTCTCTCTAGAGCTAACCCTACAATCAACCTCACCTCTGGAGGTTATCTCTCTAAGAAGGTGGATCAAGATCTTAAGGATACATGCATACACCTACATTGGTGAAACAAATGATCAAACCTATGTTTGATCAAGATTATCCATAGCTCTGCATGTTCATCTCCTCACCTGTCAGGCATGACCAAACAGATCTAAGTCTCGACCTAGTACCAGCACTACTGATGTCCTCTCCTATATAGGTGCATGCTCTTCTATGCTCATATATGCCCATAAGGGTTTCTATATGGTCATCACTAACCTCTTCAATGAAAGAGCTATCCTTCACCCTATCAGGCATGACCCTTGCAAGGTTGGGTCACCAAAAGGCACTAGGTCAACCAACCTCACATAGATCATGCTTCTCACGGGTACTCAAAACCAATATGCATGTCAACCCACATACATATGGTCCAGTGTGTAAACCAACTCATCTTGTAAACCATCTTTCTAACAACCACTTAGGGTTAGGGTTAGCATCATCCTCAAAGTATATGCCAGGTGTCAACCTCTTCCTGGTGGCCTTTGCCTCCAAGGCTAACTCTCTACTCATCCTCCTAATAAGAAGGTCTAACCTCAAGTCTCCTTGAGGGCACGAAAACACATGCCATGCAAACTATTAAAATTATGTCCATGAGATCTTGTTTACATGCTTTTCATTAATTTAATGGAGGATTCCTTAATCTTATCATACATTCCCTGACCTCAAGAGGGTGGGAAAGAGAGATAAAAACTCTAAATCCTAAAATCATTAATTGAATTAGGGTTGAGAAGGAACAAAATAGATGAGAATCCTAAAGGTATCTTATTTCGAGTCAGAATTGTAGACATTGGCCAGGCAGTCACACTGCATCCGGGAGTCCTCGTGACCGACTAGCAGGGCGGAGGAAAATCTTGCTAGCCCCCAGATCGTGATCCTTTTCTAGACACCTCCATCTTTGGAAAATCCTCTAATAACTCCCTCGGTTATACATAGTTTGTAAAATTTAATAGTTACTAAGGATTAAATGAGAAACCAAGGCTCTGATACCAAATGTAACGAAAGAGATGCTATCCCAATAACTCAGGATCAATGGTTTAACATTTAATAAAAAATAATTATCAAATTCTATTAAAACTATACTAGAAAGCTGGAATAAAATAAATCTTTTGCATACCTTGTAAAAAATTTAGATTTCTAGACTTCTATCCATAGATGGAGCCTATCTAACTAATCCTCCTTGAACTGGTTATTTGTATCTTCACAATATATCAATTTACTATTTGTCCTTTTCAATAATTGTACCTAAAACACCGACAAACAAAACATCGATCATTATAAATGAATATGCCGATATATGGGGGGCAATCAAAATTTTCACAAATAGTTTCTAAAAACCTAATTGTCACAAATAAGTTATTAACAATCCAAATTACATTTTCAATGTGACATTCTCAACCGCTTTTGCCCTAAACCTTGGATTACCCTCTCTTAGGGTTTTGTCCTTACAAGGGACACAAGGCCACCTTCTCCATCCTGAGCTTGGTACCCGGGGTCACCTCTCGGTGCCCAATGGTCTTCCCTCTGGGGCTTGACCGAATAGAACTTCCCTCTGGGGCTTGGTGATGCAACATACATTAGGGAGCATGTAGGTTCAATAATACACATATATACTTAAATGTGTTAATCATAGTGACTTTATAAGATTGCATAAATAAATACTTCAATAGTTTAGTTGCATCCAATCGGTCAAAACATCGATAAAGCGTCGTGAAAATAATTCGATTATTCATAAATAACCATATACACGTTCAGCCTAAACTAATCCAGGCAAGCAAGAAATTCACACAAGCAAAGATCCTGAAATAACCATATAATCTACTCACTATTCATATTATCAAGATCTATTTAATCAAACTCGCTTTCTAGGGTTTTCTACTTTCTTTTAGGGTTTCACTTGCAATTAGGGTTTCATTATCACTTTTGCCACTACAAACCCTAAATCAGTAAAACTACTCATAAACCCTAAGTAACTCGTCCAAACTCTCCTAATAAGCTTAGGATTAACAAAATCAACATATTTCCAAATAATTTGAATTAAACATATTAATCTCTTCTTTTACCCTAAATTAGGGTTTTTATATGCATTATCATAGATTCCTGGATTAAAACCCTAAAACAAGAAACTTCTCATCTAAATCAGATTCAATTCTTACTTTATAATCCAACATGTTATTAGTACTAGAATTTCCCCATTAGGCATCATAGATTTGATCTTTAATTACAATTAGGGTTTTTAACCTAAATTTAATGCATTCACGATCATTTAAGCCACTTTTGGAATTACGACCAGATTCTAGCTATGACACTATTTTTACTAGATTCCTTATGATCTCCTGATCCATTTTCATATATAGTACTCCTCAATCTGAGTTAGAAATATTTAGTTACGAATTTAAAAAGAAATTACCTCCTCGGGCCAATACAACGTCGCCATGTCAGCCTGGAGTCTTGCCCTCCTTGTCCGTATGGACCAGATTTGGTGAATCCGACTTTGCCACTTCAGCCGCCCATGCTCCACGCGATCAGGGCCTTTGGATTGGTAGTTTACATCTTTGTCGTTATTCCCCTTCACAAATGCAGGGGTATACTGGTTAAAATCCACGACAACTTCTTCAACCTCCGCTCACCCCGACTCTGTTCGCGACGCAGCACCAGGCCCGGTCAACCTTGAGGTTGACTTCGAGATCTACTGCACCGAGGTGCCAAGTGAGGGCACTGACTCCCTTCCTAGGCTACCTCGGACTTGATGATAACCCGTGGCTGAGGCGAGGCGGCCTGCAACAGCCAATGGGGGTGTCCCTACGGCCGAGCACAAGAAGGGGGAGGAGGAGCATTACTGCTGTGAAGTTGGGAGCGAGGAGGCGTTCGATTAGTCCCGCGAAGCGAATGGGATGGGGTTCCAATCTCAATGGGGTTGCCTATCCCCCTATTATATACATTTTGGTCTCGACATGTTTCTCATAAGAGTCTATTGAATTGGGGAAACCTGCTATATCCTTCCAAAGGGGATAAAACCCAAGTCTGTTGGATTCATCTTGGTCTTGCGAACCCAATGGGAGACTTCCCAGGGCTGCCCGATCTTTACGGGGAGAGAAAGCAATCCCAAATTCTTTGTTTCCCTATTCTTATCTAAGAGAGGGCACAAATAACATCCACTGTTGGATCCTAGATCCAACGGCTCTCAGCCACTCGCTAAGAACAAGGTTAATGATTAAATGTGACATTTAATGTTATCCTTTACACTTTAGGAAACTTACAAAAATCATATCTCCCAAACCGTTTATCATTTTAATTCCAAATATGGAGGGAAAGTCCATAATGACTTAATGCACGTGTGTACCAAATTTGAGACTCAAAATCGAAAGTATGAGGGCCTTTTATTCATAAGCAAGTTATCCTTTAATAAAGATTATTTAATTGGTATTTTCTCTTTCGTATTGCATTATCTTTGCAACTTTGAATCATTGGAACCCAAGGAACCCTAAAGGCATGAAATTCCCTCTTGGAGGATATTCCCTAGCCTTCTATAGACTTCTACCTCTTTCTTTTCTCCTTTTCCTTATTTATTCATTTATTATTTGAATTTCCTTATCTTTCTCTTCTTATTGGGCCCAATAGCCAACAAGGCCGACAAACAAAGCAAACAAGGCTATTAAAAACGAAATCTATACATTCAAATCAAATCAAACCATTCTTTTTTCATATATATTTAATATGAGAAATTGCATTTCTCACTAAAAGAACTCGAAAATTGGGGTTGTAATATCCTTCCCCTCTTATAGGAATTTTGCCCCCAAAATTCCACCAAGCATACAAAAAAACATGATAAGGATTTCTTATGTCCATCATGGCTCCCATGTGGCTTCATCCTCTCCATGGTGCTTCCCAAGAACCTTCATCATCTTATATTCTTACATCTGAGTTGTCTCTCACCTTGGTATCTCGTACCCTTGTAGGTGGCTCAGGACATTTCAGCCTCTCTCAAAGCTTAAGAGGTTCATGGCTCAGCACATGGCTCAGGTACATCACATAGTGCTCTAGATCGAACTCCTGGAATACATCATACATCATGTTATCCTGAGGAGTAATGCTACACATAAGAAACTCCACCTATCCATCTCAAATGGACCCATGAATCGGGGACTCAGCTTTCTTAGATACATCTCACAGGGGTCGGGTTTTCATAACTCATATTCTCCCACAGAGAACTGCATGTCAGTCTGCTTTGCATCAGCTCACAACACATGTCATCCATGGGCTTCCTCAACCATCACACGATCAAAGTGACTTCATCTGCACACACTGTGGTCTCTTTGACCTTCATAAGGTCCCTTTCACTGACATCATCCTAATGAAGTGGTGACCGACACGACCTCCCTTATAGACCTTCTTACATCCTGATATTGTCTATGGTGGCTATCATCACAAACTCCCATAGGACATGAACTGTCCCCACGTATCACCCTGAATGAGCACACACATTCTCATCAGAGCCTCTCGTATAGATCATATTAACTATGAGTTAGGGGTGATAAGCTATGCTAACTTCAAACTGGTATCGAGTTCTTCATGTACCTACTTTCACCGCATGGAAGTGAACTTGAGGTCATGCCTCAAATATTGAACTCGAATCATGGTGTAGTCAAACTATCTCTCTCTCATATATAATTCAACTGGATCTATCACATTGACAATGCTCTCTCTCTCTTAGGTAAGAGATTAGGTCAACTTGGTAAGGAGATATACCATAACTCATATTGCATCATGACCTCTCTCGATCCAGAAGGAATCACCACAACATCCATGGTGATCCACTCTCATTCCCTCTTGGGTACTCTTCACTCTCCATAGAAACTCACTGGGTTACAGGTGTTCATCCTTCACCTCCTGACATGCATGGCGGCAAGCCACATGCAACTCTGTGTACTCTTCACCTCAGGCATTCAAAGTACTACTGTAACTTTAACCATCTTAGTAGTACTAGGGTATAATTGAAATCACAAACCTCTACTAGTCATGATTCCTCAAGGTGATTCCTCAGAAAAACCTAAGACACTTTACTCAAGGGTTCCATCACCTTCTTTTCCAGAGAAGTGCATCTGAGGTTCTTCAACCATCCTTCTATCACATCAAGCCCTAGGCTAGCTAACCAAGCAACCACTAACTCGACCCAATAGGTCTGGTTGGATCAGAGGGGTAGCCCTATATGTTTCACGAACTTAGGGTTCACCTAACAACCTCTTCTAGCCTCTCTACTAGCTAAACAAGATAGTTGCATCCCAACTAAGAGCATCTATTACCACCTTACATCCTTATGTGGTAGGTAACAGTGAAGACATAAACCTTCACATACTCCACTCAACATCTGCATCTAGGATTAGGTCTAACTGAGTCAAGCTCATCATCTAGGTTATCATATGCAAACTTATATAACTTATAAATTCCATACTTCTCTTGGTAAGAACATCCTCATATGATGACTACCTTAGTCCTTTATGCATTAGAAAACCATCCATAAAACATACTCTCCAAAAGGTATGCTACTGTCTCTATCCTCATGCATCATATCAATGTTTCAACTTGCATCATCTTTATCCTTAGTGTATGGCATGCATATTGCCCTATCTCTCACCCCCATAATGATAGGAAATAAGCATGTGGCTGTAGTTCAAATACATCGTTCTTCCCATTCCAAGAGTAGAGATGGTGCATCCCACCTCATCAATACACCATCCAATCTAAGTTGAAACGTACATCACATGCCTCCACATCATGAACATCTCGATATCAGGTTTACTTCCATGGAAAACTGGTCTTGAACCCACTTGGGTTACCACACAATCCTTAGTCGTCTCCCCTAGGTCTGTAGGGTGCCGCTACTTTTGGGGTCATCCCTCTTCCCTTATGAAACCAGGGAGTGCCCACCTCAAATGCCCTTTGGGCTCCATGATCTCATGAAGGTGATAAATCTCCTAACCCATGGTCCTCAGACACGATAGATGTTACCTCCCAACCCTATGGTCTTGTGCAACTTGGGAATTAGGCAACTCCTACTCCCATCAGTCTTATCCCCACCTGACCTCAGTATGGACTTAGGATTCTATCATGGTATATCTCAAACGTGAAACTTACACAAGTCTCCATCATCTTTCTCAGCATATGTGGTCAGACTTACATCCTTTCATAGGGATCATGGTGACCTACCTACCTTGGTCAGGCCCCATACAAGTTACCTACATGTCAACATAACCTCATGCCCTTTAGAGATGGTCACACATGGGTCTATGGATTCGTTCTCATACCATGTTCTCTCCACTTAGCTCATCAAGATCCTATGAGAGACCTCTTTAGGTTATCTTGGACCTACACAAAAGCTTATACTCACCCTACATAAGGGTCCCTCCCTAGGATCAGAGAAAACTATCTCTTGATAGCAACAAAGGTCACAAACATCCTACGTCTAGGGTTTACATCAACATGAGCATGCTTAGCCCTATTAAGCTTCTAAGACACATAGCTAACAAGAAGACCACCTACTACACCATGCTAGGTCTCTGTGTAAGTCATACTCATTCCTATTCCTCAACATTGGACCAAGATCATACATACATAGGTCGCCAACCTATATGTGAGGGGTTCATCAAGCATACACCTTAATCCAAGGGGTTTCCTTTTCCCCTAAACATGAGGGGTGGCATGCTTGAATCTATAGAAACTTAAACCTCATCATGAGCATCAGGTGCACCAGGTACTATTACTTCCCCTCTTAGGTCTAGGAACCCTAGGTTCACTTCTTATGCAACAACTATCCAACTGCATGCTCATCTATTTAACTATGAACCAAATAGGTACAAGGTATATCATGCACTTCCTACTCTTATTATATGTGAACAACACCTCAGAGCGCTACACAAGGACAACCAACTAGGTACAAGGCCTCACAACTTTATACTATACCTCCTCGGTCTAAGGAACTCTCTTCCTATACCTAAAAGGTAGGCACCTATAACATCTATACATCGGTTCAAGAAGCCTCTTTCTTCCTCTAGGGTTTGGTTCCTCTAAAGGCATCCAAGGTACCACAAACCTTCAAGGATTATGCATGAGGAAACCAAAACCACTCACTTAGGGTGTCCATACTTGGTCATCTCATGGTTCCTCATGTCTCAGAGTCTAAGCTTCCAAACTTCTTTCTCATGTCTTGCTTTCTCTCTAGAGCTAACCCTACAATCGACCTCACCTCTGGAGGTTCTCTCTCTAAGAAGGTGGATCAAGCTCTTAAGGATACATGCATATACCTACATGGGTGAAACGTATGATCAAACATATATTCAATCAAGATTATCCATAGCTCTACATGTTCATCTCCTCACCTATCATGCATGACCAAACAGACCTATGTCTCAACCTACTGCCAACACTAATGACATCCTATCCTATATAGGAGCATGCTCTTCTATGCTCATATATTCCCATTAGGGTTTCTATATGGTCATCACTAACCTCATTAATGAAGGAGCTATCCTTCACCCTATCAGGCATGACCCTTCCAAGGTTGGGTCGCCAAAAGGCACTAGGTCAACCAACCTCACATAGCTCATGCTTCTCACGGGTACTCAAAACCAATATGCATGTCAAACCATGTACATATTGTTACACATCGTTCCAATAAAACATTATTAACTTAGAGGAAGCGATCACTAAGCAGCAGATTACCGAAAATCACTAAAAATTAAAACCATTTTACAAAGAGATCCATACATAGGAAAAACTCTTTCATAAAGAACTGGAGTAATTTAATTACATACTGATTCACAAGTACATGTCTTGTATCATATTTTTCTGAGAATTACATCCATCAACTGCTCTGTTAAACCAAACACATGCAGTATACAATCTCTAGGCACTAAGACAAAATCTCAAAAGCACTAACTTCTACTCCGAGGACCTGAGAGTACACAAACGACACATAGGACTCTATGTACATCAATACAACACATCAGCCAATGTCTCCACCTGAGAATTCACTACTGTCCCTGCTGCTATTGTTGTTGTCCTTCACCTACTGAAGGATTCCTTCCTCCTCGTCCGCGTTCACTTAAAAAAATGTGGTTCCCACAGGGTTGAGACAATTGTAAATTGCCCCAGCAAGAGATATAACTCTCTGCAAGAAACATTATTATTGTAGATTAATAAGATAAATCTGAACATAAGAGTCATAATTGTTTAACCGCAGTTAACTCATTGTCTTAACAGAATAGATCATTAATCTTATCTAAAACCTTTCAGCTATAACCTGTTAGAGCAACATGTCACTTATCCAATAAGGAATATGAAGAACGTGTATATCATTTACCTGCTATATTAATCAGGATAATGTCAACCAATGTTTCTTGTATTTCAATTTTATGCAAATACACTACACGGCTGATTATGTTTTACACATCATGTGTCAAACTGCAATTAGCTTGACATGGTATATTGACATCTTCACTATGTAATTATAGCCACAACATATACTCTCTTCAGGCTTAGATCACACAGCCAATGCCTGATATTGTTTTATGGAGTCATGGCCTGTAGACATACTCTTCTAACAAAGTATTGGGATCTTAATCCCTCATCTCATCAACTATGTTTCCATTTCTTAACAGGATCATCATCATGATTATAGAATATGGGTATTCCAACCCTTAATTCATCATAGAATACTTGTTACCACATATCAAGTAACTTAATACCTTTAGGTCAATTGACCAAGGAAAGCATGATTCTAACTACACAAGCATTACACATAACAAACAAAGCTTAGTTCACCTCTTGTTGCCTCGTAGTAGGCAACAAGGCATATTATGGCTTATGAAGCCATAAACAATTTCAATAATTAAAACATCATATGGCACACAGGGCTCATTAATTTTAGGTTAGCTTTCACTAAGCAACAAAGCATATGACGTCTTATAAGGCCTATAAAACATTTTCAATATATAGAGCATCATAGCTCATACTTGGCTATGCTCATCATCTCAACATACCTACATGATTAATACTTATGATAACAATTATAATGCTTTCATATCAGCTCCATGCAACACAAAGTAATACCATTATTCTCCTTTTTAGGGTTAGGGTTACACTTGCATATCATCACCCTTCATTAGGGTTTTTCATAAATAACCATTTAGGTTCTCAAGATCATCTTATTAATGATCAAGTCCTATTTCATTGCTTCACACAGCTAGGAGCCAACATTGATAACATAAGTATTCAATCATACTTGTTTATTATCACCATTCATCATTAAATGAATTATCAACACAAAGTATGAGTTTCTCTATCATCTTTACTAGAATATGATTGCATCATAGTTTATTGATTTGGATTAACCTTTTCACAAGGCATGTTAGCCTACACTTATCAAAGTGCATTACATCTCAATGTAACAACTGACATGACACACTTCATGTGTCACTCATCCAAATATATTGGATTTATAATACATTAAGGTATATTACTATTGAGGTGTTGGATGTGATATCTATCATATTTTGATGTATCACTTCCTTCATCACCTTTATCTATCTTGAGTTCATCCACTTAGTTTGTATTAGGGTATTTCCCATCCTAATACTTTCATCCACTAACCTATCACTTTTACCATAAAGTGCATAGGTTACACACAAGAATGGTCCAACTATCTTTAATGATATGGTCTCATATTAGGTTAAGGCATTGCTTCCTATAAAGTTTCCTATGATCAACCATTTGAGATATTTCATCTTTATAAGGCATTACCCACTATTTTATCATTAGGGTTCTCTCGTACCATTACACAGTAATTAGGGTTATGGTTTATCATTATATTACCCAAGATTAGGACTTCATGTATTATAACTAAAAATTAGAGTTTCACATACCTTCTCCCTATGTTAGGTCTCCTCATCATATCATTGCATATGGTTTCACATGGCATCACCCTCAATTAGGGTTTCACATGGCATTACCCTCAATTAGGGTTTCACATCACATTACCCTCAATTAGGGTTTCACATGGCATTACCCTCAATTAGGGTTTCACATGGCATTGCCCTCAATTAGGGTTTCACATGACATTATTCTCAATTAGGGTTTCAGATGGCATTACCCTCAATTAGGGGTTCACATGGCATTACCCTCAATTAGGGTTTCACATGGAATTACCCTAAATTAGGGTTTCACATGACATTATCCTCAATTAGTGTTTCACCAACCTACTCAATTAGGGTTTCATGATCTCTTTACAAAGGATCATACCCTAATTTCCTATTATGTTCATGTTGAAAGCGTTGATGTTTAACCATTACATGATTGTCATTCATGTAGGAATTCCTCTATATCTCATCCTCTCTAGGATGTCAATTACTTCAATATTAATTAGATTAGGTCCAATCAACTTGACTGAAGGGTTGTCACAACATATTAAATCATTGCTTCCATAAGCATCAAGAGTTAACCACTCAAAAAGGTACTAATTAACCTAGTACCTCATAGGTATAACCATTGTAATCACCTTTGATTTGCATCATTATTACTTAATTAGTTAACTGACCTATAATACTGACCTTTAATCACCTTAGGTGTGCAAATGGTTTGACCAATTGAACCTCAAATGGTCTTGGTCATTTAGACCCCAAATGGTCTTGGTCACTCTGACATTGAATGATTTAAAACCATTTAAGCAAAACAATAATGAAACTGTATGGACAATTCACACATGAAACCACTTGGGTCTCCAAATGGTTTGAGACCATTTGGTCTCAAATGGTCTTGAGACCATTTGATCCCAAACAGTCCTGAGACCATTTGGACTCAAACGGTCTTAAGACCGTTTCGTCCAAACTCTCTCTCAAAACTGAATGGACCAAAACGGTCTTTCAACACTTTATCGATTCAGGGTTTCAATCATTAAACCATCTATCAATTTAACTACTGATTTATTATTCAATTGAACCATTGAATCACCCTTTGATTGTACCTTCAATTAGGGTTTTGAACACAATTGAACTAGGGTTGATAATCAAGAAACCATCACTTAGGGTTTTGAAATCGAGGAACCATCAATGGTTGACATTGTGGAACTAATTCAATTGAAATCATTGGATCATCATCAAACCATGATATGACCTGACCTCAAATGGTCTTGAGGTCGTTTGAATGACCTCCAAACGGTCTTGAGACCGTTTGACTCAAACCTTTATTGATATTTTTGAAATCAATTAGAGTTTTTTTCATTGAATCAATCATCAATTTAGCTATTGATTGTATTTCAATTTGATATCACTGGATCTTCAACCATCCAATCATACACCACCATAGACCTCCAAACGGTCTTGGTTGACCTCCAAATGGTCTTGAGACCATTTGGGCTAGTCAACCCAAAAATTGATTCAATTACTTAAGGATTCAGCACCCAACCCGATTAGGGTTTGCATTTAAGGGATCATTCTCATTTGAAACCACTAAGATCAAACTAATTGAAACCATTAGATCATTATCAAATTACATCAGAATATTTCCTTAAATGGTCAACCATTGCAAATGGTCAACCACTCCAAATGGTTTGGAACCCAAATCTCCAAATGGTTTGCAAACTGTTTGGTCTCTAAATGGTTTGGTGAAACCCATTGGACCAAAAATTATGAAACCGTTTGCAATAGATATTTGTGGAGGTGTGTGCTTATGATGATGTCACCAACATCAAACTATAAACCCACGAAGCTTTCTGTGATTTTCATGGTGATTGCATCAATCAATCAAATAGAATTTTGGGAGTAAAGAAGGAATCAACAATTGATAAAAATACGGAATCAATAACAAAGTTCAAGGGTTCAAGTTATATAACCCGCCTTCAATTGAGCTTCAAAGCTTGGAGCTTCACGTCAAAAATGGTGGAAGAAGATTTTTCAACCCTCCCAAGGCTCGTCCTCAAGCTTTGGAGTCAAAAGATTGGCTAGGATTGAAGATGGAGTGAAATAGAGAAGAAATCATGCATTATTTTGTGATTTCCACCATGAATTCAAGGTGAAAGAAGGTCAAGAAGCTTACCCACAGGTTGGGGCCATCCTCCTATTTCTCCAAGCTCCCTTGGTCGTTTTTTCAAGCAAGAAGTGAAAGTGGTTTCGAAATTACCCTTTCAACTCATGGATAAGGGAGCATATATATGAATTTTATTGAAAATTCATTTCAGAGAGAGAAAGTAGGAATTATCTCCTCAAATTTCTTGCCATTTGCCCCCTTATCATCCTTAGAGACGAGTCTATCCTATTTGCCTCATATTCCTCTCAATTATCCATGATTTAAAGGAAAACAAACTAAGCACCTTAAATCATATTATAATAATATCCATAAGTGAGTGGATATTTCTTTTTCTTATAATAATGTGAGTGGGTTCTTCACCTCCTTAAGATATTTTCGTTGCCTTTGGAAGGAACAAGGACGTCCACATATATGGATTTCAACCAACACAATTTTGGTTGAAGGACAATCCAATTAATATAATTATTTTTGCATTAAATTGAAGTAAAGTTCCAATTATGCTTAAATCTTGATTATTTTAATATCAAGATTCTCTTTCTTCCAAAATGATACAAAAGAGACGCCCCTCTCATTTTATTTTCTCTACATGATGCCAATAAATATTAGGGACTATTTTGAAGTGGTAATTTTATATTGAACCATGGGTTTTGGGTAAATTGCACATTACACCAAAACTAGGTTTTAATGCACAAACATTGCTCAACATGCTCTTCCTTGTTATTCAGGCTTGTATAAGCCATACTATTGCATCATACTCATTCCCATGACGCTTCAACATCTGAGGAACATTGTATCATGTACAATTTGCAAGTTAACCCCTCAACTTGGGTAATTTGCACTTTAGTCCAAAACTAACAAAACATTGTTTCAACATTATTCAAGAAGGACTAAAATTGAAATTTAAGTTCCTCTTGAGCCTTAATTACTTTTAAAGAGATAAGAGCAAGCATATAATCAACTTTATTAAGCAAAACATATAGGGTTAAGCATATCCTAGGTCAGGGATGTTATAAATTATAAACCCCTAACAAGGATTTCGTCCCCAAAATCCCAGGAAAAGGATAGATAGATTTTATTCATTTATCATAGCATCAAGTCTCCACATAACATCTTAATGTCATGGAGATACCATAGATCTTTAATCCACACAAAGTTCTTCCACACGGGGTTATTCTAAGGAAATATTGATAAACTTTTCCACCAATTACAATTGTTCCTTCCATTAGTTCGACCTTATCAATGTTTATGCAGAGCATAAACCCCTAACATATGATTTCCATATTATTTTATGTAACTCGATTGATTTCATAGTTGGCCAATATAGATAACTAACATAAATCATCTATTATTTCTCAGATACTAGAATCCTTACTTTGGTATTCATCATATGTGTTGAGAACACATCTCATCCTTATCATATTCATTTCTTTGTTGTTACCACCAAGGGTACACATGCACATGGTATTTCTTTTATTTTAAGACATTTCTTGTTCCATAAATCATTATCTTGGAACCAAAGTCCAAAGCAAACTGATACTTTTCTAAGTATCCACCGACGGATTATTTCTAATCCATGTACATCAGGTGTCATAATACTTACTTGATTGTCATGTTAATGAAAGGAAGAAACGTAAAGGAACATACCCCTATCATTATCCAAGGTTGTTTATCAAAGGAGAAACATATATATTTAACAGAGCTAATCCAATCAACAATCCTTTATTTGTTTGGGAAAGTTCACTTAACAATTCCTATGTAATTGAGAAAGTTTACTTAGGAATTCCTCGTTAATTGGGAAAGTTCACTTAGCACTTCCTCATTAGTTGGGAAAGTTCACTTAGCACTTTCTCATTGGTTGGGAAAGTTCACTTAGCACTTCCTCATTAGTTGGGAAAGTTCACTTAGCACTTCCTATCTAATTGGAAAAGTTCATTTAGGACTTCCTGTGTAATTTGGAAAGTTCACTTAGCACTTCCCTATGTAATTGGTAAAGTTCACTTAGCACTTCCCTATGTAATTGGAAAAGTTCACTTAGCACTTCCCTATGTAATTGGGAAAGTTCACTTAGCACTTCCATGTGTAATTGGGAAAGTTCACTTAGCACTTCCCTATGTATTTGGGAAAGTTCACTTAGCACTTCCCTATGTATTTGGGAAAGTTCACTTAGCACTTCCCTATATAATTGGGAAAGTTCACTTAGCACTTCCCTATGTAATTGGGAAAGTTCACTTAGCAATTCCTCAGTAGTTGGGAAAGTTCACTTAGCAATTCCTATGTTATTGGAAAAGTTCACTTAGCAATCCCTATGTAATTGGGAAAGTTCACTTAGCAATTCCTCATTAGTTGGGAAAGTTCACTTAGCAATCCCTATGTTATTGGGAAAGTTCACTCAACAATCCCTATGTAATTGGGAAAGTTCACTCAACAATTCTTATTTAATTGGGAAAGTTCACTTAGCAATTCCTCATTAGTTGGGAAAGTTCACTTAGCAATCCCTATGTTATTGGGAAAGTTCACTCAACATCCCTATGCAATTGGGAAAGTTCACTTAGAAATTCCTCATTAGTTGGGAAAGTTCACTTAGCAATCCCTATTTAATTTCGTTATACTCACTAGATTGTTTCAGAATGACTACTTGATCAGAATAATTAGAAAGATAACAATCTAAGAGTTCCATACTTTCCCTATCTCCAATAATCATATACCTGGCCAGGGTATACAAGTGTTGAGATTAGGCAGTATGCACTTTATTTACTATCATGTTCCTCACTTTTCATATCATTATACACACAGGATTTTTCGTTCCTGGTTTTTCTTCAGGCATCAGTTCTAAATGTCATCTTTTATCACACAGATAAGAGAGATTATAAAGCATTTTAAGGAATACTGAGTAAAATGTAAATTCTCATCTTCCTTGTGGCCTTATAGTACTAGTCAGAGGAGGTTAAAAAAATCAACTACTTTCTTATCTTTAACACATAGAATCATGAAATGAAATATCAGAATGAATCTATTTCATCTGAGTCTGACCTGTCACAACTCGAGGGTTGACTATTGCATCAGATTGATTCATTCTGTAGAACCTCACAGTTGCTGGTTGTTGACCATGTGCTTGATTGTCAGGTGTTGATGAACTAGCTCAGGATGCTTGTCCACATCCTCTATTATTACTAGAAAACTGCCTCCTTTATGAGCCTTGCTGACTCTGCCCCTGGGGTTGAGTCACCATTATATTCCCATCTGGACAATCCTTTGCTAGATGCCCTGATTATCTACATTGGTAACAAGCCCTAGTCGCAAAATAGGGTCTGTGTGATCCAATCACTGATGTTGATGCTATACTAAGGGCTCTACTTGGAGAAATACTACGGTCCCTACCCCTAGTTGACGTCCATTGCGTCTGGGTATTGAATCTTGATGGTGCTGCCGATGCAAAAAATCTCGGCTTCTTAAAACTTTCGGATCTTTGTCCTTGAAAATGAGTGTACACCTTCTTACCACTGGTCTGTCGTTTCTCAATTTCAGACCTTTCTATCCTCCTTACCGACTCCACAAAAGTGGCAAACCTCTCCCTATTCTCTAAGGTAGACACAGGAGTGGTCAGTTCAACATTCAACCCCTTCTCAAAATGCCAAATTCTTTCCTCATCATTAACTGCCATATGCAGACAAAACCGCAAAAGCTCCATGAACTTAGCTTCATACTCGCTAACGTTCATCTGTCCTTGTCTGATCCTCTCCAATTAAGAGATCTTCTCATCTAGATACGTCTTAGGGAAGTATTTACCAACAAACTCTCATTGGAATACCTCCCATCCAACTTCTTCACATGGCCTCTTGTCTTCTTCTATAATCCACCAGTGACCAGCACTCCCTTTTAGGAGGTACACTGCATGTCTTACCTTCTCGACTTCAGGAATATCAAGGATCTTGAAAGCCTTCTCCAGCTCCATCATCCATAAATCAGCATCTGCTGGATCAGCTGTACCAGCATAATCTATGTCTCCAACCCATGAAGTCTCTCAAAAGTCTTGCCGGCTCCATATCCCTCATTGTGGGCTGGTGCCCTAGGTGTAGGTGGTGGCATCCTATCATCCATGTATGTTATAGTCACCATAAACTGGCTGAATAGGGTATGGAAGGTTGGATTCTCTATCATAGCTGGGTCAAACTGGGGATGTCCAGGTACTAGCTCCTCCCTAGCCTGATCCCTTACACCTCCTCCTGGTGCAGCAATGCTTCTCTCAACATCATGTTCTTCATATGATCCAAACATCTTCAAGTTCTTCTTCTTCTATATGAGCAGAAGATACTATCAAATGAACTGGAAGACACTTAGAACAAACTCAACAACCTTAGTCCTATGTCTCTGTAGACTCAGCGAACCTACAACTCTGATACCACTAAATTGTTACGCATCGTTCGAATAAAATGTTATTAACTTAGCGGAAGCGATCACTAAGCAGCAGATTACCAAAAATTCACGAAAAATTAAAACCATTTTACAAAGAGATCCACACATAGGAAAAACTCTTTCATAAAGAACTGGAGTAATTTAATTACATACTGATTCACAAGTACAGGTCTTGTATCATCTTTTTTTGAGAATTACATGCATCAAGTGCTCTGTTAAACCAAACACAGGCAGTATAAAATCTCGAGGCACTAAGCCAAAATCTCAAAAGCACTAACTACTACTCTGAGGACCTGAGAGTACAGAGTCGACACATAGGACTCTATGTACATCTATACAAGACATATCAGCCAGTGTCTCCACCTGAGAATTCACTGTTGTCCCTACTGTTGTTGTTGTTGTCCTTCACCTACTGAAGGATTCCTACCTCCTCATCCACATCCACCTAAAAAAATGTGGTTCCCACGGGGGTGAGACAATTGTAAATTGCCCCAGCGAGAGATATAACTCTCCGCCAGAAACATTATTATTGCAGATTAATAAGACAAATCTGAATAGAAGAGTCATAATTGTTTAACCACAATTAACTCATTGTCTTAATAGATTATAAAATTAATCTTATCTAAAACCTTTCAGCTATAACTTGTTAGAGCAACATGTTACTTATCCAATAAGAAATATGAAGAACATGTATATCATTTACCTGCTATATTAATTAGGATAATGTCAACCAATGTTTCTTGTATTTCAATTTTATGCAAATACACTACACGACTGATTATATTTTACACATCATGTGTCAAACTGTAATTAGCTTGCCATGGTATATTGACATCTTCACTATGGAATTATAGCCATAACATATACTCTCTTCAGGCTTAGATCACACAGCTAATGCTTGGTATTGTTTTATGCAGTCATGGCATGTAGCCATACTCTTCTAACAAAGTATTGGGATCTTAATCCCTCATCTCATCAAGTATGTTTCCATTTCTTAACAATATCATCATCATGATTATAGAATATGTGTATTCAAACCCTTAATTCATCATAGAATACTTGTTACCACATATCAGGTAACTTAATACCTTCAGGTCAATTAACCAAGGTAAGCATGATTCTGACTACACAAGCATTACACATAGCACAAAAAGCTTAATTCACCTCTTGTTACCTCTTAGTAGGCAACAAGGCATATTATGGCTTATGAAGCCATAAACAATTTCAATAATTAAAACATCATATGGCACACAAGGCTCATTAATTTCAGGTTACCTTTCACTAAGCAACAAAACATATGAAGGCTTATAAGGCCTATAAAACATTTTCAGTATACATAACATCATAGCTCATACCTGGCTATGCTCATCATCTTAACATACCTGCATGATTAATACTTATAATAACAGTTATAATGCTTTCATATCAGCACCATACAACACAAAGTAATACCATTATTCTCCTTTTTAGGGTTAGGGTTCCTCTTGCATATCATCACCCTCCATTAGGGTTTTTCATAAATAACCATTTAGGTTCTCAAGATCATCTTATTAATGATCAAGTCCTATTTCATTGCTTCACACAGCTAGGAGCTAACATTGATAACATAAGTATTCAATCATACTTATTTATTCTCATCATTCATCATTAAATGAATTATCAACACAAAGTATGAGTTTCTCTCTCATCTTTACCAAAGTATGATTGCATCATATTTTATTGATTTGGATTAACCTTTTCACAAGGAATGTTAGCCTACACTTATCAAAGTGCATTACATCTCAATGTAACAACTGACATGACACACTTCATGTGTCACTCATCCAAATATATTGGATTTACAATACATCAAGGTATATCACTATTGAGGTGCTGGATGTGATATCTATCATATTTTGATGTATCACTTCCTTCATCACCTTTATCTAACTTGAGTTCATCCACTTAGCTTGTATTAGGGTATTTCCCATCCTAATACTTTCATCCACTAACCTATCACTTTTACCATAAAGTGCATAGGTTACACACAAGCATGGTCCAACTATCTTTAATGATATGGACTCATTTTAGGTAAAGGCATTGCTTCCTATAAAGTTTCCTATGATCAACCATTTGAGATAGTTCACCTTTATAAGGCATTACCCCCTATTTTATCATTAGGGTTCTCTCATACCATTATACAGTAATTAGTGTTATGGTTTATCATCATATTACCCAAGATTAGGACTTCATGTATTATAACTCAAAATTAGAGTTTCACATGCCTTCACCCTGTGTTAGGTCTCCTCATCATATCATTGCATAGGGTTTCACATGGCATCACCCTCAACTAGGGTTTCACATGGCATTACCCTAAATTAGGGTTTCACATGGCATTACCCTCAATTAGGGTTTCACATGGCATTACCCTCAATATGGAATTACCCTCAATTAGGGTTTCACATGGCATTACTCTCAATTAGGGTTTCACATGGCATTACCCTCAATTAGGGTTTCAAATGACATTATCCTCAATTAGGGTTTCACATGGCATTACCCTCAATTAGGGTTTCACATGGCATTACCCTCAATTAGGGTTTCACATGACATTACCCTCAATTAGGGTTTCACATGGAATTATCCTTAATTAGGGTTTCACATGAAATTATCCTCAATTAGGGTTTCACCAACCTACTCAATTAGGGTTTCATGATCTCTTTACAATGGATCATACCCAAATTACCTATTATGTTCATGTTGAAAGTGTTGAGGTTTAACCATTACATGATTGTCATTCATGTAGGAATTCCTCTCTCTCTCATCCTCTCTAGGATGTCAATTACTTCAATCTTAATTAGATTAGATCCAATCAACTTGAATGAAGGGTTGTCACAACATATTAAATCATTGCTTCCATAAGCATCAAGAGTTAACCACTCAAAAAGGTACTAATTAACCTAGTACCTCAAAGGTATAACCATTGTAATCACCTTTGATTTGCGTCATTATTACTAAATTAGTTAACTGACCTTTAATCACCTTAGGTGTCCAAATGGTTTGACCAATTGAACCTCAAATGGTCTTGCTCACTCTGACATTGAATGATTTAAAACCGTTTAAGAAAAACAATAATGAAATTGTATGGACAATTCACACTTGAAACCACTTGGGTCTCCAAACGGTTTGAGACCGTTTGATCCCAAACGGTCTTGAGACCATTTGATCCCAAATGGTCTTGAGACCATTTGGACTCAAACGGTCTTAACACCGTTTGGTCCAAACTCTCTCTCAAAACCGAATGGACCAAAAAGGTCTTTCATCACTTTATCAATTCAGGGTTTCAATCATTAAACCATCTATCAATTGAACTACTGATTTATTATTCAATTGAACTATTGAATCACCCTTCGATTGGACCTTCAATTAGGGTTTTAAACCCAATTGAACTAGGGTTTATAATCAAGAAACAATCACTTAGGGTTTTGAAATCGAGGAACCATCAATGGTTGACATTGTGGAACTAATTCAATTGAAATCATTTGATCATCATCAAACCATGATATGACCTGACCTCAAACAGTCTTGAGGTCATTTGGATGACCTCCAAATGGTCTTGAGACCGTTTGACCCAAAGCTTTATTGAAATTTGTGAAATCAATTGGTTTGCATCATTGAAGCAATCATCAATTTAGCTATTGATTGTATTTCAATTTGATATCACTGGATCTTCAACCATCCAATCATACACCACCATAGACCTCCAAACAGTCTTGGTTGACCTCCAAACGGTCTTAAGACCATTTGGGTGACCTCCAAACGGTCTTGAGACTGTTTGGGCTAGTCAACCCAAAAATTGATTCAATTACTTAAGGATTCAACACCCAACCCGATTAGGGTTTGCATTTAAGGGATCATTCTCATTAGAAACCACTAAGATAAAACTAATTGAAACCATTGGATCATTGTCCAATTACATCAGCATATTTCCTTAAATGGTCAACCATTGCAAATGGTCAACCACTCCAAACGGTTTGGAACCCAAATCTCCAAACAGTTTGCAAATCGTTTGGTCTCCAAATGGTTTGGTGAAACTGATTGGACCAAAAATTATGAAACCGTTTGAAATAGATATTTGTGGAGGTGTGTGCTTATGATGATGTCATCATCATCAAGCTATAAACCCTTGAAACTTGCTATGATTTTCATGGTGATTGCATCAATCAATCAAATAGAATTTTGGGAGTAAAGAAGGAATCAACAATTGATACAAATATGGAATCAATAACAAAGTTCAAGGGTTCAAGTTATATAAACCTCCTTCAATTTAGCTTCAAAGCTTAGAGATTCACGTCAAAAATGGTGCAAGAAGATTTTGCAACCCTCCCAAGGCTCGTCCTCAAGCTTTGTAGTGAAAAGATTGGCTAGGATTGAAGATGGAGTGAAATAGAGAAGAAATCATGCATTGTTGTGTGATTTCCACCATGAATTCAAGGTGAAAGAAGGTCAAGAATCTTACCAACAGGTTAGGGATCGTCCTACTATTTCTCCAAGATCCCTTGGTTGTTTTTTCAAGAAAGAAGTGAAAGTGGTTTCAAAATTACCCTTTCAACTCATGGATAAGGGAGCATATATATGAATTTTATTGAAATTTCATTTAAGAGAGAGAAAGTAGGAATTATATCATCAAATTTATTTCCATTTTCCCCCTTCTCTTCCTTAGAGATGCGGCTATCATATTTGACTCATATTCCTCTCAATTATCCACGATTTAAAGGAAAACAATCTAAGCACCTTAAATCATATTATAATAATATCCATAAGTGAGTGGATATTTCTTTTTCTTATAATAATGTGAGTGGGCTCTTCACCTCCTTAAGATATTTTCGTTGCATTTTCAAGGCACAAGGACGTCCACATATATGGATTTCAACCAACACAATTTTGGTTGAAGGGAAATCCAATTAATATAATTATTTTTGCATTAAATTGAAGTAAAGTTCCAATTATGCTTAAATCTTGATTATTTTAATATCAAGATTCCCTTTCTTCCAAAATGATACAAAAGAGACGCCCCTCTCATTTTATTTGATATACATGATTCCAAGAAATATTAGGGACTATTTTTAAGTGGTAATTTGAATATTGAACCCTGGGTTTTGGGTAAATTGCACATTACACCAAAACTAGGTTTTAATGCACAAACATTGCTCAACATGCTCTTTCTTGTTATTCAGGCTTGTAGAAGCCATACTATTGCATCATACTCATTCCCATGATGCTTCAAAATATTAGGAACATTGTATCATGTACAATTTGAAATTTAACCCCTCAACTTGGGTAATTTGCACTTTAGTCCAAAACTAACAAAACATTGTTTCAGCATTATTCAAGAAGGACTATAATTGAAATATAAGTTCCTCTTGAGCCTTAATTACTTTTCAAGAGATGTGATCAAGCATATAATCAACTTTATTAAGCAAAACATCTAGGTTTAAGCATATCCCAGGTCAGAGATGTGACACATATGGTCCACTATGTTAACCAACTCATCTTGTAAACCCTCTTTTTAACAACCACTTAGGATTAGGGTTAGCATCGTCCTCAGAGGATATGCCATGTCTCAACCTCTTCCTGGAGGCCTCTTCCTCCAAGGTTAACTCTCTACTCATCCTCCTAATAAGAAGGTCTAACCTTAGGTCTCCCTGAGCGCACGACATCACATGCCCTACAAACTAAGCATGCAACTAATCTTAGTTTACGCATAAACTATTAAAATTATGTCCATGAGATCTTGTTTACATGCATTTCATTAATTTGATGGAGGATTCCTTAATCTTATCATATATAACCTAACCTCAAGAGGGTGGGGAAGAGAGAGAAAAACCCTAAATCCTAAAATCTGTAATTGAATTAGGGTTGAGAAGGGACAAAATAGATGAGAATCCTAAAGGTATCTTATTTCAAGTCAGAACCGCAGACATTGGCCAGGTAGTCACACTACATCCAGGAGTCCTCGTGACCGACTAGAGGGGTGGAGGAAAATCTCGCCAGCCCCTAGATCATGATCCTTTTCTAGACACCTCTGTCTTTGGAAAATCCTCTAATAACTCCCTCGATTCTATAGAGTTTGTAAAATTTTATAATTACTCAGGATTAAATGAAAAACCAAGGCACTGATACCAAATGTAACGACCCCACCTCCCGGTAACCCCCAATCAAGGGAGACCAAAAGGCCAGATATGCTATCCCAATAACTCATGATCCATGGTTTAACATTTAATCAAAAATAATTATCAAATTCTACTAAAACTATATTGGAAAGCTGGAATAAAATAAATCTTTTGCATACCTTGTAAAAATTTCGGATTTCTAGACCTCTATCCACAGATGGAGTCGATCTAACTAATCCTCCTTGAACTGGTTATTTGTGTGAAACCCCACCATCACACAAACAACAAGGTGACATGTGAAAACATGCGGAAATACCATAAACCACATATTACTGAAAATACGGGTTAATTAAAATCATTTGAGGAAAGCAGATGAAAGAGAACTATTATGTCCAGATCCTGCAAGGAAACATGTTATATAAACATTTACAAGCCTTGATATAAGTTCACAATTTATAGAAACTAGTTGTCTTGCTAGCACAAGGTTCATCACCTGTTTATACATACATAACAGGCCACGTAAGGACAATAGTAGGATATACAAAATTACAACAGCTAGTCATCATGAAATGTCTTTAAAACACCTCTGAGGACCTAAGAGTTTAGGGATGACTCTAGGACTCTACTACAAAACCACCAAAATAGCAACATGTCTATCTCTTTCCTTCTACTGCTCCTCTTCTTCCTTCTTAGCCACAACCTCGTGACCACCACCACATCTAGCGCGATCACCTAAAAAGGTTGTAAACCAGTGAGGTGAGACAGACAGTCCTAGCGAGAAACATAACTCCCCGCCGAAACTATAAAACCTCAAAAGGTTTAAAGTAGATGAAGCAGATAGCTGGTAAAGACATATAATAAGAGCAACATACTGAGCAAGACTATTATTACCTTCAATCTTACCAAGATATCCAGGAGGAATATAACCAAGTATTTCTTTATGGAACATGATTAACAACGTAAGATTTATGTGAGCTTATCACAAATAATAAGGATCGTACACATAACTGCAAGGTATAACTAGATCAGCTATATAAGCAAAGCCTCAAATAATGTTCCATGTTTTTCTCTAAGCAATATATACTATTTGGCTGGATTATGTTTTGTTATGCCCTGAGGAAGTGAGTTGTCCCTACTCAAATCCAACCTTTGGTTGTGAAACCCAAAAACCAGTGCCATACAAGGTCAATGGGAGAGTCGGACTCCATGACCTCACCTCCTCATGGTCAGTGCACAAAAACCAAAGCAGGATCGCAATGTCATGCTTATGTGGCCTCAGCCTTAGGGTCAGCTCCGCAAGCTACCCATATCTCTATCCCACCTTAACATAGGTGCTAGTATACTTTTTGAGCCACGGTCCTGATCACCATGCTCTTGAGCCATGAACACATTCATGCTCTAACTCATTGAGTCATGGGCTTGATCACCATGCTCTTTACCATACGGAGTCTACAACCGCAGTTGTACTCTAATCCTCCTATTTTCAGCTAGGAGAATACCCTACATATTCAACAATATGCGCTCCACATAATCCTACAGGATAAACTTATTTCACCATCACCAAAATCTGACGATCATGGATCTATGGCCAGGGCAAACTACTTGATATGTTCCATTGTAATTAATTTGTATATTTTAAGTAAGTTGTTGAGGCAACCAAGTTGTAAAACATAAACAACATCGAGTTACATTATCACTGTCACTATCATGGGATCTCAATCTCTTATCACAGAAAGCCACTGCCTCTCAAGGCATCAACATCCTGCATCAACATCTTGGGATAGAAATCCCTTATCTCATCATCAAAGGATAACACCTCAACTAGGCACTCAACCTTCATCAGGTCCTCAGACCTATCTCATCATATTGGTGATGCAGGTTATCTCATCGACAAGTATTATAATCATGATGCAGTGTTATTCAAACACATATACCTCATAGCTCTAACCTGGTTATGAATCCATTTAATAGTCATACATACCAAGAAAGATAACTTAAATCACTGAACATAGATCTTTATGATTATCATGCTATCATGTTTGGAACAACATCCATGATTATATGAAGCATAAGCTATATTAATCATATTATTGTTATCAAATCACAATCATACACTATGCCCTATTCTTGAGAACATAACCATGTATCTTATCATCTTATGAAGCAACATCCTAGATATCAAACATAGCATAGGTTTGCAACTATCATCCATATATCAAAAGATGTGGTTATGTGATAAAGGACTACTACCTAGGGTTTCTGGGTGGGACATAACCCTCACCAAAGGTGCTCGCTACCCTCACTAGAAGTGTGACAGGTAGTGAAACCTTTACTATAGGTGATATCGAGAAGGGTAACAACCCTCACCAAGGCTCTATCGACTATGGCATCCAACCCTAAGGTGTTATGATGCCATATCAACCATCATCATGTCATGCACTTATGCATAGAGGGTGACGAGAATACCAACACCCAAGGTATCGTGCAAATTGGTTCAAGAACTGTGTCATGCAACTAGGTGCTAAGGGATGTGTCCGACATCACAACTACCCAACGTCCAAGAACTCTATCACCCATCTAGGGTTAGGGTTGCATGTTGAGAAGCCCACATCACTTCATCAGCTAAGGGTCATATCGACTAGGAGCATGGTGCCCAAGACCAACCCTAACGCCCAACAAAAACCAACATACCATATCGGTCACCACAAGGTACTCACAAGGGCCACTACTCAACCCATGTTGGGCAAGAACCCGACCCAACATGTATCACCCAAGAATCTAAACAGAGATATCAACTAGGCACTCTATTGGCTAAGGGGAAACAATACTAGGTAAAAGGATCAACTAGATCAAGGCATATCGCCCAAGCTCAACATCAAAGTCAAGAGAGCCATATCGGGCACAAAGCCAACCAAACACATCATATCGGCCAAGATCAAAACCCTAGACCAAGGGAGGTGTGTCGAGCAGCACTACTACAAGGTGTATCGTGCAAGGCACTAAGCTCATCCTGACAAGGTCATCATCAACCTCAAGATCATCATCATCAAAACCCTAAAAGATCAAGAGGATTAGCTCACCTCTCAACAACCAACAGAGAGGAGTTTTGCACAACCTCCATCACTAATCGTGCAACATGATGGATCATCTCCAACTTAGATCATCACTCATCCAAAGTCTCACCTCTCAAATCCATGGTGAGAGGAGGGTTTTGCCCAAGCAAATAGAGCATAGACTCACCTCTCAACAGCTAAGGAATAGAGGGGTATTGCCTACACCACTAGTGCTCAAACTCACTTCTCAATACCAAGGAGAGAAAGGGGTATTGCCCAAAGGAAACTCTAATCTATGGGTTCGGCCAACTAGGTCCAAAGGTACATAAGAAACAACAACATGATTACTATATCCACAAGATTAAAGGTACATACTAGAGAAAGAAACATGTCTAACAACATGCATGGCTAGTCATGATCATATATGAACATGCAACATAAAAGAAGGTAGTATAATTAGGGTTAGAAGTTATGTAATCCGCCGTATTCAAGCTCCAAAGCTCCAAGCTTTAAGCTCAAGCACCACCATAAGAGGAAGAAGGAGACTCCAAGGAGAAGGATCGGCCACCAAGCTTAGCTCCTCCAAGGGTATAGACCACCAAGGTTGCAAAGGAGAGGTGACATTCAACATGGAAGAGGGGAAACTAAGGAACTAAAGGGATCCTTAGCAAGAGAAAGGAGATACATATATAGAAGAGGGTGGAGGAGAAAATAAGGAAATGTGTCGCCCAACTAGGGACACTTGTCCATGGGCAATGCCACCTTTTCATCCCACCTCATACACATGTCCAAGGCAATTGCCACATGCAAGAATCATGCACCAAGTATCCACTAGAGTGGTGACACAAATGAAGCTAAGAGTCAAAGATGGTCATAGGCCGATACAACTCACTCCATTTCCCGTCACAGCCCCATGGGTGACACACCCATGGCCGACACAAAGCTCTCTTGACTGATACAGGGTCCAACAAGGAAAAGCAAGGCCCAAACAAAGCAAAACAAGGCCCAACAGAGCTCAACTAAGCCCAAGGCAACTCAAGCAACGAGCCCAACCCTTCCTCTCAATTCTAGAGGAAGCAAGGAGAGAGGAAATCATCTCTCAAGGTGACAAACTTGCTCATCAACCCTAAACTTAGGTTATTTGCAAGTAGCACCTCCAACTCTCAACAAAACTCAAGAAAACCTTAATCACCACTAGAGATGATTAGCAAGAAACTAAGCACAAGGTTTAGGCAAAGCAAACAGGATAAGCCCAAAATGGAGGTTAGGGTCCTTACAAGCCATAAACCTCTACAAATCGATTTCATCCCCAAAATCCGAAGAGAAAAGTGAGGGATACTTCCTCCTCATATCTTCCTTGAGCTCCCACGTGGCTTCCTCAACACCACGACGATACCAAAGAACCTTCCCAAGAACTAGGTCCTTCCTCTTCAACCTCTTTACCCTTGTGATAACCTAGATTTTTGAGTTTTAATAACTAATACAATATTTGAGTGACAAGTATTCTATGTAGAGGACAAATACCAAATTGAGGAATTGGTAATACAATCATGGATTCCTTCACCCAAGTTAGGTGTTTTGTGATACGATAGAGGTCTATGAAGCCTAACTAAATTCAATTGTGAATTAATACCCTTACTAATTGATTAATCTATCATGAGACCAATCATTCATTTAGTGATCCAGTGAGTAGTGAACTAACTTCTTTTGAGGAATCATATACATATGAACCAATGTTGAAGTTCTGGAGTCAACTTTGACTAAATGGCATATCTTCTTCACATAAGGTAATACCCTGAGTGTCACATGAAGGTGAACTTTAGGTTTTAATGTGATTAGTCAATAAACATGCCTAACCTTCGAATTTCATTCCCAAACTTATGCCACAGCTACATCATGACATTATAAAGCTACACCTAAAATTTTGTGGCAATTGGATCATCCAATTAAGAGGTATGAGCAGTTGAAATTGATGTATATATTTCATAAATCACCAACCTAGGACCTAAGATTTCGATTTAATTGGTCAAATATGTGTCACACAACCCTTTGAAGCTTCGACACGGGCCTTATAATAGGCCGAGCTAATGCTGGCTATTGTTCAGCGATCCAACAGGGGAGACTTCATCTCCTAACTCCTGCTTTGCTCGGTCCCGACCCCAACAATCAGCTGAGACTCCACGTGCCCGACTCCCACATCTCCTGGGCGAGATCGTTGGAAGATGACCTCGTCTCGCCAAAACGAACTCAACGAATGTTACCACATTGCCCATCGCACTCGGATCAGGGAGAACGACCCCCATCTTCTCTGTGCCTCTCATTGGAGGCAGCACCCAGTTTAGAGCTTAACCCTCTATGCCTCTTTGTGCCTATATAAGGCTCTCAAAAGCTCCGCCGACCTTCTTTTGATCATCCCTCATCCTTAATTGTAACGAAGGTCACTTCTACCTCCCTGACCTCGAGCACCTCACATCGCCTGACCCCGGTCTCCTCCTTCACACAAGGAACCTCCTCCTTCCAATCCACCACAACTACACCATCCTGGGGTCTTGGTGAGTTGAGTAGCACCCTCGGTTGGTGTCGCGGAGGCCGAGGGCCTCGGGTCGACAAGCTGCCGCAATCCCGCTGCAGCTGTAGTTCAGCGGAGCTCTATTTGGCAGAGGAAACAGGGCACCTCGTAGGCTGGGATCTGAGGATCCAACATGTTGTTGGGTTTCCATGAGCTTCGATGATTATGAAGTGTCCGTTCTTCCTTGAGTTAATGCCAGCAGATCGCAAGAGAGGGAGATCTCTCACTGTCCCAGGGATTCATCGAGCCTCACCGGACCCAAGCGCAGATATGGGAAGATGCCCCGATCGCGTAGAACACGAGGAAGAAAAAGGAAGAGCGAGAGTCGACCAAGCAAACCCTGAACCGGTTGGCTCATCCAAGCCAGGAAGGCAAGAGTTGTGCCCACCATAGTGGCCACGTGGCAGCGCGTGATTGGCCACAATAAGGTAAATTCCCAAAATTTCCCCTGATCTTGCATAATTCATAATAAATAGCATGTTTATCAGAAAAATACAAATAAGGTACCGAAATGCTCAGAATAATGCATAGAACAATATGGAAGCTAAATATCAGACTTTTGATGCACTAATAATAGTAATATCATGTAAGATGTGTAATGCTTGTTTAATGGATAATAAATAGAAAATGATGACATAAAATCATGAAAAAATATCAGTAAGTCCACAATTATGTATAGAATGCATATGATGTCACATATGGTCATGTTGATGTAAGAAATTACATAATTTTATTAATGTCTAATTAGGGCAAATAACACTAAAGATGATGCAATTAATACATGTATGCTCAATAAATTATGAAATTTATAGAGTAAGCTCATATCTATATTTGGAAACTCAGATTTAATTATGAGATCATGATGATGTGTAGAATGCATGTTATATGAAGAGAACCCTTAATACATGTGATGCAACCATAATATGGTTAATGAAAGTGACATAATGTTGAATATGTCCACATAATAATGTGACATATGAGTATATCCAGTTGATGAACTGTAATCGGGAAAATGACATCAGTAAGATAAATATAAGGTAAGAATACAAGTAATCATGAGAATAACATAATGATATAAGTAAACCCTAAAATGAACACGACTAGGGTTAAGATGATCAAAATCTGATGCTAGTATATGATTTTGTTATTAATCAGGTGCTGACCAGTTTGTCTAGATGATCAAAGATATTTATGAATCTCTGAACTCAAGTACGTGTGATTTATTAAGTATAAGACTAGTTTACTGGTTGCATATGATATGTAATATCTTGAATGCTCGTATTTGGATATGATTGCTTGGTTGAACTAGTATGAGTTATACTTCGCCAAATCTAATAGATCATAAATGAGTATGATGGGTTGTAGCTACTAGAGCACATAGCCTGGTGTGGATGTATGTTGCCTAACATGGATGTATGATTCCTTGGCCCATGTTAGATATATGATGATACTATATTGCCCACACTAGATGTAATTCAAGTGCAAGTATGTGTAGTACAACCGCATCAAAGTGAATACAATAAAAGGAATGTTTACCTAATTATCGCTTTAAACAACGTTTTCTTTTAATCTTTCTTTCTCAAGTTATTTCAACTATGCAAACATATTAGTATGTATCTTTCTACCCATGTGCACAACACCTTGTGTGTTGATTCATTGTTTCACGTATGTTTTAGGTTCAGAGCTAGCGTGGGATAAAAGAAAGGAAGTGAGCAGTTGTCTAGGTTGTACCTATTGTGTAGATCCTGATTAGCATACATGTTCAGAGACTTGTAAATCTTCTTTTAATATGTAAATGTAATTCATTTTGTAATATACATGTTGAATGCTAAGAAATGTTATGGTGTATGCCTATGGTTGTATGTTCATGTATGCGTATTTCGCTTCCGCATTGCTCTCTAGTATGATTGGATGATGTTTTTGGATTCTGACCTCTCATTCCTAATAGGGTATGGAGAAGCCAAAATCCAGGGACGTCACAGTTGGTATCAGAGCATGAACAATAGCTACACCTCACAATTGCTCACCATGAAACATTAAACCTAAATCTCACCTTTCACTTTAAACCTTAGAAACTTAGTAAGTTGTTCTATAGGAATAAGGTTTGACTTAGCCTCTAGGTTAGAACCTAGATGTTCGAGAACTAGGTTTAGACAAGTGTCTGAAACCCTTTCCATATAGAGCTCATATGTATTGGGCAGCTACACTAGTCTACACCTTGTTCTCACCATTTCACTAGGTGACATGGCACTAGACTATCTACTGTGTGTGGGACACTCGTTTTGCTGATTTGGTTTTGTTTTCCGATCATCTCGAGCCTCGATAGTTTTCTCTGTCGTCTGCCTTCTCAGAGAAAAACTATATAATATTTTATTACCTATATGTAAATATAAAAATGTGTCCCTCACACTAGAGAGTAGTTAATGTTCATGCAATCTAAGTGAAAGGGAGTGACATCAATCTAGAAGAGAGAATAGATCTAGATTAGATGTTTAGAGCCTCATAAGGTTATGTGATAGATTGATAGACAAAAGAAAGATGAAAGAAATAAGTATATAGAATCTTATCTAAGTTTGATCTCTGATGGTATAAGTTTCCTTATAAAGATTTAAATTGTATATTAGTTGAATCCAATTTTGGAGAATTTAAGCAAAATATTGATGATGAAAGTACATTCCCTTTTTCTACTTAAGATAAGCTAAGTTAAGATAGAGATGAGTGTGCATGAGCCTCAAGCTCTTATACAAAGAGGATGTCTAGTGGTAGGATGAGATATGTGGTGAACTCTAGAGAGAGTAAGACCCATGGGGAGAAGGTCATAGGACCTAGCCTCTAATATATGAGATACGTGTGAACAAAAAAAAGTGTCCTACACTAGATTACTCTTGAGTGTTGAGTTGAGTCCTTATGCATGATTCAAATCTATATGTGAGAATTGGGTAAAAGAAAAGGATGGGTAGATGACCCATATGATAAAGTCAATCCTTTGGCTGAGTTAGGTCCTAGCTAGAGTGACATATTTTGTGAATCTCATCATTAGTTGCAAGTGAGGTGATATATGAACTCTAGTTATGAGAGTATGATGCTTTGTGCAAAAGATTCTCAAAAATACAATTCTCCCTTCTTCTTATCTTTCTTAATATATGATGATAGAAACCTCACTTGAGCTATATAGATGATTTATATATGAGGAGTCACTCATATAAGCTTGACCTATTCTATATTTCCCCCCCTATATCATACATGTAGCACCCAAGATTGAAATCATGATAAGTTTGACTTTAAAATATTCTCTTCCCCTTCATATGAAACATGAAAGATATGATGCTGAGATCATGGGATAAACTTAGTATGTTATCTTTTTCCTTCACATAATGCATGCAAGGCATAAAAAGTTGAACTCATGAACCTGATATAAAGATATTTTTGGATCATAGGATATGTGATCAGAAATATAGTTCGTAACTTTGATCCTTCTCAATGTATGCTTCTAAGTTGAGTATGAATATCACATCATAGGGTGATACCCTAATGGTCAAGCATGTTACGTAAGCCCTTCTCATGTAGAAAAATCTCAATATCAAGGATGAAGATAAATCTCCTATAATTCTGAAATCATTGTAAGATGTTGATCATAAAACATATTAATGATATTAGATTTGAATGATCTGAACATCATGTCTAATAAACGAATTTCCTCCTGAACATTAAAAGTATGAACAAAACATGTACCCTTAGAGGTGATGTAACCCTAAGATATCATAATTTCATGTTATGGCTAAGACATTAAGTGATGCTTCCACATATATAAGGTGGGGTGGACACACCCAAGAATCTCTAGACCCTAAGCTGAGATATTTGAGTGTATGCAACTATGGTGGTCTTAAAACCTAAGCCATGATGATGTATATGAAGTTGAACTCTGAAATAGCCTCTTAAGAATGAGATTAGTTGAATTTTGAGGACGAAATTCCATCTAAGGTGGGGTGGATGTGATAACCTAGATTTTTGAGTTTTAATAACTAATACAATATTTGAGAGACAAGCATTCTATGTAGACGACAAATACCAAATTGAGGAATTGGTAATACAATCATGGATTCCTTCACCCAAGTTAGGTGTTTTGAGATATGATAGAGGTCTATGAAGCCTAACTGAATTCAATTGTGAATTAATACCCTTACTAATTGATTAAGCTCTCATGAGACCAATCATTCATTTAGTGATCCAGTGAGTAGTGAACTAATTTCTTTTGAGGAATCCTATACATATGAACCAATGTTGAAGTTTTGGAGTCAACTTTGACTAAATGGCATATCTTTTTCACATAAGGTAATACCCTAAGTGTCACATGAAGGTGAACTTTAGGTTTTAATGTGATTAGTCAATAAACATGCCTAACCTTCAAATTTCATTCCCAAACTTATGCCACAGCTACATCATGACATTATAAAGCTACACCTAAAATTTTGTGGCAATTGGTTTATCCAATTAAGAGATATGGGCAGTTGAAATTGATGTATATATTTCATAAATTGCCAACCTAGGACCTAAGATTTTGATTTAATTGGTCAAATATGTGTCACGCAGCCCTTTGAAGCTTAGGCGCGGGCCTTATAATAGGTCGAGCTAATGTTGGTCATTGTTCAGCGATCCAACAGGGGAGACTTCGTCTCCTACCTCCCACTTTCCTCGGTCCCGACCCCAACAATCAACTGAGACTCCACGCACCCGACTCCCACATCTCCTGGGAGAGATCGTTGGAGGATGACCTCGTCTCGCCAAAACGAACTCAACGAATGTTACCACATTGCCCATTACACTCGAATCAGGGAGAACGACCCCCATCTTCTTCGTGCCTCTCACTGGAGGTGGCACCCAGTTTAGGGCTTAACCCTCTATGCCTCTTTGTGCCTATATAAGGCTCTCAAAAGCTCTGCCAACCTTCTTTTGATCATCCCTCATCCTCAATTGCAACGAAGGTCACTTCTACCTCCCTGGCCTCGAGCACCTCACCTCGCCTGACCCCGATCTCCTCCTTCACTCCAGGAGCCTCCTCCTTCCAATCCACCACGGCTACACCATCCTGGGGTCTCGACGAGTTGAGTAGCACCCTCGATTGGTGCCGTGGAGGCCCAGGGCCTGGGGTCGACAAGCTGCCACAATCCTGCTGCAGCTGTAGATCAGCGGAGCTCAGTTTGGTAGAGGATACAGGGCACCTCACAGGCTGGGATCTGAGGATCCAACACGTCGTTGGGTTTCCATGAGCTCCGATGATTCTGATGTGTCCGTTCTTCCTCGGGTTGATGCCAGCAGATCGCAAGAGAGGGAGATCTCTCACTGTCCCAGTGATCCATCGAGCCTTGCCGGACCCAAGCGCAAATCTGGGAAGATGCCCCGATCGCATAGAACACGAGGAAGAAAAAGGAAGAGCAAGAGCCGACCAAGCAAACCCTGAACTGGCCGGCTCATCCAATCCAGGAAGGAAAGAGTTGCACCCACCATAGTGTCCATGTGGCAATGCGTGATTGGCCATAATAAGGTAAATTCCCAGAAATTCCCCTGATCTTGCATAATTCATAATAAATAGCATGTTTATAAGAAAAATACAAATAAGGTACCAAAATGCTTAGAAAAACGTGTAGAACAATATGGAAGCAAAATATCATACTTTTGGTGCACTAATAATAGTTATATCATGTAAGATGTGTAATGCTCGTTTAATGGATAATAAATAGCAAATGATGACATAAAATCATGGAAAAATAACAGTAAGTCCACAATTATATATAGAATGCATATGATGTCAGATATGGTCATGTTGATGTACAAAATTACATAATTCATATATTAATATGTCTAATTAGGGCTAATAACACTAAAGATGATGCAATTAATACATGCATGCTCAATAAATGATGAAATTTATAGAGTAAGCTCATATCTATATTTGGAAACTCAGATTTAATTTATGAGATCATGATGATGTATAGAATGCATGTTATATGAAGAGCACCCTTAATACATGTGATGCAACCCTAATATGGTTAATGAAAGTGACATAATGTTGAATATGTCCACATAATAATGTGACACATGAGTATATCTAGTTGATGAACTGTAATCTGGAAAATGAAATCAGTAAGATAAATATAAGGTAAGAATACAAGTAATCATGAGAATAACATAATGATCTAAGTAAACCCTAAAATGAACACGACTAGGGTTAAGATGATCAGAATCTGATGCTAGTATATGATTTTGTTATTAATCAGGTGCTGACCAGTTTGTCTAGATGATCAAAGAATTTATGAATCTCTGAACTCAGGTACGTGGGATTTATTAAGTATAAGACTAGTAACCTAGTTACATATGATATGTAATATCTTGAATGCTCGTATTTAGATATGATTGCTTGGTTGAACTAGTATGAGTTATACTTTGCCAAATCTAATAGATCATAAATGAGTATGATGGGTTGTAGCTACTAGAGCACATAGACTGGTGTGGATGTATGTTGCCTAACATGGATGTATGATTCCTTGGCCCATGTTAGATATATGATGATACTATATTGCCAACACTAGATGTAAGTCAAGTGCAAGTATGTGTAGTACAACTGCATCAAAGTGAATGCAATAAAAGGAATGTTTACCTGATTATCGCTTTAAACAATGTTTTCTTTTAATCTTTCTTTCTCAAGTTATTTCAATTATGCAAACATATTAATATGTATCTTTCTACCCACGTGCACAACACCTTGTGTGTTGATTCGTTGTTTCACATATGTTTTAGGTTTAGAGCTAGCGTTGGATAAAAGAAAGGAAGTGAGCAGTTGTCCAGGTTGTACCTATTGTGTAGATCCTAATTAGCATACATGTTCAGAGACTTGTAAATCTTCTTTTAATATGTGAATGTAATTCATTTTGTAATATACATGTTGAATGCTGAGAAATGTTATGGTATATGCCTATGGTTGTATGTTCATGTATGCGTATTTTGCTTTCGCATCGCTCTCTGATATGATTGGATGATGTTTTCGGATTCAGACCTCTCATTCCCAATAGGGTATGGAGAAGCCAAAATCTGGGGATGTCACAACCCTCCTATCAAGGATCATCACTAGACCTTCCTCATATGTCACATCTTCATCAAGCTTAACCTCAAGTGGCTGTATCAATGTCCCTATCTCTGGATGAGTTTTCTTTAGCATGCTGACATGGAACACCGGATGCAGCATGTGCAACTCTGGCGGCAGCTCTAGCTTATAAGCTACTTTGCCAACACATGTTATTACCGGGTATGACCCCATATACCTGGGTGCCAACTTTCCTTTTCGGCCAAACCTTAACACGCCTTTCCATGGTGAGACCTTGAGATACACTTTGTCTCCCACCTGGAACTCTAAAGGTCATCGGCAATTATCTGCGTACGATATATGTCTGTCCTGTGCCACTTTCTACTTTTGTTGTATCACTCTGATATTCTCTATTGTCTGTTGCACTAATTCATGACCCAAAAGTTGATATTCGCCAGACTCATACAAACATAGGGGAGATCTGCACTTCTTGCCATATAGAGCCTCATAAGGAGCCATGTCGATGCTCCGCTGGTAACTATTATTGTAGGTGAACTCTATCAAATTGAGATGCACATATCAACTGCCTAGGAACTGCAAAACACAAGCTCAGAGAAGATCCTCCAAAGTCAAAATAGTCCTTTCAGACCGTCCATCTGTCTGCAGGTGGAAAGCGGTATTGAACCTCAACTGCATTCCCAATGCTTTGTGCAACTATTCCCAGAAACGACTCGTGAACTGAGGACCTCTGTCGGAAACTATCATTGCCGATACACCGTGCAAATGCACTATCTCATCTACATACACTTGAACAAGCTTCTTTGATGTATACGTTGTCTTTACCGGTATGAAGTGCATAGTCTTTGTCAATCTATCCACTATCACCCAAATGGAATCATGATTCTTAGTTGTCCTTGGCAGACCAACTACAAAATCTATGGTTATATGATCCCATTTCCACTGTGGTATTGGCATGGGTTGCAACGTACCTATTGGCTTCTGATGCTCAGCCTTGACTTGTGGCATACCGGACACCTAGCCCCAAACTCAGCTACATCCTTCTTCAAGCCAGGCCACCAAAACAGATCCTTCAGATATGATACATCTTGGTGACACTTGGATGCATAGCATACATCGATGTGTGTGCTTCCTCGAGCACTAGTTTTCTCAGATCATCAACATTGGGTACCACCATCCTACCATGATAGCAAACTAGTCCATCCTTGGACTCATGGAACCCATCATGCTTTTCGCTGCCGAACTCTGATCTGATCAACTGCACTGTCGCATCTGCCTACTGTGCATCTTTGTTCTGCTGTCTCAGTGTAGGCTTGACTTGCATCTGTGCCAACAGTCCTGCCAACAAGGAGACTTCCATCCACACGTTCATCTTCTGTAAGGAGACAAACATATCCCACCTATGGCATACCATGGAGCTCAATTGTGCCTTCTTCATAGAGCGAGAAGAGGGAAACTTCCTGCTAAGTACATCAACAACCACGTTTGCCTTACCAGGATGATACTCAATGGTGCAATCATAATCATTGATCAACTCCATCCAACGATGTTGTCGCATGTTCAGCTCACTCTGCGAGAAGATATACTTCAAGTTCTTATGATCTATAAAGATCTGACACACTTCTCCATAAAGATAGTGTCTCCAAATCTTTAATGCATGCACCACCACTGCCAACTCTAAATAATGTGTCGAATAATTCTCCTCATGTTTCTTAAGCTTTCGCGAAGCAAAAGAAACCACATGATCCTCCTGCATCAACACACATCCTAGGCCCTTCTTGGAAGCATCATAGAAAACAACATAGCCTTTCCCAGGCTCTGGAAGAACTAGCACTGGAGCACTTGTCAGCTTCTCCTTCAATCTTTGGAAAGCTTGCTGACAATGATCATCCAAAACAAAAGGTACATCCTTCCTGGTCAACTTTGTCAAGGACAATGTTATCATGGTGAAGTCCTTTATAAACATCCAGTAGTATCTTGCTAGACCCAGAAAACTACAAACTTCTATTGGTGTCTTCAGTTTCTCCCAAATTGCAACTGACTCCACCTTCTTAGGGTCCACTTTGACTCCTTCTGTAGATATCACACGACCCAAGAAAGTTACTTAGTTCAACCAGAACTCACACTTACTAAACTTGGCATACAACTGATGTTGGCGAAGAAGAGTCAATGCTTTTCGAAGATGTTGTTCATGCTCTTGATTGTCCCGACTATAGATCAAGATTTCATCTATAAAAACCACAACAAACTGATATAGAAACAGACGAAACACCCTATTCATTAAATCCATGAAAGCAGTAGGCACATTGGTTAGCACAAACGGCATAACCACAAACTCGAAGTGACCATACCTCATCCTAAAAGTTGACTTTGGTATGTCCTCATCCTTAATCCTCAACTGATGATATCCAGACCATAGATTGATCTTTGAGAACACTGTAGCGCCACACAACTGATCAAACATATCATCTATCCTCAACAACAGGTACTTGTTCTTGATTATAACTTTGTTCAACTGTTGGTAATCTATGCATAACCGCATCGATCCATCCTTCTTCTTTACGAAGAGGATCGGAGCACCCCACAACGATGTGCTCGATCGGATGAAACCTTTATCCAACAACTCCTATAACTACTTCTTCAGTTATGCCATCTTGGTTGGAGCCATCCTGTACGGCGTCTAAGCAACTGGTTGTGTTCTTGGCACCAGATTGATCTCAAAATCAATCTCTTGAGGTGGGGGAACACCGGGAAACTCCTCAGGAAACACATCCACAAACCTTCAGACAACAGACACCTCCTCAAGGCTAAGACCTTTTTCCTTGGTATCCACAACATGAGCTAGGAATGCCTTACATCCTTACCGTAACATCTTTTCTGCCACCATAGCTGACACCAAACATGTCAGGAGAATCTTCCTATCTCCTTGGAAGATCCACCTCTCTCCACCATCATCAAACACTGCTTGCTTGGAACCACAGTCTAACACAACCTTATACTTCTTTAAGGTATCCATCCCAAGGATCACATCGAATCCATGCATCTCAAGTGGTATAAGATCCACTTGTATACTGTGTCCCAAAAAAGATAGAACACATGAGGGACACACTTCTCAAAGCATTAAGGAACCATCAAGAGGGGTTTCTAACAACATGCTATCTTTCTTACAACTAACAGGTAAAAGACAGCTATCAAGCGTACTGCGTGCGATAAAAGAGTGTGTAGCACTTGAGTCAACCATAACAGATATAAAGCAAGAAGAAGACAAATCAGAATGAAATAACTCCATCTAACCTGCCACCACTCACAGGTTGCCTATCGCCTCCGGCTGACTCATATCATAGAATTGAGCTATTGCTTTCTATCCACGTCCTCTGCTTCCTTGACCAGATGATCTATCTTGTGAAGCTTGACCACTTCCTTGCCCTCTGCTACCACTGGGCTGCTGTCTATCTGACCCTTGTTGATTTTGCCTCGACTATTGTGTCACTTCAACATCTCTCTTTGGGCAATTTGACCTCAAGTGCCCAGTCTGTCCACGGTGGTAACATGACCTATCTTCAATCTGCAACCTAGATGGCCCTGTCACTGTTACTGAAGTTGTACTATGGGCTTTGGATGGTGAAAATCCACACCCTCTTCCCTTACTCGGAGACCACTGAGATGGTTCACAAGAACTTTGCATCATGGAAGGTGTTGAATACCTTGGCTTCTTGAAGCCATCAGACCTCTGTCTCTGGAACTGAGCAGGCCTTTTCCTAGTCATGGACTCCCTTTTCTCCCTGAAAAACTGTTCAATATTGCGGACGGACTCCACGAATGTGGCAAACTGCTCCCAATTTTCCAAAGCAGCAACAAGTGTCGACAGCTCAGCACTCAAACCTTTCTCGAACCGCCTGATTCTCTCATCATCTGTTGCCGCCATGTGAGGACAAAACCTTAGTAGTTCCATAAACTTGGCTTCATACTCTATGATGCTCATCGATCCTTGGTGTAGACGCTCAAACTGGTTGATCTTCTTGTCCAAATACATCTTCGGAAAGTATCTACTAACGAACTCTCGCCGAAAAACCTCCCAACCGATCACCTCGTCAGGTCACTTCTCCTCCTCGATGGCCCACCAGTGGCCAATACTACCTTTCAGAAGGTAGACAGCATACTTTACTTTGTCTGCTTCACGGATGTCGAGGATCCGGAAGGCCTTCTCAAGACCTCTCAGCCACAGATCTGCATCCTCTAGATCAGCCGTTCCAGCATAATCTGAAGCTCCGACTTGGTGATGCCGCTCAAAGGTCTTCCGAATACCCGATGTTTCACCATGGGGAGCATGTGGTCTTGGCGGAGGCACTAACACTCTTTCCACCATGTGATTCATCATAGCCATCAACTGCCCCATAAGGTGCTGATAGGCAGGGTTTTCAAGAATGGCTGGGTCAAGTTGGGGGACCTCAGGCACCCGATCTTCATGTGCCTGCACTCTAGCTCCATCAACTGATGTAGCCTCACTGCTCTCGGTAGCATGTTCTTCATGGTTTCTAGACATCTTTAAGCTCTTTCTTCCGTTGAGGGCAGAAGGTTATTGTAAGAAAATATGGGAAACTCACAAGAATAGACACAAACCTAGTCCTTGATCCCTGTAGACTCAGCAAACCTATAGCTCTGATACCAAACTATCTGTGACACCCAACCATCACACAGATAGCAAGGTGACATGTGAAAATATGTGGAAACACCATAAACCACATATTATTGAAAACACAAGTTAATTAAAACTGTTTGTGGAAAGTAGATGAAAGAGAACTATTACATCCATATCCTACAAGGAAACATGTTATATAAACATTTACAAGACTTGATATAAGTTCACAGCTTACAGAAACCAGATGTCTTGCCAACACAGAGTTCATCACCTATTTATACATACATAACGGGCCACGTAAGTCCAGCAATAGTATATACAAAATTACAGCAGCTAGTCATCGTGAAACGTCATTAAAACATCTCTGAGGACCTGAGAGTACAGGGATGACTCTAGGACTCTACTACAAAATCACCAAAATAGCATCATGTCCATCTCTTGCCTTCTACTGCTCCTCTTCTTGTTGCTCAGATACAACCTCACGAACACCACCACGTCTAGCGCGATCATCTAAAAAGGTTGTAAACTAGTGGGGTGAGACACACAGTCCCGGTGAGAAACATAACTCCCCGTCGAAACTATAAAACCTCAGAAGGTTTAAAGAAGATAAAGTAGATAGCTGGTAAAGACATATAATAAGAGCAACATACTGAGCAAGACTATTATTACCGTCAATCTTACCAAGATATCTAGGAGGCATATAACCAAGTATTTCTTTATGGAACAAGATTAACAAGATAAACTTTATGTGAGCTTATCACAAAATATAAGGATCGTACACATAACTGCAAGGTATAACTGATTGCGAGCATTTTAAGTCACTTTTATAGGCTAGTTTCATATGCATTTTATGCGTTTATTGGTCATTTTCATGGTTAATATCACATGATTCATTTCCTTCAGCCTATAATCTCGTTATGCATCAAATTTACCTTGTTTTATCTTATTTGGTATAAATGATCATATTTCTAGGAGTTGAGTTGAGTTTATCTTTGAATTTCAGGCAATTTGCATATATGCAGTCATCGATACCATCGACGACTGTCGATACTATCCACAGATGTCGATACTATCAACGGCTGTCGATACTATCAAGACGGCCACAATGCAGTAGATGGAAAGAGCAAAATGAGTCGATACCATCGACCCAGAAGTCGATGGTAGCAAGATGTCTTCAACGAGCCAAACATCCACACGTCGATACCATCGATGCAGGATGTCGATAGTATCGACATGACGTCAGAGAAAACTGCCAGAAAAGGAAAGAGGCGCCAATACTATAGCGGGTTGATACCATCGACTCACCATCGATGGTATCAATGCTGTCGGATCAGGAATTGCTGGAGATTGAATCTAAACGAACGGTCGTGATGTTTTGGCGGTCGTAAGTGATCCCTATACCTAGAAAAGACGGCCCAAGCCTTACTATCACATCATTAGCCATCACACAAGTCTCGGAAGAGGAGAGGATGAAGAACAGAGGCCAGAGCTATGCCCCAGACATTTCTATAGCTGCAGACGGAGTTTTCTACTACATGAAGGCTGCAGAACACCCATCCCACACCGAGGATCATCCGGTTCTCCTTCATTCAGGGGTTACACCATCTCCATCCACATTTCCCCTATGTTTTCTTCTCCTTTCATCGTGTTACTCATTGAGATGAACATGCAGGGCTAATCCCCTTTGTCTTTAGGACCGGGAGTAGCCCAGATAATCGTTGTATGACACTTTTTACATAGTTAACTATAATTTGTCTCTCAAATCTGTGGTATGATATTGTTTTCTCGATTCTATCATTGTGCTTGATCACCATAATGGTAATTTAATACCATTAATTGCTTTTGACAAAGAATTAACGGTTGAAAAGACGCAATAATCACATTAACTTATAAATCCTTTAGAAAAGGCGATGTACGGTTAATGGTGGAAACCTAGAGATACATTTTTCATGCACCTAATTTAGGGTATAGGTTACTACTGACGTGGAACCGACCTAAATTAAGGTAGTGAATTGTATCGCGAAAGTGAACAATTCTATTCACATGCCACTACCCGGGATAGGAGACAAGTTGTGATAATTATATAGAAATTAGTACAACGAGAATCCATGGTGAAACCACAATCCTAAAGATTCCATTTTAATTGATTAAACCAACTATTTAAGTGATTGCTTTGCTTTCTTTTATTTTTATTTTCTTTTTCAAAACAACTCTCTATCTTTTATAATTGATCTAGCTGATTGCAAATGGTTAGTAGTAGTCTACAGAAATTTCATTCCCTGAGTTCGACTTGGGCCTAACAAAGGCCTATATTACATTGACGCGTGCACTTGCATTTTATGCACAGTTTAATTGTGTCAAGTTTTGGGCGCCGTTGCGGGGGAACAGAAATTTTCAGCACTATGAGTGCTGCGAGCGGCCACACTAGGCCACTTTTTCATATAATTCTTAAAATTTTAATTTAATTTCACATCTTTTAATTACTTATTCCTTTTTAGCACTACACTAAAATAATTTCCATCTTTTCAAGTGCTAGTTGATAGTAAAGACATGTAGCACATACTACGTAGAATTACCAGTAATTCTGCCAGTAGGTGAAGGAGTTGAGTTGACAAATCCACCACCTGAGGAATTTGAACAAGAACCTGAAGAAATGGCTGAAGAAAAGATAATATAGGAGAAGTTCAAGGCTTCTTCCTCATCAGCATCAAAGGGGCCGATAAAAAGGCAAGCAATCAACATTCCCACATTCAAGATTGATCCAGCATTGATAAACCTGGTCAAGTCTCAAGCATTTCACGGGTTGAAGAATGAAGATCATGTTGCTCACATTAGCACATTTGTGGAAAACTGTGACATGATAAAGATTGACAGGTTTCCACAGGAGGCACTCTACTTGAAGTTATTTCCCAACTCTCTCGAAGGAAATGCATGAGAATGGCTACACAACCTTGATGATGAAATCGTTGAGACTTGCGATCAAATGATTGAGGTCTTTTTTGAGCGATTTTTCCCACCTAACAAGACCAATGACCTAGTAATGAAAATTCACAATTTCAGCCAAAAGGCAGGAGAAACCTATTCTAAGATGTGGGAACGCTTCCAGATCATGCTGAGGAGGTGCCGACATCATGGGCTGGATAAGGAAAAACAAGTAAAGTTTTTCTACTTTGCTCTCAATGAGCATGACAGAAGCAACTTAGATTCAACAGGCTCAGGTTTCTTCTTGAACAACATAGATACAAGGTGTTGGGATATTTTGAAGAACATGGCCAAGAAACAAGCATGGGGTGATAGAGATGCACCAGAACAAGTTAGAACTGTAGGGGAATCAAAGGCAATTAAAGAATTGAAAGACAAAATGGATCTCATATCCAAGAAGCTTGTTGAGAAAGAGGAAGAGTCTGATGAGGAGGCCCAAGTTAAATTCATTCAATAATAGGGCTACATGAGCAATGATTACTCTTAGATAAAGGACAGAAAATTCTCATAGAAGGATCCAAACAACTTCCTACAAGACCCAGATGTAAAGCCACAACCCACTGTAGAGGACAAAAGTACCAAATTGCTCAACTAAGTGGTGAAACAAAACCAAGAGTTGATGAATATGTTCGGAAAGCAGTTACAGTCCCAGGGCAAGATTTTGAATAAATTTGGGCAGACGTTGCAAAGTCATGGAGTGTAGAGGAGGGCACTAGAGATGACTGTGGCCCAAATTGCCAATGAAGTGGCAGCCATGAAGCATCAAAATCAACATAGACCGGCTAGTAATATAGAGACTACTCAATCACATCATCAAGTTAAGTATATATCTATGATTAAGGAGATAGACCCCTTGGCGGTGGAGGTCCATGAAAAGGGGAAAATGCATTTTGACATGGAGGCTAGACCCAGTGTGCCATACCCCCGCAGCTTATATGGACTACCAGGAGGATGTCTCCCATCCAGCAAATCCTACCAAGCCACCATCACAGCCGTGCAGACATCTAGGCAAGAGTAGGTGAAAGCCATATTGGACAATGGAGCCACTACCACCGAGAAGGATGGGCAGCTATGAGCCTCACAAACTGAGAATGACGTGTCAAAGCCTACGCAAAAGGGTGACATTGAAGCGAGCTTAGGGGAGGAGACCCCAAATAGCCCATATGTGCCACCATACAAGCGAGTGAAGGAGCCAAATGTGCTTTTTACAGATAGTCTGAGGCCGAAGAAAGAGCATAGGCACTACAAGTAGTTCTTGGAGATGTTTAGGAAGCTTCACATTAACATTTTGCTAGTGGAGGTGATAGAACAAATTCCTACATACGGGAGATTTATCAAGGACATCATCACCAAGAAAAGGCGGATAAAAGACACTGACGTTTGCTTTATGAATGAGACAATGAGCTCAATAATCCACGGGAGTCTACCAAAGAAGAAGAAAGATCCCGGGAGCTTTTACATACTGTGCTCAATTGGCGGCCGTCACTTTACGCACGCATAGTGTGATTCGGGTGCTAGCATAAACCTTATGCCATTAACCATGTTTCAAAAGCTGGGATTGAAGTCACCAAATAAATCTTCCATGTCTATTGAGTTAGCGGATGGATCTATAGTGAAGCCACACATAGTGTGTGAGGATGTACTTGTCAAAGTTGACAGATTTATCTTCCCCATAGATTTCATAGTCATGGACATGCCACAACTTAATGGTTGTGAGATGATACTAGGGAGGCCATTTCAAGCTTTGGCTGATGTTATCACTACTATCGGGAGAGGTACCTTGACATTAGGGATCGGAAAAGAAAGAGTTGAGTTCAAATTGCCGAGTGATTCCTTAGGGACACTCCCCGATGCCCCAATTTGATGAGCATTATTGCATCTAGATTAAGACGTTAAAGTAGGGCACTTGTTGGGAGGCAACCCAGCCATTGGTAGATTTCATTTCCATTTACTTTAGTAGTTTTGGTTAATTTCATTTTTAGTGTAAAAATGATACCCTGATTCGTTTTCTAAGTGTGCATGACTACTTGGGTGTCAATACCATCGACCCTTGTGTTGATGGTAGCGACAAGGGTGCAGAGCGATAACTATAGAAAATTTGCTCCGTCGATACTATCGACGGCCTCGTCGATAGTATCGACCACCCAATAGGAGAATCAACTCCAATTCTGGATCAAGTCGATGGTATTGACCCCATGGTCAATGCTCGTGATATCTCTAGAGATATTCAGACGAATCTTTGCCAGTGAAGTCGATGCCATCGACCCCTATGTCGATGGTAACGACACAGCTTTAGGGGAATCTACTGCCAAGGCCTCGTGAGGATAATGGATGCATATCGAAGTCAATGCCATTGATGCCATGTTGATGGTATCGATGGGCCACGTTAGCGATCTGCTAGACACCATCAACGAAGCACACCAAATCTGGAGGTCGATCTGTGGGACTGGTCGATACCATCGACCCTTGTTGATAGTATCGACGCGTCACCGATCCGGGCCCCCACATCCAGCAATCGACGACTGTAAATGCCATTGAAGGAACATATTTTGCTACAGGTGTCGATACCATCGAAAACCTATCGATGGTATCGACGGGGTACCAGCGGTGCCGACCTCAGCTATAAAAGGAAGGGTTTAATTTATTTCTCTTCACACCTTCATAGTATTCTTCCTCAACCTCAACATTGAGCATTGATGAGCAGACGGAGACCTTCACCGAGCATCCGACAAGCTACACATCTTCCCCGAGTTCATCATCGACTATGGAGATCATCTTCTTCGACCTTCACTGAGCTCCTTTTCTCTATTTTTTCTCTATTCATCATGGTGAGGCATGGAGCGTCATCTTCCTCACGTGCTGCTCTAATGGAGATCGAAATATTTTTGCCACCACTGCCAGGCTCCATTCCCCATCTGAGAAGTGCACATCCCTCAGCAGACATGAAGAAGATTTTCGACAAGTTAATGAAGCGGTCAATCAAGCCCACTCGTTACGTTGATCGGGCCCTGATCCGATACCTGGGCTTTGAGGACAACCTCAACTATGTCCTCTGTGGCCAAGTTGGGAGGTTGACATATGCGGGGGAATGAGTTCCCTATCACGTTGACGGCCATCCTTTCTTTGATGAGTGGCCAACATACAAGGAACTCGTGGTAGAGTTCATGGAATCTCTTGATATTTGCACCGTTCCCAATGACCTAATCGCCACTGACCATGAATGGATCAAGGGCCGAGTCTCCTTCTGGATTTTCAACCGCAATCACACCATCACGCTCGAACAGTTCAACTCAGTCTACAACTGGTGGCATTCACCCGAGCAGTACAGATGGTCAAACAATTGGGCCGACTATAACGAGATGTTCTCATAGTTGGTGACTGCACTGACATGCAAGACACTTAGCTACCACAATGCAGCCATCGCCAACTTCGATCACCCATTCATGTGAATTCTTCACTGTATGTTGTGTATTACTTTCTTTGCTCGTGGTGAACTGTCGTTGAGCAAGTTCCAAGAGACAGACATGTTTTTCCTCTACAAGCTGCTGAAGAGGGAAAAACTTAACTGGGGCGCGTTCTTCTTAACGTGTGTGATGGTAGTGAAGAGGAGCACCATACGAGCCCCTATTCACTTCGGGGGGCTTATCATGCCACTAGTCCTCTACCTTGGGCTACACCTATCCATGCTCCCTCCACTGGTCAGCCGGAACCCCGTCAATCTGGCCCATTTCCACCGCTCCAATCTTCTTACACTCCACAATGGTGTGGTGTATGCTCATTACCACATTAACAAGGAGTATCAGGAGTGCGTACTGTCAGACCCCGTCTCCAACCTCTAGCTAAGCTAGCACTTCTGGTGGCCTATCATTGCCATTGAGGATTCAGAGGAGGAAGAGGACGCGAGAGACGGCGATGATGTAGGAAAAGATGATGAGGAGGAATAGGTGGCTTTCACACCTCTTCGGTCATGAGTAGCCCTAAGGAAGTGTCCACACTTCTACCCGGGAGCTTCATCATCTTCCCATCCGCCGCCAGCACATCCCTCCCATGACGGAGATGACCCCTATTCTATGCAGAGGATGTATACCATGCTCCAGTCTATCCAGGAGTCCCAGTAGACCATGCAACAGTCCCACCATATAGCTTTTGTAGGGATCCAGGATACACAGAATTGGTTGTATGAAAATAAATAGGTGATCTTTGAGAATGAACGTCAGCTATTCGCCAACCAGTAGCAGGTCTACGACCGGTTGGGGAGGATAGAGCAGAAACAACAGCCTTTCTACGATCATTATTGGAGCCAAGTCTACTTCGGGGGATATCCACAACCACTGCCCATGCCACCTTATGATCTGAGCTTTCAGGGGAAATATCCAGATTGAAACCTCCATACCCAGCAGTACCCGCCATTTCCGCCACCACCACAGTAGCAGGGTATCACCGTTCCACCTTCTAAGGTTGTTTTTTACTATGAGGCCATCGTCGAATTCAAGCTTAGGGGGGGGAGTTGGAACAATTTCTATCTTAGTTTTTATTTTATTTTATTTTATTTTAGTATTTTTCTTAGTTTTTTGCAGTTTTTTTTTCATATTGCTTATTGTTTACAGCTTTCTAGGATCCACAATCTATCTAGTGTAATTTGTGGATATTTAATATAAATGTATGTCATCTCTATGTTTGTCATATGGAGAAATTTGAAATTTGAGCATTAATTTAAAAGAATTTTCAAGAAATTGTAAGCTTGCCTTGTTTGAAATTGATCACCTAACTTTTGAAAATAATTGGGTAGGTCAAATTTAAACCATATGATCATAATTGTACATCCAGATGATTCAAGAAATGTGGATGTAATTGGATTGTAACATCCATGACCTGGGTACTAACCCTAGAATTTTTGCCTAATAAAGTTGATTAGATGCTTGTTCTTATCTTTTGAAAAGTAATTAATGCTTTTGAGGAACTTATATTTCAATTTTAGTCCTTTTTGAATAATGTTGAAACATTGTTTTGTTAATATTAGACTAAAGTGTAAATTACCCAAGTTGAGGGGTTAACTTGCAAATTGCAGATGATAAGATGTTCCTCTCATGTTGAGACATCATAAGAATGAATATGATGTAGTGGTAGGGTTTCCACAAGCTTGGGCATCAAGATAAAGCTTGTAGAGCAATCCTTGTGCATTAAAACCTAGTTTTGATGTAATGTGCAAATTACCAAACACCTAGGGTTCAATATGCAAAATACCACCTCTAGAGGGTATCTCATGTTTCTTGTCATTAAGTAGAGCAAAGAAAATGAGAGGGGAACCTCATTTGAATTATCATGGAGGAGAGAGAATCTGACATTAAAATAATCAAGATTTAAGCATAAATGGAGCTTTAATGTAATTTAATTAAAAAAGAAATAAATTAATTAAGGCGCCCTTCAACCAAAAGTTGAAGGATGTGTTTGCAATGGTGTTGGAAGATCTTGTGCCTTGATATGGCACAAAAAGATCTTGGTTGAGTGGAAGCCCACTCACATTAGTATAATAAAAAGTATTATCCACTAAAAGTTGGATATTAGTATAAAATTCACTAAGGTGCTTAATTCCTTTTTCCATTAATTCTTGGATAATGATGAAGTTTTGCAAGAAAAGGAAGATATCTTCATGGCCAAGAAGTTGAGGGGGATTTGGTGGAAATTATTTTGGAATTTAAAGAAAATAATTCCTTTTTCTCTTTCCTTGAAAATCCATAATACATATCCTTTTTCCAATACACTTAAGGATCTTTTCCTTAGTTTTCTTTTCTCACTTTGCTTTGGCCGACCAAGGGAGAGAGATCTCAAGAGCAGGAGAAGGACGACCATAACCTGTTGGTAAGATTTGATCATCTTCTACCTCAGATTCATGGTGAAAACCCTAAACCAATGCTTGATTATTGGTTTTCTTCACCTGATTTCCAATCCTAGCCAACTTGCGCATCTAAAAGCTCAAGAACGGACCTTGGACAGTTTCTGGAACTCCATCCACCATTATATCCGTGGAGATTGGAGCTTGGGATCAGTTTTAGAGGTGGGTTTTATAACTCAAACCCTTAATCATTGCTATTGCATCCTTCTCTTCAATAATCGTTGGTTAATTATCTTCTTTTGGATACTCTTTTGCTTTCCTACTGAAAATCCCATGAAAAATGGTTGCTGCTCTTGGATGAATGAAGGAAGAAGATGATGAAATCATCATATATGTTTATCCAAAGGAATCCCTATCCAAACGGTTTCAAGTCAATTTTACTAAACGGTTTCCCAAACCGTTTGGGAGTAAACAGTTTCAAACCGTTTGAAGGGAAACTGTTTCACCAAACCGCATGAGGGCAAACAATTTAAGACCATTTGGAGGTGTTGACCAGGGTTGACCGTTTGTAAATCTGTTGAAAATAATGTAGGTTAATGACCCATCAATTATAATTGATTAGTTCTAATTGGTTCACTAGTTGAAGGTCAATCAATCACAAAAACCCTAATCAGGTTGAGTGCTGATTTGATAAGTGATTGAGTTGGAAACTTGGGTTGATTGACCCAAATGGTTTCAAAACCGTTTGGGGGTCACCCAAATGGTCTCAAGACCGTTTGGTGGTCACCCAAGACCGTTTGGAGGTCTAGGGTTAGTTATGGTTAGGTGTTTGAAGATCCAAAGGTACTAAGTTGAAGTGCAATCAAATATTGATTTGGTGATCAACCCAAAGATCCAAACCCTAATTGGTTGACTTGTATTTTGATTCTGGCATGGGAAAATCATATCAAGACCATTTGGAGGTCATCCAAATGACCTCAAGACCATTTGGGGTCAGGTCATGTTCAATTTGGATGAAGGTTCAATGGTTTCAAAGTAACTAATCTCACGTTGGTTAATGTTGAAGGATCATCGATTCCAAACCCTAATCCAATTGATTCAAACCCTAATTGATGACAAATTGAGGGTCAATTGATGGTCAAATCAGTTGAAGGTTGACCTATTTAACTCAATTGAATTATGGTGATAGGTCCAATTGATGATTGGTTACATTCATTCAATGGTTGAAGGAATTAACATTGGAAACCCTAAATTGATTTGAATGGTTGAGATCATATTTGCTCCATGATATTTTGAGGAGGTTTGGACCAAATGGTCTCAAGACCGTTTGGGACCAAACGATCCCAAAACGGTTGAGTTCATGTGGTTTCAAAACTTCACTTTAGCAAACGATCTTGAGGGACACCTTTAGCAAACGATCTTAAGGGTCACCCTTAGCAAATGATCTTGAGGGTCACCTTTAGCAAATGATCTTGAAGGTCACCTTTAGAAAACGATCTTGAGGGACACCTTTAGCAAACAGTTTCAGGGGTCAACTTTGGAAAACGGTTTCAAGTGTGCACCTTTAGCAAATGTTTTCATGGTTTCAGTAAGACCGTTTGAGGTTTGACTTGGTCAAGACTGTTTGGTGGATAACTAACCAAAACCGCATGGGTACCTAAAGTGGTTAAAGGACAAATTGATTAATTAATTAATACATTATGTAATCAAAGATGATTATATTAATTGTACCCTAATGAGGTAAGGTGATTAGTACCCTTGGAATAATTAAGCCTTAATGATCATGGTGATAATGACATAACCCATGATGTTAATTCTTCTTCACGTTGAGTTGACTTAGCTTAATCAAGGCTGAAGTAAATATCATCCTATAGAGGATGAGAGAGAAAAGACTTCCTACATGAATGATAATCATGTAGTGGACTTTCAATATGGATGAATGTCTAATTAGGGTATGATCCTTAATAGTAAGATCATGAAACCCTAATTATGAAGGTTATTAAAATCATAACCCTAACTGAGGGTATTGATAGGTGAAATTCTAATACATGATGATGGTGTGATCTTAATTCGTAGTGATGACATAAGAAACCCTAATTCAAGGTACTTTGATGATCACTCCTACTTGGGGTGAATAGTAAACCCTATTATGGGTTGTTGGTTATAAATTCCAATCTAGAGTTATGTGATGTGAATAGTAAACCCTAATCTAGAGTGATGTGATGTGAATAGTAAACCCTAATCTAGAGTGATGTGATGTGAATAGTAAACCCTAATCTTGGGTGATGTGATGTGAATAGTAAACCCTAATCTAGGGTGATGTGATATGAATAGTAAACCATAATCTAGGGTGATGTGATGTGAATAGTAAAACCTAATCTAGGGTGATGTGATGTGAATAGTAAACCCTAATCAAGGGTGATGTGATATGAATAGTAAACCCTAATCTAGGGTGATGTGATGTGAATAGTAAACCCTAATCTAGGGTGATGCGATGTGAATAGTAAACCCTAATTATGGGATGTTGATGTTAAACCCTAATCTACGGTGATGCAATGAGAATAGTAAACCCTAATTCTAAATAAGGTAAATGAAAATGTGAAACCCTAATTCTGGGTTATACTTTATGGCATGAAGATCTAAGATTGGATAATGAATTAATGAGTCATTAATCCTATTTGAGCTAAAGGGGATGATTAACCCAAATTGAATTGAAAAGGAAAACCCTAACCCTAGCAAGGGCATAGTGGTGTATTCCTTAATTAAAGATGTTATAGTTGTTTTACATTGTGCTTATATGAAATAGATGTATCTATTATCATCTGTACTAATCATGCATGTTTTATAAGATATTAAACATAGCCAGGTACGAGCTATGATGCTTGGTTTACTGAAAATACTTTATGAGCTTTGTAAGAAAGGATATGCTATGTTGCCTGGTGGAAGGTAACAAAAGAGATTGATAGGTTGTAAGAGCCATGTGAAATACCTGCATTGCAATTATCATGTTTACATTGTCAAATAACTTGATGGCAGTATGTTACTTGTTAAAGTGGTAACAAGTATATTGATGATCTAAGGGATTGAATACCCATATTCTTGAATCATCATGATGAGATGATAAGGGGTTGAGATCCCAATGTTAATAAAGTTGTGAAATGAACTTGATACAAGTAGTACTCTTTCTTTATAGCAAATATTATAATGATTTATGTTTGAAAACATGCCTGATGCGAAAAGAATGCTATAATATACCTAAATAATCAAATGAAATGATATCATGTAGAGCCCTAACCATAGATCCATCATCGTCAGCAGTTAGGTGATGGTGAAACATGTTTTCCTAAGGGAACTCCTAGAGAGCATACTTTTGAGTATGTGGGGGTAATGGGCGTGAATATCCTTACGCCCTAATGGAGGAATTGATGTGAGATAAACATTAAATCTCTCAACCCTTCATTATATGTATATGCTGGGATGATGTATCACTAATCTCCTGATGATGATGTTAATGCCAAATCGATGTGAGATAAACAAGAAATCTCTCGATTGCGAAGAGAGTACAACATGCCGCTCTAACTCTAATAGCAAAGCTTCCAGTATACCCTAGAAAGCTATTTTGGTAGAGACACAAGATTTCATGCATGTTGTTCCTCACAATGACTGAGGAAGATGAGGTCATGGAAATCCGGCTCTTCTATTGACCTATGTATGGTACTGATTTTGATTTCGTAATGGTTGGTTGGAGTATGAGCGGTATACCTCATCTCCTCAGGGCATAAATATGATTGTAAAATGTAATCAATCATGTAGCATATTTTCTTAGGGTTGAATTATGAGAATCAATGATTGATGATACATTGTCTAATATGTCCTAGCTGGATAAATGATATACATGTTCTTCATATTCTTTATTGAATAAATGACTTGATACTTTATCAAGTTATAATTGAAATGAACCGTATAGAGAATACTGCTCTACTTAGTTTATTCAATGAATTACCTACTGCGGAATATTTATAATTCTACTACTCAGTGTTATTCTTTTATCTGCAATAACAATGTTTCTGGCAGAGAGCTATATCTCTCGCTGGGACAATTTTCAATTGTCTCACCCCCGTGGGATTCAACTTTTTAGGTAGACGTCGAGGAAGAAGAAACCCTTCAGTGGGTGAGCAGCAATAGCAGCCACAGTAGCAGCAACAACAGCAGCAAGGACAACAGTGATCCTCAGGTGGAGACACTATCTGCCAAGTCCTGTATATAGAGAGTCCTATGTGTCATCTCTATACTCTCAGGTCCTAGGAGTCAGTAGATGGTTTGATATAGATATGAGATTTTTGGCTTGATGCCTCGAGATTTTGTACACTGCTTATGTATAGTTTAACAGGGCAGTCAATGTAATGACTCTCGAGATGAGATGATATAGAGATGTACTGATGAATCAGAATGTAAATAACTTACTTTGGTTCCTTATAAAAGAGTTCTATAGTTTATGGATATCATTGCAAAAAGTTTTAATTTTTAGTGATTTTCAGTAATTCTGCTGCTAATATTTTGCTTCTGCATTAGTTAATCTTGTTTTCCCAAGTCGGACACAACCATTTAGTGGTATCAGAGCTCTAGGTTCGCTGAGTCTATAGAGACATAGGACTAGGGATGTTGAGTCTATTTTAGTGTCTTCTAGTCTATCTGATAGTGTCTTCTACTCATATAGGAGGACAAGAGAAAACGAAAGATGTCTGGATCACATGATAAACATGTTGTAGAAAGTAGTGTCGCTGCACCCGGAGGAGGTGCAAGAGACCAAAGAAGGGAGGAACCTGTGCCTGAACCACCCCAGTTCAATACAACTGACATGGGGAATCCAACCTTCCAAGCCATGTTTGGGTAGTTTATAACTGCCATGACGCATATGACTCATAGGATGCCCATACCTACACCTAGGGAACCTGCCCATGATGAAATATAGGGAGCCGGCAAGACGTTTAAACGACTATGCCGGGTTCGAGCCATGGAATATGCTGGGACAGCTGACCCAGTAGATGCTGACATGTGGCTAACTAAGTTAGAGAAGGCCTTTAGAATCCTGAACATCCCAGAAGCTGAGAAGGTTAGACATGCTGTGTACCTTCTTAAGGGGAGTGCTAGTCACTGGTGGACCATAGAGGAAGGAAAAGGCCAGGTGTGGAGATTGAATGGGAAGTTCTCCAATGGGAATTTGTCAATAGATACTTTCCTAATACGTTCCTAGATGAGAAAATCTCTCAGTTTGAGAGGATAAGGCAAGGACCAATGAACATCAGCGAGTATGAGGCTAAGTTCATGGAGCGTTTGCGGTTCTGTCCGCACATGGCAACCACAGATGAAGAGCAGATTAGGCATTTTGAGAAAGGATTAAATGCTGAATTGATCACCCATGTGTCTGCTTTGGAGAACAGGGAACGATTTTCTACTTTCGTGGAGTCTGTTAGAAGGATAGAGAGGTTTGTGACTGAGAAGAGATAGACCAAGAACAAGAAAGTGTACCCCCAATTCCAAGGATCCTCATCCAAAGGTTTCAAGAAACTGAGGTTTTCCGTGCCTACACCACCACCTAGATTCATTACCCAGACACAGTGGACATTAAACAGGGGTAGAGGACGAAGTTTACCACCAGAAGGAGCCCACAGCTCAGCATCTGTGTCGGTTACAAGACCATCTAGACCACAACTAGGGATCAGAAGCTATTTCATATGTGGAAAGATGGGGCATCTGATGAAGGATTGCAGAGCCAGACAGGCAAGTGTGACTCAACCTCAAAGGCAGATTTAGTAAGGTTCTCAAAGGAGACAGTTCCCAGGTGGCGCTAGAGGACGTGGACAAGTGTCCCAAGATGGATCATCGGCACCCAGTCATCGAGCAATGAATCAACCACAAGCGACGGTGAGATTCTATGCGATGAATCCACCTGATGCAGTGATCAACCCCCAGGTTGTGACAGGTCAGATGAAACTATTTTATTCTGATATGTCTACATCATGCATCGTATTTGTTTTAATTGATCCAGGTGCTACACATTCCTTTATCACTCGAAGAGTGATTCTTGGCTACAATATGACAGTTGGTCATAGGGCAGAGAGTTTGAAGTTAGAAACTCCTTTGATGGGATCTACTGTGTTGCGGGAGGTGTGTTTTCCCTACATCATTTCCTTTTCTAAACATCGCATTCAAGTGGATCTTATACCACTTGAGATGCATGGGTTTGATATAATCCTTGGGATGGATACCTTAGAAAGGTATAAGGTTGTCTTGGATTGTGAATCCAAGCAGGCTGTGTTCATAGATGAAAGTGACACATGGAACTTTCAAGGGGATAGAAAGATTCTTCCAACCTGCCTTGTGTCAGCTATGGTAGCTGAGAAGCTGATGAGGCAAGGATGTTTTGCATTCTTGGCCCATGTGGTAGATACCACCATGGAGAGTTCTAATCCTGCTGAAGTTCCAATAGTCATGGAATTTGAAGATGTATTTCCTGAAGAACTTCCAGGTGTATCTATGCCCCGAGAGATTGATTTTGAGATTAATCTAATCCTGGGCAAACAACCAATAGCACAAACACCGTATAGGATGGCACCTGCTGAGATGGCAGAACTCAAGAAATAGCTGTAAGAGTTGCTTGAGAAGGGTTTCATCTGACCAAGCACTTCACCCTAGGGTGCTCCGGTCCTCTTTGTTAAGAAAAAGGATGGGTCTATGCGTTTATGCATTGACTACATGCAGTTAAATAAAGTAAATATAAAGAATAAGTATCCTTTGCCAAGGATTGATGATCTCTTTGATCAGTTGCGTGGTGCAACTGTCTTTTCAAAGATAGATCTGAGGTCAGGATATCATCAGCTGCATATTAAGGAAGGTGACATACCTAAGTCTGCTTTTAGGACAAGGTATGGTCACTATGAGTTCATAGTTATGTCGTTTGGACTAACTAATGCACCAGCTGCATTTACGGAACTCATGAATAGAATCTTCTGACCCTTTCTTGATCAGTGTGTAGTTGTCTTCATAGATGACATATTGATCTAAAATATAGATGCTCAACAGCATGAACAACATCTCTGTCAGGCTCTAACTTTGCTAAGAGAGCATAAGTTATATGCTAAGTTTAGAAAGTGTGAGTTTTGGTTACCAGAAGTTTCTTTTCTTGGACACGTAATATCTGCTTCAGGTATACGTGTTGACCCTAAAAAGGTAGAATCTATCCTGCAATGGGAGAAGCCGAAGACATCGATGGAGATCCGTAGTCTTAGGGTTGGCAGGCTATTACAGGAGGTTCATTGAGAACTTCAGCTCAATAGCCTTACCCTTAACCAAGTTGACCAGGAAGGATGTTCCTTTTTCCTAGAATGACATGTGTTAGCAATCATTCCAGTTGCTGAAGGAGAGGTTGACAAGTGCACCAATGCTGGTGTTACCTAAGCAAGGGAAAGGGTATATAGTTTTCTATGATGCCTCTAAGAATGGACTAGGATGTGTGTTAATGTAGGACAAATAAGTGATTTTTTTTTGCTTCTTGACAGCTTAAAAAACACGAGGATAATTATCTGATACATGATCTAGAACTAGCTGTTGTAGTCCATGCCTTGAAGATCTGGAGCCATTATCTCTATGGAGAGACATTCCAAATTTTCACAGACCATAATAACCTAAAGTACATCTTCTCTCAGCATGAGCTTAACATGAGGCAACGCCGCTGGATGGAATTAATCAAGGACTATGACTGTACAATTGATTATCATCCAGGGAAGGCCAATATGGTTGTTGATGCTTTAAGTAGAAAATCAGCAACACCAGCCCTGGATAAAGCACAACTGAATTCTTTGGCATGCTCTAGGAGGGATATGCTTATCTTCTTAAGGAAAGACAATGTACAATTAAAAGTATCATTGTTATCTGGGTTGTTAGCTGAGATGCACATAAAACCTACTCTGAGACAACAGATTAAGGAAGCACAACAAGCTGATGCAGTAGTTCAGCAGATTAGGTTAGAGTATGGTATTGAGAAATGAGATGGTTTCCATGATTCAGATGATCAGGTAGCCAGTTATCATGGTAGGATGATAGTACTCGATGTTGATAACTTAAGGAAGTTAGTCCTGGAAGAAGCTCATTCTTCAATGTATGCTATGCATCCAGGAAGCACCAAGATGTATCATAACTTTAAAGATATATATTGGTGGCCTGGTTTGAAGAAGGACGTTGCTGAGTTCGTTATGCGGTGTCCAGTGTGTTAGCAAGTTAAAGCTAAACACCAGAAGCCTGCAGGAACACTGCAACCTTTGCCCATACCACAGTGGAAGTGGGATCATGTAACCATGGATTTTATGGTTGGTTTACCCAGAACAGCCAAAGGTCATGATTCCATTTGGGTAATAGTTGATAGGTAGGCAAAGACAACACATTTCTTACCTTTCAAAACAACCTATTCTGCTGAGAAGTTGGAATAGTTATATGCAAATGAGATACTAAGGCTGCATGGGGTCCCAGTTACCATTATTTCTGACAGAGGTCCCCAGTTTACGAGTCATTTTTAGGAGCGACTTCATAAAGATTTACGCACACAGTTAAGGTTTAGTATAGCCTTTCATCCTCAGACTGATGGACAGTCAGAAAGGACTATACAGACCTTAGAGGACTTGCTTAGGGCATGTATCCTTCAGTTTATAGGAAGTTGGGATATACATTTAAGTTTAATAGAGTTTGCCTACAACAACAACTATCAACACAGTATCGACATGGCACCTTATGAAGCTTTGTATGGTAGACGTTGTAGATCTCCCCTATGTTGGTATGAAACTGGTGAATATCAACTTTTGGGTCCTGATCTTGTGTAGCAAACCACTGAGAAGATTAAAATAATACAACAAAAGTTAAGGATTGCACAGGATAGACAGAAATCTTATGCTAATAAGCATCGTAGACCTTTAGAATTCTAGGTTGGAGACAGAGTGTACCTCAAGGTCTCACCTTGGAAGGGAGTTCTTAGGTTTGGAAGAAAAGGAAAGTTAGCTCCAAGATTTATGGGGCCTTATCCAATCATTGAATGGATTGGAAAGGTAGCTTATAAGCTAGAGTTACCACCTGAGCTACATAAGTTACACCCAGTGTTCCACATTTCCATGCTAAGGAAATGTCATCCTGACACAGAATCAGTTATGTAGCCTATGGAAGTAGAATTGAACAATGATATATCCTATGTTGAAGGACCTATGTTGATTCTTGATAGAAGAATCAAGAAGCTAAAGAAGAAAGACATTAGTCTTGTAAAAGTCCTCTGGAACCACCGTGGCATTTAAGAAGCTACGTGGGAGCTAGAGGAAGAGATGAGGAAGAAATATCCTTCTCTTTTCTCTTAAGTGATTTCGGGGACAAAATCCTTGTAAGGGGTGGATAATTTGTAACATCCCTGACCTGGGTTATGTAATAACCCTAGGTGTTTTGCCTAATAAAGTTGATTAGATGCTTTTTCTTATGTTTTGAAAAGTAATAAAGGCTTTTGAGGAACTTATATTTCAATTTCAGTCCTTTTTGAATAATGTTGAAACATTGTTTTGTTAATATTGGACTAATGTGCAAATTACCCAAGTTGAGGGGTTACATGCAAATTGCACATGATAAGATATTCCTCTGATGTTGATACATCATAAGAATGAATATGATGTAGTGGTATGGTTTCCACAAGCTTGGGCATCAAGATAAAGCTTGTAGAGCAATCCTTGTGCATTAAAACCTAGTTTTGGTGTAATGTGCAAATTACCCAAAACCTAGGGTTCAATGTGCAAAATACCACCTCTAGATGGTCTCTCATGTTTCTTGGCATTAAGTAGAGCAAAGCAAAGGAGAGGGAGCCTCATTTGAATTATCATGGAGGAGAGAGAATCTGACATTAAAATAATCAAGATTTAAGCATAAATGGAGCTTTAATTTAATTTAATGCAAAAAAGAAATAAATTAATTAAGGAGCCCTTCAACCAAAAGTTGAAGGATGTGTTTGAAATGGTGTTTGACGATCTTGTGCCATGCTATGGCACAAAAAGATCTTGGTTGAGTGGAAGCCCACTCACATTAGTATAATAAAAAGTAATATCCACTAAAAGTTGGATATTAGTATAAAATTAACTAAGGTGCTTAATTCCTTTTTCCATTAATTCTTGGATAATGATGAAGTTTTGCAAGAAAAGGAAGATAGCTACGTGGCCAAGAAGTTGAGGGGGATTTTGTGGAAATTATTTTGGAATTTAAAGAAAATAATTCCTTTTTCTCTTTCCTTGAAAATCCATAATACATATCCTTTTTCCAATACACTTATGGATCTTTTCCTTAGTTTTCTTTTCTCACCTTGCTTTGTCCAACCAAGGGAGAGAGAGCTCAGGAGCAGGATAAGGATGACCATAACCTGTTGGTAAGATTTGATCATCTTCTACCTCGGATTCTTGGTGAAAACCCTAAACCAATGCTTGATTATTGGTTTTCTTCACCCAATTTCCAATCCTAGCCAACTTGCACATCTAAAAGCTCAAGAAAGAACCTTGGACAGTTGCTGGAACTCCATCCACCAATAGATCCATGGATCTTGGAGCTTGTAATCAGTTTTAGAAGCAGGTTTTATAACTCAAACCCTTAATCATTGCTATTGCATCCTTCTCTTCAATAATCGTTGGTTAATTATCTTCTTTTGGATACTCTTTTGATTTTCTGCTGAAAATCCCATGAAAAATGGTTGTAAGGAAGAAGATGATGACATCATCATAGATGTTTATCCAAAGGAATCCCTGTCCAAATGGTTTCAAGTCAACTTTACTAAATGGTTTCCCAAACCGTTTGGGAGTAAACAGTTTCAAACCGTTTGAAGGGAAACGGTTTCACCAAACCGCATGAGGGCAAACAGTTTAAGACCGTTTGGAGGTGTTGACCAGGGTTGACCATTTGGAAATCTATTGAAAATAATGTTGGTTAATGACCCATCAATTATAATTGATTATTTATAATTGGTTCACTAGTTGAAGGTCAATCAATCACCAAAACCCTAATCTGGTTGAGTGCTGATTTGATAAGTGATTGAGTTGGAAACTTAGGTTGATTGACCCAAATAGTTTCAAAACCATTTGGGGATCACCCAAATGGTCTCAAGACCGTTTGGTGGTCACCCATGACCGTTTGGAGGTCTAGGGTTAGTTATGGTTAGGTCTTTGAAGATCCAAAGGTAATAAGTTGAAGTGCAATCAAATGTTGAATTGGTGATCAATCCAAAGATCCAAACCCTAATTGGTTGACTTGGATTTTGATGTTGACATGGGAAAACGGTCTCAAGACCATTTGGAGGTCATCCAAATGACCTCAAGACCATTTGGGGTCAGGTTATTTTCAATTTGAATGAAGGTTCAATGGTTTCAAAGTAACTAATCTCACATTGGTTAATGTTGAAGGATCATCGATTCCAAACCCTAATCCAATTTATTCAAACCCTAATTGATGACCAATTGAGGGTCAATTGAGGGTCAAATCAATTGAATGTTGACCTATTTAACTCAATTGAATTATGGTGATAGGTCCAATTGATGATTGGTTACATTCATTCAATGGTTTAAGGAATCAACATTGGAAACCCAAATCGATTTGAATGGTTGAGACCATATTTGGTCCATGTGGTTTTGTGGAGGTTTGGACCAAACGGTCTCAAGAACGTTTGGGACCAAACGATCCCAAATTGGTTGAGTTGATGCGGTTTCAAAACTTCACTTTAGCAAACGATCTTGAGGGACACCTTTAGCAAACGATCTTGAGGGTCACCTTTAGCAAGCGATCTTGAGGGTCACCTTTAGCAAACGATCTTGAGGGTCACCTTTAGCAAACGATCTTGAGGGACACCTTTAGCAAACGGTTTCAGGGGTCAACTTTGGCAAACGGTTTCAAGTGTGCACCTTTAGCAAACGGTTTCAAGGGTCACCTTTACCAATTGGTTTCCATGGTTTCAGTAAGACCGTTTGAGGTCTGACTTGGTCAAGATCGTTTGGTGGATAACTAACCAATACTGCATGGGTACCTAAAGTGGTTAAAGGACAAATTGATTAATTAATTAATACATGATGTAATCAAATATGATTATAGTAATTGTACCCTAATAAGGTAAGGTGATTAGTACCCTTGGAATAATTAATCCTTAATGATCATGGTGACAATGACATTACCCATGATGTCAATTCTTCTTCACGTTGAGTTGACTTAGCTTAATCAAGGTTGAAGTAAATATCATCCTATAGAGTATGAGAGAGAAAAGACTTCCTACATGAATGATAATCATGTAGTGGATTTTCAATATGAATGAATGTCTAATTAGGGTATGATCCTTAATAGTAAGATCATGAAACCCTAATTATGAAGGTTAATGAATCATAACCCTAACTGAGGGTATTGATAGGTTAAATCCTAATACATGATGATGGTATGATCTTAATTCATAGTGATGACATAAGAAACCCTAATTCAGGGTACTTCGATGATCACTCCTACTTGGGGTGAATAGTAAACCCTAATTATGGGTTGTTGGTTATAAATTCCAATCTAGAGTGATGTGATGTGAATAGTAAACCCTAATCTAGAGTGATGTGATGTGAATAGTAAACCCTAATCTAGAGTGATGTGATGTGAATAGTAAACCCTAATCTAGGGTGATGTGATGTGAATAGTAAACCCTAATCTAGGGTGATGTGATATGAATAGTCAACCCTAATCTAGGGTGATGTGATGTGAATAGTAAACCCTAATCTAGGGTGAGGTGATGTGAATAGTAAACCCTAATCTAGGGTGATGTGATATGAATAGTCAACCCTAATCTAGGGTGATGTGATGTGAATAGTAAACCCTAATTATGGGATGTTGATGTTAAACCCTAATCTAGGGTGATGTAATGAGAATAGTAAACCCTAATTCTAAATAAGGTAAATGAAAATGTGAAACCCTAATTCTAGGTTATACTTTATGGCATGAAGCTCTAAGATTGGATAATGAATTAATGAGTCATTAATCCTGTTTGAGCTAAAGGGGATGATTAACCCTAATTGAATTGAGAAGGGAAACCCTAACCCTAGCAAGGGCATAGTGGTGTATTCCTTGATTAAAGATGTTATAGTTGTTTTACATTGTGCTTATATGAAATAGATGTATCTTTTATCATATGTACTAATCATGTAGGTTTTATAAGATATTGAACATAGCCGGGTATGAGCTATGATGCTTGGTTTATTGAAAATACTTTATGAGCTTTGTAAGCAATGATATGCTATGTTGCTTGGTGGAAGGTAACAAAAGAGATTGATAGGTTGTAAGAGCCATGTGAAATACATGCATTGCAATTATCATGTTTACATTGTCAAATGACTTTATGGTAGTATGTTACTTGTTAAAGTGATAACAAATATATTGATTATCTAAGGGATTGAACGCCCGTATTCTTGAATCATCATGATGAGATGATAAGGGATTGAGATCCCAATGTTAATAAAGCTATGAAATGAACTTGATAGAAGTAGTACTCTTTCTTTATAGAAAATATTATAATGATTTATGTTTGAAAACATTCCTAATGCTAAACGAATGTTGTAATATACCTAAATAATCAAATGAAATGATATCATGTAGAGCCCTGACCATAGATCCATCATCGTTAGCAGTTAGGTGATGGTGAAACAAGTTTTCCTAAGGGAACTCCTGGGGAGCATACTTTTTAGTATGTGGGGGTAATGGGTGTGAATATCCTTACGCCCTAATGGAGGAATTGATGTGAGATAAACATTAAATCTCTCAACCCTTCATTATATGTATATGTCGAGATGATGTATCACTAATCTCCCGATGATGATGTTAATGCCAAATCGATGTGAGATAAACAAGAAATCTCTCGATTGTGAAGAGAGTATAGCATGCCACTGTAACTCTAATAGCGAAGTTGCCAGTATACCCTGGAAAGCTATTTTGGCAGAGACACGAGATGTCCTGCATGTTGTTCATCACACTGACTGAGGAAGATGAGGTCATGGAAATCTGGCTCTTCTATTGACCTATGTATGGTACCGATTTCAATTTCGCAATGGTCTGTTGGAGTATGAGTGGTATACCTCATCTCCTCAGGGCATAAATATGATTGTAAAATGTAATCAGCCGTGTAGCATATTTGCTTAGGGTTGAATTACGAGAATCAATGATTGATGATACATTGTCTATTATGTCCTAGCTGGATAAATGATATACATGTTCTTCATATTCTTTATTGAATAAATGACTTTCTGCTTTATCAAGTTATAATTGAAATGAACTGTATAGAGAATACTGCTCTACTTAGTTTATTCAATGAATTACCTGCTGCTGAATATTTAGAATTCTACTACTCAGTGTTATTCTTTTATCTGCAATAACAATGTTTCTAGCGGAGAGTTATATTTCTCGCTGGTACAATTTTCAATTGTCTCACCCCCGTGGGATTCAACTTTTTAGGTAGACGCCGAGGAAGAAGAAACCCTTAAGTGGGTGAGCAGCAACAGCAGCCACAACAGCAACATCAATAACAACAAGGATAGAAGTGATCCTCAGGTGGAGACACTATCTGCGAAGTCCTATATATAGAGAGTCCTATGTGTCATCTTTGTACTCTCAGGTCCTAGGAGTCAGTAGATGGTTTGATATAGATCTGAGATTTTTGGCTTGATGCCTCGAGATTTGTACACTGCTTATGTATAGTTTAACAGGGTAGTCAATGTTATGACTCTCGAGATGAGATGATACAGAGATGTACTGATGAATCAGAATGTAAATAACTTACTTTGGTTCCTTATAAAAGAGTTCTACAGTTTATGGATCTCATTGCAAAAAGTTTTAATTTTTAGTGATTTTCAGTAATTCCGCTGCTAATATTTCGCTTCCGCATTAGTTAATCTTGTTTTCGCAAGTCGGACACAACATGGATGTTGAGCCTAAACTGACCAAATGGTAATGAGACTTTAATCATAAGTGTGAGAGAGAAACCCTTTGATTTATTGGTACACATGTCAGTAAGGAGGGACATATAATCTTTTCCAGTGGTTCTGTCAATTAGTCTTGTGATCTATCCACCTCATTTCATTCTTACTCCACCATAAGAACTAGAAGCACATTACTATCTTTCACTCATTGACTGCATTCCACATAGATAGGTGTTGCATTACAGTTATTTTCGCATATCCCTACATAAAAAAATGAAAAATAGAAAGTAGTTATACATGCACATTATCCTTAGGTGCATGTCATAGTAGTAGCATAACTATCATTATATAGTTGCATTTGCATCTTTTGAGCATATAGTACATCATGTGTCTTATGTTCTTCTAAAAAAATTACAGGCGTTGACCTTGTTCCATACCCTCGAAAAAGAATGTATCAAATGTACAAGTTATGTAAAAGGAAGGTGGCCCAAAAAATAACTCATTGTCATTTATGAAAGTGAGGGCTTAAAAAAAAGAATTGAGAAGCAACAAAGAAGAAGAGGGAGAAAGGAACATGTTCTCACCAGATAATTAAGAAGAATAGGCACATGATGTAGTTTTCTTAGATATTTCATCTCACCCTGAGACAGAATGATAGTGCATGCATCATTCCACCAAAAATGTAGCATTAGGACATTTTCATTTGCATGTTTCATCATGATAGGACATTAATCTTTATATTGCATGATTGACTATTATGTGCTTCTTTTTTCTTCCATAGCCACCCATTCCATCCACTCGTTGCTCAAAACAGTAGGCCACCCATGATTATCTCCTCATTCTTGCATAAAAGGAGATCTGCTTCCATGTAGATGGTAGTTAGGATATGATCAACGTAGATAGAAGATCACAAGATACACCACACCTGAACCGGAGGATTTGATTATCTTATCTGCATCATTTGATAGTGTTCTTTGATTATGGGATGGACATCTCTTATAGACAATAATTGTCACCTTTAGGGAAGTTATCGTTCTGTGGTAAGTGAGGGTCGGTATGTGCATGCCAGTTGGGAATCATACAATGATGTCTTTTATGCTAGTATGTTCTTTAGTTGACCCTCACAATTATATTATGTAGTTTTTTTGCTCGAGGATGAGCAAAGTTCAAGCTTAGGGGAGTTTGATGTGAGGATTTTAAGTCACTTTTATAGGCTAGTTTCATAAGCGTTTTATGCGTTTATTGGTCATTTTCATGGTTAATATCGCATGATTCATGTCCTTCATCCTATAATCTTGTTATGCATCAAATTTACCTTGTTTTATCTTATTTGGTATAAATGATCATATTTCTCAGAGTTGAGTTGAGTTTATCTTTGAATTTCTGGCAATTCACATATATGTAGCCGTTGATACCATTGATGGCTATCAATACTATCGAGACGGCCATAGTGAGGTAGCCAGAAAGAGCAAAATTGGTCAATACCATCGACCCAGAAGTCGATGGTAGCGAGATGTCTTCAGTGAGCCAAACATCCACACGTCGATACCATCAACGCATGATGTTGATAGTATTGATGTGACGTCAGAGCAAACTGCCAAAAAAGGAAAGGGGCACTGGTACTATAGCGGGTCGATACCATCGACTCGCCGTCGATGGTATCGATGCTGTCAGATTAGGAATTGTTGGAGATCGAATCTAAATGAACGACTGTGATGTTTTGGCAGCCGTAAGCGATCCCTATACCTAGAAAAGATAGCCCAAGCCGTACTATCACATCATTAACCGTCGCACAAGTCTCATAAGAGGAGAGGATGAAGAACGGAGACCAGAGCTACGCCCTGGACATTTCTACAGTTGCAGATGGAGTTTTCTACCGCCGAAAGGCTACAGAACACCCATCCCGCACCAAGGATCATACGGTTCTCCTTCGTTCATGGGTTACACCATCTCCATCCATATTTCCACTATGTTTTCTTCTCCTTTCATCATTTTTCTCATTGAGATGAACATGCAGGGCTAATCCCCTTTGTCTTTAGGACCGGGAGTAGCCCGAATAATCGTTGTATGACACTTTTTACATAGTTAACTATAATTTGTCTCTCAAATCTGTGGTATGATATTGTTTTCTCGATTCTATTATTGTGCTTAATCACCATAATGGTAATTTAGTACCTTTAATTTCTTTTGATGATGAATTAATTGTTGAAAAGACACAATAATCACATTAACTTATAAATCCTTTGGAAAAGGTGATGTACGGTTAATGGTGGAAACCTAGAGATATGTTTTTCATGCACCTAATTTAGGGTATAGGTTACTACTGACGTGGAACTGACCTAAATTAAGGTAGTGAATTGTATCGCGGAAGCAAACAATTCTATTCACATGCCACTACCCGGGATAGGAGACAAGTTGTGATAATTATATAGAAATTAGTACAATGAGAATCTGTGGTAAAACTACAATCCTAAAGATTCCATTTTAATTGATTAAACCAACCATTTAATCGATTGCTTTGCTTTCATCTGTTTTTATTTTCTTTTTCAAAACAACTCTCAAACTTTAATAATCGGTCTAGGTGATTGCAAGTGGTTAGTAGTAGTCTACCAAAATTATGTTCTCTGAGTTCGACTCAGGCCTCACAAAGGCCTATATTACATTGATGCGTGCACTTGCATTTTATGCACGGTTTAATCGTGTCAAGTTTTTAGTTTGATGCGATGATTTTAAGTCATTTTTATAGGCTAGTTTCATATGTATTTTATGCATTTATTGGTCATTTTCATGGTTAATATCGCATGATTCATTTCCTCCAGCCTATAATCTCGTTATGCATCAAATTTACCTTGTTTATCTTATTTGGTATAAATTATCATATTTCTCAGAGCTGAGTTGAGTTTATCTTTGAATTTTAGGCAATTCGCATATATACAGCTGTCAATACCATTGACGGCTATCGATACTATCGAGACGGACACAGTGAGGTAGCCGGAAAGAGCATAATGGGTCGATACCATCAACCAAGAAGTCGAAGGTAGCGAGAGGTCTTCAGTGAGCCAAACATCCACACGTCGATACCATCGACGAAGGATGTCAATAGTATCGAAGTGACGTCAGAGCAAACCCCCAGAAAAGGAAAGTGGTGCCAGTACTATAGAGGGTCGATACCATCGACCCACCGTCGATGTTATCGACACCGTTGGATCAGGAATTGCTGTAGATCGAATCTAAACGAATGGTTGTGATGTTTTGGCGACCGTAAGTGATCCCTATACCTAAAAAAGATGGCCCAAGCTGTACTATCACGTCATTAGCCGCCACATAAGTCTCAGAAGAGGAGAGGACAAAGAACAGAGACCAGAGCTACACCCTAGACATTTCCAGAGTTGTAGACAGAGTTTTCTACTACCAGAAGGTTGTAGAACACCCATCCCGCACCGAGGATTGTCCGATTCTCCTTTGTTCATGGGTTACACCATCTCCATCCACGTTTCCCCTATGTTTTCTTCTCCTTTTATCATGTTTCTCATTGAGATGAACATGCAGGGCTAATCCCCTTTGTCTTTAGGACTGGGAGTAGCCCGGATAATCGTTGTATGACACGTTTTACATAGTTAACCATAATTTGTCTCTCAATTCTGTGGTATGATATTGTTTTCTCAATTCTATCATTGGCTTGATCACCATAATTGTAATTTAATACCTTTAATTTCTTTTGATGAAGAATTAACGGTTGAAAAGATGCAATAATCACATTAACATATAAATCCTTTGGAAAAGGTGATGTACGGTTAGTGGTGGAAACCTAGAGATATGTTTTTCATGCACCTAATTTAGGGTATAGGTTACTACTGACGTGGAATCGACCTAAATTAAGGTAGTGAACTGTATCACAGAAGTAAACAATTCTATTCACAGGCCACTACCCGAGATAGGAGACAAGCTGTGATAATTATATAGAAATTAGTACAACAAGAATCCATGGTGAAACCGCAATCCTAAAGATTCCATTTTAATTGATTAAACCAACCATTTAATTGATTGCTTTGCTTTCTTTTGTTTTTATTTTCTTTTTCAAAACAATTCTCAAACTTTTATAATCTGTCTAGCTGATTGCAAGTGGTTAGTAGTAGTCTACCGAAATTTCATTCCCTGAGTTCGACTTGGGCCTCACAAAGGCCTATATTACATTGACGCGTGCACTTGCATTTTACGCACGGTTTAATCGTGTCAAGTTTTTGGTGCCATTGCCGGGGAACGACAATTTTTGGCACTACAAGTGCTACGAGCGGCCACACTAGGCCACTTTTTCATATAATTCTTAAAATTTTAAATTGAATTTCAAATCTTTTAATTACTTATTCCTTTTTAGCACTGTACTGGAATAATTTCTATCTTTTCAGGTGCTAGTTGATGGTAAAGACACGTAGCACAGACTATGCAGAAATACCAGTAATTCTGTTAGTAGGTGACGGATTTGAGTTGACAAATCCACCACCTGAGGAATTTGAACAAGAACTTGAAGAAATGGCTGAAGAAAAGACAATATGGGAGAAGATCAAGGATTCTTCCTCATCAGCATCAAAGGGGCCAATAAAAAGGCATACAATCAACATTCCCACATACAAGATTGATCTGACATTGATAAACCTGGTCAAGTCTCAAGCATTTCACGGGTTGAAGAATGAAGATCTTTTTTCTCACATTAGCACATTTGTGGAAAATTGTGACATGATAAAGATTGACAGGTTTCCACAGGAGGCACTCTACTTGAAGTTATTTCCCAGCTCTCTCATAGGAAATGCACGAGAATGGCTACACAACCTTGATGATGAAATTGTTGAGACTTGGGATCAAATGATTGAGGTCTTTTCGAGCGATTTTTCCCACCTGAGAAGACCAATGACCTAGTAAGGAAAATTCACAATTTCAGCCAAAAGGTAGGAGAAACCTATTCTGAGACATGGGAACGCTTACAGATCATGCTGAGGAGGTGCCCACATCATGGTCTAGACAAGGAAAAACAAGTAAAACTTTTCTACTTGGCTCTCAATGAGCATGATAGAAGCAACTTAGATTCAGTAGGCTCAGGTTTCTTCTTGAACAACACAGACACAAGGTATTGGGAGATTTTGAAAAACATGGCCAAGAAATAGTCATGGGGTGATAGATATGCACCAGAACAAGTTAGAGCTACAGAGGAATCAAAGGCAATTAAAGAATTGAGAGACAAAATGGATCTCATAGCCAAGAATCTTGTAGAGAAAGAGGAAGAGTCCGATGAGGAGGCCCAAGTTAAATTCATTCAACAATAGGGCTACACGAGCAATGATTACTCTTGGAGAAAGGACAGAAAATTCTCATGGAAAGATCCAAACAACTTCCTACAAGACCTGGATGCAAAGACACAGCCCACTACGGAGGATAAAAGTATTGAATTGCTCATCCAAGTGGTGAAACAAAATCAAGAGTTGATGAATATGTTCGACAAGTAGTTACAGTCCCAGGGTGAGATTTTGAATAAATTTGGGTAGACGTTGCAAAGTCATGGAGCATAGAGGAGGGCACTAGAGATGGCTGTGGCCCAAATTGCCAATGAAGTGGCAGCCATGAAGCATCAAAATCAACAAAGACCGGCTAGTAATGCAGAGACTACTCAATCACATCATCAAGTTAAGTATATATCTGGGATTAAGGAGACAGTGCCCTTGGCGATGGAAGTCCATGAAAAGGGAAAAATGCATTTTGACATGGAGGCTAGACCCAGTGTGCCATACCCCCGCAACTTATATGGACTACTAGGAGGATGTTGCCTATACAAAAAATCCTACCAAGCCACCATCACAACCGTGCCCACATCTAGGAAAGAGGAGCCGGTGAAATCCATATTGCACAGTGGAGCCACTACCACCGAGAAGGATGGGCATCCATGAGCCTCACAAACTGAGAATGACGTGTCAAAGCCTACACAAAAGGGTGACATTTAAGTGAGCTTAGGGGAGGAGACCCCAAATAGCCCATATGTGCCACCATATAAGCGAGTGAAGGAGCCAAATGTGCTTTTTTCGGATAGTCTAAGGCCGAAGAAAGAACATAGGCACTACAAGAAGTTCTTGGAGATGTTTAGGAAGCTTCACATTAACATTCTACCAGTGGACATGATAGAACCGATTCCTGCATACAGAAGATTTATCAAGGACATCATCACCAAGAAAAGGCAGATAAAAGACACTGACATTTGCTTTATGAATGAGACAGTGAGCTCAATAATCCACAAGAGTCTACCAAAGAAGAAGAAAGATCATGGGAGCTTTTACATACCATGCTCAATTGGTGGCCATCACTTTCCGCATGCACAGTGCGATTCGGGTGCTAGCATAAACCTTATGTCGTTAACCATGTTTCAAAAGATGGGATTGAATTCACCAAAGAAATCTGCCATGTCTATTGAGTTAGTGGATGGATCTATAGTGAAGCCACACAGAGTGTGTGAAGATGTACTTGTCAAAGTTGATAGATTTATCTTCCCTGTAGATTTCATTGTCATGGACATGCCACAACTTAATGGTTGTGAGATGCTTCTAGGGAGGCCATTTTAAGCTACGGGTGATGTTATCACTGCTATCGGGAGAGGTACCTTGACATTAGGGATCGACAAAGAAAGAGTTATGTTCAAATTGTCGAGTGATTCCTTAGGGACACTCCCCGATGCCCCAATTTGATGAGCATTATTGTGTCTAGCCTAAGACATTAAAGTAGGGTGCTTGTTGGGAGGCACGCCAGCCATTGGTAGATTTCATTTCCATTTACTTCAGTAGTTTTGATTAATTTCGTTTTAGTGTAAAAATGATACCCTGATACATTTGCTAAGTGTGCAGGACTACTTGGGTGTTGATACCATCAACCCTTGTGTCGATGGTAGCGACAAGGGTGCAGAGCAACAACTATAGAAAATTTGCTCTGTCGATAATATTGACGGCCTCATTGATAGCATCGACCACCCAATAGGAGAATCGACTCAAATTATGGAGCAAGTCGATAGTATCAACCCCCCAATTGATGCTCGCGATATCTCTGGAGACATTCATATGAATCTTTGCCAGTGAAGTCGATGCCATCGACCCCTATGTCAATGGTATCAACACAGCTTTAGGGGAATTCACCACCAAGGCCTCGCGAGGATAGTGGATGCATACAAAAGTCAATGCCAGCGACGTCATGTTGATGGTATTGACGGGCCACATCAGCGATCCGCGAGATGCCATCAACGAAGCATGCCAAATCTGTAGGTCGATTCGTGGGATGGGTCGATACCATGGACCCTTATCAATAGTATCGACACATCACCAATCCGGGCCCCTCATCCAATAATCGACGACCGTCGATGCCAGCGAAGGAACGGATTGTGCTACAGGTGTCGATACCATCAAAAACCTATCGATGGTATCGACGGGTACCAGGGGCGCCGACCTCAGCTATAAAAGGAAGGGGTGTATTTCATTTTTCTTCACACCTTCAGAGTGTTCTTCCTCAACCTCAACATTGAGCATTGAAAAGTAGATGGAGACCTACACTGAGCATCCAACGAGCTACACATCTTCCCCGAGTTCATCATCGGCTGTGGAGATCATCTTCTCTAACCTTCACCGAGCTCCTTTTCTCTATCTTTTCTCTATTCATCATGGTGAGGCATGGAGCATCATCTTCCTTGCCCGCTGCTCCAATGGAGATCTAGACATTCATTCCACCACCGCCAGGATCCATTCCCCGTACGAGAATTGCACATCCCTCAGTAGACTTGAAGAAGATCTTCGATGAGTTAATCAAGCGGTCAATCGAGCCCACTCGTTACATTGATCGAGACCTGATCCGAGACCTGGGCTTTGAGGACAACCTCAACTATGTCCTTCGTGGCCAAGTTGAGAGGTTGACATATGTAGGGGAACGAGTTCCCTATCACATTGAGGGCCATCCTTTCTTTGGTGAGTGGCCGACATACAAGGAACTCGTGGTAGAGTTCATGGCATCTCTCGATATTTGCATTGTGCCCAACGACCTAATTGCCACCGACCGTGAATGGATCAAGGGCCGAGTCTCCTTCTAGCTTTTCAACCGAAATTACACCATCACGCTCGAACAGTTCAACTCAGTCTACAACTGGTGGAATTTAGACGGTCAGACAATTGAGCCGACTATGATGAGATGTTCTCGCAGTTGGTGACTGCGCCGATAGGGAAGACACTTAGCTACCACAATGGAGCCGTCGCTGACTTTGAGCACCCGTTCGTGAAGATTCTTCACTGTATGCTGTGTATTACTTTCTTTGCTCGTGGTGAACTGTCATTGAGCAAGTTCCAGGAGACAGACCTATTTTTCCTCTACAAGCTACTGAAGAGGGAAAAGCTTAACTGGGGCGCGTTCTTCTTAACGTGCGTGATGGTAGTGAAGAGGAGCACCAGATGAGCCCCTATTCACTTCAGAGGGCTTATCACGCCACTAGCCCTCTACCTTGGGCTAGACCTATCCATGCTCCCTCCACTGGTCAGCCGGTAGGATAAATCTAAGAAAAAAACTTAGTAGATCATTGTTTAGTAAAACTAAAGAATCAATTTGACTTTTAGATGCCTTGAACACCTAGATTCTTTAGGGAGGTTTGCAATGCAGTGTATGAAACAACTTACTACTAACAACGTCTAGGAGAGGAAACCAGAGCATTCTGTTAGAGCACAAGGAGTTAGTCTCAGTGTGGAAAACCTATTGAATAATAGTAGGGTATCCAACATTAAATAGAGATTTCTATGATCACTAATACCCACTATTATTTGGAGATCCAGGTGGTACCAATTTCAATATAGTTACAGTTAGGCACACACCATTTATTGGATATCGTAGTGGTACCAAGTTTAGTTAATACTCCATGAGTCAACCCTTGAGGAACCACTGATGTAGGCAGTTTAATCAAGAGTTCTTTGACTCTCCACATGAGTACCAAGGATCAGAGGAGGAGTACAAATTAACTGACCAGTTGATATAGCCAGTGAGGCCAGTCATGATAGGCCCCATTGCAAATTGGGGAGCTACTAACAAACTTAGAGTCTCAGGTCTACTCTAAGTCTTGTGTGGTGAAATTGTAGCTTGCTATGATTCTTTCAGATGTTGTGAGACACTTCTTGTAGGTCCAGAGCATTATTGAGACAACTAAGAGAGTAAAAAGTAAGAATCATGAGTTTGTTGTTCAGTTGTTCAAATTAAGTAATCAGATTAAAAAATGTATTATTTACTTATTCTTAGTGGTCTAATATGATGGTAAAATTTATAGTATTTTTAATTTAGTTCAATATTTAATAACTTGCTTATTGTATATTTATATTGCAATCCACTTGATAAATAATATATCTAATATCTGGTCTACTTGGGTGGATTTCCATTCATTGAGACAGTAGATCACACATTCTATTGAACAAAACTTTTGGTAACACTACTGATATGGAGATGGATATGTATTTTAGAAGAGTCCTACCAGAGAAGGGTGTTAGTATTGCTTAGAGGTAGAAATATTTAGTGTAGGTCCCTATCTACTTGATGTCCCTGTGTAGAAAGATTTGTAAATGCTATTGTCGAATATTGTGTCTTTACTGCTAGGATAGATATTTAGTTAGCAAGACTAGTGTATTTGTAAATAACATGAATTAGTATAAATGATTTAATGTGTATCTTTAATAATAAAATTTGTTTAGACGAACAAGGTTGTATCCCTATGCAATGTCATTTCATGTGATTCAATGTGTCAAATCTACAAATTTTAAATAAAAAAGTTAAGGGTGATGTTTGTATTTTGTTTTAGTTATCACTTTAAGCCCTAATCTCATTATTAGTAGTTAATGTGAGATGTAGGTGTGGCAGGTATAAGAGTTTATATTTAGTTATTAGAGACCATTAAGTTAGATAGTCAGTGGCATAAGTGTTGCAGTTAGGAGGTAGTGTGATTATACCTCCAGGAAGTCTGAGCATTGAGATACCCTAGCCTGGTATCTAAATAGTTAGGTTGACCAGTATCAAGCTACTCTATCTATACTTCCCTATATACCCTGGATAGGTATGCATAGGGTGCATGTGATCAAGAGAAAACCTAGAAGTATTAGGGTTATAATACCATAAAGTGATAGAAGAATAAGATCAGAAAGATAGAAATGATCTGACTTTTTTTTATGTTTTTTATTTGATTTGAGATGAATAGGAATGCTCTTACCTATATGAATCCTAGATGTTCAATTTATATAAGTATATGGTCCAATTCATATTGTTGTACATTGAGAATTTACATCATGCATTGTTTGTTATTTTGACATAAAGTAGGCATGAAGTTATTCTTATATGACTTTTTAAGTGAATATCCATTTCACATGTTTGACATAAACATGAGGTGGTTAATCTTGAATACCTCTTGGCTTTAGGACTGTAGGTTCAACCTGATTTGATTGGTTGGATGAATTATGGAATCTAATGACTCATACACTATTTAAATAAGAGCAAGATATGATAATACAATGTCTGGATATACAAGGCAATAGGAATACTAAGATACTAAAATGTAAAGATATGTTAGAGTAACTAAGACAAGTCACTTGTAGTTAGTAATTAAGTGAAGACTAGAAATAATGACTGAAAACAATAACTTCAAGCACACAAAAAAAGAGAAATTTAATAAAAGAGATGTATAAATAAAATATGAGATTAGGGTAATAAAATTAGAGGAAATAGAAAGTCAAGGAAAAATGATGATCATAGTAGAAATGATTGTATGATAAGAGGAGAATATGAAAATTATACATCCCAAGAAAACTTCAATGTACTTATCCTTGCTTCCATTCCATATAGATATATCTAACAAGTAGTTGGTTGATTTTACTTTGATATGCATAATAATTTCTTGTATGTTTCAAATCTAAGAGAAAAAGGTGGATGTTGACTAAGTGAATGACTCACATGGATATAAATAGAGATAATCTTTAGTCTTAACATGAGCCATACAAACAGAAAGGAAATGAATGACTATTAATAAGTTCAGAAAGTTGAAATTAGAAGGGAAAAATATTGATCTAGAAATGTAAACTAGGGAACAAGCAAGAGATAACTATATCTATACAAGTCAATGGATTCTTAAATTTGCATATATATATATATATATATATATATATCAATTTGAATTAAATAATAAGAAATTAGTAAAGTTTACTGATGCTAGATGTAAGGAATAGTGTACATAAAGGAGATGATGATGAAAAATAGACCGGTAAGATGTGAATGATAAACTCATATCTAAATCATAATAAGGAAAAAATGAGGAGGAAGAAAATGTTAAATAGTTGATCTTATTTGATAAGAAAAGATTAGTCCCGGACAAGACAATAATATTATGATTTCAAAAATAAAATTATTGAATTAAAACTTAAAAATTGAATTCAAAATAATTAAATATCTCCTTCTCATCTATATCTTTTTACATGAACATAAAATGACAGGGAATATCCACTGAAAACAAAATAATATGCAAGTAAGAGGGTATTCATAAAATTATTTGAAGATGGGAAAAGGATCAAAATGAAGCAAAGTAGTATATGACTTCAGAACATGTAATGTACTCATTTATGGGTCCATCACTGGTGTAGAAAAATGAGTATACAAACGTGCTAGGTTACATAGCCTAAGAGTAAAAAATAATGGTTGAATTTGAGATTCATCAAAGGATTAATTGTCAAGAAATTATCAGATTTACATTATTTAGATTCTTGCTTTGTTGTTTATATCAATGTATTCCTGTAACCGAGATCTTACTAAATAATTGATAACTCTAATGATTTCCACAAGGAACTAACATTCTAAGCAAAAACATAATAAAAGGAAATATTTATTTTGAAGTTTGAACATCATGAGAGACATCTCACATAAGATTAGTTGTGATACATCACAAGTCATAATACTCTATGGAACAATCATAGAAAGTCATGTACAAGGAAATTATATAGATATACATGGATATTAAAAGATGAATGAATTTTAGTTTTTGAGAGAAAGAATAACCTAAAGATCATATGTTGTAGTGAATTATACTTGTAACAATGGTTTGAGATTTGGCAAGATGAGATAGGTAGATAGAAACATTATCTTGTATGCCAACAATATAACATGAGGAGATTAGAAAATAAATATAAAGAATGTAAAGCGAGTATTAATAAGTAACTAAAATCATAAGAGATGCAATTTAAAAATTTGAGTGAATAGTGTGGATAAAATTAAGAAAACATAATGATTGAAAAATTCAAATATAAGAGATGCAAGTTCAACAAAAGTTTACAAGAAGTACATGTTAGGTTTTGAGTATTTGAACACTCATACTATATAATCTCTTCATAATTTGGTGAAAGGAATATGGATAAATAATAAGTGACAAACAAATATGGATAATAACGAGCCAATAAAAAATTGTCTACAATGGTGCCCAATTTTTTCTAAAAATATAATTTGTGAAAGGCGTTCCAAGATAAGTAAACTTTGTTTATATGATTTTAATTGGATATGAATGTATATTGATTATGTGGAAGGTATAGCTAATTATGATCCCTATTACTCAAGCATCAAAATTTCAGCTCACTAGTGGAATTGTGGTTATTCTGATCTTGTGGCTTATGGTAGCTTCAAGATTGAGATACTATAATAAAGAAGTAGATTCCTTAATATTTTTAGTTGTTTTACATACCTTTGATAGAGAAATAAGTGTATATGTTTATCCATCACAAAAAAAGATACATGCAAAGGATAAACATCAATCTCATGTATCAGTTGAAATAAAGTGCATTACTAGAAATTGATCATGAAACATATGTTTTCTTATTGACATTGACATGATTTATTACAAGGTGATTAGATAATTAATTTTAGAATTTATTATTAAAATACGAGATACGTGAATAAGCGATGCACCAGAACATAGAATTTTGAAAGGAAAGTAAACACACATTTTTCATTACATTTGAATGTTTCAGGGACAAAACTTGTTAAGGGGGAAGATTCGTATTGACCCAACCCCTACTTAACAAATAATTGAGGTTTAAAACCCAAAGTTCATTTTTAGATGTTTAATGTGAATTTAATATCTAATATTGATTTGATATTATCATTCATCATTCTCTTGGATTTCTAAGTGAAATCTTTAAGGAGGACTGCTTTGTCAAACCCAAAACCCTTATTAACCTTTAATGTGATTTTTATTCTTAATAGTGTGCTTTTTACAAATTAGTGTAAAGTCAAATGTATATTGTTTATTTATTGATGGAAATGTTATATATTAATTTTTACTGATTGTATTAGGATAGACAAAACCCTATACTGGCTGAAATTAGGGTTTTTATCTTGAACTTGACTTAAATATGATGGAAATATGGTAAATGAATTTATAAATAAATTTTAACTGCTTATAAGTGATATTAGGTTACTAATTCACTCTATAATGAAATTGGAATCTATAGAGTTTTACAAATATTGATTTTGATGTCAAATGCTAAAAATATGATAAATTAGTGTTCTATAACATTAAATTTAAAGGAAAATTTCATGTTTCAACCTCTTTGCAAAATACCCAAGAACCTCAAATGAATTTTTTTCGAACTAAAACAATTCAAATCCTAATTTATTCTCTAAAATTTCGTGTTTGAGGGTAGAGAGGTGACTTTGAGTGGATTTGTGTAGAAGAGGGTACATAGGTGACTTTGAGTGGATTTGTGTGGAAGTTGACTTAGGGTTGATCTAGCTCAAGTTCTTCCCCAAATTCAAGTTGAATCCGGTAAGTTATTTGCTTCTCTTCTTCTTTCTTCGAATTTTACTTAGTTATGTTGATGTGGACGAAGCCATTCTTAAAGTGGAACAAAACCCTAATCTCTCCATCTTCAATCTCTTTTCTCATGCTTTCATCATAGAAGGATCCCAAGCTTGGGATTTTGTGGCAATTTTCAACTTTAGAAAAGTTTGGTGGAAGTGTTTATAGAATTTCAAAATTCTCCTTGTTGGAACAAGATAGTAGGTATTTTACCTTGTTATTATAGAAAGAGTGAGTGGATTCCCATTTAGATATTCAAGTATGAAGTAAACTCAACTTTAGCTATTTGATGACAATCTAGTTCTATTTTGGAGATTTGGTTGATTTTTTTGGTAAAATGGGAATTTAATTATGATATTATGATTTGTTCTTATTTTACATAAATATACTAATATCAAACGTTGTTGAACATAAATTTTATGTTATAGAATCATTTTTATAAAATCTCATGTTTTCATCAGCTTTTGTCCTAATTTAGTGGGTTTTGACCTTTTACGGTGAAATTGGCTCAAAACTTTATATTTTCATAAATTCGATATGCTAGATCAAAATGACTTATGTGATAGGAAATTATTTTTTATTCTAAATGAGACCTATAAATTTGAAGTCACTTTCTTTGTTCAAAATCAGTTGTTTTAGGATATTTTTGCTAATATTTTGGTGGAATAAATTCAAAGTTAGTGGAAGTTATCCTTTGGCCATGGTGCTCAAAGTTATAATACAAAGAATGAACAACATGATTGTGTATTATTACAGTTTATATTTTGACTCAGTGAGTCCTGACTCAGAATTTTAAGGCATATATGATCTAAATAGCTAGAAAAATTGATTGAAGATGACTGATTTCAATTCTATAATGTGTGTACCTAATTTGTATGAGTTTCAAAAACAATACATTATATGTATATGGGTTTTCCCTAAATCATCTGTAGTGAAACATATGATAGAGTGTGCTAGACATCTCGATTCCTTTTAATTATGAATCTGGGATGATAACATACATATCCTTTCCAATGTTATTTACTCGATTATTAGTTCAGCTAGTTCAAGCTATTTACACTTTTACATACTAGTAGTTTAGTGTAATTCATCTAGATAAGATGAGCAATATTTAGTATGAAAGCCCAATAATTTCATTTAGAATAGATCATTTCAATACATTCATATAAGGTTTATATTATTAAGCTCAAGTGAATAATGTTGAGAATCTACAATTTAATTATATTCTTTTTCAGAGTATTATGAATACATAAACTTGTTCTATATTGTTTTCAATAGTGAACTATAGTTAGGAATACATAAATAGAAGGGAATGATTGAATTACAAGCTAAAGATAAGAAAAAAGGCTTAACAGATAATTGTTTAGTGAAACTAAAGGATCAATAAGAATTTTAGATGCCTTGAACACATACCTTACAAAGGTTTATAATGTAGTGGAGGAAATGGCTTACCCACTAACAGTGTCCAAGTGAGGAATCTAGAGTGTGTCAGAAGGGTGTGAGGGATCAAGGTCAATGTGGAGGACCTCTTGAATAATAGTAGGTTTATCTAACATTCATCAGTGGTGATAACCAATGGTACCCATTATTAACTAGAGATCTAGGTGATACCAAGTTCATTATCATTACAATTAGGAACCCAACATTTATTGGATATCTTGGTGGTACCAAGTTCAATTACTACTCAATGATTCTGTCCTTGAGGAACCATTAGTGTAGGTAGTTAATGCCAGAGTGCTTTGACTCTCTGCCTGAGTAGCATGGTTTGGAGGAGGAGTCTATATGACCTAGCCAACTGATATAGTCACCAAAACTAGACATGGTTAGCCTCTTTGCAGACCAGGGAGCTAATAGAAGAATTAGAGTCCCGTGTCTCCTCTAAGTCTTGTATGGTGAGATCATAGGTTGCTATGATTCTTTCACATGTCGTACATTCATGTGGGTTCAGGGTATTAATAAGACAACTCATAGGTTAAAAATCCAGGCTCAAGACTTTTTTGTTCACTTGTTTTGATTAAGAAATTAGAGTCAGAAATGTACTATTTATTTATTCTTAGTGTTTTAAATATGACGATGAATTTATTAATATTTCTCATTTAATTTAGATTTAATAACTTACTTATTTTAGTTATGTTGTAGTGCACTTAATAAAGAATATTTGTATTATCTGCTCTACTTTGGTGGATTTCCATTCATTGAGCAAATAACTGATACAATATACTAAAAAAAACTTTAGCTATCACTGCTGATATTTTTTTTTGTTCTGAGAAAAACATATCACTAGAATTAAAGCCCATAACAAAGGTCACCCTTACATATGTCAGGGAAATCATCAAAGAAGACCGAGTCGACAACTCCACCTAAGCTCATCTAAGCCAGGTTGTGTGATGTTGTGTTGGCCTCTCTTCTCACATAAACAAACCTAGACTTAGCAAAACAAGCCTTCCGTCTTCTTATGTTCATCACAACACCCATGCAAGGACCCAAAAAGTCAAAGCTACTATTCACAGAATGAATCACAACAGTCAAGTCGTACTCAAACTCCACATCACAAATGATCATATCACAAGCCAGTTCCATGCCCATTGGAAGAGTAGCAGCTTCAACAGAGAAAACTGACCATTCTGCTTTAAACATCTTTGCCTGGGCCACAATTATTCTCCCTCTATGGTCCCTGATAATAGCAGCCTGGCTGATAATGCCACCTTGAATGAATGTCATGTTAGTATTTACTTTGTACCTCCCAGAAAATGGGGGATGTCAGATAGTAATCTTACTTTTGGGTCTTACTATTTGTGGAGGGGCACCAAAGCAAGGGTTGTTACCATGGTTGCTCACCCAGTGCATCAGACTGCTTATCATTAGGTAAGGATTGGTATTCTCCTGATTGAACAACAAAATATTTCTACACCTCCACAATGTCAGACATAAAGTGTAGAATGACAGAGAATCACCCTTTGACTCATGCTCTTTGACCTGCAACAGAAGATCCAGGATGTTTGTGTTGGTGGTATCTACCAGGGCTTTAATGTGTGGGTGGGACTGCCATACAATAGTGGCGTTACTATAGTTGAACAAAGCATGGTTAATGTTCTCCGGCTCCCTTTGACAAATAATGCATAAGGCGTCTTCAGTTATGTGTCTCTGAGACAGAGTCTCTTTTGTGGGAAAAATATTCAAACACGGCCTCCAAAGAAAATTATTTATCTTAGGAGGGGCATCCAGCTGCTAGAAATCCTTATAAGGTGAAGAGAAGGGTTGGTTGTTCCCACACCAACACTCTGCATGACCATTGATCCCTAACCAATATGCTGATCTAACAGAATAACAACCATTTTGGTTAGGGTACCAATAGACCTAAGAATTTCTATGGATGTCCAGCGGTAGGCTCCTTATCATTGCTATATCATCCGCATGAAGAAACTCCTCAATGAGTTCCCAACGCCAATGTCCAGTCTCTTCATTTATAATATCTGAGACTCTCCAGTCATTCACATCATTATGCGTCATCAACCCCTCAAGTATTGAACACCTACCTTTGGTATTAGGAAGCCAGTCATCCAACCACATGTTCACACTGTGTCCATTACCCATTGTCCTTCTAAGTCCTTCCAAAAGGAGAGATTTAGATCTCCAAAGACTTCTCCAAGAAAAACTGGGATCAAAACCTCTGTAGGCATTCAGCACATCACACTTTGTAAAATATTTTTGTTTAAGGACCTTACTGACCATGGCAGAGGGTTTAGAGTGCAACCTCCACAACTGCTTGGCCAAGAGAGCCAAGTTGAATAAACCCATATTTATGAAGCCCATTCCACCATCATGTTTGGATTTGCACATTTTTTCCCACGACCTCCAGTGGATTTTCCTCTAGTTATTGGAGCTCCCCCACCAAAAATTGGCCATCAGTTTGTTTATATCGGTTATTGTTCCTTCCAGTATTTTCATCATCCCCATTATATATGTGGGTATAGATTGAATAACAGATTTCATCAGAACTTCTTTACCAGCATGGCTTAGATACTTTTCTTTCCATCCTTTCACCTTGTTCCATATCCTATCTTTAAGACTCATGAAGATGGCTTTCTTTGATCTTCCCACCACCGTTGGTAAGCACAAATACTTGTCATGCTTCTTGACCCTACTCATTTGTAGTTTGTTTGTGATAGGGTTGCTCATCTCAGTGGTCACATTTTTGCTAAAGACAATCTCTGACTTGTCATAGTTAATTTTTTGGCCCGAGGCACTCTTGTAGCAGCTGACAAAATCAGCTATCTTGGTAGCCTCCTGCATAGTCACTCTAGCAAAAAGGACACTATCGTTCGCGAAGAATAAATGAGGTATAGGTATACCATCCCTACAGTTCTTGATCCCATGGATGTTTCCATTCTCCACCTCCCTATTGATCATGCTCGAGAACACATCAGCACAAAGGATAAACAAATAAGGTGATATAGGGTCGCCTTGTCTGATTCCCCTTTGTGGTTGAAGAAAACCATGTTTCCTACCATTCACAATGAAAGAGAAAGAGGCTGTTTTGAAGCACTCACCCACTTTTTTACACCATCGGTCCCCAAAACTGAGATTGGAGAGCACCTTGTTGATGAAGTTCCATTCAAGCCTATCATAGGCCTTTCTCATATCGAGCTTGATGCCCATATAAGCTTTCTTTCCTTTCATTTTCCTCTTCATGGCTTGAAACATCTCAAAAGATATGAGAGCATTATCATGGATGAGTCTCCCTGGCACGAAGGCACTTTGGTTAGGTGTGGCAACCTCCTCAAGGTACCGTTTAAGCCTGTTAGCCAACATTTTGGACACCACCTTATATACGGTGTTGCATAGGCTAATAGGGCGGAAGTCTTTCATGTTGTCTGGGTTGTTGCACTTGGGTATGAGCACCAGGTTTGTCTTGTTGATCATATTTAAATCTTGTTCATCTCTCCACCATATTTTTACATAGTCTATGACATCATCACCAATGACATCCCAGAATGCTTGATAGAAGCCAACAAGGTACCCATCTGGGTCAGGGGCCTTAGAAGGGCTCATATGTTGTAGGGAACGCCATATCTCCTCTTTTTCGGGTTCTTTTTGGAGATTATAATTCATAATATCACTGATTCTTCTCTTAATCCCTGTTGTAGCATCATTACAACAATTGTTAGTAGAAAACATGTTACTATAATATTTTGTTATTACATCAGTGATTTCTTCCTCCTCTTCTTTTAAGTTGCCATCTTTGTCATACAACTTGGTGATAGCATTCTTCTTCTTCCTTTGTCTCACCTTCTTGTGGAAGTAGGATGTATTTCGGTCCCCATCCTTCATCTCATTGGACTTTTCTCTAATAAACTAGTATCTCTCGTATTGGGCTTGGATATCCTCATCCTCTTCACTGATGGTTTTGTAGCGGATGAAGTTCTGGTTTGTCATTTGGAGTCTTTGCATCCTGCTCAGCTCAGCTTCTTTCTTGTTTAGTCTTTTTTGAATATCACCAAATTTGTTATTTGCCCATTCACTTAGATTTTCATAGTAGCTTTGAAGTTTGTAGGTGACGTCTGTACCATTGTTTTTGTCCCACCCCTTTTTGATAATATTCCTGCACTTAGCGTCTTTCATACAGAAGACTTCAAACTTGAAATCCCTAGTCCTCCTGATATGGTGTGCTTTCTTCCTCGTGTCGAGGATTAGAGGTGTGTGATCAAAACCCAGGAAAGGGAGATGGGAGACCCACACCTCTGGGAAAAGATCCACCCATTCATCTTACCCCAGCGCCCTATCCAGCCGCTCCCTGATCATAGTTACTTGAATCAAACCCTTTCTCCAAGTGTACTGGTGGCTCGTGAATCCAAGATCATACATGATGCACTTATCAATAACCTTTCTGAACTCTTTTGTGTGACAGAGACTATTCTCAGCCCCACCTTCTTTTTCACTACTATAGAGAATCTCATTGAAATCACCCATAAATAATATAGGTTGCCGCTTGTGATCCTTTCTTACCTTTTCCATAAGGTCCCACATCTTCCACTTCATGTGATTGTCGACCTAGCTATGCATGCCCACAAAGAGCCATCATTTACCATCTTCTCTAATCTCCACAAGCACATGATGATGAGAGTATGAAATTAACAAGACATCAATGTCCCTCCACCAAATTCCCATACCACATGATCTCCCTATACTACTAAAGCACAAGCCATTTTTATAACTGCAAATTCTTTGGGTTTTCTCCAGATCAATATTGCTAATCTTAGTTTCCATTAAGAAAACTAGCTCAGGGCGTTCCCTTTAGTAGTATTTTCTAAGGGTTCTTATTGTTCCAAGGTTGCCCACCCCTTCGCAATTCCAAGTTAATATTTTCATTGCCCTTCGCGGTGCTGGTTTGCCCCAACAATTGCTACTTGGGAAAAACCCTCCCATACCATCTTGTTTCCCTCATCTCTTCTTTGTTTTTGATCCCATGTTTCAACTGCACTTGTTGCTGTCTCCTTGTCTCTTTCTACCAGCCTTTTCTTTGCGTAGTTGTTCCTTTCCTTTGTGTTTTGCTTGTTCCCCCCTTCTTCACTTTTTGTACTTCCCAGATCCTTCCATTTTCTATGTATCTTCTTGTATCTTTTTCCTTCCTTCAGAAGAGCTTTTTTGACCCCTCTTTGGTGTTGGGTTCCTTCTGTGTCTCGGTATTGTGGCTTTTGGCACTTTCCTCCGTCATTTGTTTACTACCTTCTTCATTTTCCAAGTTGACATTATTTGTTTGGCCCCTATTTTCTTACACCTACACATGCTCCTTGGGTGTGGCATATCCTCGAGCATCTTCCACCCGTGCTACCTACTTTATGCTCTACCAGCTGCCTGGCTCACTCACAACCTTGCCTTCTTTTGTTTCACTGCTCTTTCCTTCCACACTACTTCCTACTGCTTCTCTAGGCTTGCTGGTCCCCTCTACTTCCACTCTATACCATTCTCCCTTATTGAGACTTTTTGGGGATGGGGTTGTCTCCTCTTCTTCCCTCCTTTCTTCAAAGTTGTCTACCACTGTCTTAAATAGCTCTCTCCTTGATTTTTCATAGGAAGTCAGTATGTCCTCCACTTTAAATGCTCTATGTGGGGACACTTTAACCCAGGTACCCCACTGTTCTGGGCTTTCCTCATCTTCATTCATGCAGTCCTTTGTTGTATGACCCAGACATCCACACCTAAAGTAGAAGTGCGAAAACTTTTCATACCTTAGATAGATTTTTGATGTCACACCTTCTCTGTCTTTCATTCTCTGTGTTGTCTTCAACGACTTATTTATGTTGACTATGATATTCTCCCTTCTTACTCTCACCCAATCATTTCTCTCTTGTTCAATCATTTCCACCATCCCCACCTTTTCTGCTATTTTCATAAAGGGTTTGTCAGATCTGTATCCCAGTGGAATGTTGTAGAACTGGACCCAGAAAGAGCACTCTTCTATCTTCATTTCATACGGCTGTTCACCCGACTTTATCTCCCTCATTAGCAGGAGTTTGTTGTCAAGGTTCCATGGGCTTCCCTACATGACTTTTTCTTTGTCCCTCTTCAGCTCAAAACTGATCAGCATTATCTTTTGTTCCATCATTTTGATTGACACCTTCCATATCATATTCCACGCTTGGGTCATTGTTCTTTGGAAAGTGTAGAAATTGAAATCCCTATCAGTAAGAAGTCTGGATGCCAACGTAAGATTCCTCCATTTCATGTCGATCTTCACAATTCCATCAGTAAAATCCAATGTATCTTCCTCTTCATCTTCTATGGTGAGCCCTTTGCATTTTTCCATCAGCTCCTTGGCCATCAGGCTAGCAGCTACTTCTCTTCCCTAGCCCCACTTGAGAGGAGACGACGCCCACAAATGAGAACAGGGTGAGGCTGCCCAAAATCACCCTAATTGCCAGAGCTAGGTCAGGAAGAGGGGAGCTGGGAGATTTCCATATCATATTTTTTTTGGTCGGTCGAAAATGTGTGTTGCTAATATTACCAAAAACTTTGGGCACTAGGTACCCCATTACATCAGACAAAAACCAAAAAAAAAACTTATCTTCGGATCATTACCCCACACATGGGGAGCAAAGATCACTGGATGGAACAAAAAAAACCAGGAAAGCCTATCAAGCTAATCAGGCTAGATCCAGAGCACTCCTACCAGAAGAAAGACTAATACAAACCAAAATTACGTACATTTAGCACACCTACACATAGTAACCACAGCTTGGCATAGTCCAACACTAGCCACCCTACCTGGATCTAGCCTTTGAGCATCCAACTTTCTCAACTAGCAATCACAAGGATCCAGAATGAGCAATCACCCAAACGGAGCCTCCATGTCAGACCATAAGCACTAACTAACTGTGTGACAGGAAAGAGTCGAAGCAGTTTTTATATCAAGGTGCAGCAAGGGTAAAAGATCCAAGTCAGGCCTTCATGCTTGGCACAATACCAACAGATAGTAACCGCACCCATAAAGAGTGGCATTGCACCAAGAATTGGGAAATCCTTTTCACTTCTATCTCACCGAGCAGCCATGTTAGCCCTGCGGCCTCTCTTGCCTATCATCACCAGTTCTGGTTTCAAACGACCAAGCAGAAACAAGGTTTCTATTTGCACAGAGACCACCCATCGAATACCTTGGAGGCATTCCAGATACACATCAGGAGAAGAGCCAACAGGGAAGGAAGGTTAATCCGTTCCACATTCGCCCATCTCTAGGCGTAATCATCAATCAGCCGAAGCTGATTCCAGTACAGGAGACCAAGTCGGGGAAGCAAGTCACTGAGGAAGGCCGAAGTCGATGTCGATGGGTCTTCATCAACCTGGTAGGACCAAGTCTCAAACCCGCCCAGCCAGAAGTGTCGAGTGTTGGCTAAATGGACATCAGTAAATCCCTCTGTTTTGATAATGACAAACATTTCATTCTTATTGATCTAACGTGCTACTTGAGTGTTGCAGGAATAAGGTGGATGACAAAGCCTTGGGAAATATATATGCTTGAATGATTGTAGTTTTACATGAATTGTAATCAATTGTAAAAACTTGTACAAATATATAATGTACAAGTACTTAGACATCATGTAAATCAAGTGTTTGATGTTCCCTAGCTAAACACCACACTTAGATAGGTCATCCCCTTCATTAGTGCCATATATGCATACTCACATATACACTTAGTACTTTAAATTGAAACATTGAAACAGGGTCAATCTCGGTCGACAAATTCCTCGACCGAGACACTCTCGGTCGACAAACTTCTCGACCGAGAAAGACCCAAGTAGCCGTTAGACACAGCCGACAAGGTAGTTGGCAGTTGGAGATGAACGTTGCAAACACTTGATCCATAGAGCCTGTCGGTCGACAAACCATCGATCGAGTAGGCATCTCGGTCGACAATTTCTCGACCGAGATGGGTTCTGACAGCACTTGCAGAATTAATTAACTAGTCGTTGCTAAAGCAACTAAAGTATACCTAACGACTAGTTAAGCACTTAGAACCCTCTTGAAAGTGTCCAGAATGTCCTTAAGCATTTGTAGGTCATTCATATAAATAGGACATGCCTTAGGACACCTAAACTCACTTATTCTACACTTGAGCAATCTTTGAGCATACACTTGCATTAGCAACCTATTTTGAGCAATTGAGCATACTTGCAATTGGCTACTCTTCTCCTTGCTCTAATTTCATGTCCTATAGGCTAGTATCTCCTATCCACAGCAATCACACTTCCATATACATTGGTTAGGAGATCTACACGCTTGATATAGGAAAATCAAGCCTTGTGCTTCAAAGGTTAAGTGTAATTTCCTTTTCCTTTCTTGTTCACTCTTATTGCTTATACTCTCCTTGCTACTCCTAGGGTTGGAGGCTGTGGATTGGAGAGGGTCGTGATCTTCTTGGTGAAGAAGGAGGCTTTGGACTACTTCAAGAAGGATGGTGCAACGGGAGGCTACTTCAAAGAGGAATGATACTTCAAGGGGGAGCTTGGAGTTACTTCAAGAAGGCTGCCTCAAGTTGGTACATCTACTTCAAAGTGAAGGTTGTCCAAAGGGGTGTAAGAAAGTATTGTATTTTATGTAAAATCCTTGAAGAGGTAATAAAATTCATACTTTCAAAATCCCGGTTGGGTAAGCAACCGGGTAGTGGACTGACTACCTTAGTATTTTCTAAGGTAGGAACCACTCTAAATCCCTTGTCTCCTTGCTTTTTCATTTGTGGTTGTTTGAGTTAAATAATTGTTGAATTAATTTTAAAACCCTATTCACCCCCCTCTAGGGGTTTTTCACCAAGAAACTCAGCAGCAATGGCCATGTCATGATTCTGACGAAGGAACACAACCGCCATGGCAGCTGAGCCCCCCGACATTTCCAGTAGATGAGCCCAAGGGGAACAACGGGAAGTAGACACTCACAGTGCAGCCACCACCTTCCCTTATCATGGATGTCGGAAGTGTCAGTACTTGCCGTTAGGAGCCGAAACACGCACCGCATGGAAGGCGGCGTCGGGGGACACAGGGAGAGACCCTAGCATGATGTTGATCCACCCAAACGCGTCGTGGACCACTGCAAACGCGAGCTGCACCAGTGTTGGGGATGAGATCCAAACCACCAGAAGGACCCGTTCTGATATCCAGTCAAGCCAATGAGGCACCTGCATCCTGGGAACAAGATCCTCAACCACTGGGCGAGCAGGTGCTAGAGAAGTAGTTGGTGCGGTGACCACCTAGCTTCAGCAGTGCGGAGAAGCGGCACAAGTGCCCCAATACATCTAGGATAGGCCCCATCTCTCCATCACTCCTAAACGGAGAAGATTCGACAAAGTCGTCGCCTATCCATCAGCCTATTGGGGCTCACGGCGCATCCTTCTATATCGAACCAGGGCGAGTGAGGAAGCTTTCAAAGGATCGATTGAGGGTATTAGATCCAACGAAACTCTAGGGACAGCATGAACCTACAGATCTAGCTAACCATCGTTGAGGCTAGGGGGAGGGAAGCTCTGAGGAGACACTCCCCTCCCCCCAACAGCGACCGCCGGGGGGATGCTAGAGAGAAGGCGGAGCAAAGAGCCCTATATGGATATAGTAATATATTGTGTCTTTATTTCCAAAATAGATATTTAATTAATGTGTATCTTTAAGATTGAAATTAGTTTAGAGAAATGAGGTTGTATCCCTATGCAATATCAGTTTATATAATTGAATGTGCCAAAAATGAGAATTTTAAATCAGAAAAAGGTTAAGATTGTTGTTTGTCTTTTATTTTAGTCATCAGTTGATGCCCTAAACTCATGATTAGTAGTTAATCTAAGACATTGGTGTGACAGAAAGGGGCTTGGCTTTTCTAGGCATAGATTTTCTAGTATTTCAAAAAGTTAGGTCTTTCTAAAGGTTGATTGATGGGTTGCATGAATTAAATGATAAATAATGAAAACAAAATTAGAACTAAGATCAACTGATTTTAGATATGAAGGGAAGATACTAGGAAATGGGTCCCACCTTACCCTGCATCTTATGTTAAGCAACCAAATGATGAATAAGAACATTTTTTTCTTATAGGAAAATAACTAGTTCATGCATCACTCTCATCAATGCATGGATTCACCTAGTCTACAACTAACACTCTTGTCATTAGGAAAGTTTTGAACCAATCAGTATTCCCCCACTTAACCTAACCACTATCATAAATTAGAATAATTAGTCATATTTTTTCCCTTACCAATCCACATACCCTCTCAACATGCATAGAAAGGCATAACATATATGACATTGAGAATCAATCACACCATTGATTAAGATCCCAATTATTGCTAAATAAGAATGGTAAAAGACACTTTCTCTATAAAGAAAACCATTGAACATAAAACAATGTGGGCGGATACTCCCCCACACCCAGGAAAAGTGACTTCTCTCTCATGATGTGATAATGAAGGTAAGAAGTAGGGTTTTTCATGGAATATGTCATAGGAATGACAAATAGTAACACGAGCCAGGGAAGGAGGAGGTGTGATCCAAAATCCAATGGAAACATGAGTTGTTTGTTAGAAGAGTGCTTTTGGGACTTCTTTCTTCCTTCTCCCTAGATACAAAAATGATGAAGATGATCAATACATGGAAGAAGGAATGTAAGATGGGTCCTTGGTGGAGAAGATCCACTCTCATTTAACTTCCTATGCTCTAGTGGGGTTCAAGTCATACTCCTCTCTTGTTAAATGTCTACCATCTCACTTGACCTAATATGAGATTGACTCTTCCTTCATATGGAAGTCAATTGTGTCTATACGATGGGACTTTCTTGAATTTTGGTATTTCAATCGGCAAACAATTACACAACGTCTAGTTGTCTTTTATGCCGTAAGGTTGGACAACTAATAACTTCATTGGGTTTTATCTAGAAGTTACTAGGATGTAAGTGCCAATTACATCACATACTTCAACAATTAGTTAGTATAAGGGATTTTCAGGCACACTATAATAGTGATTATGAGTTGCATGTTCATCATCCTTTTGTTTTGGCTAAATAATGAGGAACATGCTATGTAATCTAAAAACATGGCATGTAATTGTCTATTTTCAACAAAATGTCTTTAGATCTTCACAAAATTTGGCATTTTGTTCACCAAATAATATCTAAAGTCTTCTAAATTGGTAGATACAAAAAATAATGGTACTTGCAATGAAAACTGTGAGAGAACAAAAATCAACACAATAGCATAACTAGGCATAATCTTGTGTCAAAGCGTGATAAAATAAGGAAATAAGTTCTCACTCGAGCCAATCAAATGTGACATAGATTCTCTTATCATGAGGTACATGAAAGATGTTCAATAATGTTTCTAAGAAATCTCATTCTAAGTGAGTGATGTTTTTCTGCACCAACAAATTCACCTAGGAAAAAAACCCAAGATTTTTACCAAAAATGAACATGCAATAGTGCCACTTGCAGGTCGATGGGTCTTATAGTAGCATAGAAGTAGGATCAAACCTAAAGGGCAACTTTTTCAAGAATCTAGATAGTTTTTTCACATTTGAACTAAGACTAATATTTAGAACTAGAATTTAAGTTGTTTGAGTTAAAATAGTTGTAAGAACACCATAAGTTTGAAGTAAAATCAGATCTAGAATAATGATGAAAAATAATAGGGTGGGATCAAGTTTCACTGCCACTACTCACATCAGTGCAATCTCATATCCATATGTGTATGAAGATTATATTAGAGCTATGGAAATTCCATTATTCTAGTGTAAGGAATTTGCATAAGTAATTATTTCTATAATCTCAATGTCTTGTTTCTTATAGATCATGTATTTTCTGCTCTGGAGACTTCCCAATAGAAGTTCTCATCTGGGAGACAACTAAGGTTAATCAATATTTAAATTTTAAACATCAAAGTTCTCTTGACCTAACATTATAATAAATATGTAAAGTGAGTGATCAATCCACAAAACATGCATTGAATAATTAACAATGATTTGGATATGGTTCTTATAAGAAATTGAACAGTAAAATACAAGTGCAAAGTAGGAGCAATGAGGATAGTCCTTACACCTCAGTGAAAGGGCAACTCCCTCCTCATAGGGAGATTCATACAACCAATAGAGATAGTGGAAACAATCTTAGAAATGACTAAAGGTAGAAAACTATAGTCTAGTTGATTCATGTAGTTCGATCATCATGTTTTGTTGGATGTTGATGGAGGTCGATTGTTTCTCTTATGCAAGGAAGGTCAATTTTTGAGAGGTATCACCTTGAGGTTGATCACTCATGTTGCATGTAGAAGGTGCTGACATGGGACTAAATAGAGATCTGTAGCTTGATCAACCTTGCTTCTCTTATGGAGAAGGTAGCAAGTCGAGCACCCTCGAAGCAATTAGGTTGATCACAGGGAGGTCGATCACTCTTCAACTGATTAGGTAAATCACTTTGGAAGTGATCATCTCAATTAATCTAGAAATTCTTGGAGGGGCAACAATGTTCCTTCATCGAATGGGGGTCCAAGAATTGAGAGAGCTCTCAATTGTATGATTGGTATTGATAGGCCTCCATGACGATGTGCTAGTGGTGTGACTCATGCCACGTGGATGGAAATCTCATATTTTACTTGGTGAATGAAGCAATCTTGAGTAAGTCAATCATTTGTAGATTGATTTATTATTGCTTTGTCATGGTGGTCAATCAATCAATACTTGATCATTACAGGATGGCTGGTAGGTTGCTTGCTTAAGATGTCACAGTCAAGCATTGTCGTTGGCTTTGGTTGCGATCCAAGAGGACAATTATTGTGGATGCTACTAAAGAACTAAAGGTTGAGAATTGAAACTCGAGGAGTGATGTCATTGGATGTATATGACCAATTTCATGTTAGCCATCTAATTAGGCTTTATTTAGATGATTACATGCTTAACTGGAGTGTTCATTGTTTAAGATTGATTTATAATAAGAGTCCAATATGATGTTTTAAATCTAATGAGAAAATCTAAGAATGGTTTTATTTTGAATGATTGGGGTTTTAGAAGTGTAAACCCTAGTCAGCCAAATTTAAGGTCATAGTATATGAATACATAATTTCATAAATATTGTAATGGTAAAGTATTTTTAGTATTTTTTAGATAAATTGAACTTATTTGCAATTTGAATACAATTTTAAGTAAAATATACGTTTTATTACAAAATTTTAAAATTTTTAGATGATCTTTGAATCTGTTGGACAATCAAATTCCAAATCGGTTGGCTATGATGTAGATTGTAGTATAGTGGTGTAATGATTAATTTTTTTTTATTTATTTGTAACTATAAATGAGTTAAAGATTTAAAGGTAGTTTTGAAACTTTGTTTTAGACAACATACTATTTTTTCATAATTATTCAAGGAGTATTGGCCGACTACAAATAACATTTTCATTAAAGGTTTATGATAGAAAATTCTACTGAAATAAAAAAAAATGTAGTGTGGGACATATTTGCAATTGTCCCAACCACCTTAATTGCTCTATATGAGTAACCTAACACTCTAGTAGCTCTCATATTTAATGATTCATTATAGAGGAATGAAATCTTTGAGAGAGATGGAGAATGAGGATTCAAGTGACGAAGGAGGTCGAGATGTTGATCTAGGGTTTTATCTTTTGAGAGTGATGAAGCAAGTAAATTTACCTTATTTAGAAAGGTTTACCTAGTGAATCTTCTCTTTCATGCTTGCACTCTACCCCTATTCTGATTTGGATCAAAAGGATATCAAATCAATCTCTTTTACCTTTCTTTCTCTTTTATTTCCCTTTTCTAGGGTTCCTGAGTTGATTCCATGGGAGTTGGATGAATTTCTAGAAATATAGAACTTTGGCAACATTTTCTCAAGGTGTCATACACCTGAGGTAAGTGGGTACATACATGTAATAGTAGATTGCACTAAAATAGATGAAATACACTTAAATCTTCAATTCATTCTGTATACCACAATGAACCCTACATTTCCCTCAGTTAAAGATTTTACAAGATGATTTAGAAACAAATTATTTTCTGAAGTGATGAATTTCAGATGATGAAATCATATAAGACTTGGATACAAACCATTTAAAACAAAATTTGTATAGTTATTTGATGAGCGTATTGGAATGTGTGATATTGCATTGGAAAATTCACTAGGGGTGAAATATCTAGAGTTAACTTTAACCAATGTACAATATTCACCACCCCCAAGTGGATAGATCTATTATAGTATAGTTTAGGATCAAACCCAAGTGACAAAATTTTATGATCTTACTAATCGAGGTAACCATGCAATAACTGGTATCTATCAGAAAAGGTTGATGGTTTCTTATTACACTAGTTATAAAATTAAATGTTGGGCAAAAGTTTGGATTTATCAATGGATAGGAACACTAGGGAGGAATGGGTGTCGCTGATGCACATCATTGGCTCTCTCACTACATCATATTAAACATGGAAATATATTTATGTTGAGGCTAGGTAAAATTCTCTTTTGGCATTAGGATTAAAACCATGACATATATCAATCTAAGCTCACTATCTTATTACCTAGAGTCCATGCATCTATCACCTCGATAAACACCTATTTGAAGTTGTCATAAAGGGTTTAACAGAAATCAGTTGATATCTTATATCCTAGGTTTGAATTTCTCTACACCCAAGATATGATTAACATATAAACTTGATGATCACATAACCAGATAACATGAGATGACTAATTCCAAACATACAATGGTTCGTCAAACTACATATGTAGTAAGGAGAACAAATTGGGTAGCAAGGCCACTCCCCATGCCCTATCTAGGGGACTACTTGCTTATGGTAGCAGATACAAGATTAACAATGAAAGAAAATGAAGAAGTCATCATCACAATAGACAAAAAAGTGTAAACCAATGTATTTAACTTTCAGGTTGGCAATATTGATGGTTAATGCGGCAACAAACCACCCCTCAATGTTCTCCAAGAAGGGACTAAAGGGCGTCATTCTTCCTTCCCTATGAATCAGATCTACCTCCATGAAGTGAGTCAGTGGAAGACGAATATGGCTGAGGACGTCCTTGGTTTAATTTCCTTTGAAGTCTAAATCTCAGAGTCATGGAAGTGCTGAGATCTCTTCAGTTAGTTGATCGATGAAAGCAACCAATGGGAAGGGTCAATGGAGCTAGGTTGGAGGTAGGTGTTATGGACTAAAAATGGAAACCATGTAGTGTCTGAGTAGATCCTTTTTATGGCAGTTGTGTTCTTCTATTTATAGGTAGGATTTAGGGCTTGAACCCTCCCTAGCCACTTTGTCAAACTTACTTAGACACGATCAATCAGTGTCAGATGTAGATGAAGGGTTGTCATGATCCTTATATATCAATTTCGGTGTGGGGTGTAGAAGCCTCATCGAGTGGGAAACTTGTTGGGCTAGAATCCTATTGAGGTTGGTCATTAGGTTGGAGTGTAGGTATCCTATCAGTTGGAAATCACACAAGAAACCCATTGGGAAGATTCCCATCGAGAAGGGATATCATTAGGAAGGACTCTCGTCAAACCAGACTTTCCCTTGGGAAGGAGTGTCATTGGTCGAGGGGTCTTTCTTGGGAACACTTCCCATGAAAGATATCCACTTCTTGACAAAGGCTAAGGGGCATCTCATCCCTCTTGGATATATTACCTAATCACTCACACTGATCACATGACTTGACATATTGCTGAGAGTCCTTGAATATAGAGGGACAAAGGAACCCACATTGGAGGACTTTAAAGACACTCTATTTGGATCTCATGTGGCCCCCATCTTGGCCTGAATGACATTGTCCAAGGATGAGAGGAGCTTCTTCTTTAGAGATGCACCAATGGTAAAGTCCGTCTGAGAATAATAAAAAAAGATAAGGTTGATTGTGTGGCATGAATTTATTCTACTCGTTCCTTGTGCATTCTAGATAAAGGACTCTTACGGCCAATTAATTCACAAAATCAACATACCACGAGGTGAATGAGTATACCTTTAATAGGTGACCATAAGGAAAAGAGTCATTAATGGGGACTGTGTTAGAATACTAGATATGAAATCAAGTGAGATGATTAGCAACAACATTCTCAGTCCCCTTCTTGTCTTTGATCTTTAGATCAAGCTCTTGTAACAACATGATCCATCTAATCTGCCTCAACTTTGCATCTTTGTTTGACATCAAGTACTTGTTAGAAACATGATTAATGTATATAATCATTTGCAAGCCTATTAGATAGGTGTGAAACTTATCAAAGGCATAGACAATGGTGAGGAGATCCTTCTTAGTGGTTTCATAGTCCTTGTGTGTTTTGTTAATCATATTGCTTGTGTAGTAGATAGCATGGTGTTTCTTATCAACATGTTGTCCCAAGACTGTACCTACACCATAATTCCTGGCATCACACATGATCTCAAAAGGAAGAGACCAATCTCTATACAAGGATGGGAGTTGAGATGAGAGCTCCCTTCAAAATGTTAAAGTTCTTCATGCATCCAGAGTAGAATATGAATTCCACATCCTTCTAGAGAAGGTTCATTAAAGGCTTGGTGACCATACTATAGCCATGAATAAGCCTCCTATAGAATCTGGCATGTCCCAAAAAATGTCTAGACTTCTTTGACAGTATTTGGGGGATATAGCTTGGAAATAACTTCTATCCTTGCCTTGTTAACTTCAATGCCTCTGAGCCTAATATTGTGTCCTAGAACCATGCCCTCTTTCATCACGAAGTGGCATTTTTTCCAATTAAGAACCAAATGTATTTCTTCACAAAGGTCTAGGACCATGGAGAGATGATGTAGGCATGTGTCAAAGGAATCTCTTTAGATTGAGAAGTCATCCATGAAGATTTCCATTATCATTTTTCCAAGTCCAGCGAAGATGGTGGACTTAAAACATGGAAGAGTGGTAGGTGCATTGCATAGTTTGAAGGGCATATGACAAAAAGCATATGTGCCAAAGGGACATGTGAAAGTGATCTTCTATTAGTCATTGGGATGGATGGATATCTGGTACAAGCATGAGTATCCATCCAGGTAACAAAAGAATCCCTGATGTGCGAGTCTCTCCAAGACTTGATCAAGAAAGAGAAGTGGACATTGGTCCTTCCTATTAGCTTTTTTGAGCTTGATGTATTCTATATAAATGTTCCAAATGGTCATAGTGCGGGTGGGGATAAGCTCGTTCTTCTCATTTAAGGTAGTGTCGCTATGTATGCCTAGAGAGCCAATCATATGATGATTGTAATGGCATAATGTGTAAATGATTTGATTATAAATAAAAGGCAAGCTTTCAATTTGTTCTATTTTATTCAGTTATGAGATCATGAAGTAACATAATAAATGTCTAGAGGATGATATTACTCAATGAAGTATGTCTTAAGTAACGTGAATTGAATAATTAGATCATATGGATGTTAAAATTATACCCTCTCATTATGTTCCTAGTCAGATGTTCTTGTGGAAGGTTGATAGAAAACAATAACACATAATGCTAGAGTGTGTGTTGGTTGATGACTGAATCTCATTAGTCATGATATGGCGATATCAAACCAAGCACACAAATAGATGTTAGAGAACAGTGTATCAGACAAACCCACCATGAGAGTAACACATGGACACCATTGTTATGGTGGTCATAGTTAGCTCTCATAGTGATGGTGGTGATTGTGATTCTTAGACCTAAAGTCACTACACTCATCACATGTCATTTGGTATGGTTTGAAATCATCAAATGTAATCCTGAATAAGGATTATCATAAAGGTGATGATTGGGTGACTATGACACATGGGGAGTGATTGTGAGTGATGTAGATGGGATTTGTCCCTCCAATGGGAGTATGATATCACAAGCCACTTGAATTAGTGAGACTAAGAAATGCATGGCCAAGTATATATGATATTAATTTTACACATATCTCATACAGTCTGCTATAACAAGAAACATAGATTGAATGTTGAAGTGGATGACAAATCCATGCCTCGAGTTCAGTCTAGATATTAGAGACAAAGGAATTATACAAACATTGCAACACCAAGCACATATTGTAGGTTGAAATTGTTCCCCAACTTTTCATTTACTTGGGTAGTAATGATGTGTGACTAGGCACCGCTCTTTGCTTATGATGTCATAATTGGTTATGGATATTCACTGTCAACATAATATGGGACCTATAGGGTCACACACATAGGACATGACCTAGAAGAGGAGTTTGATCTTGAATGATGATTGGATTGATTACTAAATAGTTTAGGTATCAAATTCAAGCAACAAATCAATGGACTGAACTCCCAACTGATTGACACATGTGATGAAATGGCCAACTGGAGTGTTAGGTTGATTGGATATTGTATTGGCTAAGTTTTGCATGAACTGGGCGCCAATTGACTGGTTCAATGAGTGAGCCAATCAGTTGGTGGTTGTGAGATGACCATCCTACTCTATGAGAAAATAGGTTCAAGATGTAATTCGATTGCATCAAGGATCAATGATGATGTCATGTTGGGCATTAATTGGAATAGAATCTCCAAATACATATGTGATTGGGAAACATGTGAAACAACCGATTCGCTAAGCGAACAAACCATCTCAAGTGTGAACCGACCAGTTTGGTTGCCAACCGACCGGCTCACTAAGTGAACCAACCGTCTCACGTGTGAACCGACCGGTTCGGGTGCCAACTGACCGGTTCGGGACTCAAAAGTTGTGAAAATTTATAATCTTCTGGTCTATTCCACTCCTACACATATTGGAAACCGTGACCCAAACCCTTCTTATAAATAGAGGGGTATTGGGGGCTTCCCAAGACAGTTGAGAATCAGTTGCTCTGAAAATTGTTTTCTTCTCTAGTTGTGGTAACCAAGAGAGCCCAAGCAAGTCCGTCCTGACTAGGGATGGATATTGAGGGAGAGAACAACTGAGAATCATTGTGGGAGAGTAGGTTGGTGACTAGTACATGAATGAGAGGGACAACTCCTTCCTGTCCATTCTAGAGGGACAAAATGAGTTCTAGGCAGTCCCTATGGACTTCTCTAGAGGCAAGGTGGCCTTTCTCATTTCTAAGGAGGACACTGTCATCCAATAGCCTATGCGTAGAGGAACTATTGTAGACAACATTTGAGTTTGTTGTCCATGGAGGAGCCACAGATGAGTCTCAGTTCAACTAGAAGATATTTGTGCATCTATAATAATTAGGAGTATGTCACTGTACTTACACTAAGACCAGGTATATCCTTGAAACCATCCTTTCTATTATATAGTTGTTGCGTGATCTACTGGTTTATGGGAAATATGGAAATAAAATTTTTGTTTCCGCTGCCTATTCAATTTCTCCATTTCCCTATTGTGGTATCAGAACCACGTTAATCTACTATATTTAGGGATAATTGATATGATCAGATTTTGGTTTTATCGTTTAATTATTGTATGCGATTGAATAATATCTTATCCAATCAAATACCATGATAATCCCAATATATATATATATATGAAATTTACATGTGTCGCCCTAAAAGTGAGTTTTGATGGTGAATGTGTAGCATGGTTAAGGCCAATAACCCCTATTATCTATGCATGGTTGTGTGGTTGGTTAATCCTATTTTATCTTGGTCTACATGCTGAGCCTTTATCTTATCTTCCCAATGTAAAGTTAATTCTTTCCTACCCTTGCTCCCCTCGAATGTAACTTGAGGTGTTTGTATAAACACGTAGTAGTAGAATAGTTTCCTTTCCTGTTATAACAAAGAAAAAAGACATTCTAACAATGCTAACTAACCGTCTCAGAGAAGAGCGACCGACTGGAGGACCGAGGAGGACTAGAAGGATGAGTCAAATCAACCAGATGGTAGACCCAACCGATCAGCTAGAGTAGACAGCAGATGGTGGATAGAAGAACCAGAAAACCAGTGAAGATGACCAAATGACAATAGGTTTCTACATGTGATGTTGACCTAGGTTGTTGTAATTCCTTGTGTCTGCAAGGAATTACATTAGGTTGGTTGTAACTATCACTTTTTGTTTATTGCATGTTTTCATTGTGGGATATAGCATGTATATGATAAGTACTATATATGGGGTGATTGGATAATGTATATATATTTATAAATACAAACTCCCTAAAATAAATATTAAGTCTTAGATGCTTTCCAAAAGTAGGACACATGAAAATCTTGATTGACCAAGCATAGTTTATGCCAAAGCATGGTGCACTATCTATCTCATGGAAGTGTGATGGTAGGTATGTAGATCTACCAAAGAAGGGTACATATTCCATCGTGATGGCTTTTGAGTTAGGCTTAATTGGTGATTCTTAATGGGATTAAGTGCCAGAGGCATGAAAATGATTATGGCAAAGAGTTGTGCATATCATCTATCCAAGAATTGCACTCAGATGCAATTGGAAAATGTTGCATACCTAAATAATCAAGGTGTGGGTGATCAGCCAAAGTTGAGTCATGATTTGATGAAAAACGGATCTTGGACCACTAGAAGATTGTACACTACAATCTTAAAAATTGATATGTGAGGGCTATCAATTTGAATAAAATAGTGGGAGTGCTAGTTAATTAAAAACCTGAATGAACATTGTCAAAATTTTCAACTCAAATCAAATAAAAGTTTTATTTGACAAAATGTATTTTTTTCTCTTGTAGAATTTGATAAAAAATAATTAATCATTACGATCGGATGAACCAAATGAGATTTACTTCCAAAACATGTTCAAGACCTTGAGAACTATTCTCTATGTTCCTGAAAGACCAGTGCCAGTGAAATCCGCTCCACATATGCCTGAGACTGAAATCGATGCTTATTTAAAGCATGCCAGTGATGTTGTTTGTACATATCAAGAACCTTGTGCTGGGTTGTAGGAACTATGAGTTGCATAAAAACATGATAAGCATGAAAGGTATAATGTCTTTAAGGAATTGTTTGAGTGCAAAATGACAGAGGGAGACCCAGTAGAGTCCCATGTTCTCAATATGATTGTACATATGGAACATTTAGAAAGACTGGGATTTCCTTTAGGTAAGGAGTTGGCCACAAATATGATTTTGCAAGCATTGCCCAAATCATATATCCATTTTATCAAGTATCACAACTTGAGTAACATGGCCATATTGTTGTCTAAGTTGCTTGACATATTGGTATATATTGAAGAAAAAATGAAGAAGGGAAAATCCATGATGGAGATCAGTGGGATAGATTTCGAAGGACAAAGGCAAGGCCAAGAAGTGCTATGAGGCTAAGCTAAAGTCCAAGTCTTCTACACTCAAAATAAGGAGAAGGATAAGGATAAATAGGAAGATGAAATAATGGATAGAGATTTCTACTTCAAGTATATATTTAATTGAGATTAACATCACTACTTCTTCATCATGGGTACTAGATACCAGATGTGGATCACACATTTTCTCAAATTGAAGGATCTAAAAAGAAGTAGACCTTTAGAAAAAGGTGAGGTTGAACTGTGTATTGCTAATGAAGCAAGAGTCATTGCCAACATAGTTGGAACCTATGAGTTATCTCTACCCAGTGGGCTTGTAATGGAGTTCCAAAACTGCTATTACATACCTGCAATCAATAGGAACATCATATATGTATCTTATTTGGATAAGAAAGGATTCAAATTTCTTATAAAGAATGAAAGATGTTCTATTAGTAAAGATGGGATCTTTTATGGAAATGCCCCAATGTCTTATGGTCTATACATGATAGATCTAGAGATAGGTGTATATAATATGAATACCAAAAGACAAAAACCCAACCACTCAAACCAAACATACCTTAGGCATTTTTGTCTAGGGCACATAAATGAGAAACACATCTCCAGACTCCATAAATATGGTTATCTGGACTCTTTTGATTTTGAATCAATAGAGACATGTGAAACTTGTTTGTTGGGCAAGATGACAAATACTCCCTTCATTTATAGTAGTGAGAGGTCTAGTGATGTATTAGGACTCATACATACTTATGTGTGTGGGCCTTTTAGAACAATTGCTAGAGGTAGGTACTAGTAATTCATTACCTTTACTAATAACTTCAATAGGTATGATTTTGTTTACTTGATGAAACATAAGTTAGAAAATCTTGACATGTTCAAGGAGTTTATGAATGAAGTATAAAACCAACTTGGCAAAAGTATTATGGCACTTGATTCTGATCAAGGTGGAGAATACTTGAGCCAAGAGTTTGAGGACCTTTTGTGTGGCATCCAACTTATAAAACACAATATTAACTAAGCGGAAGTGAATCATTTGCAGCAGATTACTGAAAATCACTAAAAATTAAAACTTTTTGCAAAGAGATCCAAACATAAGAAATCTCTTACATCAAGAACCATTGTATAACATTTACATCCTGATTCAAAAGTACATGACTTGTACCATCTCTTCTCGAGGAATTACAACATCAGCTGCCTTGTTCAACATTATGTACAGACAACATAAAACCTCGATGCATCAAGCCAAAAATCTCAGATCGATACATTGAAACACTAACTATAAACTCTAAGGATCTTAGAGTACAGAGACGACACATAGGACTACTATCTATACAAAACTTGGTAGCCAGTGCCTCCACCTGAGTCATCACTATTGTCTCTGATACTGTTGTACCCTTTCCCTTGCTATAGGGTTCCTTCTTCTTCTTCTTCTACGTTTACCTAAAAACATTGGATCCCACGGGGGTGAGACAATTGTAAATTCACTACTACAGAAACGGACTTTTGCGTCGGTCGTTTAACCCCATTTGGCGTCGGTTTCTGACCGACGCCTATGTGGGCGCCGCTAAAGGTCGAACACTTCGGCGTCGGTTTTTTAACCGACGCCTATATTCCATATAGGCGTCGGTCTTTTGGTATATAACCGACGCCAAAAGTGTTCGCGCCACAAAAAACGGCATCATCTAGGGCACTTTCTGCGTCGGTTATTTACTAAACAACCGACGCCTATATGGAATATAGCGTCGGTCTTTTAGTAGATAACCGACGCATAAAGTGCCCTAGATGACGCCATTTTTTGTGGCGCGAACACTTTTGGCGTCGGTTATATACCAAAAGACCGACGCCTATAGGTTAAATAGGCGTCGGTTTGATATGAATATCCGACGCCATTTCCAGGACTGCTTTGGCCACATCAGGCGTCAGTTTATTGAAAAAAACCGACGCTGTAGGTCTTTCCTGACGGTTTTCTATAAATAACCGACGCCTATTTATATTTTTTTTTTTTTCATATCAGTTTGCAGGCCTGCTGTGGCTGGTCAGCAGGATGAGAACCTGCAGTTCAGTTTTCTGAACTGCAGGTTTACGACATCCATTGATATCAGCCTACAAACAGGCCGCAAACCTGCAAAAGTCACAAGCAAAATTCTACACAAGTACATACATTCAGACATCAATTCAATTCTCACATTCACACATATAGAAACATTCAAATACATGTATTAACATTCAGAAATATTCATTTATATAGTATCATTCATTATCGCTATCAACATCCCAATTATATCTTACAGTTGCCACTGCTTGTATGGCTTTTGCCCATTCTTCTCTTACTTCATTTAATGCTTCCATCGTATATGGAGCATGTATATTTTTTAAACGTTTACCTGTAGTGTTGTCAGTTTTAAACACCTGCAAAGAGAATGATGTATATATATATAAGTAACAATATAAAAATAATATAAGATTGATATATTGCATACTAACTAATGAGACTATATATAATACCTCATGTATGGTATCGATGTCCAATGCGGCATATTTGATAATCATCTGCATAAATCGCATCACATAGTATGCGCATGCCCAGCCATTGTCTTGTGTAGCACACTATAAATTGAAACATACAAAATAATACAACTAAGCACAATTCACATCAATAATATATATATTCGAGTCGGGAACTTACTTGTACGTTCTGCCAATTTATTGGCTGGTTCTTTTTCCTTGGGACCGTTCCTCCAGCCTTTTTGAATGCATCTAAACCCCTACATGTTAATATAACACAATAAATTGCATAAGTAAATAGTAATGTAATAAAAGATGTTAACGGATATAAAAATGAAATATTTCTCACCAGAATAATGGCATTCTCATTACGTGTCCAATTTTAGTGTTCAATGTACTCCCCGCAGGATCTAGATAATAAACAGTGAATGTCCCGGGGACAATAACTAGTAACTCCCAATGTCTACCGCTAGAAGTAAGAAGTTAACAATTAATAACTCAAAATGCAAAATAAAAATGGAATTTTCTTAAGTCCAAATTATAAATAAAGTAAACTTACTTGACATTGAATGGAGCTATTATTATCGTCTTCTTTTGCTGACCAAAAATTGTAAAAGCATCTATACAGTATTGTTGAACATTATCAGGGTCTTTAGCTACCAAACTAATCAATGATGGAATCAAAAATCCCACATGATCAAATGCAAATTGTTTGCAATGATCTTTGACTAGGTAGCTACAAAACATATAGGCGTATGCATTAATATATAAGAAACCAGATCACCGGATCTTACACAAGGTATATGGATGTATAAACAAGATCTCACCTTATCCATGTCTCTATCATTGATGTATTCAGCCAATCATACATAAACAGCTCAATAATATCTTGTATAAATAAAGAGTTATCGTATGATTGACCTGCATAATCTGCATCTAAAGAAATAATTATAGGGAAATGTACATTATGTGCCCGTAGCCAACATGCCATTCCCCTACAAGCAGGACCTAACGGGTATGTTAGGTCAGTTGGAACCCAATCGGGTAATGCGGGAAGTGGAAGTGGAGGCCTAGGTGCTCCTGGTGTCTTCTTTTTAACCTGTACATATAATTTCATATCAGTTGACATCATATATACACATTAACAGTCTAAATCAATGTAAATTTATCTTACAATTTCAGTCATGTAGACGACATCTGCTTTGGGCCACAATATCACCCCGCCTTCTGCATCAGCAAGTCTATCAATATCCGGGTGGGGATATGGCAATGTAGCTTCTCTCCAATCAGGTAACACACGTATCGGGCTCACACGAACGTAGCCCTGTGGCATTGGAGTCCCGTGAAACATTGCCCCAGGAAGGGACGGGTAAGCCTGCGCCTCTGCAACAACGTAGTCTTGCATTCTTAAGCGGCATGGCTTCAATGCCTACAAATTTACGTAAAGAATATTATACATATATACATATCATCTTGAAAACATAACAACTTGAAAAGACTAACTACAATGTCATAAACAATACTTACAGCAGACGTGCTAGGCGATGGGTCTCCAGGATTACTCGCAGTCTGTGCATCAGGAGAAGAGTGGGTCGCCATAGGCGTATTGGAAGCCTGAGATGCCTGCCACCGCAGCAATTCTTCCTTGACCTTCTCAGCAACTACATCGTTGATCTTCTTAGCAACTAAATCCTCAACTCTCTTATTCTCCTATACATGGATAAAAGAAACATTAGCTTCTTATTAATGAATTTCCTTTTGCAGTAACATTCTAAAAAAAGAATAGGTTACCTCTTCTTGAGAAAATCCCGCTCTGGGTTTGCGCTGGGATGGCCCAAAGAATGCTTTGATGCCAACACCAGCACCGGCACCTCTAACACGTCCAGGATGCTCTGGGTTACCCAGAGCAACTGTCAATTCATCCCTTGTGCCCTGAGGGATGAACGTGCCTTGTTTCCTCTGCTCGTGCAGCTCCCGCTAATCACCATAAACAGAAATTGGTAAGTTAACACCACAAATAAGCAATATTCAAACGATTTCTCTAAGAGTTGTATTTTACCATTTTTGCAGCCGCCTCAGCAGTTACAGGCTTCTTTATTTCACCCTTCTTGTTTTGCCTGCCAGCTATCCAGATATCATGGCGAGGCATGGGTGTGGCAGACTCCTGAGTAGGAGCAGACTCCTGAGTAGCCGCAGACTCCGCCTGTAGTCTTTGGCGAACGCTTGCATAGCCTTTTGGACCCATAGTGTGGTCATGCACATTCAGTGCACGCCTTGCTTTTTGTGCGTCACTGAGGGCCTAGTTAGTATGCACATTAATGATTTGGTTAGTAGCACTAAATGCTAATCTTGAATAGGTGAATACAATGTATATTAATTAAATTAGGAGTGACACCTAATACCTTGAATTCTTCAGATTTTCTTGAAGCAACAAAATTGTCCCAATCTTCTTTGTCCAAGAAGTTCCATTGTTCAAGGGCTAACTTCTTCTTCTTATCACCCTCTTTTATGTATTCTCTGTTCAGATTTGTCCTATAATTCCTAAGCATCTTTCCAGCGCGTTGCATCACATTTTTACGATGCAACTTCTCATCCAATGCAAACAGATTCTGTAAAATAGAAATGTTATTAACTAGTATCCAAATTAGAATTGCAAATAATAGAATTTGTAATCTACAAAATAGAATTGCAAATAATAATAACTCACGCATAAATCCTTCCATATCAAGTCTTTTTTCCCTTGAGGAACTTTATGCCAATTGTCATACTTAACACCACAATGGCTCCGAGTGGTACACCCAAGATAGTTCACAAAATTATTGCGGTTCACTCCAATTGGATTTCCTCCATTATCAAACTCCACCACCAATTTAGATCCACTACCACTTAGCGCTAATAACTTCTTCAACAGAGTGATGCCCCTTTTCTTGTTAAGTGTTTGGTGTTGCGCATCAAGTTGCTCCAGTGCTTCAGTGGGTACAGGTGCATCAACCTAAAATTTGACAAAAATAAAACACACTAACTTAGCCCAATATAGAAATATAGGATATATGACACCGTAATATGACATTTTAGCTTCACGTGGACTCTTATCCTTTGCACTTGCAAAGTACATAGTCGACGCTTGAAGAGTGACCCCACTATTTTGGACGACACTCTTATCATCTTGGCGCTTTGTGTAATATGTGAATCCATTAATGTCAAACCCTTCATAAGACATAACATTCGGTTTTGGTTTAAAGGCGAGGCATTTGATAGTTTCTGTAATATCATTTGGTGTTTGAGATAGTTGATGTAAGACTTTATCTTCAAACCACTTAGTAAAAGTCTTATTATGCTCTCTAGCAAGCCACATTGAACTTGCTCGAGGATGTTGTCTCTTTATGAATTTGGTATGTTCCTCGATATAAACACTCACTTCATCCATATTGTGTAAAATATACAAGTGAGCTTGTTCCAACTGCTCACGGCTGATTACTTTCACCCGTGATCCCAAAATTCCTTTGCCCTCCTCAATATTCTTGTCATTATCAGGAGTGTCATTACCACTGAGAAAGTCATTGCAAAAATCCATAACCTCTCTCGCCACATAACCTTCAATAATACTCCCTTCAGGTCGATAACGGTTTCAAACATCACCTTTAAAAACGCTCATGTATCGTTCAAAGGGATACATCCAATGCAAGAAAACTGGTCCCAACATTTTCACTTCCCTAGTCAAGTGGACAACAAGATGTACCATGATATCAAAGAACGAAGGAGGGAAATACATCTCAAGCTGACATAGGGTAACAACCACTTCTCTTTGCAAATTATCGAGAGTATCAGGGTCAATAACTTTGCTGCATAGACTGTTGAAAAAGAAACAAAGTCTGGTAATTGCAAACCTTACATGCTTCGGCAATATAGATCGAATTGCCACGGGCAATATTTGTTGCATTAGAGTGTGACAATCATGAGATTTAAGACCTATCAACTTCAGATCTTTCATTGATACCAATCTACGGATGTTGGGTGAGTAACCATGTGGCACCTTAACATTTACCAAACATTCACAAAAAGTTTTCTTCTCCTTTCTAGACAACGTGTAACAAGCGGGAGGTAAGTATGTTCTTTTATTACCCATTTCACGTAATTCTGTTAATTCTGACCTTATTCCCATTTCACGTAGGTCCAGTCTGGATTTTATCCCATCTTTAGTCTTACCTGGTATATTTAATAGAGTACCAATGATGCTATCACATACATTTTTCTCAACGTGCATTACATCGATACAATGCCTGACTGTCAAAGAACTCCAATAAGGAAGATCCCAAAATATTGACTTCTTCTTGAATGAAGAATTGTCACTCCGTGTGGCCATACTACATTGTGATTTCTTACCAAATTCATTGACAATGTCTTTTACTCTTTCATAAACAACATCCCCTGGTATAGGTTTAGGTGCACTTCGTTCATCATTCCATCCATTGAATGCTTTGCGCTTCCTACGATACGGATGGAATTTTGAAAGAAACCTTCGATGACCAAGATATACAGTCTTGCCGCCATGTTTTAGTCTTATTGAATCAGTGTTTTCTTCACATATAGGACACGCTTTAGCTCCTTTGACACTATATCCAGACAAATTCCCATATGCTGGAAAGTCATTAATAGTGCAAAACAACATAGCGTGCAAACGAAATGTCTCTCTTGCTGAAGCATCATAGGTCATCACACCTTCAGCCCAAAGTTTCTTTAAGTCATCAATCAAAGGTTCAAGATAAACATCGATATCATTTCCGGGTTGTTTAGGACCCGATATCAACAATGACAACATAACGTACTTATTTTTCATACACATCCAGGGAGGAAGATTGTATATAACAAGCATGACTGGCCAAGTGCTATGTTGGCTGCTCAATGTCCCGTACGGATTCATCCCATCTGTACAAAGCCCAAGTCTTAGATTCCTATCTTCTTCACCAAATTTAGGGTACAATAGATCAATCTTCTTCCACTGTGGGGAATCAGACGCATGTCGTAGGATCCCATCATTATTTTTCTTAACATCTGCATGCCACCTCAAATTCCTTGCATCTTTCGGATTTGCAAACAAGCGTTGAAACCGTGATATTATAGGTAGATACCACAACACCTTGGCAGGAGAACCAGTTTTGGACTCCCCCGAAGTCGTCAATTTATACCGTGACGCACCACATTTTGGACAATCTTTCAAATCTACATAGTCCTTTTGAAATAATACACAATCATTCGGGCATGCGTGTATCTTCTTGGCCTCCATTCCCATTGGGCACAACATTTTCTTTACCTGGTATGTTGAGATTGGAAGCTCGTTTCCTTCAGGAAGCATTTCTTTCAACAAAGTCAACAATGAAGTGAAGCTTTTGTCGCTCCATCTATTGTTAGCTTTCAACTTATACAATCTCAAGACAGCGCTAAGCTTCATAAACTTAGCACAACCTGTGTATAACGGTATCTCAGCATCATGCACAATGTTTGTAAAGATAGGAGGTGGATCGGTGTGCTCTACCCTACAACTATCCAGCATCGCATCAACGATGTCTGCTGGAACTGGTTCGTTCACATTTACGTCATCAGAGGCAATTTCTTCTTCCACCCAAGCACTGCTATCGACATCTACTGGTTTCGATTTTGAAATCTCTCCATGCCAGTGCCATTCTGTATAGCCTTGTACAATCCCGTTGCACATGACATGACTTTTGATTTCCTCACCAGTGTTGACTTTCAAGTTGTTACCGCAATGCCTACATGGACAGTAGAACCTATCTGTAGGTTTTTTCCTATGTTCCTCGGCAAATCTAATAAACTGATCAAGACCAGATATAAACTCTGGGGTGCAACGATTACGAATGGACATCCATGATCTATCCATTCTATGATCAGAGAAAACAAGTATATATTAGGAAACAAGTATATATTAGGAAAAGATTAGGGTATACACTTACATCCTAAGCGTATAATGTGATGTCATTCTTATATATAATAAATGTGTACCACCTATCCCATCCTTGAACACCTAATCTCACTAGTAAGTGTATAATGTATATTTGGTTTTCAAGAAAATTTCGGCAGCATTTCCCCGATGTTCTCTAAGTACATATGTACTTAGAGAACAAACGGGGAAATGCTACCGAAATTTTCTCGAAAACCCAATACACATTATACACTTACATCCTAAGTGAGATTAGGTGTTCAAGAACAGTCCCAAACCGGGGACTATCCAAGATTTACTCCTAATGAGTCAATCTTGGATGGGTTTCTAGGCCAACAAATACATTTGATGTCATTCTTATATATAATAAATGTGTACCACCTATCCCATCCTTGAACACCTAATCTCACTAGTAAGTGTATAATGTGTATTTGGTTTTCAAGAAAATTTCGGCAGCATTTCCCCGCTGTTCTCTAAGTACATATGTACTTAGAGAACAAACGGGGAAATGCTACCAAAATTTTCTCGAAAACCCAATACACATTATACACTTACATCCTAAGTGAGATTAGGTGTTCAAGAACAGTCCCAAACCGGGGACTATCCAAGATTTACTCCTAATGAGTCAATCTTGGATGGGTTTCTAGGCCAACAAATACATTTGATGTCATTCTTATATATAATAAATGTGTACCACCTATCCCATCCTTGAACACCTAATCTCACTAGTAAGTGTATAATGTGTATTTGGTTTTCAAGAAAATTTCGGCAGCATTTCCCCGATGTTCTCTAAGTACATATGTACTTAGAGAACAAACGGGGATATGCTAACGAAATCTTCTCGAAAACCCAATACACATTATACACTTACATCCTAAGTGAGATTAGGTGTTCAAGAACAGTCCCAAACCGGGGACTATCCAAGATTTACTCCTAATGAGTAAATCTTGGACGGGTTTCTAGGCCAACAAACACAATAATAGATATGACAAATATATGAAAGCAAAAGATTTGTTCATATATGCAAGCACAAATGTATGACAAATATATGCACAAATTAGAAGTTCATAACCCTCATAACCCCCCATCTTAGGATGATGAAGGTCCATCTTTGCAGTCCTTGGCTACCATATGAGCCAATGAACAAGGAAGTTGGTCGTTTGTCCCAGGATTAACATTGTGAAATTTGAGTTGAAGAACATGAACAAATTTGAGTTGAAGGTCCATCTTTGAGGTCGGTCATCTAGGTTCACCCACAATACAACTTATCAGAAGAACATGAACAACTTTCAGGGCAAGGTCAAAGCAAAAATCAGAATGATGATGACATTGATGAATTTTTTGTTGGTTGAGATTGAGAAATTCATGCCCAACTATAATATATTTCACTCATATTTTAAGCCCTTTTTAGTTAGAGGGACCATAGGGCTGAACGTATATGACCACATTATGACTTTATAGAGGTTCAAGTAAAATTAAGTATTGATTGAGATCTTGATAATAATGTTCTATCTGATCTTGAAGATTTTTGGATGGATAAAAAAGATATTATATATGAGGGTATGAAATTTCCATCCTTGAGGTGCTTATATAGGTGAATAAGTGGATTTTAATATTGATACTTTGTGACATAATAGTTATGTCTTGATTTGGTGAAATTCGGAGTAGTAATACTAATTTAGTTTGATTATTTACGAAATTAGACATATATGATTGTGTTCAATACATTATGCGCGTATTGCATCTTAAAAAATATATTTAATAATGTTGTAGGGATTCTACGTTGAGGCGACTTTCAGGACTTGTAAAATCTAATTACAAACAGATTAAACGGTGTTTTCCTTTTTGTTTGGGAGAACAAATAGATAGGTACTCGTAGAGAGAGTGTTTATTTATGTTTAGGATATGTTTCTTGGGTTTCCTTTTTGGTATAGGAAAGTGACCCATTAGTTGCTAATAGTTAATGTTTTAATTAGATTTGCGTTTTGAGCATCCTTGTATCTCACAATCCGACATAGGAAAAGACGACCTAGCAGTTTGGTAGGGGAGGGGGTTCTCTCAATCACAATCAAATATGATTGAAAAATTAAATCGTTCTCCTTTGAAAAATTACAAGCAAATATAAATGACAAAATGAACCAAATTGCAATAAAAAACTACAACATGTTGAATATGATTGAAGCAAAAATGAGCTGTGTAACTAGGTATAAAAACTCATAACCAAATGATTGACCAACAACTCAGAAACCAATCTGACCTTATAAAGAACACACATTGAAGGATCCTATAACAGAGTAAAATCGAACCTGTAAGTAGCAAGCTCGTGGAGGAAGAAGAGGAGTAGCTCTGTCGGTAGCGAGCTCCGTTAAGGAAGAAGAGCAGTGGAGGCGGCGACGTTGAGCAGTGGAGGCGGCGGTGTAGGCAGTGGAGGCGGCAGCGGCGTAGGGCAGTGGCAGCAGCGGCGGAGATGCGGGGGTCGTCAGGCAGAGATGCGGCGGCGGAGAGGTAGTGGCAGTAGTGGCAGAGACGTCGGCGGAGAGCAGCGGCGGAGAGCAACAGCGGAGAGCGAGCGGCAGAGAGCAGCAGCTGGAGTCGTCGGGCAGAGAGCGAGTGGCGAGCAGCAGGATGAAACAGGAAGAAAGGGGGAAGAGCTGGGTGATCGGGTCTATTAATTTGGTAATCAGCATCGGTTATTTAGAAAACTGACGCCTCTAACTCTTTAGCGTCGGTTGTCTGTAAAAAACCGACGCCCGTTTAGAAAACCTGTACCCTAAATTTTTTGGCGGGAACCATAATCAGCATCGGTTATCTGGCACGACCGACGCTGAAAGTGGGACATTTTTGCACAAATTTTCATTTTAAATAGGCGTCGGTGAATACCTATAAAACCGACGCTAAAGATGACCTAAAATGTTTTTGCTCGAAATTTGGATTTCGCGGGTGCTTTTAGGCGTCGGTTTTTTATAAACAGCCGACGTTGAATATAAAGCGGTACCCGTGTCTAGCTGGTCTTCAAATATAGACGTTGGTTTGTATAAATAACCGACGTCTAATAGTATCGGCGTCGGTTTCCATAAACAACCGACGCCCAGAAAAGCGACACTGAATGCTATTTCTGTAGTAGTGATTGTCCCAGCGGGAGATAAAACTCTCTGCCAAACCATTGTTATAGTAGTTTATTATGATTGAAATTGAATTGGAGTTCTTATATATTAACAACCGTGTTAAACATTGAATGAATAGAGTTAAATAATATCCTTCCTTAAGGAGAACATTGTATCTACTCATGGTAGATTCATGATTCATTTATCTAATTTTCAATGAATAAAAGGAGATATAAATAACATCTATCAACTAGAGATGCATAAAAAGGAATGTAACATCAGCCAATGAGTTCTCGTATTCAATCCTTAAGCAAACATGCTATATGGCTGATTACATTTTACAATCATACTTATGCCCTGAGGAGATTAGGTATACTGTTCATACTCCAACCGACCACTGCAAAGTCGAAATCGGTACCATACAAGGTCAATGGTAGGGCCAGCTACTAAGACCTCCCATATCTCAGTCAGCACGAGATCATATGCAGGATATCTTGTATCTCTGCTATATATATATATATATATATATATATATATATATATATATATATATATATATATATATATATATATATATATATATATATATATATATATATATATATAGCTTTCCAGGGTATACTTGCAACCTCGCTATTAGAGTTACAGTGGTGTGTTGTACACTCTTCATGATCATGAGATTTTGTGTTTATCTCCATCGATCCTGCATTAACATTATTGGGAGATGTGTACTGCATCTGTCCCAATCATCGGGGGATTCGTGATACATCCATCCCAGTATAAGTAATGAAGGATTAAGAGCTTTAATGTTTATCTTACATCAATTCCTCCATTAGGGTGTAAGGATATTCGCGCCCATAACCCCCACATACTCAAAAGTATGCCCTCCGCCATGGAGCAACCCATTTCACCATCACCAATTTGCTAACAATGATGGATCTATGGTCAGGGCTCTACATGATATGATTTCACTTGATTCATTAAGTACATTAGCATATTCTTTTAGCATCAGTCAAGTTCTCAAACATAACTTATTCAGAAAAATGCTATAAAGAAATATGTACTATTTTCATCAATCACTTCTCAGTCTTTATAAGACATTGGGATCTCAATCCCTCATTTCATTTCTTTGAAAGTTCATATCCCTCAACATCAGCATTGTCATACTTATCAACTTTGGGTAGTCATACCCTCAATTCATCACTATCACTGTTACCACTAGTTAGGTAACTATTACCTCCAGGTTCTCATATCGAGGTATACATGATACTTGTTACACAAGTATCTCACATGGCTCACAAGGCCTTAAGCATTTTATCACCTTTTACTAGGCAGCAGTTATTCGTGGAACTCATAAGGTTCATATACCTTTTATTACTCTTGCTAAGCAACAACACATTAGGCACATAAGGCCATTCAACATATTTATTATATGAATGTCATAGCTCAGGTATGGCTATGTTCAACATGTCATGATGGCTACATGATTAAAATTCATGATAAAAATCATGTAAGTCATTTGTCACATCATATGAAATATTAGTAACACCACCATCCTTTATCATGATTAGGGTTATCTATCAATTAGGGCTTTTCATTCCCTTTACCCAAAATTAGGGTTAGTGTTTCCCATCTTACATTAATTAGGGTTTCATGCTTACATTATTAGTTCAACTCAAATGTGTTGATCCATTCCTCTAGGAGTATTCAAAGATATTATAAATATTTTCTTATGATCACCATTCTCATCATATATCATTAATGATCATCAATTCAAGGTATGAGTTCATTTCTCATCCTTGTCATGGTATGATTACATCATGCTCATTGATTTGGCTTAATCCCATTCTCAAGGTATATTAGTCAACATTTATCAAAGGTACATTGAATTATTACAACTTTATTGTAACAATTGCATATCACACACTCCATGTGTTTCTTATCCAAGGATATTGGATTAGAGGCTCATCAAGGTGTGTCTACCCTGAAATGCTAAATATGATATCTATCATATCTTGATGTATCACTTCCTTTTCATTTCCATCTTGCTTAAGTTAATCAACTAATCCTTGTATTAAGGTATTTCCCTCTTAATACTTTATCCTGTAATTTGTCATTTTCATCATATGGTGCATAGGTTATACATTAGAATGTCCAGCCATCTTTAATGATATGCACTTGTCCAATGGTTAAGCAATGTTGAATATAGGATAAACCATTATCAACTATCTTAGGTATGTCAACTCTTAGGATGTTATTCACTCCATTATATAATATTGCATACTTCACTCCTAAGAGTTCCACACCCTCATCATTGTAAGATTTATAGGATTGTTACACATACATGAAATTAGATATATAATGTTATGGGCATCATCTTGTCTTTTAGACTCTTATTCATTAGGGTATCAACACTATCATTCATATAGTTCATCAACTTTACCCTTCATGGTTATAACATCCTCATCTTACTTGATTGTAATAACCACATCCTACTTTAGTGTACTGGCCATTATACCATGACTATGATTGCACATATCATTTTATGGCATCATCCTGGATTTAAGTCTCACTTCACATCATTCTTCAGGGTTTTCATAATATTACTCTTAATTAAGGTTTCAAATAACATTACCCTAGATTATTGTTTCTCATAACATTAATCTTATTTAAGGATTCTCATAACATTACCCTCAATTGGGATTTATCATGGATTCATCCTCAATTAGGGTTACACATGAAATCATCCTTAATTAGGGTTTACATTCAATAACCCATGATTAGGGTTTACCATTCACATCACTTCACCCTAGATTAGGGTTTATCATTAACATTCCATAGTTAGGGTTTACTATTCATAATCACATCACCCTAGATTAGGGTTTACTATTCATATCACATCACCCTAGATTAGGGTTTACTATTTACATCACATCACCCTATATTAGGGTTTACTATTTACATCACATCACCCTAGATTAGGGTTTACTATTCATATCACATCACCCTAGATTAGGGTTTACTATTTACATCACATCACCCTAGATTAGGGTTTACTATTCACCCCAAGTAGGAGTAATCATCAAAGTACCCCAAATTAGGGTTTCTCATGTCATCACTATGAATTAAGATCATACTATCATCATGTATTAGGATTTCACCTATCAATGCCCTCAATTGGGGTTATTATTTATTAACCTTAATAATTAGGGTTCATGATCTCATTATAAAGAATCATACTCTAATTAATCATTCATTTATATTGAAAGTGTTATGACTTAACCATTACATGGTTATCATTCATATAGAAGTCTTCTCTCTCATCTTCTAACTTTGATGGTTCATGGAAAAAAGTTCAAGTTTTGGGCTATTAGAATAGGAATAAGTAGTTTAGTGGTGTACATATAAGTTGATGTGTGCCTGACTAGAAGTGATGTGGAATTGGTGAGGTTAAGTCCAACCAAATCTGCCAGATTCAAAAGTGAAAATTATTGGAGGAGAAGGGAATGATGATGAACATGGTGGTCATGCATGGTGTTGGCAGGACAGCATCAGTGATTATTGATGATACAATCTTGGTGAATATTGAAAAGGAGGTAGTGGTGGACTGTGATTTCCTTTGAGATGTATGGAATCATGATAGAGAAGGAGGAGGTGATGGTTATGGCAATAATGTTTTAGGTTGACCTCAGATCTAGCGGTTGTGGTAGATCACACAACAATGAGAGTGAGTCACTCAACAACTAAGATAGAGGTGCTTTATGCTCTTAGCAGCTAGTCTTCCTTACAAACACATCATGACTTCAATTTGTGATTCAGCCCAACATTCATGTTGGGACATTAGGGTTGAACCCTTGTTCGACTAAGTACACACTATGTACTTCACTTTTGTGATACTTTTGTCCCTTGTTGTATATTTATAGAGAATTTGGATTGACAAAATAACACAAGTATAAGTGAATTTTACAATGCGTAGCAATTTTACATTCAATTATTGTGTACTTTTATAGCATGTGTACTTCTGCAACGTGTTGTGTAATTGGAAATTACAACATGTTGCTCAATAAGGTCCTTTTCTTGAAAATTCTCCAGAATGTACATGGTATAAATATGAGTAATGGGCCATGTAGTTGGCAATATGCTCATTCTGATGAAGTCTAGTGGAAGGTTACACAATGTATAGTAGAACAACATGTTATGTAATAGGTAGATGAAACTTGGACTTATGCTTTTCTCGACCTCCTGCAATATGAGTAACACACTTGTAATGCAAGAATAAAAAAGAAAAAGAAATCTCAAAATATCATCTATCATATTGATTAGAGTATGCTTGTTTGAGGAAATTGAATAATAAGATTACAAGATCCTAAATTATAAGACTTTTATGATAAATCTAAATTGTGGGTCGACTCCCACAAAGTCCCTTTGTTTATAGACCAGTGGACTCTTCATTTTCTTTGGACTCCTACGGAGGGGATATGTGTCCCTCTTGATTGGGTTCATGTTGGCTTGGTGTTGCTCTCACTATGTAATATGCTGCCAATAAAGGTCCCTGATGGGCAGTTTGATTATCTAATATGCTTGACTAATTGGATTTATCCCATTAACCTTGTTGAAAAGTTGATGCACTGTGTACTTTATGGCTTACCCTTGCAATTAGAACTCTTCATTTTGCTTATGTTTGTTGCAGAAAAATGTCTCCATGAGTGATTCTAACTTAGTCTTTTGTTATTTCATCAGGGGTTGCTGATTAAAGATTATATTGACATCATTATTGAATATGGAGCTCCCCTATTTCCTTGTTGATTGTTACATTATATGTGTGGGGTTGTTACTAACTTTTCACATTACTATTTTGGTAGGAGAAAATTGGGTGGTCCTTCCATCCAGGGTTGTAAGTGTTGGAGAATACATCATAACATAGCTTGTTCTCATAGTTCTCCACATAATTACATTTCTCTATAGATGCATCTTGAGATCAACATGAGGAAGATGTATGTCTTGATCCTCTACATGATTCACATATGATAGTAGTTTTGTTAACTTTTTGTGTTGAGAGACAATTTCATTTTTAAGAAATGACATCCATCTTTGTAGTGAGAATGATAAGGATCAACATACTTGGTAGCATCTAAAACACCAGAATGAGTGCACGTCCTGAGTCCCATTGGCCATTATTTAAAGGAATAGGAAAATGGCCAGAATTCATCCTAAATGGTTTTAATGGCTAGGAGGCATACTAAACTATAAATAAGACCCTTGGGATTTATTCCATCATTATCTTCATTACAAGTGCATGTATATTATAGTTGAGAGAGAAAGTGCACCTAAGAGCCCCTATCCACTCTCTTCAGCTTAATAACTTGCTACACCCATTAGAGTGAGTAGGAATACTATAAAAGAGCTAGTCCCACATGTATATTGTATGATTCTCTCACTTCCCTACCTCCAATCTCTCTCATGACTATGAAGATTCTCTCTTGTCTAAGATAGGGAAGAAGAAGAAGGGAATGAGGCCCTTGGTGAAAAGCTTCTCCTTAGTGATAGAGAAGTCAAAAGAGTAAAGAATCTTGGAAAATATTGAAGATCGTTGATAAGGTTGGGTAAGTCCTTGTATAAGGCTGAAGACTCATGGTCAATGATGGCTAAGCAAGTCATTTTAAAAGGTGCTAAACTCCAAATAAAGAGTAGGTAAGTCCTTTTTGAGGTTGTTGGTTCACTTTCTTGCAAAAGGGAAGCTAGTTTTGCCTTTAATATTGGAAACTATGGTCACATGGTGTATCTCTTATAATGGAATATAAGGTGGTGCTTGGGTTGAAAATCCTAGAGGTTAACCTCTCTAGATAGTGGATATATGTCCTTAAGATACGGAACTACTCATGTGCACATTCATAGATTGTTCAATATCTCTCTATCTTGCTTTTAGGTTTACGTAATTATCTTGAGAAACATTTTGAAGGATTAATGAATTTTTTTTCTATTAGTTTATCACAATTCACCCCTCTCTTGAGCCCATTTAGATTCATCATTCCCATCATATAAATATAATTGAATCCCATTGAAGGGAGGCATCAAACCCATATTAGGCCAAGAGATGAAAAACATGCAAAAAGATAGAGTGGGACAAATTGCACCCTACAAAAGTGTGAGAATAGAAGTGGGAGAGAATCTTATCCATTGACTACCAATGTTGCATGTGTCTCTCTGGGTCAAAACAAACTCATTAATTATGTCCTATGACATAATAAAAAAGAAATATAGATCCATCAATTCTTATACATCTTGGTCTACCATCAGCCGCCATAAATTTATGATCTTACGTGAGATAAGTAAAATATGAATAAAGGAAACTTCAATGAGATCTAAACTACCATGTATGTGAGTCCAAGGATAATATATTTCACTAGGTAGTAGTCCATAGGGTGTTTTGTTGAATATGAGTATAAATATATATAACTTCATATCCTTATGGTGTTCATTTGATTTTTAAACTTAGATTGATTTGTATAATGAGAAAATGTTATCTCTAATTTTTTCTCCATAAGAACATCAAGAACAATTCTTCAAGACTAGTATGGCGTCTCTGGCGACTCTGGCGACTAGCTCTGGCGAACGGGAGGGCGACAAGGGAGACACCAGTGAGCCACCGACACCTGCTGCGATAAAGAGCACCGACGGGAGTTCTCTTGCAGCGCCCCCAAATCCTCAGCCTCTACATCAACTGCGGAAGAACCAGATCTGGAGGAATCAGTAAGTTCTAGTAGCTGCAGGAACGAAGTCGTGGAAAGACCTTTTTGAAACCAAGCAAGATGATGATTCCACTCTTAAACCTTGTCAACTAGAGTTAGTTGATGGAGTTGTTCGGTATTCCAAGTCCATTGCTGAAAGGAATGCGTCTAAATGGTCGAACACAGTTGTCGGCTATGTCGTAGGACTGAAGCCACACTAGCCTACTCTGCATCGACATTTATCCATGATCTGGAAATTCAAGGGGGAGATCGAGATTCTGTCAAGAGGAAATGACTACTTTGTTATCAGATTCTCAGATCCGGAAGATATGAGGACAGCCATTGAACGTGGTCCCTGGTATGTTTCTAGTAAGCCGCTTATTCTTAACAAATGGCAAAGAGGGGAGTCGTTGGAAAAACTGAAGCTAACTGAGGTTCTGGTGTGGATTCGTGTTTACAATCTGCCTTTGGAGCTTTGGGATGAAGAGGTCTTTGGAATGATTGGAAGTTTTGTAGGAACTCCTCTCCGTCCAAATTTCTTTACTAGGAAACTCAAGAGGTTAGACTTTGCCCGAATCCAAGTCCTAATTCCAGCTACTTCATCTTTTCCTTCAGAGATGACACTCATCGGTGATGATGGTGTTAAGGATGTGGTACGGATTGAATATGAATGGATTCCAGCGTTGTGTAAGTGCTGCGGCACTTTTGGACATGGTGAAGGGGATTGTGTTAAGACTACTCAGAATCCCAAGTGGAAGCAAGTTTGGGTTGAGAAGGCAAAAGTAGATAGCCAAAGCTATGCGGAAACCTTCTATGATTGTCCACTGGGTGACCAGGCTGTGAATGAGGCATCATTGACATCTTCTGTGCAGGCAGTGGAAGTGCTCGATGAAATACCCTCTGTTCAACTAGAAGGAGCTTCTAGTCCGCTGAATAATCCGGCTACGCCCCTCTTTCAGGGACAACCTGTTCATGCAACTCCTGCTAGTATTTGGACCCATAAATCTACCAGGAGGAATAGTCACCCTCCAAGGAATGTGGCAAAAATTCCACAGTAGAAGGCTACTGGAATTCCGGTTTCACCCAACAGTTTTCGTGTTCTTGAATTCTCTGATGAACCTGAAAGTACCGTAGCTGGCGGGATTCCAGCTGCTATTCCAAATGGTTGACAACCTTTCGGTTATGGCCTGGAACGTCTACGGGCTCAATAAAAGCGGGCGCCAGGATGCTGTGAAGGAAGCTATTCGTAAGTTTGATTCTTCTATTGTTTGTTTGTATGAAACTAAAGTCAGAAGAAGGAAAATTATAAAGGCAGTCAATAGGGTGTGGCCTCATGCGAAGTGGATTTCTAATCATGACGCTCATCCTTTGGGGAGAGTTGTTATTATGTGGAAAGAGGAAGTTAATGGCTGTCCGATGTTCAGGGTTTGTGAAAAGCTTAGTTGGCTTAAAAAAGCTCTTTGTAAGTGGAACAAGAAGGATGTTGGGGATATCTATGAAAATAGGTTGATTCTTGAAGTTGAGGCGTGTAGAGCTCAGAACATGGTTGATGCTGATCTTGGTGATGAGGGGCTGCAGCAGCTTGTGAAAGAAAAAAGGAAGTTAGCTATTGAAGCCTATAATGCTAAGGAATCTTTTGTTAGGCAAAAGTCCAGAGTTCAATGGTTGAAACTTGGAGATAGGAAGTCCAAGTTTTTTTATTTGTCTCTTAAGAATAGAAGACAGAGAAACAGTGTGAGAAGTATGGTTATTGATGATGTTATCTGCACTGATGAAGATGCTATTAAAGAGCATGTTACTAGCTTCTATAAGAACCTCTTCTCAGAGTCTCATAAGGATGAGTATGTCTGGAATGATAGTTGGTTTTTTCCTAAACTAACTAGAGACCAGTTTGATTTGTTATGTGCTATTGTTACTCAAGAGGAGATTGATTCTATTATTAAAAACTCAAATGGGGATAAAGCCTCGGGTCCTGATGGATTCAATTACCACTTTTTCAAAGTGTGTTGGTCTATCATTAAGGAGGATGTTTCTAAGGCTGTTCTTAATTTCTTTGAAAGTGGGAAGATTCTTTGTGAAATTAGTAGAACTCGTATTGCTCTTATCCCAAAAGTTAAGAACCCTTCTTGTGTCAAGGACTGGAGGCCCATATCTTTATGAAATGTTCTTTATAAGATTATATCCAAAATTATTGCTAATAGACTTCAGCCTATTATGCCGAGTCTTATTAGTCCCATCCAGTCAGCCTTTATTAAAGGAAGGTCGATTAGTGATTCTACTCTTCTTGTCAATGAGGTGGTTAATAATATCTTCAAGAGTTCTAAGCCCAAGATGTGTATCAAAGTTGATATCATGAAGGCCTATGATACTATTGACTGGTCGTATATGAAGAGGATTCTTGCTAGTATGAATTTTCCCTTTTGCTTCATACATTGGATTGATTTATTCCTTAGTTCTACAAGCATGAAAGTTATGATTAATGGGTGCCCTGGAGAAGCTTTTAAACCAACTAGAGGAATTAGACAGGGGGATCCCCTCGCCCCTTACTTATTTGTGTTAGCTATGGAAGGTTTCACTAGCATCATGAATTATAATGTTGTGGAGAAAAATCTTGTGCCTGTTAGTGGAGCTCATGATTTTGTTGTTTCACATGCGATCTTTGTTGATGATATGGTGATCTTCTCTGAAGCTGATGTTAATTCTATCAAAGGAGTGAGTAAAATGATTGATGAGTTCAGCTGTGTCTCTGGTTTGAGCATCAGTTTAGACAAAAGTGTTGTGATCTGTAATCCTGCTGCTGAATTGCTGGTTGAATCTTCGAATTTGAACATTAAGATTGGCAAGCTTCCTCTAAAATATCTGGGTCTGCCTTTATTTACTGGGAAGCTGACTAGAGCTCTATGTTCACCCATTATTGACAGGATCAAACACAGATTAGAAGGTTGGAAAGGTATTCATCTTTCTTATGCGGGTAGGCTTGAGTTAATTAAATCTACCCTTGCTTCCTTTCATCTTTATTGGGCTTCCTCCTTTCCTCTTCCCAAAGAAGTCTCTGAAGAAATTGATTCTCTTTGTCGAAATTTCTTATGGGGGGAGCTTCTTTTGAAAGTACCACACATACTATTGTCTGGGATGATATATGCAGGCCTAAGGAGGAAGGTGGGTTAGGCATCAAGCATACAGCTGATGTTAGTGTGGCCTGCTCTGTTAAAAATCTCTGGAGTATTTCTCAAAAGAAGGACTCAATGTGGGTGTGATGTATTCATGCTAGATATATAAAGGAGGACTCTATTTGGAGAGTTGGATGCTCATCCAATCCTTCCTGGATGTGGAGATATATTCTTAGAACTCGAGATATGATTATAAGAAGAGTTTCTATTGAAGTTGGGTTGTCTACTTTCATCTGGAGAGAACCTTGGATTTCTGAAGGAATGTTCCTTGATGATATTACTGATAAGAGGGACATTTTGAAGCTTGGGAAAGGTAAGTTTGCTAAGTTTAACTGCCTTGTTGATGGAGGGGAATGGAAAGGCAGCAGATCTAGACACTGGAATAGGATTGTTAGTTCTATTCATTCTTATGTTCCAATTGTGAGCAAGCTTGAAGGAACCCTATTGCTAGATAAAGGGACTCCCACAAAAATTAGAGAGTTCTGGAATCTTATGCGTGAAAAGCATGTATCTGTCAACTGGAGTAAATGGGTCTGGAGATCAAAAGCTCCAGCTAGATGTCAGTTTCTTGCTTGGAGGTTGATGCTTGGGAAGCTTCTTACACATGATCATATGAAGAATCGAGGGTACATTTTAGCTTCGAGATGTGAATTATGTAGGGAGTGTACAGAAGATATGGAACACATTTTTGTTTCTTGCATTATGCTGAGAGAGTCTGGAAGGAAGCTGTTTTGGAGAATTTCATTCCTAAGTTGCCGACTTCCATTCAGGAGTTTTCATCTTTTACTGACAGGAAGAGTAATACTTGCATTCTACTTACTGTGAATGCGCTCTGGACTGAAAGGAACCTAAGGACATTCTTAAACTTGGATTGTTCAGGTTCGCAGCTTTGGAGTAAAGTGAAGAAAGACATAGATAGCCTTACTTAGTTTGTACAGTTAGCTAGCTGTTAGTCTGCTTTTAGTTGTTAAGGCTTTTTCTTGCTTCGTTTACGTTCTGTAATTTAAAAAAAAAATCAAAAAAAGGGAGGCACGTGCTTTGGAAGACCAAAAAAAACATCAAGAACATACAAGAAATGTTTTTTTCCATGTTCTCATTTGTTCCTATTTTCAAAATTATAGTTTCAATATTACTAGATATCAATCAATAAATAATTAGTACTGTTTAAATTTGATAATGAATCTAACAATCTTGTTCACTTTCAAAATTTATTTACCTTATCAAAATAAACACCCCAAAGTCATGCTATACTTTCCTAGAAAACCTCTTCCATACTTCTTTCCTTCCTTAAAAGAATTGAAGTAAAACTTCTTTCCAATTAGAAATAAAAATTAATGAATATAACTAAAAATTATAATGGTATTATCGTTAAAACCACTATATCCCCTAAATTTTTTATTAAAATTTAATAATCTCACTCTTCTCATGTTTGAACATAATTTTAAATTCTACTTTATTGCCATATTTTTATCTTGAGAAAAATAACATACATTTATCATCTCTCTAATTATTTGATTTATCTACTGATTCACCACACATATTCTCATCTTTCTTGAACTTATTTTCTTATCTAACATTCACCAAAAATCATAAAACATCGACCACTACTATGTATTTATATAAGGAATATAATTAAGGTCTTAGAATTTTAATATAAAATCATTTTTTTACTCATAATCCCTTTTTGGAAAATAATATATATCTTTTTATTTTTTTTAAGGTATATATATCTTTTTATATAAACATTATTAAATTCTAAAACTTTGTCAGAATGTACTTCTCATTATCTCAATACTATATATTTTTTGTGGATAATTAATTAACATATACCAATAATGAATATACCATTTTACCCCTATTGTGATTATGGACTATTGATGGGCTCAAAATGTGCCTATAGATAATCTAATCCAATTTAGCATATGTGTCATGTATCTTGCTTGGGCCTCATAAGGATAACATTATATATATTAAATTACTTAGAATTTTAGATGTTACACGCTCCCAAGTTTAAACAAAGTGACTATTCATTCTTGGGATGATCATGCAAGCAAAAAGCATGTTCTTCCATGAAATACAACATTATTATTAACAAATAGTAATCAAGATACAAAATAATAAGGAGAGATGATTTAGAAACCAAAGGAAACATAAGTTGTGGGTGGAAGAGTGTTATCTATACGTCTTCCTAACTTCACCTAAAATCTACATGTGATAGAGATGCTCAAACTTCCATGTGGTGGAAGTAGGTACATGAAGAACTCAATACCAGTTTGTAGTTATCACATCTTATCACCCCTAACTAATAGTTAGTATGATCCAGACGAGAGGGTCTGATGAGAACGTGTGTGCTCATTCAGGGTGATACGTGGGGATAGTTCATGTCCTATGAGAGTTTGCGATAATATCCACCATAGCCAATATTAGGATGTAAAAAGCTCTATAAGGGAGGCGGTGTCGGTCACCACTTCATTTGGATGATGTCGGTGAAAGGGACCTTGTGAAGGTCAGAGAGACCACAGTGTGTGCAGATGAAGTCGCTTTGATCGTGTGATGGCTTAGGAAGCCCATGGATGACATGTGTCGTGAGCTGATGCGAAGCAGACTAGCATGCAGTTCACTATGGGAGATAATGTGTTATGAAAACCCGACCCCTCTGAGCTATAGCTAAGAAAGCTGAGTCCCTAATACATTGGTCCATTTGAGATGGATAGGTGGAGTTTCTTATGTGTAGCTTTACTCCTCAGGATAACATGATGTATGATGTATTCCAGGAGTCTGATCTAGAACACTATGTGATGTAACCACCCCAACACCATTGGTGACACCATCTACAGTCACCACACAATTCACGCATCCATCTATAGTGTCTCTTCAGCAATTTTATGAAAGAGAAATAGACCTTTAAGAAAGAATATGAAAAGAACATGTGTATAATTCTTGGGGTCAATCCATTATGATGTGTACTATGGACATAATTGGAAAGGAAGGATAATATTAAAAGTTGTTGGTTTTATTTTTATTACCTTAAGTGTGAATGAACGATGTCCAAGTCGTAAATAACATTTCAAAAACTCAAAAGTGTGGATGTTCAAGTAAAATAAATGTGGTCAATAATGGGGAAATCGAATCCATTATGATCAAAACCAATTGAATAATTAATTAAGTACTAAAAGGAAAGAGATAACACCATCCTTCCTTGCAGAGAAGGGGTGAGAGTGGGAAGTTTTGATTCCAAATAAGAATCAGTTTATGATCAAAATCTAGAATTTAAAGTTGAAGGATAAAACACAAAGCAACGATGCATTATAAAGCATGGGGCATAGGATGTCACATCTTTGTCGAGTTATCTTCTTTTGTATTCAATAAAAAGGGAGTAAGAAAGAAATCTTCTCAAGAAGAAATGTGTAGACAATGACTTCGACATGAGAGATTCTATTTATTCTCAAAAATCGGTCTTGTTCGAAGGCTCATATGTGAGTGGCAAGTATCATGGTATGATCATGGAGGAGTCTACTCATCCATGGATCCCTCACTCAAGATCGTTGGCATGGCCACATTCACACACGTCTGGCATACAAACAAAGGAAGATGTCACACTCACAGACACAAAAAGGAAGAGGACAGTGACAAGCGCTAGCCGGATCTAGGTTTCTAGAGAGGCAACCCCAAGGAGAAGATTCGTGAACCAGAGAAAAGGAAAGAAAAATATTGAAAGTTGTGATGTAATCTGCCATATTCAAGATGAATGGCTCAGATCTTCTAGAAATAGGCAATATTAAAAAGCCAATATCTTTTAGTTTGGACATCCAATCATGGAAAATAAGGTGTAGTTGAAAAGATCTTATAGAGTAGACTATACTAGAAGTATTATTTTGAAGATATTTAGATGTTTAATAGGCCAAAGATTTAATAGAATAAAATATAGATGATGGTGGTGTTTATGTAGTATATTGTTATGTATGAATTTGAGGAGATATGTTCATGTAACCTATTCTGAATTCTAAACACAAATATGAGATTCCATCTTAGTGTTTTGATGAATATAATTTATTATGATGAGTTGACTCATTAGAGTTACTATGGTAATTGAAGTCATCTAACGATGAGATAGAATTGTAGGAAATCTTTGAAATTATATTTTGATATGTCTCACTAAAATATTGTTTTGTTTGAATTTAGAAGATAATTTCCTATTATGAGAATTAATGTTAGAGAAGTTAGGCCATGTTGTTAATTAAGGTGGTTAATAAATTGATTGTATTAGTAATGATTTAAATGTGTAGAGATCATATATTATGAGAATTCATAATCATATCTGGTTTTATTAGAGGATGATATCATGTTTATGATGCATAAAGAAATCCCAGCATATATTAGAAGTCCTATAAAGTATATAAGGATAATCTAGGATTTATGGATAGAATTTTGATATATGCATCATGTTTGTTTTCAGAAAAGCTAACACTTAACCATAACCTAAAAGTATATTTAGATTTCTCACCATAACAGGTACGGGTTGTGTCCATTGAATTTCAATATGATTATTATTTAGCCTACACATTCCTACAAAGTAACTTAGAGATTAAGTTACTTTTAAACTTTTGTATTTCATATCAAGTCATGCTTTTATCAATCTAATTTTGTCCATATTGAGTCATGTTGCACAATTTTCAGATTTTAGATATTTGAGATTTATATTACTTTTAACACTCAATACTTTTATGCTCTGTTCATTTTATTTTTCAAGCCCTTAGCCTCATATATAATTTTTTATATAATTGTTAAATGAAAGAGTTTCATATCAAGATTTATCCAAACAATAAGTATATCAGTTTCCAGATCTAGATTTAGATTCAGTTTGGTTTATTTTCTCAAGCCTTAGACTCAGATGTCATATATCAGACATCAAAATTTAATTAAGTCGTCTATTAAACAAACACTTCAAAATTAATATTTATCAGATAATAAGAATATCAGGACATCAAATTAAGATTTATCTAGACAATAAGAATATCATATTTTAGATTTAGAATTTGATTCATTTAAGAATTAAAGAATAGATATATAGAGTTAGAGATAATAAATTAAGATTCAGAGATATGAAATTAAGAATATATTCAGAGATAAGGGATTAATATTCAAAGATGAGAGATTACAAACAAATTGAGAGATAAGAGATTAAGATTCAGAGATAAGATATTGAGATTCACAAATAAGGAAATTTAGAACAAAGATACAAAATGACACCATAACATTCATAAATTATATCATAAATCCTCACCAAAGAGTCCCAAGATGATTTTAGAGGACACTGTGTGAGTCATAGAGGGCATGTAGCACCAAAAATGGGTGCATTCCACCAAAGAGGACACTTCTGTGTCAACAGAGGGTGTGTTGTGCCAATAGAGGGTGTGTTTCACTATAGAGGACACTTCAATGTCAACAAAGGGCATGTATGCCAATGGGTGTGTTCCACCATAGAGGACACTTCAATATTAATAGAGAATTATCATATAATAGTGGACATAAATCAAATAATAGATATAAATAAAAGACATAGTGATTCAGTATAAAGTTTACAAGTTTCAGATATTAGTTTAGTTTTTAGTTATAATATATTTATGTTCATCATATTAGAAATTCAGTGTCACTTACTCTAACCTAGGTATCCCTTTGTTCATGGCTGGGGAAAAGATGTTTGTGGGTACTAATCTTCAGGAAGATCATTCAACATAAAGGAATCATCAACAATTTTAATAGAGGTTTGCTTGGTGGGTGCCATCTACATGATCCGAGATATTATGACAAGTACATGTTTTTAGCATCATGTCCATAGCCTTTTTATACAATTTGATGTGACCACCTTTTTTTGCTGAAACCTTATGAAAATTTATTTCATACACAAGTTATAGTGGTTCTTATCTATCATTATTGTAATGCATATCATGTTAGTCACACTCCCTAGTTGAAAAAAAAATTTGCTTTCGCTCATGTGATATGTAAATTGGAGTGTTACGATGTGGTATCAGAGAAATAATGTAAATGGACATCAAGCAAATTCTCATATTCTTATTCTAAATTACTCCAATAGAATCCTAGATAGATTAAAAAATATAGTTAGGTTGATAGTTAGTAACATTTATTACAAAGATTTGGCAAAGATATTAGAATCCAAACCAGATGTCTAGTTCATGATAGAATTTGAGATATATATTGAAGTTAGATGTGTCTGGCCTTTAGATCTTATGTCTTAATTGTATATGTGCTTATAACATGACCTCTTTATTCTCAATGGTGGGTGATTTCAGACACATATCATATGGAGTTATAGAGGAAATGTTATGACATCAAAATTTTATGATGTTTGTCTCATCCCTTTTTAGTGCATGAGTTATGGGACATATTCACTATTAAGTTGTAACTATAAGTATAGGCCATCTTCATGTATATATATGACTGGTATATATCGAGAGATGCCAAGGGACATAGCTAATATTAAGAGCCCCAAACATTTAGTAACATAAACCTAATGGCGCGAGAAGCACATAAATGTCCACTATCCATTAAAATGTTAACACCTCATGAAAGATAATTATACAAAGATATTATTCATGAGCTTAGAAAAGAATAGAGGCACAAGATAATGCATATGAGAAGTAATGTGTAGACATGTAGAACCTCATAGCTTATCTTATTGAGGTATCTTCTAAAGGAAATAGGTGTGCAAACCCACTAAAGAACTTTACCACTAATATTTAAGAGAACTGTAACGACCCCACCTCCCGGTAACCCCCAATTAAGGGAGACCCGAAGGTCAGAGTCGTTATTCAATTAACAGGATCAAAGGTTCGACAAATAATCAATAATAATTATGAAATTCTACTACTAAACTGAAAAGTGGTATAAAATTAAAACTTTACTTACCTTTGAAAACTTTGGAAATCTATCTATCCAGAGCTTGAATTATTCTATCTAATCCTCCTTGCACTTTATTTCTTATTTCCACAATGTGTCACTTTATTGTTTGTTCTTCTAATTGTTGTTCCTAAAATGCCGACAAACAAAATGTCGGTCAGTATATCAAAATATACTGGTATGTGGGAACAACCAAAAGTGTGCACATAAGGATAACAATCTAATTATCACAATCAAGTTAATTAACAAGCCAATTTACACTTTTAAGTATGACATTCTCCACCGCTTTTGCCCTAACCCTGGCATACCCACCTTAGGGTTTCCTTTGCCAATGACTTAAGGCCACCTTCTCAATCCCGAGCTTGGTTCCAGGGGGTCACCACTCATGGTGCCCACTAGTCATGCAATATCATATGCCACCTTCTCATTCCCGAGCTTGGTGCCTGGGGTCGCCACTCAAGGTGTCCATTGGTCTACCCATTTGGACCTGACCTTTGGCATCACCCATCAGGGTGGCATGTAAGTGCGAGAATCCATATTTCTATTATTAATGTGATAATCATAGTGACTTTATAGTTTGCAAGTATGAACATCCAAACTGAACATTTGCATTCAATGTGATTAACCATCCGAAAAATCCTCGGGAAACTAAGGCAGTTATTCATAATTAACCACATACCTGATCTGACGATTTGAACAGAAATATCCATGCAAATAAGAATCCAAGCAAGCAAGCATTTTCAACAAGATCCTGAAATAATCACGTAATTCACTTTTTATTATTCATGTCATCAAGATCCATTAAACCTATCTCACTTCCTAGGGTTTGTAATTCACTTTTAGGGTTTCTTTTGCAATTAGGGCTTCCCTTCATCATTTACTATTTTAAACCCTAATTTAACACAATTGATCACAAACCCTAATTATTTCCACATCTAATCCTCAATTTTGGGATTTAAGGCATAATCAACCATTATATAAGTCCATTAAGCCTCTTTTCATTAAAGCTACCATTTTCATCTTTTTAATATATAACAAGATCATTATGCTCATTTATCTTCAATTCATAGTTCGTTATGATTGAACTCACATATGAACTTGATTCGTCATTAATTCCATCTTGATTCATTCAAAAACCCTAATTTCTATATTAAGGTTATTTATCCACAAATTAGGAACTTTAATGCTCGAAATAGCTTTTAACCATGAAAACTCAGTTCTATACATGAAATCGAATAATTAAAGCCCATTAGTAGTCCTAATTACCAACATTAGGGTTTCAAGGCCCATTAAAGTATATTCATGCACATGAAACTCTAAATTAACTAATTTTGTGCAAAATTCAACTTTTTCGATCTTAATGTATCTCTTTATGATTAACAGGTCAATATCAACTTTAACCATCAATTAAACCCTACTAATTACATTAATCATATCAAAATAGGGTTTCTTAATCATCATTACATTAAAGTTAACAACTTCTATTACTTTTCGAATTGCAAGCAGAAATAGGCTTCAAATATATTTTTATTGCATTCCTCTCATTTTTCTGAGCAAAATTCATGTATAATGTGCATCTATCTGAGTTACGGTTATTTAGTTACGAATTTAACAAGAATCATTTACTTCGGGCCAATCACAGAGCGCCACGTCACCTTATGCATGCAATACGACTTGCCTTTGAGTTTATAACTGAATTATGGTTTTTCCCTCGTTGAGTCCATCTTCTCTTCAGCATGCGGAGGGGCAAAACTGTCAAATGCGTCGATCCTTCTTCAACATTGCGCAACGCAGGAGCCCGCCGACCTGTAGCTCGATTGTAGGTGTGTCCCCTCCACCCTAGGACCCAGGGACCGCTGCCAAGGGCCACCCAGGCTCCTCTATCTCCGACGCACCTAAGGCATCGCCCAGGTCACACTATAACTGGGCAAAGCAAGCATTCTTGACCTGTCAAGTGTGGCCGCCATTGCTGCCATGCTGTTGCAACTGCGTGCAAATCAGGGCTTTCCTTCGTTGGTGGAGCTTCTTGTTGTTGGTATATATATGCCCATAGATCCATCCCAAGCAATTGTATGGAGTCGGATATTAATTAATCAATTAATGCTATTATTTGTTTAATTAATGATTTCCTGAATATTCTAATTAATCCATAAGCGTTTTAATTAACACAACGTTTCTGTTTACCGATGGGTTTAGGAAACCCTACTTCCCTTCGTATCCTATTTAAAGGAGGATTGATGGCCGATATCTATATAAGATATCGAGATACACTTTTAGTTTATGCTCACGTACGTAAACCCTAGCCGTCACCATCCTTAGGAGAGAAAGGAGAGCAACGCGCCGCTAGCACGCCACCGCACAGACATGACTCCTTCCCGCCGGCTTAGGAAGCGCGACGTGGAGTTCCAGTCCATCTGCATGGATGAAGTAGAGATGTAGATGCAGAGACGCCTGCGTTCGGAGGGCATCAATGACCATTTGTGTGCTTTACGAGCTGCGTACGTCACTGCACGAAAGGAACGTGTCGGATCTTCCTGCGACAGCGAACGAGAGAGAAGTTCTGTCCGTGTAGGTCAACAGCATTGCACTGTGGTGCAACGGGACATCGCCGGACTTGCTCCGCGATAAGGTATATCCCGCAAACACTCCTACCAAATATTTTTTTGTCGACAAGATCCTATTTTGGGTTGCGTGGATTTTATTTCTTCCTTCGCGCATGTTTTCTCCACAAAACCCAACAGTGGTATCAGAGCAGTGTCGATCTACGGCATATTTGGATCCGTTTCGATATGATCAAATTGTTGTATACTGTTTTTATGTTGCATATGATGCGAATTAAAACTATTAATGTGCAAATCTAAATCTAATTCCACATTCGCCGCAGGCTTCTGTTTTTGACATTTTGGACAGGGTCCACTATGGAAAATATTGATTTTCCTAAGTGCACGGAAATAAAATTCCGTAGACCGCACAGGGGTGCTACCCCTGTGTACCCCGCATTGTCTGCGTGGGAGTCAAAAATGTATTTAATGGGGAATGTACCGCATTACAAGTACTGCAATTTTAATATGTATATACGTATATGTAGATATACCTATGAGAACATACACGTCGCCTTTAAAATCTGTTTTATGTGGTGAATGCATGCACGGTTATGGCCTAGTATCCCCTTTTATGAATGTTGTGAATGAATGTGGATGTCAATCTTGTGGATGCATTTATTTGTGAATGATATGGATGTATAATGGATGCATATGGATCCTTTGTATAATGTATTCGGCTTGCATGTCGAGCCTCATCTCTTATTTCAAAGTGTAATTAATTCCTTCCCTTTATATTTGTACACATATGATGTAATAGAGATAGGATTAGTTTTAGTCTTTGTAAACTTGTTGTAAGGAGGCCACTTAAAGATCCAACTCCAAGGAATGTCCATGGATAAGCACCATGAAGATCTAATTCCAAGACGCAACCCGAAGATACAACTCCAAGGAGCGTCCATGGATAAGCAACAAGAAGATCCAATTCTAAGAAGTAATTTGAAGTTCCAACCTCACGAAGCATCCATGAAGTTGTTCATTTTAATGTTGATCATTACAGGCTTACAGGTTGATTCATAGGTGTTGCATGAGATGCATAAGACCATAGGTGGACAGTAATCCTTTGTTGCTCTAAAGGATTACAATAGTATGGCCATAACCGATTTATTTGTGTTTGTGATTGCATGTCTATCATTTTTGGTTGTGGATATAGTAGTATATGATACGTACTATGTGGTGTTTGGATATGTACATGTATTAATAAAACCCCTCAATTAATAATATTAAGTTGTATTTGCCTTCCATAAAGCAACACACATGAAAAGCTTGATCGACTATGTGTGGGCATGCCTCCGCGTGGTACACTGTCTATCTCGTGGAAGTGTGATGGTGGGTGTGTGGGTCTGCCTCCATAGGGTGATCACTCATCGTGTTGGCTTATAGGTTGGACTTAACTAGGGAACCTTGATAGGATCAAGTACCTAGAGGCACACAGATGCATCATGGCAAGGAGTTGTGCATGATCATCTATCCAAGAGTTGCATATGATGCAATTGGCAAAACTTGCCTACCTTAGTATTTGGTATTTGACGCCAGCGTTGGCTGGGCATTGATCCAATTATTTTGAGTCTTGGCTCACTAGAAGGTTGTGCATTGCAATCTTTCGAGTTAACAGTGAGGGCTATCAATTTGAATAAAATAGTGGGAGCGTAATTAATTAAAGGCCTAATTAACCTCGTTTATCAAATATTTACAAGTCAAAATGTTTTGGACTAAATGCAAATTTTTCTTTTGTAGCAATCAAATGGAAAATAACACTCACACTTTCTCGTTGCGATCGGTCCTTGAGAAGGACAAACTCACAGGAACCAACTTTCAAAACTGGTTTAGGACGTTGAGAATTGTTCTCACACATAAGTGTAAGCTCTATGTCCTTGAAACACCAGATCCAGCGGAACCCGCCGTAAATGCACCTAAGGCTGAAAAGGATGCTTACAAGAAGCACCTTGATGATGTCGTGGATGTCAAGTGCATGATGTTGTGCTCAATGAACTATGAGTTGCAACAGCAGCATGAGAACATGAATGTCATGGAGATGGTAACACATCTCAAGAACATGTATCAACATCAAGCAAGAAAGGAGAGATATGATGTATCAAAGGCTTTGTTCAAAAGTAAGATGAAAGAGGGAGACTCAGTTGGCACCCATAGACTCACCTTGATTGGGTACGTGGAAAGACATGTGAGGCATGTTTATTAGGAAAGATGACCAAGACTCCTTTTACTGGACACAGTGAGAGAGCCAGTGATCTACTAGGGCTCATACATACTGATGTATGCAGACCTTTTAGATCAAATGCTTGAGGAGGCTATCAATACTTCATTACCTTCACTGATGACCTCAGTAGGTATGGCTATGTATATCTTATGAAACATAAGTCAGAAACTCTTGAAATGTTCAAGACTTTCATGAATGAAGTAGAGAAGCAACTTGGTAAGATTATTAAAGCACTCCGTTCAGATCGAGGTGGTGAATACTTAAGCCAAGAGTTTGAGGACCTTCTGAGAGACTGTGGTATTGTATCACAATGGAGTCCACCTAGTACACCACAACATAATGGTGTGTCAGAAAGAATGAATCATACATTATTAGACATGGTACGATCAATGATGAGTTCAACCGAACTTCCAATATCGTTCTGGTAATATGCTCTTGAAACTACAGTATTTACACTTAACTGTGTACCCTCCAAATCGGTTCAAAAGGCACTATATGAGATATGGAATCGGAATCATCCCAATTTGTCTATGTTAAAGATTTGGGGATGTGAAGCTTCTGTTAGGAAACAATTTCCTAAAAAGCTTGGACCCAAATCAGAAAAATGCTATTTTGTTGGATACCCCAAGGAAACTTGGGGATACTACTTCTATACACCAACTGACAACAAAGTGTGTGTTGCTAGGACTGCTGTATTTCTTGAAAAGGAATTTATTTCCAAAGGAATTAGTGGGATGAATGTAGAGCTCGAAGAAGTTTGAGACCAATAAGAAGGCAGAGAACTTGAGGACGTACATAAGGAACATGAAGACTCACAAATTGTTGTGGAAATTCAAGTTCCAAATGTAACATAGGAACCTCGTAGGTCTAGTAGGACACGACTTGAGCCTGAGAGATTTGGATTTCTCTGACTCAAGACAGTGATGAATTGGGCATAGAAGATGAGCCAACTTCCTATCTAGAAGCTACTCAGGGACCAGAATCTGAGAAATGGCTCGAATCCATGAGATCTAAGATGGAATCCATGTACACCAACAAGGTATGGACCTTGGTGGATCCACCCTAAGGGGTAAAACCCATAGGGTGAAAGTGGGTCTTCAAGAAGAAGACTGACATGGATGGAAATGTTCAAACCTATAAAGGTAGATTGGTTGCGAAAGGATTTCATCAAATTCAAGGTGTTGATTATGACGAGACCTTCTCACCAGTTTCCATGGTTAAATCCATCAGGATCATGCTTGCCATTACAGCTTATCATGACTATGAGATTTGGCAGATGGATGTTAAAACAACATTCCTTAATGGGAATTTACTCGAGGATGTGTACATGACACAACCTGAGGGTTTTATCAATCTAAAGGAAGCCAATAAAGTCTATAAGCTACAAAGGTCAATCTATGGATTGAAAAAAGCATCTCGGAGTTGGAATCTACGTTTTGATGAAGTAGTCAAAAAGTTTTTCTTTAGTCAAAATGAAGATGAACCTTGTTTTTACAACAGGGTTAGTGGGAGCACAATCGTATTTCTCATATTGTATGTGGATGACATACTATTGATGGGAAATGACATCCCTACTCTTCATACGGTAAAAGGTTGGCTAGGGAAGACTTTCTCTATGAAGGATTTAGGCAAAGCATCCTATATACTAGGGATCAAGATATATAGAGATAGATCTAGAAGGCTTCTAGGCCTAAGCTAGAGCACATACATTGATAAGGTGCTAAATAGGATTAGCATGGAGGGTTCTAAGAGAGGTAACTTGCCCATGTCCCATGGGGTTACAATCTCTGAAGCCCAGGCTCCTAGTTCATGTGATGAACGGGCACGCATGAGTAAGATTCTATATGCATCAGCAATTAGATCTATCATGTACGCAATGTTATGTACTCGTCCTGATGTGTCGTATGCTTTGAGCATGACGAGTCGGTATCAGTCTGATCCAGGTGAATGTCACTGGACAGCCGTAAAGAACATCCTAAAGTACTTGAGAAGGACTAAGGATCAATTCTTGGTATACGGTGGTGAGGAAGAGCTCGTGGTAAAGGGTTACATCGATGCTAGCTTCCAAACTGACAAAGATGACTACAGATCGCAATTTGGATTTGTGTTTTGCCTGAACAATGGAGTTGTGAGCTGGAAGAGTTCCAAGCAAGAGACGATTGTGGATTCTACAATAGAGGCTGAATATATTGCCGCATCTAATGCTGTAAAGGAAGTTGTGTGGATCAAGAAGTTCATTTCTGAACTTGGAGTGGTTCCAAGCACTGGTGATGCAATTGAGTTGTTTTGTGACAACAATGGAGCAATTGCACAGGCTAAAGAACCAAGATCGCACCAATGTTCCAAACATATTCTACGGAGGTTCCATCTCATATGAGAGATCGTATAATAAGGAGAAGTGGATATTTGCAGAGTACCTATAGAAAGCAATGTGGTTGACCCGCTCACAAAAGGACTTTCACAGCAGAAACATGACAGACATGTTCGATCACTTGGATTGAGATTCATGAGTGATTGGGTATAAGTGCAAGTGGAAATCTGTTGGTATGTATGCCTATAGAGACTATCATTCGATGATTGTAATGGGATACTATGTAAATGATTTGTAATACTACATTGATCATATCAATAAAGGCAAGTTTCCAATCTATATGTTTGTGTTTTATATTGTGAGATGACCATAAAACTTATAGATGTCTATAGAATAATATACTCAATGGCATATGTCTTCGGGTTGATGACCTGAACAGTGAGATCATATGTATGCTAAGAGTATGTATTCTTGTTTTGTCCCTATTCGGTTGTTATTGTGGAAATATCCATAGACATCAATAACACATAAGATTGGAATGTATGTTGGTTGATGGAAGAATCTCATTATCCATGATATGGAGATATCAAACCAAGTACATAGATACTTGTTAGAGAATAATGTATCGTATAGACCCACCTTGAGAGTGACACATGGATACCATGATTGGTAGTTAGAGTCACATCTCATAATGATGGTGGTGATTGTGGTTCTTAAACCTGAAGTCACTACACTTATCACATGTTGTTTAGTGTACTTTGACATCATCCACCGTGGTCCTGAATAAGGATTGCCATAAAGATGGTGCTTGGGTGCACTGTGACACATGGGGATGACTGTGAGTGATGTAGATGGAATTTGTCCGTCCTACGGGAGTTTGATATTCCTGCCACTTGATAAGTGAGACTGAGAAATGCATGGCCATGTTGATGTGAGTCAATATGTGATATTGATCTTACATATATCTCAGACAGTCTGCTCTAGTTCAAGGAACATGGATTGAACGTTGAAAAGGATAACAATTTCATGACTCGAGTTCAATCCAGATATCAGCGATAAAAGAACGATACAATTACTATAACACCAGTCATGAATGATAGGTTAAGTTGTTCTCCAACTTCTCCAATTACTTGGGTGGCAATGATGTCTTTCTAGATACCAATCATTGCTTGTGAAATCATAATATGATTATGGATATCACTGCCAACATAATTTGGAGCCTACCGGGTAACACACATAGGATGTGTTGGAATAGGAGTATAATTGTGGATTTGATTGGAATTGCTCTGAATCACATTTATGCAATGGATTAGAATAATATTGGAGTGACTGGCTCTAAGTGCAAGTGGGAGTCTGTTGGTATATATATGCCCATAGAGCCATCCCAAGCGATTGCATGGAGTCAGATATTAATTAATCAATTCATGTGATTATTTGGTTAATTAATGAATTCCTGAATATTCTAATTAATCCACGAGCATTTTAATTAACACAACGTTTATGTTTACCGATGGGTTTAGGAAACCTTAATTCTCTTCGTATCCTATTTAAAGGAGGATTCATGGTTGATATATATATAAGATATCAAGAGACGCTTTTAGTTTACGCTCATGTACGTAAACCCTAGCCATCGCCGTCGTTAGGATAGAAAGGAGAGCAACACACTGTTAGCATGCCGCCGCATAGACACAACTCCTTCCCACCGGCTTAGGAAGTGTGACGTGGAGTTTCAGTCCATCCGCGTGGAAGAAGTAGAGACGCAGACGCAGAGACACCTGCGTTCGGAGGGCATCAATGACCATCTGTGCGCTTTACGAGCCACGTACATCACCGTACGAAAGGAACGCACTGGATCTTCCTGCGACAGTGAATAGGAGAGAAGTTTCGTCCGTGTAGGTCAGCAGCGTTGCACCGTCGTACAGCGGGACATCGCCGGACATGCTCTGCGATAAGGTATATCCTGCAAACACTCCTTCCAAATATGCTGTTGTCGACGAGATCTTGTTTCAGTTTGTGTGGATTTTATTGCTTCCGCCGCGCATGTTTTCTCCACAAAACCCAACAGTTGTAGCACCGACGAGGGTTCCCATTACCTCCGCCACCTCTTTCCGTTCCTGTGGAGCCCCAGGTTAGGGTCAAAGAGAGTCGGGGTCAGGTTGCGGCACTCCTTCATCTGCTTGTTCTTGCAGTCCTGCTACAAATGGCCAGAGCGATAGTGGGAGCTTGGGGATGATGGCTACGCCTCCCCTGGTCGATGGGAAAACTACAGGCCACCCTCATATTCCATCATAGAGCTTGGATGTCCCTTGGATCGCTCCACCCTCTCTTAGCTAGGGTTTATGTGGATATAAGAAGAAACAAAGAGAAAGATTTTCGAGATCTCTTTGGCTCGAGGCCCTGGATCCAACCCTTATATAGGGAAGGATGGCAACGTCCCATTGTGCTTAACCACAGGGAAAACAACTCCCCTTTATCTTACTTTCCTTGTTTAGGTGCAACTTCTCTTTTTAACTCTATTCCTTGTTTATCAGTATTCCTTGGTTATTAAGGAATCTATTCACTTAAAGGGAAATCTGAAAATTACATGTTTTAATCTCCTTGTGCTTGACTTTTAATCCATTGGCCATGAGGATCAACTTCCTTAAGGCAATTAACATCCCCTTTTGATATTATCAAAAAGTTATTAATTATATAGTACATAATCCTCTTGTTTTGCATTATTGGAATTTTTTCTTTCCTATTTCTTCATTGGGGCTCCTTGGATCCCAAGAAACTCTATGATTTCGAAATTCCTTCATAAGGATATTTATTATCCTTCTCGATGCATCTAAATGCATTATTTCTCATTATTATGTAGATTTCTTATTAAAATATCCCCTTTTGAGGATTTCTCTTTATTTCTCTTTTATTTTCCTCATTGGCATTCCTTTTATCATTAGGAATCCTTGGGATACGAAATTCCACTAAGGATAACTCAATTATACCTCTTTTCACTTATTTTCCACCTTTTGCATTGTTTTCAATTTCTTTCTTAATAAAGAAATACTTGATTGATATTTTCTTTTATTTTTGCATTATCTTTGTCACTTTGGACTCCTTGGAACCCAAGGAACCCAATAGGCACGAAATCCACCTTTGGATTAAGTTCTTTCGCCTTCTAGAGGTTTCCACATCCTTCTTTTCTCAAAAACTTAATTATTCATTTACTAATTGAATTCCCTTGTTATTGGGCCCAATAGCCAATAAAGCCCACAAAGCAATCATCAAGGCTATTGTAACAAAACTCATTTATTCAAAACAAATTATATCATTATTTGTTCCAATTTCCTTAATATGAGAATTTACATTTCTCACCCAAAGGAACCCAATCATTGGGGTTGTAACATCCTTCCCCTCTTATAGGAATTTTGCCATCAAAATTCCCTCAAGCAAATAAACAAATCAGGATAAACCTTTCCTATGTCCATCGTGACTCCCATGTGGCCTTACCCTTTCCATGGTGCTTCCCAAGAACCTTCATCATCTCATATTCTTCCATCTGAGTTCTTTCTTACCTTGGTATATCGTACCCTCATAGGTGACTCAGGACATTTCACCCTCTCAAAAGTTGAATAGGTTCAGGGCTCAGCACATAGCTTGGGTACCTCACATAGTGCTCTAGATCAGACTTATGTAACACATTATACATCATGTTATCCTGAGGGGTAAGGCTAAACACAACCCTCTCCACCGATCCATCTCAAATGGACCCCTATATCGGGGAATCAGCTTTCTCAGTTGTATCTTAGAGGGGTCAGATTTTCACATCACATACTCTCCCACAGTGAGCTACATGTCAGTCTACTTTGCATCAGCTCATGACTCATGTCACCACTGGGCTCTCTCTCGGCCATTGCATGATCAAAGCGACTTCATCTACACACACTATGGTTCCTTTCAGACCTTCACGAGGCCTCCTTCACCAACATCATCATAATGAAGTGGTGACTGACACATCCTCTCTATAAAACTTCTTGCATCCCGATAAGGCTATAGTGGTTAACATCACATCTTAAGAACTGTCTCTTTGTATCACCCTAAACAAGCACACTTGCTCTCATCAGACCCTCTAGTCTGGATCTTACTAACTGTTAGTTAGAGTGATAAACTATACTATCATTGAGTTCTTCATGTAACTACTTCCACCTAATGGAAGTGAACCTTTAGCTCATGCTCAAGAACTTTTTAACTCGCATCATGTTGTAGTTGAACTATCTTTCTCTCTTAAGTAGTTCAACCGAATCTGTCTCGTGACAGTACTCTTCCTTTCTCATGTCATCTAGGTAAGGCGATCTACCATAACCCATATTGGATCTCGACCTTCCTTGGTCCAGGGGAGAATCACAACATCTACAGTGAAGAACTCCCATTCCCTCTCGAGAAATCTTTATACTTTATACCCATGTACTGGGTTACTGGTGTTCGTCCTTCACCTCCTAGCTTTCATGGCCACATGCTACATGCAACTTTGTTTTAAGCATCCAAAGTGCCACTATCACTTACCATCTTTGTAGTTTCACGGTGTTTGGTGATCTTAAAGCCACGATCTCCTGTATGTCATGATTCCTCAAGGTCAATTCCTCAAAAACACTAAACCACTCTCAATAGGGTTTTATCACTTTCCTTTCCAAAGAAGTACATCTGAGGTTCAACAAACATCCTTTCATTATATCACGAACTAGGCTGGCTATCCAAACAACCACTAATCTTGTTCAACAGATCTCGTTATATCTGAGTGTTATCCAAATTTATCTCTTTTTCTCAACTTAAGGTTAGCCTAACAACCTCAACTTCTTCTAGCTTCCAGCTAAACTAGGCACTATATCTCAACTAGAGCATTCATTACTACTTCTTATCCTTAGGTGTTAGGTAACATACACCTCCATGTATTCTTCTTATCATCTCATCTCAAACTCTAAGTTTATCTTCATCAAGAAACTCTGAGCTCATCCACCTGGTGATCAAACTCAACCTTGTATAACTTGCAAATTCCACAAAGCTTCTACTAGGAACATCCTTTCAAGGTGATGATCTTAATACTTTTATCGTTTGTACCTGTCCATGTATCATTCATTCCACCAAGGTATGTTATCATCTCTATCCTCATACCTTGTAGCAACATTCCAACTCGCATCATCTTTTATCCTTGGTGTATGGCATGCATATTGTCCCATCTCTCCCTCTCATAACAAGAGGAAATAAGCATTTGGCGGCCGTCCAAACACAAAGTTCTTCCTGTTCCAAGAGTAGAGATGATACATCCACATCGCCAGTACACCTTCAATTCTAAGTTGAAACGTGCAACTTATGTCTCTACATCATGATATCAAAGTTACTTCCATGGAAAATTGGTCTCGAACTTACTTGGATCACCACACAATCCTTGGTCATCTCCTCTAGGTCTATAGGGTGTTGGCACTTTTGGGGTCATCCCTTTTCCCTTATGCATCTAGAGAATGCCCTACTCATCTGCCCTTTGGGTCCCAGGAGTTCATGAAGGTGATCAATCTCCTAACCCATGGCCCTCAGACAATGATAGTTGTTACCTCCCGACCATATGGTCATGTGCAACTAGGGAATTAGGGAACTCCTTCTTCCATCGGTCTTATCCCTACCTGACCCTAGGATAGACTTAAGATTCTATTATAGTACACGTCCAACTTAGAACCTTACCCAAGCATTCATCATCTCTCTTCCTGCATTCATGGGCTGACTTTCATTCTTTCTTAGGGATCATGGTGACCTGCCTACCCTGGTCAGGCCCCATAATGGTTACCTCCATGGTAACACCTCCACATGCACATAGAGATGGTTATGTATGGGTCTATAGGTTCATTCTCATGCCATGTACTCTTTACTTAGCTTCTCAAGATCCTATGAGACCTCTTTAGGTTACCTCAAAGCCAACAAAATGGATATACACCCTACGAAAGGGTCTCTCTCCCAGTATGGGAGGAAACTACAACTCTTGACAACAAGGTCACAACCGTCCTTAGGATTTACATTCACATGAGCATGCTTAACCCAGCAGCTACTAAGGCACAAGAAGACACCTACGAAACCATGGTAGGTCATACTTGTTTTCATCCTCAACATTAGATCAACTTAGTCATGAGGGGTTCATCAAACATACTCTTAACTTAAGGGATTTCTTTTACCTCTACACATGAGGAGTACCATGCTCGAAATTATAGACTCTCAAATCTCATCATGAGCATCAGATACACTGCTTCCCCTCTTAGGCCTAGGAACCCTAGGTTCACCTTCGGGTGTCCAACTGCATGCTCAATCTCTTAACCATGAATCAAGCATGTCCAAGATATGCCATGTACTTCCATGATCCTTCTACTCGATCAACACTTTAGAGTTGAGTCCTCTTCCAGGACAACCAACTAGGTATAAAGCCTCACAACTGGTTACTTAAACTGTCTCAGGGTCTAAAGCACTCTTTATCTCATCTAGCAGGTAATCCCTTATACCATAGGTACTAGAAGCATCATCCTCTCTCTAGGGTTTGGTTCCTCTAAAGGCAACCAAGATATCATCAGCCTCCAGGGATCAAGCATAAGGAAACCATTATCATCCACATAGGTCGCATCATCCTCAACTCCCCACTATTCCTCATGTCTCAGAATCTAAGCTTCCAACCTTCTTTCTTGGGTCCTACTTTCTCTCTCTAGATCAAATTCCACATCCCACCTCACTACATGAAGTTGGATCAAGCTTACCAGCATATCCCTACCTGGGTGAAGCCTTTGCTCAACTCATGTTTGGATCAAGATTATCCTTATCTCTTTATGTTTATCTCATAAGACATCCATCATGATTCCTTTTCCAGTGTTTCATCCTACTATCAGCCCTACTGACGTACTCTAGGTGCAAGCTATACCCTACTTGCACAAGCCCATAGGGTTCTATAGGTTCTTCTCTATCCTCATCCATGAAGGAGCTATCCTTCTCTCAAACATGCACGACCCTTCCCAGGGTTGGGTCACCAAAAGTACTAGGTCATCCAACCTCTCATGGCTCATATGGCATCCCAAAGGCATGTCCATCCAAACATCTGGTCTACCAAGACAACTAACTCATCATGTCATCTCTCCCTCTAACCTTCACTTAGGGTTAGGGTTACCATCATCCTCAAAGGATGTACTAGGTCTCTACTTTTTATGGAGGTCTCTACCTCCAAGACTAACTCTCTCTTCTCATCCTCTTTCCAAGGAGGTCTATCCTCGGGTCTCTCCTGAGGGAAATGACAACTCATGTCATACGACCTAAGCATGTATCTATTCCTTTACGCTTACTCTATTAATCGTATGTCCATGACATATTATTTACATGTTTTTTATTAATTTGGTGGAGGATTCCTTAATCCTTATCAACCTTACCCATACCGCAAGAGGGTGAGGAGAAGAGAGGAAACCCTAATCCTTAATGTCCTTAACAGAATTTGAGTTGAGAAGGGATGAACAAGATGAGAGAGTCCTAAAGGTATCTTATTTCGATTCATACCCTAATACTTTGTCCAGACAGTCACATGGGTCTGGGAGTCCTCGTATTCTGACTAGCGGTGCGGAGGAAAATATTGCCAGCCCCCGGTAGTGATCCTTTTCTAGACACCTCTGTCTTTCAGATAATCCTCTAATAACTCCCTTGGGTTCTACGACATTTGTAAAATTTAATAATTATTAAAGATTAATTGAGGAACCTATGCTCTGATACCAATTGTAACGACCCTGCCTCCTGGTAACCCCCAATTAAGGGAGAGTCGAAGGTCAGAGCCGTTATTCAATTCATAGGATCAAAGGTTCGACAAATAATCAATAATAATTATGAAATTCTACTACTAAACTGAAAACTGGTATAAAATTAAAACTTTACTTACCTTTGAAAACTTTGGAAATCTATCTATCCAGAGCTTGAATTATTCTATCTAATCCTCCTTGCACTTTATTTCTTATTTCCACAATGTGTCACGTTACTGTTTGTTCTTTCAATTGTTGATCCTAAAATGCCGAGAAACATAATGTCGGTCAGTATATCGAAATATACTGGTATGTGGGAACAACCAAAAGTTTGCACATAAGGATAACAATCTAATTATCACAATCAAGTTAATTAACAAGCCAATTTACACTTTTTAGTATGACATTCTCCACCGCTTTTTCCCTAACCCTGGCATACCCACCTTAGGGTTTTCTTTGCCAATAACTTAAGGCCACCTTCTCAAACCTAAGCTTGGTGCCTGGGGGTCACCACTCATGGTGCCCACTAGTCATGCAATATCATAGGCCACCTTCTCATTCCCGAGCTTGGTGCCTGGGGTCACCACTCAAGGTGTCCATTGGTCTACCCATCTGGGCCTGACCTTTAGCATCATCCATCAGGGTGGCATGTAAGTGCGAGAATTCATACTTCTATTATTAATGTGATAATCATAGTGACTTTATAGTTTGCAAGTATGAACATCCAAACTGATCATTTGCATTCGATGCGATTAACCATCCGGAAAATACTCAGGAAACTAAGGCGGTTATTCATAATTAACCACATACCTGATCTGACGATTTGAACAGAAATATCCATGCAAATAAGAATCCAAGCAAGCAATCATTTTCAACAAGATCCTGAAATAATCACGTAATTCACTTTTTATTATTCATGTCATCAAGATCCATTAAACCTATCTCACTTCCTAGGGTTTGTAATTCACTTTTAGGGTTTCTTTTGCAATTAGGGCTTCATTTTCTATATTAAGGTTATTTATCCACAAATTAGGAACTTTAATGCTCGAAATAGCTTTTAACCATGAAAACTCAGTTCTATACATGAAATAGAATAATTAAAACCATTAGTAGTCCTAATTACCAACATTAGGGTTTCAAGGCCCATTAAAGTATATTCATGCACATGAAACTCTAAATTTACTAATTTTGTGCAAAATTCAACTTTTTCGATCTTAATGTATCTCTTTATGATTAACAGGTTAATATCAACTTTAACCATCAATTAAACCCTACTGATTACATTACTCATATCAAAATAGGGTTTCTTAATCATCATTACATTAAAGTTAACAACTTCCATTACTTTTTGAATTGCAAGCAGAATTAGGCTTCAAATATATTTTTATTGCATTCGTCTCATTTTTCTGGGCAAAATTCATGTATAATGCGCATCTATCCGAGCTACGGTTATTTAGTTACGAATTTAACAAGAATCACTTACTTCGGGCCAATCACAGAGCGCCACGTCGCCTTATGCATGCAATACGACTTGCCTTTGAGTTTATAACCGAATTACGATTTTGCCCTCATTGAGTCCATCTTCTCTTCAGCCCGCGGAGGGGTAGAACCATCAAACATGCCAATCCTTCTTCAACCTTGCGCAACGCAGGAGGCCGCCGACCTGTAGCTCGATTACAGGTGTGTCCCCTCCACCCTAGGACCCAGGGACCGCAGCCGAGGGCTGCCCAGGCTCCTCTACCTCCGACGCACCTAGGGCATCGCCCAGGTCATGCTATAACTGGCCAAAGCAAGCATTCTTGACCTATCAAGTGCGGCCGCCATTGCTGCCATGATGTTGCATTTGCACGCAACTCAGGGCTTTCCTTCATTGGTGGAGCTTGTTGCAGCACCGACGAGGGTTCCCATTACCTCCGCCGCCTCTTGCCATGCCTGCGGAGCCCCAGGTTAGGGTCAAAGAGAGTCAGGTTCAGGTTGCGGCGCTCCTCCGTCTACTTGTTCTTGCATTCCTGTTGCAGATGGTCGGAGCGATAGTGGGAGCTTGGGGATAATGGCTACACCTCCCCTGGTCAATGGGAAAACTACATGCTGCCCTCGTACTCCATCATAGAGCTTGGATGTCCCTTGGATCGCTCCACCCTCTCTTAGCTAGGGTTTATGTGGAGATAAGAAGAAGCAAAGAGAAAGATGCTCGAGATCTCTTTGGCTCGAGGTCCTGGATCCAACCCTTATATAGGGAAGGATGGCAACGTCCCGTTGTGCTTAACCACATGGAAAACAAGTCTCCTTTATCTTACTTTCCTTGTTTAGGTGTAACTTCTCTTTTTAACTCTATTCCTTGTTTATTAGTATTCCTTGGTTATTAAGGAATCTATTCACTTAAAGGGAAATCTGAAAATTACATGTTTTAATCTCCATGTGCTTGACTTTTAATCCATTGGCCACGGGGATCAACTTCCTTAAGGCAATTAACATCCCCTTTTGATATTATCAAAAAGTTATTAATTATATAGTACATAATCCTCTTATTTTTCATTATTGACATTTTCTCTTTCCTATTTCTTCATTGGGGCTCCTTGGATCCCAAGAAACTCTATGATTTCGAAATTCCTTCATAAGGATATTTATTATCCTTCTCGATGCATCTAAATGCATTATTTATTATTATTATGTTGATTTCTTATTAAAATATCCCCTTTTGAGGATTTCTCTTTATTTCTCTTTTATTTTCCTCATTGGAATTCCTTTTATCATTAGGAATCCTTGGGATACGAAATTCCACTAAGGATAACTGAATTATACTTCTTTTCATTTATTTCCCACCTTTTGCATTGTTTTCAATTTCTTTCTTAATAAAGAAATACTTGATTGATCTTTTCTTTTATTTTTGCATTATCATTGCCACTTTGGACTCCTTGGAACCCAAGGAACCCAAGTGGCACGAAATCCACCTTTGGATTAAGTTCTTTTGCCTTCTAGAGGTTTCCACATCCTTCTTTTCTCAAAAACTTCATTTTTCATTTACTAATTGAATTCCCTTGTTATTGGGCCCAATAGCCAATAAAGCCCACAAAGCAATCATCAAGGCTATTGTAACAAAACTCATTTATTCAAAACAAATTATATCATTATTTATTCCAATTTCCATAATATGAGAATTTACATTTCTCACCCAAAGGAACCCAATCATTGGGGTTGTAACAAGAACAATTTTTTTGACTATATGTGAAGGTTAAATTAGAGTAAGTTCCATTTAGGAGTGAATCTAAACTATATCGATCAATAGTATATCATATAAGAAGGTTTTCTTTGAACTGTTCATCCTCCCAACTACTTGTCTTAGGGATGACGCATATCCCTTGACCCAAAAGTCATACTTAGAACTCATAATATAAATCATGTGACTTATTTCAAGGGATGCGGAGAAAATATTAATTGTCTTAGTTGATAAAGAATATTTATGAGAAGGATCTCTTTTTTTAGCGAACCTAGAAAAATAAGGAATGTAATAGTGTCCCTATTAACGAGTTACATCCAAAGAATTTTAGCACAATTTGAATTTTTAAAAGAGGTCGAGTCAAATTAGAATACATAAGATGAAGCATTTAGTATGAATTAATCCATAAAATTGGTTCAACATATGGCGGATCCTTATAATCCATTAAAGGACATAGAATATTTTCTTATTATTAAAATTTCAAAGAAAAATACGAAGGTTTGAGATCATGATGTAGTTTGACATAAGTATAGTACATAGAGATGAAAGTTAGTAAGATTAAAAGTATGAACTTTAGAATTGATATAGAAGTAAGAATTCTAAGTGATTCAATATGTTCATGAGATGAAAGATGTTGTAAATATTGTTAATGATAGTGAAACCTTAAGGTGAAGCCTCACATTCATCCTAGATGAATTTTGAGGACAAAATTCCCAAAAAGGTGGGTAGAATAGTAACATACCAAAGTCTAAGTAATATATATATATATATATATATATATATATAATTTTATTTGTATGAGGCACAAGTCAGATACATGACACATATGCTAAAGTGGTTTGACGATCTATAGGCACATTTTGAGCCCATAAATTGTCCATAATCACAATAGGGGCAAAATGGTATTTTCACCATTGGTGTATGTTAATTAATTATCTATATATATATATACTTATAATTAAAATAATGAGAAATACATTCTGACAAAGTTTTAGAATTTAATAATATTCACATAAAAAGATATATATTATTTTTCCAAAATGGGATTATGAGTGATTAAAAAAATACTAAATGATTTTATTTTAAAATTCTATGACCTCAATTATATTCCTTATATAAATACATAGTAGTGGTCAAAGTTTCATGATTTTTGGTTAATGTTGGATAAGGAAATAAGTTCAAAAAAGATGAGAATATGTGTGTTGAATGGCTAGATCAATCAAATAATTAGAGAGATGATAAATGTGTGTTTTTTTCTAAATATTTAAAGACAGTAATAAAGTAGAATTTTAAATTTTGTTCAAACATGATAAGAGTGATATTCTTAGATTTTAATAAAAAAATAAAGGATATAGGGGTCTTAAGGATAATACAATTATTCATTAATTTTTATTGCTAATTGGAAAGAAGTTTTACTTCAATTCTTTTAAAAAAGAAAAGAAGTATGGAAGAGGTTTTTATCGGAAAGTATAGCATGAATTTTGGGTATTTATTTTTATAAGGTAACCAAATATTAAAAGTAGACAATATTGTTGGCTTGGTTATCAAATTTAAATAGTAGTAATTATTTAGTGGTTGATATCTAGTAGTATTGAAACTATAATTTTGAATATAGAAGAAGAGGAGAACATGGAAAAAACATTTCTTGTATTTTCTTGATATTTTCTTATGGAGAAATAATGCGTCAAACCAAACTCATCAATTATGTTCTATGACTTAATGAAAAAGAAATATATACCCATCGATAGTTATACATCTTGGTGTACAATTAGACATCATAAATTATGGTCTTATGTGAGACAAGTAAAATATGAATAAAGGAACAATTAATGAGATCTTATCTACCATGTATGTGAGTCCAAGGATAATATATTTCATCAGGTAGTAGTGCACATGATGTTTTGTTGAATATGAGAATAAAAATAGATATAACTTCATAGGGTTTAGTGTTCATTTGATTTTTTAAAACCTCGGTTGATTAGTATAATGAAAAAATGTTATCTCCAGTTTTTGGATCTTGTATAAATTTTATGAAAGAGAAATATTCTTTGAAAAAAGTATGAAAAAACATGTGTATAATTCTTGGGGTCAATCCATTATGATGTGTACCATGGCCATAATTGGAAAGAAATAATAATATTTAAAATCATTGGTTTTGTTTTTATTACCTTAACTGTGAGTTAATGGTGTCAAAATCTTAAATAACATGGTCAACGACACAATAGTGTGGGTGTTTAAGTAAAAGAAATGTGGTCAATAGAGGGGACATTTGACCCATTATGACCAAAACCAATTGAATAATTAATTAAATACTAAAAGGAAAAAGATAACACCCTCCTTCTTTGTAGAGAAGGAACAAGTGTGGGAAGTTTCGATTCCAATTAAGAATTGATTTTTGATCAAAACATAGAATTTAAAGTAGAAGGATCTACAACACAAAGTAGCAATACATTATAAAATATGGGGCATAGGATATCACATCTTTGTCGAGTTATCTTCGTCTGTATTTAATAAAAAGGGAGTAAGAAAGAAGTCTTGTCGAGGAGCGATGTATAGACAAGCACTACCACATTTGAGATTCTATTTATTCCCAAACATCAATCCCATTCGAAGGTTTATATTGAGTGGAAAGTATCATGGGATGGTCATGGACGAGTCTACTCAGCCATGGATTTCTCACTAGAGCTCGGTGACATGGTTGCATTTAATGATGCGTCCGACGTGCAAGCTAGGGAAAATGTCACACTTGCAGACATGGAAAGGAAGAGGAAGGTGACAAGAGCTAGCCAGATCTGGGTTTCTAGAGAGGCAAACTCAAAGAGGATATTTTTGAACTAGAGAAAAGGAAAGAAAAAATAGGAAGTTGGGATGTAATCCATCTGATTCAAGATGAATGGTCCAGATCTTCTAGAAATAGGTAATCTTAAAAAGCCCATATCTTTTAGCATAGACATCCAATCATAGAAAATAAGGTGTAGTTGAAAAGATATTAAAGAGTAGATTATTATATAAATACTATTTTGATGATATTTATATGTTTATTAGGCCAAATATTTTGTAGAAGAAAATATATATGATGATGGTGTTTATGCAATAGATTATGATGTATAAATTTGAGGAGCTAAGTTCATGTGATCTATTTTGAATTCTAAAACACAAATGTGAGATCTAATATTAGTGTTTTTAATATAATTTATTATGATGAGTTTACTCATTAGATTTACTATGGTAATTCGAGCCATCTAACGATGAGATACAATTGTAGAAAATCTTTGAAACTCTATTTTGATGTATGTCTCTCTAAAATATTGTTTTTTTTAGTTTAGAAGATAATTACCTATTATGAGAATTTAGTGTTAGAGATGTTAGGAAATGATGTTAATTAATGTGGTTAAGAAATTGATTATATTAGTAATGATGTAAATGTGTAGAGAGCATGTATTATGAGAATTCATGATCATATCTGATTTTATTAGAGGATGGTATCATGTTTATGATGCATAAAGATATCCCAACATAGATTAGAAGACCTATAAAGTCTATTAGAATAATCTAGTATCTTTGGATATAATTTTGATATATGCATTGTGTTTTTGTTTTCATGAAAGTTGACACTTGAACTTAACCTAAAAGTATATTTGGATTTCTCACCGTAATAGGTAACTGGGCCATGTCCATTTAGTTTTTGTATTATTATTATTTAGCCTACACCTTCCTATAATTTAACTTAGAGATGAAAATACTTTAGACTTTAGTATTTCATATCCAGACATGCTTTGAGCAATCAAATTTCTTCCAGATTGGGTCATGCTACACAATTTTTAGGTTTTAGATGTTTGGGATATATATAACTTTTAGACACGCAATACTTATATGATCTATTTAGTTTATTTTTCAAGACCTTAGAATCATATATAAGTTTTTATATAATTGTAAAACAAAAAAGCTTCATATGAAGGTTTATCCAGACAATAAGTGTATCATATTCTAGATCCAAATTTAGTTTTGTTTATTTTCTAATTCCTTAGACTCGGATGTCATATATTAGACATCAAAATTTAGTTAAGTCACCAATTAAACAAACAGTTTAGATTAACATTTATCAGATAATAAGAATATCAAAACATTCGATTAAAATTTATCTAGACAATAAGAATATCATATTTTTTATTCAGATTTTGATTCTTTTAAGAATTAAAAAATAAAGATATAGAATCAAGAATAATAGATTAAGATTCAGAGATAAGAAATTAAGAAAAACTTTAGGGATAAGGGAATAAGATTCATATATGAGAAATTATGAATAGATTTAGATATAATAGATTAAGATTCAGAGATAAGATATTGAGATTCAAAAATAAGAAAATTAAGAACAAAGATAGAAATGACACCAGAACATTGATACATTATATGATAAGTCCACACTAGAGAGTCCTAGGATGATTTCAAAGGACATTGTGTGTTTCATAGAGGGCATGTAGTTCCAACAGAGGATGTGCTGCACCGGATAGGACATGTCGGTGTCAACAAGGGGCATGTTGTGCCAAAAAAGGGTGCATTGCACCATAGAGGACACTTCATTGTTAACAGAGGGCACATTGTGCCAATAGAGGGTGCATTGCACCATAGAGGACACTTTGGTGTCAATAGAAGAGGATTTGTCATTTAATGGTAGACATAAATCAGATAAAAGACATAAATAAAAGACACATTGATTTAGTGTAAAGTTTACGAATTTCATATATTAGTTCAATTTTCAGTTATAGTATATAAATGTTCGTCTTATTAGAAATTCAATGCCACTTACACTAACCTAAGTTTCCCTTTATACATGGTTGGGGACGAGATGTGTGCAGGTACTAATCTTTAGGTAGATCATTAAAGATAAAGGACTCATCAATAGTTTTAAGAGAGGTTTGTTTGGTGGGGTGCCATCTACATGATCTGAGATATTAACACAAAGTACGGGTTTTTAGTATAATGTGCATCAACTTTTTATACAATTTGATCTAACCATGTTTCTTTTGCTAAAAACTTATGATAATTTATTTCATACACAGTGTTTAATGGTTCTTATCTATCATTATTGTAATGCATATCATGTTAGTAACACTCCCCAGTTGAAAAAAGAATTTTCTTTCGTACATGTGATATGAAAATCGGAGTGTTACAGAGGGTAGCTCCACATTATTTCATCTTGAACAGTCTTATTGAATGAACTGTGTGTTTTTTTTATGTGTAATCAACAAGAATTGGGATCTTAATCATGTATGTTATTTATTGATCACCGATAATGCATGTTTTATGCCTTTCTATGCAACTGAGAGGGTATGTGGATTAGTAAGAAGATTTTACACCATCAAACTAATCTATCGACAAGAGTGGTTAGATTAAGTAGGGGGTAAGATATTTAGATTTCTATGATCAAAATTTTAGGTGTCCACTAGGATAATCTAATGAGAGTGAAGCATTTACAACTTTCTTTCTTATAAGAACAAATTGTGCTTATTCATTTTTTGTTATTAAGATGAGATTCTTGGTTATATGAAATTGGTTAATATTAGTTTGAAATCCATCTCATTACTTGGATCTTAATTCATGAAACTCATAGATATCTAAGTAATTTGCAACCTATTCTTTCATAGGAAAACTCACAAAGAAGTTTTAGTGTATAAACCCCAAAAATGTAATCATATATTTTTTGAACTTAAATTCATATAATAAATATTACATCAAGATGGAAGGCGGATGGGAAACAAGTTGCACCACCAATCCTTTTTTAATAGAAAAAGCAGTCCTCCAAAAGACTACATCCACATAATTGGGGGTCATAATATTACTATGCATAACGTTTCGAACCCTCTTGAGAAGATCCTCAACCTCTAGTTCTAAGAAATTAAAATTGTCAAACTCAATAGGTATAAACATGTTTTGATTGTCAATGCATTTTTTTCTAATGCTTGGCCACTTTAGTTGAGGTAGATTTTGGAGCATCTTGTTCTACAGTAATTGCCCCACCTCTCATACCCACAAGTGGGAATACTCCTATCAGTTCCACAGATGCATGATTGCCACCAACCCATCCAAAAATTAGGACATCATGCAGTCTGAGTGTGGATATCCCCTCCTACGGATTAATAAAAAAGCTAATAGGTTCTTCGATCTTAACAGTGACTCTGACATGTCTGAGTATGTCATAGATAACATCCCAATAATGCCATGTCCATACTTGAAACTAGGTATCTATCTACAATGAACTACATGCTCTTCAAAAGTACCCAATCATGTTTTATGACAAATTGGATATTTCTCATCAATAGGAAACAAATAATCATGAGACAGTACCTGAGGATAGTACATATATCCCTTGCTGACGCATGCAAGCCTAATCCATGAATAGGAATATCAAGGAGAAAGTCATTGGAGCATGACTAGTCTGTAGACACCCAAAAATTTATTTTTGTCTAACGATCATCTCAAACTTAACTTCCATGTTCATTATAATTCTGTTAAAAGGGAACTCGTCAAAGAATGTTGGGCTTAAAGGGGAATGTCTTCTTTTTAGAAAACTACTACGGTCAAAATTTGGTCTCATTTCATGAAGAAATATAAAGCACTATCAAAATTATAGTCCATATTACAAATCTCATTACCTTAAAAGATATGATCCTAAAACACCCAAGATTGGGCCCTAGAGGCTGAAAAAGCATATGAGCAATACACCAATACAAATGGGTAGGGAAGTGATACTTCATGGAAGGTTCCTAGAAAGAAGACTGCCACAAACTACAATGTCTTCAATATACCTTAACAAACCCCTCTAAAAAAATGTTGCAACCTTGTCCATGTATATAGGTTGACATGTCTATAACCCACCAATCAAACTTTTAAAAGACCTAGCTTGTTGAAAGACTAGTTCCTTTTGAATGACCTCTTCTACTTTGATCCCATATTAATCATAGGGGAAATGAGTTGAGTGATAATGCCCAATTTTGTGGATGCTATCTTCCAATTTTATACTTCATTTCCCTTGCTATATTATATTTGCATGAATAATATCTCATTGTACTTACATATCACCATCATTTACTTCTATATAAAAAAAACCTTACACTTCTCTAGACAAAAACATCAATCTTGAAGTACACAATCATTCCCTCAGTTTATGATACCCATCACTCAACCAATGGAACCTAATTTGAGGTAGGTGGATCAAACTCTCTGTTGATTTCCATCTACTGTGGAATAAATGTTCTATCTACCAAAGGAAGCACTTGCAACATTGTTTCCCATCTTCTATTGAATGCTAAACCCACTTTTTGACAGAATACCAGACTCGTACATTAATGGATCACTATCCAAATTAATCATTAGAAAGCCAGACTTTGTCTTCCGATAAAAGTGCTAGCATCTACTTATGATGGCATCCTAAAACTAGAACCAAACACTCAATAGATGGAACCTCTGCAACAACCACTGCCTTAATTCATTGATCACGCACGTCAAGGCATGTGCCATAGAGTTTGAAGCATAATTAAAGATCATATCCTTCAAGTACCTTGATCATGCCAGCTATCCCTATAAATGGGGACCCCATACCTTCATAGAAGGAAAGACCTTCCACACAAAATGTTACCAGATTCCATTGACACATGCAAATTCCATCTGTTGGAGAAGGAAGAGAGTTCAAAACCCATTGGTATATGTTCCTTAGAGGTCCCTATCTTATGCCTTCAAGAGAAGGAGGAATGAATATATCTTCATCACCATCACCGCCACCATCTACCAGGAGAGGAGGTCTTCATCGAGTGCATAATCCCTTTATCTATGGTTTGGAGTATCCACTAGGGCTCTCCAAACATGTAAATATTCATATCTATTTGAATATATATACCCTTGGAATTATTATCTCCTTACTCTTAGTAATGAATGAATCACTAGTGTGATTAGATAGCATCAGGTGATGTTTGATTTCTAATGCCTTGAAAGAGTAGTACTAGTTGAACTCTGGAGTTATGGAGTGGTGTGAATGAATGAAAGTGTTGGAAGACTAGAGATATTGATCATATGGTTGTATGTTTGATGTTTTTTTCTGTCATCTCAAGAAAGAGACATGCCCATAATCTAGATATATCCCAATTTCAATAGAGGAGGGAGTAGACACTTTTAATGATTTCTCATAAGTATGATAGGGGTATAAGAATGGGTATGAGTGTGATATGTTGGCTATTACACGTTTATATGGTAAAAACCAATCCAATTTCTATCCATATATTGAAACACACCAAAAAATATATTCCACTTTGATTTGTTAAGTTACTTTTATTTTAATTAACTTGTTCTTGTTTGGTCACCTTATTCCATAAGGAACACTCAATCTACCTTTTTATTCGACTTACCTAAACTAAGACCTTAATACCAAATAGCTTGTCACATTTTTCCCTATGTTCAACCCTTATTACTACACAAGACTTGTATCATTGTTGAGGTCATCTAAAGTATCTTGTATACATTTAAAGTTTGATTACTCTTGATCCACCTCCATTCTAGACATGTGGATCATAGGTGATCAGCTTTTGGTGTCTGTGTCATGGACAAGGCAACTAGCAAATGCTAAGGACTTGAGGTATAGTTAGAATTTTTTGTGTTTATTGAGTCTAATAATACACTTAACTACACAACTGGTTAATCTGATTGCACTAGATCTTGAAAGATTTATTGTCACATCGGGTAACTCACCTTCAATTATACAATTCTTTTAGGTACTTAGCTTAGTCCTAATTTTTCTTTACAAAAGAAGAAGACATGTCTTCCCAAGGAAATGAAAATGGAAATGGGAATGTGAACAACCCACCTCCACCATCGCCACCTATTGAAGGCAAAGCGGAGCAAAACCCTCCAACATGCCACTCAACTCTTAATTCCTTAGTAGCTACCCATGCCAATGAAATGAGGCTAACTATCATCCTTCATAGAGTCAACATTGCTAACTTTGAGCTAAATTTGGCCTTCATAGCTATAGATCCATAGTAGACTTTTGGAGGGAATTTGGTTGACGACAACCCTTACCATCACATTGACACCTGCAAGAATATTTGTGATACTTTTAAGGTTAATAGGGTCCCTAAGGAGTTGATCTACTATGAGGCTTTGAACTTCTTTTTGAGGTATAAATATCTTGTATGGCATTAGACCCTAAATCATGGAAGTATTATGATATGGGAGTCTCTTATTGGTGTTTTTGTCACTAACTTATTCCTAGTCGACAAGAGGATCAGATGCAGAAACAAGATCAATGTTTTTAGTCAGAAACCTACAAAAAATATGAGTGATACATGGGAGAGATACCAAGAATATCATAGTGATTGTTCCCACAAAAATTTTGATTATGTCTATTTAGTTACTACTTTTTACAATGGACACTAGAGTAAATGGACATCCATAAATGCAGCATTCGGGAGTGACTTCATGGGTCATGAATCAGATCACTCCAAGGAGATCATCGACAATATGGTTGTGCTACAAGATGGTTGGGATTATGAAAGAGGACCAACTACAAATATCTTTCCTATGAGTTACTCTTATGATTCAAAATCCTTGGAAGGCACTCACTGACAAGCTCAACAAAATAACCACAAATGTTTGTTCCTTGAAGAAAAGGAGCATTAAGGGCAAGCATTATGTGGAAATTGTTATGAATTGGGTTACTTATGGGGAGAGTGGACATGGTTTTCACTACTACATATACACCCATGAATAAGAAGACAATCAAGATGGATCTATTGAACATGTCTCATATGTCAATTGCAAGAGATTGGATCATCTGAGATTTTTGTAAGGGAGTGCTAAAGTAGTAGAGAACTCACACATGTTGAATAATCCTATTAATACACCTCTAAAAGCACCTAGTTTTAGGAGATGTGGTGGACCATCTGGGTTCACTCACAACACAAATTTTCAGAAAAATAGGAACAATTTCCAGAAACATAACCAAAGTCAACCTCAACATGACTTGATGGATGAAATGTTTGCATTCACAAGAGTTAAGATGAGGTTAATGACAAGCTGAATCAAAGCACCAAAAACATGTTGAGTATGATGCAAGCTAAAATGGGTATTGTTACTAGGCAAATAATCAATTTGCAACAACATAACAAAATAATTGATCAACCACTTGTGAACTTATTAGATCTTATAAAGAACCTAGTCAAAATAATACCATTGAATACAAAATGGAATCCAAGAGGTCATGAAATTGCTATGATGACACTCTCATGTTAGAAAATAGAATGGAATCCAAGAGGTTGTGAAACTACTATGACGACACTCCTAGGTTAGAAACTATACTTGAAATAGAAAGTCCATAAGTTTAAGAAGAGAGTGTCCCTACTCCTATCCATTAACTAGAGATAATACAAATTGAATAAGAGAAGGCCCATATTATTGTTCCTAAGAAGATGTCATCAAAGGATAAAGGAAAGAGAAAAAAGTCAGCCAAGGATAAAAGTCTAGAATCTAATAAAGAGGATATTTCTAGTAGAGACATGTATGCATCTATGATCCCTTTTAAATACAAACTGATCCAGACCCATCTCAAGAAAATATATGAGAATTTCAGTGAGGATGTTAAGAAATTACACCTTAACATCCCTTGGATAGATAACTTCCAAGAATTTCCAAACTATCACAAGTTATTCAAGGACCTAATAACTAAAAGGAGAAGAAGTGATGAGGTAGAGATATTCAAACATCTTCAAGATGTCAAGTGACTTTGTGCATGCAAACATGCCAACAAAACAAAAGGACCCTTGAACCTTCACTATCCCATTCAATGTGGGAGATAATGAAGAAATAAAAGGACTTGACCATTTAGGAGCAAGCATAAGCCTAATGCCACTGACTCTAGCCCAAATTCTTAGTGTTAACAACATAGTCAAAACTAGAATGTGAATCCAACTAGTTGACTAAACTTTCACAAGACTAGTTGGCATTGGTGAAGATGGACCGATTAAGGTTGGAAAATTATTCATACTGTGTGAAATTATAGTGGTAGATATCATTTAGAACCCAACTTGTCCAATAATATTTGGAATGCCCTTCCTATATATAGGGTTATTGTTGATTGATTTTGAGGCTATAATTATAACAATCAAGGTTAGAAATGACCACATTGATTTCAAGGTTCAGGACACTAAGAGAGGTCCATCCCTATTCAAAGTTATATAATATGTTGATAGCTACAATCAACTCTATGATGATACCCAAGAGAAAAATGACATAGTTGACCCCTTGATGAGGTACTTGATAGAAGATACTCCCGGTGTGGATGATTCTAGAGTCAAAAAAATTACTAGACTACCTTGATGCAAAAAAAAGTGATTGTGAAATTAAAGAACACTCAGAGATTGAAGCAGTTAACTATGACTTTCTGGAGAGAACTTCAATAGACAAAGAAGCACCAAGACCCATGCTTGAGTTGAAGTAACTACTTGAGGGTCTAAAATATGAATTCTTAGACACTGAAGTCTTGTTATCATATACTCTGTTCTATTGTTAACTGTGTGTGCAAACAAAAATTTATACACTCAAACACTACCCTACAAGTATACGGTTGTGTGTAGTACTATCAAAGTAATCCAAGGAGCAAGGTATTTTTAGGCATAAGAGTATATGTGGAAGAAATAGGAAAGAGTTAGAACTCCTATCAAGGAGTCAAAACTCCATCCTTACTGCTAGAAACTCTCCATAAAGCTTCACTCTAAAGTGGAGAGAAGAGAACGATGGAGATCCCTACTACAATTGTTGGAGAAAAAGGAAGAAGAAGAAGAAGAAGAAGAAGTTTTCCTCCTAAGAAACCACCAATTTCCCTTGGAATGCCTCCAACTCCATCTAGCTTTCCCTTTCTTGAGTCCTTCTCCAAATGGTCTGAAATATTCCATGATACCTATCTCAAAATGTCTTAGGGTCTTATATATAAGTGTGGGCCAGTTACATTCACATTTGAGTGAAATACTTAGGTGACACAATGTGTTGGATGGCCAATACATTGTGTTAGTTGTGATAATTGAAGTCAAACTAACCTGGTTGATGATGGCATGACATGTTAGTTGGCAACACGACATGTTGTTGCAAGTCAGGGAATTTTGGATCCAAGTTATGCACTAAAAGATGGTGTGTTGAAATCTTGACATGGCATGTTTAATGTCTGGACATAGCATGTTCCTTTCTAACATGGCATTAGATTGATAGTTTCATCAACATTGATTTTATAAATGTTTAGATGATTGAGGAATGTGTTGATGGATGATATGATGATGTTTTCTACCCCCCATTTTGATGTCAAAGTGTGGTCACCACGGCCGTGAGGAGGTGCCACGGCCGTGGTGGGGGTTATATGACACGGTTGTGGGCAATGGAATGTCTGAGGTGGAAGGTGGAGGTGAGGTGTAAGTATGTATGGTGGCCATGGTCATGGCGGGTGCCATGGTCATGTTAGGTAGAGGGTAACATGGTCGTGTTGGGTAGCACGGCCGTATTGGAGGAGGTGGTCATGGGCGAGGTTTTTCTGAGGTCCTCGTGTCTTTGTCTTGCCATAGTCGTGACAATCACCATGGTCAAGGTAGACTTCAGGGGCCACAGTCGTGATGATGGCCACGATCGTGGTCATTTACATGTAAAATAAGCCAAGTCACTATTGATTTTTGGGGTCTTGATGAATAAATCACCACGATCGTGGAATGGGCCACGGGTGAGTTGGGGCTCACTGGCCACAACCATTTTGATGACCATGGTCATGGTGTCTTCAATGACCATGGCCATTTTGCTGACCACCACCATGGTCATTCATGTACAAACTTGGTGACTTCACTATAATTTTTGGAGCTTGATTCCCCACGATCGTGGTGATTTGCCATGGCCATTTTGGGGCTTCTTTCTGCTGATCTTCACTTCAACTTCTTTATTTAGCCTTGTTTTGCTTTGAATTGATTCATGTGCATCCAAAGGAAGCTTGGGTAAGAGGTAGATACAATCTTAGGGTGCCAGGACCCAAAGATGTTCTTCATCTCTCTCCCAAGCATCAATGCATGCATAAGTGCTCTGAAAAACATACAAAGGGAGGAATTAGTGAATTTGTCATAAAATAGCATATTGAAGGAAATAGCTTGTAATCTACACTGTTTAGAATTGATTATACTGCAAAAACACACAAGATGAAGCCTTAAAATAGGGTTGCATAAGGAGAAAGCAGACTGGTTCAGGTCCCAGACCATTTGGCTACAAGCCAGACCAAGCAGGTCATCCAATCTAGAGAAGAAGTTGTGCCCTTGGTGGACACGTGGTGACCTGTGAGAGGTCAAAAAAGGGTGAATGATCCTATTAATATCAGTAAATGCTTGTATCTTAGATAAATCACAATAAATAGCCCATTTATTAAAAAAATACAAACAAAGTATCAAAATGGTTAGAAAAATGAGTAAAACACGGTGAAACCATAATATCAGAGTTTGGATGTATAAATATAGATGATATTATGTAAGATGTTTTGCACTTGTTTCATGGATAATAAATATCAAACAATGGCCTAAAATTATGTTAACATATCAGTAAATCCATATTCATGTTTGTAACCCATTTGATGTCAGTAATTATAAGATTGATGCACAAAATCACATAAAATGCTTCATATAGATATTTATGGCTAATAACCCTAATTAATGTGCAATAAATACAAATATGCTTATGAGTCCTGAAAATTATAGAGTAATCTCATATCAATAATCAAAAGATAATATGTAATTCTAAGATTAGAATTATGCATATAAATCATGTTACATGTTAAATGATCCTAAAATGATGAGAAAACCCTAATATGACTAATGAATATAACCTAGGGTTAATATATGAATAAAATGATATGGAACCAGATGTTCAAATCACATATCCTAATCTAGAATCTACTATCAATAACATAAATCCAAGATGACAAGACAACTAAAAATGAGATATCCTAATGACTAAGCTAAACCATAAAATGGTCATATTAGGGTTAAGATAATGAGAATTTGATGATAGTACATGATCTTGTCTTAATCAGGGTTTGACCAATGATATAGTTGACATCAAGAATGTGTGATTAGATTGTCTCAGTTGAAGGTACACCTTACATCTTACTTTGCTTATTATATAGTATGCTTGTATTATATGTGTAGCAAAATATTTGGCATATGGCATTGGATGAAATGAGTGTTCTTGTATGATATCTTGCTTGATTTTCCATACTTATATGGCTATTAATACATGAAACATAAGATATATGATAGCACTAAATTTCTTATGTAGAATAGTGCAGTGATGAAAGTAATAAATCTCTTTGGAAGAATAGTGCATGTTAGCACTAAATCTCTTTGGCAGAATAGTGCATTTATGAAAGTACTAAATCTCTTTGGTAGAATAGTACATGTGAGAACTAAACCTCTTTGGTAGAAGAGTGCATGCAGTTGATCAACTTTATATATAATGGAAAATGTGCCTAAAATATGTGTTCTCTTTTGTTAATAAACATATTTTTTCTAGTATGATTTTGTTATATATTTCTTTTATTACTGCCAAGTATTAGTTTTGTCTTATAGACAAGTCTTAGAAATGAGAGGTATATATAAAATACACATAGGTGTACTCAATACTTTATTTTAGAATATTGTGCTGACATGTACTACATGTAATCTTTTGTTTAGGTTGTGGACATATGATCTTGAAGGACCTTGATAGTTGAGAGTTATTTGGTGAGCTGATGTAACATATTGGATCACAAACCCAACCCTAGAAGTTTGACCTTTATGGGCATAGCTAAACAAGGTTGAAGATAGATCTAGGTGAGGTTTAGTATAATCTTAATGAGCTAATGCATGTATAAATCACCCAAATGTCCTCACATTATTTTTAGGCAAAAAATGGACACATAAAATATGTCACATGAATTATATACAATTCGTGCAAAAAATCACACATAATTCTATGGGCACAATATTAAGTTATGAAACTTAATCAAATAAGCAGTAGTGATAATAATGAAATAATGTGATAATAATGGTCACAAATATTAATTATGACATAACTCATTAAAAGGAATCCCAAAAGTGGAATCTAAGTTAAAAATCATGCCCTTGGGTCCCAATTACCTTGGGAGTCAAGTTTCACATTATTCACATAATAATAATTAATTCAATTCATTTAGGAAAGAAAAGATCTAAGTTTTCCCCAAAATATCAAATAAAATAATAAATGACTCCAAAAGAGGAAAATAATCTTGGATTCGTAATCTACATAATAAATATAGCCTTTGGTGAATTTTCATCCAATTTGGAAGATATATGCTTTAAAGGGAAATTAGGAGAGAGAAAGTGTGTAGAACCTTCAAAATATTAAATAAATGTTCAAACAACTCTAGCATGTAAAATTAAAGGCAAATTCATATCCAACAGTAAATATGACTTGTGGGTGAAGTTTCATCAAATTTAGAGAATCTTAAAGTCATTAATGCATGAAGAAAGAGAAAATAAGATTTGATTTATTTAATATATTAAAAATTCCCAAAAGGTAAAACTAATTGCATATTCAGGTTCCTCATGTCCAAAATAGGTTGGGTGTAAAGTTTCATTTAATTTGGGACTCGTTTGCACCCTCAAAAGAGGAGAGAAAAAAAATTGATATCACTTTATTCGAATCGGATTTTAATTGCATTGATTGTCACACAATTTATTTTCAATTTATTTGTTATGCAGATTATTTTTCTGGTCCATCTATAGTTGGTTAGTCATGCAGTCTCTTTTCTTGTCTTTATGCGGGCTTGGTCTGGGCCATTGGATCTATAATACAATGGTAACTTCTCTATCACCTTCCTCCGCACTCCATTGTTTCCTTGCGAGCAGGTGCTATTTTCCTTCTCCGATTCTTCACATCCTTATCACATTCCTCTTCTCATCTAACTCCAATTTCCTCACCTTCACTTTCCTTACCATCTTTTGAAACAATAGGTATATATATCCCCAAGGGTTCCCCGCATTCCTCCCACAGTCCGCGTCGGCAGTCCTCTTCCCCTATTCTTCCCCTATCTGGTTACCTTCTTCCCTATTCCACACCTTAGTAGGCCATCAGAACCCCTGAATTTAGGTCCTTGACCTCTGTCAGGATCCCATAATCATTTCCCCTATTCTGGTTTGTCTTATTTTGATCCAGATCACCACTTCCCTGCTTCACTCACTGCGTTATGAAGCAAGGTTGTGGGAATGGCGCTTCTGACCCCAATGGTGACTAGGAGATGGTTCAAAAGGATCATATACACCATCATGAAGGTAGATAGACCTTCAATTTCTCCATCTATCAAGGCATGCTCTTTTCCCCCTTTTTAACTCATGCTTGTTATTCACGATGCAAGGATCAATTCCTTTCCTTCTCGACTCGTGTGTGGGTTGTCTACCATCGTGGCATCTCGACGAAGACGCTAGAGGAGTTTTCCTCTCTTTGGGGCCTGACTCACCCTCTGGCTTCTCAGCCAGAAGTTGCTTGGTAGCCATGATGAGATCGTTGCCTCACTATAGCGGGGAAGAAACCCCAATGTTGTTTCTCTTCCCTAACCTCGTTTTCCTTTTTGTTTTGATTTTTCTCTCATGGGAAATTTGGTCTTTTTGTACCTTGTTTCTTTTTTTTGGAGTCGGTCCAATCGAGGTTTGACTGGGGGACATGGCTGCTTGTGGTTGGTCCATGTCAATTGGGCCCGGCTTCCTCCCTCTCTCCATTTCTTTTGCAATTTCTCAGCTTATGTGGCATTTGTTTATTATCTGATTGGTCAAATTTTTAAAAATACATAATTGATTATCTGTTTGGCCAAAAATTACAAATAAATAGTCATTGGATTTATAAAAATATAAGCTTTCTAATGTTTTTGGTTTTGTTTCCTGAATCTAATGTTATAAAGAGGTGATTTTAATAGATAAGTCTAAATAGATAATATATTGTAAAATTCATAGCTAATAATTTATAAGTCGAAAAAATATAATAAAATATGTTTTGAACTTAGAAAAATATAACCTAAAGTATGGCATGCTTTTGGTAACCTAATTCACTAATATTAAAAATAGAAATTTTAGGGTTTTGAATAATTGATGGAAACTTAACCCTAATTTCACATACATGATTAATAGGTGCTTTGGAGACCTAGATTTGGATCTAGGAGTGATCTTGGACTATTAGACTCGATAGAGATGTATGTTGTATCCCCTATTTTTCTATGTTGAGAAATTCACCTATGTTTATTCTTTCTCTTGGTCCTATGGACAATAGCCTATACACATTGCTCTTATCTTTTGATATCATAGTTCTTGTGAACTATCTTGTTTGTGGTAATCTTGGATATTCTATTGACTCTTATCTTGTGCCTTGGTGCATGTGGACTTTTGAGGATATGTGTCCACTATGAGGTGGATGTTTATTTGTGGATATGTGATACATTTTTCCCACTTGCATGTGAATGTATGTGTTTTCCATTGTGTGATGGAAACATTGTATAATCTGGCTATACTTTCTACTTGTCTCTACATTAAACATGCTATGTGATTCAGTAGCACTAGAGCAGTGTAAATTACATTGGTTTTTGGGGTAGTATTCCCCTGATATTTATGAGGAGAGTGGCAGTATCCCATTCTCTATACCCTAGTTTGGCAGTATTCCATTCTCAAATTTATAAATTTGGGAGATTGGCAATATTCCTTTCTCTATCAGGTTTTAAGTTTATGAGACTTGGCCACCTTTGCATTTATATTGTTCTAGGGGTATTCTTATCTCACATGCATGTAGGTTATTGATGATGATTGTGGGGTGTGTGCCCTACTTTCTATATGTGCTAGTATTGCACAATCTTTATTGTTTTGATTATGGCAAGTATCATCTTTTATCATGTGATGATGATTCTTATCTTTTATGCCCTTTTTAGGTAGTCCATGTCTTTTCTTTGGGAAGCCTTTTATATTTGTTGTCCCTTTATTTCATAATATTGCTCAATTTCCTTTTAGTATGCACATACTAGCCTTTATTGATGTCATTTATTTTTCTCTTCTTGTTGAGGTAAGCTTCCAACCCTAGGTGAAGGATATGGAGGACATGGCATGAAGTTATGGACTTCGAGTGGGAAATTAAATCTTGGAGACAATCTAGATGTGGTTTAGATTTCCCTTTACCTAGATCCTTATGTTGTATCCTTACATGTAAGTTTAAGATGTTCTTTTTCTCCCTCGTGTGAAATTGAATGTAGTCAATATTTTATTCTGTTGTTATACTTTGGTTGTTTTGAATACCATTTATATGATTTGAAAATTTACACCCACTCCAACATATCTTTTAGGTGTGTTTGGACTGCAGGTTCTATTGTTCAAATTTTTAGTAGGGAGTGGTTCCCCTCTAGGATCCTACTCCTTACAACTTGGTGTCAAAGCCTAGGTAGTCGGAATCTGACTATTTCAATTTTTTCTCCCTAATAGAACCCTTAACTTAGATAGTAACCTCTAGGTGAGATTTTCACCCTTTGATCTATGATGAGATGATGATTATCTCTTGATGCAATGAATTTTGTCTTGAGGATGCAATTAGGTTATGACGAGAAAATAGGATAAGTAGTCTTAATATGGAAATGTTGTGACTTGGTTTTCGCATTGAATTTGGGACCTGATTTCAATTTTCACTCACAAAAGTTTTCACACCAAATCATTTTCTGTATATATTATATGTACAAAAAAATGTTTTCTTTGGGTTTTATCAAAGTTTTCATGAACGAAGTCATAATGAAGTGATATGATAAGTTTTAGTAGAGAAACCCTAAATGTAGTGCTAACCCTAGTTTTAACCTTGGAGTTTGTGACTAGGGTTGATATAAAGGTGTAGTTGACCTACCTATGACTTTTGGATCTTATGGTTGTTGGTTAGAGACACGAGGACTTAAAGCTCAACCCTACATGGTATGAATTTTTAGTTGGATACATAAACAACATAAATCTCTAAAACATTCACAATTAAAAGATATGTGGGTAACCCCAAAAGTTGTTAGTTTGACTTGTTAGGTTAAACCTTTTATGAGGTGGAGAGTAGTTGGTTGTTTGATGTTTGAATCAATAGATTTTGAGGATGAAATCCTTTTAACAGGTGGAGTGTTGTAGCATACCGGATCTCAAACCCTACACCAGAAGTTTGACCTTTTTGGGCTTAGCCAAATAAGGTTGAGGATAGATCTAGGTGAGGTTTAGTATAATCTTAATGAGCTAATGCATGTATAAATCACCCTAATGTAACCTAATGTCCTCACATTAGTTTTAGTCCAATTATGGACACATAAAATATGTCACATAAATTATATAAAATTTGTGCAAATAATCACACATAATTCTTTGGGCACAATATTAAGTTATGAAACTTAATTGAATAAACAATAGTGATAATAATGAAATAATGTGATAATAATGGTCACAAATATTAATTATGACATAACTCATTAAAAGGAATCCCAAAAGTGGAATCTAAGTTAAAAATTGTGTCCTTGGGTCCCAATTACCTTGGGAGTCAAGTTTCACATTATTCACATAATAATGATTAATTTAATTTACTTAGGAAAGAAAAGATCTAAGTTTTCCCCAAAATATCAAAAAAAATGACTCCAAAATAGTAAAATAACCTAGGATTCGTTATCTACATAATAAATATAGCCTTTGGGTGAATTTTCATCCAATTTGAAATATATTTGCTTAAAAGGGGAAATTAGGAGAGAGAAAGTGTGTAGAACCTTCAAAATATTAAATAAATGCTCAAACAACTCCAAATGTAAAATGAATGGAAAATTCATATCTAACACATTAAATATGACTTGTAAGTGAAGTTTCATCAAATTTGGAGAATCTTAAAGTCATTATTGCATGAAGAAAGAAAAAATAAGATTTGATTTATTGAACACATTAAAGCTTCCCAAAAGGTAAACCTAATTGCATATTTAGATTCCTCATGTCAAAAATAGGTCGGGTGTAAAGTTTCATTTAATTTGGGACTCATTTGCACCCTCAAAAGAGGAGAGAGAAAATAAAAATAATTTTGATGTCACTTTATTCGAATCAGATTTGAATTGCATTATTTGTCACATGGTTATTTCTGATTTATTTGTTATGTGGTTTATTTTTCCAGTCCGTCTATAGTTGATTAGTCACGTAGTCTCTTTTCTTGTCTTTGTGCAGGCTTGGTCCAGGCCGTTGGATCTAGAATCCAACGTAACTTCTCTATCACCTTCCAACACACTCCCTTGTTTCCTTGTGAATAGGTGTTGTTTTCCTTCTTTGATTCTTCACATCCTTCTCACCTTCCACTTCTCATCTGACTCTAGTTTCTTCACCTTCACTTTCCATACCATCTTGCGAACCAATAGGTATATATATCCCCTGGGGTTCCCCACGTTTCTCGCATAGTCTGTGCCTGCGGTCCTCTTCCCCTATCTGGTTACCTTCTTCCCTCTTCCACACCTTAGTAGGCCATAAATTTAGGTCCTTGACCTCTGTCAGGATCCCATAATCATTTCCCCTATTTTGGTTTGGCTTATTTCGATCCCGATCACCACTTCCCTGCTTCACTCACCGTGATATGAAGCTAGGTTGTGGGGATGGTGCTTCCGACCCCAACGGTGACTAGGAGATGGCTCGAAAGGATCATATACACCATCACGAAGGTAGATCACCCTTCAATTGCTCCATCTATCAAGGCATGCTCTTTCCCCCTTTTTAACTCTTGCTTGTTGTTCATAATGCAAGGATCAATTCCTTTCCTTCTCGGTTAGTGTGTGGGTTGTCTGCGATCGTGGCATCTCGATGAAGATGCTAGAGGAGTTTTCCTCTCTTTTTGGGGCCTGACTCACCCTCTAGCTTCTCAACTAGAAGCTTCTTGGTAGCCATGGCAGGATCAATGCCTTACTACAGTGGGGATGAAACCCCTACACATATACTCAAAAGTACACAAGCACCAAGGCACAAGATAAGAGTCAAGAGAATATCCAAGATTACCTCAAACAAGATAGTTCACAAGAACCATGATATCAAAAGATAACAGCAATGTATATAGGCTATTGTCCATAGGACCAAGAGAAAGAATAAACATAAGTGAATTTCTCAACATAGAAAAATAGGGAATACAAAATACCTCTCTATCGAGTCTAACAGTCCAAGATCACTCCAAGATTCAAATCTAGGTCTCCAAAGCACCTATTAATCATGTATGTGAAATTAGAGTTAGGTTTCCATCAATTATTCAAAACCCTAAAATAGCCCTTTTTAATATTAGTGAATTAGGTTATTAAAACCACACCATAATTTAGGTTATATTTTCTAAGTTTAAAACATATTTTATTATATTTTTTCAACTTATAAATTATTAGTTATGAATTTTGCAATATTTTATCTATTTAGATTAATCCATTAAAATCACCTCTTTATAACATTAGATTCAGGAAAAAAAACCAAAACCATTAGAAAGCTTATATTTTTCTAAATCCAATGACTATTTATTTGTAATTTTTGGCCCAACAGATAATTAGTTATGCATTTTAGAATTTGATCAATCAGATAATAAAAAAAATGCCACATAAGTCGCTAAATTGCAAAAGAAATGGAGAGAGGGCAGAATCCGGGCCCAGTTTACATGGACCAACCACAAGCGGCCATGTCCCCTGGTCAAACCTCAGTTGGACCCGCTCCAAACAAAAGAAACAAGGCACAAAAAGACCAAAATGCCCATGAGAAAAAAATCAAAATAAAAAGGAAAATGAGGTAGGGAAGAGAAACTCCATTGTGAGGTGGATGTTTATTTGTGGATATGTGATATCTTTTTCCCACATGCATGTGAATGTATGTGATGTCCATTGTGTGATGGCAACATTGTATAATCTTACTATACTTTCTACTTGCCTCTACATTAAATATGCTATGTGATTTAGTAGCACTAGAGTAGTGTAAATTACATTGGTTTTTGGGGCAGTATTCCCCTGATATTTATTGAGGAGAGTGGCAGTATCCCATTCTCTATACCCAAGTTTGGCAGTATTCCATTCTCAATTTTATAAATTTGGGAGTTTAGCAGTATTCCTTTCTCTACTAGGTTTCAATTTTATGAGATCACTTGGCCACCTTTGCATTTATATTGTTCTAGGGCTATGCTTATCTCCCATGCATGCAGGTTATTGATGATGATTGTGGGGTGTGTGCCCTACTTTCTTTATGTACCAGTATTGCACAATCTTTATTTTTTTTATTATGGCAAGTATCCTCTTTTATCATGTGATGATGATTCTTATCTTTTATGCCCTTTTAGGTAGTCCATGTCTTTTATATGGGAAGCCTTTTATATTTGTTGTCCCTTTATTTCATAATATTGCTCAATTTCCTTTTAGTATGCACATACCAGCCTTTGTTGATGTCTTCTATTTTTCTCATCTTTCTGGGGTATGCTTCCAACCCTAGATGAAGGATATGGAGGACATGGCATGAATTTATGGACTTAGAGTGGGAAGTTAAAGCTTGGAGACAATCTTGATGTGGTTTAGAATTCCCTTTACCTGGATCCTTATGTTGTACCCTTACATGTAAGTTTAAGATGTCCTTTTGTTCCCTCATGTGAAATTGAATATAGTTAATATTTTATTCCACTTTTATACTTTGGTGGTTTTGAATACCATTTATAAGATTTGAAAATTTTACACCCACTCCAACATATCTTTTAGGTGTGTTTGGACTGGAGGTTCCATTGTTCAAATTTTTAGTAGGGAGTGGTTCCCCTCTGGGATCCCACTCCTTACAGCTGATGTACAGGTGGACCTATTGTCTTAATATCATGTTGTTTAGTGGTTGTACATGCATATGTAAAAGTTTGTCATTCAATGTGTAATATCAATTGTTGTAACAATTCATTTTATAATTATATGTTGAATGTTGAACATGTGTTGTGTGCTTTTGTTCTTGTTTATGTGCTTGTGCTACTGTTATTTCCTTCTGAACTCCTCTGATTTTCTTCTTCTTAGCCTAGTGTGTGGTGTTTAAATTGGGATTCTCACTAAGGTGAGGTTTCAATTTGGATATCACACATCAGATTAAGTTTTAGAAAATTTGAGGATATCACAGGTGGTATCAGAGCATGAACAATATAAAAGCCTAACATTTGCTCATTATGTAACTCAAACTAAAGAACCTTGAACTTGAAAATAGTTATGGTTAGATTAGTTGTCTTTAGAGACTAGATCTGACCTAGCCTCTAGGTTAGCACCTAGATGTCTGAGACTAGGTCTAGACTAGTGTTTGTTTTGTAACAAGTCGTAAGATTTCATTATTTCCCTATAATGTGGCGGTATGGGACGTTTCATTATTTGGAGATGATGTGCATCGAGGGAAGAGAAACCCTTGATATATGATGCATCTATGTATTGGGTAGATACACTAGTCTACCCCATGTTCTCACCCTTATCACTAGGTGACATGGCACTAGACAATCTACTATGTGTGGGACACTCATTTTTTGGACTTGGTTTTGGTTCCAATCAAATCGAGACTCAATAGTTTTCTCTGACATTTGTTCTACCAGAGAAAAACTATATAACATTTTATTATTATATATAAGTGTCAAAAAAGTGTGTCCCCACACATGTATGAGTAGGAGGTGACCATGCAACCTAATTGAAAGTGAGTGACATCAGTCTAGAAGAGAGAATAGTACTAGATTAGATGGCTAGAACCTTGTTGGAATATGTGATAGATGGATTAGATGAAATATGTTTAGATGATAAGATTTAAGTCTTATATAGATGATATAAGATGGTTTATGATGATAAATGTTTGTCTTTGAGGACCTAAGTTCAAATTTGAGGTTTTGAGATAAGTTTTGATGATGCAAGTACATGTGCTTTTCTAAGTTAAGATAACTTAAGACAAGATGTGAATCAGTGTGAGCCTCAAGATCTTTTATAAAGGAGGACCTCTAGTGTTAGGACCTATTGTAGGGTTAACTCTAGAGAGAGTGAGACCCATACGGAGAAGGTCTGAGAACCTAAACTCCAAGATATGAGAAATATGTGATATGATATGTCCTAAACTAGATTACCCCTAAGTGAATAAGTTGAGTCACTTGATGCATGATTCCTATAGTTTCGTTGAACCCTAGATGTACTCAGGAGGACCAAACCCTAGAGTTAGAGAGAGGTTGGTTAAATATTCATATGTGAATATGAATATGAGAACCTACCATCTAGGTGGGGAGAGAGAGTCCCAAGACCTTGGAAGAGGTAGCAAAGGTTAGTATGTCATGAAGCCTCGTGATCGGCTCGGTGGTTCCCTACATAGGACTCTAGTGGTCTAAATAAGAGAGTTTTGGGTAAGCATGTCTCATGGGTATAGAACCTATGTAAAGAGTGTCATGTTTTAGTTTGGTTTGTGCTTGAGTGGCCAAATCTTGTAATATCAATCATCAGTACCAATGAGGTAGAACTGATAACCCTAAACCAAAGAGGGAAGATAAATTTATATGCATACAAGATACTCATACAGTTGAGTGAGTTCAAAGAGATTGAGCATGGCACTACCCTCGAGATAAGGTTCAAGAGAACCTCATTTTTACTTAAAGAAGTTTTGATACATGTTTGACAAGCCACTTGTATAAGTTTGTTTAGCATTACCATGATATAATATATATAGGAGTGTGATCTAATCTTAAGATGTGATATATGGATATGAAAATGATGGAAAATATAGATATGGTTTGATATATATGCTTGAATATATTGTTAACCATATACATGAATGATGATAATGTAAAATAGTTGGTTAACCTAGTGATGAAATCACAAATAGGGTGTACGATCAAATATGAGAAAGTGAAATGAGATAATATAAATGATAAAAATTGAATGTGGTGTTAATGTTAATGCTCAATAAAGATTTTGAACATAGTTTGAGAAAAAAATAGCACAACATTATTATTATGGCATCCTAATATGATCTAGATGGATAAAGTGGGATAACTATAATTAACTCCTTCACAAAGTGTATAAGTTAATGTTGGAATCTATATGATTGGGAAAAATGGATATGCAAATCCTAATGTGAAATAAAGAACAACATAAACTAAGCTTATAAACCCTTGTTTCAACCTTGAATGGAGTGTATGTTCATCCAAGATTCTTGTAAACCTCCTAGGAGTGGTAGATATATGTTCTAGACATGATGTTTATGGGAATTTTGCACCTAGAATAGTGCCCTTGCAATGGATTAAAACATGATTAGTTTTTCTTAGAGTATGAGTATGGCTTAATTTTGAGGATGAAATTTCTCTTAAGATGTATATGATGTGATGGATTGAATTTTGATGTAATTTCAAGGATGAAATTTCTTTTAAGGTGTGTAGGATGTGACATATTGAACTTTTACAACCTTGAGGTCTAATGGAATACTTGAATCTACATGTTTGAGTTATCTTGAGAGTTCCATGTGTTTTGATAAAGTTTGGGTGGTGATTAATGTTGATATTATGATTGAGATCCCTAAGTTTTTATGCTTTTGAGGAAATACAAGTCAAATAGTTGAATTTTAGCACCAAATGGAATTCAATGTACCTTGAGTTGTGATAAAGATATGGTTGAAGTTTCATAATGTTTTGAGGTTCCTTGAAGAAGATATTGAAGTTTGAAGTTGGTGAATAATTAAATGTATTGGTGACTTTAGAACTATGCCTATTAATAATTCTAGCCTATGTTGATGATCAATGAGTGTCACACGCCCACAGGGCTGAGAACCCATGGATCCACAATGTGGACCGTGTCTTGACTATTGGATGAGTCAGATCTAATGGCTAGTAGCCTCCCTCGAAGATCAGTTAGACATGGAATCGTGGGCAAGTGGAACTGGAAACTTTGAAGGCCAGTTCATCGGTGATCTTGTGTCCATAGTGGAAATTGATCGAGAAGTTGAACCCAACTTGACTAGGCAGTCACACTTGAGCCTTACAGTAGAGTGTGGAGGTAGGATAGAAAGCACATGATGCTCTCCTCATCTCCATCATTTTCACAGGAGAAACTGGAAGGAGGAAGTTGAGGAGAGGAGGGTATCTGTGTGAGGGTCTAAGATATGTAAGATGAAGAGTGAAGTTTGAGGATAAGGATTCATGTGGAGACACAAGTTTCCATCGATGCTCCCTTTGTCGCCAAACCCAACCTTCAAGGCAATAATGTCCAGTTCACTAGAGGTGGAGGCGGCCTTTGACAATTGTTGTAGAGTGATCCCCACTGCATTCAGAGGGTGTAGAAGTATTTTGGGAGGTGTAAGGGAGACTCTGGAGTCTCTAGAAATGATCTAAGTGGAGAGGCTATTGATGGACAACTAATCCACTGAAATACCTTGCCGCCATCTACACCCATGAAGGAGCTTGAGATGAGGCAGCACGCTCCTTTACCTCTTTTGCAGCTTTCCAAGTGACGTTGTTGTAGCCCGTCAATCATGGACTGATGAAGAGCATGACATCTGTGTTGTAGAGGTGATGTAGACTGAAAAATTGCTCATTTTGCAAGACAAAGATGTCCAGATCACCATGGAAACCTCACAGGAGAGGCTGCTTGAGGTGGAACTCTATTTCACAAAGAAATAGAGGCACTGTGACCTGGGAAGGGGGAGAAAGCAGACTGGTTCAGGTCCCAGACCGGCCGGCTACAAGCCAGACCAAGCAGGTTACATAAGCCAGAGAAGAATTTGCACGTGGCGACCTCTGAGCGGTCAAGAAAAGGTAAATAATCCTATTAATATCAGTAAATGTGTGTATCTTAGATAAATCACAGGAAATAGCCTGTTTATCAGAAAAATACAAACAAAGTATCAAAATGTTCAAAAAATGAGTAGAACACAACGAACCATAATATCAGAGTTTTGATGAATAAATATAGATGATATCATGTAATATGTTTTACACTTGTTTCATGGATAATAAATATCAAATGACGGCCTAAAATTATGATGACATGTCAATGAACCCATAATCATGTTTGTAACCCATTTGATGCCAGTAATTATAAGGTTGATGCAAAAAAATCGCATAAAATGATTCATATAGCTATTTAGGGGTAATAACCCTAATTAATGTGTAATAATTACAAATATGCTCAAAGAATCCTAGAAGTTATAGAGTAAGCTCGTGTTAGTAATTGGAAGATAATGTGCTATTCTAAGATTAGAATTAAGCATATAAATCATTTTAAATGTTAAATGATCCTAAAATGATGAGAAACCATAATATGACTAATGAATATAACCTAGGGTTAATATATGTGCAAAATGATATGGAACCAGATGATTAAATGACATATCCTAATCCAAAATCTAATATCAATAACATAAATCTAAGATGACAAGACAACTAATAATGAGATATCCTAATGACTAAGCTAAAACATAAAACAGACATATTAGGGTTAAGATGGTAAGAATCTAATGATAGTACATGATCTTGTCTTAATCAGGGTTTGACCAAGGATATAGTTGACATCAGAAATGTGTGATTAGATTGTCTCAGTTGAAGGTACGCCTTACCTCTTACTTGGCTTATTATACAACATGCTTGTATTAAATGTGAAGCAAAATACTTGACACATGGTATTGGATGAAATGATTGTTCTTGTATGATATCTTGCTTGATTTTCCATACTTATATGTCTATGAACACATGAAACATAAGATATCTAATCCATTATATGATAACACTGAATCTCTTTGGTAGAATAGTGCATTGATGAAAGTACTAAATCTCTTTGGCAGAAGAGTACATGTGAGCACTAAATCTCTTTGGCAGAATAGTGCATTCATGAAAGTACTAAGTCTCTTTGGTAGAATAGTACATGTGAGCACTAAATCTCTTTGGTATAATAGTGCATGTGGTTGATCAACTTTACATATAATTGAAAATATGCCAAAAATATGTGTTCTCTTTTGTTAATAAACATCTTTGTTCGAGTATGCTTTTGTTATATATTTCTTTTGTTACTGCCAAGTATTAGTTTTACCTTATTGCCAACTCTTAGTAATGAGAGCTATATCTTAAAGTCACGCAGGCGTACTCAGTACAATATTTTAGAATATTGTGTTGATGTGTAACACATGTAATCTTTTGTTTAGGTTGTGGACATATTATTTTGAATGACCTAGATAGTTGAGAGTTGTGTGGTGAGCTGGTGTAAAGATGGACCTATTGTCTTAATATCATGTTGTTTAGTGGTTGTACATGCATATGTAAAAGTTTGCCATTCAATGTGTAATATCAAATGTTGTAACAATTCATTTTGTAATTATATGTTGAATGGTGAACATGTGTGTATGCTTTTGCTCTTGTTCATGTGCATGTGCTATTATTGTTTCCTTCTAACTTCCTCTGATTTTCTTCTTCTTAGCCTAGTGTGTGGTGTTTAAATTGGGATTCTCACTGAGGTGAGGTTTCAATTTGGATGTCACACATTAGATTAAGTTTTGGAAATCTGGGGACGTTACAATACCTCTGTACAAATTACCAAGTGTGGGAATTTACACATCCACACAAAATGACAGATATAACTTTATACTTGTAATAACCACATGATAAATAATAAAGGAATAAGCAAGTTCAATTCAAAATATGAGGGATGAGAACGTCCATAAAAGATCATCTAGGGTTAGAGGACTCATAAAAGAAGGTCCCAAAATTTAATGATAAAAGAGAATGTAGTAACAAAAAGGAATCTTTCAAATAAGAACAAGTCAAAGAAATAGATTCATTAATAACATTAGGGTTTCAAGCTGCAAAAAAACTAAGAGAGAAAAGCCTACGTCATACAATTGAGGGAATACAATATACCTAATAAGTCTAAATGTGTGTAAATTCAACACTAAATCTTTGCCATAGTTTCAAACAACCTATTGAGTATATATATGAAACTAGGGTTAATATATCATTAATTACATGAACCCTAAAAATCACCTTTTTGTCTTTACTTAATTATGTCATAAAACATTTACCATTGGATTGAGAAAATTCCCATGATTTCAAAAAATATTTATATATATTTATATGACTTGTATATTAATTTTGTGAATATTTTAAATGAAATTAGATAATGAAAACTAGATAAATGTACCATGCATATGGTTCTACACCCATAGAACATGACATGGCAAAAGAGGACATTTAACTGGTTAAAATCCCATGAGGTTAAATCAAAATTGAGATGTGTAATGATACAAGTGCCCCTTATGGGGTGTGATACATATAATTGGTCGTAAAGAAACTTTAACAAAATTTAACATGGGATTGTTCCTTTGTCACGGTGGAAGAACAAATTTAGAAAACTCAATTTGGTGAAGGGTTAGTTTACTAAACAACTTCAACTCCATCTACAAGGGCACCCATTGCCTTCCCCATTGCTTAGAGGTATTAAGCAATCCAAATTCGAGACCATAGACACCTAGATGATAGAGATACTACCATTACTAAAGGACAAAGTAAAGTTGAAACCTAATGCAAACAAAATCTAACTTGAACTGGAAGGACAGGATGGTTTTATAGACAGAATAAAATCTTCCAATGAAGAAAGCAAGGAAAATCGCAATCAATACAACCAACATTTCTATGAAGGTCATAAGGAAGCATCAAAAAGTGGAAATAGGAGATGTGTACTGAAAAGATAATGGATGGTTCTAGAATCCTATCAAGACCATAAAGAGAAGATCTAGGAATTCGAGGTGTGGCACAGTGGTCAGGCTTATTGGTACAGGGGGTTGTAAAGTCATGGAGGATGAAATGGAGTTTGGATGTGTAGGGGGAGGGGAAGTCATGGTGTTGTGAGTGATAGTTTAGCTTCCTAAGGATCTGTTATGATAAGAGGACGGTAATATATATGGCTTGGGTTTCAGGGAAAGCAAGATAAGTATCTGAGAAGAGAAACAAGGGAAGGAGAGGAACTCAGGTTTGATTGGGAAGTTTAGGCTATCAAAACTAGGGAAAGTAGGTACTAGTGGATTTAGGGGGGAGAAAGGAAGCTACTACAGAAGAAATCTTTGAGAAAGATACACTAGGGAGAGAGATCATGATGGAGAAAGAAAGGGCTTACTATGGAATAAGAAACGGAAGGTAATCAGATGAGGAAGAAGATATAGGTTCTACTAAATCAAAATCTAAGGGAAGAGAGTGATTTTGCATTTAAAAGTGAGGAAATCAAGCATGTCAATATAATAAATTGAGAAACTTTAGGAAACAAATTTTATTGGTTGGATACATTGATTATTAAGTGTAACATCCCTGACATGGGTTATGCTTTAACCCTAGATGTTTTGCTTAATAAAGTTAATTATATGCTTTCTCTTATCTTTTGAAAAGTAATTAAGGTTCAAGAGGAACTTATGTTTCAATTTTAGTCTTTTTTTAATAATGTTGAAAACAATGTTTTGCCTGTTTTGGACTAAAGTGCAAATTACCCAAGTTGAGGGGTTAACTTGCAAATGTTACATGATAAAATGTTCCTCAAGTTTTGAAGCATAATAAGAATGATAATGATGCAGAGGTATGGCTTGTGGTTGCTTGAGCACCAAGAAAGAGCTTGTTAACCAATATTTGTGCATTAAAACCTAGTCTTGGTGTAATGTGCAATTTACCCAAAACCTAGGGTTCAATATGCAAAATATCACCTCGAGAGAGTCACTAATGTTTCTTGGCATCATGTAGAGAAAATAAAATGAGAAGGGCATCTCATTTGAGGAGAGAGAATCTTGATATTAAAATAATCAAGATTTAAGCATAATTAGAAACATAATTCAATTTAATGCAAAAATAAATATATTAATGGGAGTGCCCTTCAACCAAATATGTGAAGGTTGAATTTGGATAAGTTTGGACGTCCTTGTCCCTTGCTATGGCACCGAAAATATCCTAAGTGAGTGGAGAGCCCACTCACAGTAGTTAACTAAAAAGTAATATCCACTAAAAATGGGATATTAGTATTATATGAATTAAGGTGCTTAATTGCTTTTCCTTTAATTTATGGATAATGAAGAGGAATTCGAAGGTGGGTAAGATGGATTTTAATGCAAGGATTTGAGGGGGATATGTGGCACCAATTTTGGGAGTTAAAGGATTTTTATATCACTTTCTCTCTCATTGAAATTCCCTTATAAACACTTCATTTTCCACCCACTTGAAGACTCTTTTCGGATTTTCTTTCTCTCCTTGCTTTGGTTGAACACAAGGGAGATTAGGAGAAATAGTAGGACGTGCCCCAACCTTTAGGTAAGCTCCTTAATCATCTTCAACCTTGATTTCATGGTGGAAATCGATTTTCAATGCTTATTTTCTTGTGTTCTTCATTCAATCTTAAACCCTAGCCATTCATTTCACTCAAAGACTTGAGAAATAGCCTTGTGAAGTTGAGGAAGATTCATTCACCATTTAGGACGTGAAGGTTGAAGCTTGGATTCAATTTTGAAGGTGGTTTATATAACTTAAACCCTTAAATGTTATTATTACATTCAATTGTTCATCACTTGTTTATCGTTTTGTTCTTCTTGAAATTCCTTTGAATAATTGATGAAATTTCCATAAGAATGGAAGTAGATTTTGAAGGATCGAAGCTTGATGATGAAGACATCATCATAAGCACACACCTCAATGAATATCTTGGGCAAACAGTTTCACTCTTGAGACTAAACGATCTCAAGATTGTTTGGTGAGCAAACGGTCTCAAGACCGTTTGACACCAAACGGTATCAAGACTGTTTGAGGTTAGGAGATGTCATGGTTGGATGATGATCTAATGGTTCTAATTGATTGACTAATAATAGGTTCAGTGATGGATAATCCACTGATTACAAACTCCAATCCATTGAATTGATTGAAGCCTTAATTATTGGAATTGATCAAGACCGAATGGGTAAAACCAATCAAGACCGAATGGGTAAAATTGATTAAGACCGAATGGGTAAAATCAATCAAGACCGAATGGGTAAAAGTGATCAAGACCGAATGTGTAAAATCAATCAAGATCGAATGGGTAAAGTTGATCAAGATCAAATGGGTAATTTGATCTTCAAAATTGTTTGGTCATGTTGACCATTTGGGAGAGTTGACGGAATGGAGGTCAAGCACCTCAAGACTGAATGGAGGTCAAGCACCTCAAGACCAAATGGAGGTCAAGCACCTCAATACCGTATGGAGGTCAAGCACTTCAATATTGTATGGAGATCAAGTACCTCAAGACCGTTTGAAGGTTCAAAAAGTAACAAAACCGTTTGGAAATTTAATAGTTTCAAAGTTATGAAAGACCAGTTAATCCCTTGACTGTTAAATAGCATATATCCAAGTTAAATCCAGTGGTTGTACCTCTAAAATACTTAGATGATTAGTACCTTTAGAGTGGTTAACCTTTGATGCTTATGGAAACAATGACTTAATACATTATGCTAACCCTTCATTCAAATTGATTCAACCTAATCAAGATTGAAATAATTAACATCCTAGAAAGGATGAGAGAGAGGAACTCATACATGAGTGATAATCATGTAGTGATTAATCTTCAACACTTTCAAAATGAAATATGTAATTAGGGTATGATCCAAGATGATGAGATCATAAAACCCTAATCGAGAAGGTTAATGAATCCTAACCCTAATTTATGGCAATGCTAAGTGAAACCCTAATCTAGGGTGATGGTGTAACCCTAATTTAGGGTAATCATATGATAAACCCTAATTCAAGGCATTTTATTGGTAAACCCTAATTTAAAAGAGGATGTTTCATGAAACCCTAAATTCGAGTAAAGCTTCATGAAATCCTAATTTGGGGAAATGTTGTAAGAAACCCTAATTCAGGGTAATGATGTGTAAAACCCTAATACAGGGTAAAGGTATGACAAGCCCTAATTTTGGGTTATAGTACATGAAACCCTAATTTTGGGCAATGAGATGATTAACCATAGCCCTAATGATGGATAATGGGATGAGTATCTCTAATTGACATGAATTGGGAAACCCTAACCCTAATAAAGGATTAGTGGTGTTACCCTTGTATAGCATGATGTTGGTATGTAATTGATATAACTGTCATCATGTGTTCTGACCATGCATGTATCATGAGATGATGAGCATAGCCAGGTATAAGCTATGATGTTTCATTTATTGAAATTGTTAATGGGCCTTATGATCCATAACATGCTTTGTTGCCTAGTGAGAGGTAACAAGAGATGAAATGAGCCTTGAGAGCCATGTGAGATGCTTGTGTAGCAAGTATCATGTTTACCTTGGTCAGATGACCTGAAGGTATTAGTTACCTAATAAGTGGTAACAAATGTTCTTTGATGAACTGAGGGTTTGAATACCCATTTTATTATAATAATGATGATGAGTTTGTGAAAGGATGAGAATGCTCCTGATGAGATGAGGGATTGAGATCCCAATACTTTATTAAAGATTTGAACAGTACTTGATGAAAGTATTACACATTCTTTGTAGCAATTGTTAAAATAATTGATGTTTGAGAACTTGTTTGATGCTAAAACAATATGGTAATACACTTAATTACTCAAGTGATATCATATAATGTAGTTTCCTTATGCCCCATAGGAATGGTTGTGGGCTATATCCTATGGTGAAATGAGTTTAACTTGGAGCACATATTTTTTAATATGTGGGGGTAATTGGGAAATTATATCCTTATGCCCCATAGGAATGGTTGTGGGCTATATCCTATGCACGGGATTTCTTACAGACCATACTCCAGTATGAGTATGGATATAGGCCATGACTCCATGATATGATACCAGGCATTGGCTACGGGCCATAACCCTGAAGAGAGTATATGTTGCAGGCTATAACTCTATAGGGAAGATGCCACTATACCCTGCAAGCTAATTGCAGTTTGACATGTGATTTCTCTACCATGTAATCTCGTACTGACCGAGAAGGTTGAGGTCTTGGAGTTCGGATCTTCCATTGACCTTGTGTGGTACTGATGCTTTACATAATCATGGTCGGTTGGAGCATGAACGGTATACTTCATCTCTTTAGGGCATTAAGTATGATTGTAAAATGTAGTCAGTCATGTAGCGTAATTGCTTAAGGTTGAAATACGAGAATCACTGGTTGATGTTATCTTTCTTAGTATATCAGATAAAAGTTATACATGTTCTTCATATTCCTTATTGAATAAGTAACATGTTGCTTTAACAAGTTATAGCTGAAATGCTTTGAATAAGAATATTGCTCTAATCTTTTTAGACAATAAATCATCTGTTGTTGAATATAAATGATTCCTCTACTCAGTTTTATTCTATTAAACTACAATAATAATGTTTTTGGTGGAGAGTTATATCTCTCACTAGGACTGGGTCTCACTCTGTTGGTCACCAACACTTTTTAGGTAGATGCGGTAGAAGAGACAGGAACCCTATAGCAGGGGAAGATCAGCAGCAGCAGCTACTGGGACAGCAGTGATATTCTCAGGTGGAGACATTGGCTGTCATGTTTTGTATAGAAAGTCCTATGTGTCATCTCTGTACTCTCAGATCCTCGGAGTCAGTAGTTAGTTTAATGAATCGATCTGAGATTTTGACTTGATGCCTCGAGGTTCTTAAATTGCCTTTGTAGAGTTTTAATAGGGCAGTTGATGCTTGTAATCCTCGAGAAGAGATGATATTGGACATGTACTTGTGAACCAGAATGTAATTGAGATGCTTTGGTTCTTTTTGAAAGAGTTTTCCAGTGTATGGATCTCTTTGTAAATGGTTTTAATTTTTAGTGATCTTCAGTAATCAGCTGCTAATGAACACTTCCGCTTAAGTAAATCATGTTTTTTTGTGATTTGTATGCCACAAGTTAGTGGTATTAGAGCTCTAGGTTCGCTGAGTCTACAGAGACATAGGATTAAAGTCATTGAGTTTGTTCTAGTGTCTTCTAGTTTATCTGATAGTGACTTCTGCTCATATAGGAGGAGAAGAAGAACTTGAAGATGTCTGGATCACATGAAGAACACGCTACTGAGAGCAGTGTTGCTACACCAGGAAGAGGTGCAAGGGACCAGAATAGGGATGAACTAGAACCTGAACATCCCCAGCTTAACCAAGTTTCATTGGAAACCCCAGCCTTCCATGATCTGTTTGGGCAGTTCATGGAAACCATGACACATATGGCAGATAGGATGCCACCACCTGCACCTAGGGCACCAAATCACCATGAAGGACATGGACCCGGAAAGACTTTCGAATGACTTCACCGGGTAGGAGCCTCAGATTATGTTGGTACAGCAGACCCAGTAGATGTTGACATGTGGCTGACTGAGTTGGAGAAGGCTTTCAGAATCCTCAATATTCCTGAAGTCGAAAAGGTGAGGCATGTAGTGTACCTACTGAAAGGGAGCGTTGGTCATTGGTGGACAATTGAAGAAGGAAAAAGGCCAGGTGTCGAAGTCAGATGGGAAGAATTCTGATGAGAATTTGTCATTAAATACTTCCCTAAGACTTACCTAGATGAAAAGATATCTCAGTTTGATAAGATAAGACAAGGAAAGATTAACATTAGTGAGAATGAGGCTAAGTTCATGGAGCTTTTTTGGTTTTGTCTGCATATGGAAACTTCTGATGAGGAAAGAATTCGGCATTTTGAGAAGGGGTTGAACGTTGAATTGACCACTCATGTATCTTCTTTGGAGAACAGGGAGAGGTTTGCCATGTTTGTGGAGTCCATCAGACGGATAGAGAGGTATATGATCGAGAAGCGACAGACCATTGGTAAGAAGGAGTACACTCAGTTTCAAGGACAAAGGTATGAGGGCTTTAAGAAGCCGAGGTTTTCTGCATCGGTAGCACCATCAAGATTCAATACCCAGACACAATGGATGTCGAGTAGGGGTAGGGGCCATAGTTTTATTCCAAATAGAGCCCCCAGCACAGCATCAATATCGGTGAGCACAGCATCAATATCGGTGACTGGACCTCATAGACCCTATCTTGAGACCAGGATCTGTCATCAGTACAGACAAGTGGGACATCTGGCAAGGGATTGTCCAGTCGGAAACACAATCGTGACTCAACCCCAGAGGCAGAGTCAACAAGGATCTTAGATGAGGCAATTTTCTAGTGGTACCATAGGATGTGGGCAAGCGTCCCAAGCTGGTTCATCGGCACCCAACAACCGAGCACCGGGTCAACAGCAAGCAATGACTAGATTCTATGCGATGAATCAACCTGAAGCAATAGTCAACCCTCGAGTTGTGACAGGTCAGATGGAACTGTTTTATTCTGATATTTCTTCATCCTTCTTCGTATCTTCTTTAATTGATCTGGGTGCTACGCATTCCTTCATCACTAGAGAAGTGATTCTTGACTGTAATATGACAATTAGTCATAGCGTAGAGAGTCTGTTATTAGAAACCCCTTTGTTGGGATCTGCAGTGTTGCGGGACGTGTGTTCTTCCTGCATTCTTTCCTTTTCTGAACATCGCATTCAAGTGGATCTTATACCACTTGAAATGCATGGGTTTGATATAATTCTTGCGATGGGCACCCTAGAAAAGTATAAGGTTGTATTGGATTGTGTTTCCAAGCAGGATGTGTTCACAGATGATAGTGACACATGGATCTTTTAGGGAGACAGGAAGATTCTTCCAACCTGTCTTGTGTCAGCTATGGTAGCTGAGAAGCTGATGAGACAAGCATGCTTTGCATTCTTGGCACATGTGGTAGATGCCACAATGGAGAGCTCTGATCTTTCTAAAGTTTTGATAGTTAGAGAGTTTGAAGATGTGTTCCCTGAGGAACTTCCAGGTGTACCTCCACCCTGAGAGATTGATTTTGAGATTAATCTAATCTCGGGCACGCAACCAATAGCACAAACACCATATAGAATGGCACCTGCTGAGATGGCAGAGCTCAAGAAACAACTACAGGAATTGCTTGAGAAGGGTTTTATCCGACCGAGTACTTCACCATGGGGTGCCCCGGTTCTCTTTGTTAAGAAGAAGGACAGATCGATGCAATTATACATTGATTACAGACAGTTGAATAAAGTAACTATAAAGAACAAGTATCCTCTGCCAAGGATGGATGACCTATTTGATCAGTTGTGTGGTGCAACTATATTCTCTAAGATAGATCTGAGGTCAGGATACCATCTATTGTGTATCAAGGAGAGTGACATACCTAAGTCTGCCTTTAGGACAAGGTATGGTCACTATGAGTTCATAGTTATGTTGTTTGGACTGATTAATGCACCAGATGCATTCATGGAGCTCATGAATAGAATATTTCAACCTTTTATTGATCAATTCATAGTAGTCTTCACAGATGACATCTTGAGATACAGTATAGATGCTCAATAGCTTGAGAAGCACCTCTGTCAGGCTTTAACTTTACTAAGAGAGCATAAGTTATATGCTAAGTTTAGCAAATGTGAGTTTTGGTTACTAGAAGTTTCTTTTCGAGGACACATAATATCTGCCTCGGGTATCTATGTTGATCCTAAGAAGGTAGAATCTGTCCTACAGTGGGAATAGCCAAAGACACCAATGGAGATAAGCAGTTTCCTAGGACCGGCAGGATATTACAGGAGGTTCATTAAGAACTTCAATTCTATAGCTTTACCCCTAACCAAGTTGACTAGGAAGGAGGTTCCTTTTGTCTGGAATGACAAGTGTCAACATTCTTTCCAGCTGTTGAAAGAAAGGTTAACAAGTGCACCTGTGTTGGTGTTACCTGAGCAAGGGAAGGGGTATATAGTTTTTTGTGATGCATCTAAGAATGATCTAGGATTTGTGTTGATGCAGGATAATCAAGTGATTTCTTTTGCCTCTCGACAGCTTAAGAAATACGAGGAGAATTATCTGACACATGATCTAGAGCTAGCTGTTGTGGTCCATGTTTTGAAGATCTAGAGACATTATCTCTATGGAGAAACATTCCAGATTTTCACAGACCGTAAAAATCTAAAATATATCTTCTCATAACATGAGTTGAACATGAGACAATGCCGCTGGATGGAGTTATTCAAGGACTACAATTGTACAATTGATTATCATCCAGGGAAGGCTAATGTAGTGGTTGATGCACTAAGTAGGAAATCATCATCACCAGCCTTTGATAAAGGACAGTTGAACTCTTTAGTGTGCTTTAAAAGATATATGCTCATCTCCTTGAGGCAAAACAATATACATCTTAAGGTATCATTGTTAGCCCGGCTATTAGCCGAGATGCAAGTGAAACCTACTCTGAGATAGCAGATTAAAGAAGCACAGTAGGTTGATACTGTGATTCAGCAGATCCGGTCAGAGTATGGTAGTGAGAAATGGGATGGCTTACATGAGTCAGAGGATCAGGTAGTCTGTTACCATGGTAGGATGGTAGTACATGATGCCAATAACTTAAGGAAGTTAGTTTTGGAGGAAGCTCATTCTTTGATGCATGCAATGTATCTAGGGAGCACCAAAATGAATCCTAATTTGAAGGATATGTATTGGTGGCCTGGATTGAAGAAAGTTGTTGTTGAGTTTGTTATGCGGTGTCTGGTGTGTCAGCAAGTTAAAGTTGAACATCAAAAGCCCACAGGAACAATGCAACCTTTGCTTATACCACAGTGGAAATGGGATCATGTGACCATGGACTTTGTGGTTGGTTTGCCTATAACAACCAAAGTTCATGATTCCATATGGGTGATAGTTGATAGGTTGACTAAGACAGCACATTTCCTTCCTGTCAAAATAACCTACGTTGCTGAGAAGCTTGCACACACACACACACACACACACACATATATATATATATATATATAAATATATATATATATATAGATAGATGAGATAGTGTGGTTGCACGGGGTTCCAACTTCTATTGTTTCTGATAGAGATCCCTAGTTCATCAGTCATTTTTGGGAATGACTACATAAAGCTCTGGGTACGTAGTTAAGATTTAGTACTGCCTTTCACCCACAGACAGATAGACAATCTAAGAGGACCATACAAACTTTGGAGGATCTTATTAGGGCATGTGTCCTTCAGTTTGTAGGAAGTTGGGATCTACACCTAAGCTTGATTGAATTTGCTTACAATAATAGCTATCAGCATAGTATTGGCATGGCACCATATGAAGCATTATATGGTAGACAATGTAGATCTCCATTATGTTGGTATGAAATAGGAGAATATCAACTTCTAGGTCCTAAACTAGTGCAGCAGACAACTGAGAAGATTAAAGTAATCCAACAATAGTTAAAGGCTGCACAGGATAGACAGAAAGCATACACCAACAACCGGTGAAGACCTTTATAATTCCAAGTTGGAGACAAAGTATATCTCAAGGTCTCACCTTGTAAAGGTGTTCTTAGATTTGGGAAGAAAGGAAAGTTAGCTCCTAGATTTATGGGGCCTTATCCAATCATTGAACGGATTGGAAAGGTAGCCTATAAGCTAGAGTTTCCACCTGAGCTCCATAAGTTGCATCCAGTGTTCCATATCCCTATGCTGAGAAAGTGTCATCTTGACACAGAGTTAGTTTTGCAACCTGTGGAGGTAGAATTAAATGATGATATATCATATGTTGAAGGACCTGTGATGATCCTTGATAAAAGAATTAAAAAGCTGAAAAAGAAAGACATATGTCTTGTGAAAGTTCTCTAGAATCACTGTGGCATTGAAGAAACTACATGGAAACTAGAGGAAGAGATGAGGAGGAAGTACCCTTCTCTTTTCTCTTGATGATTTCGGGGACAAAATCCCTGTTAGGGGTGGATAATTTGTAACATCCCTGACCTAGGTTATGCTTTAACCCTAGATGTTTTGCTTAATAAAGTGAATTATATGCTTGCTCTTATCTTTTGAAAAGTAATTAAGGTTTAATAGGAACTTATGTTTCAATTTTAGTCCTTTTTGAATAATATTGAAAATAATGTTTTGCCTGTTTTGGACTAAAGTGCAAATTACCCAAGTTGAGGGGTTAAATTATCACTTAAGAAAGGTTAAGATTCAAATTTAGGAGGATCCTAGACTTAGGATTTCACTATCACATCATAGCTTATATTAAAATACGAATTTAAACATGTTATTTAACTTGCAAAGGAGGTTTGTAGGGATCACTCACCTCTCGGTGAAGTGATGATGATTCTAACTCCATACATCACTCTCGTGTATATATTTCATTTTGAATCACAAACCTTGCTCCTCAACTTAATCCCAGCCACTCTCGCGGTCAAGGACAAATTGCCAAAAGAGTAACTGCATACTCTCAAACACATCTTCTCATATTATTAAAGAAAGCATAAAACATGCAAGTATGATGGCCAATCACACAAACAAGCATTTCTGATCTGAAAAAACTCTTGGAACATGCAAGCAACTAACATTTAATACGAAATTCATATGTTCATATAAGCTATGACATGGGAGTTACTCTCCCATGTCCAAGATTCGGATTCTACTCACCCATGGCTAGAGAAAGAAGGTACAAGCAGAAGAAAACATCAAAGGACATAGTAAAAGAGTAGAAACAACTAGTATGTCCATGAGAAGTAGTATAATGAATAAGAACTCCAGCTAGAAGTCAAGCTCTGTCCTTGCTTGCTGCACTTTCTCCAGATTTCTTCACTCCAAAGCAGATAGAAGAGGAAGAAGAAGATCCTTGATACAAATAGTGAAGAAGAAGGAAGAAGAAGAGAGTTATCTCTTGAGTAACCACCTCCTATCTCCCTTGGTCTCCTCCAATTTCTCCTGGACTTCCTCCAGTCGAGTTGACCTCCAAAAAGTCTATCCTAAGTCGTCCTCCCTGTCCCAAGTCGTTCCCATTCGTATATGAGAGTGGATTGGTTGTTCTTTGAGTTTGGGTCGAAAATATACTTTACACAGCATGTGGGTAAGTTCACACGGTGTGTGGGAAGTTACAACTTAGCAGAAAACCTGATTTTTAGGTCTTACAACATGTAAATTGGTCACACGACGTAACCCAAAGTGCGTGTAACTTGACTGGAATTCTGTTGTACATTGACACGGCGTGTCAAATAAAAACACAGCATGTCCCATGATGACATGGCGTGTCTATAAGTGACACAACGTGTCAATGGTTATTCTAGGTTGTTGTGTATTCTTCTCATAACTTACAGCGTGTGGGTAAGTTTTACACGCCATAAAAAGTGGTATTTGTGCATTTTCGAACCCCAAAATATGTAGATACTTGAGGAGTGATCCAATAAGTGATAATATGATATATTTCTCATCATTTCATTGCAAAATGTAGTACCTACAATCCAAACCATGAGACAAGTAAGAATAGCTAAAAATATAGAATCTAGCATGAATGAGAGTGATAATTGAGTCAAAAACAACGTGGATATGCAACCAAACATGGTCCAAAAGATGATATGATTTGTGCACATCAATTACTCTCTCAATGTACTGGTATCCCAAACATATTGCCTAGTGAATTTCATAGCTTTTATGTAATACAATCTTATGCTACACCCATGTGTCACAAGTATGATGATCTATGTTGAACCTCCTTCAAGAGGTTGAAAGATAATGATGTTCTTACAAGGAATGATGTGATGGTAATAGTGACATTTGGGCATAGGTTGAGCCCTAGTGGAGGTGTAACCCTCTTCATGATGTGACAAGGATTAGTATCTTCTGATGATGTGATAAGAATTATATCTCATACATTTATATTTTTTGGAGTTGTAACATGCCCATGTTTTTGTAGAACTCTTTTAGGGTTTTCTTGTAACTTCATTGATGCTTCTAAAAGACACCCAATTGACATTAATAATCAAGTGAAATACTAATCATGTAGTGCTCTATGTCATAGAACCATTCCAATGTCAAGACTTGCTAGATGGGGAAACGAGTATTCCTAACAGAATCTCAGATCGCATACTGTTGAGTATGTGGGCTGCAAGTGATTATGTGTCCTTAACATCCTGATCTGAAGGTTTTGAGGAATGATGCGATTGTACCTCAGATGATAGGGTTTTTTATATCCTAGTTACTAGTGTCGTGACCTATATACCAAGGGCGGACTAGGTTGTTGGCAGTCTAACTATATGTCACTGTAGGCAGTTTGACTCAATGTTTTCAGAACTGAATCGGTGGTCGGACCGATACTGACTCAGACCGGATTGAGTCGGGTTCAACCGGAGTGGTTGAACCGGTTGGACCGGAAATGATGTCATCATGACATAAAAAAATATTTGAACCGAAAAAACTGAACCGGTCACCATGATAAAAGGCAATTAGCGGTCGGACCGGTCAAACCGGTTGAACTGCACAAGATATATATATATATATATATATATATATATATATATATATATATATATATATAGTTTGTGTATATATGCACATATATATATTTAAATATATATACATTGTATATATATGTATATATATATAAATATATGTGTATACATATATATATATTGTTGTGCAAATGTATACATTCTTACATATATATATATATATATATGTGTGTGTGTGTGTGTGTGTGTGTGTGTGTGTGTGTGTGTTCGTGTGTGTGTGTATAAATATATATTTATACATATATATATTATTATGTAGATGTACACATAGATTCACACATACATATATATATATGCATATATACAAATATACTTATATTTGTACATATATACATACATATATATATATATGCATTCTACCTTATATGTACATTTTCTATATAAATAAATACATATATATATATGTATACATATATATTGTTGTGCAAATGTATACTTTCATATATATATATATATATATTTGAATATGTATACATTATATATATATATGTATGTATATAAATATATATGTATACATATATATTATTATGTAGATGTACACATACATTCGCACATACATATATATATGCATATATACAAATATACTTATATTTGTACATATATATATGCATTCTACCTTATATGTATATTTTCTATATAAATAAATACATACATACATATATATACCATATGTATATACATATATGTAAAATCCTATATGTATTCTACCTTCTATTTTTTTCTTCTCTTTGAACCACTGGTTCAATCCGGTTCGGTCCGACCGGCTGGTTGGACCGGTTGGACCATATTTCTTACCGGTTGGCCCGGAAAAAGACACATTACCGGTTTTTTAGGCTTTCGGACCGGTCAACTACCGGTTCACCGGTCTGACCAGTCGGATCGGTCGGTCCGGTTCGGTTTTAAAAACACTGGTTTGACTTTGACTAATATGTCACTACAGTTGACTCATATTGACCAAGGGGGTAAGATCTTAGGATTTTGGCTCTCCTAGATCTTGTACAGAACTGATTGCGACCAAGCGGTGGTCAGTTGAACTTTGAGTGTTATACCTCAAATTCCCCAGGGCTTAATAAAATACATAATCCTATCGTGTAGTATATATGTTTAGGGATAAGCACGACTCACATTGGTTGTTACCCTTACCTTGTTTCTAGTAAAGTTTAGTTGTTATGCTTTGTGGTAAGAGAAATAAACTATATAGGATATGATATTTTTACCTACTTCTCTGTATACTGTGCAAATCATATTTAATCTATTTTATTACTTAGCCAGCTTAATCTATTTACTTATTTAAAATAACATAACCTGTTGTAATCAATAACCATTGTTGAGAGTTATATCTCTTGTTGGGACATGGGTCTCACCTCGTGGGTCACCACATCATTTTAGGTGGTCGTCAGTGACATGGTCAGGTTCGTGGAGGTGAAGAAAAGCAGCTTGTAGAGAAGTAGGAGTAAAGGTTGGCTAGTAGTTAGTTGTGTCCTAGAGTCATCCATGTACTCTTAGGTCCGGGCAAGGGATGTTTTCTAGATGATATGTATATCGTCTCACATGTTTGGCATTATTTAATGTTTGCATATGGCATGTATATGTGGAACACGTTTTTTGTATATAGGTTGTGGCCTCAGCCACTTGACAAATATGTACATACTTGATATGGTATGTGCTTATATGCATGTTGTGGGACTTATATGTAAATGTTTATGAACTTGTTAAGTATTGTTTAAATTGGTTTTAATTTATCCTTTGTTTTGGTTATGTGGTTAATTAGTGATCAATTGTGTGCTTTGTTTTGAGTAATATTGGTTAGTGTGACGGTGTGTCACACATATGTCTCTATTGATTCAAAATCCAAAGAGTCTAAATCTAGATAAGTGTTTTTCATTATGTGCCCTAGACAATAATGCCAAAGATAATTTTTGTTTGAGTCATTAAGTTTCAACTTCTTATTGGTTATGTTGTGTACATTTGTTTGAAGATACAACAAATAAATACCATAAGACATCAGGCACTATCATAATAGATCTCATCTTTATAAATGGAAATACGACCATTCTTTACCAAAAAAACTCAAAACCATTATTGTCCTAACAATATACAGAACTAATATTTCTATTTATGATAGGAACATAATAGTAGTTCTCTAACTCTACTACAATCCCATTGGGCATAGATAAATAGTAGGTTCTTGCAACAGTGGCATCAACTCTTGCTCGATTTGCATTGTGTAGTTCTACCTCTCCTTTATTTGAGGGTCCACTTATTTTTAGATCATGCATATTAAATATATGTGAGATCCACATACGCTATCTATAACCCATGATGAAGAAGTACATAAGTTTGTTTCAATAACATATATACCTAAAGTGGAGATCTCTATCTCCTTCTTATTGTTCTTTAGTTCCTCAAGGTAGAGAGGACAATTTCTTTTCCAATGTACAACCTGGTGACAATGGTGACAATTGCCTCACTTACCCACTCCTCCTTTTACTTTAAGTGCAGAAGATTTTGGGTTAGCTTTAGAACCTTTCTCATCTTTGCCCTTACCCTTGGACTTTCCTCTTTCTTTACTGATCATTAGCACATATTTGGGCTTGTCTTTCATTTTCCCCTCAATAGTTCTCAACATGTCAAGTAGCTCAATTAATGTCTTATCAAAATTGTTCATGTTATAATGGATGACAAATTGCTTATTGTTGTATGAATGTGGTAATGATTGCATGATTACATCAGTGGTCATCATGGAGCAAGTAATTAAGCATTTGATGGCCATATCATCATTAGAATGCTTTTATGATCCTCCCTTTCCTCTCTAGACACATTTGGAGTTGGTTCATTAGGTATTGGTGTGTCTAGGACATAGAGTCTATGCTCATGTGTGAGAACAATCCTCAGCATCCTGAACCAGCCATTGAAGTTATTTCTATTAACTTTTTATTTATCAAGGATAGATCATGGTAAAAGCAGATTATGGGTTGTGTTTTCCATTGATCTACAGTATAAGATAATTTTGCATGAGTCAATAAAATCTATTTGAAAAATAATTTGATTTCAAAAATATGACTTGACGATATTAATTTGGAACTTAACTAATTACTCTGTCACTGTTTGATTCAAATTAATAGCCCTCTCTATTGATTTAGAAGATCTCAATGAGCAATCTTCTATTGAGACAATATCCAAAATATGTTAAGTTGTTACCGAACCAATGTCAGTGTGCATAACTTAATTATTAAGGTAGGTAACAATTATCAATTACATCATATGAAATTTTTGGATATATGATTGCACAAGTCCTTGTAAACAATCCATTATATGAATTATATGCCATCTTTATGCCTTTAGATGCTTAATCTCATTAATATTGCCTAGTCAAGTCCAACCCAAGGCCAATACAATAAGATATGCACCCTTTTTGGCAGGAACACACACTTATTATTACACTTCCCCAATGTACACAGTGCACCACGCTCGGTGTTCCCACACTTAGTCAAATAAGGTTTGTATGTTGTATTGCATTTAGAAGGCATCTTCAACATTGATATTATATTTGAGGGATTTATACGTATATATGTATCAAATCACCATTACATATACATTACCATATGTATCATATATTGAAACTATCACCACATGCGATAGAAATGATATGGAAACTAGTACAGCAACTTGAGCCAACAAGTGTTGAACAAAAATCAACCAAGTCATTCACATCTAATGTAACTATTATTCTTCTTTTCAAGGTTTTTTTGGTCACCCGATCAGGCAAGCTGATTTGACCGGTCATAATTCTTAGATTAACCCTTTTAAGGTTTCTGATCATCTGACCAAGCAAGTTTACTGGTCAATCTGAATTCCCAAATCATTAGGACAAATCCTTATCAAGGTTCCTGATCACCCAATTAGATAAGTTGATTGACAGATTATAAGTCTGTACTAAGGCACATCTTGTGTTGTTGTTGATCTATTGCCTCATCTTGTTCACGAACTGTCAAGGACATTGCTCATTGGTGTGTACGTCTGATCTTCTCCTCCTTTCTACCATGGTCCACCAGTGATGATTTACGTCATTGCATAATTGAAAATTATTACATGAAGAATGATAGAGAGAAGCATGGCATTCAAGTCATATACATGTTACATGATGTTTGATTAAAATCAAAACAATGATATTACATATTTTAGATAACACCACAAGCGACCTTGTTGACATGTCCACACATCCACCAAACAAAATAATTTTAAGAACATCGCATGGTCTATGTAATGTATATATATACACACTAGTACATAACCGACCTTTAGTGTCGGTTATTTAAGGCCTTTAGTGTCGGTTTCTAAGCGACACCTATGTGGGTGACGCTAAAAGCCCAACCGTTACGCGTCGGTTCCAAAACCGACGCCAAAACCCTTCGCACGCCACTAAAAATGCGCCAGCAGGGGACTATAGGCGTCGGTTATTAGATAAGAAACTGACGCCATATACCTTCGCGCCACAGAAAGGGCGCCATCTGGGGCACTATCAGCGTCGGTTATTAGATAAGAAACTGATGTCATATACCTTCACGCCACAAAAAGGGCGCCATCTGGGGCACTATCAACGTTGGTTTATTAGTAATAACGGACGCCATATCACCCCCAGCACGGCTGTGCTGGCCAGCATGGCCGTGGTGTCTGGTCCGCTGCCACGGTCGTGCTGGCTAGCAAGACCGTGGTGTCATATAGGCATCGGTTATTAGCTAAGAAACTGATGCCATATACCCCAGTACGGCCGTGGTGTTAAGGCAATAGACATCGGTTACGAGTAGGGAAACCAACACTATAACTATGTGGTGTCGGTTTTATACAAATAACCAATGCCTATTGTTTTTTTTCTGTCAGTCTGCAGACCTGCTGCGGCTGGTCGCAGGATGAGAAACCTACAGTTCAGTTATGAACTGTAGGTTTTATGACATCCATTGATATCATCCAAAAACATGCCACAAACCTGCAAAATTAACAACAAAAATATTCACACATTTAGCAACCTGCAGTTCCATTTGATTTTCACACATTTAGAAACATTCATGTAGCTAGCAATATCTAGTTCCATTCATTTTCACATTCACACATGTAGAAACATTCATATAGCAACCAACAGTTTCATTTATTTTCACTCAGACACATGTAGAAACATCCAGACATGTAGAAACATTCACACATATATTATAATTCAGAAATTCATTTACAAAATATCATTCTTTAGTCATTATTCGCTATCAACATCCCAATTATATTTTAAAACCCCCACTACTTGTATGGTTGTTTCCCATTCTTCTCTTACTTGATTTAATTCTCCCATCATATAGGGAGCATGCACATCTGGTAAGGCCTTTCCTGTAGTGTGGTCAGTTTTAAACACCTATAAAGAGAATGATGTATATGTATAATTAATGAGCTATAAATAATATTGATATATTTCATATTATCTAATGAGACTATATCATACATCAGGAATATTATCGATGTCCACTGCGGAATATTTGATAATCATGTACATAAATCGCATCACATAGTATCCACATGCCCATCCGTTGTCTTGTGTAGAACACTATAAATTCAAACATACAAAATATTAAAAAATACAACTAATTAAGCATTGTTCACATAAATAATATATATATATATATATATTGCAGTCGGGAACTTACTTTCATGCTCGTCTAAATTATTGGCTGGTTCTTTTTCATGGGGACCTTTCCTCCAGCCTTTTTGAACTCATCTAAACCCCTACATGTTAATGTAACACAGTACATTGTATAATTAAATAGTAATGTAATAACATATGTTAACGAATAAGAAAATGAAATATTTCTCACCGGAATAATGCCATTTTCATTTTGTGTCCATATTTTGAATTCAATTTACTCCCCTTAGGATCTAGATAATATATAGTGAACGTCTCGGGGACAATAACTAGTAACTCCCAATGCATACCACTAGAGGTAAAAAAGTTAAAAATTAATAACTCAAAATCCACAATAAAAATGTAATTTTTATAGGACACACTTTAGCTCCTTTGACACTATATCCAGACAAATACCCATATGCTGGAAAGTCATTAATAGTGCAAAACAACATAGCATGCAAATGAAATGTCTCTCTTCATGAAGCATCATAGGTCATCACACCTTCACCCCAGAGTTTCTTTAAGTCATCAATCAGAGGTTCAAGATAAACATTGATGTCATTTCCAGGTTGTTTAGGGCCTGATATCAACAACGACAGCGTTACGTACTTATTTTTCATACACAGCCAGGGAGGAAGATTGTAAATAACAAGCATGACTGGCCAAGTGCTATGTTGGCTACTCAATGTCCCGTACAGATTCATCCCATCTGTACAAAGCCCAAGTCTTAGATTCCTGACTTCTTCACCAAATTATGGGTACAATAGATCAATCTTCTTCCACTGTGGGGAATCAGACGCATGGTGTAGGATCCCATCATTATTTTTCTTAACATCTGCATGCCACCTCAAATTATTTACATCTATCATATTGGCAAACAAGTGTTGAAACCGTGATATTATAGGTAGATACCACATCACCTTTGTAGGAGAACCAGTTTTGGACTCCCCCAAAGTCGTCAATTTATACCATGACGCACCACATTTTGGACAATCTTTCAAATCCACATAGTCCTTTTGAAATAATACACAATCATTTGGGAATGCGTGTATCTTCTTAGCATCCATTCCCATTGGGCACAACAATTTCTTTACCTGGTATGTTGAGATTGGCAGCTCGTTTCCTTCAGGAAGCATTTCTTTCAACAAAGACAACAATGACGTGAAGCTTTTATCGCTCCATCTATTGTTAGCTTTCAGCTTATACAATCTCAACACAGTGCTAAGCTTCGTAAACTTAGTACAACCTGTGTATAACGATATCTCAGCATCATGCACAATGTTTTTAAAAATGGGAGGTGGATTGGTGTGCTCTACCCCACAACTATCCAGCATCGCATCAACGATGTCTACTGGAACTGGTTCATTCACATCTACGTCATCGTAGGCAATTTCTTCTTCCACACAAGCACTGCTATCGAAATCCACTGGTTTCGGGTTTGAAATCTCTCCATGCCAGTGCCATTCTGTAAAGCCTTGTACAATCCTATTGCACATGACATGACTTTTGATTTCGTCACCAGTGCTGACTTTCAAGTTGTTACCGCAATGCCTACATGGACAGTAAAACCTATCTCCATGTTGTTTCCTATGTTCCTCGACAAATCTAATAAACTGGTCAAGATCAGATATAAACTCTGGGGTGCAGCGATTGTGAATGGACATCCATGATCTATCCATTCTATGATCAAAGAGAAAACAAGTATATATTAGGACAAAATTAGGGTATACACTTACATCCTAAGTGAGATTAGGTGTTCAAGAACAGTCCCAAACTGGGGACTATCCAAGATTTACTCCTATTATCTAGACCCATCCGGTTTTCTATTTGTTTGGCTTATTTGCAATTAGGGGTAGACTCTGGATTCTGATGGTAATTGTCCCAGCCACGCTAACTGTATATTATCTAGACCCATCCGATGTTGAAGTAGACAGTGTGGGACATGAAATGAAAGTGCCTTTATTAAGCATTTCTATGGTGGTAACATTTGATAGTGTCCAATACAAAATAATGATTGGGCCTGCGACTAGAATGTGATGTGCTACATGGAAAATATTGTCAGATTAGGAGGTACAATGAAGTCGGACTCCATACAAATAGTATATAATTTAGTGATTGTTCATTCTAATTTATACCAATGTACAAGTAATATAAAGAACAATGATTGTTCACTTTCTAGGCCAACAAACACATGTGATGTCATTCTTATATATAATAAATGTGTACCACCTATCCCATCCTTGAACACCTAATCTCACTAGTAAGTGTATAATGTGTATTGGGTTTTCAAAAAAAATTCGGCAGCATTTCCCCGCTGTTCTCTAAGTACATATGTACTTAGAGAACAAACGGGGAAATGCTACCGAAATTTTCTTGAAAACTCAATACACATTATACACTTACATCCTAAGTGAGATTAGGTGTTCAAGAACAGTCCCAAATCGGGGACTATCCAAGATTTACTCCTAATGAGTAAATCTTGGACGGGTTTCTAGGCCAACAAACACAATAATAGATATGTACATGTTAGGGTTTCATCACAATTGATGTTAGGGTTTCATCAATGTTATGTTTAATCAAATCAAATTAGGATGCTAGAATGGACAAGTTTAAATCTTATTTCAACATGCATCAAAATTTACTGAATTAGGTCAAGCATTAGGATTAGAAGCACAAATATATGCAAGCAAAAGATTTGTTCGTATCCTATAATTTACATAAAGCATTACATAAAGATTTGTTCATATCCTTACTAACAGCAAACACGGTTGTGGCTGTGTTGGCCTACCATGGCCGTGTTGGGCAGCACTGCTGTGCTGGACAGTACAGTCGTTCTGGGCAGCACGGTCGTGGTAGGCCAACACAGCCACGACCGTGTTTGTTGTAGGTAAGGAGCTAGGGAGAAGGAAGAACAGAGGCTACAGCGGGCAGCAAGCAGGCAGGCGACACGACAGGGAGGATGGCGGTGAGCATGGAGCAGGCAACAGCGACGGCAAGGAGGACGGTGGGTGGTGGCAAAGAGGACCGCGGCGGCGACACAGAGCAGCAGCAGCGGCGTCCGGCGTTGACGGCGAGCAAGCAGCAGGCAGCGTCGATGGCGAGCGAGAAGCAGCAGGTGGCAAGCAGCAGCGGGCGGGTGGGTGGCGACGCAGCAAGAGCAGAGAAAGGGGAATAGTTGCTTCGCGATGAAATAGAAGAAAGGGCAACAGTTGCTGTTTGTGGGTATATTAAGTTGGTAAACGACGTCGGTTATCTAAAACAAACGACACCTAAACACTTCGGCATCGGTTGTTCTTTAAAACCGACGTCCAATTAGACAAATTTTGCCCTAAAAAATTTGGCGGGAACCATTATCAGCGTCGGTTATCAAAGGATAACTGACACCTAAGTTGGAATTTTTTGCGCAAATTTTCATCTTATATAGGTGTCGGTTAGATGTTAAAAAACTGACGTTGTATGTGACACTTTGGGGCCAATTTTTTTCACTCGAAAATTGGTTTTTGCGGGCGATATTAGGCGTCAGTTTTCTGTTACCAAGCCGACGCTGAATACAAAGCGGTACCCGTGTCTTGACTATAGATGTCGGTTTACCTACATCACCGACGTTGAATGTTATAGGCGTCGGATTTCCTAAATAACCGATGCCCAGAAAAGTGACATTGAATGTTGTTTCTATACTAGTGACATCATATCATATATGCTATTAATTAGGTCATTATGTGGATACAATTTGCATAATATTCATCCAACAAATAAATGTGGTTTAAAACCTAAACTAACAGAGAAAGCAATGACTTCGGCTTTGATACCATTGTTGGGTTTTCGAGATAGGAGGGCACAATGGAATATTAAAATTGTCCTCCTGATATTCCCATGCCAACAGATTTGTTGTAGCTATATGATTTCAATATCTAAAAGAAAATAGAGGTATAAAATTGATACCTTTGTAGACAAAAGAGGTATAAAGGTGATATATTTGCTCACACTTGTTGTCGAACAACAAGATATGTTTTTTTGGGGTGAATATCTCTATCTACCTGATTCAAATCTGAATTGGAAATTGAGAAATCTGGATGGAAGAGAAAGGATCCAGATTGCCCTTCAAACATCAACCTTTTAGCATCTTGTAGAAGATGTTCTTTAAGTATCCACATGTCATGAATTAGCCTCTATTTCATCCACACGGATGAGGGAGGACGTGGCGCACCACCTTGGTCACCCCGTTGAAGAGGAATAGAAGTTGTGAATGAGCTAGTTGTCCCAGAAGTTCCTTTCTTCTCCTATCTTGGGCATCAACCTTAGGGTTTCTCTTTATCTTAGAGAGCGAGGACGACCAACTTGTCTCATAAGTTGTGTCTCAAATATGTGTCTTATCCTTTGGGGTGTTCTCCCTTTATATAGGATAGTTATGGGCTTGGAGAAATTGAATTCCAATCCCTTTCCTATTTGCAATTCCAAAAACAATACAATGTTGAAAACTCAGACATGATTTGTGATCAACCAATCACATCTTGTGGTCACCCAATTAAGAGAGTCCAGATCTAGATTTGACATGTTTTCCAATTTCAAACTTTCACAGGTGGCCTGATTGGCTTATCATAGGTGTCCAGTGGAAATCTAAATTGATCAGTTGACAATCAATTGATCTATTGACCCAATCAATATGATCAGTTGATCAGACATTCTAGTTGCCTGATCATAGGGTAAATCAACATATTTATGATTCAGAACCCTTATGTTCATATGTTTGATTGGGAACTTTAGTTCCCTCATACATCCTCATGTGTGTGACTCGGTAGGTTTCAAACTATGTGATGTTCAAAACAACACAAGCAGATTTCGGTGTCTAACCATACATTATTTCAACCCAAGTAATAGGAATGAGTTGAAAACAACTAGAACCTATAAATTGATTAGTTATTCATGACTGTATAATCATTTTGTCATAGATATCCAGATAGGGAGTGGGGCATGGAATGTCATCCACTTAACTCTCAATCTATGTTCCTTGAACTAGAAGAGAAAATTAGAGATATTGCAAGCTCAATATCATATATTGACTTAAATGAGCATGGCCATGCATTTCTTAATCTTTCTTATCAAGTAGATATGATATCACTTCTAATGGGGGGACAAATCCCATCGACATCACTCCCAATCACCTCCAGTTGTCACAGTGCACCCAATCGTTACCTTTTTAGCAACTCATATTTTTTGTAGGGAAATCAGGACAATAGATAAGGTGGCGGAAACAACAAAAAAATCAAATCCCATTTCTCAAAACAGCAAGATCGTGCCAACCACAATGTATTGATAAAGAAATGTTTGCAAGGTTATACCTGGTCTTGGAGAAAGTCCAATGACATTACCCTTGTAGTAGCATCATGCTTCTTCTTCAATCAGCAACACACTTTTTCAATAGCAGCAGCACTCGAACGATCGTCTCCACCGGCCTCCTGGTCTGGCTACTACGGACGGCGGTTGACAAATTTCTCCTAGCGGTAGAAGTCTCCCACATCTAAAGAAATCCATGTGGACCACCGAGAACTCCACGTTGTACTACCAGAGCCAACAGGAAGGAGTTTTCCCCTTCTATCGACATACTAGTCGCCGACATGCTCTCCCATTATTGTTCTCAGTTGTTCTCTCCCTTGTTGTCCCTCTCTTTAACAAGTAGGACTTGTCCGAGCTCTCTATTGGTTACCACAACCAGAGAGGACAAGAATTGTCAGAGCAACTGATTCTCAATTGTGTATGTTGGGAAGCTTACCCCTCTATTTATAGGATGGGTTAGGGTCTGGGTTCCTAGTCTACGTGGAATTAGAAGGGTCCAAAATTTCCATGAATTTTGCATCCTACAACAGGTGAATCGGTCGGTTGGCACATTGAGCTGATCGATTCACCCAGTGAGCCAATCATTTCATAGTGTTTCCCAAATGCAATCGAATTCACAATTCATTTCCACTTAATGTCCAACATTAGTCCTTGTACCAATCAAATTGAACAAGTGAAATGGGCAACTATTCTCATAAATCAGGATTATCACCAGAAGCTTCACTTCGCATGATTGAGCCGATCGGTTCACTAGGTGAGCTGGTCATATCACCAACCATGAGTTGATCGGTTCACCTAATGAGCTGATCGGTTGGTGTCCTCACTCATGCAGAATTCAGCAAATTCAATTCTCAATCAACCTAACACTCCAACCAATTTGTTCAACACTTGAACTTGATGGTTTTGAGTCCAGTCAGTTGATTTGTTGTTTATTTGAATACCTAAACACCTTTAGCATTCAATCTAAACATCATTGATGAATATACTCCTTCAATCCAAGTCTATCCTATGCATGTGGCCCTATAGGTCTAGAATTATGTTGGCAGTGAATGTCCATAACCAATTATGACATCACAAGAAAAGAGTGGTGCCTAGTCACACATCATTGCTACCCAAGTAATTCAAAATTTTGGAGAACAACTTCAACCTACAATCTGTGATTAGTGTTACCATGATTGTATAGTTTCTTTGTCTCTGATATCTAGATTGAACTCGAGGCATGGAATCATCATCCTCTCAACATCCAATCTAGGTTCCTTGAACTAGAGCAGACTGTCTGAGATGCATATGAATTCACATATCACATATTCAATCACATGAGTACAGTCATACATTACTCAGTCTTGCTTATCAAGTGGCATGGATATCTATCTCCTGTAGGAGGGACATATCACATTTACATCTCTCACACTCGATCCTCATGTTTCATAATGCATCCAAGCACCACCTTTATGGAAACCCTTATTCAGGATAATGATGGATGATGTCAAAGTACATGAACAAAATGTGATGAATGTAGTGACTTTAGGTCTAAGAACCACAATCACCACTATCACTATGAGAGTTGATTCTGACTACCATTCTATGGTCTCCATGTATCACTCTCATGGTGGGTCTGTATGATATTGTTCTCTTACATGTACATGTGTGCTTGACTTGATATCACATATCATAACTAATGAGACTCTATCACCTGTCAACACACACTCTAGTCTTATATATTATTGTTGTCTATTTTATGTCCACACTAATATCTGCTTAGGTACATAACAAGAATGGATGTACTCTTAGCAGCCATATGATCTCATTGTTCAAGTCACGTACTTGAAGACATATGTCATCAAGTAATATCATTCTTTAGACATCTAGTATGTATGTGTCATCGTCTCATGACTAAGACAATCACAATAGATGGAAATTCCTTTATTATTACCAAATTAGGTGTCTAATGTCACACTCCAATCATCATATGATTTACTCTTTGGGCATACATACCAACAGACTCCCACTTTCACTTAGAGCCAATCACCCACGAATCTTATTCTAGTTGATCTTAACATGTCCATCATGTTTCTGTCACACAAGTGCTTTTATAGTGGGTATAGCAACATTTGCTTTGAGTCAGTATTTTGCAAGTTTTACATCTCTTCATTGTGCAACTTTTCGCATGAGATGGAAGTGTCGTAGTATGCTATCTGAGATTCCTTTGCCTAACTAGTAGCTCCATTTTTGTTACAATATTTCTACTATGTCATCAGTGGTTGGAACCTCTCACAAGTTTACTCATATGAACTTCTTAATCCATACAATATCCTCTATTGTTCTCATAATACAGACATACACAACTTCTTTTTTAGATTTAAACAACTGTTATTAGCTTGAAATCCTTTCCAACTTACAGTTCTCATTTAAGGTCAAACATAAACAAAGATTGCGATCATTTATTTGTCATTTTGGAAGCTTGCATCGATGTAACCCTTTACACCAAACTCTTCCTTATTATCATAACCAAGGAACCGATCCTTTCAGTGCTTCACAAGCACCTGAGGATGTTTTGTATGGTAGTCTAGTGACTCTCACCAGCATCTGATATATACCCTCTTGTCATGCCCAATACATACGAGATTGCTATATATATATACATATACATATATATAAGGATGTTCTGTATGGTAGTCTAGTGACTCTCACCAGCATCTGACATATACCCTCTTGTCATGTCCAATACATACGAGATTTCTAGATATATATATATATATATATATATATATATATATCCTCTCATCGTGTCCAATACATATGAGATTAGTGGATATCTTCTTGTCATGTCTAATACATACGAGATAATGAGACACATTACATTGCATTCAAGATAGATCCAATTGTGAATGCATATGGAATCTATCCATGTGTTCATGTTCTTCACAAGAACTGGGACACTAGGCTCCTGAAGACTAACTCCATGGAACATGGACAAGTTTTCTCTCATTGAGTCTTGCATGGTGTACCCCTTCATCATCTTGCCAATGTGTGTGTTCTTTCTTAGGTTAAGAAGCTTTCCAGATCTATCTCTATAGATCTCAATTCCTATCCCATAGGATGCTTCACCTAAACCCTTTAGAGAAGGTACTTTCCTTGATAGGTTTTAATCTTTGTAGATAAGGACGTTATTCTCCATCATTATGTGGAATATAAATATGCTCCCACTAAATCTTTTGTAATGACATGTTTCATCTTCATTTTTACTCAAGTTAAACTCTTTGACTATCTTGTCAAAATAGAAGCTTCCAGCTCTGAGATGCTTGCTTCAACCCACAAATTGACCTTTGTAGCTTATAGACTTTTATTGCATTATTAGATTTATAAAACCTTTCGGTTGTATCACATACACATCCTTATAGATATTCCTATTAAGGAATGTGATTTTAACATACATATACCAAATCTTACTAATCATAATAAGATGCAACAACAAGCATGATCTCGATGTATTTAACCATGGTAAATGGTGAAAGACTTCATCAAGTTCAACACCTGAACTTGTTTGAGACTCTATGCAACCAATTTACCATTCCATGTTGGTCTTCTTCCAAAGACCCAAATGCACCCTATAGGCTTTACTCCTTCAGGTGGATCCACCAAGGTCATACCTTGGTGGTGTACATGGACTCTGTCTTAGATCTTATGGCCTCAAGAAATTCTTCAGATTCTGGTCCCTCAATGGCTTCTAGGTAGATTGTTGACTCATCATCTATGATCAACTCGCTATCTTTGTGAGTTATAGGATATCATAATCTTTCAAATTGTAAGTGTGTTCTACTAGATTTATGAGGTTTTGTATTACATAAGGCACTTGAGATTCCATAACACCTTGTGATTCTCATTGTTCCTATTGTACCTCTTATTGGCTAAATGCTTTCTTATTTGTCTCAAACATTTTGAGTTCTACTTTTACTCCCATTGAGTCCTTTGGAACTAAGTTCCCCTTCAAGAATACAATCATCCATATCAATAAACAAATTTGTTGTTGGATTGGGACAAGAGTAGTATTCAACAAAATTACATTTATGTGATCTATGGACAAAGCCTTTCAAGAAACAAATTTTTCTTGTATAAGCTTTCATCCTAATCTCTATAAAAGATGTATTGGGACATTTCTCATGTCATATCTCATATGGTGTCTTTTGAACCATTTTAGATGGTACATTGTTTTAGTGTAAAGCATGTGCCCAAAAGAAATTAGAAGATTAGCAAGATTTATTAATAATCACACCATGACTTAACAAGGTGTGATTCCTTCTTTCTGACACATCATTATGTTTGAGGTGGAGTTCATTGTGATACACTATTACGGTCTCTCCAAGAGGTCATCAAACTCTTGGTTTGAAATATTTCAACATTGATCATATCAATGTATCTTAATACTTGACCAAGTTAGTTACGTGCTGCATTTATGATCTCCTTGAACACTTCAAGAGATTCATTGTTGTATTTCATTAAATACAAATTTCCATATCTACCGATAGCATCAATAAATATAATGAGGTATTGGTAACTACCTTAAGTATTTATTCTAAAAGGTCTATATACATCAGTATGTATGAGCCCTAATAGAATAGTCGCTCTCCCACTAGATCTAGTAAAGATGCTTTTGTCATATTGCACAACAAATAAGATATGCATGTCTCTATTGGTTCAATAACCAATAGAGTCTAGATAACCATCATATGGATTCTAGAAATGCATTTCTCATATATGCACTCTAGATGACAATGCTATAGGTATTCATTGTTTGAGTCATCAAGTTATTCAATATATATATGCCATACACATTTGTCTCTACAACTATCAAGTATAGTTTGTGAGACATAAGGCATTGCCATGAAACATCAATTCTTGTCCATACAAGAACATGGTGTTTTTATTAATGGTAGGTACATAATAGCAATTCTCTAATTCTATTATGTGTCCATGAATGATAGTTTCCAATTGTAGTGGCAACAATCCTTGCTCGTGTATAGTTCTAGCTTACTTCATGAAGTAGAGATCTCTATCTCTTTCTTCTTTCTTTGTTCCTTTATGTAACATCCCTGACCTGGGTTATGACTTAACCTTGGGAGTTTTGCTTAAGCAAGTTAATTAGATTCTTAAATCTATCTTTTGAAAAGTAATTAAGGCTCAAGAGGAACTTATGTTTCAATTTTGGTCTTGTTTGAATAATGTTGAAGCAATGTTTGCTTATTTAGGACTAAAGTGCAAATTACCCAAGTTGAGGGGTTAACTTGCAATTTTTACATAAAAATATGTTCCTCTGATATTGAGACATCATAAGAATAAATATGATGTAGTGGAATGGTTTTCACAAGCTTGGGCACCAAGATAAAGCTTGTAGAGCAATGTTTGTGCATTAAAACATAGTTTTGGTGTAAAGTGCAATTTACCCAAAACCTAGGGTTCAATATGAAAATTACCACTTCAATAAGGTCCCTAATGTTTATTTACATCATTTAGAGTAAATAAAATTAGATGGGTGCCTCATTTGAATTAAGTTGTAGGAGAGAGAATCTCGATATTAAAATAATCAAGATTTAAGCCTAATTGAAACCTTAATTCAATTTAATGCAAAAATAAATAAAATAATTTGAAGGACCTTCAACCAAAATTAATATAGTTGAATTCATATGTTTGTGGAAGAGCTTAATACTTCCAAAGGCACTAGCATATCCTAAGGAGGTGAAATTCCACTCACCATTATTATAAGAAAAAGAAATTCCACTCAAAAATGGATAATAATATTATAAGGGTTAAGGTGCTTAATTTCTTTTCGCTGTATTCTTGGATAATGTAAGGGAGATCGGTGGGGATATAGATGCCTTTGTATACAAAAAAACAAGGGGGAGAAGGTGGCAACAATTTTGGAATTAAAAGACTTTTATAAAATATTTTCTCTCTCATTGAATTTCTTATAAAAGTACCTTTTCCAAGCCAAATGAAAGCCTTTTCCATTTCCACTTCTTCTCTTTGCTTGGAAACCGACCAAGGGAGCTAGGGAGGACCTGGAGGACGACCCCCAACCTGTTGGTAAGGTTCTTGACCCATTTCACCTTGATTCCATGGTGGAAATCAAAAATAAATCATTGATTGCTTCTTATTTCGATCTCCTCTTCAACCCTAGCCAATCTTTTCAACCAAAAGCTTGAGTACGAGCCTATGGGGAGTTGCAAAAGATTCATCCACCATTGTTGGCGTGAACTTGGAGCTTTGGAGCTCAATTGGAGGCGGGTTTTATAACTTGAAACCTTAATTTTGTTATTGCATTCAATTCCCCATAAAATAATGATCATTTCTCTATTCACAATTATTGATTTGGTAGATTGATGTAATTTCCATGGGAATCACAGAAGATTTTGTGGGTCTAGAGCTTGATGATGATGACATCATCATAAGCACACACTTCCCCAAATATCATAGTCAAACGCTTTCAATTGTTGGACCAAACAGTTTCACCAAACCGATTGGAGACCAAACGGTTTGCAAACCGTTTAGGTGATTCAGCCCCAAACCGCATGAGGTTGTTGACCATTTGGATGGGTTGACCGTTTGAGGTCTGAACCCTAGAAAACGTTGGAAGGTGATCCAAGGTCTCCAATTGATTAGTTCAACTTATGGACAAACTTTCAAATAGAAACCCTAATCGGCTGAGTACTGATTTTGCAACTGATTGAGATGATGTTTTGGGTTGATTGACCCAAACGGTTTCAAAACCATTTGGGGATCACCCAAACGGTCTCAAGACCGTTTGGGGGTCACACAAGACCGTTTGGAGGCCTAGGGTTAAGTATGGCCAAGTGTTTCAAGGTCCAAAGATACCAAATTGAAATACAATTGAGTGTTGATTTGTTAATCAATCCAATGACCCAAACCCTAACTGGATGTTATGGATTTTGATGATATGATGGTAAAACAGTCTCAAGACCATTTGGAGGTCACCCAAACAGTCTCGAGACCGTTTGGTGGTCACTCAATACCGTTTGGAGGTCTAGGGTTAAGTATGGTTAGGTGTTTGAAGATCTAAAGGTACTAAGTTGAAGTGCATTCAAATGCTGATTTGGGGATCAATCCAATGATCCAAACCCTAATTGGTTGACTTGGATTTTGATGTTGACATGGGAAAATGGTCTCAAGACCGTTTGGAGGTCATCCAAATGACCTCAAGACCATTTGGGGTCAGGTTATGTAACGACCCTCAAATTTTAGTCCCAAAATTTTTGTTATTTAATAAAGGCGAAACCCTAAATTGAAAGAATCCATTTTTCATATGATGACTTAAGTACAGACCATGCTTAATTTGTATTTTAAAATGAGCTAAATGTGCCAAGTGGACCTTGAATGGAATCATTTACATCAATAATTAGTCATATTAATGTCATGAATAATGCATGAGAATTTAACCCTAATTATGCAATAATGACTAGTTAGGGGTTAATTGATAATTTCGGCACACATACATGTAAAGTGCATCCCATTGATTGGTATATGAGTAGATAAAATAATAATAGAGCTCCCCTCGGATTTTGGTAATAAAATTCCCTTGAAATGATTATTAATGTGTTAATTACCCTAAGTAACTAATAATGTAAAACACATGTTTCCCTAACTCATATCCAAAATCTAATTGGATAATTAGATTCCTCATGGTCGTATTAGATGGCTCACCAAATTTGGTTAGATTTGGATAATCCTAGATGCCCCAAATGTTATTAGGAAGAAATTAGTAGATAATGTGATTTATTTGAGTAATCAACTTAATAATACATGTGATTGTCACGATATGACCAAAGTTCCAGATTTTTGTGCGTCACATGTAGCTTGAATGAACTGGGCTCCTTGTGAGTCGTTGGATGGGGATCTGAGGGCAGGGACCTCATCCCTAACCTCCCGCAGAATCCGCGCGGAAGGGGGAAACAGAGCCCCCATTCCTCGCCCGAGATATCCCTCTCCCTCGTCAACATCTTGCGTTTATCTCAACTCCAATCTATTCGTGATATCCCCACGAACCTAACGAACCCTATCTCGACCCCTATAAGCGCCTAACGCAAAATTGCCCAAAAACCCTCTCCCCCAGTCGACGGCGCCATCACCCCAGGTCACGAGGGACCATCGCACCAAGAGCTAGTGTATCAGGAAGCACACTCAGGCATCGCTCGACCTCCCCCCACCGCCAATTTGGGCCGAGCTCAACTGAGGGACCGCTGCGGATTCGATCTACCTCACTGCCGCCGGCGAGCTTGAGCGCGAGCTTCCGACCATCCCAGCAGAATTCGACCCCCTGTAAGCTTCCACAGACTCCACTAGTGGTTTTCCTTATGCCTTTATCCTGTGCTCTTCACCCATATGCTCCGCCCACGAATCCAGTTTTAGACCGTCGGAACGCAGCCTCCGCCTAGGTCAGTTGGTCACTACCAGGCCATTCCGGTAATGGTTTCTTCGGGATTTTTCTTCTCACACATTCAGTGACTCGGGCCGAAGCTAGTCATGCCCTGCGTTACTCCGACTTCTCACTATATGACCGAAACCCTTTTTCCAGCTAGGCTCCCCTGTTTTCAGCTACAACAGAAACACAGAGAGGGAGGTCATAGACTCCATCGTATACTCGCAAAGGATATGTGAATACGTCGTCGATTGAGGAACGAGATGGATAGTATGGCATTGTGTTTTTCTTTCCCTTAGTACTCATGCTTCTCGGTCGATTGATGCTTCTGTGGAGCACCTTGCTACGCCATGGCCAAGAGGAGAAGCCAGGCAGTGTTTTGACCACCGTACCCCTCCTACATCTAGATATAGTGTTACGCCAGTATGGGTATTCTCGGGATTTCAGTAAGCTTTGATCATGTATACACGAGCGCCTAAGGTTTGTCCAAATGACCAATATGCCCTGTCACGCCCCTATCCCAGATTTATAATGCGAGGGCAAAGTCGTCTTTCGAACTCTGATTTCCGGATTTCTCAGAAATGTCCTGAATGATTTTTCCTCGCCTCTTATTGGTCAGAATATCTCTGATCTTTATAAAATCATAGAAAATAATCTAGAGCTCTGATTGGGACAATCCATATATGGTTTTTGATCAGTTTTTCGAGATCTATCCAATGGTCCTAGTTTCAGACCCATATTCCTAACCTAATTTCCAAATTTAATTAGGGAATCATACACCTATGTTAAGAAAATGTAATTAATTCATAATTATATTATTCACAGGATATTAGGATTGATCAGGACTGCATCTACTGTTAGTACACCCCTTCAGGATCAGGTGAGTGGATCATGCACACTGAGTATAATTCTAGGGTTATGGGTTTATTTTATTTTTTTAATGGTTATGACTACTCAATAAAGTGCAACTATGCTATTGTTCAATTTATGCTTATGAAAACCATGCAAATGCTATGAATTTATGTTTTCTACTGTTTTAATGAATATGCTTTCATTTTGAACATTATGAATCACTGTTATGCTAATTGATCAAGAAATCATGTTCAAGTGTATTAAACCATGTATGTTGATATAGTCCCCTCAATCATGTTATGTGAGCCTTAATTGGCCTTATGTGAGCCTTGATTGGCCTTGTGTGAGCCTTAAATGGCCTTATGAGAACTGTGGGTGCAAATCAGGAGAGGGACTACATCAACTCAAGTAAAAACCATCTTATTATGAAATCATGTTAAGTTAATCATGTTCTCATGCAATCATGATAATTATGTTACATAATTATATTCCAAGTTATTTCCTCATGTTATTTCAATTATAAACTATTTTCTTATATAACTGCTCAGTGCCGCTCACATAGTTTTACGTTGCCTTGCATGGGCTGGGGACGAGATGTCCGCAGATGAGGAGGAGAAGAAGTAGACTTCAGGGACGTCAGCTCAAGCTCAAGGATAGTTCGTGAATCCTACTTGGTGGGGTTCCATTCTAGATAGATGTCTTTCCTTTTTGTTATGTTATGTTGGAGTTTCATTCTTTGAACTCTTTATGTTGGACTTAGAGTCTTTTGTTTATGGCTTGTAATAAGGCACTCTGGTGGATTTTCCTTCTATTCTATGGATTTTGCTTGATTAATGATATCAGTCCACAATTTGTCATGATCTCCATTATGTACAATGCTTCCGCTATGGTTGTATTATTATTATTAGAAGGGAGGTCGTGACAGGTTATGTCTATTTTGTATGGTGGTCCAATAGTTTCAAAGCAATTAGTTTTGCAATGATCAACATTGAAGGATCATCGATTCCAAACCTTAAATAATTGATTCAAAACCTAATTGATGATCAATTGAGGGACAATTAAGTGTCAAATCAGTTGACGGTTGACCTATCTAACTCAATTGAAGAATGGTGATAGGTCTAATTGATGATTGGTTACATGAATTCAATGGTTGAAGGAATCAACATTGGAAACCCTAATTCAATTTGAGTGGTTGAGACCATAATTGGTCCATGCGGTTTTGAGGAGGTTTGGACCAAATGGTCTCAAGACCGTTTGAGTCCAAACGGTCTCAAGACCATTTGGGACCAAACGATCACAAACCGGTTGAGTTCGTGCGGTTTCAAAATCTACCTTTAGCAAACGGTTTCAAGTGTGCACCTTTAGCAAACGGTTTCAACCTAAACTTTACTAAATAGTTTTGAGTACTCAACCAAGACTGTTTGAGGTCTGAATGGTCAAGACCATTTGAGGTCTAAGCAACCAAGATCATTTGGAAGGTAATTAATCAAATTATATGAACACTTAAAGTGGTTGAAGGTTAATTGTTTAAGTGAACAATTACATGACATAAACCAATGGTGTTTATAATAATGATACCTTTAATGAGGTAGGGTGATCAATACCCTTTAAATAGTTAACCCTTAATAATCAAGGTGATAATGACATAACCCATGATGTCAATTCTTCTTCAAGATTGAGTTGACTTAGCCTTATCAAGGTTGAAGCTTATATCATCTTATAGAAGATGAAAGAGAAGACTTCCTACATGAATGATAATCAAGTAGTGGACTTCCATTATGAATGAATGTCTAATTAGGGTATGATCCTTAATAGTGAGATCATGAAACCCTAATTATGAAGGTTAATGAACTATAACCCTAATTGAGAGCATTGATATGTGAAATCCTAATACATGATGATGATATGATCTTAATTCATAATGATGACATGATAAAACATAATTCAAGGTATTTTGATGGTCACTCCTACTTGGGATAAATAGTAAACCCTAATCTAGGATGATGTTATGTATATAGTAAACCCTAATCTAGGGTGATGTGATGTATATAGTAAACCCTAATCTAGGGTGATGTGATGTGAATAGTAAATCCTAATTACGGGATGTTGATGTGAAAACCCTAATTAAGGGTGATTCCATGTGAAACCCTAATTGAGGGTGAATCCATATAAACCCTAATTGAGGGTGATTCCATGTGAAACCCTAATTGGGGGTGAATCCATATAAACCCTAATTGAGGGTGACTCCATGTGAAAACCAAATTGAGGGTGAATCCATATAAACCCTAATTGAGGGTGATTCCATGTGAAACCCTAATTGAGGGTGAATCCATATAAACCCTAATTGAGGGTGATTCCATGTGAAACCCTAATTGAGGGTGAATCCATATAAACCCTAATTGAGGGTGATTCCATGTGAAAACCTAATTGAGGGTGAATCCATGATAAATCCTAATTAAGAGTAATATTATGGAAACCCTAAAGAATGATGTGAAGTGACACTTAAATCCAGGATGATGCCATATAATGATATGTGCAACCATAGTCATGGTATAATGGTAAATACACCAAAGTAGGATGTGGTTATTACAATCAAGTAAGATGAGGATGTTATAACCATGAAGGGTAAAGTTGATGAACTATATGGATGATAGTGTTGATACCCTAATGAATAAGGGTCTAAAGGACAAGATGATGCCTAGATCATTATATATCTAATTTCATGCATGTGTAATAACCCTATACATCTTACAATGATGAGGGTATGAAACTCTTAGGAGTGATGCATGCAATATTATATAATGGAGTAAATAACATCCTATGGGTTGAAATACCTAAAGTGGTTGATAATGATTTTATTCTATATTAACAATGCCTAACCATTGGATAGGTATGTATCATTAAAGACAGTTGGACTATTCCAATGTGTAATCTATACACCATATGAATAAAGTGACAAGTTAGAGGATAAAGTATTAAGAGGGAAATACCTTAATACAAGGTTAGTTGATTAATTCAAGTAAGATGTAAATGAGAAGAAAGTGATACATCGTGACATGATAAATATCACATTCAACATTTCAGGGTAGACATTCCTTGATGAACCTCTAACCCAATATTCTTGGACAAGAAACACATGGAGTATGTGATATGTAATTATTACAATAAAGATGTAATGAACTCAATGTACTTTGACAAATGTTGATTAAGATACACCTTGAGAATGGGACTAAGCCAAATCCATGAGTATGATGTAATCATACCATGACAAGGATGAGAAATGAACTCATGCCTTGAATTGATGATCATTAATGATATATGATGAGAATAGTGATCATAAGCAAATACTTATGATATCTTTAAATACTCCCAGAGGTGTGGAGAAATATATATTAGGTTTGAACTAATAATGTGAGCATGAAACCCTAATTAATGCATGATGGGAAACCCTAACCCTAATTTCGGGTAAAGGGAATGAAAATCCCTAATTGATAGATAACCCTAATCCCGATAAAGGATGGCGGTGTACTAATGTTTCATATGATGTGAAAAATGACTTACATGACTATTATCATGTCTATTAATTGTGTAGACATCATGAGATTATGAACATAGCCAGACATGAGCTATGACTTTCATATAATAAACATGTTGAATGGTCTTATGTGCCTAAGGTTGTGTTACTTAGTAAAAGTAACAAAATGTGTATGGACCTTATGAGTTCCATGAATAAATTGTTGTCCTGAGAAAGGTGACAAAACACTTAATAGGCCTTATGAGCCATGTGAGATACTTGTATAACAAGTATTATGTATACCTCAGTCGGAGAACCCAGAGGTAATAGTTACCTAATAAGTGGTAACAGTGATAGTGAAGAATTGAGGGTATGAATACCCAGACTTGATAAGTATGATAATGATGTTATTGAGAGATGTGAATTTTCAAAGAAATGAAATGAGGGACTGAGATCCCAATGTCTTATAAAGATTGAAAAGTGATTGATGAAAATAGTACATATTTCTTTATAGCACTTGTCTGAATAAGTTATGTTTGAGAACTTGACTGATGCTAAAAGAATATGCTAATGTACTTAATTAATCAAGTGAAATCATATCATGTATAGCCCTGACCATAGATCCATTATCGTCAGCAAATTGGTGATGGTGAAACGGGTTTCTCCGCGGAAAAAACCCAGAGGGCATACTTTTGAGTATGTGGGGTTTATGGGCGTGAATATCCTTACGCCCTAATGGAGGAATTGATATGAGATAAACATTAAATCCCTCAATCCTTCATTACTTATACCGAGATGGATGTATCACGAATCCTCCGATGATTGGAACAGATGCAGTACACATCTCCCAATAATGTTCATGCTGGATCGATGGAGATAAACATGAAATCTCACGATCGTAAAGAGAGTACAACACGCCACTGTAACTCTAATAGCGAAGATGTCAGTATACCCTGGAAAGCTATATATAGCAGAGACACAAGATGTCCTGCATGTAATCTCGTGTTGACCGAGATATGGGAGGTCTTGGTAGCCGGCTCTACCTTTGACCTTGTATGGTACCAATTTCAACTTCGCTATGGTCGGTTTGAGCATGAGCGGTATACCTCATATCCTTAGGGCATAAATGTTATTGTAAAATGTAATAAGCCATGTAGCATGTTTTCTTAAGGATTGAATACAGAAAACTCATTGGCTGATGTTACATTTCTTTTATGCATTTTCAGTTGATAAATGTTATTCATATTTCCTTATATTCAATGCAAGTAGAGGTGTGAATTATGAATCTACCATGAGTTGATATAATGCTTTCCTCAGGGAAGGTGATTGCTTTACTCTGCTCATTCAATGATTATTATTGTTGTTAATACATAAGAACTCCTGTTCGGTTGTAATTATAATAATCTGCTATAACAATGTTTTGGCGGAGAGTTATATCTCCTGATGGGACAATTTACAATTGTCTCACCCCCATGGGATCCAATGTTTTTAGGTAGATGTAGAAGAAGAAGCAAAAACCCTATAACAAGGGAAAGGCTACAGTAGTATCAGAGACAATAGTGATGACTTAGGTGGAGGCACTGGCTACCAAGTTTTGTATAGATAGTAGTCATATGTGTCGTCTATGTACTCTCAGGTCCTCGGAGTTTACAGTTAGTGTTTTAATGAATCGATCTGAGATTTTGGCTTGATGCCTCGAAGTTATATGTTGTCTGTATATTATGTCTTGAGACAGCTGATGCTATAATTCTCGAGGAGAGATGGTGCAAAACATGTACTTTGAAATAGAATGTAAAGGTTATACTTTGGTTCTTGAAGAAAAAGATTTCCTCTGTGAGTATCTCTTTGCAAAAAGTTTTAATTTTTAGTGATTTTCAGTAATCCATTGCAAATGATTTGTTTCTGCTTAGTTAATCTTGTGTTTTGTAAGTTGGATGCCACAATTTAGTGGTATCAGAGCTCTAGGTTCACTGAGTCTACAGAGACATATGACTAAGGTAGTAGAGTTTGTTCTAGTGTCTTCTGCTCATATAGGAGGAGAAGAACTTGAAGATGACTGGGTCACATGAGGAGTTTGCTGCATAAAGCAGCAATGCTGCACTAAGAAGAGGTGTAGGGGAACAGGAAAGAGAGGGACAATTGCCTGAGAACCCCCTAGTTAATCCAACCATGATAAGAAATCCTTCCTTAAGTATCACTATTAGGTAACTTAGGGAAACCATGATGTGTTTAGTGAATCGAGCACTAGCAATACAACCTAGATTACCATCCCCCAATGATGATGTTTTGGACATCAACAAGATATGTAACCCACATCAACATATTAAAGCAAAAGGAAATGATGAAGTTCTGGACTTAGGTCAAGTCTGTGATCAACATCAGCCTGTTGGAGCAATGATTACTGATGAAAAGAATAGGATACAATCTAAAACCAGGATTTGCTATAGGTGTGGGAAGCCTAGACATATTGTAAAGAATTGTCCAACAAAGAACAAGGAAGAGAGAGTTAAGCAGAGGCCTATCCAAATCCAGGGACAGAGGCCTAGTAGTTCTAAAAAGGGGAAGACTTTGGTACCACCAGTACAACCAGGGCCCAATGCACCAAGGCAATTCTTATCTAGAAAAGGTAAAGAATCTTTTAGACCACATCAAGAGATTAGAACTTGTTACTTATGTAGATAGGTTGGACATCTAATAAGAGATTACTCAGCCAGAAATGTTATGATGAATCAACCTTCGAGGCAAAGTCAGCCTGAGGCAATGAATAATCCACGAATCATGACAGGTTAGACAAAATAATGTCATTCTTATATGTCTTTGTATGATTTCCTGGATTAAATTGAGAAAGTAATTGATTGAACTTTCCTTGATTAGTCCTATGAGGACTTATATTTTGCATAATAAACATTATAGATGTTTTATGTTGTTCTTACCTCTATAAGAAAAAGAGGAGGTATTGAAGAGATGTCTGGATAAAATCCAGTAATGTTAAATCTTATACTTGTGATAATATGAAAAGGAAGGAATATGATAGTATAAAAGTGCATACTACTTAATCTCAATATTTATATACCCTGGCCAAATATACAATTATTGATGATAAAGTGAGTATGGAAACTCTTAGATTGTTATCTTTTTTATTGCTCTGATCAAGTAGTCATTTTGAGACAATCTAATGAGTATCATGAACTAAAAAATATGGGATAAATAAATGTGTCCTATCCTAAGCATAAGAAAGAGAAATATGAGATAACCTCATATGAGCATGTTTGTATGAGGAATGCCTTAACCCTGGGAGTTTTGCTTAAGTAAGTTAATTAGATTCTTAATTCTATCTTGTGAAAATTAATTAAGGCTCAAGAGTAACTTATGTTTCAATTTTGGTCATGTTTGAATAATGTTGAAGCAATGTTTGCTTATTTAGGACTAAAGTGCAAATTACCCAAGTTGAGGGGTTAACTTGCAAATGTTACATAAAAATATGTTCCTCTGATATTGAGACATCATAAGAATGAATATGATGTAGTGGAACGGTTTTCACAAGCTTGGGCACCAAGATAAAGCTTGTAGAGCAATGTTTGTGCATTAAAACCTAGTTTTGGTGTAAAGTGCAATTTACCCAAAACCTAGGGTTCAATATGAAAATTACCAATTCAATAAGGTCCCTAATGTTTATTGACATCATTTAGAGTAAATAAAATGAGAGGGGCACCTCATTTGAATTAAGTTGGAGGAGAGAGAATCTCGATAATAAAATAATCAAGATTTAAGCCTAATTGAAACCTTAATTCGATTTAATGCAAAAATAAATAAAATAATTTGAAGTACCTTCAACCAAAATTAATATGGTTGGATTCATATGTTTGTGGACGAGCTTAATCCTTGCAAAGGCACGAGCATATCCTAAGGAGGTGAAATTCCACTCACCATTATTAAAAGAAAAAGAAATTCCACTCAAAAATGGATATTAATATTATAAGGGTTAGGGTGCTTAATTTCTTTTCCCTTTATTCTTGGATAATGGAAGGGAGCTCGGTGGGGATAGAGATGACTTTTTATAAAAGAAACCAAGGGGTATAAGGTGACAACAGTTTTTGAATTAAAAGTATACTCCTCATAAGATAAGCATGGGAATAAGGGAGGTGAACCCTGTCCAATAAAGTTGTAAGAATAATAAAGATCCTCCCCATAATGTGGAAATATGATGAGATCATAGGATGTTCATGAATATGTTAGATAATAACAAGGAAAGGAACAATGTCATGTAATCATCCTTATAAGATTCCTATGCTAGGGCAAGGAACTTAGGATGAGATAAAGAGTAAACGTTTCATGAATAGTTGAAAATACATGAAATAATAAGAGGAATATGATTCCTTGTTCTCTTTCCTTCCAGGGACATGTCAATCAAGTGGGTCTTAGGACACTTGATGTGCATAATATAAAGATGTTTATGTGATGGATACTTAGAAAGGTATCGGTTTATCTTGGACTTTGGTCCCAAGGTGAAGATATATGTAACAAGTAATGTCCCAAGATGAAAGGAAGATAAAGATGTAATGTGTTGTTAACACATGTAATTGGTACCAAGGTAAGAAACACTGGTATCTAAAGAAATATCAAATTATTTATGTTGACTACCTGGAATGGTCAACCATGAAATCAAATTAAACATGTAAAATAATATGAACATCACATGTTAGGGGTTTATGTTTTTCATAAACATATCTTTTGAAGATATCCTTGAGATAAGTTCTTGATTGATAAGTAACCTTTCCCTATGATAAGATAATGTACAACTAATGAGATAGTTAGTGCAAGTAATAAGGAAAGCTAGTATGGTGTTATCAGGTGAGATGACACAATCAAGGTATGAAAGGACTTATATAGTCTCAAATGGATGACAGAGTATAATTGTGATCTTGAAAGAGAAATGTTGAACTAACTAAGGAACATGGGAGTATATGCCCCATGTGAATCATTCCATGATGAGCTTGTATGGAATAACTTTGTATTGATCAAAACTCTATGATGTCTCCATAATAATGAGATGTTATGTGATGACATGATGATATGATGCTTAAATAATATCTGTCTCCCTTTAACTGGGATTTCGGGGATGAAATCCTTATTAGGGGTTTATAATTTGTAACATCCCTGACCTGGGTTATGCCTTAACCCTGGGAGTTTTGCTTAAGAAAGTTAATTAGATTATTAATTCTATCTTGTGAAAAGTAATTAAGGCTCAAGAGGAACTTATGTTTCAATTTTGGTCATGTTTGAATAATGTTGAAGCAATGTTTGCTTATTTAGGACTAAAGTGCAAATTACCCAAGTTGAGGGGTTAACTTGCAAATGTTACATAAAAATATGTTCCTCTGATATTAAGATATCATAATAATGAATATGATGTAGTGGAATGGTTTTCACAAGCTTGGGCACCAAGATAAAGCTTGTAGAGCAATTTTTGTGCATTAAAATCTAGTTTTGGCGTAAAGTGCAATTTACCCAAAACCTAGGGTTCAATATGCAAATTACCACTTAAATAAGGTCCCTAATGTTTCTTGACATCATTTAGAGTAAATAAAATGAGAGGGGAGCCTCATTTGAATTAAGTTGGAGGAGAGAGAATCTTGATATTAAAATAATCAAGATTTAAGCCTAATTGAAACCTTAATACGATTTCATGCAAAAATAAATAAAATATTTTGAAGGAAATTCAACCAAAATTAATATGGTTGGATTCATATGTGTGTGGACGGTCTTAAGCCTTGCAAAGGCACGATCATATCCTAAGAAGGTGAAATTCCACTCACCATTATTATAAGAAAAAGAAATTCCACTCAAAAATGGATATTAATATTATAAGGGTTAAGGTGCTTAATTTCTTTTCCCTTTATTCTTGGATAATGGAAGGGAGCTCGGTGGGGATAGATATGCCTTTGTATACAAGAAACCAAGGGGTAGAAGGTGGAAACAATTTTGGAATTAAAAGACTTTTATAAAATATTTTCTATCTCATTGAATTTCTTATAAAAGTACCTTTTCCAAGCCAAATGAAAGGCTTTTCTGTTTCCACTTCTTCTCTTTGCTTGGAAACAGACCAAGGGAGTTAGGGAGGACCTGTAGGACGACCCCCAACCTGTTGGTAAGGTTCTTGACCCATTTCACCTTGATTCCATGGTGGAAATTCAAAATAAATCATTGATTTCTTCTTATTTCGATCTCCTCTTCAACCCTAGCCAATCTTTTCAACCAAAAGCTTGAGGACGAGCCTAGGGGTAGTTGCAAAAGCTTCATCCACCATTTTTGGAGTGAGATTGGAGTTTTGGAGCTCAATTGGAGGCGGGTTTTATAACTTGAAACCTTAATTTTGTTATTGCATTCAATTCCCCATAAAATAATGATCATTTCTCTATTCACAATTATTGATTTGGTTGATTGATGCAATTTCCATGGAAATCACAGCAGGTTTCGTGGGTCTAGAGATTGATGATGATGACATAATCATAAGAACACACCTCCCCAAATATCATAGTCAAACGGTTTCAATTGTTGGACCAAACGGTTTCACCAAACTGTTTGGAGACCAAACAGTTTATAAACCGTTTAGGTGATTCAGCCCCAAACCACATGAGGTTGTTGACCGATTGGATGGGTTGACCATTTGAGGTCTGAACCCTATACGTTGTATGGTGATCCAAGGGCTCCAATTGATTAGTTCAACTTATGGACAAACTTTCAAATAGAAACCCTAATCGTCTGAGTGCTGATTTTGCAAGTGATTGAGATGATGTTTTGGGTTGATTGACCCAAATGGTTTCAAAACCATTTGGGGATCACCCAAATGGTCTCAAGACCGTTTGGGAGTCACCCAAGACCGTTTGGAAGCCTAGGGTTAAGTATTTCCAAGTGTTTGAAGGTCCAAAGATACCAAATTGAAATACAATTGAGTGCTGATTTGTTAATCAATCCAATGACCCAAACCAAACGGTCTCAAGACCGTTTGGAGGTCACCCAAATGGTCTCAAGACCGTTTGGTGGTCACTCAAGACCATTTGGAGGTCTAGGGTTAAGTATGGTTAGGTGTTTGAAGATCTAAAGGTACTAAGTTGAAGTGCATTCAAATGCTGATTTGGGGATAAATCCAATGATCCAAACCCTAATTGGTTGACTTGGATTTTGATGTTGGCATGGGAAAACGGTCTCAAGACCGTTTGGAGGTCATCCAAATGACCTCAAGACCGTTTGGGGTCAGGTTATGTCCATTTTGTATGGTGGTCCAATAGTTTCAAAGCAATTAGTTTTGCAATGATCAACATTGAAGGATCATCGATTCCAAAACCTAATCCAATTGATTCAAAACCTAATTGATGATCAATTGAGGGACAATTAAGGGTCAAATCATTTGAAGGTTGACCTATCTAACTCAATTGAAGAATTTTGATAGGTCCAATTGATGATTGATTACATGAATTCAATGGTGAAAGGAATCAACAAGAAACCCTAATTCAATTTGAGTGGTTGAGACCATAATTGGTACATGCAGTTTTGAGGAAGTTTGGACCAAACGGTCTCAAGACCGTTTGAGTCCAAATGGTCTCAAGAACGTTTGGGACCAAACGATATCAAGACCATTTGGGACCAAACGATCCCAAACCGGTTGAGTTCATGCGGTTTCAAAATCTACCTTTAGCAAACGGTTTCAAGTGTGCACCTTTGGCAAACGGTTTCAACCTAAACTTCACTAAATGGTTTTGAGTACTCAACCAAGACCATTTGAGGTTTGAATGGTCAAGACCGTTTGAGGTCTAAGTAACCAAGATCATTTGGAAGGTAATTAATCAAATTGTATGAACACTTAAAGCGGTTGAAGGTTAATTGTTTAAGTGAACAATTACATAATGTAAACCAATGGTGTTTATAATAATGGTACCTCTAATGAGGTAGGGTGATCAATACCCTTTAAATAGTTAAGCCTTAATAATCAAGGTGATAATGACATAACCCATGATGTCAATTCTTCTTCAAGATTGAGTTGCCTTAGCCTTATCAAGGTTGAAGCTTATATCATCTTATAGAAGATGAAAGAGAAGACTTCCTACATGAATGATAATCAAGTAGTGGACTTCCATTGTGAATGAATGTCTAATTAGGGTATGATCCTTAATAGTGAGATCATGAAACCCTAATTATGAAGGTTAATGAACTATAACCCTAATTGAGAGCATTGATATGTGATATCCTAATACATGATGATGATATGATCTTAATTCATAATGATGACACGATAAAACTTAATTCAAGGTATTTTAATGGTCACTCCTACTTGGGATAAATAGTAAACCCTAATATAGGGTGATGTTATGTATATAGTAAACCCTAATCTAGGGTGATGTGATGTATATAGTAAACCCTAATCTAGGGTGATGTGATGTGAATACTAAATCCTAATTATGGGATGTTGATGTGAAAACCCTAATTAAGGGTGATTCCATGTGAAACCCTAATTGAGGGTGAATCCATATAAACCCAAATTGAGGGTGATTCCATGTGAAAACCTAATTGAGGGTGAATCCATATAAACCCTAATTAAGGGTAATTCCATGTGAAATTCTAATTGAGGGTGAATCCATATAAACCCTAATTGACGGTGATTCCATGTGAAAACCTGATTGAGGGTGAATCCAGATAAACCCCAATTGAGGGTGATTCCATGTGAAACCCTAATTGAGGGTGAATCCATATAAACCCTAATTGAGGGTGATTCCATGTGAAACCCTAATTGAGGGTGATTCCATGTGAAAACCTAATTGAGTGTGAATCCATGATAAATCCTAATTAAGAGTAATATTATGGAAACCCTAAAGAATGATGTGAAGTGACACTTAAATCCAGGATGATGCCATATAATGATATGTGCAACCATAGTCATGGTATAATGGTTAATACACCAAAGTAGGATGTGGTTATTACAATCAAGTAAGATGAGGATGTTATAACCATGAAGGGTAAAGTTGATGAACTATATGAACGATAGTGTTGATACCCTAATGAATAAGGGTCTAAAGGAAAATATGATGCCTAGATCATTATATATCTAATTTCATGCATGTGTAATAACCCTATACATCTTACAATTATGATGGTATGAAACTCTTAGGAGTGATGCATGCAATATTATATAATGGAGTAAATAACATCCTATGGGTTGAAATACCTAAAGTGGTTGATAATGATTTTATTCTATACTAACAATGCCTAATCATTGGATAGGTCCTTATCATTAAAGACAGTTGGACTATTCCAATGTGTAATATATACACCATATGAAGAAAGTGACAAGTTAGAGGATACAGTATTAAGAGGGAAATACCTTAATACAAGGTTAGTTGATTAATTCAAGTAACATGTAAATGAGAAGAAAGTGATACATCAAGACATGATAGATATCACATTCTTGGACAAGAAACACATGGAGTATGTGATATGTAATTATTACAATAAAGATGTAATGAACTCAATGTACTTTGACAAATGTTGATTAAGATATACCTTGAGAATGGTACTAAGCCAAATTAATGAGTATGATGTAATCATACCATGACAAGAATGAGAAATGAACTCATGCATTGAATTGATGATCATTAATGATATATGATGAGAATAGTGATCATAAGCAAATACTTATGATATCTTTAAATACTCCCAGAGGTGTGGAGCAATATATATTAGGTTTGAACTAATAATGTGAGCATAAAACCCTAATTAATGCATGATGGGAAACCCTAACCATAATTTTGGGTAAAGGGAATGAAAAGCCCTAATTGATAGATAACTCTAATCCCGATAAAGGATGGTGGTGTACTAATGTTTCATATGATGTGACAAATGACTTACATGACTGTTATCATGTCTATTAATCATGTAGACATCATGAGATGATGAACATAGCCAGACATGAGCTATGACTTTCATATAATAAACATGTTGAATGGTCTTGTGTGCCTAAGGTTGTGTTACTTAGTAAAAGTAACAAAATGTGTATGGACCTTATGAGTTCCATGAATAAATTGTTGTCCTGAGAAAGGTGAAAAAACACTTAATAGGCCTTATGAGCCATGTGAGATACTTGTATAACAAGTATTATGTATACCTCGGTCGGAGAACGCGGAGGTAATAGTTAACTAATAAGTGGTAATAGTGATAGTGAAGAATTGAGGGTATGAATACCCAGACTTGATAAGTATGATAATGATGTTATTGAGAGATGTGAATTTTCAAAGAAATAAAATGAGGGACTGGGATCCCAATGTCTTATAAAGATTGAAAAGTGATTGAAAATAGTACATATTTCTTTATAGCACTTGTATGAATAAGTTATGTTTGAGAACTTGACTGGTGCTAAAAGAATATGCTAATGTACTTAATTAATCAAGTGAAATCATATCATGTAGATCCCTGACCATAGATCCATCATCGTCAGCAAATTGGTGATGGTGAAACGGGTTGCTCTGCGGCAAAAACCCGAAGGGAATACTTTTGAGTATGTGGGGGTTATGGGCGTGAATATCCTTATGCCCTAATGGAGGAATTGATATGAGATCAACATTAAATCTCTCAATCCTTCATTACTTATACCGGGATGGATGTATCACGAATCCCCCGATGATTGGGACAGATGCAATACACATCTCCCAATAATGTTCATGTCAGATCGATGGAGATAAACATGAAATCTCATGATCGCGAAGAGAGTACAGCACACCACTGTAACTCTAATAGCGAAGATGTCAGTAACCCTAGAAAGCTATATATAGCAGAGACACAAGATGTCCTGCATGTAATCTTGTGTTGACCGAGATATGGGAGGACTTGGTAGCCAGCTCTACCTTTGACCTTGTATGGTACCAATTTCGACTTCAAAATGGTCGGTTGGAGCATGAGCGGCATACCTCATGTCCTCAGGGCATAAATGTGATTGTAAAATGTAATAATCCGTGTAGCATGTTTGCTTAAGAATTGAATACGGAAAACTCATTGGCTGATGTTACATTTCTTTTATGCATTTTCAGTTGATAAATATTATTCATATTTCCTTATATTCAATGCAAGTAGAGGTGTGAATTATGAATCTACCATGAGTTGATACAATTCTTTCCTTAGGGAAGGTGATTACTTTACTCTGCTCATTCAATGATTATTATTGTTGTTAATACATAAGAACTCTTGTTCATTTGTAATTATAATAATCTGCTATAACAATGTTTTGGCGGAGAGTTATATCTCCTGCTGGGACAATTTACAATTGTCTCACCCCCGTGGGATCCAATGTTTTTAGGTAGATGCAGAAGAAGAAGCAGAAACCCTATAACAAGGGAAAGGCTACAACAGTATCAGAGACAGCAGTGATGACTCAGGTGGAGGCACTAGCTGCCAAGTTTTGTATATATAGTAGTCCTATGTGTCGTCTCTGTACTCTCAGGTCCTCAGAGTTTATAGTTAGTGTTTTACTGAATCGATCTAAGATTTTGGCTTGATGCTTCGAAGTTATATGTTCTCTGTATATTATGTATTGAGACAGCTGATGCTATAATTCTCGAGGAGAGATGGTGCAAAACATATACTTTGAAACAGAATGTAAAGGTTATACTTTGGTTCTTGAAGAAAAAGATTTCCTATGTGAGGATCTCTTTGCAAAAAGTTTTAATTTTTAGTGATTTTCAGTCATCCGCTGCAAATGATTCGTTTCCGCTTAGTTAATGTTGTGTTTTGTAAGTTGGATGCCACACTTTAAGTGAAAAAGACCAATTCATTTTCACTTACCCTTCTCCTTATTTTGAATGTTGAAGACTTGGACTTTAACTTAGCCTTAGAACACTTTTTGGTCTTGCCTTTACCCTTGGACTCATTTCCGTTGATCGCCATCACGGATTGGTCCTTCTTCTTCCTTGCTTTGGCATTAATCAACTTGCCAAGCTTTTGATAAACTGACTATATGATGCAGACAACAATTGTAGAATCATATCTATCATCAACTCTTGACCTAAAAGAAATCACAGTCACTCTATTGGATCTCCCTTTGTCAGTTTGAACTCAAACAACACTTTGGAAACATTTTACCTTATTTGTTTTACATGATTATTAAGATGTGTTACCATACCAAGAATGTCCATGTTACCATGTTTTTCATGCAACTCATAGTTCATACAACATAGCATAAGGTGTTTAATGTCTCTGACATTATTGGCATGCTTCAAGTAAGCATCCAATTTAGTCTTAGGCATTTGGAGTGGGTTCCTTTGGCTCTGGTCTTTCAAGAACATAGAGCTTTCGCTCATGTTTGAGAACACTTCTCAAAGCCCTTAACTAGAAGAGGAAGTCCATCCCATTTAGTTTTGTCCTTTTTAAGGATTGATAGCAATAATTTTTGTCTATAAAAGAAATTTTACAACCTTTTCAAAACATATTTTATTTGTTTGATTTGATAAGTTAGTGATATTAATTAGGCCTTTAATTAATTATCACTCCCACTATTTTGTTCAAATTTATAATCCTCATGTATCACCTCCAAAGATTGAAGTCTACAATCTTCTGATGAGCCATGATCCAAAACAATTGAATTATTACCCAACCACTGTCAGCATCCATAACCAATTATTAAGGTAGGCAACTTTTGCCAATAGCGTCATATACAATTCTTGGATAGATGATATGTACAACTCCTTTCCATGATGATATGTATGCTTCTGGTGCTTAATATCATTAAGTTCACATAGTTAATCCTGGCCCAAAATCCCACATGATAATAATGTACCCTGCTTGGTAGGCAAATATTTGTTACCATCACACTTCCACGAGATAGACAGGGCACCACCCTTGGGGTGCCCATGCTTAGTCGATCAAGCTTTTCATGTGTATTGCTAATGGAAAGCATCTAATACTTAATATTGTATTGAGGGATTTTATATATAAATACATATAAATATCCAATCACCACATACTTAGTACATATCATATACATGCTATAACCACAAATGAAAACATGCAATAATTAAAACACATTAGCAATGGTTATGGCCATTGTATTGTAATTCCTTAGAGCCACAAGGAATTACTACCACCTATGGTCCACATCATATGCAACACATTCTTGGTGAAGATATATGCTCGAACCACTTGGGTTGATCATTCAACTCTTGAATTGGTCGACTTGCCTCTTGGTCGCTCAGTTGGGATCTTGAAATTGTCGTATGGTTCTCAGGTCCAAGTGGTGTTTGGGCTCTTCCAGCTAATCTATTGGGGCACTAGTCGAATGGTTCATCCTCCTATCATCTGGCCTCCTTGGTCCTCTTGTCGATCAATTCGTCTCATGAATCATTTGATTCATCTAGTGCATAACATCTTCTCACGACGAAACATAAATTAAACTATCCTATTTCTTATTACATTGTATAAGGGAAAACCTCAAGTTACATTTAAGGAGAAATAGGAAGAAGAAAATTAATTTACATTTGGAAGGAAGAGAGAGGCTCAGTACGTAGACCGAGTAATAATATAAATAAACAACCACAACCATGCACACATAGATCTAGGGTTATTGTCCATAACCATGCTTCACGTCCACCATCAAAACTAACTTTTTGAGCGACGTGTGTGAATTGCATATATATCATATATATATATATATATATATATATATATATATATATATATATATATATATATATATATATATATATATATATATATATATATATATATATATATATATATATATTAGTTTGTGGAGTCGTATGTGGAATTTAATCAGATATGCACATTGATCATTTTAATATTCACATCGTATGTAATAAAATAATGAAAACTAAATACAATCATATCAATTTAAATCCCAGATACACAGTAAATTGACATGGATCTGATACCATTGTAGGGCAATCAGGGTGACAGATAAGGCAGCGGGAAAAAAAATGCTCATTTCTCAAAATAGCAAGATCGCATCAACAACAATGTATCTAGGAAGGAAGGTTTGCAAAGTTATACCTGGTCTTAAAGCAAGTCCAATGACATTACCCTTACAGTAGCATTGTGCTTCTTCTCTAGGCAGCAACACACTCCTTCAGCTACAGCAACACTCGAACTGTTGTCTCCACCAACCTCCTGGTCTGGCCACCACATATGGCGGTTGACAAAGTTCTCCTAACAGAAGAAATCTCCTACTTCTAGAGAAGTCCACACTGACTATCAAGAACTCCACATTGCACTACCAGAGCCAACGGGAAGGGGTTGTCCCCTTCTTTTTGCTTACTAGTCACTGACATGCACTCCCACAATTGTTCTCTCCCTCACCATCCCTCCCTTTAATGGGTAGGACTTGCTTGGGCTCTCTATTGGTTACCACAACCAGAGAGGAAAACAATTGTTGGAGCAAACGATTCTCAATTTTGTGTCTTGGGAAGCCCCCAGTACCCCTCTATTTATAGGATGGGTTAGGGTCTAGGTTTCTAGTCTATGTGGGAGTATAAGGGTTGGGAATTTCCATGAACTTGTCATCCTATAATAGGTGAATCGATCAGTTCACTAGTTAACTGTTCGACTGGCACAGTGAGCCGATCAATTCACCCAGTGAGTCAATCGTTTCATAGTGTTTCCCAATTGCAATTGAATTTGTAATTTGCTTCCAATTAATGTCCAACATTAATCCTTGTACCAATCAAATTCAATAAGTGAAACGGACAACTATTCTCATAAATCATGAATATGACCAGAATCTTCGGATGGCATGACTGAGCCGATCAGTTCACTAGGTGAACTGATCATCTCACCAACCATGAGCCGATTATTTCACCTAGTGAGCCGATCAGTTGGTGTCATGACTCATGTAAAATTCAACCAATTCAATTCTCAATCAACCTGACACTCCAATCAGTTAGCTCAACACTTGAACTTGATGGTTATGAGTCTAGTTGGTTGATATATTATTTAATTGAATATCTAAACACCTTTAGTTTCAATACAAACACCATTCATGAATATACTCCTTTCATCCAAGTGTATCCTATGTGTGTGACCCTATAGGTCCAGAATTACATTGATAGTGAATGTATATAACCAATTATGACATCACAAGTAAAGAGAGGTGCCTAGTCACACATCATTTCTACCCAAGTAATTCTAAAAGTTGGAGAACAACTTCAACATACAATCTATTATTGGTGTTACCATGATCATATAGTTTCTTTGTCTCTGATATCTGGATTGAACTCAAGGCATGGAATTGTCATCCTCTCAATGTTCAATCCATGTTCTTTGAACTAGAATATATTGTTTGAGATGCATATATGTTCACATATCACATATTTAATCACATGAGTACGGTTTTACATTACTCATCTTGCTTATTAAGTGGCATGGATATCAATCTCCTGTAGGAGGGACAAATCCCATCTACATCACTCACACTCAATCCCATGTGTCACAATGCATCCAAGCACCACCTTTATGGCAACCCTTATTCAAGATCACGGTGGAGGATTTCAAAGTACATGAACAACATGTGATGAATGTAGCGACTTCAGGTATAAGAATCACAATCACCACTATCACTATAAGAGTTGATTCTGACTACCATTCCATGGTCTCCATGTATCACTCTCATAGTGGGTTTGTCTAATACATTGTTCTCTTATATGTACCTATGTTCTTGACTTGATATCATATATCATGACTAATAAGACTATGTCATCAGTCAACAAACACTCTAGTCTTATGTATTATTGTCGTCTATTTTGCTTCCACATTAATATCTGACTAGGGACATAACAAGAATGTATCTACTTTTAGAATCCATATGATTTCATTATTCAAGTCATGTACTTGAAGACATACACCATTGAGTAACATCATTATTTATACATATAGTATGTATGTGTCATCATCTAATGACTGAGACAAACATAATAGATGAAATTACCTTTATTATTATCAATCAGGTGTCTAATTACACACTCCAATCATCATATGATTTGCTCTCTTGGCATACATTCCAACACACAATCACCACTTTCAAATTGAGATATGACTCTAACATGTCACTACATAACTTCCATGTGTCAATCTCAAGGTGGGTCTGTTCAATACAACTTGTTATCTAACAAGTACCCAAGCAGTTGAGTTGATATCCAATATCATGACTAAAGAGACATAGTCATCACTCACCATACATGATATTTGTGAGTATTTCTATTGTCCCATGGTATCCATAATAATATCTGACAAGGAACATAATAAGAATGAGTACCCTATTATACATATGATCTCATGTTTAGCTCATCAACCCAAACCATATGTCATCGAGTCATATCATTCTTAGGACATTAGTAGGTGTATTTGTAAGACCCCTGACCTAGATTTATGCTTAATTGTGTTTACTTTGTATAGTGAGATTCTTAAACCTTAATTTAATCTCTTGAGATGCCTTAATATCATGTGACAGTCTTATATTTTTATTTTGGTCCAATTTGATTTACATTTGATCTACCTTTGCAATATATGTAATTGTTTTAGACCAGTTCACAATCTACCCATAAGTGAGGGTTATCTTACAAATTGTCACATGTTGAGAGTGTTTCTTATTCTTTAGTATCATGAGAGAGAAATTTTTTATATTGGGCACCTTGTTGGAATCATGTTTGGTGATGTAACATCTTATGGTGATTCTAGGGTTTGCTTAGTTGATATGGTGACTATCTTAGGGTTTGAGTGTTGTGACTGCTACACCACTTTTGGGTGAGTGTAGTGACTGCAACACATGCCTTGGGTAGTGTTGTCTCGACCAAGATGACCTAGAGGTGAGGATGGTCGAAACACCTTGTCCACTAGAGGAGTGTCTCGACCATTTATATGGTGCTTAGGGTTTTGGTCGATACCAAGTGTGCATGAGATGTGTCTCGATCAAGACAGCTGACCTTGGAGTTCGCTACACTTTTCTTAGATAAACATAAACATTTCAAAATTTGCATGTGAGTGGAGGAAAGGATATTTCTTTGAAGGACATGTATCTTTTGATACTCTATTATGTTGACACCTCATAAACCTATACTTCCCTCCTCCTTTGGGTATATAACCCCTTCTCTTCACTTGCAAGCAATATTTTTTCGTCCCTACTCTCTTCATCCTTCCTTGTGACCAATCTTGGAGCTTTGGCAACAAGGGAGATCTATTCTTGAAGATTGGGAGGTCGATCGACCTGACATGATTGAAGATCTGTGCTAGAATCAACCTTTGGTGGTGATTCTTGGAGATTTCTTCTCTTGGTAAGTGATCTTAACTTTTTATCATATTTTCCCTCTTCTAAAATCTCTTTATTCATCTTCCTTCTCGGCCATGAGACTGTGGATGATCTATGGTGGATTTCCTTAGATATATATTCTTTACAAGGGTAATAGATCATGTTTTGACATGATGGTACCCGAGTAAGAAGAAGACCTCTTCTTTGGATCTACCAAGGGTCGAGTTTTTCATTCCCTAAGTTCTCCTTTGACCATGACATTTCTTTCTCTTTTTGAGGTGATGCTTTGTCTGAATTGAAGCTTGGTTGTAGTTCTTGGAGCTTGTGATCATAGGAGATTGGTTCTCTCCAAATTAGGTAGGTTGTATAACTTTCCCCCATCTATTATTTGCATCTTAAACCTGATCATATGTCGCTATTCTATATCTTAAAAATGTGATTTTTATAGTAAGAGAAATGATAAAGATTTAGGGCTTGGATTTCATAGTAAACTCAAGAAGACTACTCTTTCTATTAAAACCTTAAATCTTTGTACCCGATTTTGTGGTGATTGATGTGTCCTTTAGATTGTTATTTATGGATCTGAACTATTTGAAAGATGATCCATTTATCATGAACAATAGGAGGTTTTAGAGTGTGCTAATATGCATAAGAATCTCAGTTTTCTCTCTCTAAACATGTTTCTTTTAATGACCTTCTTTAACACATAATCTAAGGTTTGATGCACACCTTAGTATGGGGGCTCTCTCCTTAGTTGGCATTTGATCTTTTTGGGTTGATCATGTGTCTCAACCATGTTTGAACGTGTTATGGAGTTGGGCATATGGCTAACTTGAGGTCGAGACAACCCTTGGACTTCCCCATGGTTGATAACATGTATGGGGTGTTGTTGCGACTGAGACAATCCTAACCCTAAGGTTTGGTCACTACATTGGTATTACACAGTACCATGCACATGTTGCGGTCGAGACATGTTGCATTCTTGCAATCGAGACACCCTGCACACATTGCGGTCGAGTCATCCTGCACGCATTGTGGTCATGACATGTTGCATGCATTGTGGTTGAGACATGCTACACATGTTGTAATTAAGACACCCTACATGTGTTGTGGTCAAGACATCCTGCACGCGTTGTAGGCCGTGACACCATGATGAGTGAGCAATGCTGATATACATATACATGTACTTGATTAATGTATAGAGTAAAGGTCTACATAAGATGATATGATTATGAATAGCTAATCATCATTAATAGTGTTTAACCCTAGTACTCTCTAAACATATGGGAGGTTATGGAATTAGGGTTTAGAGGTCGCATGAGGTTATGAAGCCCTAATTGAATATATACGAACCCTAACCCTAATCATGTGATAAGGTGACATATGTGCTCACTTTACTTCAAGATTTGTATTCTATAATAGTTTTCTCTCTCCTACTTATGTAACCCTAACCTTGCAGGTGAGATGAATGACATATCTATGTAAGGTCTATGGTGAACCTTGTAAAATACAAGGTGGTGATTATGAGCATTGTTGAGATATATGTGTTATCATTTGTGTAGGAATTATATGAATGGGTCTAATGACCTAGCAAGTGCCTTGTGCATAAATTGAGGTGAAATCCTATATAGATGTGATTGAGGGATTGATATCCCATAGTGATGTGATATTGTTAATAAGGTTGTGAAACACAGTAATACCTGTGTCATGTGATGATGAGACAAGTTCTCACCTTATACATTTTATATCTTTTGAAGTTGCATCCTACCGTGATTATGTAGAATTTTTTTAGGGTTTAAACATTATAACTTGATTGATGCATTAGAAGATACCCAATTGGAATATCTAATCAAGTGAAACCCTAATCATGTAGTTGCCCTGTACCATAGATCCATCTTCAATGTCAGTATCTAGCTGGATGGTGAAACGATTAACTCCTACGGGAAACTCGGAGCACATATTATTGAATATGTGGGGTGCAAGTGGAGACATATCCCTATATCCTTAAATTGTTGATATATAATAGTATAATGCTTTATTATGGAACTACCATGCGTGAGTCATGTTCTCTAGTGTTGAGCCATGTACCAAGGCAGACTAGTTTTTTTACATGACCATAGCTTGACTATGAGTTGTTGTCTATATGACTATAGCTTTGACTATAAGTTGTTGTTTAGTAGATTCATTGTTATGTCATTACATTACAGACTCAAACTGACCAAGTAGTGTTGGTGATGATCATGGAGGCCGGATCTTTCATTGATCTTCTATGGTATTGATTTTGACTCAGCAGTGGTCAGTAGGATTTGAGTGGTACGTCTCAAATCCTCAGGGCATAATAATAAAAGTAATAGTACAACCATGTAGTATATTTATTTAGGGTCAAATACGAATCACATTGGATGATCACATGTCTTATTTATTGTACTATTTAGTTTATAACAGTTATACATGTTGTTCATGTTCCTTCCAAATATATATGATGTTCTACTACTCAGTTGTAGATGCTTAAACTACTTAACCAATATTAATTTCTCAAATAGTAATATCTTCTCTATTTAATTGCTCTATTATTAGTGTGCTTATAATAGATGTTTGATGAAGAGTTATATCTCTCACTGGGACATTTGGTCTCATTATGTGTTTCACAACTTTTTAGGTGGTCGTGGATGAGGAGGTTGAGGTCATGGTGCAGGTGCTGAGAAGCAAGGAGAACAATAATTGTTAGAGGTTGGATATGCTACCAAAGTTTTATAGTAAAGTCCTATGTGTCATCCCTCTACTCTCAGGTCTTTGGGGAGATTTGTTGTTTTGTATATCTTCACATAGATTTTGGCTTTGTTCCATGAGTGCATAGATATGAATGTACATATAAACAAGTTGTAATATGTAATAGTTGTGGCTTAATAAGCCTTTGAACATGATATGTAACAGCTTTTGGCATATATGGAACACAAATTGCCTGAGTTTAAGGCTTGTTGATGATATACTTCCGCTTTAGATATTTCCTTGCAAATGGTAATTATTTACTTTGTTTTGTGGTAATATTGTTATTTGTGATAATTTCATGCTTTGTTTTGAGTAATTTCACTTTGTGTGGTGAAGGGGTCCACAGTTTGGTTGGTATTAAAGATATAGATTCATTGAGTCTACAATGAGATAAGAGTAGGATCTGTATCTATTCTAGTATCCTATAGTATATCTTATGGTCACTTATTCTTATGAAGAAGAAGAAGAAGAAGAGAAGAAAGGATATCTGGAGAACATGATGAACATGTTGTTGAGAGCAATATTGCTACACCAGGAGGCGGTGCCTGGAGGTAAGAGAGGGTTGATGTTGTACTAGAGATGCCTCAAGTTAAACCAGCCAATGTAGCCAACCCTACATTCCAGTCTATGTTTAGGCAATTCATGGCTACAATGACACACATGGTAGATAGGATGCTTGCAACCAATCCAGGGCAACAGTCCCTAGTGCTGAAACTCATGGGTCTGGGAAGATTGTTGAAAGACTTTGATGTGTAGGAGGGTTGGAGTATGTAGGAACAAATGATCCAACTAATGCAGACATGTGGCTGACTGGGTTGGAAAAGACCTTCAAGATCCTCAACATCCCTAAAGAGGATAAGGTGAAATGTGATGTGCACTTTTTGAAGGGGAGTGTTGGCCACTAGTGGGCCATAGAGGAGGAGAAAAGGCTATGTGTTGTGATTAATTAGGAAGAATTTTGACGGGAGTTCGTAAGTAGGTACTTTCCATAGACTTATTTGGATGAGAAGATTGTACAGCTTGAGAATATCTGATAGGGATTTATGTCAATCAGTGCTTATGAAGCTAAGTTTATGGAGCTTCTAAGGTTTTGTCTGCATATGGTTACAACAGACAAGAATAGGATCAGGCTCTTTGAGAAGGGTCTGAGTACTGAGTCGACAACTCCAATTTCATCTTTAGAGAACAGAGAGAGGTTTGCCACTTTTGTGGAATCAGTTAGGAGAGTGGAGAGGTCCATGATAGAGAAGCATGAGACAAAAGGCCAAGAAGAGGCATGTACAGTACCAAGGACAATCTTCTGGAAGCTTCAAGAAGCTAGGTTCTCAGCACCTCAGTCTCAGCATAGGTCAATGACACATTCATAGTGGACATAGAGCATAGGCAGAAGCAAAATATTTCCACTTGCGGGATCTCAAAGTGCAACATCAATATCTATGATGGGGCCATCTAGGTTGTGGTATGACAATAAAACCTATTTCAAATGTGGACAGGTAGGGCATACAAAGTGGTTCTTCCCTATGAAGGAAGAAGAGGTGACCCAGTAGATGAGGCACGGTCATTAAGGGTTGCTGTAGAAATAACAACACAGTGGTAGAGGATGCGATTAGGCTTCACATGTTGGTTCTTCAAGACATGCTAGAAGAAGAAGGGGGTGACAATAGGCGACAGCTCGATTCTATGTGACGAGTCAGCCAAAAGGAGTTGTTAACTCTTGGGTTTTGATAGGTCAGATGGAAGTATTTCATTCTAGTTTGTCTTCTTCATGTTTTGTATCTATTTTAATTGACTTAGGTGCGACACATTCTTTTATCTCTAGAGAAGTGATTGCTAGTTGTTCCTTACTTGTCAGTCATAGAGAAGATAGTCTTCATATAGAAACTCCTCTAGTTGGTTCCCCCAAGCTACAGGAAGTGTGTTTGTCCTGCATTTTTTTTTCTTTCAGGAAGTAGCATTCAAGTGGATCTATTGCCACTTAACATGCACGGATTTGATGTAATCCTCGAGATGGATACTTTGGAAAAGTATCCGGTAATATTGGACTGTAGTGCCAAGGCGGTGACGTTTTTAGGTGGTGATGCTTTGTGGGTCTTCCAAGGCGATAGGAAGATTCTTCCAACATGTTTAGTTCCAGCTATTACAATAGAGAAACTGATGAGACAGGGTTGTGATGCATTTTTGGCACATGTAGTAGATACCAAGGCAAAGAGTACTAGTATTTAATAAGTTCCAGTTGTACAAGAGTTTGAGGATCTATTTCTCGGTGAGTTTCCACATGTGCCCCCTCCCAAAGAGATTGATTTTGAGATCAATCTAGTTACAGGTACCCAACCCATAGCACAAACACCATATGGGATGTCACCAGCTAAGATGCAGGAATTAAAGAAACAGTTGTAAGAATTGCTTTAGAAGGGTTTCATTAGACTGAGCATGTCTCCTTGGGGTGCTCCCATTCTGTTTGTGAAAAAGAAGGATGGATCTATGAGGTTGTTCATTGACTACATACAATTGAATATGATGAAAATTAAGAACAAGTATTTGTTTATAGTTGATTTGTTTGATCATATACGAGATGCCACGGTCTTCTCTAAGATAAAGTTGAGGTTGGGTTATCATCAGTTGTGGATTAAGGAAGATGACATGCCAAAGTCAGATTTTAGGACAAGGTATGGTCATCATGGGTTTTTGGTTATGATGTTTGGCTAACCAATGCACCAACAACATTTATGGACCTGATGAACAGAGTGTTCAAACCCCATCTAGATCAGTTTGTAGTTGTGTTTATTGATGACATCCTGATTTGCTCTAGAGATAGCCAGTAGCACTAACAACACTTATGTAAGCTTTGTCTTTGTTGAGGCAGCACCAATTATATGCAAAGTTCAGTAAATGCAAGTTTAGGCTACAGAAAGTGGCTTTCCTAGGACATGTAATGTCTTCCAAAGGTGTATGTGTAGACCCAAAGAAAGTGGAGTTAGTGTTTGAGTGGGATCAATCGAAGACACCTACAGAGGTTTGTAGCTTCTTAGTTTTGGAAAGATATTACAAAAGATTCATTAAGAATTTAAGTGCAGTAGCATTACCCCCAACAAAGTTAACAAGGAAGAATGTGCCATTTGTTTGCGATGACATATGTCAACATTCGTTTATGATCCTAAAGCAAAAGTTGACTAGTGCACCAGTGTTAGTGGTGCCAGAGTAAGGAAAAGGTTATATTGTATTCTGTGATGCATCTAAGAATGGTCTAGGTTGTGTGCTAATGCAAGATAAGAATGTGATTTCTTTCACTACGCGACAGCTTAATAAATACAAGTAGAAGTACTCGATGCATGATCTAGAGTTAGCCATTGTGGTCCATGCTTTGAAGATATGGAGACACTACATCTATGGTGAGAAGTGTCAGATCTTCATCGACCACATGAACTTGCAATATATCTTTTCAAGCAGGAGTTGAACATGTGACAACGATGTTGGATGGAATTAATTAAGGATTATGATTGTACCATAGATTACCATCCAAGGAAGGTGAATGTAGTGGTAGATGTCTTAAGCAGAAATTCTTCCTAGTCATCATCCATTGAGCCAACATAATTGAATGTATTAATATGTCATAAGAGAGACATGTTGGTCTCCCTACATCAGATGAATGTAAAGTTAGAGGTGTCCATGTTAGCAGGTCTGTTGACATAGTTACAAATGAAGTCAATGTTAAGTCAGCAAATTAGAGATGCATAATAGAATGATATTGCGGTAGATCCAGACAGAGTTGGGTAGTGAGAAGCATGATGACTTCCATAAATTTGATAATGAGATAGTGTGTTATCATGGCAGGACAGTTGTGCCATATGTAGATAATATCAGAATGTTAGTTCTAGAAGAGGCTCACTCTTCAATGTACGTTATGCATCCAGGTAGCACCAAGATGTATCAGAATCTGAAAGATTTGTATTGGTGGGCATGATTAAAGCATGATGTCTCTGAGTTTGTGGTTAAGTGCACAGTGTGTCAGCAGGTCAAAGCCGAGCAACATAAGCATGTAGGGACTTTGCAACCATTGCCTATACCACAGTGGAAGTGGGACCATATCACGGTGAACTTTTTGGTTGGAATTCTAAGGGCAGCCAAGGGTCATGATTCCATCTGGGTAATAGTGGACATGTTGACTAAGTAAACGTAGTTTCTACTAGATGACATATACAACTAAGAAACTTACACATGAGTATGTTGATGAGATAGTACATCTACAAGGTATCCTAGCTACCATCATGTCAGATAGAGGTCCACAGTTCATTAGTCATTTTTGGGAATGCTTGCATACAACTACGGGAACTCAGTTGAGGTTCAGTACAACATTCCATCAACAAATAGATGAATAGTCTCAGAGGACAATACTGACCTTGGAGGATCTGTTGAGAGTAGGCATGGCTGAAAAAACCAATATGATCTGATCTAGTCTGCTCCGGTATGATTTGATTTGCAATTAGTGGATTTTTGCAGATTCTGGTATTGTTGCAGATCAATCTCGTAGATCATTTGTTCACTGCGGAGCAAGGTCAAAAAAAACCTACGGATTCCCTGTGGACTTGTTTGATCTGCAAGGAAACCCAACTTTTTCGTGTCACTCACTCTCTTCGGTGCAAATTTCTTCTCCCATGCCTTGACTGCCTCCCCACTACATGGACCCCAGCGCAATAACCATGGCCTCCCCATCCCTAGTGAAGCTGGACCACACCTATGAATCTATGGCAAGTTTCATGACGTAGGTCTCCAGCTCTGCGCTTTGCCTGAAGGAGTGCCCTCCAGTTCAACGTCCATGACCTTGATCCTCGACCAAGCATGCTAAATGAATGTTGTCATCTACAAGCATTTTGTAACACACTAAATCTCAATGTACTTGAAATTCCATCCCATTCATAAAGATATCCTATTTTCTATATCAGTTTGTCCTTAATGTTGATTTTGTGTAAACTGAGTGGCTTGGAGTAAATATGCATGAAACATAAGGGGTTAGTGCATAGTTGCCTCAATTAATATGTTATCAAGAGTTATGTTGCAAAATGTCCACAAAAACAAAATGATTATTAAATAAAGTCGGAAATAAAACATAATGTAAATAAAAGTAGTTAATAAGCATCATAATCACCTCACATCACCTCTCTCCTCATAAAAGGAAAATAAAGCATGAAAAAGAGAATATTAAGTTAATTAATGACCTTTGAATTAATGAGGGAGGATTACCTCATAACTTCATTTAAAATTTTAATGGAGAATCTTTTTCATATTAACTCCATTTTCTTATACATTAATAAACACATTAATGATCAATATGGTGGTTAAGAGCCAAAACGTGAATAAAAATGAGGTTTAAAGGCATAGGAATATTCTAGACACTAATATGGACCTATGGTTGAAATTTGGGATGAATTGGCCAAGGTTTGGCCCCTCAAATCAATTTTAAATGAATTGACTAAGGTTTTATTAAAATACTAATATGACTTCATTTATATCACACATTTAACCTATAATCGCAGCATTAATCATTTCAAACATGACGTTTAATTAACCCGGCCAATACATGAGATACATGGATCATAGATCCATGATCTGACGGCTCCAGACTTATCTTCTAGCTCCAGCCGTTTCGCAAATAGGAGCAAAACTCACGATGTCCTAAAAATTCGTCCTATCTCTCTCCATAGTTAACCATTCCACTCTGTTTCTTCACCATCAAATCCGCCACTTCCTCCCAATCAAAATGAATCATTACTCGATGTCAGTTTCAACCAAACTAGAAAATGCCCAAACTCTCAGATGAGAGGTTCTCACCGCCGACTCATTTCCCCCACATACCACCAACACACCTATATATACCAATGTCAATGGCATCGCAAAGCACAAGCAAGTGAACCCTCCCATCAATTTGTCTGGAGACTATCCACACATCCACCACCACCTCGATCTACACCCTAACCTAGCAACTTTCTTCCCCCGACTAACAACGAGACTAGTAGAGAAATTGACAACTCATGTGAGTTCGTCACCTCCCGTTCTTCATTTTACAACCTTCAGTTCGTTGTTTTATCAAGCATCACAAAATCACCCAAAACCTCCTTATCTCGCAGCCATGACACTACGATTGAGGGGGAAGATAACCCCAAGTGCTTTCTAATTTCCACCCTCGCTTGCCCTTCTTCGCTAATTTTCCGCTCGAGGGCATTTTGGACAATTCGTCTGAGTTTTATTTCTCACGGACTGATGGCACGTGAGCCTTGACCCATGATCTGGCTGTGCATGATTGGGCCAAGTCATGCAGGCCCCGGTCGCCGAGTCCCTACCTTTTAGGGGCCATTTTGCCTACGTGGCATTTCCGTATTTTCTGATTCATTAATTTTAGAAAATTCATAACTAATTACGCGTTTATCAGAAAAATATAAATAAATATGCTAAAGAATCTAAAAAATAAACCCTATTCAATAAAAATGTTTCCTGAATCTGATTTCTAAGTTTTCAAGGAAGGTTTGTCAAGAAACTAAAATGTTTAATTAAAAAGCCCTAAAATGTATAAATAATTCATTTTAACTTCAAATTAACACAACAAATATGTTTTCCTAATTAGAAAAATTTTAAAAATTGATTGGTCTAGTTTTTAAATCCAAAATCGACGGTTTATCTAGAAGGTCCAAAATTAGGGTTTCTACACTCGAATTATTACAAAACACTAATATATGTGATGAAAACTTGTATCTAGGACAAAAGTGACATTAGACACATTTAATTGGTGAAAATTCTTCTCTAGGAATCTCAAGTGAGGTATGTGCATTTTAAACCCTAAGTTGGGCATGTTTTATCCAACCCTACTTTTCCAATGAGGCATGAGCCTATACATTAGTTTCAACAATTCTAGTTTATTTCACTTTAATTATTCTAGGGTCTTGGACCCCACTTGCAAAGTTTTCAAATTCTTAATTTTTATGATGATATAAATGACTAATTAACCAATGTAGCGTACATCTCTACAACCACCCATTGTGGGCATGTGTAAATTCGCCCAGGGGAATGTGATAATTCTCCCCATTTTATATATATTTGGGTGCTTGGGAATGTTTTAATTCTCCCTCACCTAGAGGTTGAGGTTAGGTATGTGCCTCAATCCTAGATTAGTTTAATGTACTCATATTAAATCATGCACGCAACTTTATTACTATTTGACATGTAGAATTCTTAATTATTTGCTTGCCTCATACTTTTGACAACTCTTAGCTTAGTAAATCTTTACTTTGCCATATTTTAAATTGATACATGTCCTTAATCATTAAAATTGACACATACCTTTTTTGTCCTCTTGCTGGGTGATCCCAACCACCCAAATCTAGGACAAGGGATAGAACCAAAGCAAGGAGTACCTAATCAGTAGTAGTGCTACCAAGATGGCTAGGTTACTATTGTTAGATCATATAGTTCACTTTCTAGTTTATTTTTTGAGCATTTGAAATAAAGCTATGTAATAGAATGTGTTTTCCTTCCACTACTACTATTGAAAATTTTTGTATTTGATCCATGCTTATTTAAATGCAATTATTATGTCTACATCCTTCATCTTTAAAATTTTATAAAAAAGATGGATGTTGTGCATTTTCCATTAGATTGTAGTAAGGAGGTGATCTCGCCTCTTTACACATGTCGACTGTGCGGACACCCATGTCGTGTGCCTCGGTGTAGTGGTGGCAGTGGGTCGTGTCAAAGGAGGGGATGGTGGTAGTGGAAGCATAGTGATAGGGTGCAGAGACGAGGAAGCAGAGGTTTCTAGAGTGGAGGAGGTACAAGACGTGTGTGGCATTCATGGTAGATAGGGTAGAGCGTGTCGCAAAGGGTATGTCGAGTCTGTGGGAGAATTGGCTGGAGGCGTTGGTGGCATCGAAGCACAAGAACTTGAGGTGGCTGAAGTGTATCCACTTGTACGGGAGCAGTAGAGATGATGGAGTGGGTGAAGCATATCAGATGTTGTTGGGTTGGCCAACTTGAAGCTACAGTTTTGGGCACCGCGGCTACAACAACAGTGAAGGGTTAGAAACAAGGCATGGATATTGCATGAAATGAGTGGCGTATAAACAAGAAAGATTTGTGGTGATGGATGGATGAATAATTAGACGGGGAGGTTGAAGACGACGATAAGTAACCTGGAACAAGCAGAATGATGAGAACATAGGGGATGTAGAAGGACACGACAACAAAATAGGATGATGAACTCTATTGTACTCCATCCTATACTCATTATTGGTGTGTAATTAGAATGCTTCGGCCCTGATGTGTATTGTTGGTGGGTTGTAATTAATGTATTTGTCTACATATTTGTTGTTTTGACTTGTGCATTACATTAGATCTTTGAAGATCATAATTAAATTCAAGCTACAATGGATAAATGTAATTTTTTGGTAGTTTGCAGATCGGGTCGGATTTCTGTAGATCGGATTGGATTTTCGCGGGTTGGATTGACGCGGATTTTTTCATTGAGGATTTATTCAGACCATATCGGGTTTAGTTTTTTGTAACTTCGGGTCGGATCGGGTTCAGGTTGCATCAGCAAAAATTTGACCCATTTCCATGCCTAGTTGAGAGCCTCTGTGTAGTATTTTTTGGGCAGTTGGGATGTACACCTTAGCCTGATAGAGTTTTCCTACAACAACAGCTACCAAAGGAGCATCTACATGGCACCATATGAAGTGTTGTATGGGAGACATTGCATATCTCCTTTGTGTTGGTATGAGATGGGCGAATATCAGCTTCTTGGTCATGAACTTGTACAACAATCGACAGAAAAGATCAAAGTGATTAAACAACAGCTGAAGGTAGTACAAGATAGATAGAAATATTACGCTAATAATCATTGTATACCTTTAGAATTCCAAGTGGGAGACATGGTGTACCTCAAAGTCTCTCCTTGGAAAGGTGTTCTAAGGTTTAGGAAGAAGCTTAAGTTAGCTCCCAGGTATATGGGACCTTTTTCTATGGTTGCACATGTTGAGAAGGTGGCATAGAAGTTAGATTTGCCACTTGAGTTGTACAAGTTGCATCCTATGTTTCATGTCTCTATGTTGAGGAAGTGTTACCCTAATTTGGAGTTGACTCTTCAACCTATTGAAGTAGAGTTGGATAATGATATATCTTATGTAGAAGGTCATGTTCTGATCCTGGATAGAAGGATCAAGAAGTTGAAAAAGAAGGACATTGTGTTATTCAAGATTTTGTGGCATCATCATGGCGTAGAGGAAGCCACATGGCAGCTTGAGGATGGGATGCAGAAGAAGTATCTGTCTATTTTTACGTAGAATTTTGGGGGCAAAATCCTTGTTAGGGTTTATGGTTGTAAGATCCATGACCTAGATGTATGTTTAATTGTGTTTACTTTGTATAATGAGATGCTTAAATCTTAATTTAATCACTTGAGATGCCCTAATATCACGTGACGAGCTTATATTTTCATTTTGGTCCAATTTGATTTGCATTTGAGCTACCTTTGCTATATATGTACTTGTTTTGGACCAGTTTGCAATCTACCCATAAGTGAGGGTTATCTTGCAAATTGTCACATGTTCATTGTGTTTCTTGTGATTTAGTATCATGAGAGAGAAAATTTTGAAATTGGGTGCCTTTTTGGAATCATGTTTGGTCATGTAACATCTTATGGTGATTCTAGGGTTTGCTTAGTTGATATGGTGACTATGTTAGGGTTTGAGTTTTGTGACCACTACACCACTTTTGGGTGAGTGTAGCGATCACACACATGCCTTGGGTAGTGTTGTCTCGAATGAGATGACATCGAGGTGAGGATGGTTGAAACACATTTTCCTCTAGTGGAATGTCTCGAGCATATATATGGTGCTTATGGTTTTGGACGATACCAAGTGTGCATGAGATGTCTCTCGAATGAGACAAGGTTACAGCCGAACTTAGAGGTCACTACACTTTTCCTGGATAAACATAAACATTTCAAAATTTGCATGTGAGTGGAGGAAAGGCTATTTCTTTGAAGGACATGAGTATTTGGATACTCTATTATGTTGATACCTCATAAACCTCCATTTCTCTCCTCCTTTGGGTATATAAACCCTTCTCTTCACTTAGAAGCAATCTTTTTTCGGCCCTACTCTCTTTCTCCTTGCTTATGACTGACCTTGGAGCTTTGGGATCAAGAGAGATCTATTTTTAAAGCTTGGATATGTTCGATCCACCTGGAATGATTGAAGATCTTGTACTAGAATCAACCTTTGGTGGGGATTCTTGAATATTTCTTTTCTTGGTAAGTCATATTAACTCTTGATCATGTTTTACCTCTTCTGAAATCTCTTTCTTCTTCTTCCTTCTCAGTCATGAGACTGTGGATCATCCATGGAGGCTTTTCTTGGAGATCTCTTCTTCACAAGGGTCATAGATCATGTTTTGACATGGTGGTACCTGAGTAAGAAGAAGACCTCTTCTATCTTCTTCTTTGGATCGACCTATGGTTGAGTTTTTCATTACCTGAGCTCTCCTTTAACCATGATGTTTCTTTCTCTTTTTCAGGTGATCCTTTGGTTGAATTGTTGAAGCTTGGTTGGATTTCTTAGATCTTGTTATCATAGGAGATTGGTTCTCTCCAAATCAAGTGGGTTATATAACTTTTCCCCCATCTATTATATGCATCTTAAACTTGATCATATGTTGTTGTTCTATATCTGAAAAATGTGATTTTTATGGTAAGAGAAATGATAATGATTTAGGGCTTGGATTTTGTAGTAAATTTAAGAAGATTACTCTTTCTATTAAAATGTTAAATCTTTCTACCCGATTTTGTGGTGATTGAATTATTGATGTGTCCTTTAGATTGTTAGCCATGGATCTGAATTACTTGAAGATGATTTGTTTAACATGAACAACATGAGGTTTTGGAGTGTGCTAATATGCATAAGAATCTCATTTTTCTCTCTCTAAAAATGGTTCTTTTAATGACCATCTATAACCCATAATCTAGGGTTTGATGCACATTTAGTATGGAGGTTCTCTCCTTAGTTGACATTTGATCTTTTTGGGTTGATCTTGTGTCTCGACCATGTTTGAGCCTGCTATGGAGTTGGGAATATGGCTAACATGAGGTCGAGACAACCCTTGGACTTCCCCATGGTTGATACCATGTATTGGGGGGGGGGTTGTTGCGATCGAGACAACCCTAACCCTAAGGTTTGTTCACTACACTGCTCATAACATATCACCCGACATGCATTGCGGTTGAGACATGTTGCACGTGTTGCGATCGAGACACCTCTTATGAAGGGTTTGACATAAATTGGTTTTCATATTACACAAAGTGTTGAGATGGTAAGAGAGTCGTCTAAAATAGTAGGGTCACCCTTCAAGCGTCTTCATTATTTTTTTTCTAGTGTGAAGGATAAGAGTCCACATGAAGCTAAAATATCATATTACAATGTCATTGAAGATATACAGGAGTTTGACTATGCAAATTTTAAAATTTCGGTCATTAAGTGTTGGGTTGATAACTCCAAAGGAGTTGTAGTGGATGAATTGGATTTCACATTAGTGAATTTTGAAAAGATTGGCGAGAAGGGTGAACCATTCATAATGGCATCACATGCAAAGTAAGTATTTTATATCAATGATCTTGCAAATGAAAAATGGTCGGTTGTTCTTCATGGTAAAAGCCAAATTATTGAAGATCCTATAGATGAAGAAGAGTGCTAGGACAAGTATGATGACTCTAGTCCATTCTCAATTGGCTTGCTAACGCCAAATATTGAAATTGGCACTGACTTATATGTGTGCAGAGATCACACCAAGGGAATGTCAATTGATAAATATCTCAATATTAAAGGCATGATTTTTTTTAAATGTTAGATGTGCATTTTATAATCTTATATTTCATTGTTTGACTATTTTTTATATGACATTTTTTCAGATGGCATCTAACCATGACTATGATGACCATGATGATGAAAATTGTGAGGATGAGCATCATCACGATGTGCACCTCGACACTGGTGTAAGTTGTGTATTATTTTATCAACATTATGCATTTTACAATATGTCTATCTTATTGTATTTTTGTATTGTTTTATTACATTTTTAAGTTATATATTTTTATGACCTATATGTGCTTTTTTTGTCAATTTTAGGTTGAGGATGTATGCCCTGAGGATCTTGCTCAGCTTGATGAGCAACATAGTAAAAAGGCAAAAATAAGGGGCATCGCCATGATGAACAAGTTGATACAACAAAGGGGTAATGAACCAAAGTTGGTCATTGAGTTTGATCATGCAGCAAATCCCGTTGGAAAGAAACACAACTCTTTTGTGGCATATCTAGGGTTTCTTACTCATTGCCATTCTAGTGTTGCAGTAGAATCTTGGCATAAATTTGATAAAAGCAAGAAAGACTTCATATAGAAAGAACTGTGTGTGAGATATTATCATTTGCAATTCTATTTTTAAAGCTATTTGCAATTATATTTTAAAGAATATTCCATTAAGGATATGAACTTTTACAGAGCATATATGACCTGGATGAAAATCTGCATCGTAAAAAGGTGATGCAACGTTATGGGAGGGTACTGAGGAATTATAGGACAACTCTGACATGACTATACATACATGACGCTGAGAAGAGGAAGAAGTCATCCACTCAACAATGGGGCTATCTTGACCCAGAGACGTGGGGGGTGTTTGTTGCTATGAAAAATATCAATGAAATTCAAGGTATCAAGCCTCACTCCCCATTATGAATACATTCTTATGAATTCATTGTTTTACCTTGGCCTTGATTGTTATGTTTTATTTACCAATTACTATTGAATATTGTTACTAACTAGGATGCACATGATGCTCAAAGAGAAAGGCATGCAAAGAATGTGCACAACCACACGATGGGTCCAACTAGCTATGCACATCTTCACCAAAAGCTACTGCAGGCGTCTTCTTTTCAGCAGCCTACTCATGGGACTGATGAGTCCTCTACTACTACTGAACCTCTACTTCTCCATGATCTATGGATAGCTAGGAGGCAAAACAAATCTGGAAATCCTAACCTTATAGGTGAGATGAATGGCATAGCTATGTAAGTGCTATGGTGAACCTTATAAAATATAGGGTGGTGATTATGAGCATTGTAGAGATATATGTGTTATCATTTGTGTAGGAATTATATGAATGGGTCTAATGACCTAGCAAGTGCCTTGTGCGTAAATTGTGGTGAAATCCTCTAGTGATGTGATTGAAGGATTGATATCCCATAATGATGTGATATTGTTAATAACCTTGTGAAAGACAGTAATAACAGTATCATGTGATGATGGAACAAGTTCTCACCTTATACGTTTTATATCTTTTGAAGTTGCATCCTACCTTGATTATGTAGAAATTGTTTAAGGTTTAAACGTTGTTACTTGATTGATGCATTAAAAGATACCCAATTGGAATATCTAATCAAGTGAAACCCTAATCATGTAGTTGCCTTGTACCATAAATCCATCTTCAACATCAATATCTAGTTGGATGGTGAAACAAGTAACTCCTACGGGAAACTCAGAACGCATATTATTGAATATGTGGGGTGCAAATGGAGACATCTCTATGTATCCTTAAATTGTTGATATATAGTAGTATAATGCTTCATTATGGAACGACCATGTGTGAGCATGTTCTCTAGTGTTGAGACATGTACCAATGTAGACTAGTTGTTTTATAGGACCATAGCTTGACTATGAGTTGTTGTCTACATGACTATAACTTTGACTATGAGTTGTTGTTTAACTATTTTGACTTTATGTCACTACATTGTAGACTCAAACTGACCAAGTAGTATTGGTGATGATCATGGAGTCTCTCTCTTCCATTGATCTTGTATGGTACTGATTTCGACTCAGTAGTGGTCAGTTGGATTTGAGTGGTATGTCTCAAATCCTCATGGCACAATAATAAAAGTGATAGCATAGTTGTGTAGTATATTTACTTAGGGTCAAATATGAATCACATTGGATAACCCATGGTTTATTTCTTGTAAAATTTAGTTTATAACAATTATACATGTTCTTAATATTCCTTCTAAATATATATGATGTTATACTACTCAATTGTAGATGCTTAAACTGATTAACCAATATTAATTGCTCAAATAATAATACATTCTCTATTTAACTGCTCTATTGTTATTACTGTGCTTATAATAGATGTTTGGCGAAGAGTTATATCTCTCGCTGGGACATTTTGTCTCACCCCATGGGTTCTACAACTTTTGAGGTACTTGTGGACGAGGAGGTCGAGGTCGTGGTGCATGTGTTTAGCAGCAAGGAGAACAATAACTGTTAGAGGTTGGATATGCTACCAAAGTTTTGTTGTAAAGTCCTATGTGTCGTCCTTGTACTCTCAGTTCTTTGGGGAGATTTGTTGTTTTGTATATCGACACGTAAATTTTGGTTTTGTGTCACGAGAGCATAGATATGGCATGTACATGTAAACAAGTTGTAATATGTAACAGTTGTGGCTTAATAAGCCTTTTAACATGATATGTAACAGCTTTTGACATATATCAAAATACAAATCACATGAGTTGAAGGATTGTTAATGAAATACTTTCGCTTGAGATATTGCATTGCAAATGGTTTTTATTTACTCTAATTTGTGGTAATATTGTTATTAATGATGATTCCAAGCTTTGTATTGAGTAATCTCGCTTTGTGTGGCAAAGGGCATCACAATATTCATTATCTCAATTATTAAAACAAACATAATAAGTGGAATTGCCTTTTATTAATAATCAAATCATGTGCAAAGTATCCCTATTACAATCATCACTAGTATAGAAACTATCTCTAGCATCGGTTAAAACAACCCTATTATGTAGACTATAAACTGACACCTAAGTGGGTGACACTACAACCACAAGTCTAAGATGTCGGTTCTTTGGGGACGGCAAAACTAACGCCAGAGATCCAGTGTCAGTTGTGTACATAAAAGAAACTGACACATATAGGAGTCTTAGGTGTCAGTTGAATTCCAAAAACTGACGTCCCAAAAGCCATATTAGGTCAGTTTGTAACTGATAAAGGACCCTCCGTCGTTGGTTTGTCAACAACCGACACCTATCACAATGTACAGTGTCGATTGTGAACCCAAACAACTGATGACTACGATGTACATTGATGGTTAAATCTACAAAGTCGACGATTATGGCGTGCTACCCAGTGAGGTTGTGCTATCCAACATGGCTATTTTGGTTTTATCCGTTAATGTTGATTATTTTACTCAAACTGACGACTTGGGTCTATAGTAACAGTTTTTTTATACAATAAACGCCTAAGTTTTGGTTTTTTTTTTAATCGCAGGCCTACAGGCATGCTTCCCAGCTGGTCAGCAGGATGTAGAACTTGCAGTTTAGAAGTGGAGTTTTGAACTATAGGTTAACAACATCCTGTGAGTTCAGCTTAACAACAGGCCACCAAACCTGCAATAACAAACATACTATATGCATATAATTCTATTCATTCTCCAATTCCATTTCAATCACATGTGCAAATATAAATCTTCACATTCATTCACACACATGATACTTCATTTACATATACACCAATTCCATTCTCATTACATGTAGAAACACAAATCATTCATTCATTTTCACATTCACATGCATGTATATAAATCATCATTCACATATGCACAAGTAATTTAATCGCATCAAATGTAAAGTTGCAACATAAGCATCACATGTGTCAGATAGAAATAATGACATCAAACTTTAGAAAAGTCATTCCTTATCCCAATCAAATGCAAAGTTCACTTCTCTTTCGAAGGCTTCTTCCAATAGTTCTCGTGTCTTATCTAGTTGTTCTATCGTATAGGGCATTTCTATCTCTTCTAGCTTTTCTTGTGTATTGAAGTCTTTCATTTTAAAAACCTGCATAGATAATGACTTATATAATTAATAAGTTTGATATTTTTTTATTATTTAATGAGACTATATACTTATGATGATCAAGACTATATATATGGATTACATGGATTACATTATGTATCTCGTCAATGTCTTCTGTCAGATATCTGACAATCATATCCATATACCGCATCGCATAGTATCCACATGCCCAACCGTTGTCTTGTACAAAAAACCATAAATTTCAGCATACAAAACGTTAATAAATAAAAGTAAGCATTTGTGGCATAAAAATGCATTAGAGTCAGAAAACTACCTTAACATTCTCCCAAACTATCCCTTTCTTTTTCTTGTCCACCTTTCCTCCAAATTTTTTGAATTCTTTTATAGCCCTATACGTTAATGTAACTCATTGAATTGCATTCGTAAATATTCATGTAAAATATATGTTAACAAATATAAATATAAAATTTTACTCACGTGAATAATGCCCTTTTCAAATGTGTCCTCCAATGTCTATTTTGTCACCTTTAGGATCTAGATAATACACACTTAGCGTCACGGGGACAATTACCAATAACACCCAATTTTTACTCATGAGTAATAAGAAGGCAAACAAAATATAACTCAAAATCCACAATGAAATGTAATTTATTAAGTCAAAATTATAATCAGAGTAAATAAACTTATTCAACATTGTATGGAGCAAACATCACACTCTTTTTATTTTTACCAAAATATTTAAATGCAGTAGAGTAGTATTGGGTAACAGATGTAAGGTCTTTAATTGCATATCTAATCAAGGATGGAACTAGAAATGCCACATGGGACAGTGAAACTCTTTACAAACCCTATGTAAGTGGGTGCAAAACATATATCATGTATGTATTAATACATAAGAAAACAACTCAACATATATTAAATGAGGTATATAGCTATACAAAATCTCACCATTTCCAAAGTTCTATCACAGATTTATCCAACCAAGCATGACCAAACATCTACAAAAGATCTTGTAGAAATATACTAGTATCATGAGGTTGATCTACAATGTCCTCCTTAATAGAAACCATAATAGGCGACCATATGTCATGTTTGCCTATCCATAGTGCCATACCCAGGCACTGAGGACCTATCTAGTTGAATAGGTCCTTTTCAAACCAACCAGATATTTCAGGAGGAGGTGGAGGTGGAGGTGGAGGATGAGCTATAAGGGGTTTCTTAGGCACTATGGCATGCACATATATAATCTTATATCAATGGTGTCATGTATATAAAGATACAAACACAATGTAATTTTACCATACATCAGTATAGATAACTCCAACTTTGGGCCACGCGACCACGTCGCATTCTACATCACCTATCGTGTCGTGGATGGGGTGCTGACGTCAAATATTATCACACTACAAATTCACTAGGAATATAATTCCTCGAGTTTCCAAAACCAAAGTGCAATAATGCCACCCACAAGCGGACGGATCTTATCATAGTATAGTTGAGGATCAAATCCCAAGGGACAACTTGTTTAAGAATTAACTAATCGAAGTTACTTAGCAAGAACTAGTATTTATCACAAAGTTGAGATTGGTTTGTTTAATATAAAATTGCAAGAATGAAAAGAGCTAGATTAAGGTTCTAGTTATCAATGGATGGGTACACTAGGGTGGAACTGTGTTTCACTGTCATTACTCAAATCTATGCAATCATTCAAATCCAAACCTGTATGAAGATATAATTAGAGTTATACAAGTTTCCCCTTTTAGTGTCAAAAACTTGCATTAGTAGATATACCTATAAGCTTGATGTCGCATTAGTTATGGATCCTCTATCCACTAGTCTGGAGACTTTCCATCGGAAGTTCTCGTCAGGGTGTCAACCAAGGCTAATTGGTATTCAAATCTTAAACGTTGAAGTTTTTGTAGTAAAAGATTATAATAAATCACATAAAGCGGGTGATCAATCCACAAAACATGTGATAAATGATTGTCTATGAATTATATGAGTTCATAAAATAATTGAAGCATGAATGAAATTGCAAGAAATGGGTAGTAGGGCTAGTCCCCACACCCTAGTGAAAATACTACTCCCTCGACGTGGAGGGATTAATATCATAAGAAGAGGAAGAGGACACCATCACGGTCATGATGGTAACAAAAGTGGCTCGGTGTGGTGTGCGGCGGCATACTTCTTTCCTTCTTTCTCCTTCAGGTATTAACCCTACTTGCAGCAGAAGTAGGTGAAGGAACAACAGCTCGGGGAAGAGATCGATCACCCAGAGAGAGAGATTGACGTCTTGGAGTTATTGATGAAGGATATATTTTGATCTATGCTTGAGGTCGAAAGGTGTCGACCAGCTAGGTCGACAAAACTAGCTTGGTCGACAGGTCTAGTCTCTAATCTCAAAGGTAGCATTTCGACATTTCTGTCTCAAGAAAATCTGAGATGAGTTGTATAACTATGTTGGGGGCCTATTTATAGGGTTGAGGTTGTCTACCTCTTGCGTTCCCTATCAGTGTCGACCACTTTCTATTGGTATCGATCAATGGTTCCATCAGTCGATGGGTTTGTCAGTTGATATGTGTTGACACTTGGAATACTGTCATCGGTCTTATAGTTCGATGTGACTGTCGACTTTGAGGGTCGACAAGACTGTTGATTGAAGTTGTGGTTGTCTATGAGAGTGTTGACAACATTATGTCGATGAGTTGTTTTCTTGTCTGTTGCTTGGTCGATGATGTTGTCTAGCAGAGGGGTTGACAACGGTGTCAACCTTGCTTATCGATTGATTGTATGTCATTCTTCGTCGATGTCAACCAAGGAGGTCGATATGGCTATCGAGCATTGAGTGTGTCGAGCAGGGAGGTCGATAAGGTTGTCGACCTCTTGATTTCTCATTGATTTTTAATGTTGATTTGCATGTTGATTGATAGGTCAAAATTGTCCCCTAGGCAAACTTGTTGTAGAGTGAAAGAATTTAAACCTATAAAGGGAGTCGAGAAAAGTATCAAATTCCTACAAATTAACATAAAATCCTAAGTAGATCAAAACAAAGCTATTCCAATGAAAACTAAGCTATATGAATGCTAAATTAGAGTAATAATGCAACTAAAACTGGGATGAATATGCACTCATCAAATGTGCATATGGTAGTGGAGTCTGCTTCCAAGGGGAATAGATAAGGTTCAGTGACACACGAACCTCATCAGTGGGCAATGGTGAACCATGAATCATGTCACCTTCAAGGCATCCCTTTAGGCCAATAACGGTTTCAAACATCACCTTTAAAAACATTCACAAAAAGTTTTCTTCTCCTTTTTAGAAAACGTGTAACCAGTAAGAGGTAAATATGTTTTCCAATCACTGCTAACTACTTTTATTTATTTTTTCCTTATTCCCATTTCACGTAGGTCCATTCTGGATTTGATGTCATCTTTAGTCTTACCTGGTATATTCAATAGAGTACCAATGACACTATCACAAGCATTTTTCTCAACATGCATGACATTGATACAATGTCTAACTGCCAAAGAACTCCAATAAGGAAGATCCCAGAATAGTGACCTCTTCTTGTATAATGATTTTTCACTCTGTGTGGGAATGGTACATTGTGATCTCCTACCGAATGCATTGATAAAGTCATTTGTTCTTTCATAAATAACCTCCCCTAATATAGGTTTAGGGGCACTCCATTCCTCATTTGATCCATTAAATGCTTTGTGCACCCTTCAGTAAGGATGAACTTTTAGAAGAAACCTTTGATGACTGAGATATACAGTATTTTTGCCATATTTTAGTCATATTGAATAAGTGTTCTCTTTATGTATAGGGCATGCTTCAGATCCTTTTATATTGTTTCCAAAAAAAATTCCATATGCTGGAAAGTCATTAATAGTGCAAAACAACATAGCATGCAAATGAAATGTCTCTCTACCTATCATAGGCCATCACACCTTCTATAATCCTTTTAAAATAACACACAGTCATTCGAGCATGCGTGTATCTTCTTAGCCTTCATTCCCATTGGGCACAACATTTTCTTTAATTTTTATGTTGAGATTGGAAGCTCGTTCCCTTCAGGAAGAATTTTTTTCAACAAAGACAACAACGACGTGAAGCTTTTGTCACTCCATCTATTGTTAGCTTTAGAGTATACAATCTCAGTACAGTGCCCAACTTTGTAAACTTAGTACAACCTAAGCATAACGATCTCTCAACATCATGTACAATATTTCTAAATAAGGAAGGTGGATCAGTGTGCTCTACCCCACGACTATCTAGCATCACATTAACCATGCATATCTGAATTGTTAATTCACATCTACATCATCGGCGGCAATTTCTTCTTCAACACAAGTATTGTTATCGACATCTACTGATCTTACTGTTGGATTCTCTCCATGCCAGTACCATTCTGTATATCCCGGTATAATCCCGTTGAACATGAAATGACTTTTGAGTTTGTCAACAATGTTGACTTTCAAGTTGTTACCACAATGCCTACATGGACAATAGAACCTATATCTAGGTTGTTTCCTAAATTCCTCTATAAATCTTATAAACTGATCAAGACCAACAATAAACTCCGGGGTGCAGTGATTTGGAATGGACATCCATGATCTATCTATTCTATGATCAAAGAAAAAATAAGTATTAGGATTTAGGGTTTACATGATTAGGGTTTAGGATTTACATATAGATTAGGGTTTTTTATTTTGAATTTGGGGATAAGGGTCAACTATATTAGGGGTTTATGGTTTACAAATTCGGTTTTAGGGTTCAATAATGAATGTGTGTACCCATTCTTGAACACCTAATCTCACTAGTAAGTGTATTATGTGTATTCAATTTTCAAGAAAATTTCGGCAACATTTCCCCACAATTCTCCAAGGACACTGATGTAGATGGGTAAATGTCCACCAACATATGTACTTAGAGAACAAACATGGAAGTGCTAATGAAACATCTTGATAAACAGATATACATTATACACTTACATCCTAAGTGATTAATTCACATTCATAACAGTTCCAAACTAGGGACTATCCAAGATTTAATGAGAAAATCTCGAAGGGGTTTCTAGGCCAATAGATATATATGTCCAAAATGAAGGTTTACAATTCACATCATTCTATGTAAATACAAACCTATAAATCCATAATTCACATATATGCATACATTGTATCATCATTGCATCACATAACATCCAATATCCTTATTCATTCAAGTTCATACTAAAATTTGTATTCAAGTTTTCTATCTTATTGAGAATTGATCTCTCACACTTTATTAAGTGTGTATATGTATATAATTTATATATTCACCCTATGATTCATGTTTCTCATTAGACAACATGGTTATGATAAGAATTGGGTTATTACAAACCCAAACATTAATCATGCAACATTATATATAAATAAAAACTAATAAGATACACACAATTAGAGATAACATAAGATAATTGGTCACTCCATTTCATACTAGCTATGAAACTTAATAGAGAGCATAACTCAATTTCATCATCCCATATGTATCACAAACCCTAGATTTCAGTTCATCATTTAGGAATCCTACTTATTAACATTTAGGATACAAGAAATGGGAACTATTGTAATTTAAATAAAAAATAAATCACCTTGGTCTACTGACAATGACAACGTGATCAACAATAAGGTCTGACGGAAGCACGATCAGCAATAAGGTCCAGCGGCGACGACGATAGTGAGCTCCAGGTGGCTAGTTCCAGTGGCGAGCATCAAGAGGTCCAGAGAAGACGACAGTCACAAGCTCTGGCGCCGACGACATCCAATAATAGTAGCGGTGAGCACAACAAGCTCTGATGATGGTGGCGGCATCCAACAGTAGAAGCGGTGAGCAAACCAATACCTCAAGCGGCAACGACGGCAAGCTCACAAATATCCAGAGCTAGGTATTGGGCAACAATGAAACAGAGAATGGGAAGGGAAAAGATATTTCATGGGTCTTTAAAGGCACATAGTCATCGATTGTAAAAAAATTGACAGCTAAGATGTGAGTTGTCGGTTGAAAGAGTAAAACTGACACCGCACATAGTGACTTAAACATCAATTTTTTCTAAAAAAAACCAATGCAAGAGGACTTTACCCGAATGAAAAAAACCGGCCTTAGTAATGGATAAAGTCTTCGATTACATTCAGAAAACCGACACCACACATAGTGACTTAAACATCAATGTATTCCAAAAAAAGATGCAAGAGACCATAATCTGAATGAAAAAAAATCAGCCTCAATAATGGCGATAGTCGTTGGTTGCGTATGAAAAAACCAACACTAGAGTGCAACTTGGGGGGGGGGATTTTTTTGTGGGGACGTGGCACGAGCACTAAGATGTTAGTTTCTTGACAAAAAAACTGCCACAGATTGTACAAAATTTCACAATTTTCGTGTGAATTAATGTTGATTTTGTGGATAAGAAACCAGTGCCAGAAGTATTTTGGAGGCAAATTTATTATCGTGCAATGATGTCTATCATCGATTCACTGAAAACTGACGTCCATCTTAAATTTTTTTAAGGCAAATACTTTTCCTCAAAAAATTGTATTTTGCAGGTTACTTTAAACGTTGGTTTTCTTAGAATACAACTGATGTTAATGAAAAAATAGTACCCATTCCTTTTCTTAATTGGTCGGACTTCATCTATGGTGATGTTTGTGCTAAACAACTGACGTTATTTGGTATCTAGCATCGATTTTTTAGTGTAACTGGCGTCAAGAAAAGTAACATTAGAGACTGGAAATGTACTAGTGCATCACATGATGGCTCTCAGAGCATACAACCAACAATTCAGTTGGCCTTTATGTAGACTTCTCACCAGTCATTGGTTCCATCAATTGTCGGGTGTATAGCTCTCATCACTTGTGTGGAACAGAGTTCTCATCAATTGATTGTTGGATCCTAGATGGGTGATTAGATGCTCTAGAGGGGGGGATGAATAGTGTTGAATGTACTTAAACAAAATTCATTAGACCTTCAAGATATATGATAAGATAAGGTTGCTAAATAGGTAATTTGAGTGCAACTAAAACATACATAGCAAGGATGAGAGAGATTGAGCAAACACAAGTAGACAAGCTATTTAGAGTGCTTCCATACTTCAAACTAGAAGTATGTCAGTCCACTTACCTAGAGAGGTCAACCTCTTGGATTTCCTAACCATTGCATTCTTATATTCATTCATAAGACTTACAATACATGACCAAACAAAGGACTTACCTATCCAATACAAAGAGTCTTTAACCTTACCAATGACTTACCCACTTTGCAAGGAGTCTTTTTCCTTCTTCCAAGGACTTACCTACTCTTGCACAAGTCTTCAGCCTTGTAGTAATTACCCACTCTTCTTGGATCTTCCTCCTTTGACTTCACCTTCACTTGGAGAAGCTTCCACCAAGGACTTACCCACTTGAGAAAGGAGTCTTCTGCCTTCACCAAGGGCTTACCCACTCTTGCTCCAAGTCTCCATCCTTGAACTTCACCAAGGGACTCCTTCCCTTGTTCTTCTTCACCTCTCTTAGCCAAGAGAGAGAACCTTTGTCTTCATGGTTGAAATGAGAGAAAGGGAGGTGGTGGAAGTGAGAGCCTCACAAGATATACATGTAGGAATAGCTCTCTTACAAATCTCCTACTCACTCTAATGGATGTAGCAAGTGATTAAGCTTAGAGAGAGAGGAGGCTGTAGGAAGCACTCAACTATAGAATATGAACCTCACATAGAGTTTTCATTGAATGATCAACCTTGGAATGAAGCCCAAGGGGTCCTATTTATAGATGGGGATGCCTCTTAGCCTTTAGGAACACTTGCGAATGAAAACTAGTCGTTTTATGGCTTGCAACGGATATATTTTCACTTGTTACAACTCTACAACAGCTAGAAGCACTTTTCTGCACTTTTCCGTACCGTGCAATCGGTCGAGTTTCTATAAGGGTAACTTGATCGATAGAGTAAAAGACAAAGTCGATATTCAGACCATCGATCGAGTTTGTCCTGGGGAAACTCGACCAACCAATGAAAATCGAATTGGTCTGGTACTCCATCGGTCGAGTTCTGTGTAGTGTAAACTTGACCGATCAAAAGTCATTTTCAAGATCCAATTAGGATCGGTCGAGTTTGCACCTCACAGAACTCGACCGATGAATAGCCTGATGTGAATTTTGGAAAATGGCTTTTGAGTACTTAAACATTTGATCTAAGTGCTCCTAATTTTTTCTAAGCTTAATTACAAGTCATACAATCATTACAAGTGATTTACAACATGATTCTAATGGATTTACATCATATTACAAAAACATGCACTTGTATGACTTTGTCTTTTCTCGAATTTGATATGCGCAAGTTAGGGCATTTGGAGTGTGTCTATACCTAATTTGAAATCACCCAAGTAGAGACATTAGACACAAATATGTGGAATGGTTAGTCATCATCAAAACACGAGTTTAGTCAATTTAGATGTGAGTCAACATTGACCTAATTGACCTTGAGTTAACATTCTCCCCCTTTTTGAAGATGACAAACCATTCCATAAATGTATTGAAATCTTTTAAGTAAAATCATACCTTTGGAGAAACCTAGGGGTTTCAATAGGATTGAGCTCATATGCTCCCCCTCAATTGATGCACATGGAGTTTTCATACTCTCCCTCAATTGATGTTGTTTCTCCTGCATGGTTAGCTTTCATAACATTTATAGAATACTATGTCTTCTACTCATATATGTTTGACACATATATGTCTTCTCCCATTTACCTTCTTCCCTTGACATGGACATACTTTTCCTCTTCATGTAAGACATGCATTCTTCCTCTTTTAAAAGAAGACATACCTTTCTCCCCCTTTGTCATTTCAAAAAAGTGGGGTTATGAAGAAATAAGAAACATCACTTGTTAAAGAGAAAGGAGATAACACAAAGTTATATGAGGAGAGTAGAAGAGCACAGATAGGGGCTTGTCCAAGCATAGAAAGAAAAGCAAGTTAAAGCATATACTTGAACAACCCAAAAAGTAAGATAAGGTACTACAGAAAAACAATAAATCGCAATTTTAACCCTCAAGATGACAAAATTTGCCCAAAGAGTATCAGGGCTCATGGCAAAGCGATGAGCCTTGCTCAGAAGGTCGTTTCTGCATAAAAAACACTACTTTTGCAGCAAAAACTGAAACTGGAACAAATATGCATAAAACCCAAACATACTCCAATTTCTACATATAATGTAGATCTATGTACCCTGCATCACAATGTTATGCAAGCAACTCAAGATAGTAGATATGCAATACAAGGAACAAACTTGAGCATGTATGAGACAAGATACAAGCATAGCATATATATGAGCAAAGATGCCAATTATAAACAAGGTTAGAACTACATGTATATGAACTACTAGTAGATGATATCACAAGTTAGGACTACTAGTAGGATCTAGATCATAGCAAGAGATGCCAAAAGACACAAAAGATAGATCAAGCTATGAGTAGATGTAGAGATATATCCAAACAAAGAGATACACAATTTTAGAAGCATGAGAGGATATAACTCACATATAAATATGCATCCTTACCAAAAGATGATTACCACTAAGAACCTTAAAGTTGTATCAAAACAAGATATACACCCAGATAGATGTAGCAAGTTAGAGCACAACGGAAGAAATTTTAGACACAACCAAGAGATCCAAAGTGATCATCATCAAAACCTACAAGACAACTCAAAACAAGTAATTGCAAGATATAGATATACCAATTTAGAGCAATTTGAAAGATAGAGTTGTAAGCAAGATAGGCAGTTTATAACATGGTAATATGCATATATAAAGGAACCAAATGAGAGTGCCAAAGAATAAGGCTATTGGTTGAGAAAATCTAGTTGAGAGGAAAATTCTCATTCAATAAGCCAAATGTATATTCTGTGCACAGTATTATCGGTCGAGTTCTGTGCATTGTCAACTTGACCGATGACAGTTGCTGGCAAAACCCATTGGTGCCTATCAGTCGAGTTTCTATCAGGACAAACTCAACCGACAGAGCAGCTGTCAAAAAGCACATATATTTCATAAAAACATATTTAAATGCATGCTAAATATACAAACCATATCCAAACACGTCTAAGCAAGTTAGTAATGCACTATAAAAGCATTAGAAATAGTTTTGGAGCAAGAGTTTGAAGAGAAACACAAAATACCACTTTTGAATCAAAAATCATATGTATAGTGCACACTAACTTGACAAAAACAAGTTAGGATAGGTTAAAAGCAAGAGAAACATTACCTTTGTGCTTACCATTCATTTTCCACTTGTTGTCACCCTCTACACATCTCACCTTTCTTCTTTCATGTGGATTGACAAGTCAATTTGCAATTCAATAGCTCAAGTCAATCCATTTGCAAGTACCTACAAAAAGAAAGATGAAATGGTCCCCAATCATGTTTTTGGGTCCAGAGGGGTTAGCTTAGCAACCCAAGTCCTATTGCTCTTGGGTGCTTTCCTAAAAGGATAACAAGTAGAATAATGACCAAACTCATTGCAATAGTTGCATGTGCCCATAGTCTTGGAACTAGAGAATTCTCCATGGAATATTTGAGGTCCTTTATCTTTGTTGTTCCTTTGACTATTGTCATATCCTAAACCATGTCTACCAATTTGTTTAGTAGTATGGTGTAGGATATCATTAAGGCTCTTCTTACCAACTAATAATCTTTGCAAAGAAGATCTCAAACCATCATTATCATGCATAAGAGAAGTAATAGTAGAAGACAAATGATTGGTATTATCTTTAGCATGAAGAAGATAATTTTCTAAGCAAAGAGCTTTAGTTAAATAAGAATCTCTATCAATATCAAGAGCAACAACATCATTTTCTCTACTAGTAGAACTAGAACAAGATCCATGCACATTGATTTTAGCAAGCAAGGAGGCATTTTTTGTTTCTAATTCTTGCAAAACAAAATCCTTGTCCTTGTTTTCAGATTTAAGAACATCAATATCATGCATGAGAGAATCAAGAATTAAATTATGCTCTTCATTAGAACTAGGCATGAGAGGCTGAGCTTCTAGAAATCTAATCTTATCAAGCAAACTAGTATTTTCAAGTTTAAGAGAATCTACTTGACTAAGACAATCATTTTTATCATCAAACAAGCAAGAATTAGCATGTTCAAGATCATCTAGTTCTACATGCAAATTATCAACAATTCTAGCAAGCTTTTTCCTTTTCCTTTTAGAAGACTTAAGAGAGGCACAAGTATCATGAATAATAGCAATCAAAGATTCTTTATCAAAAGAGTTTATATTTACCTCACTTGAGTCCTTACTTGTTGATTCCATAAGAGCAAAATGGCATTCTCCTTCATAACTAGAGCTTGAGCTTGATCCTTCACTTGAATCTTCACTTGAGCTTGAGTTGGAGGAGCCACTAGAGCTTGATCCTTCACTTGAATCTTCACTTGAGCTTGAGTTGGAGGAGCCACTAGAGCTTGAGTGGCACTTATCTTCCCTTTTCTTGTGATGATGGGTCTTCTTACCTTGTAGACAATCTATCTTGAAGTGACCCTTCTTTCCACACTTGAGGCACCATATGGAGGAGGAATTGCCTTTGTAGAATCTACCCTTGGAGTACATGGCATCTTTTTCAACTTGAGAGGATGGAGAAGCTTGACCAACAATAGCATTGATTTGAGCTTTGATTTCAGCCTTCTTCATTCTCTTGAGTTCTTTCTCTTCTTATCTTTCTACTTCCTCCCTCTTGTTAAGTGTGGCTTAATATGCTTGTAGATTTCCAATGAGCTCTTCGATAGGGACATCCTTAAGGGACCTTGCTTCTTCAATGGAAATCACCTTGGGTTCCCACCTCTTGGGGAGAGTTCTAAGGATCTTTAAGTTGATCTCTCCACTAGACATGGGATGTCCTAGAACAACAAGACCATTCACAATGGTGTTGATCCTTGAGTGCATGTTGGCTATCCTCTCCTCCTTTCCCATCTTGAAGTTCTCAAGCAGCCCTTTGAGTATGTAGACTTTGCTTTTCTTCACTTGATCTGTCCATTCATAAGTGATGCATAGCTTTCTCCATACTTCATTGGCTATTTCACATGAAGAAATATGGTTGAACTCAGTGGGGGTCATGGAGGCATAGAGGATGTGCATGGCTCTAGCATTCAAGGTTGCTTTCTTCAAGGTAGCTTCATCCCATTCTTCAATCTTTGTCTTTGGTAGCATGTATGGACTATTCACAATTTGCCACATCTCAAGACTTGATCCTTGGATGTAGAATTGAAGCCTTCTTCTCCAATAGAGGAAATTGCTCCCATCAAAGATTGGTAGGCTGGTCAAGTATCTCCCTCCTTGGTAGTCACCCATCTTCTCCTACTTGTTGAAGTATGCTTGGAGAAGCCTGCTCTGATACCAATTGTTGGATCCTAGATGGGTGATTAGATGCTCTAGAGGGGGGGTGAATAGAGCTGAATGCACTTAAACAAAATTCATTAGACCTTCAAGATATATGATAAGATAAGGTTGCTAAATAGGTAATTTGAGTGCAACTAAAACATACATAGCAAGGATGAGAGAGATTGAGCAAACACAAGTAGACAAGCTATTTAGAGTGCTTCCACACTTCAAACTAGAAGTATGTCAGTCCACTTACCTAGAGAGGTCAACCTCTAGGATTTGCTAACCATTGCATTCTTATATTTATTCATAAGACTTACAATACATGACCAAACAAAGGACTTACCTATCCAATACAAAGAGTCTTCAACCTTATCAAGGACTTACCCACTTTGCAAGGAGTCTTCCGCCTTCTTACAAGGACTTACCTACTCTTGTACAAATCTTCATCCTTGTAGGAATTACCCACTCTTCTTGGATCTTCCGCCTTTGACTTCACCTTCACTTGGAGAAGCTTCCACCAAGGACTTACCCACTTGAGCAAGGAGTCTTCTGCCTTCACCAAGGGCTTACCCACTCTTGCTCCAAGTCTTCAACCTTGAACTTCACCAAGGGACTCCTTCCCTTGTTCTTCTTCACCTCTCTTAGCTAAGAGAGAGAACCTTCATCTTCATGGTTGAAATGAGAGAAAGGGAGGTGGTAGAAGTGAGAGCCTCACAAGATATACATGTAGGACTAGCTCTCTTACAAATCTCCTACTCACTCTAATGGATGTATCGAGTGATTAAGCTTAGAGAGAGAGATGAGGCTGTAGGAAGCACTCAACTATAGAATAGGAACCTCACATAGAGTTTCCATTGAATGCTTAACCTTGGAATGAAGCCCAAGGGGTCCTATTTATAGCTGGGGATGCCTCTTAGCCTTTGGTAACACTTGAGAATGAAAACTAGCCATTTTGTGGCTTGCAACAGATATATTTTCACTTGTTGCAACTCCACAACAACTAGAAGCACTTTTCTGTACTTTTCCGTACAGTGCAATCGGTCGAGTTTCTATAAGGGTAACTCGACCGATAGAGTAAAAGACAAAGCTGATATTCAGATCATCAGTCAAGTTTGTCCTGGGGAAACTCGACCGACCAATGAAAATTGAATTGGTCTGGTACTCCATCGGTCGAGTTCTATGTAGTGTAAACTCGACCGATCAAAAGTCATTTTCAAGATCCAATCAAGATCGGTCGAGTTTGCACCTCACAGAACTCGACCGATGAACAACCTGATGTGAATTTTGGAAAATGGATTTTGAGTGCTTAAACATTCAATCTAAGTGCTCCTGATTTTTTCTAAGCTTAATTATAAGTCATACAATCATTACAAGTGATTTACAACATGATTCTAATGGATTTACATCATATTACAAAAACGTGCACTTGTATGACTTTGACTTGTCTTTTCTCCAATTTGATATGTGCAAGTTAGGGCATTTGGAGTGTGTCTATACATAATCTGAAATCACTCAAGTAGAGACATTAGATACCATTATGTGGAATGGTTAGTCATCATCGAAACACGGGTTTAGTCAATTTAGACGTGAGTCAACATTGACCTAATTGACCTTAAGTCAACATTGATGAGTATCGTTGAGCACAAAAAATCCTCATAAATTTTGGCTTTATTGGGTACGAAAGCCATGGGGAAGAAGTTGTTAGGAATCATAGAGGAGACAAACATAGCGGAAACACCAAAAAAATATTTCCACATTTCCTATAAGAACATCTCATCAACAACGATGCATTCAGAAAGATGGTGTCTGGGGATACCTTATCGTGAAGCAAGTCCAATGATATTATCCTCACGCAATGGAGTGCATCACTCGCGGTGGTGCACAAATAGTCCTTGAAGATGTCCTTCGAGCGTAGATGCATGGTGCTTGCATATCTACGTAGTCCATATAGATCAACTAGAACTACTCATCGCGCTACTTGTGCTGCCAGGAAAGGAGCAACCTTTTTTTAACAATGTTCTAGCATTGTGCTTTCCTTCTCCCTCTCACGTGGGTTATGATAGATAGGGTTCTCACATACAAGAGCATGTATTTGTGATCCGACTGGCATGTCCCTTTAAATAGGAGAGGCAAGGAAGTAGAATTTCTAAAATCTTGGAAAATGAAAAGGCAATAGCTGCATTTAAAGTAGTCTGCTTTAGACATCCAAACAATCATTTAGAATGATATGGAATAATTAATTAATTGATTTATCAAATAATTTGGCCAATTAATTAATTAATTAATCATTTAATCAATTTAATCGATTATCTAGTTTTCAGCTACCTGATTGGCCGCTCCAACCAATCGCTCAGGATCTACTGATTGACTCATCACATGAGTTGATAATTTAAATCATACCAATCAGATTAAACCTTCTAGCCAATTATATGGATTTTGTTTCAGTATTGTTTTACTTGATTACCTAAATATTTTAGTAATACATTTAACTTGGAACATTTCCAATCATGTCCACAGTTGTACTCATGTTCCAGCACATCTTATTCATGTGGCCTCTATAGGCTCCATATTACATTGATAATAATGTTCATATTCAAATTACAACTTCATGAGAAATGATTGGTATCTAAAAAGACTTCATTGCCACCTAAGTAATGAAGAAGTTAGAGAACAATTTTAACCTAACATCATGATCAATGCTACAATGATTGTATGATCCCTTTGAATCTGATATCCACACTGAAACTAAGGCGTGAAAATTTCATCCTCTTAATGTTCAATCTTTGTTTCTTGATCTAGGGTAGACTATTTGAATTACACATGATCTCAATATCATATGTTGATTCACGTGAGTATGGCCATGCATTTCATAGTTTCATTTATCAAGTGACCAGGATACACTCCAGTGGGAGGGATAAATTCTATCTACATCACTCACAATGATCAACATGTGTCACAATGCACCTAAGCACTACTTGTTTAGCAACTCTTATTCAAGGTTACATTGAGTAATGTTAAAGTACACTAAACAACACATGATCATTGTAGTGACTTTAGGTCTAAGGACCATAATCACCACTGTCACATTGAGGTATGATTTTGACTGCCATTATTGGCTTTCATGTATCACACTCAAGCTGGATTTGTCCAATAGTCATGTTCATAACAAGTACCTATGTGTTTATTTTGATATCCAATATCATGACTAATGAGACATAGTCATCAACCAACACACATACTGGTCTTCATTTATTATTGTTGCCCTAATTTCTATAATAATATACAACCATGGATTTAGTAAGAATGAATACTCTTAACATACACATGATGTCATTTTTAGGCTCTCAACCTGAAATCACATGTCATTGGGTCATACATTATTAAGCCAATATTACATTTATTCATTATCTCATATTGAAGCAAACATAATAATTAGAATTACCTTTGTAAATAATCAAATCAATTACAAGATGTGCCATTATAATCACCATATGATTAACTCTCATGTCATAACTAACATAAGCCTCATCGCAGACAATTTTATGGTGTGGCTTGCATCATTGGTTTGTGGAGTCATCCAACAAGAACCCTATAACTTCACCCCATCGATTAACGCTTCTCGATAATGCTTATGCCGACCGATGACATAGAGAGAATGCAAATTGTTCGGAATGGGGTGGTTCAATTGCTGATGGCGTGGCACCACCTTCCTAAGCTGGTGTGTAGTGACCAAAGATCGTATCTGTCATGAAAATTAGGACATATGTCAAAGCATGAACAAGCATAGGATAAGGGAAAACTAAATCGAATCTCGTTATAAAGAAAATGTGAAATCTAAATGAAAATTAGGCTAAAAATGTGACTAAAGCTAGGATGTATATGCATTCATCACTTCTGTTCTTGAAAATTATTACATGCAAGATATTGTTTTATAATTAAACTCTTATGGAATTTCCTACCAATGCTTATTTTGCTTCTTCTTATGACCATTGTCTTTAAACTTCTGTACTTTTGTCAAAGTTCTCTTTTTGTTTTACCCTCACAACTTTACCCCCTATAACCTCCATATATTTACTAACTGCACTTATTAATGTTTGATAATTTCGTGTTCTCTTATATTTCTTTTTCTATTGTGGTATTCTCAAGACCCCAACAAGGAAGATCATAAGAATTGAGAGGAACAAAATGGATTTGCCAAGAATTATTGAGACGGAGAAGTGCCCTTTTGCAAGCCTTTTATTTTCCTTTCTAGTTTATTCACGAGAAGGACTCTTTGTACTCGAGATAAGTCTATGAATGTTACTATTTATTTATGATTCTTGATTTGTGATTTTGCAACACAATACAATTTTTTTGAATCCCTTTAATACTTAGTTTTAATATGACTTTAATTATTGACTAACTAACTAACTAACTAAATAAAACAAATACTTACTATTTTATAGGTCAATTTTACAAAGATGGGGATCTCAACATCATCTCTTTAGAATTCTATCACATTCTAGAATAGTTTCATTTTCATGAAAGGCACATGTCTCACCTTGAGCTACCAATTAGCCTACACATGGGTACACACACCTTGATAAGTACTTGTTAGGTTTGCAGAGGAGTTAGCCCCCCCATGTTGAATTTTACATGACAATTCAAACTTTTATATGATCCAAAAAACAAATATATCAAAGTTATACAAAAATATAGAACTGAAAAATATGTTATATATCATTTTTGGAGCGAATTGATGATTGCGAGGATTGCTTCATTTTTGGGCAAACCGCAATGTCTCGACAGGCAGACAAAGGAGAGAGTTAGGGTGGACTATGCTAGGGTCAATGTACTGATGGCAACGTCTTCCTCCTTCCCTCCCGTTGTCAAGCTCAGAACAGATAAGGGCCAGCCGTATGAAGTCCAAGTTGATTATGAATGGTTCCCTGAACGATGCCCGCATTGTGGCAAATTCGGGCATGACAAATCCCTCTGCAAGTCGAAGATGAGTGCTCAACCAAACAAAGATGCTCAGACGGAGGCACAACCGGTGCCCAACCCCCCTGCACCGTCTGAGCCTACTCCTATTTGTGAGAATGCCGAGCAGGAAACGGAGGCAAATGCTGAGAAGGCTGACCAACCAAGCTCGATGCCTGACCAGGGGGAAACACCTCAATCGGAGGCTGCTGATGGCTTCGTTCATTCGAAGAAAACTGCTACCCTGCAAAAGAGGCCGACGCGAAGCAAGAAAGCTAAGAACAAAGACAAACCAAGCAACAGATACTAAGCTCTGGAAAACTCGGAAGGGACTAAAACGGATGCGGGAGGCAGTTCCTCCCACCATGCAAATGGTTGAACATCCTACTATTCTTGCTTGGAATGTTCGAGGTCTGTCTCAACTTGATAAACTTGAACATGTCCGAGCAGAAATAAGGCGAGCAAAAGCTGTTATTGCTCTCCTTTTTGAAGTTAAATTCTAGAACAAGAAGGCAAGAAGGATGCTGCAACGAAACTGGCCGCAGTGTCAGTGGATTGCAAACACTGCTAGCTGCAACAAACTAAGGATCATGGTGATTTGGGACAACCAGGACCTCACTGTTAAATGCTTGTACCAATCGAGATAGTGTATTCACCTCAGAGTGTCTTTTGATAACAATGAGCTGGAGATCACCGCTGTCTATGCTGATAACGATGATAATAAAAGATGCAAGCTATGGGAGGATTTGGCCTACATCAAATCCCAAATTACATCTAACTGGATTGTTCTTGGCGATTTCAATGCTGTCAGAAACACCAGCGACAGAATGGGTAGAACCGCTCCTTCTGCTCGATCTATGCTCGACTTTAACCAAGCCATTAGTGACATAAATGTGGTTGAAATCCCTACTAAGGGGGCTGCATTTACATGGAACAACCAACAGGAGGGTGTTAACAATACTAGAAGCAAAACCGATTGGGCATTCTGTCATATGCAGGTCTTCACAGATTTTCCTCGCATGTGGCTTGACCTTATGCCGACTATTTTCAGTGACCACCATATCCAAGTCCTGCACCTCGATGAGAGTACTGGAGTTCAAAAATACCCTACTAGATATTTCAATGCTTGGGCTGATCTGCCTGGTTTCCTTGAAACCGTGGAATAGGCTTGGCAGATGGAAGTAAGAGGCAATCCTATGTATCAGTTGTGTCAGAAGATTAGAAATACTAAAAGACATCTTCAAATCTGGAACTGGGAAAAGCAGGGGGAAATTTCTGACTCAGCCAGAAATAGAGAGAAGGAAGCCCTCCTTGCTATCACCAACTCTAACAGTGATCCGTCTAATGAGTTACTGTGGGAAATCACTAACGATAAAAAAGAACAAGCTCTTATTGCAAAGAACATTGAAGAATCCTTGATTCGCCAGAAGTCTAGAGTTCAGTGGCTTAGGCTTGGGGACTCGAACTCAAAGTTTTTCTATGCTTCTTTAAAGACTAGAAGAATGAGAAACCAGATCAAAGTGATCGATTATAATGAAGAGCAAATCAAAGGTGACGACTGCATTAAATCGTGCTTTCACTCACACTACAACAGGCTGTTCAATGCTCCTTCTATGGGGAATGGTTACAATCTAGCAAATTTACCTCGTATCTCTGATTCTCAGAAGACACAAATGTGCCAGCTCGTCACTGATGAGGAGATATATAATACCCTTATGAGTTTCAATGACGATAAAGCTCCTGGGCCCGATGGGATGAACTCACATTTTTTCAAGAAGTGTTGGGGTGTGATAGGTAATGATGTTTGCCGTGCTATAAAGGATTTCTTCGCTAAGGGCAAGCTCCTAAAAGAAGCAAATAAAACCTATATAACCCTGATCCCAAAGGTGAAAAACCCTGAAAATATTAGCGATTGGAGACCTATATCCTTGTGCAACGTTGTTTACAAGTTGATAGCTAAAATTCTTACTAATCGTATTAGGGATGTTATGCCTGATATCATCAGTAAGAATCAGTCTGCTTTTGTAAAGGGTAGGCGTATCTCAGACGCTATTTTACTGGCAAATGAAATGTTGGCGGATTTCAAAAGCTGCAAGAATCCCAAGATGTGTATTAAGGCTGATCTTAGTAAGGCCTATGATACCATTGACAGAAAGTATATTCTAAATGTGATGTAGGGAATGGACTTCCCCCCATGCTGGCTGAGTTGGATAAATGAGTGCATGTCTACTGCCTCCTTTCAGGTTCTGGTCAATGGGAGCCCTACTGATATGATCTATGCTACGAGAGGGATTAGGCAAGGAGATCCTCTGGCTCCGTATCTTTTTGTGATTGGAATGGAGGGCCTAACTGGCATTCTAAATAAGGCTGTGAATGAGGAGAAAATGATACCAATCAAAGCAAATGATGTCAATGTATCACATATTCTGTTCGCAGATGATCTGTTGATCATGGCCCAGGCTACTGATGAAAATGCAATGAGTATTAGAAGCATCCTTGATGATTTCAGCAGGCTTTCCGGCTTACAACTTAACCAGGCTAAAAGTCAGTTGTTTCTCAGCAACTCTGCACCCAAAAGCATCACTCAAGCACTGCAGATTGAAGAATGTGGACTGCCTGTTAGATATCTGGGCCTTCCCCTCTTCTCGGGTAGGCTTACTAAAAGCATGTGCGCCCCACTGATCGACAAGTTTAAGACTAAACTTGACTCTTGGAAAACACGGTTATTGTCAATGGCAGGCAGACTGGAGTTAATTATATCCACTCTTTCTGCTTACCACTTGTACTGGACGGGTACTTTTCTGCTACCAAAGGGTACTCTGGATGAGATAGACATAATTTGTAGATCTTTCCTCTGGGGAGACAAAGAAGACCAAAGGACCTTTCACACTGTCTCGTGGTAGAATGTATGTAGGCCTAAACTTGAAGGTGGCCTGGGTATTAGAAGGGTCGAAGATTGGAGCCTGGCTGGTATGACTAGACTCTTATGGGACATTGCAAACAACAAAGACAATCTATGGGTGAGATTCATTCACAGTAGATACTTAACCACTAAATCTATATGGTCATGCACACCCAAATATAGTAATAGCTGGATGTGGAAGGCCCTTTTGAAGCATAGATCTATTATGGGTCCTTGGTCCGTTTCAAGATAGGCGATGGCTCTGCTATATCCCTGTGGAATGACCCATGGGTGCTGGGTTCCTTCCTTAGTTCCCACGTGGGACCGTTTTTGAAACTGAGAAATGGTTTTGGGCCACAAAGCAAGATGAGCGCCCTGATCAAGAACGCTGCATGGTGTTTACCTCAGATCAGAGGTCTGCAAAATCTTAAGAACGAATGTGAGAAGATTGAGATCGAGCAGAGTGATTTATGCTGTTTTGCAGGTCTTGATACCTTTTCTTTTAAAGGAGCATGGAACATTAACAGAATTAGAACTGATGAGGTCCCCTGGGCTCATTGGTGCTGGAAACTAAAGTTACCTAAAAGGATGAAACTCTTCGGTTGGAAGCTGTTTCAGCAAAAGCTGGTGACAGATAGTTACCTTCAAGCCAAAGGGTACTCGCTGGCCTCTAGATGCCCTTTGTGCAAGATGGAAAAGGAGGACATGGAACATATTTTCTGGGATTGCCATTTTATCCGTGAAGTTTGGGACAGAGCTCACTCCATTCTCAATGAGAGTCTGGATGGTTTGGACACCCTGCTTTCTCTTCGGAGTAAAAATACCAGGTCTCTGGCTCTCTGTCTCCTGTACCACGTATGGGAGGCTAGAAACAAAACTATTTTTGATGACGAAAAGGTCCTTCCTTCTGTAGTTTGGAAGAAGACTAAGGAGGACCGGAAGTTATTAACATAACTTATAGGGAAAATGTATAGACAGTTTCTGTTGTTTTCCCTTCTTTTTTGACAACACTTGTATATGCTGGTCTTTTGAGAATGGAATAGAAGCACGCTTAATGATAAAAAAAAAATCATTTTTGGGATGCATAGGGGAGTTCCACCTACAAGCACAAAAAAAACGTGGGCACCATTGACTATAGGGAGCATTCTTTGCCATGTTGATGACTCCATCTAAAAGACAAAAATGCGGAAGGACATGATTATACTTAGAGAAATGTGATGAGTATACAATTTGATATTATAAACAACTACACTCTAGGTACAATACTTATCATGCTATTTTTAAGTTCCAGTCAAGATCATATAATTATGATCCGTGTAAGATAAATCTAGTGAACATGACTAAATATAACTGAAAATGAAATGAAAGTAGCGAATCTTTGATTTGGGCATATTTGGTCTAATGATTGAAATTCACTCGGATGAGGTGTGAGATTGCAAGGTTTATATTTTCTATATGATTAGGCACACAGTTCTGTTCAATTCATTAGTTTGGGGGAAAAAATCTAATCCTGAAAATTAAACAAAATTTGTAGTTCTCTTCGTGATAAACCTGTCAAACTGGACGGGCTTGATAATTCGGTTTAACTACTTGTTTCGGCTTTTGTGCCTACACCGATCGAACTGCTGTCTTCATCTCGCGCCAACAAACCGCATCAATTAAACCACCCTAAACCATAGAACCATATTTCAGCGACGATCCTCTCCGCTGCATCGCGGAGACCACGGCCTTTCCTGCCTTGATCGCTCACAAGCATTGCAGGCACGACTCATGGCGAGCGAGTCGCAGCTTCAGAATTCACCAGGGCTCGTCCCTGCCGCAGTGATCGTCCTTGTGGCCGCCCACGTTGTAGCGCTGGTCCGTTGTCGGCGATTCTGTTTCCATATTGTTCGCCCCTGCAGTGGCATTCCAGAATCCGCTTGTCTTTATCTATTTTGTTTTGGTTGCTCGCAGGTCTTTTGGATCTACAAGTTGGCGACGGAGAAGGCTCCCGCTCGGAAAAAGATTCAGTAGTCAACCTCATCGTGGCTCGTTGGTACTTTCTCTTGGAGGATGTATGTATGCTTTTCCTGGCATTTACACATTGAGCGTTTTGTTATAGCTTTTCTCAATGCAACTTTTGATGAAACCCTAGGCGAGACATGTCTGGTGCTACGAAACTTTCATTGGAATTTGCAAATCGCGTCATTCTAAGCCTTCTGAGTTGCGAATTTCACATAATCTATCTTGTCTAAATCTCAATCAAGGAAAATAAAAAAAAGTAAGGAGGTGAATTCAGATGAATAAAGCCAAAGAGATTCCCCAGTTTCGAATGGCCGGACATGTACATGGTTGGATATATGGAGAATCGTTAACCAAAAAAAATAAATCATTTATAGTTTCCTTCCCCCTTTCTTTGGGGCAGTTTGATAACTGATAGAGGGAAGCCGGTCATTTCTCGTGCTCCCTTAATTGTAAGTTGGTACTAGGATTCCTTTTTCAGATCACCTTGCTTTAGACACTGTCTGATGCCTTTGACATGGACCGGAAATATTTAGAGAAGGCCCAACAGTTACACTCAAATTTGAAAGACGTTGCATGTAGGTCAGTCTTCTGATCCGTGGCAAGAGTAGCACATTGATGCCAAGAGTTTTCTGTATTCTGTCAGACTTCCAACTGGAGTAACAATTTAAAGGAAAAGTTCATGGACTTGTTGGATGTCCCAACCTACCATCTTGGTCTAGAAAGATTTCAGACTTCTTGCAACATCTCCACACACACCCACCCACCCACCCACCCACTCACATACACACACAGAGTCTTCTGTATGAAGTATTGTGACTGCGGGAGAATGTGTTGAGGTGTCTGATATCAATGCCAAATTCTAAGCAGGAGGCAAGACCATGCTTTTCATTTGTCACTTTTGTAACTTCAGTTTATATTTCTTTTCATAGTTGACATCTTTTTCTTTTTGGACATCGATTTATTTCGTTCTAATGAACCTAGACATAGCTGTCGTTCAAACTCACCAGTTTTATCAACTGCTTTCTTGATAACGCCAAGTGATCCACAGTATTGAAAAATGCCAGTTTTATCTAACTGCATTCTTGATGCGACACCCCAAACCAAATCCTTCCAATCATGACCCCTTTTCCCTGAATCAGTATACGAATTCATTAGTGCACATTAATGGACTAGACATCCAGAGTACCATGAGTAATAAGTGATTTAAATCATCCATAGAGAAAACACCACACAGTAGAAGCACACCAAACGTATGATTTCATTTACAAGAGAATATAAATAGTACACAATGCCATTTACTACTTCGTAAGTGAAGCTCCTAGGTCAACACTAATCGGCCCTTGAATGAATTTGTAGGTTTCGGTAAGTCAATGGATTTCCCATAGCTCCATCTTTTTTCACATAGTAGAAGTAGTAGAGAGAGAAAAAAACGCACAAAAATTAGATAGTTTGCAGATCCCCATAAGTAGCATTTGCGGATCCTTATAGTGTACCGACCTAGGAAGTACAAACACTTCTATATGGCCCATGTGTCCATGTTAGACACGTTCTGGACACATACACTTTGCAAACACAGACGAAAACATTTTGGACATGGCTAGGATATGTCTTGTCCGTTTTGCTCCTTTTTTTGCAGCCTGGACACTTCATGGACACTGCCTGAACACTTCCTAGGCACATCACTGTAGCAGAAGTCTATTGCAAAGTAAATTCTAAATACACAACTAGGGGTGGCAATTGGGTTCGGTTTGACCGGATTTTATTTCAGGTCATTTCGGGTCAACATTTTTTGGCTAGACCCTAAACTTTGCAAAAGATGGATTTTTGGGTCAAAACCCTTGACCCTGACCCGACCCGGCAAATATTTTCGGGTCTATCGTGTTTGACCCGTAAATCCAAATACCAAGAGAACAAATTATTTTTTTTTGTGATTTGTCTAATCATTGATAATTACTAAGTGTAATCAACAAATTTCAATGTAAACAAACTTACAATGTGATTGGGAAAACACATATAAATCTTATTGTAGTTTGTTCGAGAGATTTAAACACAAATTCATTAAACAATTAGCATAATAAATCATACAAACTACTAGAAAACTATGTAAAATCCCCTAAAAAAACTTCATGAGTGAGATTCGTAATCAATAGGCCATCGAATGTCAAAAACTTTAGTATTCACAATTTATCTGAATTTATAATTGTGAATTTTGGGTCAGTTAGGTCAATTCAAGTCTAAAGTCCAAAGCCGGACCCAACCCTAAATTAATTTTGGGTTCTTCGGGTTTGGGTCAATTTCGAGTTGGGTCCCGCTTAAAATTTTTGGGTTCGGGTCTTGTTTTGCTAGCCTTATACACAACTAATTCAAGTATGTCTTGTCTTTAAGAAATGTTACACAAAGCTGCCATCTATTCAAAATTGTAAACAAAATCTCTTTAAGAAATGTCTTGTCATTTTTGACGTCGACCTAAAAAAGAGGCCAACCAAGATTAACAACAACAAACATAGGAACATGTACATAGTTGAGTCAGGTCGTAGGGGAGAACTTCAAAGAACTAATGTCATATGAAAGTGTAGCCTTTGGCCACTAGATGGGCTTTAAGTTGTTCAATAGTATCATTAGAATGATATTTAATAGTATACACCCATCTACCACCAACTGGAGAGCAGTCGGTAGGGGGATCAATAAGATCCCACGTGTGATGTTCTTGTAGTGCTGATTTTTTTTTCATCCATGGCGGCCTTCTATCCACAATGTGCTAGGTCCTCATCAACAGATTTTGGGACAGAAGTATCAGTCAAGGAACTTGTAAAGGCTGAAAACACATGCCCCAACTTCTCATATTTGCATACTGAGTACTATCATGTTCATCCGATCAGTGTTGTATAAAGCAATCAGAATGTTTATCAAAATTTGGATTAGAGATATTTATACCTTCAGTGATGAGTGTATCTGCATCTGGAGTAGAAGAGCTGGTGGGGACAGAAGGTGTAGTAGCTTTAGGTTTTCGGTGCTGATAGACTTGGAGAGGTTTGCTAAGCCAGGAGAGGAAGAGGACACCGTGGGTAAAGGAATCTCATCAGGAACAAAAACAAGTTCTGATCCAAGAGAGTGACCTTGAGCATAAAAGAAACGGGTGTTCTCAAAGCGAACAATCTTGGCACTGATAAGCACTTTTTTAAAACATGATCTAAACATTTGTATCCTTTTTTATCACGAGGATACCTGAGAAAGATGCATTTGGTGGAGCGAGGAGAAAATTTGTCACAACTGTGTTTTGGTTTTTAGCAAAACAAGTCCAACTGTAAACTCGAAGAGGTAGTGATTAGAGACGCATCTGGACACAAAATTTGAAACAGGATCTTATAGGAAGACATGCAGTTGATTAGAAAATAGGCGGTCAACAAGACATCATGCCAAAAAGACTTGGGAACATTTGTGTGACACAAAAAGTACGAGCTATAATCAAGCAAATTCCTATTTTTCGTTCTACAATGCCATTTTTTTGGGGTGTATAAGGGCAAGAAGTTTGATGTAATGTACCCATATCAAGATAGAAGCGGTTTAGATCTTTTTGAATGTAGTCACTTGCGTTGCTAGTGGCAAAAACTTTTATGGTTTTGGAGAATTGGGTTTTAATTTTAACAAAGAAACATCTTATAGAAGAAAATACAATAAATCTATCTTTCAGAATGTAGAGCCACGTAAATCTGGATATTCTTTTATCAATGAAACTGATAAAGTATCGAAAATCACACAACAATTCAAAATTGTGCAGGGACCCTGCACATCGTAGTGTACAATATCAAAAGGTTTTGGACTATTGATATAATTCTTAGCCGTTAAAGATGAACAAATTTGTTTGCCTAATTGACACGACTGACAATCAAAAGAAATAACAAAATTGGAAAGCACATGATGCGCCTTGGTAGCAAAAGAATGACCCAGGCACAAATGCCACTGAAGCGGTGAAACCAACAAAGATAGACCCCACATTGTAGCAATGAGGTAGCATATTGAGATAGTACATGCCATCATGTCCTTCATGCCTCCACCAATCTTCATCCTCATGCGCAGTTCCAAAGTTTAGAAACCTAACCCGACACAACCAGTTGAACCGGTTGAACTACCACCCGACATGTGTAGTAGGCCGGGCAAGGCTGAAACCCGTTTTGGCCAAGACCTGGAGTTGACTCGATGACTTGGATGGTTCAACCGCAGACCTAGTGACTGGGCTCTCAGGTCAAAAGACCTAACCGAGTTTTTTTTGACTTGCTTTTTCCTTCTCTAAATGACTAGTAGATTAATTTTCATGTCTTTTCACACAACCCCAACTATTCCATATATTGATACATTCACTTATTAAGTTGTACAATGGCAACTAGGATTAGATTGTGATGATTTTACAAATGACTACATAGAATGCTAGTATAGGAGTGTAGATACGACACCGCTCGTGAATCCACCTATGTGGGGCTAGATACATAAGACCTAACCATTCTTACATTACTACTTTGTAACTTGCTTTAGTTATTGAAAAAATCACTTGTTTGCTTCTTTTCAAATAGATGCTTGGTTTTGTATATTTGCTCTTTTACACTTGTTTTAATGTATGCTTTTATATACATGTACATATACACCCGAATGTAATTGTATATGTGCACATATACATATTAAATATATTTCCTCACATACATGCATATATGTTTATATATAGTAATATCATGTACATGGTGTTATGCTGACATCATGTGCCAAACGTGTCCACCGATGGTTGAACCAGAGACCCGTGACATAGAAGCTTTGCCGGGTCGACCTCTCGGCCGGGTCTGAAAACCTTGCATAGATCCTGTAAGATACAATGAAAAGGCATGAATGTAATCACACAACACAATTTGTGTACGAGCTTGCTCACATATAGTAAATTCGGGGGAAACTTAGGAGCATATAAAATTGATGATATGGATAAACTGGAAGTAGGCTTCGTAGTCCCTGTGTCGTAACTGGAGACTAGGATCCATCTGTCAGGAGGATCGGTGGAAAGGATTACTGCTTGGTAATGTTTGATAACAAACAAGATTAGTAGTAATATGCGATGTAGCACTAGAATCAATCATCCATTTATTTTTATTACAATAGGTAGATGGTATAGAGATAAAAGAGCGATGTTTTAAAAAACGTTAAGTGGTAAGCGTGCAGACAACACCTTGTAACAGGTTAAATGGTAAGCGGGCGATTTAGTGGGTGATTTTTGAAAAAATGGGTTTTAGTTTTCTATATATTTTTATACAAAATCACACATATATGCATATAAATACTATGCTTTGTGGAACTTTTATACATATCTAAACACCCTAAACAACAATATCAAACACCCAAATACTTTATAACACAACTATAAAACAATGATTATAGCTAATGTATTGAACAATAGACTTGTCACAGAAAAAACGTCATATACGACTTTAAAACAATAAGTATTTAGTATATATATGTGACAATAACAATTTTGCATCACATTAGAGCAGATTTATCATTGATACCTACTAACTTATTGGTACATTTGCATATCATCAATTAATCATACATTACAACAGTTAATTTAAATAAAGTATGCATTTAATTTAGATAATAGTTACATGTAATTTACTTGGATATACAACAATACCCTATTACTATGGCTTACATACAAAATATGCATTTTAAATTAGAACTAAGGCTTATCACAGAACATGTATTGTATATAAGTTTAAAATTTTACAGTCAGCAATAAAGATTGGAGTTTAAAATTTACTTAATGTTACAGCCACAAGCTTGTAGCAGTATTTAAAAAACTAACGGGTCTAAGCACCCGATTAAGCGGGTGAAGTGGTCAAAAAGTGGCCCTTTTTTTGGGGGGGGGGAGGGGCATTTAATTGGCGCTCAGGGGGTAAATGAAACGCCTGGTGGGTTGAGCCGATTAAGCGGCTGCTTAGCTCATTTTTCATTTCACTGTAAAAGAGACTCTGTCAGAGTAGCAATACTTGCATCCGCAATGCTTATAGGCCTATCTAGATCAACCTTGGGTTAACATAATGTGACCCTCAGGAGTAGTAGTAGAAGTTTCACCAACACAATCGTCTATAGTCTCGAAGACTTGATTGGCCCAAGTCAGTTTGGCACGTTTGACCCAACATTTAACTTCCATATGCTTGGTGTGCTTGCAGTAAGTGCAATCAACGTTTTAAAAAGCGGCAAGTGGCCACTCAAGCGGCTGAGACTCCTGGACGCTCCAAATAGGCCTTAGGCGACAGTCAGGCGGTTTTGCATTAAGCATCCGCTCTATGCCCGCTCAACCCGCTCAAGCACCCGCGTGGACACTGATTTTGAGCGCCCGCCTGAGTCCGCTTAATTGAAAAGCAGGATCTAGACCCACTTCGTAGGCCCAAAAGCGAAATGTAATGTTATTTGTGGTATGTAATATTAGACTATTGATATTGTATAACATTATTTAACATGTTAATATGATACTATTGTATTAAGTAACTAAGTCTGCATCTAAATTACTGTGCAATAGCTAACTAGTGTGTAATAATACACTGATTTTGCTGCTATATACAATAGTAACGACTATGTACCCATTAAGTCATATATTAGGAAATTCAGCCATGGCAACGCGCGCTGGCGGCGTTGGGGGCGATGGCCATCGAAGACATCCGATCCAAGGAGGAAGGCGGCCTCAGAGAAGAAGCCACAACGTAGACGAGGTCCAGGTGGCTAGCGCGACCAAGGAGTGGACTGCTGTATTCAAGAACCCTGTCAGAGATGTTGATACCAGACTCCCTGAAACTGATATGACAGTGGAGGGTGACACTATCATCATCCCTCAATCGGAGGTGGACGACAACGCTGCACTATGGAAGAATATGGCAGCATGATACATAATCAGATTCAAGCCCCACATTCCAACATTACAAGACTACCTACTTTGCCAATGGAAGCCAGCAGGAGCAATGGAGGTGCTGGGTCGGGCGAGTGGAAGTTTCATAATAAAGTTCCAGGAGGGAACAAACCTCGCAAACGCCATTGAAGGTGGCCCATGGCATGTAAAAGGGAAACCCATGATTCTTAAGAAGTGGGAGAAGGGGGAGCCTCTGGAGCAAGAGAGATTCACCTCAGTTCCGGTTTGGCTCAAAATCCTAAACCTACCCCTTGAGCTATGGATCGAGAAGATGCTAGCTCGCATCGCCTCCTATCTGGGGAAGCCTCAATGCCTGGATCGTCAGACAAAGGCCAAGACTAGAATCGATTATGCTCGTGTCAATGTTCTAATGAATGAAGAGTCCACCTTTCCAAAGGCAGTGAATCTGCGGATTGATAAGGGTGCGGATTATGCAGTTAGCATCGAATACGAGTGGATCCCTGAGAAGTGTCCCCACTGCGGGAGCTTCGGGCACGATAAGGCTTTGTGTAAAGCTCCTGCATCAACAACAAACCAGGAGGTTTCAGCAACACAACCTGCAGCCGCAACCTGCTCAAGAAACATCCCAGCCGCAACCTGCTCGACAGAATCCCTCTTCCAGTGGTACTCCGCAGAGCAATCCACAGCCAGAGAAGGGATAGACGACTGAGAAGGATGGCTTCGAAAGACCTAAGAAGACAATCAACCCGAGAAAGACAAGAAGGCAGAAGGCCCCTGCGGGCAAGGAACAAGAAGGAAACAAGTTCCAATCACTAGCTGATTCGGATACTGAGACGAACACCATTGCCTCGACTGACGGCAGGTCTGTCCAGAGGTCCAATGGTTGATACACCTAATGTGTTGGCTTGGAATGTCCGGGGCCTATCTAGTTGGGAGAAGCAGGACGTCATCCGAGCAGAACTGAGGAGAGCCAAAATAGATGTGGCTCTCTTGACTGAAGTAAAGATAAAGAGGAAGAAGATAGAAAAAGCTATGAAACAAACTTGGCCTGAAGCCAAGTGGATCGACAACTCATACTCCAACAAGAAAATCAGAATCCTGGTGCTTTGGGAAAGCAACGACATCCAAATCACTTCGATTGCTCAATCAAGACAATTCTTGCACTTTAGTCTAACTATGGGTTGCAAGAATTTGGAAATCACTGCTGTGTATGGTGATAACGACGATGCCAAGAGGGAGACTATGGGAGGACTTGTTGAAGCTAAGCAGCACCATTAGAGAACCTTGGTTCATCACTGGTGATTTCAACGCAGTCAGGAAGGTGGAAGAAAGAAAAGGCAGAGCTTCCCCTTCAGCAAAGTCCATGAGGGACTTCAACGAAGCTGTTCACAAGTTGAATGTTATAGAAGCAGAAGCCAAGGGCTCTTTCTTCACTTGGAACAACCAACAGATTGGAACTAATAATACACGAAGCAAGTTAGATAGAACATTCTTCAACTCCAGTGGGCTGATTGAATTATCTAAACTGTGGCTAGAAATATTCCCGTCCATTTACAACGATCACCACGCGCAGATCTTGCATCTGGATGATGAAGTCCGTAGAAAATGCTATCCTATTAGATATTTCAATGCCTGGGCCAGTCTCCCTGGATTCAAAGAGGTTGTGTCAAAGGCTTGGAATGTGCGAGTAGAAGGTAACCCAATGTACAAATTATGTCAACATCTGAAAATCACAAAGAAAAGTCTGCAAACCTGGAACTGGGAGAACTCTGGTGACCTCGTTGACTTTGCAAAGAATAAGGAGAAAGCAGCCTTAAAAGCTCAGGAGGCAGATAAAGACCCATACAATGAGTTGTTATGGGATATTGCTAAAACCCTGAAGGAAGAAGCTATTACAACTAAGAATATAGAAGAATCAATGCTGAAACAAAAATCTCGTGTGCTTTGGCTAAAAAATGGAGACTCAAATACTAAATTCTTCTATGCCTCCTTAAAAACTAGGAGAATGAGGAACCAAATTCGTGTTCTTGATGTTGAAGGAACACAAACAAGTGACATGGAGGTTATAATTGATACCTTTATCAGCCATTATAAGAACATCTTCAATGCACCCGGAAGAAGGATTTCTCACAGGTGGAATAATTTACCAATGCTCACAGAACAACAAAAGTTGGTGATGTGTGCTGAGGATACTGATGAAGAGATATACACTATTGTCAAGAATGCGGATAGCGACAAATCCCCTCGGCCAGATGGGATGAATGCGCACTTCTTTAAATCCACATGGGTTATTGCGGGGAAAGATGTGTGTTGTGCCATCAATGATTTTTTCTTAAAGGGAAGAATGCTCAAGGAGATGAACAAGACGTATGTTGCCTTAATTCCAAAAGTCAAACAGCCTAAGAAGGTGGGTGATTGGAGGCCCATTTCATTATGCAACTTCATTGTCAAAGTTATATCCAAAATACTAGCTAATAGAGTGAGAGACATACTGCCAAGCCTTATTAGCACAAGCCAGTGTGCCTTTGTCAAAGGCAGAAGGATTGCAGATGCAATTCTTCTTGCAAATGAATTGGTGCACGACTTTAAGAAGCCCAATGCTCCGAGCAAGCTCTGTTTGAAGGCAGATTTAAGCAAAGCTTACGATTCTATTGATAGAGGATACCTGTTAAATATTCTGAAGCATATGGAGTTCCCTAACTGCTGGATACAGTGGATAGAAGTATATTGTGACTATGCTCCATGTTGACAACCTTATTAGAAAGAAGGGGTTAGAAGTAGAAAAAATCGATAGATGGAAAGGAGAGAGAGTGAACTTACCTTAGATTCAAAATAAAAAACCTCCTAGAGCAAGAGGATGCAAAAAATAAAAAGAAAAAATAAGTAACAATCTAACAACAACGGGTATTAGGCAGTTGTTTCTCAAAACAATGAACCCATATAGATGTATTTTGCGAAATATATGTGCTAGCTAGGTATTTATCATTGAAACTTATGCGTTTTTTGTGAAATTCTTTCGCCCTTGGCAAAATTTTAAAGAAAAATTTGAAATTGTACTTACCAGTGCTCAGGGAAGTGCATTTATATGTTTGATCCCTGTCAAAATCAAAATTCCCACTGAAATTTTAGACCATAGCTGTATAAAAAAGGTAGGGTAGGACTTTGTGTTCTTCTCCTTTTTTTTGGGTAAGTCAGGAGGTTATTTTATTCAACCCACTCTCCTCTTGCAGGGTTAGCAAACAAAGGTATTGCACTCCTAGATAACATAAATTTGGTAGAATTTCTACCATTACAAGAAGGGGAGACAGACCCACAAGGTTGAGGGGAGGGTCTATGTAGAATAAATCCTTCTTGTCGATTTTTTGGTGATGTTTGGCCAAGGCATCTGCAATGTCATCATTTATCCTCTTGATTTTCACAAACTTTACTTCCTGAAATTGCATCCGGGTCCTGTTGATTTTATTTAACCATGCATCCAGACGGGGGTTTGAGTACCTCCTCCTGCAAGAGCTTCAATGGCCTTTTGGCTGTCGCTACCAATCCTCACTTTCGTGTATTGTAGCATTTTGGTCAGGCTCAAAGCAAGTTCAATTGCTCGAAGTTTAGCTTCAGTGACTGTAGAGGTTTGGATGCATTTTGCTGCATCTCCTACCCATGTGCCATCCCATCTGTTCATCGTCGTAGCAATGGCTGCCTCGCTACCCTTTACAGCTGCATCCACACGAATGAGGATAGTATGTTCATCTATGCTGTCATCATCAAGGTTTTTTGTTGTATGAGTGGGCGCATTTGACGTTGACTGGTCCCCTCCCGCGATCCTCCTGAAAGTGAGGTTATTCTGATTGATGATGTTTGAGACTTTGTTTACCTGCCGATTAGTATTGAACTCCTTTCCCTCGAACACTTTGTAATTACTCGCCTTCCAGATACTCCAGCAACACAATGCAAACTGTGTTGTGTCAATCTTCTCTATTGGTGTTTATGTCCAGCCATTTAGTTGTTGAGCTTCCTTGGAGATAGTATTGGTTTCTGAATAGGTCACACTACCCCCATATGGATTTTGCATAAATACAGTCCCTGAGAGCATGCATGGTTGTTTCATCTTCGTGGTTGCATTGAGGACATAGGTTGTTATCTGTGAAGTGTCTCACCTTCCTTCTTTTGTTGGTTAGATGATCGCCTCATTTCCAACAAGCCATAGGAATACCCGGATCTTAAGGGCATTTTCAATTGCCAAATAGTTTCCCAAGGATCTTTCCGCATGTTGGAGCTGGCTTTGTGAATGATATTGTAGGTCGATTTGACAGAGTATATCCCACTATCCTCGAGAATCAATGCCCACGCATCTGGGGGTCCTACTGGATCCGGGGGTGGTTGATTCATGATCCACGTGATGCAATCTGAAGGCAAATAATCCTATAGAAAGAGCTTATTCCAGTTGCCATCTAGATTAACGAGGCTATAGACCTTCATGTCCAATATACTAGTTTCCACCTGTTTAGTATAGATGTTTGTTAGCCTCTTGGAATTGGGCACCCACTGATCGAACCATACTGAAGTATCCTCTCCATTGTTGATTATTTTGATAGTGCTGGTAGTGATGAGTTCCTTGCTTTCATTCATAGCTCGCTAGAAGGGGGTTGCTCGCGCACCAGGTTGACCTCTGAAGTTTTGGTATTTCCTCAGTAGGCTTTCCTTCCATAGTGGTTGTCTTCGGGATAATAGATCCCAAGCACTCTTCCCAATCACTGCTTTTTTCTAGTCTGTCATGGATTTGATTCCCAGACCCCCCACCTCCATGCTCGTGGTGACAATGTTCCTACCCACGAGTGAGATTGGGTTGGGTTTGTGGCCTCCATCCCAGACGAACTTTCGAACAATTTTATCTACGCTTTTACAGACACTCATAGGTAGTTTAGCTGTTTACATAGAATAAGTAGGGATAGTAGTAAGCACCAATTTGGCTAGGCAAATGCATCCTGCTAGAGAGAGTTTTCACCGCCATCGTTTACCCTGCTTTCAATTTTCCGAGTGATACCAACGTAGGTAGATTTCTTCACATGGTTTTATAGGATGGGTACTCCCAGGTACATACCCTGATCTTGGGTTTCCTGGATGCCGCTACTGTTGCATATGTTAGTTCTAGTTTGCTTGTCTACTGAGTTGGCGAAGAAGATTCTTATCTTTTCAATAGAGATGAGCTGCCCAGATGCTTTCTCGAAGCTTTTGAAGCATTCGTGAATGACGATCATCTGCTCCACAGTTGCTTTGGCAAAAATAATGATGTCATCCGCAAAACAGATATGTGAGATCGAGGGACCTTGTTGTGCGACCTTGATAGGCTTCCATTGTTTGCTGCTTACCCTCTTGTCGATGAGTTGTGATAATCTTTCCATGCATAGGACAAAAAGATAAGGAGACAATGGGTCCCCTTGTCTCAGGCCCTTTGAGGCTTTGAAATCTAGTAGGTTTTCTCTGTTTAACAGGATGCTGGTTGACCCACATGCCGGAGAATTCATAGCATAAGTTTTGATGTTTGCTAGCCAGTTGACTTTGCAAAGAGTATCCTCAATGAACTGCCATGATATACAGTCATAGGCTTTGGAGAGTTCCGCTTTAATCACCATGAAAGGAGCTGCACCTTGGCGAGACATGTTGTGGATAATCTCCTGAACAAGGATGATATTATCCGAGATTTTCCTTCCTGGAACAAAGCTCGTTTGAGTTGGGGCTATCCATCTGGGGATGTCTATTCAGCCATTCAACAATGACTTTAGGAGCTAATTTGAGGCAAGCGTTATTCAAGGAAATAGGTCGAAGCTCACTGCAGGTGGTAAGGTTCTTCACCTTGGGGATAAGCACTATGCATGAGTCGCCTAATTCGTCTGGGATCACATTTGTCTGATAGTTTTAATAATGGAGGACCTGATTGTTTTCCAGTTTTTTTGCGAAATGCATTAGCAATTCCGTCAGGACCTACTGCCTTGTAGGGGTTGAGGTTCTAGAGGATGCTCTAAATCTCAGCTTCAGTGGGTATTGCAAATAACTCCCTCAGCTGTCTATGCGTCAGTTTATGGAAGTCCCCTGGCAATGCATTCATCTCCGCTTGGGATGGTAAGGAGACTGGAAATGTTCATTAACGTGTCTTTTTAGATCATCTCCATCGACCTAGGAGCCGTTTGGGTGGCGGAGAGTTGAGATGAGGCTTGATCGTCTTCTATTGCTAACATAAGCATGGTTGAACTTGCTGTTGTTGTCTCCATGAACCATCCAATTAATATGGCTCCGCTGTTTCCAATCTTCCTCCTCATCACGGAGTAGCTCATCCAATTTCTGTTTCAGGTTGGAACAAATATTGTTCTTTCTAGCACAGTATGTCATTTCAATATCAGTTTGCAATTTCTTGATGTTAGCCATAAGGATTCTTTTATCTTTGTTCTTATCTTTAGCATGTTGCGTGCCCCATTCCATGATAGGCTGCTTCGCTTTCGACAATATTGTGTGGAACATTTCACCGCTATCCCAATGCGATTCTAGGATTCTATGGAATTCCTGTTTAGAATGCCAAGAGGCTTTAGTTTTGAATCGAGGGTGATGTTTCCCTTGATGCTTCAAGAGGATGGCCACTGGGTTATGATCCAATCCAATACGAGGAAGAATTTCACAGAACATATTGGTGTAAGATTGGATCCACTCTGCATTAGCTACCGCTCTGTCCAGTTTTTTGTGAAGGATCCCTTTTTGTAAGTGAATTTATAGCCAGTGCTTTCGATGTCTGCCAGGTCTGCTAGGATGAGAGCGTTGTGGAAGTTGGTAGCCTTGTTTTAGTTAGATCTGTTACTCCCTACTCGTCGGGGACAACATACAGTTGAAATCACCCATAACGATCCACGGTTTGCTAGTCATCTGACCAATTCTATGAAGGCGTTGCCAGAGAATGGGATGGCCACTAGGGCTGGGGCAGGCATAAACGAAGGTGAGGAACATATTCTCATTAATGTAGCAGTGAACATAGTACTTATGGCTCTCAACAATCTAGAGATTGCATTCTTCTTTGTTCGAAAGAACCCAAATACCTCTCGTGAAGCCCCTTGCTTCCACTCGATGAGAATTGGAGAAACTCAGGTCTTTGATGGCAGCAACAACTTCGACACCTGATGTGTGGTTCAACAATTGCGACCACTTTGATTTTTCGATTGCTAGTCACGGTTTTTAGAGCGCATCTGGCTTTAGCCTTGCCAACGCCTCTTATATTGCATACAATTGTATTGATCATAAAAAAGGTTAGGAGAAGGTTTTTTAACAATGCTTACCAGACGGGCCGTCTTGCTCATCAACCCCTTTCCTCGCTTTGCTTCTCGTGCTGTATGGATGGCTAATCATGGTGGATGAGGCTCCACCTCTTGTCCGTTTCTCCTTTGCTTTCCTGCTAGCATTAATGAGTTGTGTAGTAGTGTCTACATCGCCAACACTTTCTTCATTTAGGACCATCTCCACCTCTGAGACATGCTGTGCTTCGCCCTCTTTGTCTCCCCCTTGGATAACCTCACCGCCTACATGGTTCACCACAATATGGTTGTTCTCCTTATTTGTGTCTTTGATTGCCTTTTGGGTTGGTTCGACAGGGAGCTTGGTGGCAATGTTTTAATCATTCTGAACACTTTGGTTCGTTCGGTCCTTCAGTGCATCCTTCGTTTCCCTACTAACTTTTTTTTGTTTCTTCCTCCAGATCTTCGGACGAAAAACATTGTCCTTTGTATTGTTTCCCTGCTTCAGTTGGACTTCTGCCACTTCCTCTCCTTCTTACTCTTCCAGATTCAGTATTTATTGGCATTCCCTTTCCCTTTCTGCCTAGGCTTCCTGATGTCTTTGCTGCGTGTTGGCCTGATCATCAAGATTTTTTTTTGCCATAATATACCTGCCATTTCTCCTCTTCAACCCACCTGACCACTGCGTCGTCACTACTCCTTGGTTGTTGAGTTCCGCCTGGGTCTCCCGTATCTTTGTCCTGGTGTTTACAATCCTTTGCCATGTGACCAAGATTCCCACATTCCAGACATAGGTTAGGTAGTGATTCTTACTCTATCCTGTACCCTCTGCCATTTATGATGATGGTCGGACGTATTGGTTTGCTAGTGTTGATTTCGACTGAAATTCTCGCGATTTTACTTCTTGTGCAGTTGGTTGAGTGGTCGTCAATGCGCACCAGTCTCTCAATGGACTAACCGATGCGTTCGAATATTTCTTTGTGTAATAATGCAATGGAAGACCCACGGCCGTGACCCAGGTTACAATGTGGTCCGGTATGCCATTATATGGCTCAAAGTAGCCGTCCCATGGCCACACCATGAGGCAATCTTCAAATAAGGACCACGGGTCCTTGGTAAGAGTATTGACATGATCTCCTCTGTTGGAGAATTGCACAACGTAGTATTGGTTTGTAAGTTCGAACAACTCCATTCGTCCTGTAGATCTCCAAAGAAGTTTCAGTCGCTCCTCCATAGTAAGAAACCCCAAAGATCTGTCGATAAGTTTGGTTATAACAACATATTTGTAAGGCTTGCTCAAAATCTCTTCTTCGGGTGCTACAAAGATTTTAGGAATGCCTCTATCGTGCACCAGTTCGATATCTTCTGGGTTAATGATATTCTTCTGGGTCATCTTCAATAAAGTATGGGTAAACCAAGCCTCCCTTGTTAGATCCGGTAACAACTTGTGTGAAGGTTTTCGTCATCTGCAATGGGTGTTGTCCGCCAAGAACGGGTTGCCATCATCAACGTAGCTCTTTTCATTCATATATACAGACAATTCCATCTCCATACTGATCATTTGCTCATTGACAGATGATGAGGATTCACCTCGCATGCCTGCGTATGTTAGGTTTAGCCCAAGTTCCGCCAGATGTTGATGGGGGCCTCTTGCTCCCTTCCTTGGAGACAGTGTACGTCTCCTGTCTTCTGATCCTTCAGTAGTCGTTGGTATATTCTTTGTGTTATGGAATGCCCTATCATTGTTTTCCTTGCCTTGCTTTCCGCCATTACCATCTAGGGTTTTCCCTAGCGCTTCTCGATCGCCGCCGCCGCCGCCTTTCCTCCTATCCCCCATGACGCCCCTTTATGGCTCCTTTATCCCATTGTTTTGGGGTTTTAAAGAGCCTCTCGAGTGCATGTTAATTCATACTAATTGACTCTATTACACATGAGCTTTGTTATAAGTCATACAATCATTACAAGTGATTTACATTAAAGTTCTAAGGATAAAACTATCTATTCTTCAATCTTGATCTTTATGCATGTATGCATAGTTTAAAATTTTGGCAAAATTGTCAAAATTTCAACAATTATTTCCATACCTATGGCCATTGGACATCAAAATGCTCTATTGAAACACATTGACCATTGAAATTTTCCTTTCTTTTTAATGTACTGTATGGATTTATGGACCACCTAGAGCATATTTTTTTGCATAATTTTGTGTCTTTAAGTTTTGCAAACTATAATGACTTAATTCATTGATTTCACCATTGAAATTTGACATCAAACTTCTCATCAAAAACCCTATCTCAGGGTTCTTCACTCACAAATGAGGAGACCCTACTCCCCACATATCCAATATGAAATATTATTGCATATTTGAGTAGATCTGCTATTAGATAATTCTGCTAAGATTTCATAAATTCATTTGTTAATTTTGTTGTCGAAATGTCAGGAACACATTTGTCAAAATCTCGGTAAATTTATGTTTCTATGGCCACCAAAACGGCATCGAAATCGGACATTTTCTTCCTTGCATGTATGACTTGATTTCTCAAAGTTAGAATGTGCAAGTTTAGGCATTTTGAGTTCTTCTTCTTCTTCTTCTTCTTCTTCTTCTTCTAAGCCTCAGTCCCAACTATGTTGGGGTCGGCTACATGGATCCTTTGTTTCCATTCAATTTTATCATGGGTCATATTCTGGTCGAGATGTAAAGATTCGAAATCTCTCTTTATAAGCTCCTCCCATGTTAATTTAGGCCTTCCTCTTCTTCTATTAGCATTGCTTCGTATAGGCACATTAGTCGGCCTGTGTTGCACATGTCCATACCATCTAAGTCGGCCCTCGCGCAACTTGCCTTCAATGCTCGCCTCCCCCATTCTATTCCTGATATAGTCATTTCTCAAGCAATCTTTTGTTGTCTTCCCACACCCATCTCAACATACACATTTCAGCCACGTTCATTTTGTTGAGACCTTGTTTCTTCACCGCCGAACATTCACTCCCATAGAGCATGGATGACCATATAGGTGTTCTATAAACTTTTTAATTTGAGAGGGATCTTCCAAACACGTAATACTCCAGTTGCACTCCTTCATTTCAATCATCATGCAGTGATCCTGTGACAAACGTCATTTTGGACATCCCCATCTATTTGAATAATAGAACCCAAGTAATGGAACCCAAGTAGAAGCAATAGACATAATAAGTGGAATGGTAAGTCATCATCAAAGAAGTGTCTAATCAATTAAGACCTTGAGTCAACAAAAGTCTTACCCTCCCCATACCCTCCATGTTTACAACCTACTAGAAACAAGGGGTTAGAAGTAGAAGAAATAGATAGATGGAAAGGAGAGAGAGTAAACTTACCTTAGATTCAAAGTAGAAAGCCTTCTAGAGTAAGAGAATGCAGAAAATAAAAATAACAAATAAGTAACAATCTAACAACGGGTGTTAGGCAGTTGTTTCTCAAAACAATGAACCCATACAAATGTATTTTACAAAATATATGCCCTAACTAGGATTTTTTCATTGAAACTATGCGTTTTTGTGAAATTCTTCCACCCTTGGCAAAATTTCAATTTTTTTTTGAAATTGTACTTACTAGTGCTCAGGGAGGCACATTTCTATGTTGGATCCCTGTAAAAATCAAAATTCCCACTGAGATTTTATACATAGCTATATAAAAGAGGTGGGGTAGGACTCAGTGTTGTTTGTCTCCTTGTTGGTTTGCATGGTTAGCCAAATTGCCATACCCATGGTTTAAAATTTTGACCAAAACAACGAAATTTTGGTCAACATTTCGTATTTGGATGGACCCGATATAGAAACTAACATACACATGGAAAAAACTTGGTATGTAATTTTGTTCAAATTAAAAAAAATGAAAATATAAAAAATAAGGATTATTATGCATGTTCAATTTCATACAAGATATAAGATATGCTTTATTGTTGCATAAGAATACACACACACATATATATATATATATATATATATATTAATATATATACATATATTTTCAATCATACGAGTAGGAGCCCCCACCCTATATCAATATATGATATTATTGCAGAATTAGATGTATTTAGGTATGTAGATCATCTTGGTAAATTTTGTGACTTAATTCCTTTTTTTGGTCGTTGAAATCGTGTGTTGAAAATAATTGGTTTCTTAAAATTATGTTCTTGGACCATTGGAAGCGACATCGAAATTAGACATCCAGTGTGACCATACTAGATGCTCTTATATACCTTCAAATCCATGTCAACATCAACACTATTGTGACTATATTAAAAATGTATCTTTTTAGGTTAGGCATGCGTGTAGAGGTTCTCCTATATATATAGGAGTAAGGCGGATACACTTAAGTGGGTAGGATTCCCAGTCAAGTTTACCAAGGGTAAACAAAGATACACTAAAAAGATTATAACAATGAGTTTAAGCCCAATAACCACTATACTAACACTCCCACTCATTCTGGAGAGTATAAGTTGTGTAGTGCTAACTTGACACCCATATACCGAAAAAGATTTGGAGGTAGTGGTTTGGCTAGGATGTCAACATCTGAAACTTGTTAGCATGTGAGGAGTTACAATCTTTTTTAGTTTCGAATAGGTCTCGTACAAAATGGCAATCCACCTGAACATGCTTTGTTCGCTCATGGGAGACTAGATTGTTGGCAATGTGAGTGGCAGTTTGGTTGTCATAGTAGAGAGTTGCTGGAGTTTGATTACAAATTCCAAACTCTTGTCAGGATAGACTGCGCCCACTGTAGTTCACAACATGCATGAGCCACAACATGGCATTCGACTTTAGTGTTTTTTTTGGATGACGTGGGAACCACCCCCAAGGAAGTGCCACGATTGTGACACCCCCGACTTTTCCCAACTACCCGCACATCGGGGTCAGCAAGGTAAACTCATGCAGAGGCCGAGGTGCGTGACAGGACCAAGGATCGCTGAAGCTGCACAACTGGGATTCGAACCCGAGTCCCTACTCTGGGGAGCCCGGGCCTTCTCCACCGAGCTACAACCCCCTCAGCTTCAACCTTAGTGTTAGAGCAAGCAACAACATATTGTTTCTTGCTTCTCTAGGTCACATGGGGATTGCTTCGCATGATACATAAACTGTTGCGAAGCGATAGTCTGGAGCTCTACCAGCCCAGTCTGCGTCTGCGCATACCCATAGGTGGTAATAGTGTTCAACTTTGAGAAGTTTTAGAATAGTCCTCTTCTCGAAGCACTCCCTCTTCTCGAAGCACTCTTGAGGTATTGTAGAATCTATTAGATATTCCACCAATGAGATTAAAGAGGCACTCTCATATGTTGACTGACTACATCGACAACATAAGTGATATCTGGTCTAGTAATCGTCAAAAAATTAGTTTATCAACCACAACACTTCTTTGGATCGGGGAAGAGCTCCCCCTCACTTGGAGCTTTCATGTGATGGTCCATAGGAATAAAGATTGGTTTGGCATTTTTCGTCCCAGTCTTCTAAAGAATGTCTAAGACATAGCATCTTTGAGATAGAATGATCACTGTTATAGAATGAAGAACCTCTCTTCCAAGAGAAAATATCGCATGTTTCCCAGGTCCTTCCTAAGAAAGTGAGTTGTAAAGACTACTTCAGACACGAGATGCCTTCTGTGTCATTGTCGATGATCACAATGTCATCCACACATACAACAAGAAGAATGTGTCCTCCAGAATAGTGAAGGAAAATAATGTATGAACCATGATAGGTTTATGAAAACCTAGCTTTTCAAGACCATTCAGTTTATCGAATTAAGCTCTCAAAGATTGCTTAAGGTCGTACAAGTAGCATCAAGGGCAGAAGACCTTGTGAGAAAACCCCCCCTCAATAACAAAGCCTGGAGGTTGCTACATAGAGATTCTTCCAAGAGATCACCATGTAGAAATGTGTTTTCGATATCCAAGGTTTGCAACAATATAGTGAGTCTCCACTTCATGTGCCCATCTACCTAGTCATTTGCCCTCACTCTTGACTAGTGTGTTGGTGGTCCAATCCACCGAACGTCAACTCATCTAGCAACAACCCACCAAGGTAATCCATGGACTTCCATGATCGCCGCCTACTCCAATTAGGTTGTGAGTTCCGTCACTACCCAGTTCATGATGGGTATGCCATATCTGGTCTCCATCTACTACTCTTTTTGTTCTGTATTCCAATGTCACTCAACTAGATGGTTTGGTAAAACGGGTGTCAAGTGTGGCATCTCCTCTTCTCCCACCTTAAAACCGTCTTATGTTCATTTTAGCCCTAATTTCCATACAATCTTATGTCTGTGGCTAAGTTAGTTGACTCACTTTGTTGTTTCGTAACTTTTGGACCCTATGATTTTGTCTACAGATTGGCAGAAATTGATGATGACTGAGCGAAGAGCACACTCTAGCGATCCATATTACTTCTCCGCCACTCCGCAAGCTCAACCAAGTGCCCTTGTTGAAGCCATGTCTCTCCAGCTTCATTTCCGATGTGTTCACCCATCACTAGACAAACTAAAAATTTTGGGCTCTTGTATTTGATGTTGTTCCTCAATTTTGTGTAATGCACATTAGTTGGGAAAGAACCATTGAGTGTCTTTTTTGACTCGGACTAAAAAGCAATCTGCTGAAGTGTTTGACTGCAACCATAATTCCATAGTGATATTTATGGCCCATTTAGGACAATGAGTTATGAAAGTTTTAGATAGTTCTTTACCTTTGTGGGTGATTTTTTGTGCATGTGATGGTTATATCTTCTTAAAACACGCGATGAGGTTTGCGCTTTTCATAAAATGATTTTTGTTCAATTCCCCATATCATGTAGACTAAATTAAGAGAGAATTGTATTAGGTTAAACAAGAGTGCAGAGGTTCTCTTATATTTAGGAGTACATGGGATTAAGGGGATACACTTAAGTGTACTAAGGATAACAAAGACATAATAAAAAGAGAATTACAATGGGTCTAAGTCCAAAACCACTAGACTAACCTTAGTTATCAAGGCGCCCGCCCAGGCGCGCCTAGACGCCCTAGGCTCTAGACAAGGCGCCCGGCCTATTAAGTGCGTTAAGTGGGCGTCTAAGGTCTTTTAGGCCAAAATTAAGCCATTTAAAGGCTAAATTAGCATGAATCAAGTCTAGATTTGGTCAAATTAAATCACCTTGAGTCATTTTATGGTTGAAATAGGTCTGATTTTGACCAACTCTGGTCAATTTTTGGCAAATTAGGTCTGATATGGCGGAAAACAGATTTTTGATTTGGGGAAATTATGTCTGATTTGGGCCAAATTGGCAAGTCCTCATAGTTTGTTTGTTAAATTTTTACTACATCATGTCTGTTGTTCTTCTTTTTCTTTTCTTTTTTTATGCTTTCCTCGGCATTTTATTCCTGAATCCTACTGCTGCTGCATTTTTTTGTCTTATTTCAGATTTGTCCTGTATCTCCTGCTACCAAATCTACTACTATTTGCATATATTTGTTCTTTTTCTGATTTCTTCCTCCAAAATCTCCTCTCACAGCTACTGTTGTTTGCATCTTTCTATTTATTTTCACTGACCTATTCTTGCTTCCTCTATGTTTTCTATTGAGCACCTCCTACTGATGTTTTTTATTTTGTTTTATTGATTTTTTTCTCCTCTTTCAATCTCCTTCTGCTGCCCTTGTGTTTGTCGTATTCTGATTTCTTCCTACACAACTCCTACCATTTGCATGTGCCATGTTTCTTTTAATCCCGTTTTCTTTCTCCAATTCCTACTTATCTTCCTCTTACCGTTGTTTCTTTTTCTTCCTGTTAATGCTCTTTCCCCTGATTTTCCTGTAGTTATCAATTCAAATTAGACTTACAACAAGAATTGATGAATTAAAATCACATTATCACATATAGTATCATGTGTTCAAACATTTAAATATCTAACTGAGAAAAAGTAAAAAAAAAAAAGGCCCAGACAACCCTAGGTGCCTAGGCGGGCTAGGCGCCCCTTAGCTTAAACCCACCGCCTAGACGCCTTGACAACCATGATTACTAACAACTATGATAGTGGTGACCTGCTCATGAATCACTTGTCCAGCTTCAAGGCTGAGCAAATTCTCCTAGATCAACTATATATTTGTAACAATGTGAGAGAGAAAGGGAGGAGAAGAGTGGTCAGTGGAATGGATTGCAGGGTATAATGTCTTTGATTAGAGTTAGGAGGAAAGGGGTAGGCAGGGCACAAAAAGATAAGCTAATAATACAAGGGCTAATTTAGTTTGATGTAGTGTGATGTAAAGTGTGATTTTTAATGTAAAGTCGCATTGCAAATTCAGAGTTTGTAGTCTAACTATACCCAACCAAAAAACCCTAAAGATACGACATCACTGTCTCTTTCCCATCTCTCCTCCCCAATTTGGTGGGGGAGAGAACTGGAGCAATTGTACATAGATCATTTTTCATTTTTTTTCCCTCGATGTTTCATTATCTGCAAATTTTCCTTCTCTCTCTCTTCCTTTCAAGCACAATGCAAATGCAAACCAGTTGTCCTTCCCCACCAACATTGCTCGGAAACAGCTATTCTCTTTGTAGAATGTCTACATATATCTCGACGTCAATCTTTGCACCTAGTGCATGGTAATCGACTCACAAGTGGGACTTGTTAAAACACTCTTTATAAGTTAAGAGCACTCACACTCACTAAAATATTATAGGGAATCTAGATCACCAATTCTGTTTCGAATATAGTTTTAACACTCTTTATAAGTTTAGAGCACTCACACTCACTAAAATATTATAGGGAATCTAGATCACTAATTCTGTTTTGAATATAGTTGGATATTATTTATATCTGGTGGTGATATGAGATCTTATGCCTTGTATGAGATTGTATATCTCATTCGTCTTAACATGTCAGAGAAACAATGTATATGTATACATCATGGTATGTAGGATCCTAATCATCCCTGATGTGGATTAACCAGTCTTCCTTTCCCCCACCTGCCAAACACAATATAAATGCAAAATTAGTCATCTACCACCCCCCTAACATTCCTCACAAACATTCCTTTTTGTAGAATGTTGACATGTACCATCGATGTGAATCTTTGCCCAAACCCGATGTAAGGGGTAATAGAGTCACAAGTGGGTCATGTTATTACATACTCTATATAAAGCAGGAAGAACACTGACACCAAAATATTTTTGAGAATATGCACTACCCATTTTTTCATACATAGTTGGATATTATTAATATCTAGTGGTGGGTTTGAGATTTTATGCCTTATTTGAGATTGTATGATCTCGTTTGTCATTACTATGTAGGAAGAACATTGACATTGAAATGTTTTTGAGAATATGTACCACCCATTTATTTAATATATAGTTAGATTAGATATTATTAATATCTAGCAGTGGGTTTGAGATTTTATGCCTTGTATGAGATTGTATGATCTCATTTGTCATTACTATGTAGGAAGAACACCGGCACTGAAATGATTTTGACAATATGTACCATCCATTTTTTTGATGGATATTATTAATATCTAGCGGTGGGTTTGAGATTTTATGCCTTGTATGGGATTGTATGATCTCGTTCGTCATTACTATGTAGGAAGAACACTGACACTGAAATGTTTTTGAGATGTACGCTACCCATTTATTTCATATATAGTTGGATATTAATAATATCTAGCGGTGGGTTGGAGATTTTATGCCTTTTATGAGATTCTATGATCTCATTTGTCATTACTATGTAGGAAGAAAACTGTCATTGAAATGTTTTTTTGAGAACACGTACTACCCATTTATTTCATATATAGTTGGACATTATCAATATTTAGCGGTGGGTTTGAGATTTTATGCCTTTTATAAGATTGTATGATCTCGTTTGTCATTATTATGTAGGAATAACACTGACACATAAATGTTTTTAAGAAAATGTGCTTCCCATTTAGTTCAATATTATTAAAATCTAGCGGTTGGTTTGAGAATTTATGCCTTGTATGAGATTGTATGATCTTGTTTGTCATTACAATGTAGAAAGAACACCGACACTGAAATGTTTTTGAGAATATGTGCTACCCATTTATTTCATATATAGTCTAGCGGTGGGTGGGATTTTATGTCTTGTATGAGTTTGTGATCTCATTTGTCAGTACTATGCCGGAGATGCAGTGCCATTAATTTTGGCATTTAGGATTCTAAAAATTCTTGATGTTAGCCGTCTTTCATTAGCTACTGTACTTTAATAAATTTACAGCAATAATTTGTCACTAATTTAACCGACCAATTGGCAATACTGCAGGTAATTCTGAAGGCATGGAAGCTTCTTTCTCTTGATAAGGTGGCATGGTGGCAAGATAGGATGCAAGGATTTTATTAGTTGCATGCAGTAATTAACAAATGCGTACAAACTTTAGTTCTATGGTCTTGTATCTTTTCAGCTTCTCTTGTTTGGTGTAGAAAAGTGAAAAACAGTTCTGGAAATTTTGGTTGTTTCTTGTACTTTATACTCTTAACTGTTATCATAGATTGCTCATTCATAAAATGACCCCTTTCTTGGTAAAATCTTTCTGGCTAACTAACAGCTGTGTCCCGATTGGTACCGAGATAGTCAAGATTAAGTGAATCATAAACTAAGGCTGATGTTAATCAACTTGGGCTCAGCCTCTAAAGTTCAGGGGAAGGGGTTGAAGGCGCAAAAGCACATGTTGGTCACTCTCTTGTTGTACAGAGCTGTTCTAAAATCTAATGGCCACCATGAAGTTTAATGTCACACCACGAGCACCGGTCCAGAGAGCTCGTTGGCTATAACTTAAAAAGTAGTTTTCCTTTCTCAATTGAAATTTTGACATTCCCTGCATATAGCAAGTTTTCCACCACTCTACAGTGCAAGACAGACGAAATGTCCATACAGCTAGCTGATACTAGTGGAGTAATGATCAGTAGATGGGGGGTAATGGAGATGGTGACACAGGTGAATGCATGGTCATTTTACCTGCAGTAGAACTGAGCTGTGTGCCAGAACTCTTTTTTCTTTTCACAAGTAACAATCAACTTGGTTCCTGATCGGGGAATGGAATTTACTCATCTCCTTCCACTTGCCAATCAAACATGGGAGAACCAAGGAACGTGACGCAATCAGCCTCAAGCCGTCAAGGCATAGGTCGTTTTCTCCTACAAGGATCATTGTGGGTGGGAGACTATACATTCCAATAATTTCCAACGGAATGGATCTGATCCCATATGGCCTCATTCCATTTAACGTACTGGTCCCGTTACCCTCGACAGTTAATGCAACTGAGCAAATTGATTGTGGTCTTTAATTGGATGGGCCGTAATCTGTCAGGATCTATAGGATTTATAGACTAGGTAGCTAGACCAGCTGTCCACAGATCCAGCCAGAATGCTAGACTTCGACGTGTGGTAGATCTTGGCTTCGTTGTAGGGTAGGGTAAGTTCTGATTTTGTGCGTGGTTTTTCTTCTGGGGTGAAGTAGGGATGGGGGTTATGCTTTACCATCACCGTTTCCCGCTTAGGACGGACATCAGCGATTGGTTGGGTTGCTGACATGATATGGCTTCTTGTTTTAGCCGTTCATGTAGCTGAGGCTTCTGTCTGTTCATATCGTCGAAAATGTAAAATTCTTCCTATGAGTTAGTATCATTTCGAAGTGCAATTTGGTGTAAAATTGCGTACGTGTCCCGTTTAGTGGTTCACTCGGTGGTCATTCTGAGTAATTAGACGGTACGTTGCTTTTCCCTCGAATTCCACCAACCATTGCGGTGGGTGGTCTATCGATTGTTACGGCATGTGAGTAGCCTGCGAATTGGTACAGTATGATCTGATGATCGGTTCCATTTAAAACTCTGTACATGTCTGGGGCAGTAAATGGATGCGAAAAGATCCAGTCTTGAGGGGGTATTTCTTAGGACGTCATGAATCCGATGCTGGCCGCTCAAAAAGGGCACTTTTCAGCGGACGGGTGAATTAAACTCATGGGCATTTTCGGGTGGGGATAGCATCTTTTTAGTGCCAGGGATTTGAAAATCTTCATGCATACGAAAATATTTTGACGGATACTCCCGTTCTCGCTCCCGCCCCGCTCCCGCTCACTATCCTGTCCTCTTCCTCTCAGTTTCCCTCTCCGATCGAAACATATATCCATACACGCTCTCCGACAGCGGCGGCGAGATACACCAACATCGATCGTCGGTGTTGTTGGTTATTTTAGGGTTTAAGTCCAACAATGAGTTCAACCCATCACCCTTCAATGCCTCAAGCGACGCTTGGGTTTGCTGACACCGATCGTTGGCGTTTTTTATTATTTTAGGATTTAGGTCCAACAACGAGTCCAACACATCGGCCTTCAATGCCTCAAGCGACGCTCGAGTTTGTTGTTGTTACGTGATTATGCAAATATTGTGTTGTTATTCGTGTCTCCCTGCTTGACGTCCTCTTGATTGCTTCTCCATGCCCTACTTCTCATAAAAATATAATATTTCTTTTACTTTGCATGTACACTAACTGTATTTATAAAAAGTTATATTTTTTTCGGTGAAAAGAAGTGCTTTTATTCATAGTGTCGGTGAAAGGAAACTCTTTTTTTCCATAGTGTAGCTAGTTACATCTGTAAAAGAGTGATTTTTAATATCATGCATAGCATTTTTCGCCCCATTTACATATGTAAAAGAGTGATTTTAATATCATGTATATCATTTTTTCATTTTTGCCAGATTATATACTTTTCAAAAGAAATATATCATGGGTGCGAGTGCGGACGAATAGATGAAGGAGATGGACATTTCTTTAAAGGAAATCCAACAAGGTGTAGTCGCTTATGTGTCATCGTTAGTGCACCAACAAACACACCAAGGTTCTGTCGCTGGTGTGCCACCATCACCTCGTCAATATGATACCGAACAAGGTTCAACACGTCAAGATATCCAACAGAGACATTCTATCAACAATACATATGTATTTGACGTAGATATAAACGAGATGATTCCTCAAGAACAAGTCTTGGAAGGAATATCACAGGAAGTTTCATTGGTTTCTAATGATAACTCAAAGAATCTGGAAGAAATGGGTTTTGTAGATTAGGATAATTTTGATTTCTCACAGAGATATTTGTCTAAAATGGAGTCAGAACGTTGAGAGGACTCAAATAGATTTGAATGAGACCTGCACGCCTTCTGAAAGCACTGAGAGGAGATTAATTTCGAACAAGATCATATAAATGTCTTGAATGGTTAGTCCATAAACATTTCTTTATTAATAATCGTTCCTTTTTTGCATGCTTTGTTTTTTTCTCCATGTCATTGTTCCTGTTCTCCTTATCCTCGTTCCTCCTCTACGCAACATCGTTCTTTCATTTCTACTTATCCCCGATCTTTTTCACCTACTCCCAATTCCTTTTCTCAAGCTTTATGTTCCTCTTCTCTGTAATACTTGTTCCTTTTCTATTCTTTCAGATTCCCCTTACTTCCTTTTCCCGACCTACTTTCATCATTTTTTCAAGTTCGGTGTTCCTCTTCTCCGTAACACCTTGTTCCTTTGCCCGATCCTTTTCATCTCCTCCTTACTCATTTTCTTAAGCTCTGTGTTCCTCTTCTCCGTCACACCTTATTCCACCTCTCAGCAACGTTCTTCTTCTTTTTCTCCCTATCCCCAATTCTTTTCACCTCCTCCTTTTTCCTTTTCTCAAGATATGTTTTCCTCCGCTCTGCAACGTCGTTCTTCCTTTTCTCTCTATATCCAATCCTTTTCACCTCCTCCTTTTTCCTTTTCTCAAGCTGTGTTCTTCTTCTTTGTCACACCTCGTTCCTCATCTCCGCAACGTTGTTCTTCCTTTTCTCCTTATCCCTGATCCTTTGCACCTCCTCTTTACTCCTTTTCTCAAGATCCATGTTCATCTTCTCTGTCACACCTCGTTCCTCCTCTCCGCAACATCGTTCTTCCTTTTCTCCCTATCCCTGATCCTTTTAACCTCCTCCTTACTCCTTTTCTCAAACTTTGTGTTCCCATTCTCCGTCGCACCTCGTTCCTCCTCTCTGCAACATAGTTCTTCATTTTCTCCCTATCACTGATCCTTTTCACCTCCTCCTTTTCTCAAGCTCTGTGTTCCTCTTCTCTGTCACACCTCGTTCCTCCTCTCCGCAACTTCGTTCTTCCTTTTCTCCCTATACCTGATCCTTTTCACTTCTCATTTTTTCTTTACTCAAGCTATGTGTTCCTCTTCTCCGTCACACCTCGTTCCTCCTCTTCATAACGTTGCTCTTCCTTTTCTCCCTATCCCCGATCCTTTTCACCTCCTCCTTTTTCCTTTTCTAAATCTCTGTGCTCCTCTTCTCCGTCATACCTTGTTATTCCTCTCCACAACATCGTTCTTCCTTTTCTCCCTATCCCCAATCCTTTTCACCTCCTCCTTTTTCCTTTTCTCAAGCTCTGTCTTCCTCTTCTCCGTCACACCTCGTTCCTTCCTTTTCCCATATCCTTGATCCTTTTCACATCCTCCTTACTCATTTTCTCAAGCTCGGTGTTCCTCTTCTCCGTCACACCTCGTTCCTCCTCTCCTAGATCCTTTTGACCTCCTCATTTACTCCAGTTCCATTAATCATGTTGCCTTTCTTTGTCTCATATGAAGTTGATAAGTAGGAATACTGGAAAAACCTTAAATTTAGCGCTCCACATGATGCTCGTTAGTTTTATAACAACTACACTCATTAGAAAGGGTTTGCAACTCGGATCGAGTGGGAAAAGAAATGTACGGGCAAGAACTCAGATCATGAAAAGATTCAGTATTTGTGATATAGATGTAATAAACAAGGATATTGTAAGGGAAGTTTACTGAATCGCACTGGTGAAGAAATAATACAAGAATCAGTAAAGTGTCGAACTCGAAAAGTGCAACGCCGTAGAGAAGAACAGACTGGGTGCGAAACACACATCAATCTAATTTTTGATCCCCAGCTCAATCTCTTCAAGATAAATCACTGGGTTGTTGATCATAACCATGCACTTCACCCTTAGGAATATACTCACCTTCTCAGATCCAACTAAAATGTTTCAAATGCGCAAGGATCTGTAGCAAAGATCAACGAAGATGCTAGAATTCAATTAAGAAATTCCTACGATGTAATGTCTTTAGTTGTCAATGGACGCGAGAGCATCAAATTTCTTCGACTAGATTTAAAGAATAATTTGAGGTGTAGGAGACATAAGACAATGATATCTGGTGAGGCCACTACTTTGTAAGAATACTTCCATAATGAAGCATACAACAACCCATCCTTTTACTATGAGATTGAGGTTGATAACGAAGAGAGAATTGCAAACATCTTCTGGGCTGATGGTAGGATGTGGCTTGATTATCGCTTATTTGGTGACACCATTTCTTTTGATACAACATTTCAGACGAATAAGAGCTACCGACCATCAGGTACTTAATAGAATATTATGTTCCAGTGATTGATATCTTGTGTTCCACTTTTTGACATATTTTGTTCCATTACCAACGTTTGTTTTCTAGTATTGAATTATTCAGAATTGGCATGTTATTTTTTGTATGCAACATTATTTGTTGGTTTTAACCACCACCATTAGGGTGTAATATTTGGTGCAACCCTCCTCTACGATGAAACTATTGAGTCCTTTGAATGGTTATTCTAGACATTTCTTAAATGCATTTCAGAAAAAGCATCTTTAACTATTTTAACAGATCAAAACGCTGCAATGGCTTCAACTATAAGAAAAGTTCTCCCTGATACATTCCACACGCTATGTACATGGCATATATTATAAAATGCTCAGAAGAACCTCACTCAGTTGTTCACTCCTATTTTATGCAACCATCTTACTCTCCTCATGTACGACGTTGAAACCAAACATGAATTTCATTTTGCGTGATCAAATATGATTGAAGAATGCTTCCCTAATGGACCACATCGTTGGATTGAGAGAATATATGGTTTTTGCAAACAATGGTCCTAAATTTGGGTTAAACACCATTTTACTGCTGTAATGAAAACTACCCAGCTCAGTGAATCATGCAATGTTGTTATGAGGCTCTTCCTCCAACCAAATCACAACTTGGTTCAGTTCTTAACACACTTTAATAGAATGCTTTCTAGCAGGAGGAGTAACAAAAAAGAACAAGAATTTCAAGCTATTGATAAGTTAACAAGCACTATCTTTTCCTACAACCCCATTGCAATAAGGGCCACTGAGGTTTATACGCCTATTATGTTTGCAATCTTCGAATCAGAGTTCAAAAAGATGATGGAGTATGTAATCAAGTTCACACCAAAAAAGAATATTGGTTGTAAGCTTGCATATATTATTTTCAAAAGTGATAACGAAAACAGAGTAGATGAGAGGACTGTGTTAGTAGTTAGAATGTTCTCGCCATATGTACGAAAGCATGGCAATGCTCTGTATACATATTATCAAAGTTATTGATGTTCTAGGCTCTACTGGAGAAGAAAATTTGAGAATAATCCCCCCACACTACATAGCCTGTCGTTGGACAAAGCTTTCTAAGAGTGGGAGTAGTATACTGGACTCCAACCCTGGTGTCAACAAATTATCTGAATATGGGGAACGCTATCAGCATATGTGTCATAAAATGGTTCAACTGACCACATCAGTTTGCATGGATGATGATGTGTACCAAATGGTAGATAATGAGATTTATTTTTTATGCTCTAAGGCTGAATTGCTTAGGGCCAACCGTAATGAAAATCATGATCCAGTTGAAGTTGAAGTTCCAATGCCTCCTCCAACTTTGTTTAAAGGCAAGTCAGTTAAGGTTTGTGAAAATCCAAATAGGTCAAGAAAAAGGTTGGTAAGTTTTGTGGAGGCTGGGAGACAAAATGCACAGTTGAAGATGCTTCGACAATAAGAAAGAGAGAGAAGGTTACCTACTTTTAACTTGGGATTTGACTAATGTAAAAATACTCCACCATTCACGTGGATGTACATGTCTCATTCACCAACATTCATATACATAATGTTGTATCCAATTTTTTTTCTTAATCAATAATGTCGTATAGTATTGAATCATATGTGTTCTCACTCTCTGTGTTCATCTTCTCCCTAACCTCATCCCTTTTATAAAGCTCGTACTTCCTACTCTCCCTAAATGAACAATGAGTAAGAGAAAATCGTTCAATGAGTAGGACAAAAAAACAATTACTGAAAATACAGAAACAGATAATACAAAAACATATACACGAAAAGCTACACATACATAAAGATAGAGAATGCAGAGAGAATGGTGAGAAAATGGAACAATGAGTAAGAGGAATGGAACAAGGACAATGACTACGACAATAATAACTGGGAGTAAAGGAGTAGGGAAGGGCAGAAAAGGAACAACCCAATCGTTGTTCATGTAGTCATCGTCCTTATTCCTTTCCTGTTTTCAAATATAGTTACAATACAACACAACACCTACAAGAACATTCGCCGGACCTGGTAGCATAGCCTAGCAGACGCATGGTGTGCACCCAACCTCCATACAACAGGCTAGGACACCAAGCTCCCTGTGCTGCACTCAATGGACCTGCTTGGATCCCAAAATATGTATCTTCCCCATTAGGTCTAGAAGAATTGGAAATGATTTGGATTCCAAAGAGGTACCGTTTTCCATTAGGTCTGGAAGGATTAGAAAAGATTTGGAGATGTGATATCAATGATCTCAAACCAAACAATGTTGAGATTTCAAGACTTCACCATTTCTTGAACACATAAGTGGTGGTGGAGAAGGAGGACAGTTGGTTGTGGTGGTGGAGAAGGAGGGGAGTTGGTTCCACACTTCACCATTGGTAGGTGGTGCTGCCCTCTTTGAAATGGTATTGCCCTATATTTATAGCCAGTCATCGATTCATTTTGAAGGTAGGGGTTCCTATTCTTATGATTCCCTTAAGCAACATCACTAGTCATTGTCATTGGGTTACCTTTTGGCACCTACTGCTAACAACTGCAGTAAATGCTACCTGTGACAACGACAACATGTGACTTGCAACTGGCCACAAATTCCTCTATTGCTTCCATTCTTGTTCCTGTACTTATAACCATTGTTCCTTTTCTCCGAGTAATAGTATTTGGAGATGTTGTCATAGCTCCTATATTCACTTTTTATGTTCCCATTCTCCGCGTAGTTGTTATTCTAATCGCCGTCATTGTTCCTTTTCTCAGAGACCCATCCCTTTCCTCCCAAATGTTGTTTTTCTAATTGTAAAATTTCCTTTTCTCCTTATCACCGTTACTTTACTACCCATTCTTGTTCTATATCATGGTATGGTCACATCCTTCCCCAGTGGCCAAATACACTTACTCATGGGCGCACTTACTGCTGCTGCTCGCTGGTGCACTTACTGTCGTTGCTCGTAGGCTCCGAAAGGTAATCTAATAACTTTTGACCACTGTTGCTCAAGCAAAGGTGATCTTGCAAAACCCTAAAATGGGGATTCATAAATCCATTCTTATTCCTGTTGTACAATTGGGTTACCTTTCGGCGCCTACTGCTAGCAACTGCAGTAAATGCTACCCATGACAGCGACAACCTGTGACTTGCAACTGGCCATAGATTCCTCTATTGCTGCCACTCTCGTTCCTATACTTATAGTCGTTGTTCCTTTTCTCTGTATAATAATATTTCGAGACGTTGTCAGAGTTCCTTTATTCGCACCCTGTGTTCCTTTTCTCTACATAGTTGTTATTGTAGTAGTCATCATTGTTCCTTTTCTCATAGACCCCATCCCTTTCCTCCCAAATGTTGTTTTTGAAACCCTACAAAGAATCGTTGACCAACTATAAATAAAGGCCATTGGTGGTACCAATACCGACTCATAGTAGGGAATGACCACCTACCAATCTGCCACAACCAACTCTCCTAACTTGGTCAGTTTGAGATCAGTATCTATGGAAGATTTCATCTGTGCCTCATCACAATTCAAATATTTTCCAGTCCTTCCAATCCTAATGGGAAATCATACAACTGTTGGAGAACAAACCCCAACTTCTCAATTGGGGTTTGGAATCCAATCCTTCCTAATTCTCAACCATGGTACTACACGACACTTCCAAGCATTCAGATGGCTGCTCCTCGTGGCCTGACCTTCTGCGTGGCACTTCCAAGCATTCAGCCATGGTTCAGCCGATGTTGAAGCTTCTCCTCCAAGTTAGAGGAGTCTTGCATAACGATCCGCACTGTCGCGTTGCTCATGCGTTATTTGTAGGATGATGACTATGCCGCACTGTCACGTTGCTCATGCGTTATTTGCAGGATGATGACTATGTATTGGGGAGGTCGACGCTATCCAAGAACATTGCATTCAGGAAATAAGGACGATGACTACTTGATCTACATCCATTACTCCCCCAATTTGATCATTTTCTACAAAATGTTGTTCCTTTTACTATTGATTCTTGTTCCTGTTGTACGAATGTACTTTTCAAATTAGTAATAATATGTTTGTTGGATTCATAATGGTCGACGTTTTAACATTCAACATGTTGGTCCTTATAATTGTTCCTGTACGAGGACTAATAGAAGATGAGATTTGGAACATGTAATGAAGAAGGATATTAAGGGAAGTTTACTGATGTATGGGAAAATGAGAATTGGAACATGTAACGAAGAAGGATATCATAAGGGAAGTTTACTGATGTATGGGCAGACGTTTAAAGGTGAACCAATTTTAGTGTTCAACAGTGGCCAATCACAGGTCTCCACTTTCATTCATTCACGAGCACACTCGTATGGGCAGGCGCTTAAAGGTGAACCAATTTATTTTGCAAAACTCTAGGACAAACAAAACAAACAAAGTACGATGATTACAGCAACAAATGAAGTACTTGCTCATTTACTCTCCTTGATGTTATTCCTTTACACATAAAGTTTGTTCCTTTTCTCAGTGTCACTCCTCCTTTACTCTATATTCATGTTCACGTATTCATAATTTTAGTGTTCTACCAGTCTCGACTCCTATTCTCATAATTCTTTTTCCAATACTCCGATCAATGGGGATTAGGATAAGGATCAAATAAATTTACTCTCCATTCTTGTTCTTTTCTCATTTTTAATTGTATTCACTCGTATGGTCATCTCCAGTGACAGTGGCGAATCACATGTTTTTGTTTTGATTCATTCACAGGCGCACGTCTTCCATGCATTCACCGTCTTGTGCGTCTTCTATCTGGGCGAGCAGGTGGTCATCGACGTCATTATTTTGATGAAGAGAAGGTTGCTTTCCACTCAAGATTTCTTTAGAATTTGGTAAAAAACTCCAAATCTTGCATGTAGGTGCAAGGCGTGATCGTCCCACACCGAAAGACAGATCTATGTAATGCACCTAAAAGAAACAACAAAAGAGTCTTATTGAGTACAATAAGCAGTATTAAAGTGTATTGAAATATGTTCAAATAATCCTTACACACCATCAGAAGGTGCAACTCTCCAGCTGGCCTTCTGCGGTAATTGTTCTCTTTGAAAGTCAGAAAATTCCTCTTCAAATATGTCAGGATGTAACTTGCCCAGTTCAAGTTTCGCATTCCACTAAGCAGTTCCATATATTTGAGGTAGTAAACATGAATGGGTCTCGTTGTTGGTGCAAGAATGCATCTGAAGACTAATAAAATATACAGTCGGGCTATATCTTTAGGATTGTTTAGCTCAAATATCCTCTATTCCACATCTTCAGAAGTAACATAGTATTGCATGTTAGGTGATAGACCCATCCTTCTAGCCATTTTCTAAACTCTTCCATTGGACGCCTTGTCTCTTGATTCCATATAGACTATGATGATACCTGAGGGGATGTCGTAAACTCACCGGACGTCATTTTCCGTCAACTTCAATCACTCGCCACTGAGGGTCGGCCAGTCCATATTCTCCGGATCAAAACTAGTACACACGAAGTGGAGAACTAGTGGAGTGAGAGATTTCATCTTCAACTCTAGGAGTATAGAAAAATATGTTATTTTTAGATGCTTCTTGACTTGTTTGATTGTGGCCAACGTCTTCATTTTCTCGTTCACCTTCACCTTCACAACCAAGGATGTCCTCGTCCTATGCTGGAATCGGCTTGCCATATGAAACACAAAGGAAAAGAACAAAGAATTAGAAGATTTTTTGAAAGAATCAAACCTGGTTATTCACTACTATCAGAATCCTTATTTCAAAAATTTGGGAATTATGTAGAAAATTGTGCTTGGAGGAGGCTATCTATATCCAGACAATAAGTTCGTGCTTGCAGATTGCAAGGAAAGATCAAACGACAAGTTCGTTCTTGGAGATGGCATCAGAAGATCAAGTGGAAAGGAAGTGAATAACTAAGTGTTGTAACTGAGCTTATCGTTCGGTTGGTTCGTGAATACAAGTAGCCATTCTGAAAGTAATCGTTGGACTGGAGGAACTGACATAAAAAAATAACGGCACAAAACCTTCTTTTTTGTTTTATTTAAAAAATGATCGAGTACATAATCACCACAGACACCTACAAACTACCAAATAGGTTTTCTGGCAGTATCAAACTTATTTAAAGTTGCAAAATTGGATTTCATAGTACCAATTATTTTTGTCATCTTGATTTCCCTTACCCCCGTCCTTGATCCTATTCTGTTCTAAATAATCCTCCTCTTCTTTTTCTTTGTTCCTTTTCTCATGGCTTATTTCTTTTTCCCTATATCACAATCATTGATCCTGTTTTCCTCTTACGTACTCCCGTTCTCACTTTTCATGTTACTATTCTCCTCCCTATCCTTAATTCTTTTTCTCCTCCCTACCCTCACGCTTTTTCTCCTCTGTTCAACAAAGATGATGAGTATGTGCTCATCATCCGTTACTCCCCCTATTTGATCCTATTTAAGGATAGTTGTTCCTTTACTACCCATTCTTGTTCTTACTGTAGAAATGTACTTTTTGAATTAACAATGACACTTTTGTTGGATTCAAATTATGTGGCTTACGTGCAAGTGTATAACAAATTATGCTATCGGACAATTATGAAATATGTTTTGACATTCCACCTATTTATTTCCCCTATTTGAGATTTTATTACCAATCCTTGTTCATGTAATCATCGTCCTTGTTCCACAACTCAAGCACTTAGTTACTTGAATGGGGAGTAATATAAGACGAGAATAGGAAACAAGTAGATCGAGAACATCAACAAGGATAATTGTTCCTATTTTCACCCTACTTGTTCCCGTTCTCCTACTTATTGCTACTGTTCTCCTCCTCAAAATCATTCTCTCCTTCTTTTATTACAAAAAATGACATACATGCAGATCACAAAAGACACTTTCTTTCCAAAAAATTATCACAATTATATTACAAAAGGAGAATAGTATATGACATTAGTAGCCCCTGTCTCGGGCTTTGATTGTATGCTTTTATACAAATCGAAAAGTACATTTTTATGACTACAAACTATCTTTGTAGCCATCTTCATACGTATTTGGAAAAATATATTTCAGATCATTCCATTGAATGATTTTTGTCAAATCAATTTTGTCATTCTAATATTTCATGAATAGCATGGTAAAGACCCCTCAACTATACACGTCACTCTGTTCTGGAACAATTGGAATATCCCATTTCCATGTGCTCCAATATACAAACCCTCCGGTGATAGTGAGAAAGATCTTAAAGTACTTCACCACCTCCTCGCAAATTGTTTCATAAAGAGTCCATTTTTCTGGGGCTAGAGTGTCCACGCTCTTCAGCAGGACAAACTACTCCGTAGGGAAGTCAAAGCAAACAACAAAGTAATGGTTGTGATGGCAGATAGGAATCATGTACTGCATTTTAAATTCAAAAATAAGATTAAAAGTGAGAATAGCCAACAAATTGTGCTAAGATATTATATAGATATATAAATTACTTACATAATCACAAATTTCATGATCTAAGTCGTGCTCATTATTCAAGTCATATAACTGAAACATGTCACAGATATTGTTGTATTCACGCTCCTTGTTAATTGGCTCGAATGAGTGAAGATTTAAAGTAACAATTTTCTACAGATTAAGGAAACATACACAACAAACATGAAACAATTATATACTAGAATATAGTAGTGAATGAAAATTGGAGGAGTGACGAGAATAGGAAGAAGGAAGGGGAACAAAGGAACATGGAGTGGGAGTAAAGGAAGAAGGAGAAGGAGGGGTAGAACAAAACAGGTAGTGGGAGTAAAGGAAGAGGGAGAAAGAGGGGTACAAAGGAACAAGGAGTGAGAGTAATGAAGAAGGGGAACTGGAACAATGAGGTGGATAAATGGAATATGGAACCCGATAACAAGAACAAGGAGCTGTATCAAAGGAATGCGGACAATGAGAAAAGGAACAAAGATTGGAAGAAGGTAACCATGATTGGTTGAAAATGAATAGTAAAAGGAAAAAAAGTGTAAGTACGACGAAATAGGGAATAAGGAGGAGAAAAATTGACATACACATAGAAGCATTAGAACATGTAGTGGGTGTAAAGGAAGGAGGAGAGAGGGGTAGAAATGAACACGGAGTGGGGGTAACAAAGAAAGAGAACGGGAATAATGAAGTGGAGAAACGGAATAAGGAATCTGAGAACAGGAACAACGAGCGGTATCACAGGAAAGCAGATGTTGAGAAAAGGAACAAGTATTGGGAAAAAAAGGAACTAAGAAGGGGTGAGAAGGAACAAGGAAATGGAGAAAGGGAACAAGTACTGTGAAAAAGGAACTATGAATGGGTGAGAAGGAACAACAAAATGGAGAAAGGGAACATGAGTTCTCAACATTTACGTACACATAGAAGCATCATAAGATAAAATCTCGTAACCCTTGCGTTTTCCTGCTCTATATTTTTTCTGATCACTACATGAATGTGTGCGTCAATGATGTCATCGGTGATGTAGCACCCTTCGATGCAAGATCGGATTTCTTATGCCATCAAGGTTATTATATCGTCCTGCTCCTTATAGAAGACGTAATCACTGTAAAAAATTATAAATATGTATACTTAGTGATTTGTAAGAAGAAAGGTAAGTTATGACTAAAGATGCATGATCTAAACTTTAAAATCTTGCTGTGCCATATCCAATTCAGCATTTCAATGTGTGTCCGCTAGATAACATGTAACTCAGTGTGCATAGCTTCAGACGGACAACATGCGGAACGCCGCTCTAAGACTGAACCCTGGGAGTCTGGACTTTTGACGCCGGGGTTCAATATAGCTTTTGAGAGACTTTGACTTTGGTGCACTGTGTATCTTGCTAAACTCCTCCTCATCACTGGAGACAATAAATGATAGTTTTTGCCTAGGGTGCTGACCGCTGCCCTCCATTTTAGGCCGCTCTCCCTCCTCATCACTGGAGACTACGATGGAGTGCTTACACTCCAGCTTGCTGCTGACCTTGGCCACCTTTGTCTCAAACCAATTCTTTGCATTGTGAGTGGAGACAAAATTTGAAAACTTTCCTTGGAACTTGGCGGCGGCGGGCCTGAAGAAATCCCTTTGCCTCTCGCTAGGCTCCTCATCGTCGGTTGAAAGGAATATAATATAGTAGATTTTTTCTCCTGCCATCCTCAAGGTGGTTGATGTTGTTGTTTCAGCTGTTGGTTCTCGTCAGGTCGTCGTTGCTACTATTGCTCGGGTAAGAGAACAGTAGTGCAAAGCAAACTGCAATCCAACCCTTTTGAAAAATGGAGGCAATTCATCATTGCGTCGTCTAGTCGAGCATCGACAATCGAGTCCACTGAGACGTCCTTGGCAGTCGAAGGGACGTTGCGACGTGAGCGTTGGCAGTTGTTATAGGTGGCCAAAGACTAAGTTAACCATCACAGGAATCAGACGGCTATGCTGGCGAGCAGAGGACCGGAAGCTTAAATTTTAATTGTGCGGCCAAAACGTTGATCAGGACCTCATGAGGAAATGGACTTTCATGACCGAATCGAGACTGTAAATGGACTTTGTCATTGCCTCATTGGGTTTGGCGGGCGCGACCTGACCACCAAGGTACTACCGATGTCGTATCGCTGGTCTTAGCCGGCCACCAACTGCACCAAGCTGGATGTACTGGAAGTGTGCTTTCAGGTTTGGGGTGTGGGGATGTGGGGGTGCCGTGAAAAGTGAAGTAATTGTTTTTGCTCAGTACAAGTTAACCGAAGGATTTTACGATGGTTTATGTTGGCTTTCAAACTACAACAAGACATTTTTGGGACTCCTTGTATGCCGCTATTTAAAACATTTTTTCCCTATACGTGGATGGTATTTGGTTTAAATGAACCATAAGGTGGCTGGTTACTGTGATGGGGTGCGGGATGAAAGGGAGCAAGCAGGGATGGTGAAAAAAGGTTGGAATGAAATGGAGTTTGTGAGTTTGAATTCACACCTATTTTGGCGCCATTATGGAATAATCATGTATGAGTCGATCATAAATGAGTGCACTTCATAGTTTCAAACCTTAAGAGCATGTTTGGATCGTGGGAAGGGATTCAAATGTGATAAGGAGAAGGATAGCATGGGTAAGTATAGGTGAAGGATGAGATATTGGGTATCCTATCCTATGTTTGGATGCAACTAAGGATAGGTTTAGCTAGAATGCCATCTTAGTCAATTCTGATTTTATTATGCGTTCTTTTTCTCAATGGTCATACAAATTTGATTCTATGACTCACTTATCTATCTACCAAAATATTAATGAAAATATATGAAATGCAAATTTACAAGTCTACCCTCTTATTACAAATGTAAAGATATGTGCCAAAATGATTGATGTGATGAAATTACTTTCCACATTTGTTCATGTAATAAAACTGATTTCACTTTCTAAAACGAGTGTATTGAAAAAAATATAAAAATGAAATCATAATTACAATATATCATGTGATAATATCATTAAATTTCATTCACATTTATAGATTTTTGATAATATAATGAAAACACACATTTAATACGATCCATCAAGATATTGTAACATTAAAGTTGTGCCACCTTACACAAATAATCTCATAAGGACTTTGAAAAATACAAAAGGCAAAACTAGATAACATTTCATACAAGTGAAGCATACTGAAAAATAAAATCCATGAACAAATACTAAATGGAAGATACTGAGAAATATACTAACTCAAGACTAATATTCTAATTCTTATTCAAATGACTCTTTAGAAATATTTTCTTTATTCTTCGGTCAACTGAAAAATTCTTGGCATAGAGATTCATTAGCAATCAATAGGACAATGGTTGAGATCTTCTCTATCGCTGTAAGATTGCCTAGTTTCCTTATCTCTTGTGCAATAGTTTCTTTTTGTTTCTCAAATTTGGTCACCATCGACTCACCTAGTGTTGCTGCTGATGTTTTAATATCTTCTCTAAGATGCTTTGCCACATCTATTAGCACACATGTCAAGTCACTATCATTTCTCCTCCTTTTCCGTGCCAAATTGTGACTCCTTGCTTTTTTATCTCACCCATTGGAGAAAAATCTTGACCATTTTCACTCTCTCCTAAATCTTCAACATGAACATGATCTTCATTTTGTTGTTGGTCCTCCATTTCTGTCGCCATGTCCTCTGCATCATGTGCATTGCTTCTAGTTGCTCGATCCTTGCCAAAAATAACACAAAGCTTATTAAAGTGCGGGAACCTTTTATTTATCCAATTATCTGCTTCAGAATGACTCTGCAATTTAAAAATATCCAAATTCGATAATCACAAGATATGCTATTATTAAAGGATAAGTTAAATATGCTTACCGCAACGTAGTTGTCCCAAACACTCTTCTCAGCCTCCACACAATGGGTATTATCATTAAATCCAAACCCACTTGTGCTTCCATTCAACATATCATATATAATATTGAATTCTCTTTTCAATACTTTGATCTTTGATTCAATATGTGGTTTCCCTTTTAAACCACAACATGGTAGCTTTTGCTGAAGTTCTTTTTATAACACCATCAGAAACTCGGGCTTGAACCCATTTTCAACTTTATATTTTCTTGAAACAACTATATCTTCTAGTACCTGAATGAATTTATCCTCTTCCTCAGGTGTCCAAATTCTCTTCGGCTTTTTATTTATTTTCCCTCCATCTTGATTTGGAACCTGTACATGTTGTTGTGTGACTTGCTGTTTATAGCTACTTACCACAATTTGATTTTGAGTTTGCTCATTTTTATCCATCCCCAAATAATGATAAAAACTTGAATAATAAATGAATTACAAAGAAAAAAAAATGAATTTTGCATAATAAATAAATTATGTACAACTAAGAAAATAGTAAGTGTAATTTGGAAAAAAATGAATCTCAAATTAGTAAATATTTTTTTTCTTCAGAAAATTGATTGACTAAAATTAAATAATGTCACCATATGTATGAAGTGTTTACTACATTAAATAAATATATGCAATTTATTCTATAAATCTATTTATATGACTAGTTCAAATGTGACCATTCATTGTACATTTGTTCTGCTAAAGTATCTCAATAAAGAGTCCACTCATCACTTGGTTCCACAGTTTTCACATCTCCATCTTGATGCCCATCATTTGTTACTATCTCAGGTACTTCTTCCTCCATGGAGTCACTTGACGTTTCTCGTCTGACAAAGTTGTGCAATAAACAACATGCTAGGATGATTTTGTTGGCAGTTTTGACTGGATAAAATAATGGACTTCTTAATATCGCCCATCTTTGTTTGATCAACCCAAAGGTTCTTTCAATAACATTACGCGTAGAAGCATGTCTAACATTAAAAAGCTCTTTTGCATTACAATGTTGTTGACTTGTTCTCCATTCATTGAGATGATATCTTTGCCCTCTGTATGGCCCTAGAAACCCTTCACCATTGACATAGCCAACATCTACCAAGTAGTAATTTATGAAAATCATATCCATAAAGGAAATTAAATATTAAATATAGAAAAAAAATTGTGAATTATATATGTAATATATGTACACTTGTAGATTCTACCATGTGGAACACAGAGTCCACGTTGCCTAGACATGCCATCTCTGAGAACTCTCATGTCTGCTGGTGAACACCCCAGCCTGGCAATACATACAAAAACTGCATATCTTTATTGTGAACTTCAAGAACATTAGTTGCAATAAATCGTTTCCTATTCCTATATTTCGCTGTCTACCTCAGGGACACACATTTTAATATATGTGCCATCCAATGCTCCTAGAGATCCCTAGATAAGAAATTATATTATTATAATGTTAATTTGATGATATATTTAATTGAAATAAAAGTTCTTACTTTAAATCATTCCCAAAGATCGTCATTTGAATTTTTAGGAATTGCCTCAGCCTTTTGATACAATTCTTTATGTGACTTGATCATAGAATTTAACATCTCATGGAAGTATCAAGTCACAGTCTCACCAGATCTGAAGAATGCATCTTGAATTATCCTATTTTTTGAGTGGTGAGATAGAATATAAAGGAAAATAGCAACAATTTCATCAATGGTTGCATTCTTACTCATGTGAGTTTTCCTGCCGACGTAAGTAATGAACACAAATGTCGAAATGTTTGACGGTCCCTTCTAAGCATGTTAATACACTTTTTGTCACTCTTATAAACCAATCTATCAATCAAGCTACTCCTATTCTCATTTTAATAAGTTAAAATTATATCTTGATCTTAGAACTTTACACTCATATGTCCATGCAACTATAATGATGATGACTATCGTCAAAAAGATGTCTCGTGTATAAAATAAAGGAACACTTGGACATTGATTCTCTTATTCTGGATAAGTTTATCACGTTTTGATAAACGCACCATGCTGCATATAAAACTATGATCCACAATAAGATTTCCTAATAAGAATTGGTCAAAAGCTACAATCATAAGTGTTTCAAATTAATAAAGTTTATAAGGCATAAAGAATTCTTGTACATAAGATTGCTAAGAAATATCATGGTGTTTGCCATAGTCAGTAAATATCACATGCTCATATTTTTTTAATATATGTATTTACAATGATCAATAAAACTCGTTCATCTTAAACTATTAAATTACAGCTATATGTTTTATTGTATTTTCTTTTAAAACGTATAGTCAAAGGTACATGGTATTGTTTAGGCGATTTGTTTAGAATACATTTTTCTTTTTCTGTAAAGTTAGAAGAACTTTCAATCTCAAGATGACACAAATAATTTAGATAAAAACTATTTATTCATCTTAAACAAGTAAAAATTCATCACACATTCATATCCACACCAAGTCGTGAATAAAATATAGAACACTTTGATTTGTCTCAACGTAATATATGTAATTGTAAGAAAACTAGATTAATAAAGACACAAATTAGTTCATCGACAACATATATCGAGTTTTGTTGTTATAATTACTGATATCAATAATTGTATGTAAAAATCGGGAACACAGAATTTTATTTACCTTTCCGGTAGGTCTTATACGGAGGGAGATAGAGGCGTATGATACAAATTTGTCAAAGAAGATTCCAAGATAGTGTCACGGACCAACACACGTTTTGGAAGTAGATGTTTTGCATGATGGAACTGAAGCCGTACCACATGGACTTGTCAAACAAGAATTTATATTGCTCGAGAACAGTAGTCACACGAAAATCGGCTAGATGAATAACAGAGCGTGAGGAGAAGCAAACTGGTCGCAGGAACACTGGTCATCCAACTGACTGGAGGGGGAACGGCTGCAAGAAGCCGACCGTACAACACCGGTATGGGTTCGAACGAAGCAACCTGTAGACGACTGGCGAGGGAGCAGGCCACAACGAGGAGCAGCCTGACCGATGGAGATGGACCTTGACGCAACTGGACGACAGCCTGGCCGGAGAAGCACCTTGACGCAACCGGACGACTCTGGAAGGGCAATGGACGCGGCCGCTAGAACGGGAAAGGCGGCGTTCAGAGTGAGCGCCCACAAGAAATTTTTATCAGAAGAAGGATTGGGGTGAGATTCGGGGTCTTTTAAAGTTTTAATCGGGATATCCCGAGCGAATACGGGGGGACGGGAGGGATTCCGAACTGATGAGTCATGGCTACTCACGACTGCACTATCACAGATTTCCCATCCTAACATGACTATTACACAACCAAACTTACGATTCGAATTTGTACAAGATTGAAAGTCCTATCCTTCCTTGAGTCCAGTAAAACAAACTTGCCCTAAGAACATATAGAAACAAGATCGGACTGAAATCGGATTTGGTTGGCTTTTTGTGCTATCTCAACATAGTGTATTTGAGGTTGATATCGGGGATTGTTTGGGTGAAATCGGGTCCAAAGCGAATACCTCCTATGTTATGCAAGGTATCCAAATAACCAAACATTTTTGCCCCTACTCACCTGGATTTGGATTGTACCCCATTTGTGTAATGAACACTTGTTTTATATACCAAATTTTTGGCTAGGCAATTCTAATCTAAATTTAGCCTTGTTTGCTAATAAGCAAGATTCACAAAATTCTATCTAGGATAGCATAAATTGGATAGCCCAGATCTGGATCTATAGCCAGACACGTCCCAAGTATTTGTTGCTACAAGGGCATGAGGAATGATTATCGGGGTTCTAGCTCCCCTTCCCCAGAAAAAGAACCCAAATAGCTATTTTTCAGATTAAACAAATCTAAAAATACGTACATACAATGATTTCAAAATTCTTATTAAATAAAATAATTGATTAGAGTGGTAGATGGTTTACTTGCATGAAGCTAGTGCCACGGGTTCAACTCTTCATACAACAACTTTTTAACTCACCCCATTTTGTAAAACAAACTTATATTTATACACATACATTAACTTTAAAATTCTAAATAGAAAAATAGTTTCCCGTAATGGCTCAATCTCTTTATTGTATTTTTTGGTGCGGATTCAACTCGTTGTTAGAACGTTTCTTTTGTTGTTAGCCTCCATGGTGATTTTTTTTCTGACCGACAATCTGTCACCGTGTTACTGTATTTAATCTTCTAGAATTCCAAACGCACAAGTCCAGAAACTAGCTACATCACTAGATGAAGCATACATGATTAGCATGGTTCTAATACCATTGTACTAGCTCACACACATGGTAAAGAGAGGGCGAGCTAGGTATAATCATGGTATAGGACGACGACTTTGTGTTTATTTTAATAGATGTGACATTAGAAGTTTATGGAAACTTTTAGGAAACTTCAAGGAAGTTTCTAAATAGAACTTTTATGTAAAATAACAAAAAAAGTAATGATATTGTGAGGGAATTTAATCATAAAATATCAAAACTTGCTACAAAAACAGAATCCATGCATGTTCTACATCCAATGCTTAAAACTCTCATTTCCCAATGTGTATAGGTCCTATTTCTACATAAATAATACTAGAAATAAGGTTAAACTAACATAAACTTGAGTTTGTTTTCAAAATAAAGGGAGCAAAGAGGCATTAGGCCTACACCAAATCTTGTGGTAGATTTGACAGATATACTACTCTTTAGACATAAATGAAAATGATTACTTCAAGGTCAAAATTGGTTTCCTATCAAGCTTATCTAAGCCTTCACTATGTGTGCAACTACAACACCTACAAGCATTGTAGACAAGAAGGATATTTTAACTAGGTTGGCTTGTTGTTGTTAACAACAATTACAAGTACATTTTCGACCTCTGGTGTCATTTTTTTAATATAGGTTTTTACAAAGAACTGACACTACATGCTATAATGTTTGTTGGTATAACACAAACATCACACTCCTCAAGTCTTGCCGATTAAGAAAAAAATATGGGTACCACTTTTACTATGATGCCAGTTTCCTTTTGAAGAACTGACATCTAAGATAGCCCACGGAATTTTATATTTGATTGAAAAGTGTTGATATAGACGTATTGCGCCAGTTGTAAGAAATCAACGACAAAATCCTTCCCACGAAATAAATTTTACTTCCAATTTTTTTATCAATTTCTACCAATGTCGTAGGTAAATATACCACAAAAAGTTTTGCCTTAAAAAACTCTTTGTCGTCAGTTGTTTTCTAAAAGAACCGACGATAAAGAGTTCTCGCCACATGCCCAACGAAAAATATTTCTCCCCAAGCTGACTTATGTTAATTTCTTACTAAACAACCGACACCTAGAGGCTTAGCGAGGTTGACATTTCTTTATCAAGGATAAGTACATATATTGTTGATTTTTTGGTGTGCAACTAACGACATAGATCAACCTATGGCATCCGTTGTGACTGGAAATAGACGACACATGGCTTAGTAAGGTTGGGTTATTATAATAGGGATAAATACGTATATGGTGTCATTTTTTTGGAGTATAACCGACAACACAAATTGAACTTTATCATCAATTTTACCTTACAACTAACGGTTAAGTCTGAGTAAGATTGACATTTTTCATTAGGGATAAGTACATGTGTCATCAGTTATGTGGTGAAAAATCAACGATAAAGGCTGACCTATGACATCAATTTTTTTATACAACCGACGACTAAAGTCTTTGTCGTTGGTTTTCTACAAAAATCGACAAATAAGTATTACTTAACAACAAATGTGAAACCCCCATTTCTCTATTTCATCGCACATTTGGTCTTACTTATCCTATGAAACCCCATTTCTCTGCTAATTTTTTGGTGATTCCCCTTATGCTATTCCTCCTCCTCCTCTGGTGATTCCTCCTTTTCTGCTCCTCCTCCTCCATCTTTCGCCCTATAATGTTGCTCTAGCCCCCACCGATAGAGCCTCTGTTGTTGCCAGAGCTCCAGAGCCTGCACCGTCCATTGGCCCTCTACTGCTGTTGCTTCTCTGTCTGTCTCCGACGCCCCTCTACTATTACTCCAATGCTCCTCCTGTTCCTCCTTGGCCAAAGCCTTCTCAGCCGTTGTCGATGCTTCCTTAGTTGCTAGAAGAAGAGGTATCCCCTTCTCTCTCCTCCTCCTTCCCCTTCTTGATTTTTTCTCAATTACAGTGAAAATTGTGATGAATGTTAGGGTTGATAAATAAGTACATAATTTGGTACGAAAATTTTGATGAATCTTCCTTCATTATCTATGTTAAGTGCATCCGTTACTGTTAGAAATTTAAATGTTAGTATGTATATATAAGTGCATTATTTGGTATGAAAATTGTGATGAAACTTCCTTTATTATCGATATTAAATGCATTGTTTATTGTTAGCAGTTTGAATGTTAGTATGGATAAAAATCATACCTTAGAATTAAAACACAAACGTTGATATGAATTTCTCTAAATTAACTTGATTTACATAAAAATGATATAAGTTTACCTAATTAAACCCTAAACCCTAAACTTCTAAACAGTAAACCCAATTGTGTAGACCCTAACCCCTATAATTTATTGGCCTAGAAATCAGTCTAAGTTTTACTCATTACGAATAAACTTTAGATAGTCTCTAATTTGGGACTGTTCTTGAAAACTTGTCTTACTTAGAATGTAAGTGTATAATGTGTGTTCTATATCAAGAATTTTTGACAACATTTTCCCTTTTATTCTCTGGGTACATATGTTGGTGTATTTACCCATCTACATCGGTGTTCTTGGAGAAATGTGAGGAAATGTTATCAAAATTTCCTAAAACCGATTACACATTATACACTTATTAGTGAGATTAAGTGCTCAAGAATGTGATAGGTGTACACATTTATAAATGTGAATGCTAATAAATTATTAGGGTTCAATTTAAACATACTTAATTTTAAAATTGATGTATTAGCTAACATTTAATTTAATAGTCGTCTCCTTTCTGATCATCAAATTGATTGATCATGGGTATCCATTTAAAATCACTCCACTCTAGAATTTATTACTGGTCTTGATCGATTTGTAAGATTTGTAGAGGAACATAGGAAACCTGGCGATAGGTTCTATTGTCCCTGTAGGAATTGCAGTAACAACTTGAAATTCAGCATTGTTGACAAAGTCAAAAGTCATGTCATGTGAAATGAGATTATACACGGCTATACATAATGGTACTGGAATGAAGGGATTCTTACTATGAGAATAATAGATGTTGATAGAAGCACTTGTGTTGAAGAAGAAATTGTCAAGATGATGTAGATGTGAACAAATCAATTCCGGTAGACATGGTTTATGCGATGCTAGATAGTTGTGGGTTAAGTTGTAGTGATCCACCTTCCTTATTTAGAAACATTGTGCCTGATGTTCGGAGACTGTTATACTTAGGTTGTGTACTAAGTTTATTAAGTTGAGAACTATGTTGAGATTGTATACTCTGTAGGGCTAACAATAGATGAACCGACAAAAGCTTCACGTCTCTGTTATCTTTTTTGAAAGAAATTCTTCTCAAAGGCAATGTGCATTCCAATCTCAACATACGAATTAAAAAAATGTTGTGCCCAGTGGGAATGGTGACTAAGAAGATGCATGCATGCTCGAATTATTGTGTGTTATTTTAAAAGGACTATATCTATTTGAAAGATTGTCCAAAATGTGGTGCGTCAAGGTACACAATGACAACTTCAGATAAGCCCAAAATCGGCTTTCCTACCAAGATGATCTGGTATCTACCTATAATATCACAATTTTAATGCTTGTTTTCCAATACCATGGATGCATAAAATTTATCTTGTCATGCAGAGAGAAAGAGGAACAATGATGAGATCCTACAACATGTGTCTGATTCCCCATAATGGAAGAAAAAAATGATCTATTGTTCCAAAAATTTGGTGAAGAAGTCAAGAATATAATACTTGAGCTTTTACCGAAGGGATGAATCCATACGACACATTAAGCATCCAACACAATAGTTGGATAGTTATGATTGTTATATACAATCTTCCTCCCTGGTTGTGTGAGGAAAATAAGTATGTCATGCTGTCCTTGTTGATATCATGGCCCAAACAACATTGCAATGATATTGGTACTTCTTTTAAACATATGATTGATGACTTAAAGAAACTATGGAGGGAAGGTGTGATGACCTATGATGCTTCACATAGAGATATATTTTGTTTGGATGCTATGTTGTTTTTCACTATTAATGCCTTTCTAGTATATGCAAATTTGTCTGGATACAACTTAAAAGGATCCAAAACATGCCCTATATGGGAGGAGAACACTGAGTTCAATATAATAAAAACATGGTGGCAAGATTGCATATCTTGGTCATCAAAAGTTTCTTCTTAAAGTGCATCTTACCTGAAGGTTGCGTAAAGTATTCAATGGATCAAATGAGGAATGGAGTGCCCCTAAATCTGTATCATGGGAGGTTGTTTATGAAAGAGTAAAAAACTTTATTAATGGATATGGTACGAGATCACAATGTACTATTTCCACATAGAGTGAGAAATCTTTGTTCAAGAAGAGGTCAATATTCTGAGATCTTCCTTATTGGAGTTATTTGGTAGTTAAACATTGTCTCGTTGTCATGCATGTTGAGAAAATGTCTGTGATAGCATCATTGGTACTCTGTGAAATATACCAGGTAAGACTAAATATCACATCAAATCCAGAAAGGACCTACGTGAAATGGGTATAAGGAAAGAATTAATAGTAGAAGTTAGCAGTGATCGGAAAACATATTTACCTGATGCTTGTTACATGTTGTCTAGACAGGAGAAGAGAACTTTTCATGAGTACTTGCTTAGTGTTATGGTACCATAGGTATACTCTTCCCATATATGTAGATTGATATAAATGAAGGATATGAAGCTGATAAGTCTTAAATCTCATGATTGTCACTCACTAATGCATCATATATTTCTTGTGGCTATTCGATCTATACCGTCAAAGCACGTAAGGTTTGCAATCAAGAGGATTTATTTCTTCTTCAACACTATATGTGACAAAGTTATTAATCTCGAGAATCTTGATAAGTAGAAAAGAGAAGTGGTTGTTACCCTGTGCCAGCTTGAGATGTATTTTTCTCCTTTCTTTGATATCACAATATATCCTGTTGTCCATTTGACTAGGGAAGTGAAAATGTTGGGTCTAATTTTCTTGCATTGGATGTATCCTTTTGAACATTATATGAATGAGTGTTGTTCAAAACTATTATCAGCCTGAAGGGAGTATTATTGAAAGTTATGTGGCTGAGGGGATTGTGGACTTTTAGAATGACTTTTTAAGTTATAATGATGCTCCAGCTATCCCTATTCTGACAAAGGGACTTTAGGAGCACAAGTGAAAGTAATTAGTCATGAGCTTTGGGAATAAGCACACTTGTATGTTTTACACAACATCGATGAAGTGGATATTTATATCTCAGAACATACCCATTTTATCAGACAAAATATCCTCCAGCTAGTGCAATCTGGCTTGCTAGAGAGCATAATAAGAAATTTATTAGGTAGTTTGAAGATAAAATATTTCATCAACTATCTTAATGACCAAATAATATTGATGAAAATATCAAATTTCTCCTCTTTAAACCAATAATGAATGTTATGTCTTATGAAAGGTTTGACAGAAATAAATTTCATATTACACAAAATGTCAAGATGATAGGAGTTTCATCCAAAGCAGTGGAGTCACCCTTCAGACATCTTCATTGTATTTTTCTAGTACGAAGGATAAGAGTCCACATGTAGCTAAAATGTCATATTATGGTGTCACTGAAGATGTATGGGAGTTTGACTACATAGATTTTAGAGTTCCAATCTTTATGTGTAATTCAGTTGATAACACTAAAGGAGTTGTAGTAGATGAATTGAGTTTCACATTAATGAATTTTGAAAAGATTGGAGAGAAGGGTGAGCCATTCATAATGATGTCATAGGAAAAGCAAGTACTCTACATCGGTGATCCTAGAAACAAAAAATGGCCAGTCATTCTTCATGAGAAAAGGAAGTTCATTCTACACCATATAGACGAAGAAGAATACTATGACAAGTATGATGAATCCATTCCATTCTTAGTTGGCATCACCAACACCAAATGTTGAAGCTAACACTTACTTATATCTGCGTCGATATTACACAGAAGGAATATTAACTGATCAGAGATCCAACCAATAATAGGCGCATGCACTTTATTTTTTAAAAGCTAGATGTACATTTTACATTCTTTATTAGAGATATATATGTTTTATAAATGACATTTTATATTTTACATTCTTTATCACTTATCTCATTCTTCAACTAGTTTTATATGGTAGTTGACCGTGAGGATGAGCACCATGACGGTGTAAGTTGTATTGTTTTATTACATAGATGTGCACTTTACATTCTCTAGAACAATTATTATATAGAAGTGCATTTTACATCCTCTGTCACTTATATGTGTTTCTTGACAATTTTAGGATGAGCATCCTGAAGATGTGGACCCTGAGGGTCTTGCTGTATTTGTAGAGGAACAACATGATCGTGCACATAGAAGAGGCATCGCCTTTATGAATAAGTTGGTAGCGTAAAGGGGTAAATGACCAAAGCTGGCTATTGACTTTGATGATGCATGAAATCCTATTGGTAAGATCACAATACTTTAGTGCAATATCTAGGGTTTCTTACTCATAGTAAAGTAGATATAACAATAGAAATCTTGGCTTAAAGTTTATCCTTCAAAGAAAGACTACATATGGAAAGACTTATGTGTGAGATATTCTACTTTTTAAAGATATTCAAAATTCTATTTTTCTAATATGCCATTAAGTATTTGAAATCTTGTAGAGCATATTTGAGTTTGATAAAAAAATAAATGGTAAAGAAGTGATGCAACAATGTGGGAGGCTATTAAGAAATTATAGGACAAGTATGAAAAGAGAATACATAATGAGAAATAAGAAAAACAAATTAGTCACTGAGCAATGGGCCTATCTTGACCCAAAGGCATGGGATGTGTTTGTTGGTTCAAGACAAATAGATGAATTCAAGGTATTAAGCCTCCTTTATTTGTACATATTATGATTTTAATATATTACATATTTAACGTAATGTTTGCATTAACTAGGCTTTACACGATGCTAAAAAAGAAAGGTGTGCTAAGAATTTGCACAACCACAACTTGGGTCCAAGTGGCTACAACATGAAGAGCCAAAAGAGATTAGAAGTGTCTTCTTCTAAGTAGCCTACTCTTGGGTCTATTGAGTCTTCTACTACTCCTACACCTTTAACTCGTCATGAGGAATGGATAGCTGCCAAGAAAACCGATTCAGAGAAATTCCCAAACCCACGACCATTGAGGTGGCTGCAAAAATGGTAAAATTCAACTCTGGATGTTATATTTTCACTTTTGACCTTGATTGTTATATTTTACTGAACAATCACTATTAATGATTATTAGCGGGAGCTCTACGAGTAAAGAAAAGAAGACAAGTTCATTCCTGAGGGCCAAAGGGATGAATTGACAATTTCTTAGGTACTCCAAAGTATCATGCCCATGTTAGGACCGTTAGGGTTGGTTTCAGTATAAGATCCTTTTCTAGATCATCAAAGAAGCATAAATCTATGAAGAAAGGAGTTTGGTCACAAGTGAAGGTGTAACACATGATTACAAAGGGAAAGAGTGTGATTATCACTTCTAGAATGTTGAGTAAATTTTGGGCACTTCGCTTATAGTTTTGACTTATACATTATATTTCATTATAGCTTTGAGTTTTCTTTTATTTGTTTTCTTTTCACTCAGCTATAATCATTAAGTATTGTTGGTAATTGTCCCTGAAATGCTAACTACATATTATCTAAATCTTTATGGTGAGGAAGTACACAATGGGCAAAATACAATGAAGAAGGCATTATTTATGTGAGTAATTTTTTATATCCGTTGACATATATTAATGTCTTCATCATTAATTACATGACTATCTATGAATCCAATTAAATGTGTTACTTTAACTTATAGGGCTATGAAAGAATTCAAAAAGGTCGGAGGAAAGGTAGATAAGAAAAAGAATTATTAATTTGGAAGAACATTTTGGTAGTTTTCTGACTCCAATGTATATATATGCCAACTATTCTTACTTTTATTTATTAACATTTCACATAATTGTAAATTTATATTGCCCTATACATGACAATGGTTGAACATGCAAATACTTCATGATGTGTATATGGACTTGATTGTTAGACATACAAAACTAGACATCCATTGTATACAAAACATAATCTATATATAGCCTTTGATCATCATAAGTAAATAGTCTCATTTGATAATATAAAAAATCAAATCAAACTCTTAAATCATGTCATTCTCTTTGTAGTTGTTTGACACGATAACACCCTATGCAAAAGAAGAGATAGATGAGATACGAGAAGAGTGGGTACATGCCTTCATTAAGGAAATAACCTTTGAATATGATAGGGATAATATATGAGCTTTCTGAACCTTTATGTCATTTATTTCTATATACATATGGTGGTAATGACTTTTGGAATTTCAAATTTGATGTGAGTGAATGTTGGTTCATATGTGAATTATGTGTGTATATATATGCATGCATGAATACAAATGAATATAATGAGAATTGTATTTGTACAGGCCATGAGAATTGAATAATTGGAGAATGGATCTTATATGTGTGCTTTTGAAATTGTGTATGTGTGCATGAGAATGAAACTAAGTGTTGGAGAGAATGGAATTGAAGAATGAAAATATATTTGTATTGATGAATTGTGTGTATGTGTTTGTTATTGTAGGTTTCGCTGGTGTGTTGGCCTTTTATTAAGATGAATACAAGATGGAACATGCAGCTCTAATAAAATGCATGTTTTGCATCATGTTGAAAAACAAATAGTAGGTCTATATACCTCCTATTTTAAAACAACTGTGGCATTATTATTTTTTATAACGTTGTCCAAAATTGATCGAACATCTACCCTTATCAGTTAAAATTTTACCTGATAAAGAAGTACAACTTCATTTTTAAAAAGACAACTGAGATAGTAGATATCTTGTGGCGCCTATTGTTTTACTAAAACCGACAAGGGTGCTACCCAACCCACAATACAGTCGTGTTGTCTAGAATGATTGTGCTTCCAATTCGATTGTACTATAGCACCGGTTACTTATTAAGAACTGACGACACATAGTGATTCTATGACACTTTATTGCTCTGAGTTGTCGATTGATTCATCTGTTTCTATTTTTATAGTAACTAATGCTCATTCTATACGGTCGTGCTCTTTGAAATGATCGTGGTTCCTATTTGGTTGTACTATAGTGCTAGTTACTTACCAGGAACTAATGACACAGAGTGATTATATGATACTTTATCACTTTGAGTCGTCAGTTGAGTCGTTGGTTCTGATTTTCATAGCGACCGACGCTCATTCTATTGCGTCAATTTAACCATTCTCAAAAAATAGCGTAGAAGGTCCTTAGCTGTAGTGTCACCCACTTAGATGTCGGTAAAAAATCAACATTTTACGACTATTTTAGCCTATGTTATATGATTATTTTAACCGACGCTAAAGGTGATATATGTACTAGTGTATGTCAATGTCATTGACGCATGTCAACAAATAGGTGAAAAGATGCACCATGGAAGTTTACCAAGTTTTGACATCGAGGATTAATCAATACATGTCGAGGATGTTTATTACTATGTGGGAGACAAGTGTTATAGTCTCGTGGCCCAATTGATCCACTAGCCTCCAATATGTTTCTACAAGGAACTTATGTATCTACTAGTTTCTGATTATTAATTTTTGGGTGTGTAGGTGCCTATAGGGAAATCATTGGTCTAATACTAACAAAAAAACAATATGACCAAATCCCCCGCTGGCCATCGGGGACCGAGTGGTAAGGCCATGATCTACAGGGGAACATATCACTCATTCTTCTATTGGGGACAGGTGCACAAACGACACCTCCAGACAAAATTTCTAAGTTGACTTTTGAGTGATTAAACCTTGGTATAAAGTGTCCCTCATATTTTCTCATCTTAGTCACAAGTGATTAAAAAAACATCTAAAGTCATTTTGAGTGATTTCCCACATTGCACACTTGCATTGCATTTGAATTGAACTTGAACAAGCTAGGGCTTGTGTAATTTGATCATTTTCATGTACCTAAAGCCTGAAATCAAGCTTGAACAAACATATTAGATACATAGGAATGGAATGGTTAAGTCATTATCAAAATATGAGCAATGTATAACTCTTAAGTCAATAGAGGGAACTAGAGGCTGGAATAAGCATAGAAAACACTTTCTCAAAGATTCATTACTATAGCTCCTCTTTGTTGCCACATGTTTGTTTTTATCACATCTGATTACCTAAAAAATGTGGCGAGCCACAAGTGTGAGACCCATGTCCCAACAAGAGATATAACCTTCAACAATGCTTATTGATTACAACATTTTAAATAGTAGATAACTAAGTAGTTGGAGTATTTAATAATCAATTGAACAGATTGAACAGTTCAAGTATGCTAAACAGATTAAGCAATTAATATTAGCAACAAGTATGATCATCAATGCATAAATAGATAACAAATAAATCTATTTCTTTGGATAAATATCTACTCAAATATCATCAAATTGCATCTAATAACAATCATTATCATTAATCTGACTATCATCATATTCCTTGCTAACAACACAAGAAATCTAGTAGCATAAGCATCCCTGACATCATGAATATGTCTAGTAACATAACATGGCTATCAATATTGGCATCTCAAATAAAGGGAACAGATCTATATCATAAGTAGAACTAACATCATAACACAGTGAACTACATAGGCATGATTAGTAGTTTAAGCATTTCTAATTACATAGGCATGGCTAGCAATATTAAACATAGCTAGCAGCATCATCTTAACCATCAATGTTAGTATATTTTACAATATAAGCATGTTTACAACATGAGAAGAACTACAATATAAGCATATCTATTATCTATTATTTTACTATACACGATCTCAGTGAAAAGAAAGCAAACAAGGGTTATCATCCAAAATGAAGCGTTGTGTATAACCCTAAACAAATATGATACAAGGCTGTCTTATATCTTTTATTATGCCCATGGAAATTTGAATTGTACCATCCAAAGTCCAACTGACCCCTGCGAAGGGCTATTTGGTTCCGTACAAGATCTAGGAGTGTCGGTCCTAAGATCTCTTCCCCTCAATCAATATGAGTAAAAGGTAGTGACATGTAGTCAAACTACAAAACAACGACATATAGTCCTGTAACTAGCCCACCTTGGTACAAGTCACGATGCTAGCATCCAGGGTATTCAAAACCCTCTAATCGAAGGTACAACCACAATTTCTCTCATTCACATCAAATGTATGAGGCATGACCATAGACATCCTCCATAACCTACATTGTGGATAACAAGGACATATCCTCAACTTGCCACCCCCACATACTCAACAATATGTACTTCGAGTTTCGCTTAGCAGTACTCGTTTCACCATCCTGCAAGTTCTAACACTGAAGATGGCTCTACGGTACAGGGAACTACATGATTAGAGTTGCACTTAATTAGTTATACCAATTGGATGAATTAAGACTGCATCAAACAAGTAGACATACAAACCCTAATTCACTTCTAGCAAGCATATAAATATCACAACTTTTAAAAGATATAATATGTGTGGAACATAATTTCTCATCTCATCATCATATGGTACTATTAACTTGCCATTCATGAGACCACACTAGTCATCATACTATCACAAGATATAAATCCTTTTCACAATATCACAGGGCATCAACCCTTATCAATACAAGAGGTTTACACCTCATTCAAGGCTCAACCATGCCCAAAGGTCATTAAGGCCATCATACTATCACAGGATATAAATCCTTTTCACAATATCACATGGTATCAACCATTATCAACCACTAGTACAAAAAGGGTCTGTAGCGTCGGTTTTTTAAAGCCTGCAGCGTCATTTTTGACCGACGCCTAGGTGGCCGTCGCTACAGAATTTGGTCTATAGCGTCAGATTATTTAACCAAATAAAACCGACCTTACAGAGTAAAAACCGACGGAAAAGGTTGTAAAAATGCTGACCTTGGCGAGAAAAAAGGAGCCTGTAAGGTTGGTTATTTCATAAAACCGACCCTGTAAACGTTCTCGGTCGAGAAAATTGTCGATCGAGAATGTTTACAGGGTCAGTTTTTATGAAATAACCGACCCTAAAGATTGAATAACATTTCAGTGGTAACTCTCGGTCAAGAAAATTGTCGACCGAGATCGTTTACAGGGTCGGTTTTTATGAAATAACCGACCCTAAAGATTGAATAATATTTCAGTGGTAACTCTCGGTCGAGAAAATTGTCGACCGAAAGTATTTCGGTCTCGACCGAGAACCCTCTATAAGGTTAGTTTTTTGAAAATAACCGACCCTAAAGATTGAATAAAACATTTTAGTGTAACATTCGGTCGAGAATGTTGTCGACCGAGTCCTACACTGAAATGTTTTAATCAATCTATAGGGTCGGTTATTTCAAAAAACCGACCTTATAGAGAACATTATAGACTCGGTTTTTTTTACAAAACCCGACGCTAGAAGTTCAGTGTAACATTCGGTCGACAAGTTTGTCGACCGATAGATATTCGGCCGAGAATGTTGTCGACCGAGTCCTACACTGAAATGTTTTAATCAATTTATAGGGTCGGTTATTTCAAAAAACCGACCTTATAGAGGACATTATAGACTCGGTTTTTTACAAAACCCGATGCTAGAAGTTCTATTTCGGTCGAAAATTGTTCGACTGAAGAGTGTACAATCTCTAGGGTCGGTTATTTAAAAAACCGACGCTAGAAGTTACGATTTTTTTTTAAAATTTCTGCAGAAATTGATATAGAACAGAAGAACAAGAAGATTCATATATTCTGGGAGAGGGGAGCATTGATGCTCAACCGTCACCATTCAAAACCACACATTCATAACAAAAATGATAATCAATATCATAATTTACAAAATGATAGAGTGCAAGTCTGAGATGGCATATTACAAAAGTAAAAATATGAAAGAGTACGTACTCAAACCACATACATAAATGGAGCCGACATATTTAATCCAATACTATTTCGACTTCACTTATAAAACACTCTGACCACTCTTCTCGGAATTCATTCAAGTCCACATGTGTGTAAGGCTGAGTTGTAAAGATCTGTAACAGAAAATGCACATGTTAATATTTTATAAAAATGACTACAATCACTTGTAAATTTATGATGTTATTCTTTATTACCTGACTTATAGTCTGAATGTCATGTGATGCTTGTTTGACAATCGCTTGCATGTATTTCATTACATAGTAGCCACAAGCCCAGTCATTATTTTGCATAGGACACTACAAATAATAAATTATACTTAATGTTAGTAAACTACTATAAACAACAATTGAGATAAGAGTATAAGAGTTGACATATTACAGTTGAAAATTAATACATAAAGAGTAAGCAGTTGTCAAAGTAGCTACCTTGACATTTTTCAAAGTCAATGTCTTTAATTTTGTGGGTATTTGTCCTCCAGCTTCACGAAAAGCCTTTATACCCCTATCAATTAAATGATAGTTGGTAAAATAGAAATTCTAAATAAAAATATCATGTTGAAGCAATTGATTAAATTTATGCTTACTCCATAGCTGACAATTTCAGTTTGTGACTCCTTGTTGTTTTACCCATTGGGTCAAGATAATAAAGAGTCATCAATTTTGGGACAATCACCAGTAATTCCCAATGTCTAGCTCTAAGTAAGAGTAAAACAAACATTAAAATAAATAGTTTCATTCATTATTAAAATTATATTAAATAATAATACTTACTAGATGTTAAAAGGAATTAGGATAATTTCCTTCCCCTTACTAGAAAAATATTTGAATGCATAAGATAAGTACTCATTCACATCCTCAATATTTGTCTCCATCTGACTAGTGACCGAAGGAACTAAGAATGCAATATTCTTTATATCAAAGTTGGTGACCTCGGTATATAAATGGCCGTTAAACATTTGTAATTATTTTCATATGTAGAAATAAGCTAAAATGTGTATTGGAATTTTCTATATATTATTGATATATCCTTACCTTATCCATACTTCTATTATCGAAGTGTTCATCCAATCATACCGGAACAACTCTATAATATCATCAAGAAAAATAAAATTCTCAAAGTCCCTCCCAACTGCATCTTCTGTTAACTTGACCATCATATTTGATCCCGATTTTTGGTTGGCTAAGTATCGACACAAACCTTTAGATTTGCTTCCCAATTCGTCGAATGTAGTTTCGGGAATGAAAGATGGCTTGGGCATAGGAGGACGACTAGCAGAAGTTTTACTTTTAGGTTTACAAACCTGTTAATTAAATTACATACTTATATTACATGAGTTCATATATGCAGTCAAATATGAAAAATATGATAGAAATAAGGTATACCTTGTCATTGATAACCAAGTGTCTAGGCCAACCCACCATAGCACCCTCAACTTCTTCAACTGTACTATATTCAGCATTAGGTATGGGTAGTGGTTTGTCCCCCATTCCTTCATACACAAGATGGATGGACACACGGTAGATGTCATCAGTAATTTGTTGGCAATGCAATGTACCACCAAGGTTGTACACTTTACCCGCTGCCACAACATTATATTCTGGAACCTCCACTGCAAGTTTACAGTTCATACCAACCTAGATTGAAATAATATAAGTTATATAAGAAACAGTAGAACAGATACATGTTACAACTATATATATTATCAATATATTTATCATATTAATAACACAACATAATAGAACAAAAACTTACTGCAGATTGTTGTGGTGGTTCATCGGGAGTGCTCCCATGACCTTCTACAACTGTAGCATGGGCTTGTACCTCATCACTTGAGAGACGTGCAGTATGAATAGGTTGAGAAGGTTGAGTAGGCTGATATGTAGACATTATTTCTTTTACTTTCTACGCTACTAATGCTTCAAGATCCTCTTGTGTAAGACCTCCTACACGACCTCTTTTAGATTGCGAAGGGCCAAAATAAGACTTGAATCCTATGCCAGCTCCTAATCCCCTAACACGGCCAGGATGCTCCTTCATACCAAGAGCAACTGCTAGTTCATCCATGTAGCCAGTTGGGATGAACTTTCCTTCCTTTCTTTGCTCGTGGAGATCAATCTATTCATAGTTAATAAAAATATTAAATCACAATATCAATTAGATATAAATAAATCTAAGTTTGTGGAAGTTACTCTTTACTTAGTTGGGATAAACCTACCATCTTTTGTGCCACCTCCTTAGTAGTAGGGTTGACAATTTCACCATCTCGATTCTTTCTAGCATCAATCCATGTCATGTGTCGGGGTGGTCTCTCAACTTGAGTTGTACTAGATTCTTCTCTAGAAGATGATTGCTTCTCTTGTAGTTGGCGGCGGAAGGCATAACCACCGGGCCCCAAGCGATGGTCATGCACATTTTTAGCCCGTTTTTCCTTTTGAGCCTGGTGAATAGCCTGATCATTTAAAATGAGGTATTGAAATTTAGACTTGGCAAACATGTATAAAAAGATTCACCTCCTTAATTGTATAAAATATTCATACAATACATCACAATCTTTATTACCTGAAACTCTTCCGATCTCCTAGCTGCAACAAATCTTTCCCACACCTCAGGATCAATAAAAATATATACATCTGTAGCTTTCTTCTTTTGTTTAGGATTATTTATAAATTCCCTTACAAGATATGTCTTAAAACCCCTCCATCGTACACCACAACGTTGTAGCACTCTTTTCTTGTGATCTTTTTCATTTAGATGAAAAACACCCTATACATACAAAAGAAGAAATTAATAATGTTGTTTTGAAAAGGAATTAATTCCAAGCAAACTAAATTAGAATCAATAGATAAAAAACATATTAAAATGATATAACTTCCACTCACAGATATATCTTTCCATATGAGGTCTTTTTTGGCATTAGGAACATCATGCCAATTTTCTATATCTATTGGCACCTTACTGCGCGCGGTCGCCCCTACGTAATGCTTGAAAGCACTAGCATGTTCCCCAATAGGTGCTCCTGTCATATCAAACTGGACTGGCAATTTATCCCCTTTAGCCCTGAGCTCCTGCAGCCTACGCATCAATGTAGGACCTCTACTGTTCTTAGCATCACCACTACCATCCTCATGGTGCTCATGCTCAGAATGTTCATCTTCATGGTGCTCATGCTCAAAATGTTCATCTTCACTCGCCATTTTAGAACCTGCAAGTATACATGATAAAAAAAATAAGTGATAATAAAAGCACAAGTGATAAGGTATACATGATAATAAAATAAATAATTCAAAGAATACATGCCTTTAGTATTGGTTGAGTTGTTAGTCAAGGAAAATTCCTTCAGCATGGTCTTGACGTTTATAATATTCATCGGTGTTATCTTCAACATTTACACTTGGCAAACCAACTGAGAATGGACTAGAATCATCATACTTTTCGTAGTATTCTTCTTCATTTATAGGATCTACAGTAAACTGTCTTTTTCCATTAAGAACGACAGACCAATTTTTATTTGCCGGGTCATCAATATAGAATACTTGTTTTGCTTGGTTTGCCATGATGAATGGCTCATCTTTGAAACCAATCTTTTCAAAATTCACCAATTTGAAACCCAACTCATCCACTAAAACTCCTTTATTGTTGTCAACCCAATTACACCTAAATATAGGAACTCGAAAATTTGTATAGTCCATTTCCCATATGTCCTCAATGACGCCGTAATATGACATCTCAGCTTCGCATGGTCTTTTATCTTTGGCACTAGCAAAATACAATGAACAAGCTTTAACAGTGACCCCACTATTTTGAACTATACTACTTTCATCTTGACGCTTTGTGTAGTATGAAAGTCCGTTAATGTCATAACCTTCATATGACATGACATCCATTTTTGGCTTAAAGGCGAGCCATTTTATGTTCTCAGCAACATTATTTGGCGATTCAGATAGTTGATTAAATACTTTCTCTTCAAACCACCTAATAAATGTTCGATTATGCTCTCTTGCAAGCCACATTGAACTGGATCGCGGATGATTTCTCTCGATAAGATCATTGTGTTCTGTGATGTAGCTACGAACTTCATCGATGTTGTGTAAAATATACAAATGCACTTGTTCCCACAACTCATGACTGATTCCTTTCACTCGTCCTCCCAGAGTTCCTTTGCCACAATAAGATCCAGTGTGATGCCGATTTTTTTGATCGCTACAAGTTTCATTGCAATTCAAAAAATCATTACAAAAATCCATCACCTCCCTAGCCACGTAACCCTCAACAATACTCCCTTCAGGACGATAACGATTCCGAACATCACCTTTAAAAACACTCATGTAGCGTTCAAATGAATACATCCAGTGTAAGAAAATTGGACCCAACATCTTCACCTCCCTTGTAATATGTACTACAAGATGAACCATGATATCAAAAAATGAAGGAGGAAAGTACATTTCAAGCTGACACATGGTAACAATTACATCTTTCTGTAATTTATCGAGAGTATCAGGATGTATCACTTTGTTGCATATTTTATTGAAGAAGAAACATAGTCTTGTGATTGCAAACCTTACATGCTTCGGCAATATAGATCGAATAGCCACAGGTAAAATTTGTTGCATTAAGGTGTGACAATCGTGAGATTTGAGACCTATCCGTTTCAGATCCTTCATTGATACCAATCTACGAATATTAGAAGAGTATCCTTGTGGAACCTTAATATTATACAAGCACTCACAGAAAGTATTTTTCTCTTTCTTTGACAAAGTGTAACAAGCCGGTGGCAAATATGTGCGGTGACCCCTGATCTCCACTGATAATTCTTTTCTAATACCCATTAATTCTAAATCTTTTCTAGATTTGATGCCATCTTTAGTCTTTCCTGGTATGTTCAATAGCGTACCGATGATGCTATCACAAATATTTTTTTCAACATGCATGACATCAATGCAGTGTCTAATTGCCAAAGATCTCCAATAAGGAAGATCCCAGAATATTGACCTCTTCTTGTATAGAGATTTGTCACATGCGAGTGTATGACTACTTGAACTCTTTCCAAATTCATTAACAATATGTTTCACCCTATCATATACAACTTCTCCTGGTATAGGTTTAGGAGCACTTCGTTCCTCAGTTGACCCATTAAAGGTTTTGCGTTGCCTTCAATAAGGATGCACTGGTAGGAGAAATCTCCGATGACCAAGATATACGATTTTACCACCATGTTTCACTTTGATTGAATCAGTATTTTCCTCACAAACATGACATGCTTTGTATCCTTTTATGCTATATCCAGACAAATTTCCATAAGCTGGAAAGTCATTAATCGTGCAAAATAACATAGCACGCAAACTGAAGATCTCTTTACGTGAAGCATCATATGTCATAATACCTTCTTCCCATAGTTTCATTAGGTCATCAATTAGAGGTTGAAGGTAAACATCAATATCATTTCCAAGTTGCTTGGGCCCTGATATCAATGTTGACAACATCACATACTTATTTTTCATACACAACCAAGGAGGAAGATTGTATATAACAATCATAACAGGCCACGTGCTATGTTGGCTGCTTAATGTACCATAGGGATTCATTCCATCTGTACAGAGTCCAAGTCTTAGGTTTCTTGGTTCTTTACCAAATTGAGGGTATAATAAATCAATTTTCTTCCATTGTGGTGAATCAGATGCATGTCGTAGGATGCCATCATCATTGACCTTTAACTCCCAATGCCAAGACAAATTTTGTGCATCTTCTGTATTAGCAAATAAGCGTTGAAATCATGGTATTATTGGTAGATACCACATCACCTTGGCAGGAGAGCCATTTGTAGCCTTAGCTGAATTTGTAGTCTTATAACTTGACGCACCACATTTTGGACAATTTATCAAATTACTATAGTCCTTCTGAAATAACACACAATCATTTGGACATGCATGAATCTTCTTAGCCTCCATTCCCATTGGGCACATTATTTTCTTTGCTTGATATGTTGAAATTGGAAGCTCGTTGCCTTCAGGAAGAATTTCCTTTAACAAAGACAACAGTGAAGTGAAACTCTTATCGCTCCACCGGTTTTGAGCTTTAAGAGTGTATTATCGCATCACAACACTCAACCTCATGAACTTAGTACAACCCTTATATAATGGTTTTTTAGCAACATGGACAATGTTTGGAAATAAAGAAGGTGGATCAATGACATTGTCCCGACAACTACGTAGCATCTCATCAATCATATCATCCTGAATCTAGTCATCTTCAATCAGTTCATCATTAACATTATCATCATTATCTATATCTTCTATGCCACAACTATTAGTATCGACATTTTCTGCTCCATAATTCAATTTCTCTCCATGCCAATACCATTCATTATAACCTTGTATGATCCCATTGCATATGACATGATTCTTAATTTCCTCACCAGTATCAACTTTCAAATTGTTACAACAATTTCTACATGGACAATATAACCTATCTGTAGGTAGTTTCCTATGTTCCTCAGCAAATCTGATAAATTCATCAAGACCTTTGGCAAACTCTGGACTGCAACGGTTCTTGATAGACATCCAACTTCGATCCATTTTCTATATCACATTAAAATTAATTATAAAACTAACAGTTTAATATTGATACTATAATAATCTATAAGTTTTTATTGATAGAAAGTGTACCACCTATCCCATTTTTGAATATTTAATCTCACTAGTAACTGTATAATGTATGTTTAGTTTTGAAGAAAATTTTAGTAGCATTTCCCCTAAGTTCTCCAAGTACACCGATGTAAATGGCAAATAACCACTCACATATGTACCCAGAGAACAAATGGAGAAATCCTACTGAAATAATCTACAAAACTAAATATACATTATACAGGTACATCCTAAGTGAGATTAAAATATCCAAAAATAGTCCCAAACCGGAGACTATCCAAAGTTTACTCCTAATGAGTAAATTTTGAATGGGTTTCTAAGTTAATATATAAATGCATTATTTTCATATTTATATATTAAGTTAAACATCATGCATCAACCCTAAAGTGTCAATCTAGGAGTACACATGTCTAATCTAGTATTAATTTCTAAAATTTATATAATGATTACATATGAAAAAAGACATGCATGTTTTGATTACTTGTACAAATTAGCAAAGTAAGGCCGTTTCCAACAGTCCAAAGATTGAAATCATTATAATATTCAGAACTATTTGTGAACATTACAGCAAATATGATTAAAACATTTATAGATCCAATATAAATAAGTTCCAGGTCCATCTCGGTCGACAATTAGTCGACCGAGATGGACCTGGAAGCAGCAATGGCGGCGGGCGGAATGAAGGGAACAAGGAGAAGGAAGCTCGAACTTACTTGGAAATGGCAGCGAGCTTCGTGGAGGAAGAGACGAACTTCACAGAGAGGCGGCGACCTTTGTGAAAGAGTGGAAGGCGGCGACGACGAGCTTCACGGAAACGAAAAGCTTCACGGTAAGGAAGAGAGCTTCACGGCAAAGAAGAGAGCTTCACGGAAACGACGGGCTTCGTGGAGTAAGAGTGGAAGGCAGCGACGACGAGCTTCACGATCTTCTTCATGGCGTCGAAGAGCTTCACGATCCTCTTGGCGGCGTGGAGAGGCGGAAATGGCAGAAAAAGAGGTTTCGCGGCGCCGCGGGAGAGAGATTAGAAAAGAGAAAAGAGTTTTGCGGGAGGAAGAAAGACTAAAATTTTGGCTTTTTGCACGGAGCGAAAAACTCTAGCGTCGGTTAACAACCAAAAACCGACTCTAAATATAAACGGTTCCCGTGTCAGGTTGTTTAATAACAATCAATCGCAAACTCGGTCGACGAATTTGTCGACCGAAACGATCTATAGGGTCGGTTATTATGTAAAACCGACGTTACAAGTGCTAATACGAAGAAATCTGACTGGTTTCGGTCGACGATTTGTCGACCGAAAAGGAGCAAGACTTCCTTCGTACAAGCACCTCTAGGGTCAGTTTTTTCGTATAACCGACCCTAGAGGTGCTTATACATGTGTGAAAAACTAAACTCGATACTGTCGGTCGACAATATTGTCGACCGAGACCCTTATAGGGTCGGTTATTAAAAAAACCGACCCTAGAGGTGCTTCTAAGAAAGAAATTTGGCTTCATTCGATCGACAGATTCGTCAACCGAAGATGTGTGAAAACTGGATCGAAAATTCATTTCGGTCGACAATTGTCGACCGGGTATTGTTCTAGAGTCGGTTATAAAGGAAAAACCGACCCTATAGGTGCTTATACACGTGAAATCTGACTCTAACTCGGTCGACAAATTTGTCGACCGAGGAGCTCTAAAGTGCTTCCACAACCCTAACAATGATGTTATGTGAAACTTTAATATATGGTGATGTCGTATGAAACTCTAATATGGGATAATGTTATGTGAAACCCTTATATGGAATGATGTTATGTGAAACCCTAACATGGAAATGTTATGTGAAACCTTAATATAGGGTGGTGTTCTGTAAAAACCCTAATATGGGATAATGTTATTTAAAAATTTCAATATGTGGATGCTGATATGTGAAACCTTAATTGATAAAGATGGAAACTCCAACCCTAATGAGGGAATAGAGATGTTATTTTTGTATTGCATGATGTTGATATGAAATTGATATGGTTGATATGAAATTGAGATGATTGTGTAACAAATATCTTGAATACCTTGGTCAGATGACCTGAAGGTAATAGTTACCTGATAAGTGATAACCATGTTTAGTGATGAACTAAGGGTTTAAATACCCAGAATCAGCAAATGTGATGATGGTGGTATTGAGGGATGTGAATTCCCAACAATGAGACAAAAGATTGAGATCCCAATGCTTTATAATGTTTTGAAAAATACTAAACTCTATTCAAAAATTCTGTCGGTCAACTATTTGTCGAACGAAAAAGCTCTAAAGTCATCCTCGGTCGACTATTTGTCGAACGAAAGAGCTCTAAAGTCATCCTCGGTCGACAATATTGTCGACCGATTTGTCTCGGTCGATAGTATTTTCGACCGAAATTAACCCTGTTTCAATGTTTTAAATTAAGTATCAAGTGTGTGTGTATGAGATTAACCAAGTGATGCTTTGTCAAATTTAGCCATAATTTATTTTTCAATCATTTGAAATAACAATATTCTTATATAACATGTATATGTCCAAATGAAGCCATGGAAAATACTTTTATTCATAAAAATTTAATGCCCATACACTATATAAGATGAAACATGACATACTTGCTTTATAAAAAGATAAACATTACATCATTACAAAGATATCTCATAATCTCACTGAAAAGACCGAAGGATTACATCAATGTCTGGATCTTTTCCAAGAAAGGGCTCAACTCCATAATAATTGACCAGTGTCTGCCACTCCAAGGCACCTGTCTTGGTTAAGGCATAAGCCTCCAAGAAGGTGGGAACACGATCAAAGCGAAAGTGGGCAGTAATGTCTTGAAGTTGAATTGGGGAAAACTGAGTATGTGTGAGATTAGGAGATGGTGGAGGTGGAATTTGATAGTAGTTGTAGGAAGGATTGTATGGATTTATCATGCCAGGATTAAGGGAATAGGGATATTCATCAGGTTGGTTAGGAGAGAGAGCTTGCATCCTTTGGTTTAAATAAGTCATGCCATGGTGATTATAATCCAATTGCCTACTTAGGTGATACTGGGATCCAACAATGTATGTCAAGGTGTTTGTAATAGGATCATGTGGTAGGTTGGTAGGAGGAGGTGGTGGAGGTATGTCTTGGGTGGATGTCTCCCCTTCAGTCCTAGCCCTTTTGTGGCCAAAGTCGATTCCCATCTTTTCCACCGTATTTTTACTTATTTTTGGGGTTTTCTATCCCATGTGTAACCTAAGTCGTCCTCAATATTCTTCTTAAGAAAATGTTGAGTGATTTGGCATACAAAGTCGGCATATGGTGGATTGCCAGAAAACTCAAACATATTCTTAATGATGATACGAATAAAGTTTATGGGAATACTTTTGAGAATGTCATAGATAAGGTACATACGAAAGGTGGGTACCTCAGATTTGTTTGCTCTAGGATGGATATTAGTAGCAACAATGAGATTTATGATCCTAGCTTTAGGTTTTAAATTTATTGCATAATAGGTACCCCTATCTTCATGACAAGTCGTATTGGATTGAAAGATGGCTGTTTTGACATCACTAAGGCTAATTGCAGTGTTATCTTGGGAGAGTTTATTGAGTGGAGTTCCTCTAGTGAGATCAATAAAATTTTTATATTCTTCTATATCTATGTCAAGCATATCAAGAATACCCTCCTCAGTGAAATGGAATCCATACCCACCAACCATAGAGGAGAAGGAATCATGGTCAGGATGTTCGGCTAAATTGGCATAGAATTCATTAACTACTTTGGAGGAGTAGGAAGGGAAGGAGGGATTTAGAAAATCAGTCAAATGTTGCACCTCGAAAAGTTCCTCGAAATCGACAATGCTTTGGAAGTCCATGATGTCGACCGGCCGTCGTGGAAGAGGAGCTTTTGCCGATAGCCTGAGGTAGCGGTCGCCTGCAGCTGCGTTGATGAAAGGGACGTCGTTGATGAACGACAACGTTGAAGGGGCTGTCCTTCCTTTCCTACCTGCAACTTGCTTCTTTCTGCGCGTAGATGATGAAGCCATTTCGTTGCTTTGAAATGGAGAAATAGCAAGCAAGAATTGGATGTAAAGAAGCTGAAGATTTTCACAAGAATACACTAGAGAGGAGCTAGAGAAGTGAGAATGTGAAGGTGTGAAGAAATGGATCATTTTGGGTGCTATTTATAGCAAAACAGACCCCATTTCGGTCGACAATTTGTCGACAGACGCCCCCAACGGTCCTTTTCTGGACCGTTCTCCTGGTCGCCCAACGGTTGTATTTATGACCGTTACGACGGTTGAAATTCTTGCCGTTATGACGGTTGATTTTTTTAGCCGTTATGACGGTTGATTTTCTAGCTGTTGTGACGGTTGGTTTTTCTAGACGTTATTCGGTCGACAAATTAGTCGACCGATATGATTCGGTCGACGATTCGTCGACCGAGATTGAGCCAGAATTCATTCGCTGAAGTACCTATAGGGTCGGTTTTTAGGTTAAAACCGACCCTACAGGTACTTATTCATGTGTGAAATACTAAACTGGATCCTAGTTTATCTCGGTCGACAATATTGTCGACCGAATGTGCTTCTAAGGTCGGTTATAAAGAAAATACCGACCCTAAAAGTTGCTTATACACTTGAAAACTGACTCCTTATCGGTCGACAAATTTGTCGACCGAGAAATGCTCTAAGGTCGGTTTAAGTGCAAATCCGACGCTAGAGGTGCTTATACATGCGTGAATTATCTGGATCCAGAATATATATCGGTCGACGAATTTGTCGACCAAGTATATCGGTCGAAATATTGGTCGACCGAGGAAACTCTAAGGTCGGTTTTAAGTGCAAATCCGACGCTAGATGTACTTATACATGCGTGAACCTTGATCCAGAATAAATATCGGCCGACAAATTTGTCGACCGAGGACGCATTTAAGGTCGGTTTTGTAGAAATAACCGACCTTAGAGGTGCTGAACCGAGGAGGACTGTAAGGTCAGTTATAAAGAAAAAACCGACCCTATAGGTGCTTGTATACGTGAAATTTAGCTCGTTTTTGGTCGACAAATTTGTCGACCGAGGTGCCCTTTAGGGCCGGTTATAAGGTAAAACCGACGCTAGAGATCGAGGCGCGAAACCAAATTTTTGCCGTGGGAAAAATTGTCTATAAGGTCGCTTATTTTAGAAAAACCGACCCTATAGAGATGTACTACAAGGTCGGTTATTTTAAAAAAAGTGACTCAAAAGGTCATAAGTGGTGCCCACGATTTTTATAGACATATAAGGTCGGTTATTTGGAAAACCGACCCTATAGAGATACACTACAAGGTCGGTTATTTTAAGAAAAGCGACCCAAGAGGTCTTAAGTGGTGCCCGCATTTTTTATAAACATATAAGGCCAGTTATTTGGAAAACCGACCCTATAGAGTTACACTACAAGGTCGGTTTATTTAAAAAAACTGACCTAAGAGGTCTTAAGTGGTGCCCGCATTTTTTTTAGACATATAAAGTCGGTTATTTGGTAAAACCGAACCTACATGTAGTGACGTTATAACCCATTTCTGTACTAGTGAACACAATAGGATTACACCTCATTCAGGGCTCAACCATGCCAAAAAGTCATTATGACCATCATACTATTCCCTGCAAGATCATCATTATCTTTGCATGCCTTATAACAAGGCTCAACAACATCACTTACATATAATACACCAGACCAACACAATATTGCATTGATGAGCTAGGAGATATTCATAAAAAATCATAACAGGGTTATATTAACATTAAGAGCATTTCTTTATTACATCAACATGCAAGGAATCTAGATATGATTAACCCTCATCATATTCATAATGCACATGTTTAGCATAAGAAAGTATCAACCATGTGTCTATGATAACCACCAATTAACACATTAAGGTTATGATCATATTAAGGAGGTTATTTCACCATCATGCCATCATATAAGAAATTTAAACATGAATACTCATCTTTATCTATTTGCATTAGAGTTAGGTTCACAAGATAAATTATATTAATGTTACTAATCAGCACTCATACCCAAACCCTGACTGACGGCATCCCCATTGGATCATGGATGCATAAGGTGAAGCATCACCATCACATTCCATACTATTCTCAAGTATGAACCCACACATAAATCAAGCTGTAACCATCGGGTTATATCATACTAGGGTTTCAACAACAGTAACATAGTACTCCATGATTGTATTAGTCGTTCAAGGACTATTCATACCCAATCACCATCATATAGTTATGTTAAAGCTAGGTATAACAAACTATACCTCATTAGGGTTACCCAATAATTCATTATGGTGATTATAAATCATAATAATACGAGGGCAAGGGTAAGACTATACGTTTAAGGCATTGAACCATCAAATTCCATCATCGGAATCATAACATTACACTAAATGCTTCACCCAAAACAATGGTAATATTGAGGCATCAACTTCTAACCATTAAATGTTGAAAAGGTAAAGCCAATTGTCATTTACATAAGTAAACATCTTGAATGAATCATATATGATGTTATTGAGTTGTGATCTACAAAATTCACCATTTAACCCTAGACATCCTTTGATTAACATCAATAAGACAACTATTGAGAGTAGGGTAAAACCCACAATCGACTGTTCATTTAAAACAAGCCATCCATTGTCAACAAGTAAGCTCCTTAAGTTGATCATATAAAGGAAACCATATAAATCACATTATTAGGACCAACATATTACATTATCCATCATTCCACTGTATTGGAGGAATAAACATTAGATCTTGACCATTGGGTCAAGTTCATATGTTAAAACCATCAATTACAGTATAAGTCCGACCATTGCATCAAGTGACTCAAGAAACCATTTGTCTAAGGCTTAATTGATGCTAGAAATTTATTATTAACTCACCATAGGTTGTAGAGACCTGATCCACCATCAGTAGTGACCATTAAATCACCATAGGTTGTTAAATCAGCACTATATTCATTAATCAACTTCAAATATTAAGCTAATGTCATCATTGATTGATAACATTAGAAGGGTACTTAATGGTTGGTCATTAAACTTCTAATTGGTCCAAAACCTGACCTAAGGGGGATGACCATATGTTTCACCATCATATGAAACCTTTGATCTCGACCATCAGTTGTCATGAATACAACACTATGGGGTTGTTGCAATGGTACCATCATCGGGTCATGGGTTTATAATAGAAATTAGCTTAAAACCCCAAAATTGACCATTGGTTGATAGGTTCTTAGCACCATAGGTTGTCAAACCAACCTGATCCAAGTCAGATTATACCTTAGGAATAACGTACGCATGATCACAGGTTGATCTATAACTGAAATCATAACATGGAATATTATAAAAATAAAAAACCAAGTCAAGCATAACTTTTTAGTGCATGGATCATCATTTTCAAGCAAGAACATGAGCTAGAAAGATTATAGTAAGCAATAAGCATGAAGAACGTTATAAAAATTATCTCTAATTAGAATATAGACTCCCAAAAAGAATAAAACATGAGCAGGTAGGATAGGAAATCCAAGCATAAGCTGTGAACTCATCCATCTAGCACCTTTCTTCATCAAATGAGCAACCCCTATGCATAAAGAGCAAGAAAGTTAGAGTTTTAGATCTTTAGAGAAATTTCTACCATGGAACAACAAGGTTCTGGTATGGAGAAAGGTAGGAGGAAGGATAAAAAAGAAATAAATGGAGGAAAGAAGGGGATTCTTATTCTTTTAGGTCAAGATCACTAGAAGGAAGCTTTTTACACCCTAAAAGGAAGTCAATTGCAACCCTAGATTATTTTTCCAAGAAGATCCCCTCTTTCTTCTTCCTTGGACGGGAAATTCATAGAAGCATAGAGGTAGAATGAGGTTTTTATTATGAGGGAAGTGGTGGAGATAAAATGGCTCATTTGGGTGCTTAGGGATAAGTATATGAAACTTTAAGATAAAGATTTTTTTTGAAGTCCTTATATCTTTCCAAGTGTCCATGGCTTTAAACTATTAAGAATATACAAGCACACACACAATAATCTCCCCCATAGTTCATATAGACCTTCTTAGATTTTCTTTGACTAATTTCCAAGCCAATCAAATAATTCATTAGTTGATAGCTACTAAAGGTAGCTCATCCATGAAGGCGTAAACCCTAAAACACCCTTGAGAAAAACACCTTCAAACCAATGTTTAAATAGGAAAAACACGACTCAAAAAGATAAAAAATGAGTAGATGATATCCAAGGAACATAATGCAAGTGATAAATTACAAATAAAACCTCTCAATTGGATAAACTACAGAAAAGTCCAAAATGCGCATAAAATTGCATAACTTGCTCAAACAGTGTCCAAATTGGACCAAATTTGAAACTTAAGCTTGTATTATGATTTCAAAGCATATAAAAAGGTTATATTAGGGATATAAAATTAAATGATGGTAATTAAGCTTGTTCGACACTTAAGCAAGGTTAGGGGTCTCACAACCATAAACCCCTAATAGTGATTTCGCCCCCGAAATCCAAGGTACACATAGATGGACACTTCTCATGCACATCATCCTCAACATTACACATGGTTACTTACATATTATGGTAATGTCACATCACTCTTATATATGTCATATTCTTCTCTTTCAATTCATACATATCTTATCTTGGGTCAGCACAAAACCCCCCACATAAGAAGACATTTGCAAATATGGAACATAGAAACTTGTTGTGCCACCTGTACAAATCTAATAGTAGATTTCAACTTTGGAACTCGATTATCATCTTGAACTATTCTATATGTTTTATCATGCATCACTCAAAGGCCACACTCACTAGATCTTACCAAACATAGAACATCATGTATCTCATATCATATGCAACTTTACAAGGTTTCATCCCTATCCCCCTTTAATGGTTGTTGTAATTAACAACTCAATCAACCATTTAGGCATCCCCTATCTTTCAATAACTATGAGGAATATATTTTTAGAGGATTCTCCAATCATCTCAATGGTGGACTGACCATCTGTTTGGTTGAAGAATCATACACTTATATGTAACTGTTAACAAATATAACTTACTGATTGACCTTGTTAGGGGTAGAGCAACGACATTGTCTTCATATTATCAGGATTCACATAACATACTTAATAGAGGTATCATAACTCCAAGAGGGTACTCTAGTCAACCCCCAACTCACTCTTTCTAGAATTGTCACACGTAAGTACAATTGTTTCAACATTATGAAGATTTAGCAAAGATGTTAACCATGTTAATGACCATATCTGAAATACGTTGATATTTCTTCATTCAAAGCTTGCTACAACTTGTAAGACACGACTTGAACACTCTGTTTCTCCTATTCATAAATTCTATTGGTACATTAGTTAGTCTAAAGGACATAACCCTAGACTTACCATGGTCATGTAACTTATGTCATCCATTCTAACTCTTATGTATAAATGATATTATATCTTAAACGAACAAGGTAGAACATGTATACTGATCAATAAACCATCTATCCTTGATACTGGTTTTGCCCAGCTATCACTGAACCATACACAATATTATAGAATCACTTTTGTTTTTCCTTCCAAACAACATTTATAGGGTCATCATCAACTCTCTCTCTCTCTCTCTCGCTCTAAGGGGGAGGAACACTTGGAATATTCATTTAATAAACATTTCCAACCTTCACATACTTCCCATACAGTTGATACATCTTGGATAATAAGATTCATTACCTTGGTATCCACCTCATGCGCTATAAGGAACTCACATCCTTATCTCATCTACTTTTACCAACATAACAAATTTCAAGACAAATAAGAGGAGTCTTCCTAATTATTGGAAGGCTCAAAAGAAAACTCACACAAACTTTATGATCTTGGAACCATAGTCCAAGCAGCCTTATGCTATAATAAGTTATCCACCCTAATGTTTACAATGAATCCACACATACCAAGTGGAAATGATCCACTTAAAAGTTGTGCCATGGAAAGGAAAGACACAAAGGGAAACACACTTCCCATATCATAGTAGTATTTTTCAAGGGTCACTAGTAAAAAGCTAACCAATTCTATTTTCATTATGCATGTTACATCTTCTTATGTATCATTTTATCTTTTTTAGTTTGGTTTATTTCCATTAGCACATGAATCATCATGATTAGCATATCTCAATACTTCTTTCTTGTTAACTATTTATCACACACATAGGTTGGTCTAAGATTAACTCAGGTTCCACTATATTCCTTTGTCATTGTTCCCATTCATCTTCTTATTTTGTACTTGATATAGGAGTTCTCTCCATCTTATGTGGATTTATCTCTATTTCTCATTTGTATTCAGATTTAGATTTCATGGTGTTGTATCTTTCTCTTATAGTTACCAAACATTCAGGTTTTGATAAATTATGATGTAATTATCATCTTCTTTAAGGTAGGATTGAGATATTCACATCATGATTTCTTATTCATTATGCTCTTTATATTGTATCAAAATGACTACTTGATCAGATTAATCAGAAAGATACCAATCTAAAAGTTCCATACTTACCTTTTCTTCAATAATTTAATACCTGGCCAGGGCACCCAAGTATTGAAATTAGGCAGTATGCACCATGTTTTTATGTCATATTCCTTACTTAAACATCATACTCATCCTAAGTCCTAGTGTCCCTATAGACTCAGTGAATCTAAAGCTCTAATATCAACTTGTAAGAACCCATTATACTAAACGAGATCACTCAAAACATAAAAACAATCGATCACCAATCAACCACATACCCAAAAATATGGGTAAATTAAAACTGATTTCAACATCAACACCCGCTCAAAAACATGTGTATAAGATCCCAATATCTTTCTTGTATCCATACTATGACAAGAATTTGATACAAATTGCTCTATCGCCTTAGCCATAACATATATACACAGGAGAACAATATTTGTATATGCCACAAAAATAAACATTAATATGCTAACAGAAGTCTGATTAGTTTGAAACACCATATACACATTTTTCTTTCCCAGACATGAGAGTATAGGGACAACTCTAGGACACACTAGGCATCTAATCAACTTTCTCAAAGATTCATTACTATAGCTCCTTTTTGTTTCCACATGTTTGTTTTCGTCACTTCCGACTACCTATAAAGGAACGTGGCGAACTACAAAGGTGAGACCTATTTCCCAGCAAGAGATATACCCTCCAACAATGCTTATTGATTACAAAATTTTAAATAGTAGATAACTAAGTAGTTGGATTATTTAATAATCAATTGAACAGATTGAATGGTTCAAGTATGCTAAACATATTGAACAATTAATATTAGCAACTAGTATGATCATCAATGCATATATAGAAAACAAATAAATCCATTTATTTGGATATATATCTACTCAAATATCATCAAATTGCATCTAATAACAATCATTATCATTAATCTGACTATCATCATATTCCTTGCTAACAACACAAGCAGTCTAGTAGCATAAGCATCCCTGACATCATGAATATGTCTAGTAACATAACATGGCTATCAATATTGGCATCTCAAATAAAGGGAACAAATCTATATCATAAGTAGAATTAATCATAACACAATGAACTACATAGTCATGATTAGAATTTTAAGCATTTCTAATTACATAGGCATGGCTAGCAATATTAAACATAGCTAGCAGCAACATCTTAACCATCATTGTTAATATATTTGACAACATAAGCATGTTTACAACATGAGAATAAATACAACATAAGAATATCTATTATCTCTTATTGTACTATACATGATCTCAATGAAAAGAAAGCAAACAAGGGTTATCTTCCAATATGAAGCATTGTGTACAACCCTGTCTTACATCTTTTATTATTCCCTAGGGAATTTGAATCGTACCATCCAAAGTCCAACCGACCCTTGTGAAGGGCTATTCGGTTCCGTAAAAGATCTAGGAGTGTCAGTATCCTAAGATCTCTTCCCCTCAGTCGGTACGAATAAAAGGCAGTGAGATATAGTCAAACTACAAAATAGTGACATATAGTCATGTAACTAGCCCACCTTGATACAGGTCATGACACTGGCATCCAGGGTATTGAAAACCCTCTAATTCAAGGTACAACCGCAGTTGTCCTCATTCACATCAAATGTCTGAGGCATGACCATAGCCATCCTCCATAACCTTCATTGTGGATGACAAGGATATATCCTCAACTTGCCACCCCCACATACTCAACAGTATGCGCTCTGAGTTTCCCTTAGGAATACTCATTTCACCATCCAACAAGTTCTGACACTTAAGATGGCTCTACGGAATGGGGCACTACATGATTAGAGTTACACTTGATTAGTTATGCCAATTGGGTGAATTAAGGCTACATCAAACAAGTGGACATATAAACCCTAATTCACTTCTAGCAAGCATATAAATATCACAACTTTTCAAAAGATATAAAATGTGTGGAACATAATTTATCAACTCATCATCACATGGTACTATTCATTTGCCATTCATGAGATCACACTAGTCATCATACTATCACAAGATTTCAATCCTTTTCATAGTATCACAACGTATCAAGACTTATCAACATAAGAGGATTACACCTCATTCAGGGCTCAACCATGCCCAAAGGTCACTAAGACCATCATACTATCACATGATATAAATCCTTTTCACAATATCACATGGTATCAACCCTTATCAACACAAGAGGATTACACCTCATTCAGGTCTCAACGATGCCCAAAGGTCATTGAGACCATCATACTATTCCTTGCAAGATCATCATTATCTTTGCATGCCTTATAACAAGGCTCAACAACATCACTTACATATAATACACCGGATCAACACAATATTGCATTGATGAGCTAGGAGATATTCATAAACAATCATAACAGGGTTATATTCACATTAAGAAAATTCCTTTATTACATCAACATGAAAGGAATCTAGATATGATTAACCCTCATCATATTCGTAATGCACATGTTTAGCATAAGAAAGTGTCAACCATGTGTCTATGATAACCACCAATTAACACATTAGGGTTATGATCATATTAAGGAGGTTATTTCACCATCATGCCATCATATAAGAAGGTTAAACATGAATACTCATCTTTATCTATTTTCATTAGAGTTAGGTTCACAAGATAAATTATATTAATGTTACTAATCAACACTCATACCCAAACCCTAACTGATGGCATCCCCATTGGATCATGGATGCATAAGGTGAAACATCACCATCACACTCCATACTATTCTCAAGTATGAACCCACATATAAATCATGGTGTAACCATCGAGTTATAGCATACTAGGGTTTCAACAATAGTAACAGAGTACTCCATGATTGTATTAGTCATTCAAAGACTATTCATCCCCAATTACCATCATTTAGTTATATTAACTCTAGGTATAACAAGCTATACCTTATTAGGGTTACCCATTAATTCATTATGGGGATTATAAATCATAATCATATGAGGGTAAGGGTAAGACTACAAGTTTAAGTCATTGAACAATCAAATTCTTATTATTGGAATCATAACATTACACTGCATGCTTCACCTAAAACAATGGGAACATTGAGGCATCAACTTCTAACCATTAAATGTTGAAAAGATAAATCCATTGGTCGTTTACATAAGTAAACATATTGAATGAATCATCTATGATGTTATTGAGTTGTGATCTATAAAAGTCACCATTTAACCCTAGACATCCTTTTATTAACAACAATAAGGGTTCTGTTGAGAGTAGGGTAAAACCCACAATCGACTGTTCATTTAAAACAATGCATCCATTGTCAACAAGTAAGCTCCTTAAGTTGATCATATAAAGGAAACCATCTAAATCAAATTATTAGGACCAACATATTACATTATCCATCATTCCACTTTATTGGAGGAATAAACATTAGATCTTGACCATTGGGTCAAGTTCATATGTTAAAACCATCAATTATAGTATAGGTTCAACTATTGCATCAAGTGACCCAAGAAACCATTGGTCTAAGGCTTAATTGATGCCACAACTATATGATTAACTCACCATAAGTTGTGGAGACCTGATCCACCATCAGTAGTGACCATTAAGTCACCATAGGTTGTTAGATCAGCACTATATTCATTAATCAACATCAAATATTAAGTTAATTCCATCATTGCTTGATAACATCAGTAGGTTACTTATGGTTGATAATTAAACTTCTAATTGATTCAAAACTTGACCTAAGGGGGTGACCATAGGTTATCACCATAATATGAAACTTTTGATCTCGACCACCAGTTGTTATGAAGACAACACCATAGGGTTGTTGCAATGGTACCATCATCGGGTCATGGGCTTATAGAAGAAATCAGCTTAAAACCCTAAAATTGACCATTGGTTGATAGGTGCTTAGCACCATATGTTGTCAAACCAACCTGATATAAGTCATATTATACCTTAGGAATAATGTACAAATGATCAAAAATTAATCTAGAACTGAAATCAGAATATGGAATATAATAAAAATAAAAAACCAAGTCAAGCATAGCTTTTTAGTGCATGGATCATCATTTTCAAGCAAGAACATGAGCTAGAAAGCTTATGGTAAGCAATAAACGTGGAGAAAGTTATAAAACTTGCATCTAATTAGAATATAAACTCCCAAATAGAAGAAAACATGAGAAGGTAGGGCAGGAAATCTAAGCATAAGCTGTGAACTCGTCCATCTAGCACCTTTCTTCATCAAATGAGCAAACCCTATGCATAAGGAGCAAGAAAGGTAGGGTTTTAGAGCTTTAGAGAAATTTCTACCATGGAACAACAAAGTTCCAACCTAGAGAAAGGTAGGAGGAAGGATAAAAAGAAATAAACATAGGAAAGAAGGGGATTCTTACTCTTTTAGGTCAAGATCACTAGAAGGAAGCTTTTAAAACCCTAAAAGGAAGTCAATTGCAACCCTAGATTCTTTTTCCAAGAAGATCCCCTCTTTCTTCTATCTTGGATAGGAAATTCATAGAATCACAGAGGGAGAGCGAGGTTTTTAGAAGGAGGGAAGTTGTGGAGAGAAAATGGTTCGTTTGGGTGCTTAGGGATAAGTATATGAAACTTTAAGATAAAGAAAATGAAAAAGAAAAAGTTGAAGTTCTAGTATCTTTCCAAGTATCCATGGACTTAAACTATTAATAATATACAATCACACACACAAGAAGCTCCCCCACTGTCCATATAGACCTTATTAGCTTTAATTTGTAGAATTTCCAAGCCAATAAAATAATTCATTAGTTGATAGCTACTAAAGGTAGCTCATCCATGAAGGGGTAAACCCTAAAATACTCTTGAGGAAAACACCTTCAAATCAAGGGTTAAATAGGTTCTACATGGCTAAATAAGATCAACAATGACTATAGAATATCCAAGGAATATAATTAAAGTGATAAATTGCAAAGAAAACCTCTCAATTGGGTAAATTGTAGAAAAGTCCAAAATGTGCATAAAATTGCATAACTTGTTCAAACAGTGTCCAAATTGGACCAAATTTGAAACTTAAGCTTGTCTTATGATTTCAAATCATATCACAAGGTTATATTAGGGTTATAAGAATTCAATTATGATAATTAATCTTGTTCAACACTTTAAGCAAGGTTAGGGGTCTCACATTATATATATATATATATATATATATATATATATATATTCTATTTCAAACTATCTTCTCATATTACCTCTTCATACATTCTCTATCTCCTATATCCCCCTCACCACACACACCAATTTCAAATTGATTGAGTTGTTGGTGTAAAAAAGACAATACCATCTCCACCTAGGAACTAATGCACATATGAGGGGTTGTTACGACCCCACCTCCCGATAACCCCCAATTAAGGGAAACCGAGAGGTTGAGCCGCACCCATTAATCCCGGATCAAAGGTTCGACATATAACCATAAACAATTATCAAATTCTAACAGACTATACAGAAAATGGTAATAAATTTTTTTTCTTTACATACCTTTTGAAAACTTGGATGTCTAAACTTCTATCCACACTGATACTAATATATCTAATCCTCCTTTGCACTTTAATTCTCATTTAGTATCACATGTGCCACTTTACTGTTTGTTCTTTTCATTGTACCTAAAACGCCGACAAACAAAACGTCGGTCAACCGTAGCTGGTATGTGGGGGAAACAGATAATCATGCAACTAAGATAACCATGTAATCATTCAATTAATCATTTAACAACCAAGATTACATTTTAGATATAACTCCACGATCCAAGAGTACCCTATCCTCTGTGTTGTCCCCATTAAACCCCTCATGATCCACCTATAAGTGAAACAGTTTCTAGGGTTGAGTCACATGGTACTACTCGTAAGTAGACCACTCCTTAACTCGGGATTTGCTAAAGAGTCTCTAACTCACGGTAACCTAGACCTTACTCTAGGATTACCCCTTTTTAGCCTTTTCAAAGTAACAGAGGTGGACCCGGATCTAGCCAGTTATACATGCACATTTATGGTGATAATCATAGTCACGTTATAGTGGCATGAAATAAATAAACATCCAACAGTTTAGTTGCATTCAATGCGATTAAACATCTGAGAATACATCGGGAAACTATATCGGTTATTCATAATCGTAACCACATACCTGATCCATAGCAACTTGATGTCCATGCATTTAACATTCAACACAATTAACAAGCAATCAACAATATCCTGAAAATAATGCATAACATCCAAGTGTCATTGTTTTATTCAAAACATCCACAAGATCAACTTGGATTCCACCTTATAATTTCTAGGCCAACCTTAGGGTTTTATTAGGTTTTTAGCCTTCATTATGCATTTATCGCTTTTAATGCTCCTTTAGTTCACAAACCCTAATTTCTGCATCATAGGCACAATTGAATGTCAAATAAGTCTAATATGTTTCTAAAACTATTATCTTTATCCTTTTAGGTCATATCCAAAACATTAAGGCTAATTATCACCTTCAGTTTCTTTCAAATTGACAAATCATATTTCATTATAGTTCAACTCACATATATGAACCTTATTTATTACTATTTCCACCTTTATACACTAGGAAACACTAATTATCCAAATAATTCACATTAAAGATCTTTGGTACACAATTTATCTTCGAATCATCATACCTCCATTTTATTCTTCGATTTGTACAATTAAAACCATTAGAATTCATATCAACATAAATCAGGGTTTCTAATCCCATTAAGGCATATTCATGTACATAGAACCCGAAGTTAAACCAACTATACCAAAAGATCATCTTTTTCAAATCCTATTTTCACTTTTATTGACAACAGGTTAATATCAGCTTGAATTATCCATCTATTATCAAATCTAAGGGTTTTTCCTTAGTTAAATCATTAAAGAGGATAACTTTATGTATTTTTCCAATTTCAAGCATATAAATTCTAAATTAAACTAATCATGTGCAAAGTTCTTCCTTTTTGAACTCAATGTACCGTTTTACATTTAACAGGTTAATATCAACTCTTATGATCTATTAAACCCTATTAAACACTTTAATCATAACAAAATAGGGTTTCTTTAAACATCATTACACTAAAGATGATATTTTACACTAATTTTTGAATAGCATGAAAAATTATGATTCAAACATAATTTCTTTGCGTTCCTCTCGTTCTGAGGATAAATTTTCAAATATAACTTGTATTTATCCGAGTTACTATGAAGGAGTTATGAATTTTATAAAAGATACCTTTATAGACCAATCCAGGAGCGCCACGTCAGCCTCTTCATGCAAGCGCTAGATTTAGGAAATATAACGATTTGACCATAGTGCCCCTGCGTAAGTGGGTTAAGTCTTCATCCATTGGGAGGGTATAACGGTCCAATGTCCAGAGGTTATCTTCAACCTCTGGATCGCGAGATGCAGCCGCCCTAGCTACGTCCGGCTTGGTTCCTCCTTCTCCTCTGGGCCCGATGGAGGCCACTGAACCCCTCCCTTAGCTCCGCAGCCCTCCGCCACCCATGGATCTCATCCCACTGCTGCCAACGCGACCTCTACCATGAGGGAGCAGCCCGCGATCGCTGCTGCAACTGCAGCAGACCGTCAGTGGTTGCAGGGAGCCTAGGTCGAGGGAGAAGCAACCGATTGATCCGGTTGATCATGGAGGCTATCAGGCTCAAGCGAGATCACCAAAATGAACCTTTGTAGTTCTAGGAAAAGATCTCTACTCTTGGTTAGGGTTTTGGACGTGTAAGAAGCAAGGAGAAGAGCTGCGTGGAGTTTCTTCCTAAACTCGATCCCAGATCCTACCCCTCTTATAGGGGAGGGTATCCACGCCCCAAGATGAGCATACCAAGGGAAACAATCCCCTCTCTATTAGGAACGGGATTCCTTCTTGAAAAACTTGTTTCTTTCTCTCTCTTATAAATCCTTAATCTTCTTTATTCATTAGATATTAGGAATTCGAGAATCTCCTTTCCCTTTCTCTTTATTCTTAAATTTTAACTTATTTGCCACGAAATATATATATATATATATATATATATATATTTCCTTAAGAAAATACTTCCTTTTATCAAATTTACACAATTAATGGATTATGTATATCCATTATCTCTTTATTTTATAATTATGGTATTTTCTCTTCCTTTTCCTTTATTGGGACTCCTTAGTTCCCAAGAAACTTTATGATTTCGAAATTCTTTTCCAAGGATATTTATTATCCTTCTAGATGCATCTAAATGCATCATTTCACATTATCATGTTTATTTCTAATGAAAATATCTCTTTTTGAGGATTTCTTTTTATTTCCCTTTTATTTTCCCCATGGGTATTCCTTTTATCATTAGAAACTTCATGGATACGAATTATCACCAAGAAAACTCATTTATGCCTCTTTCCATTCATCTTCCACATTATAAACATTATTTCCAATTTCTTTCTTAATCAAGAAATACTTAATTAATCGATTCTTTTCTTATTGCTTCCTTTATGCAACTTTGTATTCCTTGGAACCCAAGGAACCCAAGAGGCACGAAATCCTCTTTGGATTTGCCTTCTAGAGGTTTCCACATATTTCTTTTATCAATTATCCAATTATTCATTTACTAATTGTATTTTCTTTGTTATTTCCTTGTTATTGGGCCTAATAGCCAATAAATCCCACAAATCAAATAACAAGGCTATTTTAAACGAAATCCAATTATTCTCAACCAAATATATGATTATTTGTTCAAACATCTTTAATATGAGAAATTATATTTCTCACCACTTGAACCCAAAAATTGGGGTTATAACATCCTTCCCCTCTTATAGGAATTTTGTCCTCAAAATTCAAACAAACAAACAAACAATTCAGGATAAGACTTTTCCAGGTCCATCATTGGCCCCTATGTGGCTTTTCCGTACCCATGGCATTTTCAAAGAACCTTTATTATCACATATTCTTTTCTCTGAGTTCTTTCATCCTGGCGTCTATAAACTACACAGGTGACTCAGGCCATTTCAGCCTCCCTTGGGGCTCACTAGGTTCATTGCTCAGCACATGGTTGGTATCTCACATAGTGCTCTAAATTGAACACATGGAAAACATCTCCCATTACTCTATCATGAGGGGTAGGGTCAAACCTAACCTTCTCCACCCATCCATCTCTAATGGACCCATGTATTGGGGACTCAGCTCTCTTAGATATAACATAGAGGGGTCGGATTTTCATGTCACATTTTCTCCCATAGTAACTTGTATGTCAGTCTACTTTGCATCTGCTCACGACTCTGATAGTCTGTAGGCTCCTTTCAGCCCTTACGCAATCAAAGTGACTTCTTCTACATGTACTGGGGCCCTTTTTTTTCTAACCATCATGTGGTCCTTTTCACCAACATCACCTTACTGAAGTGGTGACCGACACAACCTCCCTTACAGAGCTTCTTATAAAACCTGATACTGGATATGGTGGTCATTGTCCCATCTTTCATAGGATAATAACTGTCTCTAGATATCACCCTAAATGAGCACACATGCCCTCATCAGACCCTTTAGTCTGGATCATACTAACCATAGTTAGGGGTGATAAACTATACTAACATAAAGTTCTCAATGTACCTACTTCCACCTTTTGGAAGGGAACCTTTAGTTCAAACTCAAGAACCTTTGAACTCACTTCGTGGTGTAGTTGAACCATCTTTCTCATGGGTAGTTCAACTAGATCTGTCCCTTAACAGAACTCTTCCTTTCTAGGTAAGGCGACCTACCATAACCCCTATTGTATCTCGACCTTTTTTGGCCCAGGGAAGACCTATCACAACATCCATAGTGTTGAGCTCCCATTCCCTCTCAGGGATTCTTTTGTCCCCTATATCGATACACAGGGTTACTGGGGCTCGTCCTTTACCTCCTGGCTTGCATGGCCATAAACCACATGCAACCTCATCTTAAGCTTCCAAAGTGCTTTTGTCATTTTCCACGGTATATGATGATCTTCCACCATGATTTCCTGTATGTCATGATTATTTCAAGATCAAATCCTCTGAAACCCTAAACCACTCTAGTCAGGGTTTCGTCACCTTCTCTTCCAAAGAGGTGCATCTGAGGTTCTACCACCATCTCTTCATTGCATTGAGGACTAGCCTGGCTAACCAAACAACCTCTTATTCTTTCCACGTATCTTGTTACATCTGAGTGTTATCCAAACACCTCTCCTTTTCAAACTTGGGGTTAGCCAAACAACATCTTCTAGCTTCTAGTCAAACAAGTCTTAACCAGAGCATACATTACCACCTCTCATCTTTAGGTATTAGGTAACATTACACTTCCATGTATTTCACTTATCATGTCACCTCAAACTATATGTTTATCTTCATAAGAACACTCTCTGATTCCATCATCATGGTGTTCAAACTCATTCTGGTATAACTTGTAAGTTTCACATAGCTCATGATAAAAACATCCTCATAAGGGGACTACCTCATTTCTCTTAGTGTTTACAAACCATCTATGTATCATTCACTTTACCAGGGTAGGTTATCCTCTCTATCCCCATTTCACGTGGCAATTTTCCAACCTACCTCATCTCTTATCCTTGGATTATGACATGCATAATGTCCTATCTCTCACCCCCATAACAAGAGGAAATAAGCATTTGGCTGCAGTCCAAATACAGAGTTCTTCCTGTTCCAAGAGTAGAGATGGTACATCCCACCTTGCCAGTACACTTTTAAATCTAAGTTGCAACGTGCCACATATGTCTCTTCATCACAACCATCATGATATCAAACTAGTCTTGAACCTACCGAGGTTTATATCCTTGGTCATCTCCTCTAGGTCTATAGGGTACCGATTCTTTTGGGGTCATCCCTCTTCCCTCATGCATCAAGAGAGTGCCCTACTCATCTGTCCGTTGGGTCCCATGAGTTCATGAAGGTGATCAATCTCCTAACCCATGGCCCTCAGACAATGATAGCTGTTACCTCCCGACCCTATGGTCATGTGCAACTGGGGAATTAGGCAACTCCTACCTTTATCAGTCTTATCCCTACTCGACCCTAGGATCGACTTAGGATTCACCATTATAGTGCATGTTCACTTAGAACCTTACCCATGTCTTCATCATCTCTCTTTCTGCATTCCTGGGCTGGCCCTCATCCTTTCATAGGGATCATGGCAACCCGCCTACCTTGGTCAAGCCCCTTACCGGTCACTTCCATGTAACGCATTCATACGCAAACAGAGATAGATATCTATGGGTCTACAGGTTCATCCTCATACCATGTACTTTTCGCTTAGCTTTTCAAGATCCTAAGAGACCTCTTTAGGTTACTTTGAACCAACAAAACTGATATACACCCTTCCAAAGGGGTCCCTCTCCCAGGATGGGAGGAAATCTATCTCTAAGGTCACAAAAGCTCTTAGGTCTAGGGTTTACATACACACAAGTCTACTTAACCCTAGCAATCCATTAAGGCATAAGCAGCCCACTCACTGTACCATGCTAGGTTATACTTATCCTTCTTTCCTCGATGTTGGATCAAGATAAAACTTTCCCCTTAAACTTAAGGGACTTCCCTTTTCCTTTATTCATGAGGCGTACCATGCTCGAAACTATAGAAACTTAATTCTCATCATGAGCATTAGGTATACCACTTCCCCTCTTAGGCCTAGGAACCCTAGGTTCACTTTTAGGTGTCCAACTGCACGCTCTATCTCTGAACCATGAATCAAGCTTGCAAAAGGCATCTCGTGCACTTCCTGTCATCCTTCTTCTCGATCAACACTTAGGGTTGGGTCCTCCTTAAGGACAACTAACAAGGTACAAGGCCTCATAGCCTGCTACTAAACCTTTCTAGGTCTAAGGAACTCTTCTTCCTACCTCAGATGGTAAACACATATACCGTAGGCACATAGGCACCAGATGCTTCATCTTCTATCTCTAGGGTTTGGTCCCTCTAAAGGCAACCAATACATCATCAACTTTCAGGGATCGATCATGAAGTCAACCACTATCATCCATTGTTCCTCATATCTCAGGGTTTTAGGCTTCCTACCTCCTTGTTGGGTTTCCTGCTCTAGAGCTAACCCCACATCCAACCTCACCATTAGAGGTCCTCTTTTCATGAAGGATCAACCTCAAAGGTATGCTCTACATGGGTGAAGCCTATGTTCGAACTTATGGTTGCTCAAGATAACCCTTTATGCGCACTCATGATTCCTTATCCAGGGTTTCATCCTACTGTCAGCACTAAGACGTGCCCTAGGTGCCAGCTATGCCCTACTTGCACAAGCCCATAGGGTTTCTATGGTCCTTCACTAACATCATCATCTAAGGAGCTATCCTTTACTCTGACATGCACGACCCTTCCCAGGGTTGGGTTGCCAAAGGTGCTAGGTCACCCATGGATCGTATGGTATCCCAAAGGCATGTCCTTTCAAACACCTGGTCCAACTCATCTCTCTCTAACCTTCACTTAGGGTTAGGGTTAGCATCATCCTCAGAGGATGTGCCAGGTCTCCACTTGCAATGGAGATCTCTATCTCCAAGACTAACTTATCCTCCTGACAAGAAGGCCTAGCCTCAGGTCTCTCCTGAGGACATGACATCTTATGTCATACGACCTAAGCATGTATCTATTATTTATTTTGGGCTTAATCTATTAAGCTTATGTCCATGACATCTTATTTACATGCCTTTCATTAATTTAGTGGAGGATTCCTTAAACCTTATTAACATTACCCATACCTCAAGAGGGTGAGGAGAAGAAAGAAAACCCTAATCCTTTGGGTCCTTATCAGAATTTTGTGATGAGACGAGATGAATAAGATGAGAAGTCCTAAAGGTATCTTATTTCGATTCATACCCTAAAACTTTGGCCAGGCGGTCACACGGTTCCAGGAGTCCTCGTATTCCGACTAGCGGTGCGGAGGAAAATCTTGCCAGCCCCCAGTCGTGATCCCTTTCTAGACACCTCCGTCTTTCGGATACTCCTCTAATAACTCCCTTGGGTTCTATAGAGTTTGTAAAATTTAATAATTATTAATGGTTAACTGAGGAACCTACGCTCTGATACCAAATGTTACGACCCCACCTCCCGATAACCCCCAATTAAGGGAAAGCGAGAGGTTGAGCCGCACCCATTAATCCCGGATCAAAGGTTCGACATATAACCATAAACAATTATTAAATTCTAACAGACTATACTGAAAATGGTAATAATTTTTTTTTCTTTACATACCTTTTGAAAACTTGGATCTCTAAACTTCTATCCACACCGATACTAATCTATCTAATCCTCCTTTGCACTTTAATTCTCATTTAGTATCACATGTGCCACTTTACTATTTGTTCTTTTCATTGTACCTAAAACGCCGACAAACAAAACGTCGGTCAGCCATAGCTGGTATGTGGGGGAAACAGATAATCATGCAACTAAGATAACCATGTAATCATTCAATTAATCATTTAACAACCAAGATTACATTTTAGATATAACTCCGTGATCCAAGAGTACCCTATCCTCTGTGTTGTCCCCATTAAACCCCTCATGATCCACCTATAAGTGAAACAGTTTCTAGGGTTGAGTCACATGGTACTACTCATAAGTAGACCACTCCTTAACTCGGGATTTGCTAAAGAGTCTCTAACTCACGGTAACCTAGACCTTACTCTAGGATTACCCCTTTTTAACCTTTTCAAAGTAACAGAGGTGGACCCGGATCTAGCCAGTTATACATGCACATTTATGGTGATAATCATAGTCACGTTATAGTGGCATGAAATAAATAAACATCCAACAATTTAGTTGCATTCAATGCGATTAAACATCCGAGAATACATCGGGAAACTATATCGGTTATTCATAATCGTAACCACATACCTGATCCATAGCAACTTGATGTCCATGCATTTAACATTCAACACAATTAACAAGCAATCAACAATATCCTGAAAATAATGCATAACATCCAAGTGTCATTGTTTTATTCAAAACATCCACAAGATCAACTTGGATTCCACCTTATAATTTCTAGGCCAACCTTAGGGTTTTATTAGGTTATTAGCCTTCATTATGCATTTATCACTTTTAATGCTCCTTTAGTTCACAAACCCTAATTTCTGCATCATAGGCACAATTGAATGTCAAATAAGTCTAATATGTTTCTAAAACTATTATCTTTATCCTTTTAGGTCATATCCAAAACATTAAGGCTAATTATCACCTTCAGTTTCTTTCAAATTGACAAATCATATTTCATTATAGTTCAACTCACATATATGAACCTTATTTATTACTATTTCCGCCTTTATACACTAGGAAACACTAATTATCCAAATAATTCACATTAAAGATCTTTGGTACACAATTTATCTTCGAATCATCATACCTCCATTTTATTCTTTGATTTGTACAATTAAAACCATTAGAATTCATATCAACATAAATTAGGGTTTCTAATCCCATTAAGGCATATTCATGTACATAGAACCCGAAGTTAAACCAACTATACCAAAAGATCATCTTTTTCAAATCCTATTTTCACTTTTATTGACAACAGGTTAATATCAGCTTGAATTATCCATCTATTATCAAATCTAAGGGTTTTTCCTTATTTAAATCATTAAAGAGGATAACTTTATGTATTTTTCCAATTTCAAGCATATAAATTCTAAATTAAACTAATCATGTGCAAAGTTCTTCCTTTTTGAACTCAATGTACCGTTTTACATTTAACAGGTTAATATCAACTCTTATGATCTATTAAACCCTATTAAACACTTTAATCATAACAAAATAGGGTTTCTTTAAACATCATTACACTAAAGATGATATTTTACACTACTTTTTGAATAGCATGCAAAATTATGATTCAAACATAATTTCTTTGCGTTCCTCTCATTCTGAGGATAAATTTTCATATATAACTTGTATTTATCCGAGTTAGTATGAAGGAGTTATGAATTTTTAAAAGATACCTTTATAGACCAATCCAGGAGCGCCACGTCAGCCTCTTCATGCAAGCGCTAGATTTAGAAAATATAATGATTTGACCATAGTGCCCCTGCGTAAGTGGGTTAAGTCTTCATCCATTGGGAGGGTATAACGTTCCAATGTCCAGAGGTTATCTTCAACCTCTGGATCGTGAGATGCAGCCACCCTAGCTACGTCCGGCTTGGTTCCTCCTTCTCCTCTGGGCCCGATGGCGGCCACTGAACCCCTCCCTTAGCTCCGCTGCCCTCCACCACCCATGGATCTCATCCCACTGCTGCCAACGCAGCCTCTACCATGAGGGAGCAGCCCGCGATCGCTGCTGCAACTGCAGCAGACCGTCAGTGGTTGCAGGGAGCCTAGGTCGAGGGAGAAGCAACCGATTGATCCGGTTGATCATGGAGGCTATCAGGCTCAAGCGAGATCACCAAAATGAACCTTTGTAGTTCCGGGAAAAGATCTCTACTCTCGGTTAGGGTTTTGGACGTGTAAGAAGCAAGGAGAAGAGCTGCGTGGAGTTTCTTCCTAAACTCGATCCCAGATCCTACCCCTCTTATAGGGGAGGGTATCCACGCCCCACGATGAGCATACCAAGGGAAACAATCCCCTCTCTATTAGGAACGGGATTCCTTCTTGAGAAACTTGTTTCTTTCTCTCTCTCATAAATCCTTAATCTTCTTTATTCATTAGATATTAGGAATTCGAGAATCTCCTTTCCCTTTCTCTTTATTCTTAAATTTTAACTTATTTGCCACGAAATATATATATATATATATATATATATATATATTTCCTTAAGAAAATACTTCCTTTTATCAAATTTACACAATTAATGGATTATGTATATCCATTGTCTCTTTATTTTATAATTATGGTATTTTCTCTTCCTTTTCCTTTATTGGGACTCATTAGTTCCCAAGAAACTTTATGATTTCGAAATTCTTTTCCAAGGATATTTATTATCCTTCTAGATGCATCTAAATGCATCATTTCACATTATCATGTTTATTTCTCATGAAATTATCTCTTTTTGAGGATTTCTTTTTATTTCCCTTTTATTTTCCCCATGGGTATTCCTTTTATCATTAGAAACTTCATGGATACGAATTATCACCAAGAAAACTCATTTATGCCTCTTTCCATTCATCTTCCACATTATAAACATTATTTCCAATTTCTTTCTTAATCAAGAAATACTTAATTAATCGATTCTTTTCTTATTGCTTCCTTTATGCAACTTTGTATTCCTTGGAACCCAAGAGGCACGAAATCCTCTTTGGATTTGCCTTCTAGAGGTTTCCACATATTTCTTTTATCAATTATCTAATTATTCATTTACTAATTGAATTTTCTTTGTTATTTCCTTGTTATTGGGCCTAATAGCCAATAAAGCCTACAAATCAAATAACAAGGCTATTTTAAACGAAATACAATTACTCTCAACCAAATATATGATTATTTGTTCAAACATCTTTAATATGAGAAATTATATTTCTCACCACTTGAACCCAAAAATTGGGGTTATAACAGGGGTGGTGGGGGATTTTTAATGGAGGAAGAAAAAACACAATGTCCCTTTTTGATTCTTTATAAACTAGAAATGAGTCTTTTAGTTCTCTCTTTTTATTTTATCTTTTTCTTCTTCTTTTGTTGCTTTGTTCTCATTTTTTATTTAGTATTTTCCCTTTCCCCTTCAGTAATGTTATATATTTCCAATTTATCATCCATTTCATTTCATTTTTTATTTTTCTTTTATGTAACACAATGACACCCCACTTTCCTTTTTCATTTTTTTTGTCACAGATGACAACTAAATGGCATGAATTTTTCTAATTAATAATAACCAATAAAGGCATACATAATTAAAGAAAAGTAGGAACCAAAAAAGTTACATATAAACTCTCATAGTTTCCTATGATAATGGAAATAAATAAATAAAAAAAGGTGCCACCAGAAAGAAAAGTTGCCATAAAATAAAAGGTTGGGAGCTATAAAAAAGAAGAAAGAGTATCAGAAAGAAGCTTAGTCAATGTTGGATGTATAAAATAAGAAAGAAAAGTGGCTGGTAAGAGGATTTAAAAAAAGAAACAAATCGGGCAAATAATGATGACATGAGAAAACTTAAAATAAAGAGAATTTGACCAGGAAAATAATGATGGAACAAAGCCAAATAGACCAAAAAAGAAAAATTAATTGTCATTGCTATTGAAGAATGAAATGAAAAAAAATCTTGAACCAATAGGAATATTTCCTTGGCATTGTAGGTAGTGAGAGATGGGTTACACACATGACAAGGTGAGGAGGATGTCGGGAAGCGATGACCAGATAAGTAAGTCTCTAGGGAGGTAGATAAATGTAAATGATGGTTGTGATGAAGAGTGTCATCAAAAACATTAGATTTTTATAAAAAAGGAAGAAGAAATGAGATGACCATGGAGGTAGGAATGATGTCTGTCGGTAATCCAAGCCTAGAAAGGATGGCCTCAACCCACAATCTAGGGCTTTTTTTACCTCCCTAGGCTTAGAACTGATGCTTAGATACTATGTAGAAAATAAGATAAGAGGCTAATGAGATATTTTTTTATTATTGATAGCAGGCAAACTTATTTTTTATATATATGAGAGGAGGCAAGTACAAGAGAAGTAAATTTATCCTAATGGGTCAAGACAATTAAGCTCATATGACATAATAAACTAAATAATAATTTTAACAGAATAATTGGACTTTTCAACGATTGAGAAAACTAGGAAATAATTAAGTCTTAATAGATTCATTCTTCATATAAATGTGTTTAGGTGTTTTTGGTGCCATTGATAATGTGGACGTGTGTGGGAGACTAACTATACAAATAATGTGATATATTTCTAACTTGACAATCATATCAAATATATCCAAAGTCAGGTCAACAAGTGTACAAGCCCTTCATTCAAACTTTTTTTAGTGTAATCTCCAACTACACGCATACTATGCAAAGTATTTGAAATAAGTACAAAATTATTTTATATCATAATCTTTGTACAAGTACACTCTTGGACTATTTGATGATTGAACAAACTATGTAATTTTTTTTGTAGGCTAAAATCCTTGTATATATGGATTGTTTATGCTATGTTTGGTACGTGGTGAATGAAAGAGAGGGGAAGGGAGGGGAGGGGAGGGGAAGGAGGGGAGGGGACATTCATTTTAGTTTGTTTGGTTAACATGGGAAAGGGAAGGGGAGAGAACATAAAAAACATAAAAAATATGTCATTTTTAACAAGCCATATTATTCTAAAATGTTACATATAACACACATATTAGTACAGAAATAGTCAAGATAAATTAAACTCACATGTATCATGATAAAAAGAAATTTATTTGTATAATTATTTTGTTAATGAAGAAGATATATTTCTTATGTCTAACATTCTGTAGAACATTGTTGATGCAAATAGAGACTACTACTTATCTTTTTATAATCATTGTGTATATATTCTTACCTCAATATTTATAAAGTTTCCTCTATTTATTTAAGTTCCCTCCATAATTTTAGAGTTCCCTCCACTTTCCACCAAAATTTCCTCCCTTTTTCTATTTTTTCTTATGTTAAAAAATATTTATCTAAATTTTCTATATTCTCTACCAATATTTTTTCTAGACATTCTTTTTTTTTTAATTATACACTACATTTATTCTAGTTTCCTTTTATTTTAAAATTTTCTCTTCAACTTTCTTCCAAAATTTTGTATTCCCTCCAAGTGAGGTGAGAGACTACATGTTTTTTTTCTTATTGTTTATGAGCTACACAAGTATTTCCCACCATATTATTTATATTTTTCCTCCATATTTTATATTTCCCTCCAAGCTTTATAAAAAATTTCTGCCAAATCTTTTCCCTTCCCCTTGTCTCCCCTCCGATTTTTTGGTGGGGAGAAAATAGGCTAAAAATACACGATACTTTTCCCCACCGTTCCCTTCCCCTTCACCACATGCAACCAGACAACTTAAGTCATTTCCCCTCCCTTCCCCTCCCCTCTATTCACCGCGTACCAAATAGGCTGTTAATGCAAATATAGACATGGACCGTTTAATGTAAATATATATGGGTGGGCATATATCAATTTACCACTAGGACTACAAATCAAACCATCCATACCGATGTTTAAAAATTTTAAATTGAACTGTTAACTAGTTTAAAATCAAACTGAATGAATTGTTTATGTGTGGTTCAATTCATTTTTATTTTGATTCATATTATTTTATGAGAAACGATAAATCTATATCATATGCTTTTTTTAAAAGAAAATTATTGTACACCATCTTACTCAATGCATATAGCATGAAAAAAACTCCAGATTAAAAAATATTTCTTAAAAATGGGTGATCTAAGAACGCATATATAGACTTTAAATAGAAAATGTCCAACTAAATTCAACTAAGTATGCCTTATGCCACATAGTTTAATTTTTTTAAGAATTGATTTTACACATGACATACACAAATTTATTAAGTATAGTAAAAGGTGGTATACATAAGTATTTTTCATAATATAACTAAATATTTTAATAAGACATTATATATATATGTATATATATATATATATGTATGTATATACTGGTTAACTTTAGTTTGCAAACTGAACGCAATCCTTATAATTGGTTTGACATTTTTTCAAATCAAACTAAACCATTCACCTTTGTAAAATAAACAACTCAATTTGATTGAATTTAGTAGTTTGGTTTGATTTTTTACCTAGTTCTAAAAATATCCTATATGAAATGTGTGTACGTGCCTTCCCTACAATCGACCGTATGGACATATATGTGGAGAAAATATATAAATATACTTGTAAATGACCATCGTGCAAACAAAAATTCAAAGTCACTAAACAATTGCACCCATGTTTTTTGAACTGTATTTTTTATGTTTCCTACTTGTATATAAAAAAATCTCAAGTAAAAATATCTCACATGAGTTTAATTTATAGAATACTCTTAATGAAAATACCAAGATCATGCTCATGGACTTTTTAACGATTGAAAATTTTGGAAAAAAGTGAGTCCTTGTATGCTTGATAGATTCAGTCCTACCTGAAATGTGTAGGTGCTTGTAGACCGTGTAGATGCATGTCTGTGAGTAACTGAGTAAATAATATGATGTATTTTTGACACACAAATTGTTGGGCAGGTGGCCTTTTATTTTCAACCCACTTTGGGAGGCTTATCCATTAGGGAATGATATCAACAAGCGAAGGTATACTAGTCCATGTTGCCTTAATCCTCAAGATGCAAGTAGACGTAAGACCGAGAGAGACACTAACCTTCTGAGTTTGACATTACTGCATTCTTGACATATTAATAGAAGTATAGAAAGCGGAAAGAAAGAAGGAAGAAGAAAATGTAGGAGGGTCATACTGCTTCATTTTTTTATACGTTTTCTACTACTTGCTTCTCCATCGAGTCTGTCTTTATTTATTTGGATGTTCTTTGTAGAGGAGTGCTTTAGTTGGTGACATATTGAGTTGGTAAAATATATGCCTCTTCTTTTTATTCTATATTCCTAAAGTTAAATTTTAGATAAAATCACATAATCTCTTGATTAGTAGATTTTCCTGTCGGACTTTGATCCCATGATTTTTCCTCACATATTGTGGGGGCTTTGCATGTAAATATTGGTATTTTCCATGGTTTCTTGTCCGCATTTATTTTTTCTATGCTTGTCAGTATATTTCTCATGACGTTGTTTCTTGCTCTACACAAATTGGATATTATGTACCTAGTCCACACATGTATGTGCTTTTATAATATTTTTACATGTGAAGGTAAACACATCTTGACCTACAATCCCTTCAAGTGGTATCAGAGGTGTGTTGGGTTACGTAGACTAGATCGAGAGCACAAATAATATGGTGAAAATGATGGCGTCTATCTAATAGGCATGGAAGATTAACATGGAGGATCTTCTTTGTAGTTATTTACACGAACAAGTCAAGAGATATGCAAACAAGCTTACAGAGACAAAATGTGAAGGTTGGAAAAAAATAGATAGGGAATGTATTGGACTCATCTATTATTGAGTTGATGAGTCAGCCTTCCATCACATTGCTAATGAGACCAGTGTCCACTCTCTATGGAAGAAGCTTGAGTCATTCTACAAGAGGATGACCACTAGGAATAAAGTATTTCTGATTAAGAAACTTGTGAACCTGAAGTTCAAGAAATGTGACAATATTTTTGTATACTTAAATAGTTTTAAAAGCATGGTGAATCCGTTAGCCACAATGGGTTTGTCTCTTGATGATGAGTTACAAGTGATTCTACTCCTTAGTTCTTTACTTGATAACTAAGAGACTCTGGTTATTTGTGTTAGCAACTCTACTCCAGATGGGAAGCTGATGTTAGAATTGGTAACTAATAACATGCTGAATGAAGAGACTAGACAACATATCTCAATCGAGACATCTACATTAGATGCTCATGTTCCTAAAGATAGGGGGAGGAGTCAGAGTCGCATCCAAGGTAGTGACAGAGAAAACTCAAAGCACATGTCAAAATTCAAAAGTAAGATGGTTTGCTATCACCACAACAAATTGGATCACTTAAAGAAATTCTACATGTAGCACAAAAGTGAAATTACAAAAGGAAAGATAAAAGTGACAAATGATGATAGAAACAGAGCCATTACTGATGTTGCAAAGGTACTCACATGTGTAGTTGTCATGGGAAATTGTCTACATCAATAAACACATTGACGGGGTGTTGGACACTGATGATTCTTACCACATCACTCCTAATATACACTTCTTTTTCTTCTATATGTCTTAAAACCTTATAATGACAAAGATGGCTAGTAAAACCTATATAAATATTCATGGTATTGGTGATGTGCGCATTGTGATGGAGTTGGGTTATACCATCTTGGTGAAGAATGTTAGACATATTCCTTCTATTAGTTATAGAATCATTTTTCGATTATGGAACATGCATTCAGGGTTTTTGTTATCATTTTGGTGACTTGAAAACTGCAATTACCAAACGAAAGTTGGTCATGGCTAGTACCTTGTACATGATGAATATAAAGGTTCGTACTTGCAATGTCAATGTTTTAGACAACTCTAATTCTCTAGTTTTATGGCACATATGGCTTGGATACATGAGTGAGATAGGTCTACAAGTACTTGTAAAGAAAGAGTTGATCCCCTCTAAAAAATGTAATTATTAGTCCTTGTGAAAGTTGTTTGCTTAGGAAGCAATAAAGGCTCCAATTTAATGCTCAACGTGAAAAGAAGTCTAATGTCTTAGACAAAGTTTATTCTGATGCTTGTGGTCCTATAGAAGCCAACTCCTTGGATGGATAGGTTCTTGGTGACATTTATTGATGATGCGTCTAAGAAAGTGAAGGTTTACTCTTTGTAGAGGAAAGATTAGATCTTTGATACTTACACGAAATTCCATGTCATGGTTGAGAGGGAGACATGTAAAAAAGTTGAAATATTTTTGTTTTCACAACGGAGGTGAGTACACTTCTAGAGAGTTCAAGTCTTATTGTAAATGATCTGGTATTCGGCATGAGAAGACAGTCCTGTGAATCCCACAACAAATGATTACCTAAAAGGATGAACAAAACCATTATGGAGAGAGTCATATGTATTATGAAGAATGCCAAATTACCTAATGAGTTCTTGGTAGGGGCTGTGAATAATGCTTACTACTTGATTAACAATTCACCATATGTTCCTTTGGGGTTTGATACTCTAGAGAGTGTGTCGACAAGGAAGACAACTTCTTAGTCTCACTTTAGAGCATTTGGGTGCAAGGCATTTGCATATGTTCGTAAGAAGCAAAGGCAGGAACTTGATGATATATCCTTGTCTTCTTCTTGGTTATGGTGATGAGTAGTTTGGCTACAACTTTAGGACCTTAAAATAAAAAGATAATTAGATGCATAGATGTGATCTTCTTTGAGGATCAAATGTGTTTGATACTATGATTACAGAGACTGAGCAACTTACATGTGATATTGTGATTGATATAACAGTTCCTCTCCATTCCAGTAAAATGATGACGTAGAGAAAATTGAGGATGATGAGATCCCTCATGATATGGCATAGTATGATCATGGTGCATATGACGTACATGACCAGGAGGCTCCTGAGTAGGGGGAGCAACCCCAGTAGGTAGATCCAGTAGAGTCATAGTTGAGCAGGTCGATTAGAGAGAAAAGGGTGTCTATTAGATATTCTGATCCAAAATTGTCATTGATCGTAGAAGAGGGGGAGTTAGAAATCTATAATGAAGCAAAGTCTCGTCAGAAAAATGATAAGTGGTTGCAAGCAATGCAAGATGAGATGAACTCATTGAAGATGATACATATGAGTTATTCAAGAACATTGAAGGCAAAAAAGACTTATAGAACAAGTGGGTCTTCGAGATGAACAAAAATGGGAATGACAACATTGTGAGATGCAAAGCCAAAGCCATGGTGAAAGAGTTTGGAAAAAACAAAGGATTGAATTTCATGCGATATTTTATCTAGTGGTGAAAATGACTTCCCATCCATACTATTTTGAGCTTGGCATCTAGCTTAGACCTAGATATTAAGCAACTTAATGTGAAGACATCCTTACTCAGTGGTGAGCTAGAGAAAGAGGTATATATGCAAGAACTTGGAGGATTTGTCGTGAAAGGCAAAGACACATGGTTTTCAAGTTGAAAAAGAGTCTCTACGCGATGAAACTAGCACCCAGACAGTGGTATACAAAGTTTGATTCTTTTGTGTTAAAGTAAAGTTACCACAAGACAGGTGCAGATCATTGTGTTTACTTTAGGAGATTTTTAGACAACAATTTCATCATTCTCTTGCTTTATGTTGATGGTATGTTAGTTGTTGGAAAAGATGATGAGATGATTTCCAAGTTGAAGGAGGAATTGTTGAAGTCTTTTGACATGAAAGACTTGGGACTAGCCAGAACAATTTTTGGCATGGACATCATGGGAAAGTAAAGAAACTTTAGTTCTTATAGGAGAAATATGTTAAGTGTATCCTTGACATGTTCAACATGAAGGGAACAAATATAGTTGATACTCCCTTATCTAGTCACTTCAGACTGAGTAGAAAACAATCTCCTTCTATTGAGTAGGAAAAGCAAGGGATGGCTCACATACTCTACTCTTATACTATAGGAAGGTTGATGTATACTATGGTGTGCACTAGGCCTCATATTGCACATGCACTTGGTATGACTAGTAGATTTTTTTTTTGGCCCTGATAAGGAGCATTAGAATGTTGTTAAATAGATAATCAGATACTTGAGAGGTACATCTAGTGCTTGTTTATGCTTTGGCAGTACATCATCAATTCTTATAGGTTTCACATATGAAACTTTGGCAGGTGATCTTAATCACATGAAGTTTACCTTAGGTTTTTTGTTCACTTTTATAGGGGATCCAATTAGTTGATAGTCTAAATTGTAAAAGTATGTTACTTTACCTACTACTGAGGAAGAATATATCGCAGAGTCTGAAGCAGAGAAAAGTGATGATTTGGCTCAAATATTCACTAGTACAGAAATGGGTTATAACGTCACTACCTGTAGGGTCAGTTTTTCCAAATAACCGACCTTATATGTCTAAAAAAATGTGGGCACCACTTAAGACCTCTTGGGTCGGTTTTCTTAAAAAAACTGACCTTGTAGTGTAACTCTATAGGGTCAGTTTTCCAAATAACCGACCTTATATGTCTATAAAAATGCGGGCACCACTTAAGACCTCTTGGATCACTTTTCTTAAAATAACCGACCTTGTAATGTATCTCTATAGGGTCGGTTTTCTAAATAACCGACCTTATATGTCTATAAAAAACACGGGCACCACTTAAGACCTTTTAGGTCGCTTTTCTTAAAATAACCGACCTTGTAGTGCATCTCTATAGGGTCGGTTTTTATAAAATAAGCGACCTTATAGAGAATTGGTTTAGAAAGTTCATTACAAGTTTCCCGTGGCAAAAATTTTCTTGATTTTGGCTTCGCGCCTCGATCTATAGAGTCGATTTTCCCTTATAACCGACCCTAAAGGGCTCCTCGGTCGACATCGTCGACCGAATAAGAGCTAGATTTCACATATATGAGCACCTATAGGGTCGGTTTTTTCCTTATAACCGACCCTAAAGTCCTCCTCGGTTAAGCACCTCTAAGGTCGGTTTTTTCTTTGAAACTGACCCTAATGGCTCCTCGGTCGACAAATTTTTCGACCGGTATCAATTCTGGATCCAGTTTAGTTCACACACGTATAAGCACCTATAAGGTTAGTTTTTTACTTATAACCGACCTTAGAGCTTCCCTCGGTCGACGAATACTTCAACCGATAATCTCGGTTGACAAATTCGTCGACCGATAAGGAGTCAGATTTCAAGTGTATAAGCAACTTTTAAGGTCGGTTTTTTTGCTTATAACCGACCTTAGAATACTATTCAGTCGACAATATTGTCGACCGATATCAATTCTGGATCCAGTTTAGTTCACGCATGCATAAACACCTCTAAGGTCATTTTTGTACTTATAACCGACCTTAGAGCTTCCCTCGGTCGACGAATACTTCGACCGATAATCTCGGTCGACAAATTCGTCGACCGATAAGGAGTCAGATTTCAAGTTTATAAGAAACTTTTAAGGTCGATTTTTTTTCTTATAACCGACCTTAGAATACTATTTGGTCGACAATATTGTCGACCGATATCAATTCTGGATCCAGTTTAGTTCACGCATGCATAAGTACCTCTAAGGTCGGTTTTGTACTTATAACCGACCTTAGAGCTTCCCTCAGTCGACGAATACTTCGACCGAGGGTATCAGTCGACAAATTTTTCGACCGAGGCCGACCCTGTGAACCTCCATTTGCTTGAATTAAAAAGGCAATATTCTGATTAAAATATAAATTAAAAAAAATCGTAACGGCTAGAAAATCAACCGTCATAACGGCTAGAAACGTCGTAACGGCTACTTTTTCGATCGACCGTTGGCCGACCGGGAGACGACCGTTGCGGGCGTCAGTCGACAAATTGTCGACCGAAATGGGCTCTGTTTTGCTATAAATAGCTCCCAAAACGATCCATTTCTTCACACCTTCACATTCTCACTTCTCTAGCTCCTCTCTAGTGTATTCTTGTGAAAATCTTTAGCTTCTCTACATCCAAGTCTTGCTTGCTACTTCTCCACTTCAAAGCAACAAAATGGCTTCACCATCTACGCGTGGAAAGAAGCAAGTTGCAGGTAGGAAAGCAAGGACGACCGTCTCTGCAACGCTGTCGTTCATCAACGACGTCCCCTTCAACGACGCAGCTGCAGGCGACTGCTACCTCAGGCTCTCCTCAAGAACTCCTCTTCTACGATGGCCAGTCGACGTCATGGACTTCCACAACATTGTCGATTTGGAGGAACTCTTTGAGGTGCAACATTTGACTGATTTTCTAAATCCCTCCTTCCATTCCTACTCCTCCAAAGTAGTTAATGAATTCAATGCCAATTTAACCCCACATCCTGACCATGATTCCTTCTCCTCTATGGTTGGTGGGTATGGATTCCATTTTACTGAGGAGGGTATTCTTGATATGCTTGACATAGAAATAGAAGAATATAGAGATTTTCTTGATCTCACCACAGGAAATCCACTCAACAAACTCTCCCAAGATGACACTACAACTAGACTTAGTGATGTCAAAAGAGCCATCTTTCAATCAAATACGAGTTTTCATGAAGATAGGGGTACCTATTATGCCATAAATTTAAAACCTGAAGCTAGGATCATAAATCTCATTGTTGCCACCAATATCCATCCTAGAGAAAACAAATCTGAAGTACCCACCTTTCGTATGTACCTTATCTATGCCATTCTCAAAGGTATTCCCATAAACTTTATTCGTATCATCCTTAAGAATATGCTTGAGTTTTCTGGCAATCCACCTTATGCTGACTTTGTATGCCAAATCACTCAACATTTTTTTAAGAAGAATATTGAGGATGACTTAGGTTACACATGGGATAGAAAACCCCAAAAGATAAGTAAAAATACGGTGGAAAAGATGGGAATCGACTTTGGCCACAAAAGGGATAGGATTGAAGGGGAGACATCCACCCAAGACATACCTCCACCACCTCCTCCTACCAACCTACCCCATGATCCTATTACAAACACCTTGACATACATTGTTGGATCCCAATATCACCTAAGTAGGCAATTGGATTATAATCACCATGCCATGACTTATTTAAACCAAAGGATGTAAAATCTCTCTCCTAACCAAACTTATAAATATCCCTATTCCCTTAATCCTGGCATGATAAATCCATACAATCCTTCCTACAACTACTATGAAATTCCACCTCCACCATCTCCTGATCTCACACATACTCAGTTTTCCTCAATTCAACTTCAAGACATTGCTGCCCACTTTCGCTTTGATCATATTCCCACCTTCTTGGAGGCTTATGCCTTAACCATGACAGGTGCCTTGGAGTGGCAGACACTGGTCAAATATTATGGAGCTGAGCCCTTTCTTGGAAAAGACCCAGACATTGATGTAATCCTTCGGTCTTTTCAGTGAGATTATGAGATATCTTTATAATGATTGTAATGAATATCTTTTTATAAAGCAAGTATGTCATGCTTCATCTTAATTATAAAGTGTATGACCATTAAATTGTTATGAATAAAAGTGTTTTCCATGGCTTCATTTGGACATATACATGTTATATAAGAATATTGTTATTTCAAATGATTGAAAAATAAATTATGGCTAAATTTGACAAAGCATCACTTGGTTTTAAAATTAAATATCTCTTTAAGGGGGAGCATATCATAAAATTAAGGGGGAGAACTAAAGAGTCATATAAAATGATTATATTGGATATCATGTAAAATCTTGTACAAGTACTTATATACCATGTAAATCAAGTGTTAGATTTTACCTAACCATTTACAACACTTGATACTTAATTTAAAACATTGAAACAGGGTTAATCTCGGTTGAAAATATTATCAATCGAGACACTTTCGATCGACAATATTGTTGACCAAGGAAGACTTTAGGGTCAGTTTTTTTCCTTATAGCCGATCCTAGAGCTCTTCTCGGTCGACGAATTTGTCGATCAAAAATGCCTCGGTCAACAAATCGTCGACCACATAGGAGCCCGATTTCACTTGTATAAGCACCTATAAAGTCCTCTTCGGTCGACAATATTGTCGACCAAGACACTTTCGATTTCACATGTATAAGCACCTCTAGGGTCGGTTATAATGGAAAAACCGACCCTAGAGGGGCTTATACGAAGGAAATCTGGCTCCTTTTCGATCGACGAATTTGTCAACCAAAAGGAGCCAGATTTCCTTCGTATAAGCACCTCTAGGGTCGATTTTTTCCTTATAACTGACCCTAGAGGGCTCTTCGGTCGACAATATTATCGACCGATACAACCTCGGTCGATAAAATTATCGACCGAGATGGAGCCAGATTTCTTCGTATAAGCACCTGTAGCGTCGGTTATTCCCTTAAATCCGACCCTAGAGGATTTTCGGTCGACAATTATGTCGACCGATAGAATTTCGGTCGAAAAATTTGTCGACCGAAAATGAGTTTGAGTGTTTTTAAATAACACGACACGGGCACCGCTTATCTGTAGCTTCAGTTTGTTTTGTTTAACCGACGCTACATGTCTTTCTCTAAGTGAAAAAGCTGAAACCCTTTCTTCCTCCCGCGAAAACCTTTCTATTCTATTTTTCTCTCCTGTGGCACCACGAAACCCTTTGCTTTCTTGTGTCATTCCCGCCGCTAAGCCCTTGCCTCATCTCCGTGAAGCCATGCCACCTCTCTGTGCCGCCAAAGGATCGTGGTGTCCGGGCCATTGCCACTCTCTGCACCGCAAAATAGAGCTCGTCGTCGTCGGAAAATAGAGCTCGCCATCGCCGCCAAATAGAGCTCGTCGTCGTCTCCTCTCCACTCTTCCACGAAGGTCGCCGCCTCTCCGTGAAGGTCGTCTCATCCTCCACGAAGGTCGCCGCCATTTCTAAGTAAGTTCTCCGCTTCCGTTCCTTCATTCCCGCCTTCCTTCGTTCCCGCCCGACGCCATGGTTGCGTCCAGGTCCACTCTCGGTCGACAATTAGTCGACCGAGTGCCCACCTGCACGCAGCATCCAGTCCACTCTCAGTCGACGAATTCATCGACCAAGAGTGGACCTAGACACTACGCGTAGGTGGGCACTCGGTCGACTAATTGTCGACCGAGAGTGGACTTGCTCCTTATTTATGTGTGAGCTATAAATGTTTAAATCATATTTGTTGTTAATGTTCACAAATAGTTCTGAATATTATAATGATTTCAATCTTTGGACTGTTGGAAACGGCCTTACTTTGCTAATTTGTACAAGTATTTTTTCATTTTATATGATTTGATAACCCAATAATAAAAACATATCTTTTTTCATATGTAATAATTATATAAATATGAGATTAGACATGTGTACTCTTAGATTGACACTTTAGGGTTGATGCATTTATATATTAACTTAGAAACCCGTTCAAAATTTACTCATTAGGAGTAAACTTTGGATAGTCTCCAGTTTGGGACTGTTTTTGGATATGTTAATCTCACTTAGGATGTACCTGTATAGTGTATGTTTAGTTTTATAGATTATTTCAGTAGGATTTCTTCATTTGTTCTCTGGGTACATATGTGAGTGGTTATTTGCCATTTACATCGGTATACTTGGAGAACTTAGGGGAAATGCTGCTGAAATTTTCTTCAAAACTAAACATACATTATACAGTTACTAGTGAGATTAAATATTAAAAAATGGGATAGGTGGTACACTTTAGTATATAAAATTAACTTCCTATCAATAAAAACTTACAGATTATTATAGTATCAATATTTAACTGTTAGTTTTATAATTAATTTTAATGTGATATAGAAAATGGATTGAAGTTGGATGTCTATCAAGAACCGTTACAGTCCAGAGTTTGCCAAAGGTCTTGATGAATTTATCAGATTTGCTGAGGAACATAGAAAACTACCTACAGATAGGCTATATTGTCCATGTAGAAATTGTTGTAACAATTTGAAAGTTGATACTGGTGAGGAAATTAAGAATCATGTCATATGCAATGGGATCATACAAGGTTATAATGAATGGTATTGGCATGGAGAAAAATTGAATTATGGATCAGAAAATGTCGATACTAATAGTTGTGGCATAGAAGATATAGATAATGATGATAATGTTAATGATGAACCAATTCAAGATGACCAGATTCAGGATGATATGGTTGATGAGATGCTACGTAGTTGTTGGGACAATGTCATTGATCCACCTTCTTTATTTGCAAACATTGTCCATGATGCTGAAAAACCATTATATAAGGGTTGTACTAAGTTCACGAGGTTGAGTGATGTGATGCGATTATATACTGTTAAAGCTCAAAACCGGTGGAGCGATAAGAGTTTCACTTCACTGTTGTCTTTGTTAAAGGAAATTCTTCCTGAAGGAAACGAGCTTCCAATTTCAACATATCAAGCAAAGAAAATAATGTGCCCAATGGGAATGGAAGATAAGAAGATTCATGCATGTCCAAATGATTGTGTGTTATTTCAGAAGGACTATAGTAATTTGATAAATTGTCCAAAATGTGGTGCGTCAAGGTATAAGACTACAAATTCAGCTAAGGCTAAAAATGGCTCTCCTGCCAAGGTGATGTGGTATCTACCAATAATACCACGATTTCAACGCTTATTTGCTAATATAGAAGATGCACAAAATTTGTCTTGGCATGGGGAGTTAAAGGTCAATGATGATGGCATCCTACGACATGCATCTGATTCACCACAATGGAAGAAAATTGATTTATTATACCCTCAATTTGGTAAAGAACCAAGAAACCTAAGACTTGGACTCTGTATAGATGGAATGAATCCCTATGGTACATTAAGCAGCTAACATAGCATGTGGCCTGTTATGATTGTTATATACAATCTTCCTCCTTGGTTGTGTATGAAAAATAAGTATGTGATGTTGTCAATATTGATATCAGGGCCCAAGCAACCTAGAAATGATATTGATGTTTACCTTCAACCTCTAATTGATGACCTAATGAAACTATGGGAAGAAGGTATTATGACATATGATTCTACACGTAAAGAGATCTTCAGTTTGCGTGCTATGTTATTTTGCACGATGAATGACTTTCCAGCTTATGGAAATTTGTCTGGATATAGCATAAAAGGATACAAAGCATGTCCTGTTTGTGAGGAAAATACTGATTCAATCAGACTGAAACATGGTGGTAAAATCGTATATCTTGGTCATCGGAGATTTCTCCCACCAGTGCATCCTTATCGAAGGAAATGCAAAACCTTTAATGGGTCAACTGAGGAACGAAGTGCTCCTAAACCTATACCAGGAAATGTTGTATATGATAGGGTGAAACATATTGTTAATGAATTTGGAAAGAGTTCAAGTAGTCATACACTCGCATGTGACAAATCTCTATACAAGAAGAGGTCAATATTCTGGGATCTTCCTTATTGGAGATCTTTGGCAATTAGACACTGCATTGACGTCATGCATGTTGAAAAAAATATTTGTGATAGCATCATCGGTACGCTATTGAACATATCAGGAAAGACTAAAGATGGCATCAAATCTAGAAAAGATTTAGAATTAATGGGTATTAGAAAAGAATTATCAGTGGAGATCAGGGGTCGCCGCACATATTTTCCACCGGCTTGTTACACTGTGTCAAAGAAAGAGAAAAAGACTTCCTGTGAGTGCTTGTATAATATTAAGGTTCCATAAGGATACTCTTCTAATATTCATAGATTGGTATCAATGAAGGATCTGAAATTGATAGGTCTCAAATCTCACGATTGTCACACCTTAATGCAACAAATTTTACCTGTGGCTATTCGATCTATATTGCCGAAGCATGTAAGGTTTGCAATCACAAGACTCTATTTCTTCTTCAATGAAATATGCAACAAAGTGATACATCATGATACTCTCGATAAATTATAGAAAGATGTAATTGTTACCATGTGTCAGCTTGAAATGTACTTTCCTCCTTCATTTTTTGATATCATGGTTCATCTTGTAGTACATATTACAAGGGAGGTGAAGATGTTGGGTCCAATTTTCTTACACTAGATGTATCCATTTTAACACTACATGAGTATTTTTAAAGGTGATGTTCGGAATCGTTATCGTCCTGAAGGGAGTATTGTTGAGGGTTACGTGGCTAGAAAGGTGATGGACTTTTGTAATGATTTTTTGAATTGCAATGAAACTTGTAGCGATCAAAAAAATTCCCATCACACTGGATCTTATTGTAGCAAAGGAACTCTGGGAGGACGAGTGAAAGAAATCAGTCGTGAGTTGTGGGAACAAGCGCATTTGTATATTTTACACAACATCGATGAAGTTAGTAGCTACATCACAGAACACAATGATCTTATCAAGAGAAATCATCCGCGATCCAGTTCAATGTGGCTTGCAAGAGAGCATAATCGAACATTTATTAGGTGGTTTGAAGAGAAAGTATTTAATCAACTATCTGAATCACCAAATAATGTTGCTGAGAACATAAAATGGCTCGCCTTTAAGCAAAAAATGGATGTCATGTCATATGAAGGTTATGACATTAACGGATTTTCATACTACACAAAGCGTCAAGATGAAAGTAGTGTAGTTCAAAATAGTGGGGTCACTGTTAAAGCTTGTTCATTGTATTTTGCTAGTGCCAAAGATAAAAGACCACGCGAAGCTGAGATGTCATATTACGTCGTCATTGAGGATATATGGGAAATGGACTATATTTCGAGTTCCTATATTTAGGTGTAATTGGGTTGACAACAACAAAGGAGTTTTAGTGGATGAGTTGGGTTTCAAATTGGTGAATTTTGAAAAGATTGGTTTCAAAGATGAGCCATTCATCATGGAAAACTAAGCAAAAAAGTATTCTATATTGATGACCCGACAAATAAAAATTGGTCTGTCGTTCTTAATGGAAAAAGACAGTTTACTGTAGATCCTATAAATGAAGAATAATACTACGAAAAGTATGATGATTCCAGTCCATTCTCAGTTAGTTTGCCAAGTGTAAATGTTGAAGATAACACCGATGAATATTATAAACGTCAAGACCATGCTGAAGGAATTTTCCTTGACTAACAACTCAACCAATACTAAAGGCATGTATTCTTTGAATTATTTATTTTATTATCATGTATACCTTATCACTTGTGCTTTTATTATCACTTATTTTTTTATCATGTATACTTGCAGGTTCTAAAATGACGAGTGAAGATGAACATTCTGAGCATGAGCACCATGAGGATGGTAGTGGTGATGCTAAGAAAATGAGAGGTCCTACATTGATGCGTAGGCTGCTGGAGCTCAGGGCTAAAGGGGATAAATTGCTAGTCCAGTTTGATATGACAGGAGCACCTGTTGGGGAACATGCTAGTGCTTTCAAGCATTACGTAGGGGCGACCGCGCGCAGTAAGGTGCCAATAGATATAGAAAATTGGCATGACATTTCTAATGCCAAAAAAGACCTCTTATGGAAAGATATATCTATGAGTGGAAGTGATATTATTTTAATATGTTTTTTTATCTATTGATTCTAATTTAGTTTGCTTGGAATTAATTCCTTTTCAAAACAACATTATTAATTGCTTCTTTTATATGTATAGGGTGTTTTTCATCTAAATGAAAAACATCACAAGAAAAGAGTGCTACAACATTGTGGTGTACGATGGAGGGGTTTTAAGACATATCTTGTAAGAGAATTTATAAATAATCCTAAGCAAAACAAGAAAGCTACAGATGTATATATTTTTATAGATCCTGAGGTGTGGGAAAGATTTTTTGCAGTTAGGAGATCGGAAGAGTTTCAGGTAATAAAGATTGTGATGTATTGTATGAATATTTAATTTTATACAATTAAGTAGGTGAATCTTTTTATACATGTTTGCGAATTCTAAATTGCAATACCTCATTTTAAATTATCAGGATATTCACCAAGATCAAAAGGAAAGACGGGCTAAAAATGTTCATGACCATCGCTTGGGGCCCGGTGGTTATGCCTTGCGCCGCCAACTACAAGAGAAGAAATCATCTTCTGGAGAAGAATCTAGTACAACTCAAGTTGAGCGACCACCCCGACACTTGACATGGATTGATGCTAGAAAGAATCGAGCCGGTGAAATTATCAACCCTGCAACTAAGGAGGTGGCACAAAAGATGGTAGGTTTATCCCAACTAAGTAAAGAGTAACTCCCACAAACTTAGATTTATTTATATCTAATTGATATTGTGATTTAATATTTTTATTAACTATGAATAGATTGATCTCCACGATCAAAGGAAGGAAGGAAAGTTCATCCCATCTGGATACATGGATGAACTAGCAGTTGCTCTTGGTACAAAGGAGCATCCTGGCCGTGTTAGGGGATTAGGAGCTGGCATAGGATTCAAGTCTTATTTTGGCCCTTCGCAATCTAAAAGAGGTCATGCAGGAGGTCTTACACATGAGTATGTTGAAGAATTAGTAGCGCATAAAGTAAAAGAAATAATGTCTTCATTTCAGCCTACTCAACCTTCTCAACCTATTCCTACTGCATGTCTCTCAAGTGATGAGGTACAAGCCCATGTAGAAGGTCATGGGAGCACTCCCGATGACCCACCACAACAATCTGCAGTAAGTTTTCATTCTATATGTTGTGTTATTAGTATGATAAATATATGATAATATATATAGTTGTAACATGTATCTGTTCTACTGTTTCTTATATAACTTATATTTATTTCAATCTAGGTTGATATGAACTGTAAACTTGCAGTGGAGGTTCCAGAATATAATGTTGTGGCAGCGGGCAAGGTATACAACCTTGGTGGTACATTGCATTGCCAACAAATTACTGATGACATCTACCGTGTGTCCATCCATCTTGTGTATGACGGAATGGGGGACAAACCATTACCCATACCTAATCCTGAATATAGTACAGTTGAAGAAGCTGAGGGTGCTATGGTGGGTTGGCCTAGACACTTGGTTATTAATAACAAGGTATACCTTATTTCTACCATATTTTTCATATTTGACTGCATATATGAACTCCTATAATATAAGTATGTAATTTAATTAACATGTTTGTAAACCAAAAAGTAAACCTTCTACTACTCGTCCTCCTATGCCCAAGCCATCTTTCATTCCCGAAACTACATTCGACGAATTGGGAAGCAAATCTAAATGTTTGTGTCGATACTTAGCCAACCAAAGATCGGGATCACATATGTTGGTCAATTTAACACAAGATGCAGTTGGGAGGGACTTTGAGAATTTTATTTTTCTTGATGATATTATAGAGTTGTTTCGGTGTGATTGGATGAACACTTCGATAATAGAAGTATGGATAAGGTAAGGATCTATCAATATATATAGAAAATTCCAATACACATTTTTAGCTTATTTTTACATATGAAAATAATTACAAATGTTTAACAGCCATTTATATACCGAGGTCACAAACTTTGATATAAAGAATGTTGGATTCTTAGTTCCTTCGATCACTAGTCAGGTGGAGACACATATTGATGATGTGAATGAGTACTTCTCTGATGCATTCAAATATTTTGCTAGTGAGGGGAAGGAAATTATCCCAATTCCTTTTAACGTCCCGTAAGTATTATTATTCAATATAATTTTAATAATGAATAAAAACATTTATTTTAATGTTTGTTTTATTCTTACTCAGAGCTAGACATTGGGAATTAGTGGTGATTGCCCCAAAATTGATGACTCTTTATTATCTTGACCCAATGGGTAAAACAACAAGGAGTCACAAAATGAAATTGCCAGCTATGGAGTAAGTATAAATTTAATCAATGCTTCAACATGATATTTCTATTTAGAATTTCTATTTTACCAACTATCGTTTAATTGATAGGGGTATAAAGGCTTTTCGTGAAGCTGGAGGACAAATACCCACAAAATTAAAGACATTGACTTTGAAAAATGTCAAGGTTGCTACTTTGACAACTGCTTACTCTTATATGTATTAATTTTCAACTGTAATATGTCAACTCTTATACTCTTATCTCAATTGCAGTTTATAGTAGTTTACTAACATTAAGTATAATTTGTTATTTGTAGTGTCCTATGTAAAATAATGACTGGGCTTGTGGCTACTATGTAATGAAATATATGCAAGCTATTGTCAAACAAGCATCACACGACATTCATTCTATAAGTCAGGTAATAAAGAAACATCATAAATTTACAAGTGATTGTAATCATTTTATTAAATATTAGCAAGTGTATTTTCTATTATAGATCTTTACAACTCAGCCTTACACACATGTGGACTTGGATGAATTCCGAGAAGAGTGGTCAGAGTCTTTTACAAATGAAGTCGATATAGCATTGGATTAAATATTTCGGCTCCATTTATGTATGTGTTTTGAGTACTCTTTCATATATTTACTTTTTGTATCTGTCATCTCAGACTTGCACTCTATCATTTTATAAATTATGATGTGATTATGAATCATTTTTGTTATGAATGTGTGGTTTTGAATGGTGACGGTTGAGCATCAATGCTCCCCTCTCCCAGAATATATGAATCTTCTTGTTCTTCTGTTCTATATTCAATTTCTACAGAAATTTAAAAAAAAATCATAACTTCTAGCGTCGGTTTTTTAAATAACCGACCCTAAAGATTGAATTTAGTGTACACTTTCAGTGTACTCCTCGGTCGACAAGTTTGTCGACCGAAATATTTTTGGTCGACAATTTTCTCGACCGAGGGGGTACACTGAAATATTTATTCAATCTTTAGGGTCGGTTATTCCAAAAAAACTGACCCTGTAAACTCACTCGGTTGACAATTTTCTCGACCGAGGGGGTACACTAAAATGTTTATTCAATCTTTAGGGTCGGTTATTCCAAAAAAACGACCCTGTAAACTCACTCGGTCGACAATTTTCTCGATCGAGCGGTACACGGAAATGTTTATTCGATCTTTAGGGTCGGTTATTCTAAAAAAACTGACCCTGTAAACTCTTTCGGTCGATAATTTTCTCGACCGAAGGCTACACTGAAATGTTTATTCAATCTTTAGGGTCAGTTATTCCAAAAAAAACGACCTTGTAAACGGTCTCGGTCGACAATTTTCTTGACCGAGACCATTTACAGGGTCGGTTTTTTTTTGAATAACCGACCTTACAGACTCCTTTTTTCTCGCCTAGGTCAGAATTTTTACAACCTTTTACGTCGGTGTTTACTCTGTAAGGTCGGTTTTATTTGGTTAAATAAACCGACGCTATAGAGCAAATTCTATAGCGACGACCACTTAGGCGTCGGTTAAAAAGTGACGCTGCAGGCTTAAAAAAACCGACGCTACAAACTATTCCTGTACTAGTGATTGCTTGCAAAAACTAGATTTGACACATGGTGAATATGTTGTATAATGTGATAGTCAGAGCATGATAGACTTGAGCACGGATTCTTCTTATCAATGCAGGACAAAGCATATTGATATGAGACACCATTGGCTGTGTGAAACTATCAGTGAAGACCAGTTGAAAGTGAAGAAGGTCCACACCAACAACACTGTTTTTTACATGCTAACTAAGGCATTTCCTACAAAGCTTGACACTTGTATGGAGGTCGCTAGATTGGATTTCAACTGAGGAGTCATAATGACATACTCTTCTTTGGGCTGAAGGGAGAGATTGTTGGGTCAGCGATACTTTATTTCCAGCCGTTTCTCATTAGGGCATCATAGCAGCAAGCAACATGATATAAATCCATGTAGCTTTGAGCCTCAAGATGCATGCAGCCGCAAGATTGAGAGAGTTGCAAGCCTTCTAGCCTTGACGTATTACATTTTGTGTTTTTACTCTGTGGATGGACATCATCTTTACATGCTATACTTGTCTCATTTCTTGAACCTTGATGTATTCGATTCACACCCACTTGGACCACGCACAAAACGGACACTGATTTCTCGGATTTGGTTGTTTGGAGGATCTAGGCATGGACTTGAGAAGTGAAAGTACTAAGTAAGACCTACATATAAGATTGTCCAAGGTTTTGTCATCACCGCGTGCTTGACGGATGAGCTATCTTACCTAAAAGTGAAAGACAGGACCTCATGCACTTGTTACATAGAATTCCCTTTACGTTTTTTTTTTTTTTTTTGCATAGCTACAGAAATGAACTTTACAGTCCGGCAGTCAGTGAGTCAGTCAAGTGACTCCCCTCCCGTCTGAAAGGCGAACAACCCTAGGTTGATGATGATGGGTGTGATGTGGGGTGTGGTGGAGTGTTGATTACTACTACCTAGCGTGGAGGAGACATGTTCTGTTAGGGAGTGTGGGCCAATGGAACAAAACCGCACCGAGGAGAGATAGATCCCACAAACAAGGCGCTCATTAACAAGGGAAAGGGGGCATAAATAGAGGACGGGACACCCCTGTCTTCCCCACGCACTCCATCCCCTCGGCAGCATCCTCCCATCCGGCCCACACTTTGCGTGTCGACACTGCTACTTAACCTGTCTGAAATTCTCTTCTTACACACATCTCAGTCTCTCTCTCTCTCTCTACTAGATCTCTTGGTCCTCGAAACCGATCGAGCTTCTCACTAGATCTCCCTCTTCCCTCTCCATCATTAATTATCATCCCTCCCTGCTTTCAGCTCACAATACAATATTTATTCATATAGAGTTTACATTGGAAAGGCGAATAGCATTTGGCTGCCGCTGCCTGGAGTACCACTGACCTTCTCCTCCCCCACCTACATAATTCCTCATCCACTCCTTCTTCCTCCTCATGCCTCGCTCGCTTTGGCACCAAGAAACCCCCGCATCATAATTACCACCTCATGTGCTCCTCCTCCACGCCTGCAAGCCTTTTCCCAACAATTTGCTCTTTTTCTCATTCTCGCCGCAGCGTGGTCTGTTAATTGCACCCACTAGTGCCGCTCATTCCTCCCATCGATCATCTATCTATTCATCTCTGAGCTATACCCACCCACCTAGTCTGTTGATTATCTCCCACCTTGCTCTCTGTGACGACTGCGTATGCTCCCGTTATCAATGGCTACCACCATCCAAGAAGCAGGCGGAGCAGAGGGAGTGGAATTCATCAGACCGCTGCCGCCAATAAGAACAGACAGCAGCAGCAGGCGATTCGACCTGTCGCGACGGAAGGCGCCGGTGTGGATAGATACTGCGGCGGGTAGTACTGCAGCTTCGGAGCAAGAGCAGGAGTCCACAGACGACGACAAGCAGCTGGAGGGAGGAGCTCGTTCGTCGGCAGCTGGAACTGACATCCAGGTGGAAGAATGCGTCACTCCCAAGTCAGACCACCACGTCCTGAAGCCGCTACTTGTGTGCCCACCTGCTCCTAGGAAGCCGAAGCCTGTAAAACGGAAGCACATCTCAGACAATGACCACGACGAAAATTCTCCAAGGAGGAGGTACTTTGTTGTTTCCGTCGACCTGGCGACGGTATTCATCGCTCGGCCACAACCATCAAAGAGGAGAAAAACAGGCCAAGAAACTGTCCCGCAATTGAGCTACCTATAACGCTCTTCTTTTTTCAAATTATATATCAATGAGAATCATGTTACGTATATATGATATCGCGCTCTCTCTCTCTCTCTCTGCATCCCCTCAAATCTGTAAAATTTGTATCGTTACCCGGGGCGCTTTTCCCGTTATCCTATTGATAACGGCTATATTTGTTTTTTACTTTTTCGTCTTTCTGGAGTGAGGATTGTTGTTGTTCACCTGTCCCTTTCCCCCACCCACTTTGTTCTTCTCATTTTTATTATATACTTGGAGAACCAACACAACAGCACTACTACACGCGCTCATCTATATTACCAACATCATTGGGAAAATCTCATAGCATTTTCATAATTAATTGGAACAAACGAAGACCAATCATAAACAATTCAGCCAATTGATTGATTCAGGGTTTCATTAACGTAACATAAATTAAGAAGTGAAGGCGAAACTTCACTCACCCCCTCACGATTTTCAATCACTACTGCTCGACCAGTATTTTCTTTTGTCAAATGATGATATTTTTTTGGGCTCGATGCTAATTATCTACAAATTTGACGTGTATATATGGTGATGTATAGGCTGAATAATTTAGAAACAACAAAAGGTGTGTTTGATTTGAAGTAAGGTGGATATTTGTGATACCTGAGGTTTTAATGCTGAAATTCCCAATCAGTTAATCAAATATGCCACAGAAGTAAGTGTATCTAAATTTGCACATGTAATATGCGAAAATTCAACTAAATAAACACAACCGTTGTTGATTAATTGTTATGCAACTTTTTCACACTTGTCAATCCATCGGTAATGCAAGGTTACATACAGTAGTATTCTCATACCACAAGACAAGCAAAAGATTTCTCGAGTTGGTCATTTAAAAGCAATATGTTAAGCCTTGATTTAATTATGACTATTTTTTTATTATAATTTTCTTAAATGTGAGGAGGAGAAGTCTAATCCTACCATAGAACTGTAAAAGAGAACTTCTAGTTGTTGTTGTTGTTATGAAGTTTCCTTTCAGGTGTTCCAACTGGGTGTTGAACTCACAACTTACGACTAATAAACCGACCAAGATTTTCAATTGAACCATCTAATAAGTGTGATTATCATGAGAAAGATAGTTGTCATAAAAATGTATGTTATTTTTTTATTAAAAAAATTTGGTCTTGGTAGGAAAAAAAGTCAGCTATAGCAATAAGTTGAGAGTGATATTTGATATTGCATTGTTAGAATTAAGATGACATAGAGGGTGATACATGAGGGTGACCCTGTTTTGGTGAGATTGGATGTCTTTTGTATTTCTCTTGTCGACGTAGCTGGTAAACCTGCTGCTCATTGTAGCACCACTTACATTTTAAACTCACAAAAGTATCAAGAAAGGAATAAAAAATGAGAACTATGTCTTGTTTTGCACGAGTGATGATGAGGGCACAACCCTATTCCCCAAATAGAATTTTTTTTAAAAAAACCGTTTATGCTACACTAATCATGGGTTTCAATTTTTTTCTTTAATATTACTTCATAGATCAATTATTGAGATTTGGCATTTATAAGTATTGCTAGTATCACTACTGCAAAGAGCTACACCGATTATTATTTAATCGTTCCAGTGGTAGCCTTGGATACCCTCATTTGCCTCTCGGCATTCGGTAGTTAGCAAAACACATGCCTATACTTAAAGTGTCCAATACACATACATCAAATCGACCTTCCAAAAAGGCCGGCTAATCGCCGTGCAACTTAATGTCTTTATTAAGTGAGATCAACCTCGTGCAGTTCCGCTGTATTTCCTTTCCTTTGGATACTTCTATTCTGTCGAGTCTTGACTCTCTACAACGTACGGTAAACCTCCTTTGAAGTTCTATTTGTAGATCAGTATTGTTATGCAAGCACTGCTTACATATCTATATATCTATAATAAACGGGAGTCAATTGGCTGTTGTCGAGCTGCTCCCATTTTTATAGTTCTTTTTTTTTATTTTTTTTAGCTATAGCTGATTTGTTTTCTTTTTCACACCATTTTCTTTTATTTATTCTTTGAGTTCCGCTTTCTTTGTCTACTCAATTTTTTAAAATATTTTTTATAGTGTGATTTTCAAACCTATAATAAACGGGAGTCAGCTAGCTGTTGTCAAGCCGCTCCAGTTTTTTTAATATTTTATTTACTTTTTTAGCTACAACTGATTCTTTCTTTTTCACACCGTTTTCTTTTATTTTTTCTTTGAGTTCCACTTTCTTTGTCTACTCAATTTTTTAAAATATTTTTTATAGTGTGCTTTTTGGGTTAAGATTTGTTGTTGTGGATATAGCTGGTATAAAAGTGTCATAGTTTGAGTATGCATTTCTATCGATCCGGTGTGTGTGTGTTTTGGTAGTTTGTTGTGTGCTCATTGTTCAAGTCAGTCTGTGTGTCCTAATAGTATGTGTGCATACTATTTAATTCATTATATTTGTGTGCTTTGTTCAGTTTGTCTATGAGTTTGGCAGTGTAGTATTAATTATACATTTTCTGAAAAAATAGTTCCTAGATCGGAAGTGTTCTAGGAAACTGTCTATACATCGCTTTATACTTCAATGAGTATGTTTAAGTGTTAATTTGTCCAATCTATTTGTGTATTCAAATAGTATGTCTGTGTGTTCATTGGTCCATATTATATGTGTGTTTAAAGGTTGGAGGGAGTCAACTGGCTTTAAACCAAACTGCTTTCTCATAGTAGGTTGTTATTATTTATTGCATGACAATGTAATATGTCAAAAGCAAAGAAAAAGAAAGTTGAATTCATTTTTGCCAATGACACACTACAGTGTTGGAGGAGTGGTACACCCACATCCCACGATTACGATTAATCATGAGATTAGGGTATAAGTTTGAGAATTATACTTAATACAAAGTTCACTCCCAACTTTTTCTTTTTCCTTTATCTCAAAGTCTTTTTTTTTCTTTTCGCATTTAATCACATAAACAACTTTACTAGGGAATTAAACCTTGATTACTCAAATATGACTTCAACATTAATGATACACATCTAGACATTCATTTTTTCCTCACATTTCCATATACATACAACATGATAACTAGATTTATACTCTATCATTAAGGAAACAAAGATACAAATCATCATTCAGAATTCTCTCTCAGCTCTATACAAGGACCTAGAGTGATAGGGACCAACTGAACTTAACTAATCTCATACTTAACTCATGTGGCAGATCTATGTTGATGCAATGACATCTTCATTCCATGAGTTATCCCTAAAAATTGTGAGTAGAGGGGTGAGCCTACTCGCTCAGTGAATGACTACTTCAAAGAAACAGTATAAAGAACTGATATAATTACAGATATATTATTTTGCAACTGATATCAATTATAACAACAGTAAGCTTTAAAGAGACTAATCATTCACAAACATAAATATAGTAGAATACTCTAGACATCTACAAGAGTAAATCAATATATGAACATACTTAATTAACCACAAAGAAAACTAATAATCCAGAAACATACAAAGAATAATTGAATAACTACACACATTTGGTTAACCTCTCATTCATCTTACTATGCATCAGTAGTAATATACAAATATCTAAACATTTTTATCATTATTCTCTTTGTAATCTTTCATTAACTTTGACTTGACTTGACTACTAAACTGACTACTACTATGTTGGCCAACTAAACATAACTGACTGATCTGACTATTGTACTCTTTATCTGAACTCAATTAACTTTTCTTTTTTACTTTTCCCCTGAACTCACTTGGATTGTACCATCCAAGAAAAAGCCACTACTGTGTGACTTACCATACAAATCTTAAGGTAAACTCAAGACCTTAAGACTACTACTAACTACCTCGATCTGCAATGAGGTTGCCACGTCTGGCCTAACTGCGGCTAAATAGCATTCGTAAATTGTGGCCCCTTCTCCTGACTACTACTAACCGTTGTTGATTAATTGTTATGCAACTTTTTCACACTTGTCAATCCATCGGTAATGCAAGGTTACATACAGTAGTATTCTCATACCACAAGACAAGCAAAAGATTTCTCGAGTTGGTCATTTAAAAGAAATATGTTAAGCCTTGATTTAATCATGACTATTTTTTTTATTATAGTTTTCTTAAATGTGAGGAGGAGAAGTCTAATCCTACCATAGAACTGTAAAAGAGAACTTCTAGTTATTGTTGTTGTTATGAAGTTTCCTTTCAGGTGTTCCAACTGGGTGTTGAACTCACAACTTACGACTAACGAACCGACCAAGATTTTCAATTGAACCATCTAATAAGTGTGATTATCATGAGAAAGATAATTGTCATAAAAATGTATGTTATTTTTTTATTAAAAAAAATGGTCTTGGTAGGAAAGAAAGTCAGCTATAGTAATGAGTTGAGAGTGATATTTGATATTGCATTGTTAGAATTAAGATGACACAGAGGGTGATACATGAGGGTGACCCCGTTTTGGTGAGATTGGATGCCTTTTGTATTTATCCCATCGACGTAGCTGGTAAACCTACTGCTCATTGTAGCACCACTAACATTTTAAACTCACAAAAGTATCAAGAAAGGAATAAAAAACGAGAACTATGTCCTGTTTTGCACGAGTGATGATGAGGGCTCAACCCTATTCCCCAAACATAAATCTTTATAAAAAAATGTTTATGCTTACCCTAATCATGGGTTTCAATTTTTTTTCTTAAATATTACTTCATAGATCAATTATTGAGATTTAGCATTTATAAGTATTGCTAGTATCACTACTGCGAAGAGCTACACCGATTATTATTTAATCGTTCCGGTGGTAGCCTTGGATATCCTCATTTGCCTCTCGGCATTTGGTAGTTAGCAAAACACATGCCTATACTTAAAGTGTCCAATACGCATACATCTAACCGACCTTCCAAAAAGGCTAGCTAATCACCCTGCAACTTAATGTCTTTATTAAGCGAGATCAACCTCCTGCAGTTCCACTGTCTTTCTTTTCCTTTGGATACTTCTATTCTGTCGAGTCTTGACTGTCTACAACGTACGGTAAACCTCCTCTGAAGTTCTGTTTATAGATCAGTATTGTTCTGCAAGCACTGCCTACATATCTATATACCTATAATAAATGGGAGTCAGCTGGCTGTTGTCGAGCTGCTCCCATTTTTATAGTTCTTTTTTTAAATTTTTAGCTACAACTGATTTGTTTTCTTTTTCACACCATTTTCTTTTATTTATTCTTTGAGTTTCACTTTCTTCATCTACTCAATTTTTTAAAATATTTTTTATAGTGTGCTTTTCAAACCTATAATAAACGGGAGTCATCTAGCTATTATCAAGCCGCTCCAATTTTTTTATATTTTATTTACTTTTTTAGCTACAACTGATTCTTTCTTTTTCACACCGTTTCAAACCTATAACAGCAGTAAGCTTTAAAGAGACTAATCATTCACAAACATAAATATAACATAATACTCTAGACATCTACAAGAGTAAATCAATATATGAACATGCTTGATTAACCACAAAGAAAATTAATAATCCAGAAACATACAAAGAATAATGGAATAACTGCACACACTTGGTTAACCTCCCATTCATCTTACTATGCATCAGTAGTAACATACAAATATCTAAACATTTTTCTCATTATTCTCTTTGTAATCTTTCATTAACTTTGACTTGACTTGACTACTGAACTGACTACTACTATGTCGGCCAACTAAACATAACTGACTGATCTCACTACTGTAATCTTTATCTGAACTCAATTAACTTTTCTTTTTTACTTTGTCCCTGAACTCACTTGGATTGTACCATCCAAGCAAAATCCACTACTGCGTGACTTACCATACAAGTCTTAAGGTAAACCCAACACCTTAAGACTACTACTAACTACCTCGATCTGTAGCGAGGTTGCCACGACTGACCTAACGACAGCTAAATAGCGTCTGTAAACTGTGGCCCCTTGTCCTGTGTACTCAGGAGGGATGCCTCTAGGCTAAAAAGCCTCAACTTAACGTAATGTAGTTCCACTAGGGCTGACACACAAAATGGAGTAACTTCCAGAAGTAGGTCCACAAGGGCTGCATACTTTAACAGATGGGTACCACTGGATCTCCAATTATTATTGGATACCCCTACTACTGAAATAGTACCACCAGGATCTCTGGTTATTGTTGGGTACTCTGCTACTCAACTAAAATACCACCGATATCTAATCAGTTGATGTTAGGTACTCAGTTCCAGGCTACTTCTTCCTATATCTGATAGTCCATAGCCTATTTTACCCATCGCGGTACAGACCTCCAAGGAGGGTTCTACGGTGTTCAAGGCATCTACTATTACTATTGTAGTTTTACTAACTACTTGAGATATTAGACTGAATTCACTGATAATACTTAGTTGAATGTGTAATATATTGGTTACACTTTTCTTAGGGTTTCTCATTTCTTAGATGCTTAGCATACTGATTACCCTTCTCTCAGGGTTTCTCATTTCTCATGCACATAGATGAATTCTCAAATGTTCAAATAGATATCATGTCTAATAATATAAACATTTACATTCAATATTTTTCATATTCATGCATGGCATCAACGACACCCTTATCTAGGGAAATGTCTTTTCTATTTTCTTAAATTACCGTAACAACTTATGCATTTCATGTCAATTAACTCGTCTAGAGATTTTTGCGTCCCAAATCAAAATGTGTGTGCATATAAAATGATATTTAGCTAGAAACTTGAACTATCACATAACTCATTTCAACCAGTAATGCATATGAAACCCTGGTATGAATTTAACTAGGGTTTCCAATCTATTCATTAAAATATCATACATTAAGAATAAATTTAAATAAATGAATTTATAACAATAAAGAATCACATTAGTTGATATCATTGAATCTATTCACAAACTTCCAACTTTCCATTCATTTAGGGTTTCACCCTCTTTACTGATATATCAAGAAAACATTGATATCATCAAATGAAATACAAGATCCTATATGACATATACATACTACACATTGCGATAAAACAATCTTTTATAACCAAGGAGATTCAACTAGGCAAACGTCTTTATTCAATTATACAACAAATTTAGTCATAGCCGAAAACCCTAGATTTCGCTATTTTCATATAAACTCTACAATTACTTTAGGAATACTCATTTAAATAATTTTTATGCATTTCTAGTATGATTTATCAACTATAATGCATCACAAGAGAAAAATAATCTATTTCATATCATCTTGCAAAATCTAGGCCAAAAGGCAGTTTAGGGTTTGTAGTCGCATACAAAAGAAGTAAAGATTATTGATCATTTAACTCATTTTCGTGCAATATATTGTTTAAAGGAAGTACCCACTCACCCTAAGGTGTGAAAACACCTTAAAAACGAAGATCATATCTGAAAATCTCAAATTCATATCAAAACCCTAGGAAATCACCAAATTCTTCTTCCTTTCAACCCGGAAACCCTAGAAATGGAGGATTATGAAGAAAGAGTGAGAAAAGGGGAAGATTTGATACCATTTTGAATAAAATTAGAGGAGGAAAATAATCTTTATATGTGAGAGAATATTTACTATGAAAGGCTATGCAAAGAAGCTAAACTTACTTGATTTCATCATATCTTGGATAGAGGAACCCTTGATCAACAATTCCACCACTTTCTTCTCTCAAACCCTAACTCTCCCTCTATCTCTAGGATTTCGTTTCTTTGGAATGGATCATAAAATATGAGAGATACTTGGGTGCTAGCTGTCTGATATAGAGAAATTTAGGTGCTTGGGTAATTTACACATTAACCCCTCACTATACTTTTTCTTATTTCAACAGATTTTTCTGTTATAAAAAAGTTATTGTAATTCATTTATTTCAGAGGTCAAACATACTCCAAAAATTATGAAAATTTATCATTATGTATGAAATGTAATTTCATAGATCCATTATAAATTGTAGATCATTTTATGTCACTAATAAATAGATAAAAATCAAACACTACACTTCTAAACAACACACCGTCAGCATTTCAGTCAAAGTATAGTTTGACCAAGAACCACATTCAAAGAACACCCAAATATTCTGTAATTTTTCTCCAATATGTATGATTGAGTTATCCATATCATATCCAAAATTCAATTAAATATAAAATTCATAGAAAATATGAAAAATCATTTACCGCACTTCTATCCTGATCAAATTCCATATTCATGTACTATCAAAACCCTAATCTTTGCCGATTAGGGTTTGCATTTCTCAAAACCTAATTCTTGAAACTAAAATCATAATTAGAGTTTATTATTAGGTTTGAAACATCACAATTTAGCTACTATCATTAATCAATTATAAACGATGTTCAATCTAATCAAGCATGTAATCATTCAGGTAAATCCTAGTTTACCAGTTAAGCACAAATGTGGTCATTACAATTCTCACCCCCTTAAAATGTTTTGTCCATGAAATATAAATACACAAACAAAGTATATTCAAAGTTTCTTTTCAACTTCTAAAATTTTATGTGTCACTATACTCTTGTATTTCATATTTGAATGTTATTTTCAATATTGAGTCATTTGTTTCTCTTCTGATCGTGACATATTTTAAGACAAACTTCTCAATGATAGTTGAAGAATATTTTTTTTATCACAATCAGTTATAGGAAAGAGATAGATAAACAACTATTTTTTTATGACATACCTTGTTGAGATGTTACATCGGTACTGGTAATCTGATCCCACTATCTTAATTTATACACATCAATCTGTACTTATTTTTCTACATCACATCAGAGTTATTACAGACAATTCACCTTTCTATTTTGAATTTCACTATTTTCCCACTCTAATAGAAAAGCACTGATGAACTGCAAGACTAGAAGTAACAACAATTGTATAAAACTGAGTCAGACTATTGATATGAATGATTGAAACCATAAAACTCATACCGGTTTAGTATATTGCTTGCACATGTACAATTGAAGTCATATGTAAAAAAAATTCATCCCTTGATATGCCTTCAACAAACTATACTTCTTTAAAACAAATTCACATATTGCCGATAGCCATTTGTTTTCTCTGATTTCTCTTCTTATGCATTACAACTTCTTCTTACTTATGTTTCTCATTCTGATCATCTAGAATAAACATCCCTAACATTGAAACATTCAAGGTAAGAATAGATTATTCATCATTCTTGCTATCACTGCAAGAATTTATTTTAGATTACACTTTGCTCATGTTGCACTTCTCATTTTATTCAAATCACACTTCTTATATTTCAAATCTATTTCTTATCCTTCGTTCATATTCATTTTCATATTGTTTATCTCTCTTTCACATTTGGAACCTTTAAACCCATGAATACTATAACTGCTATTTTCTTCTCATATTGATGATCTTAGGATTTTATTTTATAGAGATGTTCATGCTCAAGGTCAAATCACTATTGACATCCCTTTAACTGTTACAATCCTAAACTATTTAGGGTTTGATCCTTATCAATACCATGATGTTATTGTGACATGATTTTACTCTCTTATTTCGATATGCAAACTTTAGCTCTCTTGAGGTTTACTAAAGTCTTCCTTGTATTTACCACTTGACTTTTCTTTATCTTACTTGATCATTTTGATAGATTACTTTGTTGATATACCATGCTAGAGTTTCATCATCATATTATGTGTCATTAGTTTATTCAGTAGATGTGTCTCTCATGACGGTTGTGTATCGTTTATGATTTATTTCCTTATCACTTCATCCCATGTTACACTCACTAAGGAGGATACAGAAGAGAAGCTAATTTTGAGACATAGAATTATAATCTTTGAGTATTCACTTATGACGATTCTCATATTAGTCATCATCAAGGAGACTAGACTATTTCACATTTCCTCACATCTCACAATCTCCCTCTTTTATCATCTATATTACTCCCTCATGTTTCAACCCCTTCTTTATTTTCTATCATCGAATACATGTTTGTTACTCTTCCCTATGCCATTATTTAATTTTACTTCTCTCTTGTGATCATGGTTCTCACTCTTGTGTATGATTCCATATTCCATGCCATATAAACTTTCTTATCATCCTTTTATTTTTATCTAGTTGAAATTCTAATTCAATATCCTCCCTACTAGCTTCATCTTATGCATAATACATCACATGTCCTTCATTTCGAATAAAACGTCTCATGCAGGGGTCAACCATTGATTCCTTATCAATCCAGCTTTTATGTTCTAAATACAATTTGCCTTTATATGAGTTGTTTAGCCACACCTTTGTTCTTCTTTTAAGATCTAGTTCTGTTTCATCACTAGGAACCTATTGAACACACTTGATGTCGGCTAGGTTGCTACTAAATAGAGACATTGAATCAAAAGCTAGTAAGGATGAATACTTTATACTTCTATGATAAAAGTACACATTCCATGCTCCTCATTATACCATGTGACCCTTCTTTCTAAATCAAACTCATCATTTCCATCACTTTCTTTCTTTTTTTTGTTTCATCTTAGTTTCTTATCTTAGTCTTATAATTTACATGTTTATCTAGTTCTCTTCACTTTCATTTTTCTGAACTTTACTTCTATGTACTTATTGCATACTTAACTCTTTTATCCTATTTTCCTTTTTTTGTAGAGTACATAAGTACATTTTACTCAATTATATGATCCATTCATTCTAATTGATTCTTTCTATCTTGGCTTTCCATGTAGTTTTCTCTTATCTTACCTTGATTCTAGATTGGATAAAGTGCCATAATTAGTTATATAGTTCAATATTCTTTATCCATCCTTTCTTCTTCATTTTGTATGTTACAAACTAATATATGTCTTGTATCTATATCCCTCTTCCTTCATTTCCAACTTATGGTTTCTTATTTGAGGCCCCAAAAAGTTGGATCTCAGATATCAATTCCAATTGATTCATAAGTATTCTATTTCTTCCCTTATATTTCAAGATCTTAGTGTAAGTACATTCTCACTATGATGTGGGTCAGATTTATCCAGAGTCTACTCTTATTATATTATTAAGAGGAGTCTTTAGATCCCAGTAACACATCCTGTCAGCCGGACCAGGCCAAACCTACAATCCTAAAGCAAAGAGCTACTCAGGATTATCCAACTCCTATTCATCTCAAACATGTGGAAAGAATACCCAATTAGGGTAGACTCATTTAAACATAACTTCTAGTCTACTTGATATAAAGAATAACTGAATCAACTTCATGATACACAACATTCCAAAAGAACCATATATATTCAACAAACTGATAATATGAATTCATATATAAGAGCAATTCAATTGATTTCCAATCAAAGAAGCAATATAAAGCAAGAATTGTATCACATTCTATTCTTATGCTCAATTCATTCGTTTCTTTTCAGTCTTCTGACCCTAATATTTTTAGGGTTTCTCTCTAGCCCATCCTTCCTCTGCATACCTAGCTAGGGCATCCAGAGAAGAATAGACATAGTAGCTTGATACTGGTCAACCTAAGTATTCATATATCGGGTCAGGGTATCTAAATACTCAGACCCCCAGAGCTATAAACACATCACCTCTTAACTGCCACACTTATAACTCTGACTTTCTATCCTAATGGTCCCTGACAACTCAGTCTAAGCTATGATACCAAGTTGTTACACCCATATACCATGATTACCATTAATCATGAGATTAGGGCATACGTTTGAGAATTATACTTAATAAAAAGTTCACTCCCAACTTTTTCTTTTTCCTTTATCTCAAACTTTTTTTTTCTTTTTGCATTCAATCACATAAACAAACTTTACAAAGGAATTAAACCTCGATTACTCAAATATGATCTTAACATTGATGATACACATCCAGAAATTCATTTTGTTCCTCACACTTCCATGTACATACAACATGATAACCAAACCTATACTCTATCATTAAGGAAATAAAGATACAAATCATCATTTAGAATTCTCTCTCAACTCTATACAAGGACCTAGAGTGACAGGGACCGACTGAACTTAACTAATCTCATACTTAACTCCTATAGCAGATCTATGTTGATGCAATGGCATCTTCATTCCATGAGTTATCCCTAAAATGTGAGTAGAGGGGTGAGCTTACTCACTCAGTGAATGAGTACTTCAAAGAAACAGTATAAAGAACTGATATAATTACAGATATATTATTTTGCCACTAAAATCAATTATAACAACAGTAAGTTTTAAAGAAACTAATCATTCACAAACATAAATATGGAATACTATAGACATCTACAAGAGAAAATAAATATATGAACATGCTTGATTAACTGCAAAGAAAACTAATAATCTAGAAACATACACAGAATAATTGAATAACTGCACACACGTGGTCAACCTCTCATTCATCTTACTATGCATAAGTAGTAATATACAAATATCTAAACATTTTTCTCATTATTCTCTTTGTAATCTTTCATTAACTTTGACTTGACTTGACTATTGAACTGACTACTACTATGTTGGCCAAATAAACATAACTGACTGATATGACTATTGTACTCTTTATTTGAACTCAATTAACTTTTCTTTTTACGTTGCCCCTGAACTCACTTGGATTGTACCATCCAACTAAAAGCCACTACTACATGACTAACCATACAAGTCTTAAGGTAAACTCTATACCTTAAGACTACTACTAACTACCTCGGTCTATAGCGAGGTTGCCATGTCTGGCCTAATGGCAGCTAAAAAGCATCCGTAAACTGTGGCCCCTTGTCCTGGGTACTCGAGAGGGGTGCCTCTAGGATAAAAAGCCTAAAATCTATGTAATGCAGTTCTACTAGGGCTGACACGCAAAACTGAGTAGCTACCAGAAGAAGTTGGTTGTATACTTCAACTGGTGGGTACCAATGAATTTCTAGTTATTATTGGATACCCCTACTACTGAAATAGTACCACCATGATCTCTGGTTATTGTTGGGTGCTCTACTACTCAATGAAAGTACCATCGATATCCAATCAGTTGATGTTAGATACTCAGTTCCAGGATACTTATTCCTATATTTAATGGTTCATAGCCTATTTCACCCATCCCGATATAGACCTCCAGGGAGGGTTCTACGGTGTTCTGGGCATCTACTATTACTATTTTAGTTTTACTGACTACTTGAGCTATTGGACTGAATTCATTGATAATACTTAGTTGAATGCATAACATATTGGTTACCCTTTTCTTAGGGTTTCTCATTTCTTATATGCTTAACATACTGATTACCCTTCTCTCAGGGTATCTCATTTCTCATGCACATAGAAGATTTCTCATATGTTCAAACAAAAACCATATCTAATGATATAAACATTTACATTCAACATTTCTCGTATTCATGCATGGCATCAACGACATACTTATCCAGAGAAATGTCTTTTCTATTTTCTTAAATTACCATAACAACATATGCATTTCATGTCAATTAACTCATCTAGAGATTTTTGCATCACAAATCAAAATGTGTATGCATATGAAATGATATTCAGGTAGAAACTTAAATTATCACATAACTCATTTCAATCAGTATTGCATATGAAACCCAGGTATGAATTTAACTAGGGTTTCCAATCTATTCATTAAAATATCATGCATTAAGAATAACTTGGAATAAATGAATTTATAACAATAAAGAATCACATCAGTTGAATTCATGAATCTATTTGCAAACTTCCAACTTTCCATTCATTTATGGTTTCACCCTCTTTACTGATATATCAAGCAAACATTGATATCATCAAATGAAATACAAGATCCTATCTGACATATATGTACTATGCATTGAGATAAAATATTCTTATATAACCAAGGAGATTCAACTAGACAAACTTCTTTATTCAATTATACAACAAATTTAGTCATAGCCAAAAACCCTAGATTTTTCTATTTTCATATAAACTCTGCAATTACTTTAGGAATTCTCATTTAATTAAATAGTATGCATTTCTAGTATGTTTTATCAACTGGAATCCATTATAAGAGAGAAATAATCTATTTCATAACATCTTTCAAAATCTAGGTCAAAAGGCAGTTTAGGATTTGTAGTCGCATACTAAATAAGTAAAGATTATAGATCATTTAACTCATTTTTGTACAATCTATTGTTTGAAGGAAGTACCCACTCACCTAAGGTGTGAAAACACCTTAAAAACAAAGATCATCTCTGAAAATCTCGAATTCATATCAAAACCCTAGGAAATCACCAGATTCTTCTTCCTTTCAACCCGGAAAGCCTAACAATGGAGGATTATGAAGAAACAGTGAGAAAAGGGGAAGATTTGATACCATTTTGAATCAAATCAAATGAGGGAAAGAACTTGATATGTGAGAAAATATTAACCATGAAAGGCTATGCAAATAAGCTAAACTTACTTGATTTCATCATATCTCAGATAGAGAAACCCTAGATCAGCAATTCCATCACTTTCTTCTCTCAAACCCTAACTCTCCCTCTCTCTCTAGGATTTCATTTCTATGGAATGGATCACAAAATATGAGAGCTACTTGGGTACTAGCTTGCTGATATAGAGAAATTTAGGTGCTTGATAATTTACACATTAACCCCTCACTATACTTTTTCTTATTTCTGTAGATTTTTCTATTATAAAATTTATTGTAATTCGTTTATTTCAGAGGTCAAGGATCCTCCAAAAATTTTGAAAATTTAGCATGATGTCTGAAATGTAATGTAATAGATCCAAAATAAATTGCAGATCATTTGAAGTTACCAATAAATAATAAAAAAATCAAACACTACATTGTTGAGCAACACTCTGTTAGCATTTCAGTCAAAGTATAGTTCGACCGAGAACCACATTCAAAGAACACCCAAATATTCTGACATTTTTCTCCAATATGCATGATTGGGTATCCATATCATATCAAAAATTCAATCAAATACAAAATTCATAGAAAATATGAAAAATCATTTACCACACTACTATTCTGATCAAATTATGTATTCATGTACTATCAAAACCGTAATATTTTCCGATTAGGCTTTACATTTCTCAAACCCTAATTCTTGAAACTAAATTCATAATTAGAGTTTCTTCTTAGGTTTGAAACATCACAATTGAGCTACTATCATTAATCAATTCTAAACGATGTTCAATCTAATCAAGCATGTAATCATTCAGGTAAACCCTAGTTTACCAATTAAGCACAAATGTGGTTATTACAAGGAGTCAATTGGTTGTTAATAGAATGCATTTGCATGTTATTTAGTAACTTAGGAGTGTGCTCATCAGTACAATCTCTATATGTACTTATAGGTTGGCAAGAGTTAGCCAATTGTTAATCTAGCTATTTTCTTTTAATGGATTGTATATAAATTATTATATGTGATATTATAATACTAATTATTAGCATGATAAAAAAGTATTTTTTATAGAGAACCGTACGTCTACCTACTATTTCACCTAGAGAAGTGTGCTATTTTTGTGCATCTGCCTTATCTAACTCCAGCTAGATATAGGTATATTTTTTCCTGTAGTTGTTATCGGGAACCTTTTTCAAAATTATCTTTTTACAGAATTAAAAATAGTTAATATTTATATAGTTCACTTAAAATATTTTTAAAATTAATTTCGTTAACAAAAGTAGTGATATAGGCTTCTTTAGATGGTATTCGAAAATCTAGGTTCATTTGGTTTGTAACTTTTTTTTACTAGAGTGGTTGTTAAATTAACTATAGAAGCATATAAAACATCAGAATTGTTGGCATACACAGTCATATTTTTTAAGGAGGAATCTATACCATATAATAATATTATCCCAATAGAATAATTTTTGTACCAGAAGTTTAGTAATAAATCACCACAAAACAAAAGCGGTGCCTACTTTTTAAGAAACTTGCTTTCAATTCTTTTTCTACAAAATTGATGATAACTGATATTTCAAAAGTTGGAGAATTTGGATAATTTTTTTATAAAATCGA